>CM076584.1:1167716217-1169024467 GCA_034641835.2 Pinus albicaulis | reverse complement strand
AGACAATTTATTTATTTTAATATATGTTTATTTTATTTTGTAAAAGAAACTCAACAAGAAACACTAGTTTTATTACTGAGTTGGTAAAAGGAAATGAATCTCTTCAACTGTTGGTAAAGTGTCTAAGAATAGGAGTTGGTTACTTGGGAATAGTTAGAGGACAGTTACCTAACCTCCAGGGATAAAAGGAAATCCCAGGGGAGGGTTAGGGGTTCTGTGTTTTTTCCTCTGGAAAGAAGAAGGTGAAGCATTCTCTAGAGCTGTGGAAATGGACAGTTGAGAAAAGCTTCTGCAACCTTGAATTCAGATTACCTGTCTGTGGCTAGATGGGCCGTCCAGAGGTCACAACAGGATTTCTACTGTTCCCGTAGTGCCGACTGGATTCTAGAGCTAGGGGGCAAGCGGAGGACGTCATTGCCTCCCTTGATGGTTGGGAGGACCACAGTTGGAGAGTATTCTTGTCCTACCAGATAAGTACTTTAGCATTTGTTCAAGTTATAATACAGGAATCGCCGTTTATCTGTTTACTCTACCAAAATGTGAAGTAGATGATTATAGTATATTTATATATATATGTTTGTTTACATTACTAAAATGTGATGAAGATGATTACAGTAAATATCTGTTTACACTATTTAAATGTGATGTAGTTGAGTACAGTAATGTTTTAGTGTTTAATAACCATTCGTGGAAATAACCCTCAGATCCATGGGCGGGAATAATAGCTAACTCTGGAAATATGAAAACTCTGTAGCAGATAATCTTTATATTTGTATATGAAGTGCTTAAAAGAAAGTTAGCAGCATAACAGTAAAGCCAGAATCTACTAGGGTTAACATGGGGTTTTATTCTACGTCATTAAGCTACAGTTAAAAGAACAGGCCCACATAAACACTAGTAAGCATATACGCTGTATAAACAAGAAGAATGAACCTATAGATATTCATCATGTTTGCGATAGAAATAGAAGAAGAACAGAAATACATGTACTATTTAAACAATATTTAATCACATCTTGATAGGTGCATGCTATAGCGCTGAACTTGTAGAGCGGAGTTGGGAATAGAAACCCTACTTGCTCCTGTTCTTATCCCTGAGACTATACACGGCCTTGGTTACGGCGGCCGGTGCCATATAGGGTTAAGTAATCTAATTAATAAAACTGGAGTCTTAACTTATGAAAAGATGCAAGAATTCGTGGAACAACAACGCATGCAACGTTATGAATACATTTGAGATAGAAATACTGCTAATATAAACAGGAAAACTTTCTTTCAGATGCATGCACAAAATTACACCTTATCATGAAACACACTCGACCTGTTACAATCCTGGCCATGCACTGTATTACTCTATAGGAAAAAGAATTGCAATAAGAAGCATAGCCGTACTTAAGAAATAAAATACAGGAAGTATTTGCGGGCAATGGAGCAATGCCATTGCTCACCGTCGTACGCAGTATAAACATTACCCAAAGGAATTTCGAACCAGAACCCCGAGTGACACATAAATGAGAATTTATTATATTATGAGCTGCATCAAGTTAGTTAGAACTGTAGGGTCTAGATTAAAACAGGGTAGTCAAAGGGTCTGGCCATGATGGCTGGAAGTTAAAATAATAATACATTGTGCGTATTGCAAAATATAACATGTTCACATAGAATAAGGTCTAGACTAAACCCTCTGAAAAATATACAGTCTTTCTTGTTCTGAAGCGAAACATAAGAAAACCTAGGCTAGAAAAAGCCGTAACCCAACTAGTACAGTAGCTGAAAACATACGCCATGACTCTGAGCGATCATGAGTGCCGAAGTACCTGTGTAAATGGGGAAACGGTCATTTTATCTGCTGAACTAAAACGATAGAACCCGCACAGAGGAAGAAAGGCTAAACCGGTCATCATACCTGCAGAAACACAAACGAAAATCTTGTTAGGAAATCTCCAAAGGAAATTGGTGCTGGAAAACTAAAATGGACAAGAGTATTTCTTAAGAAGCTGAAGGGTTCATATTCGGGTTTTGTACCTGAAAAGAGTATTAAACCTCGCGTAGCCTGTCCAAAGAAAAGAACACCAGATCATATAGGGTTAAAGATGGATTCTCGATTTATTTGTGTAAAGCAGAAGAAGAAGGGAAGGCCGAAGCCGGTTATACCTGTTGAGTTAAGGTGGTCTCATTCTAGAGAGCCAAGTATCGATCAGCATATCCATCCTCCACCGGCACCCTGCCATGCATAGGCAAACCTACTCGTAGAACATATTTGCACAGGGGCGAACCAAAAAGACTTAGTGGATGCTCGAGAAAACCTGTAGAATCATTTAAACACACCACTGGTCATTAACCTGGAGTATTCATAGTAGAGTTTACCTTCGATTCAAGGTGACTAGCCATGCAGGCTGGAAGGAATAATGGTGGGCAGCGCGCCATGAAAGAGTCTCCGAGCTTGTGAGACAGAGCGGTGGATGAAAACCCAAATCGATAATCTTCCCTCGCAATCTATGCGGAGATCGAGGCGTGATTTGCTTGCTACCGCCAATTGACTAACGCGCGACACCTGTACCCAGCCAGACAAGAACGAAGCCATATGGCGAAACTAATAACTCGTATGTGACATGGAAATTTATGACCGGATACGGTGAAATAAATAACAGGCCTCGCCCGATGGATAACATGTAATCACAGAGTACCAAGCGGTAAGACAATACACATGGTGGTTAAAACATTTAATAGCATTTACGCCAATGTCAATTAAGCCAAGTGTACTCATTGTTGTAGATTAATACCATATCAAGAGTTATATCGTAGCATAATTAGAATAGAATTGTGCTTGGAGATTTGGTTTGGGGTAATTTAATTCTATAGTTTGTATAACCACGTACTTATAATATGTGTATTTCATATAACACGTGGTATTATGTTAGTTCGGTAATGTGAATGTTGTGTGTTAATGGTTAATTGTAAAAAAAAAATTATTAATTACTCTTACTAGGATAGAAGTTTAGATGTCTGTGACCAAAATTTTTTAATAATAAAATTTAAAACAAAATAACAAAATAATTGGGCCTACAGGCTTTACAACCCAGTATATTAATATGTTCAATTTATATTAATATGTTAAATTTATAATATGTAAATTGGTAAACATTTACATGTGGGTTAAAATTAATATAGAGCCAAGTAAAGATGTTGTAGTGAACTTAAAAATTTCTAAAAGTAATAAAAATAATAAAAATAGAATTTGTTACACTGTAATTTGGTTTTTGTTAATAAATTTAAGAATAAATTTTTAGATTAAAAAATCACAATATACATGTTACATTAAAATATACAAGTAACAACAATAAGTTAAGATCAATTCTACCTGTTAAAATAGAATAACGATTATGTAACGATATTTAAATTTAATTAATAATCACATAAACTTACATTATATAACAATATGTTTAATCATCCACATATATTGTTAATTTGTAAATATGATTTGTTATAATACCATGGGCTAATACCATGGCTCATCAATACCACATGCCCAAACACCATCTCTCATTTCACACTCAAAATATTTTATAAATATTTTATTTGAATTTAATTTTATAACATTTTTTTTTTTTTTTTAAAGTTTGAAAGAAAAAACATTATAATTACTTTTGATATATATCTACACCTCTATCACATGAAAATACATCAGATATAAATAATATCTATAAATTAAGATCTATTTCACCATATAAACTAAAATAATAATTTTGTAACCATATATAAATTTCATTAATAAGCAAAAAGAAAATTAATACTTACACTATAACAAGATTTTTAACTATGGATATTCACCACCACTTTGCCCTGGATATTATTAAAGAAACAATACCATGGGCCAATATCATTAAAAAAACCACATGGCTAATCAATACCACACGCCCAAAAACCATCTCTCACTTCACAATCAAAATAAAAATTACAATTAACAAGACTTAACCATGTATATTATTAATTATACCATATCATGGACCAATACCATGACTCATCAATACCACATGCTCAAAATTTGTCTCTCATTTCGCAATCAAAATATTTTATAAATATCATTTTTTAGTTTAATTTTATTATATTTTTGGGTCAAGAGTCATCCAAGTATGGAAGAGTTGTAATGTCCATTTATAGTATGTTAACAAAATATTTTGACTTAGTCAAATTACATAAATACAAAAATTATTAACTAAAACATTTTGACTGAAATTATATAAAAGTAAAAAATAAATTAAAAAATTACAATTAATAATTAAACCATCCTAGATACACATCTATCAATCTTTCAGAGAGATAAAATTTCTCCGGGTGCAAATATTTTTTCAAGTTTTACACTTAGAAAAAATCTTTGCACCTTGAGAGATTTGATCCCTCTTAGCACTTGATAGATCCGAAGTTAAATGGATCTAGACTGGTTTATAACAAAATTTAAAACTATTATAACAAACTTGTCAAATTTTCTAACTCTTTGTGTAATATTTATTGATTAACTATATTGTATTAAAGTTTCCTCCTAACTTCTGGTTTATAATGAATTTGCAAACCATTACTTAATTTTATTTCTAAATCATAATGTTTCCTCCTGATAACCTCTTGTTTATAATGAATTTGCAAATCATTACTTAATTTTCTATTTAAATCATAACCTATTTAATACAATTAACGATACATCACAACTAAGGACATAAAAAAATTCCAATTACCATAATCTTAGTTGTGCTCTTGTTTATCCTCATAACCTCTGTTTCACGACTATAATGTCCATGTTCATGCATCCCCAAAGAGAGTTAACGGCGACGCGCCATCAACCACCGGGCCCAAATGCATGGAAACCACAGTCATTTCAATTTCAAAGAAAATGATTTATTATTAAATTCCCAGTAACACGTTAGAGCAGACACAGACAGTATTGAAATCACAACCGTCCATTTCAATATAAACAAAAATAAATAAATAAATTGAAGTCAACGTTTATGTTGAGTTGAAATATATACTATGAAGATAAAATAATATTTAATGAAGAAGATGAAAAAATAGTAAGTGGGTGGGGTTTCATAATGCTTATGCTGAATATCTGTAGTAAATCAACATACCAAACCAAGCATTGTCTTAATGCATAATGGAAATGCTTATACTTTACTGAAGAAGATGAAAAAATAGTAAGTGGGTGGGGTCTCATAATGCTTATGCTGAATATCTGTAGTAAATCAACATACCAAACCAAGCACTGTCTTAATGCATAATGGCAATGCTTATACTTGATATGTGAGAATCGCATATTTGGTAAAATAACACTGGATTTGTATCGAGCCACTTAATGTTAGGGTTTGAAGTATTTGTCACCGAAATTAACTAGGATTAAAGTTGTGAGTTTAGCAGTACCTTATGGGGAGACAGCGGTAGAAGATTATGGAACTGGCCTCCGGTAAGAGTGATCACGAAAGGGGGGAGAACAGAGCATGGTGTGACCTAACAGGGCTTAGAGGGGATTCTAGTGGGTTTGAAGTATGACCATCATAGGCCCTCATAGAAATATAAGGTGACACCAACCAAACATATAATAATCAAACCTTATATTGATCTTAACTAGTTATAGTGTGGTGGTACTTGTACATTTGTTTTTTTTTGTAAATTTCATAGGACCTGTCTATTTTCTATTTTGTAAAGAGCAAGTTGCTATACAATAGATGCAATGTTTGCTAGCCTCAACCTACCCAAAGGAAACTAGGTTTCCGTAGAGAGTTAAAAGCCAACCAAAATTGGTATTGTTTCTTCCTTCTAATTACTGTTAGTGATTCTTTACTATGTCCAAGAAAACTGCATATAAAACATATAGTAAGCCTAATAACATCAAAACACATACAAAATATATCTTGAAAGGGAAGTTAGCCATCTAATGTATCAATCGGTGTAGGGTCTTTTGTTTTTGACCTTGGCATCTCAACTTGTTGCAAGTTTTGCAGTTGTTGCTCCATCCGTGCTAATCTGGCATTGGTTTGGATCTGTACCTTTGTCATTTCTCTCATGTCTTGTTTCATCTGCTGAAGTTCAAACAATAGGGAAGAATTGAGTTGTTATTCCTGTGTACTCATCAGTGCTTTTGCAAGCACACATTTGATCTTCCAGTATGTGTTAACATATTGTTGAAACAGAGAGACTCTCCCTCGTGTATTGCCTGGGTTAGAGAGGAAGTTTATTCCAACTTGGGTTTCATCCTCTTCATCATCAGTCTCTTTCTCCCATCCTTTTATTGTATTCCGGATATCTACTGGAATTCCAGTTTCATAGTTTTTTGATAAAATTTCCAGAGTCTGTTGGTTGGTTTTCCTTCCTCGTTTGCTGGTTTCTGCAACTTGGCTTGTGTGGATTTTTCTTCCCTTTCCTTTTTTCATTGTAACCTGAGTATCTCTGTTCCTGCTATGAATTGAAAGAGACCTTGTATATGGAACAGTAGTGGTTAAGTAAATCTCAAAATCATAATGCCAAACCCTCCATTCTTGATTCCAATGAAAATTATGATACTGAGCTGAGTCGCCATACAGATACGCACAAAGAGCGAGATGAGACTGAGCAGATTGATGGAAAATGTGAATGGTACTATGGAAAGCAACTGAGTTTAAGCTTTTACGCATATAACAATAAACAAGCCTGACCTCAATCTCAGAAAGACTCATGGTAAGTTTTAACAAGACGAGAATCTTGAGAACATCACTATAACCCTGGAGGAAAACAGACTCGAACATCATACAATTGAAGAAATGACCAAGTAAGAAATTATTCCCACCATAATTCTGAACAACTATATACCTAACCCAAAAACAATTTGGTGTAGCAATATTGCTGCTAAATAAACAACACCAGGGCATAGACAAATAACCCTGACCAGAATAAAAGATGTTAGGAACCAGCTTATTGGTTTCGGCCATATTGTAATGAAAGAATCCAAACTTGAGAATTGACATAAAACCCAGACCTGAATTATAAGGAGGAGGAAGAAAATCATCAAGGTTCCGAGCCAATAACGTTTTAAAGATGCGCCAAAGAGAATATAAGAAGACTGTGATACTATCCTCTAACAGAAGAAGGCCCCAACAGCCAGTACGAGCCATTTGTAAACTCATTTTTTGAAAATATGCAAGATTTGTAGGTGTAGTATGTGTTTTCAAAATTAATCTTGAACTAAGCCTAAGGCTGCATGCAATGGAAAGAAACCATAATTCTAACCCCCACAATCTAAATCAGGACTTCTAAAGTAGGGCTAGAAATGAAAGTGAATGCCTTCTACCATGACATGCAGGTCTAAAAAACACAATTGAGAACCTGAACAGTTAACATCAGGACAATGCTTGACATTGGATCTGAAGACAACGTCTTGAATCGCATAGCCAGAACAAGATCAGGAGCCATATTGAAAGAAACCAAAACATACCCTATCAGTAAACTTAGCCCAAATTTCCTCTTCAGCCTTCTTGGCGTTGCACATAACCTTTCTCCTGTGCAGCGAGCAATAGACTGACGACCATAACCGGAAAAATATATTACCCTCCTACCTTGCCGCCGAAACAGAGCAAGACTGTCACGCCTGTTGTTGCAATAATGGAAATGCATTGGGATGATGGGTGAGCTCCATGTGAAACAAGCCACATTCCTTACCATTAACCTTCCTTAATTAACTCCTGACATGCCTTACAGATGGCATTGTCCTCCTCTCATTCCGCCACCCTGATCGGGGTTGGTACTCGTACAATTGAGTAGTGATTCAAAGAACAAATATTGTAACTATCAAAATTAAGTGGATCTATGCAGAAGATTACCCAACAACGTGAAAACATCTTAGTGCAGAGTTCAAATGAATTAATTACACTTGAGTCAGTTTGTGACATGCTTTATAAGAAATAGCATAAAAAAATTCCATAAAGGAGGGACATGATGAGTGTTGGAGTTCTTTCAAATTGACAGATAGGTGCAGTTAAGGTACTCTTCACACCCATAGTTGAAGCTGACATCCTTAGAATTATGAAGTTCAAACCTTCTCAATGGATTTCTGAGGGTATCACCAAAATATTAGCCTACCATGTCAAAGCATCTCACTTCATAGTTTAAATCAAGTAATTACACCCCGGTTGTGTGTCATGCTCTATAGGAAATGGTTAAAAAGATATGTCATAAAAGTGGAACTGATGAGTGTTGGAGTTCCCATAAATTGATGGATAGGTGCAATCAAGGTATTCCTCACACCCATAGTTGAAGCTGAGATCTTTAGAATGATTATGTTCAAAATTTCTCTATGGAATGTGAGGGTATCATGTTTATTGATTTTTTGTAACTATGAATATAAAAGTGCATTGTGGGTAAAGAACAAAAGGTAATAAACCTGGAGAAGATAAAGTAATAAGAATATCAATGGAGAATCCAAATGAAGTAATTACGCTTGAGTTAATATGTGATATGCATTTGAAAATTTGAAGCTTTGATGTGATTTGCAAGTTAAATTTTATGTCTTTTCTGCAATTAGGCAAGTTGCAATAACACATTAATTAAGTGTTTAAACTCAGTTTTCGAGCATAAAAAAAAGAAGAAGTAATAACATAAACAGAAGACAACAAAATGATGAATGAGCTAACCCTTCATGGGCTACACCTCCTAGTGTAACTTTTGATGTTGGGTTTCTTTTATTATGTGTTTACATGGATTTACAATGCTCATAATGCAAAAATAATATCTCTAATGAATCCAAAATAGTCAAAAAAAAAAATATCCGCCGTTTTTTGCACTCCACAATGACAAATTTGCCATAGGACGACGATATTCACCCTAGATTGGGTGAAAATTGCCGACTATTTTAAATGCACAATGACCCCATGAGAGGATAAAATGGAACCACGTGGCTTCGCTCGCATTTGGACGTTGGGTCAAAATTCGCGCCAACAGTTTCAATCATAGCTCCAACTGTGTTTAGGCAGTAATAAAATTGTGGTTTTCTGGGTTGGTTCATACTCGCCCAAACTCCCATATTCAATTGTGGTTATATATATGAGTCAAGGTTGAGTTTTAAAATCTCTGCGTCAAAACATCGACCAATACTCGAGTGCGGTTTCAATGGTGGTTGGGCTTATGAATCCTAGAGTATGAACCCACTTTTTAACTCTCGGTTGAGTTTTTTTAACTGTGGCTTGGGCTAGGGTTAATCTCACTCCCTGGATGCCCAACGCCTGTGGTCTCGTGGGTATGGGTGACCGAGGGTGAGGGGTTCACCCCGATCCTATCCCCCAACCATCCATAACATAAAGTTTAAATCAAATCATGCCACTATAGTTGTTAAGAACTATCAGTGGCATAGTGGTAAGACTTTGTGTTGCACATTGAGCGGTCGTGTGTTTGATTCTTGTTCGTCCTGTCCAGCCCATAACCATAATTTTTCACCATTGTGGGGAGACGACGTGGCGGCCAACCATTGGCCCATGCGACCTCCATTAATTGGACCACAAAACATAACCAACAACCAATAAAAATGCAGCATCTTTGAACCAATATGAAGAGGACACTTGGGAGCATGACTTTGGTCCTTAAAAACACGATAAATTGTCGAGTCACCATGCCTAGTCAGCGTAGCTGACCAACCTACAAAGTTTTCCATTGTTTAGGAAAACAATCACAATGTGATATCAGGAGCATACGATATTATTTTTTATTGATTCAAGTTACCTGGATTCAGGGTGATGAGATCTATGTTTTGGCACCAGTTTAGTGCACTTTTGAACACTTTGAATTTTAGGCACTTTACTAATCCACTGGATCATTGCTACCCACTCAAAGCTTTTGGACCTCCAAAATATCATTTTAAGTCAACAAACAGATGAGGGTAAACTTCCCTCACCCTTTCAATCTCAATCCATTTTTCTTTTCTTGGAATTTTCCCTATGAGCCCCACCGAAAGGTACTCCATGTTCCCTCATTTTGAAGTCCTTATTTTCTTGTCAAGGATGGTGTCCTAATGCAATTCTTCAAGATATTCAGGAGAGAAAGCTTCAATTGACGGAATCTAAAAATTCTCTCCTTGATCTTCAATGAAATGAGTCTCATATAATCTCAAATTCTCAACATTAACAACTCCATAGATTTGCATATGATGCAACAATAAGGTCGCCATTAATCAATCAATGCATAGATTCAAGGCTAGCGGAATTAACCCCACATGTACTCCTCTTAACTTGACCTCCTTATCAGTTTTAATTAAATGCATGCGGAAGTTTTTTTTATACTATACCTTTTTCCATTACCATGCCTTCACCTTACCTTACTTTCTACACGGCTTCACTTTATACAATCCTCAAACCTGTGGGTTATGGCCCACATACTCCTTTATACATGCGAGGCCGATTAAATGTATTTCACACATACATAATTTATGCAATCAACATCGCATACCTTTAAAACATAACTCACGTAAACCAAAAACTTTTTATATATACACAGAACATCCTAGTGTAGGGTCCACCATACCTTCATCACAATCACTTGTTCACAAGTTTAAACACTTTACCATATAATGCTAAACTATAGGATCAGTGATGAGCGCCTATGCATTGTTCCAACACGTGGCTCCTTCCATCACATCACAACTTCTGTCCTTTCCACATTACATCGCAATAAAAACCCTTTTCCTTGCGAACTCTTTAATGCTAAACCTTAATTCCTGCGAAATGTGTTATTGTTCGGTACTGACACATCGCATCTCCCATCGCATCGCAACTATCAGACTTTACCACATCGCAAGTTATCCTTCTTACCTTGTAAAATCCTTCGCGCTATCTTCTATCTTTCTTGAAGTGCGAAATTGTGACTCGTTGTCCACCGTTGATCTGTTCCTCTTTTACCTCTAATCTAATCGTGGTCGTCCATTCATCTCAATCGAAATCCCTAAGTGTTCTCTACCTTTGTTTCTTTCTCTTCTTTATGTCGTTCTGTTGTTCTACAATACAATCTCCTCTAGGATACTCTTCCTTTGCTCATTGAGATTTCTCCAATTCAAATATCTATTGAGAATTTCCTATGTTCCTTTACCACCATTTCAAACTTGAATACAAAAACTCTCTGTATTATTCCACTTCTTCTAGACTTCGTGATTTTCTCTTTACTCGACCTGTACACGAATCTATTTATTCCCGACTGGAATCACACATATTATACCCAACCGTATGTCTTTTATCACTCAGAAAGACTTTAAACATTCCATTTGAATTATTCCATCATGGTTTATCACATAGAACCATAAATTCACAGTTATGGATCACTCAACAGGTAAAAGGAATAACACACACATTCACAATGAATTCAATTTCATCATTCATTAAAAAAATGTACAAATACAAATAAAAACCAGTTTTACAATCTAGCTTTGGCCTGATCTGCTTTTACTCGACCCTTTTCTCTTTCTTTCTCTTTATGCCTGTAGGATTACAATCAAACCTCCTATCTAATAATGTTGATATTTTTTTCTATTGTCTGTGCCTTTGAGGCTTTACATTATATATAAAAGGTTTTGTAACCAATTTTGGTTCAGATCCATACGTTTCTCAACAAAATTCCAAAAATCCTCTAAGTCCTCAATTAGTTCCTAATTTTTTTTATTTATCCCTTGAAGATATCAACATTCAACTAAATCCTAAGGATCCTCCATAAATCCATAAAATCATGAACTACTTTCTAATCTAAGATGTACAATATTTCAGAATATCTCACTCCACACTAATCACTCATCAATCACTCATGTTCTCCTACATTCGAGAACATTTACAAATATGCCTCTCAATAATTAAACCCTATTATAAATTTCTCACATAAATCACTCGAAATATTTAAAATTACATTAATTAAATACTTAGGAAAACCTCTCTTTTGGAAAAACACAAGACCCCCTAGATTCTACTAAATGTACAAATTTTCGGAACCATGATGCTCCTGCATCAGACTCCCAATGTAGAAAATAATCATGATCTCCAGATCATGTGCTTCCAATCTATGTCCTCCTCGATCCCATACTTTGTTCTATAATCTGTAGTTTGTTGATGTTGTTGTTTGTTGTTGTTCTCCATTTCTCCATACTTTATGTTGTGTTCCTCCACTGGCTATGCTCTCACAGACTCTTGTTGTCTTTCTCTTGCTATTTCTTGGATTTCTTGATGTTATCTTCTTTTGAGGTACCTTCATCATCAATCTTATTATTCCTTCAATCTCTATGTCTAGCTTATCTTCTGACCGGTACTCTCTCTGCCTATTGTTGTTGTAGTCTGTCCACTCATCTTCAAACTGTTGTTTTTTATCTTCTCTTTCAAGTTCTTGGATTCTTACTACCTCCCTTACATCCTTACACTCTTGTTTCTTTTGAGCTTCTACCTCATCTCCAAACAACCTCTCTTCAATATCTGCAAATTTACTTTCAAAAAATAAATTGTCCTACAATTCCCTTTGTACTTGATTCTTCTCAAATACATCACTATGTTGTTCATCATTTCCAGCATATTTTCCTTCCTCTTCCTTATGATTTTCATTCATGACAATTTCTTTATCTTCCTTCTTCAACAATTTATCCTAAGTATATATCCTATGATTTTCCAACTTTCTTCTTTGAAGGACTAACTTTCAATATAATTCAACAATTTGAATTGGAGTAGAATTTGGAAACTTTATATAGTTTTCAGTACCTTTACGTGTTGTTGACCCATCATCAAATGGTCCTTATTCCTCTTCTAAATCTACACACATGTCTAATTCATCATGTTCAAAATTCCAAACACATTAGGTATAATAAATACCTTTTATTCATCTTCATGCATTAACTCATATCTTCTATTCCAATCTTCACTGTTACCAGCTCCAATATTCTATTGCATACTTCCATAAGACCTCTCTATCTCCTTTCATTTCTGAGATCTTGATATCTCAGTATTAACTTGAACAGATTTCAAATTCTTCTCCTTCTTAACAAACTCTAAATTGTGTCCATCATCTTGTGAGGTACCTATAATCATACTAAAATCATTAGTTTTAAAAATACAAGACCTTTTAGTCTCATTTTATGCTTTAGACACCAATCCTTCACAATGTACTTACTGGATTTCATCTAATATTATTTGTTATGACTCAACTCCTTTGAGTCTCTCTTTGATCTCCAACAATTAAATATGTCTCTTCTCAAGTTCTCTTAACTCACTTATCAGTTTGACATTCCATCTTCTTTTCAATAGGTTCCATCTAAGTTGTTTCCTCATTTTCCATCCATGTCTTTGGTATCCATTCTCTTTCTCTTGTGGCCATCCATGTAGTACTTCCAACTGTACTCTCATCACTGCAATATTTCTCTCTCAATCCTCATTGCTCATCTTACCTCTATGGAATTCTCTAGAACCTCTTCTATGACCCTCCATGGCCATCTTACTCATGAGCTCATCCATGCTTCATTGATGATCTGCAACATAGCCTCCTCTTCTAGCAATTTCTTCTTACTAATCAATACCCTATCAAGCTTCCTCTATGTGCTTGATCTCTTCCTGGGTACTCTCTCTCTTTATCTTGGTTCACTCTCTTGAACCTATTAGAGCTTCACTGCTTCTCTGGCTACTACACTCAGTCACCTTTATCCTTTCTTCCAACCTCTGTTTAGATAGGTTCATTTCCATCATCATCAAAATCTCTGCTTGTTCTCGGCTACAATCATCAAAAATATTCATAGCATTTCTTTCAATCAACAATCCATCGTTATTTAACTAAAAACTTGAAGACCATACCCCACTATCCAATTTCCTGAACACATGCTGCTATTGCAGTTTCTCTTTTCTGTCTGTTGACTTTACCTTTACTATTTGCAGTTGTCACTATCTCTTCATAAAAAAAATTCTCAATTTCTTCTCAACTTGATCTACTTTCTCTCCAAAGTAGATTTTTCTTCTACCTCTTTACTCTTCTTTCCAAAATCAATTTATCAATCACCGATTTCAAAATCAAGAAGAAAATCATTTTCTTTCTTACGTCAATAAGATTCAGATCTGATTCTTGTCTTTGCTTCTACTACACCACTCGGATTCTTTGAAAATTATTCCCATTCTATTATCTTCAAATTTTGTTCTCCATTCAAAAATCTAATTATAATTCCATAAGTTCTAAATTATCTTCAAAAGATAAACCCACTCGGATTTCCCTTCTTTAGAGCATACCGGCTCAAACTTTCTCACAAAAGAGCTTTTTCTCACTCTGATACCAAATGATGCAATCATAAGGTCGCCATTAATCAATAAATGCACAAATACAAGGTTAGCACAATTAACCCCACATGTACTCCTCTTAAGTTGACCTCCTTATCAGTTTTAATCAAAGGCATGCAGAATTTTATTTTTATATTTTACTTTTTTGCATTACCATGCCTTCACCCTACCTTACTTCCTACATGGATTCACTTTATACAATACTCAGACCTATGGGTTATGGCTCACATAATCCTTTATACACACGAGGCTGATTAAATATATTTCATACATACATACTTTATGCAATCAACATCCCAGACCTTTAAAACATAACTCACGTACACCCAATCCTTTTTATATATACGCAGGACATCCTACTGTAGGGTCCACAATACCTTCATTGCAATTTATTGTTTGCAAGTTCAAACACTTTACCATATAATGCTAAACTATAGGATAAGAGATGAGTTCCTATACGCCGTTATGACACGTGGCTCCTTCCATCACATTTCAACTTCCTTCCTTTCCACTTCGCATCGCAATAAAAACCCTTTTCTTGCAAACTCTTTAACGCTAAACCTTAATTATTGCAAAGTGCACTATTGTGTGGTACTGACACGTCACATCTCTCGTTGTATCACAACTGTCAAAATTTACCGCATCGCAAGTTATCCTTCTTACCTTGTGAAATCCTTTGCACTATCTGTTATCTTTTGCGAAGTGCGAAATCGTGACTCACTACCCACCATTTATTTGTTCCTCTTTTACCTCTGATATAATCGTGATCGTCCAGTCATCTCTTTGGAAATCTCTTGGTGTTATTTTCCTCTGTTTATTTCTCTTGTTTATGCTACTATGTTGTTCTAAAATATAGTCTCCTCCGTGCTACTCTTCCTTCGCTCGTTCAGCCTTCTCCAATGGAAATCTCTATCGAGCATTTCCTTTGGTTATTTACCACCATTTCGAACTTGAATGCAAAACACTCTCTGTATTATTCCAATTCTTCCAAAACACTTACACACATGTATTTATTCCCGACTGGAATCACACAGATTCTACCCAACCATAAGTCTTTTATCACTTAGAAATAATTTAAGCATTTCTTTTTAATTCATTCATCATGGTTTATCACATAGAACCATAAATTCATATTTATGCATCATTCAACAAGTAAAAGAAATAACACACACATTCACAATTAATTCGATTTCCTCATTCATTAAACAAATGTACAAATACAGATAAAAACCTATTTTACAATCTAGCTTTGGCTTCATCTGCTTTTACTTGGCCCTTTTCTCTTTCTTTCTCTCTATTCCCGTAGGCTTACAATCAAACCTCCGGTCTAATAATGTTGATATTTTTTTCTATTTTCTATGCCTTTGAGGCTTTACAATTATATATAAAAGGTTATGTAACCAATTTTGGTTCAAATCCATACGTTCTTAACAAAATTCCAAAAAACCTCTAAGTCCTCAATTAGTTCCTCAAATCTTTTCTTTATCCCTTGAGGATCTCACACTCAACTAAATCCTAAGAATCCTCCATAAATCCATAAAATCATGAACTACTTTCTAATCTAAGATTTACAATATTTCATAATATCTCAATCCACACTAATCACTCATCAATCACTAATGTTCTCCTACATTCGATAACATTTACAAATATGCCTCTCAATAATTAAACCCTATTCTAAATGTCTCACATGAATCACTCGAAATATTTAAAATTACATTAATTAAATATTTAGGAAAAACAATCTTTTGAAAAAACACAAGACCCCATAGATTCTACTAAATGTACAAATTTTCGGAACCATGATGCTCCTGCATGAGCATATATGAAGGAAAATCTAACCTGAAAGCTTTATTACTAATATTTTCCAACATCTTGAATTGACCATATTAGATTGGTTTTAGTTTTTTACCTTCTCCTTGGAGTCTTTTCTTGCTAATGTGAATTCAAACTTCACTTCCCACTTGGAATTGTGATCCACGTGATTGTTATCATGTCTTCTCTTGTGCTTGACTATTTTCCAACTTTTTTTAACCTTTTGATGCACCAATTGAACTTTTTCAATGAATATTTTTTCCTTATCTATGTCACCATGTCCATCAATAGAAACATCTTCCCCAAAGATAAAATCCAAATGAGCTTTTGGTAAGTATCCCAAGAATTCCTCAAATGGTGATGTTTCAGTCAATGAATGCTTGGCTCGGTTGTAAGCATGTTGAATATAGTGCAAATTTTCATCGCACAACTTAGGATTCTTGCTATAATAACCACGAAGAAGATGTATCTTTTTTTTGTTCACCACTTTTGTTTGGTCATCTGTTTGCAGAAGGAAATTTGTAATATTTTTCAATTTGGTGTCTATGAGTCCCAACAAGCTTGACCTAATGCTCCTGAAAAAGAAAAAATCTAGATCACTAAAAAATTGATTTGGGAAACCCTAAACATACCCATACATTCTAAAAGAAAAACTGTGTATTCTATTCAGTTCTAACCTACTTCTTGCAAGGCATCATGATACACACTTTTTGAGCCTATCCACAACTACATAAATATAATCATGACCTCTCATAGACATAGGTAGACCTCCTACAAAATCCATAGGAACACTCTCCCATGGACGAGAAGATATTGGAAGTGGAGTATACAATCCCAAATTTCTATTTCTAGCCTTACTGAAAGCACATAAATAACATCTTCTTACAAATCGTGACACACTTTCAAGGATACGAGACCAGTAACAATATGTGTGTAGTTGTGCCACTCTCTTTCCTACACTGAAATGGCCAACAATAAGAGAAGTATGTGATTCCCTTACGATGTTGAATATTTCTCCATGTGGAATACATATCTTGCCAATATCATACACCAAGTTATCATG
This sequence comes from Pinus albicaulis, assembly GCA_034641835.2. Classification (NCBI taxonomy): domain Eukaryota; kingdom Viridiplantae; phylum Streptophyta; class Pinopsida; order Pinales; family Pinaceae; genus Pinus; species Pinus albicaulis. The sequence goes on along the minus strand of CM076584.1, from coordinate 1,169,007,302 downwards.
CACATGATAATCAAATTCCTATACTTTGTTACCCTAACACAAAGTCACATGTACATCCTTAAAATAGTTATCTAAAGCATATTTCTCAACATATATCTCATGCATGATAGAATTATTCTTAAGAATAATGGATGCACTAACAATTGGCCTATAAAAAATATCAACAACCTTGTTATAGATACCTTTCTTATATCTTATCACAAAGTGTAATTATTCTACAAAACCCATCTATTGAAGTGCCTCACTCGTTGGAGCTTGGTTTTTGATTGCAAGTATTGCAATGGTTGATGAGAAGGGTGAATGGTTTTTTCATTACCGATCAAGTAATGTTTCCACTTTTTCACATATTGCACCAATGAATACAATTATTTGATATATGTAGGATAGTTATTCATTGCACCATTAAAATTTCAGAATGAATCAAAAGCTTTTTCTTTTTTTCCTCCCCAGTGAAAAACATGCTTCACACTTGTAAATGCATGTAATGGAGCTGCAATGGAAGAAAAGTTTGAAATGAAAATTTTCCAATATTGGGCTCTTCCCAAGAAACTTCTAACCTCCATAACAATATTGGGTTTTGGCCAATTCAAAATGGCTTCGACCTTTGAGGGATATATCTTCAACTCACCCACTCCAGCAATACGACACAACTAGACTAACAAAGTTTTCCGAGATTCATATTTATACATATTTAAAAAAAATATTCCTTCTTTAAGACATCTAATACTTTCTTGACATGCATGATATTTTCGTTGTAGCTGCCCTGGTGTAAAAATCATGTAGTACAGTTAAAAGAATAAGCACGATTGATGGGACACTTATTCTGAGATGAATGTTGGGCAAAACATCCTAGGGTGTGTTCATTTGGTGTATTATAGCTAAGGAAATTGACAAAGGCCATGGATAAGGAATTAAAGTGGCACAAAGTATTTTTGGTACATTTATTTATTAAAATAAGGGAAATTAGGAGAAAATGAAGGTAAAAGGTTACAAGTTTCATGTGGGGAGGAAATTGAAGGAACATAATGGAAAATGAATAGAGGACTATTCTAGAAAAAGACTTTAGAGGATCAGTGCATTTCTTTGGAGCTCTCTCATTATTCTCTCTCTGTCATACTCTTGGATACTTAGAGTTTTCTTTGAACACTCTTGGAGAGTGTGGATACTAGGGGATTTGGAGCAACAAGGAAAAGGAAGAGCGTGAAAGTGGAGGTATACAATGAGATCAAAATCACAGCAGGATTTTATTGCATGTATGTTTTCCTCATTCGTTTTGGCACGCATGTTGATCGCCTAGGCTTGCCATTTCCTGGACAACCATGGTATTGTGGGTTTATTTCCAATGATTGTTGTTTGGTTCGTTCTCATGATTCCTTCGGTTGTTGGGTCGAATTATTAGTTCCTGGAGCCTTGGTTGGACAAACCCTCTTAAGCCCAAGGTGGGTTGAGCTACTAGTCCTAGAGCCTTGGTTGGACAAACACTGTGGAGACCGAGAACAACCGGGGTGGAGTTACTTGTCCTGGAGTCTTAGTTGGAGAAAATGCTCTCGAGCCCTAGAATAGCTTTGATATATAACAATATTTGATGATTTTGATGTCTGTCTGTGAGGTGGAATCACTGGTTGAGGGTTGAGGTGGTTTGTCCTCTGGAATCCCTAGATTAATTATGATTGATTTGTTTGATTAAGTCCCAAAGACATGCTTTGAATATTTCATGGGAGTGATTTTTTGAAGTGAGACTTGGCTCAACCAATTTATGTTCAGGTGGAACATGGGAGTCCCACCTCCGGTTGATTCTTAAATTCAGCAATAAAGAGCTCACTTCTCAGGTATTCGGCATGAAAATATACTATTTTATGTATTCATTTCATTACTATTGTATTAATGGTGCATCTATTGTTAATTTTCTGGTTATGAGCATGTATTCAATGAGTGATGATGTATGGCTCTATTAATGGTTTTTCTTGTAAATGACTATCCCATGTATCTATCATAAAATTTATTGTATGATAGCTTATGATGTAGGGAAGCAGTGCTTCTTATCCATTCTCAGAAAATGTTAGGTCCATATATTACTAGTATAGTCCCTTATTGTTGTTAGTGTAACCCCCTTATTGTTGTCATTGTACCCTTGTAACCCCCATTTTGTTATTATTGTGCCCTTAAATTATTATTGTTAGGTCGGCTAGGATTACATTGTGGCCCACTAGGATTACATTATGGCCCCATGGACTCCTATGTATAGAAAGGAGGTTTTGTAAATTGTATCATCCAAGAATTGTTCATTTATGTAATGTATTGGAGGTTGCCCCCTCAAAGTGGCTTATTTCTAAGGCGTTGATATATCTTTTCTTCTATTTTTGGAGCTGGTTTCACAACATTTGGTATCAAAGCTTTGGATTCTAGGGTTTCGCTGCTCCAAACAGGTCATCATGGAATTTTCACTATAACTTTTTTTCTACGAAGTTTCAGAAGCTAAAATTTTTAGGGTGCAAAGCCAAAATCCTGAGGAACAACTTGGTTCATAATATTTTCAGAGATATGATCTATGGAAGTTAGGTCTTTTTGCATGCTCCTCAAATTAATCTAAACAGGTCATCGTGGAATTTGCGCTATAATTTTTTTCTACGAAGGTTCAGAATCTGAAATTTTTAGGGCGCGAAGCTGAAATCCTGAGGAAACGCGTTGAAACATTTCAGAGCTTGGTTCCCAATATTTGCGGAGATATGATCTGTGGAAGGTAGTGCTTTTTCATGCTCCTGAATTTCATCTCATAGAGGTGATCGTGGGAAAATATTCATAACTCTCTATCTGAGAATTGGATTGGAGTGCCATAAAAAGTGGTCACAATTACACGGAATTTAGTTTCTTTTTTTTATCAATTTTAGAGCTAAAAGATGAAATAATGACACATGGAAAGTCGTACAAGTTCTCTCTACTGAACCAATCCATAATTAGGTCATTGTGGGAGATTGGACATAACTTTGCCTTGGAGAATCCAAATCAAGTCAGACCTATGGCATTCGAAAGATAATTCAGAAAGCTACCTCAGTGTCCAATTTTAGATATTGAAGAACCACAATCACAAAGATAATCCAATTTCAATATCTAGATCCTCAAAATAAAGAAAAAGGTGTGTATTTGTTTTACAAATTACATAATTCTTGTTGGACGAATCAATTTGAATTGATTCCAATGGCATATTTTAGAATATATCTCAATATTGGGTTAAAAAAAAACTCCCCATAAAAATAATTCAACACCCAGTAAGCCTTCAGAAGGCCCTACTATGACTCATGAAGATGAAGAATTGCAACATGATCTATCAAAATTACAAGATAAAGTGCACCAAATTTCGCTCTCGCAAAGAGCAACAAAAAATGAAATGGATGTTTTGAAGAAAGGCGTGGAAGAGAAGATGGATGGTTTGAAGAAAGGTGTGGAATCTAAGATAGATGGCATGGAATCTAATATGGATGACATGGAAGCTAAGATTGATGAAAAAATGAAAGACAACATGGAAAACATGAAGAATGATCTAAAAGCAGACATGGAAGGTTTGAAAAAGTTGATACAAGAAATTTTTCCTAATGGTGAAAAGATAGTAGAGGAAACTCATGATGAGAAAAAAATAAATGTTAATCATGACTTCATAAACTCTAATGTTGGCGGGAAGAACCACCATATTCCAAAAATGGATATGAGGAAGTTTGATGGAAAGGATCCTGTAACATGGATACTACAGATGGAGCAATATTTTGATCTCCATAATGTGCAAAACACACAAAAGGTACGCATTGCAACTTTACATTTAGAACAAAATACATTTGTATGGTATCGATGCCTTTGCTCCCGTAAAAAAATTGTCACTTGGTCAATTTTTACGGAGGAAATGATAGCACATTATGAGGATACAAAGAGCAACACCTTCTTTACCCAATTGATAAACCTCAAACAAAAGGGTTTAGTGGGGCAGCACATTGAGGACTTCCAAAAATTGAATATAAGGGTAACTGATCTTACAGAGGAACACAATATTGATCTCTTCATAGGTACTCTAAAGGATAACACCCAACATGAATTTAACGTTTTGGAACCTGATCCATTGGAGAAGGCATTCAGGTTGGTAAGAAAAATTGAATGTAAAATTATGGCGACAACGAAGCCTACCACTCACTTCTATAAAGAAGGAAGTGTTGCTACGCCTAGATTTCCACAACCTACAAGGTTGACACCACAAAAATTGGAAGAAAAAATAGCAAAAGGGATTTGCTACAGTTGTGATAGAAAATACACTAAAGGTCATAAGTGTGCTGAGAAGAAATTATTTTATATAGATTGTGAAGAGGAAGAAGAAAATGAACAAGAAGAGGATATACACCAGGAACCAGCCCTAGAAGAGGAAGAAATGAGTCCAACCATATTGTGTAATGCATTGGAAAGAATTACCACTCCTCAAACTCTCAAGATAGAAGGACATATCAAGAAGAAAAAGGTAATAGTGTTGATTGATTTAGGTAGTACCCATAATTTTATTCATTGTAAGGTAGCCAAGGAATTGAATTGTTTCCTATACCCAGCACCAGAATGTCAAGTGATGGCTGCAAATGGAGGAACTATAAATTGCTCTGGAAAATGCCATAATATCAAGCTAACCATGGGGGAATATGTATTGACTAGTCCAATGCTTTCCATTCCTATGGGAGGTGCTGATGTTGTACTAGGAGTACAATGGGTACAATCTTTGGGGATGGTAACTCTTAATTTTGAAGAACTTTTCTTGAATTTTTTTTCAAAAGGAAAGGAAGTCAAATTACGGGGTATTGCGGGGAAGCTGGGAAATATAATAAGCTATAATGTCATGAAAAATCTTCTAAAGAAAGAACAATGAGGCATAATTTCACAATTATGCTCACTAGAAGTTCCAACATCAAAATCATCTATTTCTGTAGATCTCCAACAAGTCTTGGACAATCATTCCAAGGTGTTTGAAACTCCCAAAGGATTCCCACCTATTCGTGATCATGATCATGCTATTCATTTGATTCCAGGAAGTGTTCCTCCAAACATCAGGCCTTATAGATATCCTTACTTCCAAAAGAGCGAAATTGAACGTATGATTTCAGAAATGTTAGAGGCAGGTATAATTCAACCTAGTCAAAGTTCTTTCTTTGCTCCTGTAGTATTGGTACACAAGAAGGATGGATCATGGCGAATGTGTCCAGATTATAGGGAGCTCAATAAGCTCACCATTAAAGATAAATTTCCCATTCCTTTGATTGATGAATTATTGGATGAATTACATGGAGCAATTTATTTTACCAAGTTGGATCTTTGTTCAGGATATCATCAAATTAGAATGAAGACTAAAGATATTCCAAAAACAGCATTTCGAACTTATGAGGGTCATTATGAATTTTTGGTCATGCCTTTTGGCCTTACCAATGCACCTTCTACATTTCAAGGGTTGATTAATTCCATTTTCAAACCCTTCCTTAGAAAATTTGTGCTCGTATTTTTTGATGATATACTAATCTAGAGCAGGTCTTGGAAGGATCATGTTGAACATGTTGACAGGGTGCTCAAACTATTGCAGGAGAAACAATTATATGCAAAAACATCCAAATGTTTCTTTGGAGTACAAGAGGTGGAATATCTGGGTCATATTGTATCTCACAAGGGTGTTAAGGTAGATCCTAACAAAATTAAAGCCATTAAGGAATGGAAAGTCCCCACAACCATAAAGCAGTTGTGAGGATTTCTCGGGTTAACAGGGTATTATCGCAAGTTTGTTAAGAATTATGGGAGAATAGCAGCACCTCTAACAACATTATTGAAGAAAGATGCATTTTCATGGACTCCTGAAGCAACCAAGGCCTTTGAACATCTTAATGAGGCAATGTGCCTAGCACCGGTCTTAGCTATGCCAGACTTCACAAAAACCTTTATTTTGGAATGTGATGCCTCAGGAAATGGAATTGGTGCTGTTTTAATGCAGGAAGGAAGACCCATTGCTTTTGAAAGTCGTCCAATCAAAGGAAAGTATTTACAGAAACCTGTTTATGAGAAGGAAATGTTAGCAATACTGCATGCACTAAAGAAATGGAGAACTTACCTAATGGGAAGACACTTCAAGGTAAAAACTGATCATGATAGTCTTAAACACTTTTTGGAACAAAGACTATCTTCAGAAGAGCAGCAAAAATGGGTCACAAAGATGTTGGGTTATGACTTTGAAATTATTTACAAAAAAGGGAAGCTAAATGTTGTTGCAGATGCACTCTCAAGAAAGAATGAAGAGGTGGAAGCATTGCTTTGTGCCATTTCTATTATCCAATCAGATTGGATAACTAAAGCAAGAGATGAATGGAAGAAGGACGAAGAAGTGTGGACACTCATTCAAAAGTTGCAGCAAGATCCTAGTACATCTGATACATTTAGTTGGAAGAATGATTCCTTATGGTACAAAGATCGCTTATATCTTTGTAAGAATTCTCAACTAAAACAAAAGATTCTTTTGGAATTGCACACTTCTCCTTTAGGAGGACACTCAGGATTTTTAAAAACTTACCACAGGGTGAAGAAAGAATTTTTTTGGGATGGCCTTAAATCTGATTTTCAAAAGTTTGTGGCGGAATGTTTGGTTTGCCAGCAGAATAAAGTGGAGACAATTAAGACCCCGGGACTTCTACAACCTTTATCCATTCCAAGTCAACGTTGGGAGGAGATTTCAATGGATTTTATCACAGGTTTACCTAAGTCTGAAGGAAGAGTGTCATCATGGTGGCAGTCGATAGACTTACCAAGTATGCACACTTTTGTGCATTATCTCATCCATTTAAAGCAATTACAGTTGCTACTACATTTATGGACACAATTCAAAAGCTACATGGAAACCCAAGGGTTATTGTTAGTGATAAAGATCCCATTTTTACTGGAAATTTTTGGACGGAGTTATTTTCTTGTTTGGGTACTCAATTAGATCATAGCCCATCTTATCATCCTCAATCTGATGGTCAAACTGAGATAGTAAATAAATGTTTGGAGGGATATATTCGTTGTTTTGTATCTGATAAACAAACACAATGGGTCAAGAGGTTACCTCTCGTTGAATGGTGGTATAACACTTACTTCCATACTATAGCAAAAATGACCCCATTTATGGCACTTTATGGATATCATCCACCATCCATCACATCATTTTTAAGAGAAAATTCAAAGTTTCAAGTAGTGGAAGATCACATCGAGAATCAACAAGAAGTTCTCCAACTCTTAAAGGATAACCTAAATTTGGCACAAAATCGAATGGAATAATAGGCAGATCAACATCGTAGCGAGAGAAGTTTTGATGTAGGAGACTGGGTATTTTTACGACTACAACGATACAAACAAATGTCCCTCAAGCAAGCTAAGAAGGATAATAAATTATCGCCAAAGTACTATGGTCCTTACAAGGTGTTGCAAAAGATTAGTACCATGGCATACAAATTGGAGCTTCCTGCTTCTTCACGAGTGCATCTAGTTTTCCATGTTTCATGCTTAAAGAAGGTTATAGGTGAAAATATTCCAGTTCAAACAATATTGCCATAACTTGATGAGGAAGGAAAAATCATATTGTAACCTGAAACGGTCACAGAAACAAGAACTTGATAGCTATGGAATCGATCAATTTCAGAGTATCTTATGAAGTGGAAGAACTTACCCACTGAAGATTCTACATGGTAAGATGAGAATTTTATACAAAAGCATCCAGAGCTACTCAAGCGTTGAGGACAACACTTTTTTGAAGGAGAGGAGCATGTTAGGTCCCTATATTACTAGTATAGTCCCTTATTCTTGTTAGTGTAACCCCCTTATTGTTATTATTATACCCCTGTAACCCCCATATTGTTATTATTGTGCCCTTAAATTATTATTATTAGGTTGGCTAGGATTACATTGTGGCCCCACTAGGATTACATTATGGCCCCATGGACTCATATATATAGAAAGGAGGTTTTGTAATTTGTATCATCCAAGAATTGTTCATTCATGTAATGTATTGGAGGTTGCCCCCTCGAAGTGGCTTATTTCTAAGGCGTTGATATCTCTTTTCTTCTATTTTTGGAGCTAGTTTCACAACAGACAGGGAAGAGACCCATTTGTTTCAATATTTTGTTTATACTTGTAGATGCTATGTTTGTGACATGTTTTAAGAAATTCCTATCATGGTTGAGTGGGGCCATATGATTTCCAGTTGATGTGATTTCTTCCATATGTTTTTTTTAACATTATTTACCCTCTCCTACTATTATAGGAAGTTCTAGACAGTGACCTGGGCTTAGGGGCTGAAAATGTGGCAGAAATCCTAGAGCTACAAGCGTAATGTTTTTTGTTTGGGCCTTAGCTGCTACCTTCATAAGGCTAACATGTGGCTATAGACCCTATAACCACTCCCTTTCCCTTACAAGTCCACAACTAAGCCTCAAAAGGGCTAAAAATCAGTCCCCCATCAGGGAACAATGGCATGGAAGGTTGGGTTACCTCCTAAGGATGCTAATGATGCATGTAAGTTGTGTTTTTGGTGTTTCCCTTGGTTCCACTTCCTTAAGGTCATTTAGGAGGTTGAATCTCATATTAGCAGCCTCTCGTCACATGTTTACCCCAGTTGGTTGGTTATGTGGGTAGATGTGGGAAGAGGGTGTTACATAATGGTATTAGAGCATGGTTCAACTTCCGAACTTGAAGGGTAGCATGTTGGCCATGCTTCTATATTGATTTCTTATGTGTTTTCATGCCTATTTTGTACGTTTTTTTTATGCTTGTGTTGTGTTGGCCATGGTGGCAGTGGTGTTGTTATGGATGTGGTTGTGGTGTCCCTGTCAATATGCGGTCATGTTTGTATGATCAATTGTGTGTATTTCTTGTTTATTTATTGTGTGTTCACACTTATTCACATAAGGTTATATGTTGTATTTGCATCACTTGTTTATGCTATGTCACATATGGGTCATTTTTTGTGTGTCTGTGTATGCTTGATTTAGTCATGTTATGTGTTGAATGTGCATTGGTCATTCATGTTGGGTTACATGTTGCTTATGTTTTCTTTCATTCATGCTTGTAGTTTTATGTCGTCAATCTTGCACTGTGGTGCATTTGGTACGCATATGCATGGATGACGAGACCCCAACTATAATTGTAATTATGTGCTAGTATACCATGTGTTACGAGTTTATATGTTGATTATCATTATATCTATACATGTATCATTTTGATTTGGTGATCTTGCAGGAACTATCCTCCCAAAATTACACTAAGGTACGTTGGTTTATTTATGAATTGATTTATCTAACATAGCGTACATTGCATGAAGAATCCAAAGATGAATATCAGAATAGTAGAGTACAATGATTCTCCATATGAGTCATATGAGTAGCATGGTATTAGACATTCACTAGATTTGGGAGACACGCTGAGAAGTCTAAAGGAAGAAATAAGGAATTGCAAGGAAGATAATGATAGACTTAATACAGGCACATGAAAAACAAGCAGAGGTTAATGCAGCCATCCTTCAAAAAAATTTAGATTTGCAAAAATAGGAGCCACTTAGAATCATATATTAGAAGGAGGATGAGACCAATGGAGCATATGGTAGTAGGTCTCCCGGTGGTGATAGGTCAGATAGTGATGACACACTTAAATATGGAAAATTGTTGGACACTCCAAATAGGAGAGGTGATAGACATAGGTATCATTCTAGTTCTAGTTCAGATAGGCATTATGATAGTCATCGGTATCATCCTTACATGAGGAATGAGAAGGGATATTTTCCAGAATAATTTAAAATGAAAAATCCACCATCATTTGATGGAGAGATGAAGAAACAACAGGATGGAGAGGCATGGTTTCTTGGCGTGAAGAAGATTTATAGATTGCATGATTACTTGGAAAATATGAAAGCTAGGATACATACATTCATCCATATAGGTAGAGAGGAAATTTGGTGGGAAGACATGAAGAAAGTCCAATAAATTTATGAGGAGGATTTGAGTTGGAGTGAGTTTGAAAATATATTTCAAAATAAGTATCTATCATAGAGATATTACGATGATGGGGCATAGGATTTTTATGAGTTTAAGATGGGTTCCATGACACATGAGGAATTTACTAGCATGTTCTTGAAGTTACTGAGGTATGTGCCCTACCTCAAGGAAGAGAAGGGCAAGATTGAAATATTTATTGGTGGTTTGTCATTTGCACTCAGAGATATGATTGATTTTGATTGTTGGAGGAGGCCATTTAGAAGCTCAAGCATTTTTATGAACAATCGAAGAACAAATCATAAACTAAGCCAGATTGGAAAGGTAATGATAAGAACAAAGGAAAATGGGACAAGAAGCAAGAAAGGCATCAAGACATAAGTAATAAGGAGAATGTTGTGTTAAACCAATTTTTGGTCATCTAACCTGTTACTATTAGATGGACCAAAGTACATCATGTAAGATCAATTTTAGACTTATGAAATTGGTTTAATTATGAAACATAACTTAGTAATCCATATTTTATTAAGTTGTTTATGGTCTAAACAGGAAACCCCATGAGGAATAATTCAATAAATCCTTATTTGTTTGATTTTCCTCAAGGGATAATTATTTAAAAAACAATTTAATTAATATTTCTAGTCATATTTAACCCAAAACGGGAATATTAATTAGATAAATCATTATTTATCTTATTATTTTATAGGAATAATTATTTAAAACATTATTTAAATAATATTCCTCGTTAAATTTCACTAAATAATTTATAAATAATTGAATAAATCACTATTTATTTAATTATTGCTCAACCACACTCTTAAAATAATAAATAAATCATTTATTTATTTATTATCTGTAAATAAAGGGATTTGACCAAATTCAAATTCATTTTCCCTCCAACAAAAATAATAAAATATTCCATAAAAGTTGGATCTAGATTTTGTTAATAATATTTTAATTATGCACCAATAACTAGACTAACTCAATATCTTGTTATAAATAGAATGGTTTTTCCATTCATTCACTACCTTTTGTTTACTAAAGATCACTCTAGATCTATACTTTTGGTTTGACTTTGATCCTCCATTATTGTCATGTTTTTATACTTTTTTGATTGTGAACTCCCCTTGAGTTCCATTTTTGTTTGGGTTTAATACACCATCAAGAGAGAGAGAGATCTTAGATCAGAAGAGAGAGATATTCTTGTCTTGTTCATTGGTTGCATTGTGCAACTCTTAGTATTTGTTGTTTAATGTATTTAACTGCATAAATCTAAATTTTTGTAGCATTTATTCAGATCACTAACTACAAATGTAGGGAAATTAACAGTCATCTTTGATATTAGTGTTGTTTGTTATGCACAACTAAAGTGAGTTTTTTTATACACTTGTGATTAGAATTCACACTAACTAGTGGTGACTCCACAACGATTTATGACTACGACCATTGTCATTTTTCAGATCCCTACATGACCAGCTCCTTCAACCCCTAGGGTTTTTCTTCAGCTCCTTATTTTTCTTTTCTTGATGTTCTTTTTAACCTTTAAAACCCTAAAATAGTAAAAATTCTTACATCCGTCTGTTTTTGGGCCTATTGCATAGGTGACAGGTATCGACCGCAGCTGAGACGACATTTCTTTTCTGAAACCTATTCCCGAGACGTCTGAAAGTGCATGTCACACTTTTTGGGCCAAAACCCGTGACCTCAGCTCTAAGGTAATGGAAAAATTCCAGAAAATTGTTACCTCAACAAAAACCAGGTTAGAAACTACGACTTTTAATTTTTGTAGGATTTTTTTTTGTGATTTTTATAGGTTTGTTTGGGATACTAGTCAGGGTTTTCTGACCTCCCTCTCCACCTGTCTTGGACCTGTACTTGCTCTCTTTCACTCGTCGAAGTAGGAACCAAGCCCCTTAGGGCTTCAATACGCTTCGAACTTTTTAGGAGGAGTTTAGCTGAAGCAAGTAGTCAGAGATTTCATTGTGTTCAGCCATTTTTCAGATCTGAATATATACTTTTAGATCTATTTCATATTGGTTATTCATTCATCCAAAACACCTATTTTAAGTTTTTTTTCGTCCTCCTTTAGGGTCCCCTAAGTTTCCCTTCAATTTGTAGCCTTTTGCCACTTTTTTGTAGCATTTTTCCCTCTGGTTTTTTATTGTTTTCTACGACTATTCCTAGCAGATTTGACCTTTAGATCCCTGTCCCTCCTGACTTTAGATCCATTTTACTTTTTTTGTGTTTTAATTGGATTCCACCCAACCATAGAATAGTTGTTGGGAAGCCCTCCTCCTTGGGTTTAATTTGATGCATCTTTAGCTCTTTATTTTCTATCATATTCAGTTTCTTTTACTGTCGTATTCATATTTATTTACAATTATACAACATAATTTTATATTTTTTTATACACACATGTTTGGGCTTAATTAAAATTAACACACTTATCACATACATGCATACCCTAAGTGAAGAGCGCCTAGTTTAAACCACCAGGCCAAGACTATAACATTGTAATCAACTGATCATGCACCTCCCTGCCCTTGTTTCAAAATTTTAATCATTTGATCATGCACCCCCTTTCCCTTCTTGGTCTTTCTTCCTTTTTTGATCTGTGTCTATTTTCCATCATTGCACCCCCAAGGCGTTTATCCCAGAGACTTCTTGGTCTTCATCCTCAGTTTTCGTTAGGAAGACTTACTCCTCTGCATAGGGTTCAATTTATTCCTCCTCCAACTCCCCTTTCTGACTTGGCCTCTCGTTCATTGGGTTCCCCTTATGGTTCTGTCCCTGCCTTTCCTCCTGTCACCTTCACCATGTCTATTTCAAGACCTAATGCTAGTGGTAGCCGCAGCCCTAATGTTGGGAATACTACTAGTGGGGCCACAACAGGAACTATTTTGGCTACTCCCTTACTCCCTTATATGGCGGGTCTCAGTATTCCCAAATTTAATGGGTTGATCATTGACCCCATACACCATGATCCTGGTTGGCCTTCTATACCAACCGAGATCCCTTCAAACATCCCTAAATTTGAAGGTCTTGCTCGAGAGGATCCTACCAACCATGTTTGTTCTTTCCACATGTGGTGTTCGTCTAACTCCATCATTGATGACTTCGTCCGTCTTTCGTTGTTCCAACATATGCTTTATGGGGAAGCTTCTAAGTGGTATGTCGACCAAGTCTCTGCCTGTCATGCTACTTTTGCAACTCTTGCTTGGGATTTTCTATCTTACTTCTAGCTTCCCCTTCACTATGACACCGTGACCGAACTCTTGACCCCTTTCCATCAATCTTCTGCGACTCACTTATCTGATCATGTCCAATAATGTCGGAGAAGAAAGAGCCTATTTTGAGCCCCTATCTATGAATATCATGTCTACATAGACTGGCTTCTCAGATCCCTTTGGGCTTCTATTGGTGAAGATATCGCCTCTCACTTCCATCAGACCTAAGAAACTTCCCTTCGGATTACGTTGAAATATGAGCTGATCTATGCATAGTCCCATTATGTTTATACCATCTTACCTGATATTGTTAGAGCCAGTGGTTCCAACATACTAGGGGCATCCCATGCTAGTGATGGTATCGTTGGAGCCCTTTATCATCCATACACTCATCCTCCCATGGGTTATGGTTTCCCTCAGGGAGGGGCTAGCTCCTCCAGCACGTTTCCCCCTCCCAATAGCATGTATCGAGGATACAAAATGCCTCCTCCCTTTTCCTAACCTGTTTACCACAATGTTTCCCAAACTCCCTATTACCTGTATCTGCAGCTTGGTGTTGCAGCTCCTCCAACATTAGCACCTCAGCCTCCCTTTCTTTCTCAACACCCACAATAGAAGCCACCACCCCCGCTAGGTCAGGTGTATGCACAGCAGGGTACAACTAATCCTCCTCCTTCCAAAAAGAAGAGGAAAGGAAACCAAAACCAATATGTGCTAGGTAATGAATGACACAATCCTGAAAGGAATGAACCTAACACAGCAACCCAACAATAGGGCACTCAGCCGAAGAAGGACATGCATGTTTGCACAAACAATCATTGTTCTTAATCTGGTGTCTATGGTTACTGCACCCATGATTGTTGTGTTTTACCTCAGATGTGTCAGATGTGGGAAGCTCAAACAGCATCTTAAGGACAGCAAGCCTCCCCTTCGATTCGTCCCAATGTTGTACCTGTTAGGGTCCTATAATAATAGGATTCATAATGTTTGAATTTACTATGATTAGTCTTGTAAATATGTACATACCTTGCTCTGCAAGTTGTTTTCCCATATTTGAAAATAAAAATGAAAAGAGGGTAAAAGTCCTAAAATAAAAATCAAAGGACCCAAAAATCAAAAAAGAGATAACCATAATACATGAAAGTGATGCAAGTCAAAATGCCACTAATTTTACTTTTACTGCAAGAATAATGATTCTGTCCAGCTTGTCAAAAAATTCCATAATCCTTGATGAGTTAAACAGTCTAATCTTAACTTTTTCATGCTTTAAATTTCATGTTTATAGTGTAATGTTCCTAATTAGCCCAAGCTAATTGGAACATTTCATTTTGCCTTAATTTTATGTGTTGATGAATAAAATGTAATGGAGGACATGAAAAAATCTTTAAATCAAAGAATAAATACATGCCCAATGTGAAAAGGGATAAATCTGGGCCTTTTGTAACAAATCCACTTGTGTGTGAATAGAAATTGGACCACCTTGGAGAACCAACACAGTTTTAGAAGAGGAACCCAATGTGAAAGGGGTTAAGAAAATTGAAGTGGTTTAGGGTTTGTGCACCCCTTCAAGTTATAAAAAGGAGGAGAGAGCTCATGTAAAGGTGGTTGATCATATTTGAAATTTCGATTTTCTTGAGCAACTCTTTTCTCTGCGCTGTTTAGCAAGAGAAAGAGAGGGTTTCATGTTTAGGAACTCTCCTCCCTTCCTTGAGAAGCTCTTGGAGGGAATTGTACTGAATTTTCCACTATCTGAAATTGTTGGCCAAGCTCCACCTCTAGTAGCAGCGCTGATCCTGTTGAGGTTTATGCCGCTTCTTTGAGTTGCAGCAAGTGGTGAACTAGATCTGTAAGATCTAGTTGTCTTGGAGGAGATTTCTCTCAGGGAGGGTGTCTTGTGACCACCCGGAAGAGAATCTCACTCTTGTATTTGATTTCAGATCTGTACATTTCATCTATTGTCATATTTGATTCAAGCTATAGTGCTTCCCCTTTAGGTACTTCATTATTTCATGTGTTGCTGCAAGTATTATTCGGTTTTCTCTTTGTAACAAATCTCAGATGATTGAGACTTGCCTCTATATTGAAGATTCACATTGTAGCTTGCTGATATCTATTGCTCAGATCTGATATGTATTTCAATAAAAATTATATTTAGCTATTCCTTGAATTTTTTGCAGTTCCATGTATAAAAGGTCAGATCTACAATTTCTAGTGCATTATTTGGTTAAAACCCCAAGGGGGACTCGTAAAAGAGGCTGAGTAGTTTCGAGATATGGTATGGATCTGATGTTACGGCCATAGATCATTCATAGATATGATTTCCATTATTCAACTGCTGAAGATTTCTTAGAGGGACGCATTCCATTCATTTATGCAATTTTATAAATGCCGGAGATGTCATTTTGATGGATTTCTGCACTGTTATTTCATGTGATTTGTTGTATGTCAATGGGAGAATATTTCATAATTCTTATCTGATGTTTTATGGCTGAATTTTGAGCTTTATGGCTGATCTTCAGTGATTACTGGGGAAAACTACACAATTCTGGTTGCTGGGTTTCCTCGTTGCATTAGCTCTTCTCACTAGCTGATTTTTAGCTAGTCAACTTCGTGGGAGACCTATTTAAGTGCCTTAAACCAATTTTTTTGAGCTTAAATTCATCATAAAAGTCCCACACAACTCAATCTAGGGGAACAAAGCCCTGACCTATGTTATTTTGTCATCCATTTTATTATACAGTGTTCTCACTAGGCCTCTTGCTGAATTTTCCGAAGTAGAAATCTCCCACTCCTTCCTTGTTTGGTTTTTTCTCCTCTTTTGGATTCCTTCTTTAGATCTAAAGATATGAGAATCCCAATGGCTGAAAAATCCATTTGGAGTGTTTTATTTCCATCCTTGATGTATTCCACCAATATTCTATAGAAAGAGTCTGGAATGGGCCAGGAAGCCTCTATTTTTCATCCTCTCTTTAGAGGTGATATAACCAATAAATTCCCTACTAGTCTATCTATGGTTTATATCTATTGGTGTGGTCTCATATTGCTATGATTCCATAGTGGAATATCTTAACGTATTCCCTACTATGCTTATTTTTCCCCATTTGGAACATTACAGTGGTATCAGAGCATGATCTCTAGCTTAGCCTGTGAGATCAAGCTATCAGAGAAGTGTTGAGGAGAAGCAGAAAGAAGAAGTGGAAATCAAAGAGTAGAAAGAAGAAAGTATGGAGAGGATGAGATTACTCTCATCAATCTTCAATTCTAAGGAGAACCTCTCTGAGGGGCTTGAACAGTCGAAGGTAGAAATATCTAGTGGAACTCCAAGAGGGTTTGAAGGGATAAAGGACTGTAGTGAAACCTTTATGAGGTTTCAAGAGAAAGAAGAAGACATGGGGATTCCTCCTGCAAGAGAAGACCAAGATTTGATGTCTCCTATTGAGGATGAGGCATTTCCCATCATTAAAGAAAACACCGGGGGTGACAGCGTAGTCACAATAAGAGGCCCTTTGGCCTTTCAAGAAGAAGGAAGAAGAAGCAGTGAAGCTCCCAAGGAGTTTCAAGAAAGAGAAGAAATTATGATCAGATATTCAAGATCTATACATGAGGAAAATTTCGAATCCTCATATCATGGATATGTTCACTCGGCCATATCACCTAAGCTTCAAGGTTCTATCAGTAATTTCTTCATGAAGAGGAAGAAAGATGTGAGTTTGTTTGATGCCTTGCCTAGGGAAAGATCTCCTTTGAATGAAGGGAACTCTTCTCAAGAAGGAAGCATGGAGATTACTCCACTAGATGACCAATATCTAAGGTCTCTTGTTGATGATGAGGCAATTTCAGTTATTGGAAAGGAAGAGAAGACAAGAGGTCATAATGCAGTCACA
This sequence comes from Pinus albicaulis, assembly GCA_034641835.2. Classification (NCBI taxonomy): domain Eukaryota; kingdom Viridiplantae; phylum Streptophyta; class Pinopsida; order Pinales; family Pinaceae; genus Pinus; species Pinus albicaulis. The sequence continues at coordinate 1,168,990,172 of CM076584.1, read as the reverse complement.
ACAAAAACACCTCAAACACCTCATGAAGATGAAGTTGGAGCACTTGCTCCAAGAGAATAAACTCTTTCACACTTGCAAGGAGTTCCACAAGATCTCACACATAGAGCTCTTGAGCAACATGTACCATCATTGTCAAATGATGAGATCTTGATGATAGAGAAAGAAAGAGAGGAGGCAGAGCATCTCAAGAAGAAGAGCAAACACCCTTCTCTATTTCAAGGGCTGGAAGGGCAGAAAGGGTAAGAGGACCTACGCAGCAAATATGAGGACAAATCTGTCCACCCACATCCTCAATCCACTCTAAGCCTTGATGTATCCTTATTTGGGGGAATTCCACCATGGAGTTCTCATGAAGAATAGAAGAGAAAAGTGTCCCCTCAACCTTGTGCATCAATGCCATCTCTTTTCAAAGGGGAGGCCAACACCACATGGGAGACTTTGGGTAAGAAGCATGCCTATGAGAATCAAAATTTCCTTTATGATTGCATGCATTCTTTTAATTTGTATATGCAGGCTATGACTCCCAAGAGGAGTATTATACCATACAAGATTCACGGCCAACTTTGGGCCAAGGATGCTCTCAAACATGGTCGCTCCCTTGATGGGCTAAGGGAGATTCTACACCATGATGGGTGTTGTCCCAAGGCACCAAATATAATTTTCACTTTCAGCCTTGGTGGGATGAAGGGAGCAGAAAGTGGCTTGTGAACCACTTAAAACATTCAAATTTGATGCATGGAGAGGACAGTCTGCACTAGGTTTTGTTGGGTGAGTTTAAACACTCCCCAAGATCTCTGATTTTCTTGTCACATGCCTTGTACTTCAAGAGAGGGATGCATAATAAGAAGGCATGGGTGTTTTGTTTGACAAGGAAGATGTATGGACACCACATGATGAATCCCATGTCCATGCATTTACTTTTTCCCACAATGTATGTGCATGTGTTTTTGTTTAAGATGCATTTCAAAATCTTGTATGTAGTTGGGCTTGGGAGAAATTGCAATATTCTCATGGGTTGGCATAAGGAAAGTTGTTCCTATCATGATATTTATGTCCCATGCATGAGAGGAGGGATGACACATTGGTTGAATGTGTTCAAGGTGAATGAGATCTCCCATATCAATTCATGCTTCAAGAGGAGGATAGAATACTGCATGGTTGCTTCATTGTGTATCTTGTTTCTTTTTACAAAGGGCCATGTATTTAAGTTATGTCATGTAGGGAAGTCCCTCACATGGAATAATTTATAGCATGACATGTGTTGTTTGAATCACATTCAGCCAACACTGATTATCCTCCACTATTCTCAAGCTTTGAAGAAGCTTGTTGCAGCAAGAAGGTGGTGCGTTGGCCACCTACTATACTATGGTTTGGAGCAGCATGGGGAGAGCTTTGAAAGAGGTCTACATTAGTGTTTTAAAACAGGCATGAGCCATGTAGGGATTGATCAGCAACATGGTTCTTTGGGAGGATTGAATCAGCCCACTCTTCCTTCTCTTTGGTGAAGAACATGATCATGTTACACATGTTTTAATTTCTGATTTCATGCATTCTTACACCATGTTTTTGCAGGCAAAATTTCCAAGGAGGAATGATAGATCAGGTGAGCCCCTTGGCTAATATTGGGCTCCAAAAATTTATGATTTGAGCCACTCCCTTGGGAGGGAAAAAGGGATATTTTGCAAAAAGAAGGGTGCTACCCCAAAGCACCAAACATGCATCACAATTTCAGCCATGGTGATGTGGCATGGGAAGAAAGAATGAAGGATGGAATGTGCCTCATGAGAGGACCACTCTCCATGTATTTTCTATTTCATATGCCAGAGAGAGCATGAGGCAAACCATGTTTGTTTCATATGATTTACTGTCTCTTTATGGAATGAGCTACTTGCATCTCATGAGAGTATTGGAGGAGCAATACATGGATGGATTGGTGAGAACTTGGCTTATGAAGGAAGATTATCTTAGGTTTGTGTCACCAAGGAGGAAATTTTGCAGCACTCACCTTGCAGTTGCTTGAGGACAAGCAACCATTTTGGAGGGGAGGACTGTAATGTTCCTAATTAGCCCAAGCTACTTGGAACATTTCATTTTACCTTAATTTTATGTGTTGATGAATAAAATGTAAAGGAGGACATGAAAAACTCCTTAAATCAAAGAATAAATACATGCACAATGTGAAAAGGGATAAATCTAGGCCTTTTGTAACAAATCCACTTGTGTGTGAACAGAAATTGGACCACCTTGGAGAACCAACACAATTTTAGAAGAGGAATCCAATGTGAAAGGGGTTATTCCATTGAAGTGGTTTAGGGTTTGTGCACCCCTTCAAGTTATAAAAATTAGGAGAGAGCTCATGTAATGGTGGTTGATCATATTTGGAATTTTGAGTTGCTTGAGAAACTCCTTTCTCTGCGTTGTTTAGCAAGAGAAAGAGAGGGTTTCCTGTTTAGGAACTCTCCTCCCTTCCTTGAGAAGCTCTTGGAGGGAATTGTACTGCATTTTCCACTATCCGGTATTGTTGGCCAAGCTCCACCTCTAGTAGCAGTGCTGATCCTGTTCAGGGTTTTGCAGCTGCTATGAGTTGCAGCAAGTGGTGAACTAGATCTGCAAGATCTAGTTGTGCTGGAGGAGATTTCTCTTAGGGAGGGTGTCTTGTGACCACCCGGAATAGGATCTCACTCTTTTATTTGATTTCAGATCTGTACATTTCATCTATTGTCATATTTGGTTCAATCTATAGCGCTGCCCCTTTGGGTACTGCGTTATTTCATGTGTTGTTGCAAGTATTATTCGGTTTTCTCTTTGTAACAGATCTCAAATGATTGAGGCTTGCCTCTCATCTTGAAGATTGACATTGTAGATTGCTGATATCTATTGCTCAGATCTGATATGTATTTTAATAAAAATCATCTTCAACTATTCCTTGAATTTTCGACAGTTCCATGTATAAAAAGTCAGATCTACAATTTCTAGTGAATTATTTGGTTAAAACTCCAAGGGGGACTTGTAAAAGAGGCAGAGTAGTTTCCAGATCTGGTATGGATCTGATGTTACAACCATATATCAGTCATAGATCTTATTTCCATTATTCAACTGCTGAAGCATGCTTAGAGGGACATAGTCCATTCATTTCTGCAATTTTATAGATGCTGAAGATGTCATGTTCATGGATTTATGCACTGTTATTTCATGTGATTTTTTGTATGTAAATGGGAGAATATTTCATAATGCTAATATAATTTTTTATAGCTGAATTCTAAGCTTTATGGCTGATCTCCAATGATTATTGGGAAAAATTATGCAATTTTGGTTGCTTGGTTTCCTTGTTGCAGCAGCTCTTCTCACTAATTGAATTTTAGCTATTCAACTTTGTGAGAGACCTGTTTAAGTGCCTTCGAATCCCTTTTTTGAGCTAAAATTCATCATGCAAGTCCCACACAGCCCAAGCTAGGGGAACCAAGCCCTGACCTGCGTTATTCCTACATCCATTTTCTTATGCAGCATTCTCACTGGGCCTGTTGCAGACTTTCCTGAAATAGAAATCTCCAAATTCTTCCTTCTTTGGTTTTTGCTCCTCTTTTGGATTCCTTCTTTAGATATGAAGATATAATAATCCCAAGGGCTGAGAAATCCATTTGGAGTGTGTTATTTCCATCCTTTTTGTATTCCACCAATCTTCTATAGACAGAGTCTGGAATGGGCCAGGAAGCCTCTGGTTTTCACCCTCTCTTTAGAGGTGATATAGCCAGTAAATGCCCTACCAGTCTATCTCTAGTTTAGATCTATTGGTGTGGTCGCATATTGCTGTGATTCCATAGTGGAATATCTTAAGATATTCCCTATTGTGCTTATTTTTCCCCATTTGGAACATTACATATAGATAGACAATAAAGATCTGTCAAATAGTTTAAAACTGAGAAATCAATAGATATTTAGAGAATAAATAAGGAGCTCAACAGTTTAATCTGAGCCCTCGGATGAAATAAAGTTAGATTTATATAGTTTATGCTTTAAAAATAAAAATGGATTTAGGGTTGCAAGCTCAAATGCACCCATGCAAATAATGAAAAAATGTTAGAATAATGATGGGTTGGTAGAAAGTAGTTGCACAAAGAATGGACAAACATCATTTGGAAAAATTACTAATTTCCCTCCCCTCAAATTATTCAGTATTAAAAAACCTTCAGTTAAAAAGGCTTATCCATTTCTCTAACTTTTGTTGGGATCGGACCCAAGGCTTGATAAATGATTGGTAATAAGTATTGAATTCCCTTCATAAAAACCCATTTCCTCAACATAATCACCATTTTCAAAGATATAATCCCTTTTCCTAAGTTAAAACACCTTTTAACCTAGGGAAAGTAAAAATCCCCTTTAACTAATCTCATTTAATGCAAAGAAAATTAAAAAACCCACAAAACACAATTTATCCTAAGTATTAAGTGTAAATGTTCAAAAATGGGACCATCATTGTACTCATATTCTTATTTTGAACTATACTTGGTAAATTTGTATATTTTCCACTCATCATATTCATTTCATATTAACTTTAATTTAACCTATTAGTTCCACTACAATACCCCTCCCTGTAGATATATTTAATTCATTTATATTATAAATCCCAAACCCACTTATCAATTTTAACCTATGGTTATATTATCCCACGTGATATAATATCCCGCGATCCCCACAAGTTAAAATATATTAGAATGTATATTTACCCCTCAAAAGTCACAATACCCATACATATCTCATATTTTCTATGTAAAACCATATTCCACCTATCCGCTTATTAAATTAGTTTATACATTAAAAAATATGTTTTAAACGTATAAATTAAACTCGACACATATAAAATCTCAGGCCCCATGCCCCATCTTCCAAGCAACTACAGCTCTCAATCTCTGTTGTTCGCAAGCCCTCACCCAAATATGACGATCCATATTCAATATTGCAATTTCAATAGCACCCAGCTTAATTGACTTGAAATTTGCGAAATAAGTTGTTTTACCCTATTATCTCTCATCCAAAATGTGTTTAATAATTGGATCACATCCAATCCAAATAAACCACTTACCATTTTCTCATCATGCAATAATATTTTATGGTTTCTCCTCCTGGCGTTAAACAACCTTCCCTCTAATCTAACTAGAATTCAATGCAAGACCTGTTTAAACGAAAAAAAGCTATAAAAATGCATATATAGCCAGTTTAAGTTTTTCTTGCATTTTCTGATTGTTTAAACCCTTCCGACTGAAGAAACAAGCGTTGTACTCCATTTTTATGCCTAAAGAACCTAAAATTTATTAAATTTACTGCTAAAACAACCTTAAGCCTCCAATATACTTTCAAAGTACTGCTACGGCTTCCAAAGGCCTTTTGATGCATAAGAAACCATGTTACGAGACCAAATACCTTCAAAAAACATGTACTCTTTGAAAAAGTAACCTTTATTTTTGCCAATTTTAACCTTTTGAAGCCTATTTTTTCATAGAAAGTCCTGTATTTTTCGTTAAAGAATATATTTCATGAGAAATCCTAATGAAACCGCATTTTTGAATACTGTAACTTGTTTAAATCAAAATTGAAGATATTTCAGGTGGTTTTAGCCTTTTGCAGACCTTAGAGAACCCCTAACTAAATTCAAATGCTTTGCAAATACTCAGAACCTCTTTTATGCATGAATCAATTTTTTTTTAGTCCAATTTATCCAAAAAGAGCAGAAAAACCCTTGTATACATTTTCTGAGTCTGTAAAAGAGTTTTAAGATCAATTTTGAAACCAAATTGAAAGTTTAAACCAAAATAAAACCTGATTTTACCCTTTGCTGTTAAAAATACCTCTGTCAAGCCAAAAATACGTTCTGTAAATAGTCTAAGCTTACAAAAGAGTACAAAAAGCCTAAAAACAGAGTTTTAAGCTTCTAGAAGGCTAAAACTGTCAAAATCAAACCGAGTAATGGCTTCTAAAACCACCATTGTTATAAATCCACTACAACTTCCTGTTGTAGATGTGGAGCATACACCTCTATCTTACGTGGATTACAAAATAATTGATCTAGTCATTGAATTCAATCTGCTAGATCTCCATTGCTAGAGTCTAGAAAAATCCTTAGATCAGGGTGATGAAGTTCAGATTTGGGACCCCAATTTACCGAAATATTTAGTCACACATACTCATTAATGTCCAGAAGTCATTAGGTTGTGTCAAACCTATCATTCACCTGACCAAAGAGCTATGGTCAATGCTAACAAAGAAGTATTTTTTACTATTACTGTAGAGTCTATTAACCTAATGCTTCAGAGGAAACCAGATCCCAATGAAGTTCCATTATCCATAGAAGCTCTCACAAAGCTTTATATTGAGTTATAATTTCCTAAGTGATTTCAAATCTTCCAAACTTTCCTTCCTGCATATGTTGAAATCCCAAATATATACCCTCCCTATTCATCTTCTAAATTTCCTGAATGGTCAAGGCATGTCATTCCTATGTTATCATTTATCCTAGGTTATTTTGCTGATGAGCATACAGATGAGTCTTTTCTTCGTTTTCTATCCACTTTTGTGCCAGGTAAACCTCCTTCTATCATCTATAACTATGTTGAATACATAGCTGATAATATCCATGATCAACTTCTGAAATTTCCCACTGAAGGATTTTTCAGATATTCATCCTTCCTCTTTCACATGTTCCTTTATTTCCAAGTAGATAAGTTCGCAATAAACCTTCAGAAATTGGATGTAGAAGGTAAGCCATTGTCAGACATCTCTTGGACCTCTCTAATCAGAAAATAATCAACAGAATTCACTTATGTGGATTTTATAGATTGTTTTGTTCATTCATTGATAAACATGTTGACAAACAGTGTACAGCCAAGAATTAGTGATGAGATAAAGAAAGTGTTACAACTTTCAGAGCAAAGTAGAACTAGATATTTTTACCTTTACGAAAATCATATAGAGATCAGATTTTATGGGTCAAATCATTTACCCTACAAACTATCAAAATACTTTCCAATGAGAGTTTTTTCCTTAGAGTACATAAGGAAAATTATAAATTTCATTCTATCAACTTCTTGGCTTCCAAAAAGAAGACTCAATTCAAATTAAAGAATCAGGTGGATCCTTTCATTTTCAATCACAGGGATGCAGGTACAGAAGCAACAAAAGAGTTGCTGGAATAAAAATTTGAAGAAAGTTCCTTGTGGAATTATGATCCTCAGGAAATACTGAGTAAAATGAGGGTAAAATGAAAATTGACCCCTTATATCCATGATAAAAGGCCTGAGATTGAACAGCTTGCTAATCAAACAGAGTGGCTAGAAAATACCTTGATAGAAGTAGTTAAACAGGGTGATACTAGTGGGACCTTGAAAAATGTAAATCAAGAGGATAAAGCTACTAAGAGAATCAGGGAAGAAGGTACCTACACTGCTGAAACAAAAACATAGACTAGGTTTAAAATCATATATAATAAGAAGCCTAAGCTCAATCCAGTAAACAGTGAAAAAGAAACAATTGAGGTGCTAGATGAAGAAAACACAAAGAAGAACACAGATTCTGCTACAGTTATTGTAAATGAGTAGGAAAGGGATACTCTAGAAACTCAAATGATTGAAAGACAAAAAAATATAGAGGCATCCTCATCACAACAATAAGAGAATACAAAAAGTGACATAAATGATAAATACAAGGAAATCAAGGCTAAGAATGAAGAGTTAAAGAATGAAATTTATTCACGGTATCTAAAGAAAACTCTAGGAAGTCAAAACATATTATTATCAGCTTTTTATTACACCAAAAAGAAATTTATTATGACAATTCTATAGCCAACAGTGCCTAAACCTAAAATAGTAGTAGAATACAAGAAAGTTGACTTGGAAGTGCCAGTTGATAGCATTCATCCTTTAGATCAAATTGAGTTTCATAAACAAATATCTGAAATGCTTTATTCTACTATGACTACCAAGGAAATGAGTGCCCAGAGGATTCAGAACACTATAACTAATTTGAGAGATAAAATCAGAAATGAAAAAGATTCTTCTTATATCAAGGACACTAGAATCAAGTCCTTAGAAGAATTGGTAATTGAGATAGGGTATAATCCTGCAAATGTAAAGGTTGTAGAAGAATGGGTGAAAAATAAAAATTCTGACATTGTAGCACTTAGAAAGCAACTAAAATTTCCTCCAATAGAACATCCTTAGGCAAAAGAACTTGTGCAGGAGGAAAATAAGAAAGATGAGATGAAGAGTCACATTCTCCAAATGACAGCACTAATTAAGGAAATGGAGATAGAAATGAACAAGCTTTTCCAAGATAAAGAAGCTACAAAAACTCAAAGTGCTCCTCCCATATTCATCCCAATGGTAACTATAGTAGTTCCCTCAACATTAGTAGAAGAATTAGCACCAAAATTCCCATTGGATACAGTTGTGCCAATGACATCTTCCGCTACTTCTACTATAGAATCATCTACATTAGCAATGCAACAAACATATGAGGCAATCAAGCTCACAAAAGCTGTGGAAGATATTTCCATTTAGTATAATGAGATCAACACGTTGAAAGAACAAATTAAGAAATTGGAAAATGCCAAGAAATTAGCTCAAATAAATGCTAAAAATGTGGAACAGAAAGCCAAAAGGGCAAGTGAACAGTTGAAGAAGGTTGAAGCAGAATGAACTTTCAAAGAGCTAATGACCTACATAAAAAATCTGTTGTGGTCCAAGATCATTGAGTCAATCGATGACACTTGGCCTTCCATTCAGGTAATCTATGAGCAAAAGGATTTGCTTAAAGTAGAAAAAGAAGAAATTGTGAAGGCAAAGGAAGAGCTTGGTGCCAAACCTAAAGAGGCCCAAGAAATAATCAAGTTTTTAGGCATAAAAAACAAACAAGAATTGGATGACATTGGGAGAATTGATACAATTGAAACAATTCTTGAAGTAAGAAAGGTAACTACCAAGAAAAACTTGATGAAACAGCTTGAAGAGAAGTGTCAGAACATGGATTTGGCCATAACTAGATTTATGGTAAAATTTTATATATTGAGGAAAAAAGGCTTGCCAAACATTCTTGTTCTAAATTTTAAATTAATGAAGTAAGAGGATTACAACAAGAAAATCAGAGATTTTTCCAAAGAACAAGTAAAGAAGGCAGGTTGGCAAGGAGTACCTATCGGGAAAGTGTTGCACAAAAGAATTGAAGATTTGTTCTATTTACAACATGAGATAAAACATCTCTTTGTGGTAAAACCAACCTTTGTTAGGTACACAGAGGCTGATGAAAATTACAGAAAAATTACCAAGATAAAGTTACCTGATGAAGAATTGTGGCAAAAGCTTACTGATTTACTGTAAAGGACAATTTTACGGTAAAAGAGAGAAAAACATATTGTTGTTTTTATAGAATAAAAACATAATTTACAGCAGTAAAACAGTCCTCAAGTAGATGAAAGAGTATCAGATAAAAGAGTATCAGATGAGAGATAACACTTCAAAATAGATTAAAAGATCTTTTGCCAACATTGAAGACAACACAACAACCAGTTGCACCCTATCCAAAACAATGTTTCTATTTTATTTGGATAAATAGGACAACTCGCAAGTTGTTAAGTAGCTGTCACTATATTTTTGTAAAAGATATTTTACTTTCCTTAGAAAAATCCTATGAGTATTCTAGGATATTTTGTAACACTTTTTGTATAAATACTTCACCCTTTGAAGTATTATTATAGAATAAATTTTTGAAGATTTCTATAGACAATATTTATGTACATGAAGGGCTTTTGTACCAAGTTTCAAGTCAGCAAGGCTGGATCAAATCAATAAAGCATCATGTTTCAGGATTCATGTGTTGGGCTAACTTAAGTGAAGTAATTTCTACTGTTATTTGTTCAATCTTCTTATGTTTTCCATTATACATACATGTGTTCTAAATCTTAATGTCAAATCAGGAAAAGATATATCAGAATTTGTTAATAGCACTCTGTTATTTACTGGGTTTCATTTGGATGTTTTTTGTTGATTTCCAGAGTAGGGAACCCTTAATTTCTCCCTCTTTCGAATGACCTCTCTCTTCTTCATTCCTTATCTGGATCAAACAATCCTTGATTTCTCTTTATCTTGATTAAACCACTTCACCAATCAGACTCAAAGATCTTAAGTGACTTAACTATCTTGCCCTAAAAATATTTGACTTTAGACCTTGATCCTGACCTATCTGCTTGACATATTGACTCCATTTTCACAATGAAAAAATAGATCTATCACTATCCATCTCATTAAGTGATTTTTCCCACCAAACCAAACCAAATATCAAAACCAAATTGTCCCTTATAACTAGCCCAAAATAAAACATAAAATAAAAGTTAAATATTATAGATAGAGCCCTCTCTAAGCCTTAGGAAGGCTAGATCCTATAGCTTGAAATTAGGTTTGTGGTTACCTCTAATATTATTTAAACTATAAATAAAATTCTCACAACCTAGAGAATTATTAGAGTGATAACAACACCTATCTAGCCGGTTGTGTTTACCAAACCTTTCCCCTAGCAAGGATTTGTGGCTACCCAACCCCCTGAAGGTCAGGCGCCCACTCAACCTTTGATTACCAGATCCTCATGATGAACTCTGATCAACCCAATATCGTTGACCTCAACCTTCAGATTCAATCTTGTTAGTACAACAAGCCCCCCGCTATGTTTTCCCTTGAGACCCCTTCTTCAGGTCCGATGGAGCCTCTTTCGACACCCAATGGTCCTTTACTGATCCCTCAGCTTAAGACATAGGTTCATACCAAGATCCCTAAGGGACCATTATGCTGAAACGCTTCTTCTGGTAAAGCTGCTCATTCATATGGTATAGTAGATGACTTGGCACAATCACATGATGCCATGTCAGCACTAGAAGTTCTACAATCATGTCCTTCACAAAAAAAACCTCTACTAACTGCCATGGGTGTTGTGGATCCTTCATATCATCGTTTGATTGTCTTCAATGATGACCAGTCAGAACATCCTCCCTTTCCTACTTTCGTCACCTTCCAAATCCCTATCAAGATCCAGAATGCCAACGTCTCCCATTGTATCATTGACGAGTGGCGATCCACCTGCGTGATGCCCACTTCAGTTTGGAAGCAACACGGATATCCTGAGTTAGCCCCTTCAATTATCACCCTCTAAGTGTGGGATGGCTACTCTTCCCAGCCCCTTGGCATGTTCTGCAATTGTCTTATTACTTTTGCGGGCAAGAGTTTTTGTGTTGATGTAGAAGTCATTAATTCCCCCTTAGACTACAACATTCTATTGCATCATAGCTACACTTATTCGGTTGATGTTGTCCCATTTGCGGTCCACCGTAAGATGTGCTTTCCTCACAATGGAAATATTTTCACCATTGACCAATTGACATATTACGAACCGAAGTTTCAAACCTCCCCTGAGTCCATCATCTCTTCGATGGCCAATAAAAAAATAATAGAACCTCCGACTAGTGTTTCACCTATATTATATAAATATTCCTCTTTTCTTGGTTCATTCCCTGGTCCCTCTCCTCCTATCTCTAATCCCAGCTCATCAAATGTTTTCATGATACAATCATCTTGTTTCGACCTAAAACAAATGAGTTCGACTAGTTAGCATCCCTGCCCTCCGCAACTTGCTCCTAGCACCTCGACTCAGCCTTCAGGACCCCCTGCTCCAAGTCCCTCATCTACAGCTGGTATCCATGAGCCTATCTACCCTCCTTGAATGGCTCCTCCTAGCCTTAACCATCTCAAAGTTGTCTCGCCTAACCACTAGCCCTCTAGTCAGATACCGTTTCTCACTCCTCGTCCTAGAGTCTTTTTAGTACCCTTACATGGCTACCGTATCTCTTCCTAAAATGACCCTGGGGATCCTATTCTGGTAAATTGATCCACCAGCTACTATTGCACCTGGTCAGTCAAAATCTTATACTTTTTTGACCCTGGTCCAACCCGTCGCCATGACCCCTCCCTTTTTTTTTGTGCCTCAACCACCTCAACATGAACCTCCTCCTATTGTGAAAGCATCGGGTGAGGGGGAAAATACCACAAGAAGGCACCTAAGGACAAGGCTTCATGGACAACCCCTCATCCTCCTCAACCTCCAAATCATACCCCCCCATGTGCTTTCTGTGATGTTTTCAGTCATGCCACCCATCATTGTCCTGAATTGCCCCGTATCAAGCCCATGTTCAATGTCGTGTTTCCTGAGTCTAAGGTCCCTAAAGCCTCTATTTATTCCTTGACTACCACCAAGAACCCCAAGACTATTCACACCAACCACCCATGTCATTTTTGTGATCTACATGGCCATTATACCCACCTATATCCCTACCTTAATCATTACCACACCTCTTTGGAGGTAGTTTAGGAATACGAAACTGAACAGAATGAGTTTGCCTCTCTGGTTCTCACGCAATATGCTTTAGTCAAACCTGAGGATATACCTTCTCCCATTGACATTAACTCTCCTGATTTCAAGATGATGGAGCCTTCGACCACCATTTTCTACCTATCATCATCTATGAGACCCATGGTGGAAGGCCCCTCTACGACTTCCCCTTCTATTTCTCTTGACCTCCCTTCAGCAATCACCCTAGGCTCAACATCGGTAGATCCCTTATATGCTTACTCTTATGTCACCCTTGATGATGAAGTGCATGTGAACCTTTCTTCTCATGATGATGAGATAGGTAGTTTCACCGTGTCATGTGGTCTTCCTTCCTCCAATCACCCAATATTCTACTGTGATGATGGCATCATGGAAGTTGTTTCCACCCATGAATTCATCTTTCCCACCCATAAGTGAGATGGAATGATCCATTTCTATGGTAAAATTTAAAACCTGAACACAAATTTCTCCCATGGAAGTTCCCCCACACGCTCCCTTTTCCAGTGTGTGGGTGGTAGGAATCATACACATAGCACTCCCTCTAACAGTGCTTGTTTTATTTCTAACTTTTGTTCAAGTTGCAAAAATTTTAATCATCCTTTCATTTATTGCCTTGTGGCACCTTTCAAATGCACCCCCGTCCACAACATATATCATTTATGCCAATGGTGCAAGTCGCTACTCCCGAAATCTAGCCTCAGTAGCCTGGGCCATTTTTACCTCCTTGCATTCGCTTGTTCTCTCTATTCCCATATGCACTGGTACTGCCACCAAAAATGAGGCTGAATATGATGCAGTGTGAGGATTCAATAGCTAATGCCCTTTCCTGTCGCATCCTCCACCTTCATGTTTTTTTATTCCCTACTTCTTGTCATGCAATTGAATGGTGTCTATCATGTGCATAATCCCACCCATTTTAGAAGATATTTATGAGTGAAGCTTTTGATGTGTGAATTTGAAATCATTACATTCATTCATGTACCTCAAACACAAAATCACTATATATATAACATTTCAAACACGATTACATGTTGTCATTTATCACACACATTTCACACAAGACAATAACAAATAGACCACAAATTATGCATATCCATTATATGTGTCGTTCAAAATGTTTTAGATTCCATCAGCTCTGATACATATGACATGCCAATAGCATGTTAAAAAAACTCAAAACTGGGGGCACCACATGCCCCTTCATCTAATCATTATATTTAGGATCTCGGGCCAATGGCTTGGCTTTGACAACTCGTAGATCATACATCCCCTATTCGGCCATCACCATGTGCCGCATGACCCCTCGTCACTCTAAGGGAAGACCAATACATGGCTCTATGTACTGGTCATCAAGATATTTCTAGCCACACTCTGAAACACCGGTCAGAAGCCTATCACATCTATGAAGAATGTCCTCTAGGAGGACCACTTCATCATCATATTGTGGTGCTCTCGACCCACTAGGTCCTGTAGTTCCTGCTACAGCAGTCCGTCCCATGTACAGAGCCAGTTTTACTAGTGTTGTATCTGCATACCAAAAGTGAACGAAGCAGTAGCATACACAATCTTATGAAACTTTAAAATTCACATAAAATATTAGCAATTTTTCAATTACCATCAGGCTCCCATACTCGACCAGGCAGCAGTGGCAAGTCCGGGTCCCCACGATAACTCATCCCACTATAGGGATAGTCATCTATGTACAATGGCATTTGATCCCAATGAGAAAACAACTAGGGTCGGAACACCCATCTGACTGCCCCACCTCCCCCTCTACATATTATCTGCCCCCAACGACGCATTCTGGGCTCTCTCGGGCCCCCATCATGGATCTGTATGCGAAGTCAAAGTGTCAGGATCTTCTCAAAGAAGAGCAAGCACATCACTGTGCCATATGCACAGTCATGGTTCACTTATCGCTTGCATAGTGACAACTGTCGTTTCAACGAGGAAAACATCATTTGGGCCCACTCATAGTATGTGTTTGGTCTCAATATAGTCTCCTAAATTGAGCTCATTTAATGGTCAACCAGGGTCAGTAAACTGCTGAAGTGTGGTGCACTATATGTGCCTAAGTAACCTCTTCCTACTTAGTTGTGTTTAGTGTTTTTAAAGTGCTTTTTGGTTTATGGTTTATTTTGAAAGGAAAAGAACTAGGAGAATTAGCTAAATGAAGGAAACTATTGGTCAAAACAGAGTGAAGCCTAAACTATGATGGTAAACAAATGCAAATGCAATACTGAAACAGAATCAAATCTAAACTATGACTAAGAAGAAACAAAGCTTGATAATGACTTTTAAACAAATGATTCAAAACATAAACTCAACTTGTCAAATGCTTTCATCAAAGGTGTTTTGAGAGAGAGCTTGAGACATGGTCAATTAAGTATGCAAATCCTATCTAAACAGTTAAAAAACTAACTTATAATGATGCAACATTTCATCCTTGATTAGAGATTTGTTGAAGCAAATTTGGAATAAAACATTTATACCATCATAAGATCTTCTATTCTAGGACTAGTTCCTAGCTCTATTCTGCAATTTAATTGAATGTCACAAAACCTTACTCAAGAGTTATTGATTTTGATTTCTTTTCAAAGTAGTCTTTTGAGGGAGGGTTCTGTTTATGAAGTGATAAGGAAATTGCAGAGGTACTTCAGGCCTTAAAATGATATTGTCTTCTGTTCATGTAGTTATGAAGCAATTATAGATTTTAGAACAAGAAGAGGTTTGTGAATAATGAAGGTTGTTTTGTTAAGTTTAACAACTGAAGTAATCTAATGTGCAGTGAATGACATTCTGAATGTGAAGTGCAAATTCAATGAGTTGAACTAAAACTGAACTTAAAATGTCACTAATCTAAAACAATGCTGAACTACAAGTCATTATCAAACTCAAAATAGAACAACTGAGCATGAGTTAAGTGCAATTAAACTCCGGAGTATCCTAACTATGCTATGCAAACATAAAGACTGAAAGCAATTAAAAACTATGATATCATGGCTATCTCCCACTCATCATTATGATATTTTGGACAAGCGTTTAAGAGCAAGGACAGCTATGGTACTTAGTGCAAACACACAAATGAAGTGTTCAGGATCACAATCATGCTTAAAACATTATAAAGATTTCTTGGAAGAGTTTCTTCTTGTGGAAGAGTATTTAGCATAAGTATAACTGTGATGGTGAACAAAAAAGATTACAATTAAATCCTACAATACTATAGCCATTTCCCATTCATCATTATAATCTTTTGGAAGAGCTTCTTCTTTTGGAAGAGTTTTTAGAATGAGTATAACTACAGTAGCTAATGAAAACAACTACGAATTCAACTTCAAAAACGTAAAGGCAACTAGAATACTTATCTAAATTACGCAAATAAATCTGTGCAAGAGGCAGGGGCCCTCTACCACCTGACGGAATCTAACTCCAAATCAAATCAACGCTTTCAAAACAACACTGTCTGCTTCATTAAAAGAGAAATAACTTGAACAGAGAAATCTGCGTTTTCAGAAATGTAGCACAGAAACTCAGCAAAATCTAGAACAAAAATCTCTAGCATAGCTCTCGGTTTCCCAAGTGTTTATATAACAAATGTTCATAACAGAACTTGCAACAATTCAAGGATTATTGTCTTTCCTTATCGAAATCATACTAGGACTCTTAAAGTGGCTACGTGAAAAGGAAATGGACATCTGGACTGAGACAGTCCTACTAGAAGTCTACTTTCTTAAATATGTTCCCACGTATCAAAACCATACACAGAATTCGTTTCTTCCTTCATGGTGAGCAACGAACCATGTAGACATGACGTGGAATATTCCCATATGTGGTTTTTCTTGAGACGACACCTGTAACCCACTCAAACTGTAAAACAGCTGCGGAATGCGGGATCAGCTACGGAATGTGCGGTCAGCTACGGAATGCCTGTATTCTGTAGCTATTTTGCAGAAAATTGTTAAAATAGCAAAAATCATGAAAATACAATATGTTAATCAATTTTATGTAACCTTTAAACGATCCTAATCATTCTTCATTGATTTTAGGCTTATGAAGTGATAAAATAATGATGAAATGAAGTGAAGGTTTGTAAAAGAGAAGGCAATTCTAAGGCTCAACATACCCCCACTGCAAGACTATTGCATGTCCTCATGCAATTTCATCAAAACTTATTCCATGTGCTTTGAAACCTCTGTTAGAACATCCAACCTTATCTTTTTGCTTCTTTTGGCCCTAATCTATTTTCTAATCTCTGTTAACTTTTCAGAGATTAGTTCTTCATCTTCCTCTTGTAGTGGAGTGTCAAGTTTATTTTCAATAACCATGTCAGATTTTCTTCTTCTGCTCCATCAAAAGATTTGGCAAAAGATTTTATAATCTCTTTATGGAAGCCATCAAATTTCTCTATAAAATTTAGCCTCCCTTCTTATTGTAGTAGCTCCTTGACTTGTGGATATCCTTCCAAATACTTGACTTCAACTGATTGTGTCCTGACAATTAGCCACATTCCTCCTTTGTGCAGATTATCTTCCTTTCAGAATTACTTTTCTATGCTTGAAGCTAGATTGACTACAGAGTATAATGCTTTATTTTGAAATTGTATCTCTGTGTCTGAAAATGGATTAGTTGAAGAATGATGCTTCACCCTTAGAATTACCTTTCTGCACTTAGAGATGGATTGGCTACAAAGTGTAATGGAAGTGAATGGATGGAGGTAATTAAGCTATAAGGGAAAATGAAGTGGCTATGGATCTGATGGAGAATTTATGATGACCTTGTGGTGAGATATGGAATGTTGGATAAGGGATATGGCTAATCAATTCGAATGATAGGTTGTTTAGGAAACACATGATTATACACATTGTATCTATTTCATGTTTTGACTTTTTTCTATTAAAATAATTTTCACAATTTACCTCAGAATTTTGACCTTGTTAATTGCTGTGCTTGATGCTGTTCCTTTGGTCCTCTTTGAGCATGTTGGTCTTCAAAACAAAATCCTTCAATTTCTTGTAATCATCATCTCTTTGTAGGCTGTACAATTGAGTCAGAATTGCTGAATAAGATGTGGCTGCAACATGCAATCTGTAAAAAGAAATGAAGTATGAATATGGAAGATGGATGTGAAATGTGATGGAGTGAAAGTGGAATAGGACTTGTGAAATGAAATGAAAATGGCGTGAGATGGAGTGAAAATGGAGTGAGATGGAGTGGAATTGTAGAATGAAATGAATTTTGGAATTTCTCTCAAATGGTACATCAGACTTCCCTGAAATTTTCTGAGGTTGTCACCAATATTATTATGCATTTTCCGATGAAAAATCTCTGCCATTGGTTACACGGATCTCACGGAAGATGAGGAATGGCTGTAGGTGAAAGTGGCCAATTTCTTGAAAAATACACAATGAAATTTTCTGAAATTTTTTTTTTTTATTCACCCTACTTCAATGCATTTACCATAAAAATTTTAGGACCAACGGATGCACGGTTTGAAAGTTATGACAAAATCAATTTCTGCCCTGTTTCACCCTTCATTTTGCCCAATGTTGCAACAAAAAAGTACGCCACGGACTCATTTTAAGGCCAAATTGAGTGATTCCAAAGGGAAACTGTGTATTTTTACCTTCTCTACTGCCACATGCTTCCAGAATTTCATTTTGATGAAGAAAAGGCGCTGCTGTGCAAAAATACTCAAATCTGTCCTATTCTGTCCATAATGCTGAAAATTGAAAATCTGCCTGGAAAACCCTTCTGAATTGCCCTTGAAAATTGCTTTTTTCCAAATTATGTCCACGCCATACTCAATTTATCATATTCTGAGAAAACCCAGAAGCTCAGAATTTTTTATTTCTGCTCCAATCTCTTGCAATACTTGCACCAAAACTGCCTCTGGAAAAAGTTGCAAAAAAAACAAGAACAGGCTGCTACAGCAATAGCTGCAGAAACTGCCACTTTCCACAGCTGTTATTGAATTGAAAAAAAGATGAACATGCTGCTACAAGAAACTAATAAAATTCACTGCTGCAATTTGTTGTTGATTCCATAAAACCATTAGTCTTCATCAAAGCCAACATTCATGGTACAATTCTTACCATGCGAATAGATGTGTCGAAGTTGAGCATGGGAAGAAATCATTGGATTACCGATCAATAATGAAAATCGTTAACCAATGCGAGACAACTCACCGATAATGTAAATGAGTGTCAAGGTACCTCAGTGCATCTTGACAGGGACGAATGAATGTGTCGAAGTCAAGTCGCCTGCAAGATTTGAAAATCAAGAGACATTGTTGTATTCCCATTGTTATCAACGAGGAGGCTTGCCATTGATGAATGCAAGCTCCAAGGCACTTCAAATAATCTCTAATATTGATCCCAGATAAAGTGTTGAGGTCGATGGGACAAGATCTATTGGAAGGTGGACCTTAAGGAATTCCACATCATCCAACTCGAGCATAGAACCAAGAATGATTTGAAAAACCATGAAAGATTGAAACCATCATGAAATTGCAGAACTTATTGTGAACTTTTCCCGCCAGTTGCCTGGTTTTCAAACAAAGCTCATGTCCAATTGCGCCAGCAAGCTGGTTTTCACAATAGGACTTATTTTTCTCTTTACTCTTTTTTTTTTCTTTTTTTTTTTATGTCCTACTCTACTTGAAAAATAAAATCTTGTTCAAGTATATGAGTACTTCCAATGGAACCATGTCTGTAACAAGATGATAGATAAACTCATATGCAGGTTTGAAAGACACTCTTTGATATGTACCTGTATATGAGATTCCAACTGTCTTGATTTAGATGATGTCAAAAGATATTGAATAATTGAGCATTGGAATCCAATGACTGAATTGAACCAAGATTCAATGTAATCTTGTCTTCCTTGTCTTTCCTCTATCATGAAATGCAAGTCTTCAGAGATATGATCTTGATTCATAGAATCTAGTGATAGGCATGCATGAGACTTTTCAATCTCTGGTTCCAATATCTCCTCTTTATCAATAGACATCCTTGATTCTTGGACCTTATCTAAGTCTTCTTCTTCTGTTTGTTGTTCTTCAATGACAGCTGGTGAATCATTTTGCAATACCTCAGAATTGTAAGTTGATTGAGGTGTTTTATTGTTGGGGATATGAAATGGTTGTGGAGGTAGTGGAGTGGGGAATCTTTGGGGTGTTTGTGTGAATGGTAATGGAAAAGGTTGGATTGAGGTCAAATGAGGGTGATATTGATGTTGTGGTGGAGGCAAATGGTATGAATAACATTGATCATGGTATTGAGGATAGAGAGGAAAAGATTGAGGAGAAAGTGGATTTCCTTTGTATGGCCTTTGCCAACTTTGTTGCCAAGATTGGTTTTGAGGTTGGAATTGAGATGGCCAAGGTTTCCAAAGTTGGTTTTGAGGTTGGGATTGAGATGGCCAAGGTTGCCAAGGCAAGGGTGTTCTCCAATTACCTTGAGGTTGTTGTGCATAACCTTGAAACTGTGCATAAGGATATTGCATCATATTGGGTTGATGAGGCTGCCATAGCCCTCTTGGAGCTACATAACAAAGTTGCTCTTGTGCTTGATTTGCTCCATTATCCTTATGGTAAATTGCCTTCAACCCTGGTAATGATGGGCAATCTTCAGTAGTATGTGATCCTGCACAAATTTTACACATTTTAATGTTATCAAGTGGACATTCATGCAAAGTATGTTTCTTTCTACATTTAGGGCAAAATATAAATGAAGCAAATTTTTGCTTGTTTTGCACTCTTAGCATGTCAGTTTGTTCATTTAAATTACCAAGAATGTTTATCAAATTGTTAGGTTCAGTTTGACTTACCAATCTTGATGCTGACTTACTTACTTTTGCCACAAATGGATGTTGAGGGGACCTTACACACTTTGCTTTTCCTCTTGATATGTTCTTGCATAGTTCACAAATTTCTTGAAATGACAATCGATAAACATCTCCTTTTCCCACAAGATTAAGAAGATCAATCCATTCATCTTTTATAGCATTTAGTAGGAGAGTTTTTAATGCATCTGATCCTAAATTATGCAATTTAAATCTTTTGATATTATAAGTAAATCTCTCCACTAAATCTTCTAGGCTTTCATCCTCTTTTTGGTTCATCTTAAAGACTTCATTTCTAAGGTCATGGTGCATTACCTTCTTTCTTTATATTTTTCAAAATACTCTTTTATATATTGTTTACAGTTGTTCCTAAAGTCATGAACCATCTAAGAGCTCTATCCTTCAATGTTGCTGGAAACAAATTCAATTTTTGCATTTGCAATGAGTATCCATATGATCTACAAATTATTTCAAATTCAAAAAGAAAGGTTTCTGGGTCTTCTGATCTCATACCTTTGAAGTTAGGAAGTACAGATGGATGGATGTTCTTCATTTGAATGTTGATATCAGTTTCTTGAATAGGAAATCCAAAAGGATCTTCCTCATTTTCATCATCTCCATCCATTTCTTCAACCTCCTTTGTCACCTCTTCTTCTACCTGCAAATATGAATTCATGATGTGGATGTGTGGCTCTTACTGCACCACATGATATAGTGGATGTGGTAGGTAATTGAAGTTCTTGTTTTTGTTTTTTTTTGTTTTTGTTTTTGTGTTTTTTTTTTTTTTTTGGATGTAAGAAATAAGGTTACCTAGTTACACTTCCCCGGCAACGGCGCCAAAATGTTTGTGCTCAACCTAGTCTCCTAAATTGAGTTCATTAATTGTCAACCAGGGTTGGTAAACTGCTGAAGTGAAGTGCACCATATGTGCCTAAGTAACCTCTTCCTACTTCGTTGTGTTTAGTGTTTTCTGATGTTTTTGGTTTTATGGTTTTATTTTGAAAAGGAAAAGAACTAAGTGCTAAATGAAGGGAAACTATTGGTCAAAACAGAGTGAAGCCTAAACTATGATGGTAAAAAAATGCAAATGAAATACTGAAACAGAATCAAATCTAAACTATGACTAAGCAGAAACAAAGCTTGATAATGAATTTTAAACAAATGATTCAAAACATAAACTCAACTTGTCAAATGCTTTCATCAAAGGTGTTTTGAGAGAGAGCTTGAGACATGGTCAATTAAGTATGCAAATCCTATCTAAACAGTTAAAAAACTAACTTATAATGATGCAACATTTCATCCTTGATTAGAGATTTGTTGAAGCAAATTTGGAATAAAACATTTATACCATCATAAGATCTTCTATTCTAGGACTAGTTCCTAACTCTATTCTGCAATTTAATTGAATGTCACAAAACCTTACTCAAGAGTTATTGGTTTTGATTTCTTTTCAAAGTAGTCTTTTGAGGGAGGGTTACGTTTGTAAATGAGAAACGGAGGCCCTTAGAACATAAGTGATATTGTCTACCATTCATGTACTCTTATGGTAATTATAGTTACAAGAACAAGAGAAGGTTTGTGAATAATGAAGACATTTTATTACAAGTTTAACAACTGAAGTAATCTAATGTGCAGTGAATGACAATCTGAATGTGAAGTGAAAATGCAATGACTTAAGCTAAGAATGGACTTAAGATGTCACTAATCTAAAAAAATGCTGAACTACAAGTCATTATCAAACTCAAAATAGAACAACTGAGCATGAGTTAAGTGCAATTAAACTCCGGAGTATCCTAACTTATGCTATGAAAACAAAAAGACTGAAAGCAATTAAAAACTAAGATATCATGGCTATCTCCCACTCATCATTATGATATGTTGGACAAGCATTTAAGAGTAAAGACATCTATGGTACTTAGTGCAAACACACAAATGAAGCGTTCAGGATCACAATCATGCTTAAAACATTATAAAGATTTCTTGGAAGAGTTTCTTATTGTGGAAGAGCATTTAGCATAAGTATAACTGTGATATTGAACAAAAGAGATTACAATTAAATCCTACAATACTATAGCCATTTCCCATTCATCATTATAATCTTTTGGAAAAGCTTCTTCTTTTGGAAGAGTTTTTAGAATGAGTATAACCACAGTAGCTAATGAAAACAACTACTAATTCAAATTCAAAAACGTAAAGGCGCCTAGAATACTTATCTAAATTACGCAAATAAATCCGTGCAAGAAGCAGGGGCCCTCTACCACCTGACGGAATCTAACTCCAAATAAAATCAACGCTTTCAAAACAACATTGTCTGCTTCATTAAAAGAGAAATAACTTGAACAGAGCAATCTGCGTCTTCAGAAATGTAGCACAGAGTCTCAGCCAAATCTAGAACAAAAATCTCCAGCCTAGCTCTCGGTTTCCCAAGTGTTTATATAACAAATTTTCATAACAGAACTTGCAACAATTCAAGGATTATTGTCTTTCCTTATCGAAATCATACTAGGACTCTTAAAGTGGCTGCGTGAAAAGGAAATGGACATCTGGACTGAGACAGTCCTACTAGAAGTCTACTTTCTTAAATATGTTCCCACGTATCAAAACCATACACAGAATTCGTTTCTTCCTTCATGGTGAGCAACGAACCATGTGGAAACACTTAAGCGTAGAATGTACTTATGCTCTGTTTTTCTTGATCTGACAGAAAACCAACAAGCTATGCATGATTCTGCGAATCATGATCAACAGATACACATGATACGTAGCTATTTCTGAAAAAATTATTAAAATGAAAAATCATGAAAATACAATATATTGTCGATTTCATGTAACCTTTAAGCTTTTTTAATCATTCTTCGGTGATTTATTGGAAACTGAAGTGATAAATTATGATGAAATGATGAAAGGTTTATGCAAAGCGATTCTAAGGCTCAACAGTATGTCCCACTCAACACACTCTCAACAAGCATCATCTCACCCCCGGTGATGTGGTGGAGCCCCTGATTTCCTAGGATCCGCAGCAGTGCTCTAACCACAGCACAAGTCTCTAACCTCTCTAGATTCCCGATTGGTATTCGTATCCCCTTCACATGGAGACCTGGTCGACAATAGAACTCGACAAACTCCATGGTGTTCCACCCTCATGGTAACATGGGCTGCATATTCCCCACCATCCCAAGTGGTTCTAGACCAGTCAGGAAATATATATCCTAGACAGTCAACTCGATCTAGTGCCCCTACACTATAAATACCTCATGGTCTAGATCCAAATAGCCGACAATCTAGGCCAACAAGGGCTCTCCAGCTCTCATCAAAGGGTTCTTCACAAACTTTAGGACCCAAAACCTGCCAATGTATCGCATACACCATGATCCTCTCGAATATCATAATTTAATGTGTCCAGGTCTCTCTCTCTCCAGTTGATCCTAAACTTTGTCATATCTTAACATAATCATTATGTTTTTTAGTGTATAGAAAGGAAAGACTGTATTACAACCATAAAAAATCAGCTGTCAGCAAAAAACAACACCAAAATCCCTCCCTGTGATAGGTCCCATTTTTCAGGCCATTCCTGGAATAGGTCACAGTTTTCTTCCCAAAACATGCTACCCACGACGTAGATATTTCTCCAAATAGTGTGACCCAGCTATGAAGATGAGTAGGGATCTGTTCCTGAGCTCTGGGCACCTAAATTTAACTTCTAATCAACTGAATTGAAACAGTAGATTTAGGCCTCTTACCTGCAACTAACTGATCTCGATTCCAACGGTTGGTACGTACACTACTATTTCCACAAGATTTAGGGCCTTTTCTCCTCTCTATATTCACCAGAGCTACACTTGTAAATGAATCAAATTGGAGGGATATTGCCTTATTAAAAGAGAAACCCCAGATTTTTCTTTTTCCAATTGCGACCAAATTGTAGCTCGGTTTGACAAATTTTCAGCATCGTTGGAAAGCTCTCACTCAGCTCTCAAATGGGTATCCTTTAATTTTTTTTGATTTGATACCTCACCTCGACACATTTTTTCCAACAAGGGTCACTTCACCACTCCTCAAATCAATTTTTTTCACTTGCAACACTTGTACTTGGGGCACCACTTTGCCTCCCTACTTGTCCATGCCTGTGTCGACTTTTTTTGTGAGTAACCATCTTGTACTAATATTTTACGGTCCCCACTAGACCTATTCTATGTGGTAACATCACCGAGTCACCCTTTTTTAGAGCATCCAAGTTGATTCATCATCACATTCATGGAGTCTATCCTGAGTCCCTTTGTATCCTGCTATAGTCCTCCATCCTTCATTGCTTTGTTCCTCTGTCATGTCGCCCATTTTGGCCTTCTCTCATATTGTCCCCTATCCCCTCCGGTGTCGAGTCAGTAGTTGCGAGGTCATCCATGCCCTTTATGCTCTAACGAGGGAAGTCGTCAGCTCGCTACTTAGTTCCCCCCATTCCACCATCATTCCTGGTGTCAGTCTATCAGTCGCTCTACAATTATTCCTCGTGCCTTAGTTGAGGATCCATTATTGCCTCACCTATTGCAGATGTCCTTTTGTCGACAATAGCTTATTCATTCTAGAAGACAGGTCTAGATGGATGTACCTTGGTTCTAGCTCCCACCCTTGTTCGGTGCCTCAAATCAAGCAAAGGGACTCTTTATTTCCCTTTGACTTGATTGTTTCTCAGTTCTAGATCCTTATGGCATGATCGAGATTCGTGTACTCACTATTTCAGGTGATTCCAGGGTGTGTGTGAGATGTTTCATACCTCATGAGGGGGTGGCCCTTCAGGTAGCCCCCCACATGCCTGGATGACCTCTCTATTATAGCCTTATATGCAGCTCCATATATTTTATCGTTCCGGCCTCAATCGCTTGCAGTGCCTTTTAGTTTGCATGTATCATTCAGATTTTCAGAGCCCTTTCCTATTTTACAGGGCATCTTTGGTTTTACTTATATCTCATGTACTCAGATATTATTGTATAAGTCCTGGTTGTTGTCCCAGGCACAATATGTATGTGGGATCCATTATCATGTTTTTATTTGTCCCATATTTATGCCAGCATGTACTATATTTTTCAGTTCCTTATTTACTGGACGCATTATTCTTTGTACTTTGTTATCTCAGCGGGCATATGTATTCCTCCCCTGCCTCATGAAGAACAAATACTCACTCATAGAAGAGACTCTTTGCACCTATAAGTCTTGCCTCCTCAGGGTCTTGTCCTCTCACGCTTTTAGTCTACCTTATATTTATCTCTTTCTAACTCCCCCCTTTGGCATCTAGTGATTGAGTTCTTACAACATACTTCAGTCATACGATTAGCTCCTAACGCTCATACGCTGGGGGCAATCTGTTACACCAATTTTTGGACATCTAACCTGTTACTATTAAATGGACCAAAGTACATCATGTAAGACCAATTTTACCCTTGTCAAATTTCTTTCACTATGAAAAATAACTTAGTAATCCATATTTTATTAAGTTGTTTATGGTCTAAATAGGAAACCCCATGAGGAATAATTGAATAAATCCTTAATTTTTTTTATTTTCATCATGGGATAATTTGTTAAACAACAGTTTAATTCTATTCCTAGTCATATTTAATCCAAAACAAGAAAATTAATTAGATAAATCATTATTTATCTTATTATTTTCTAGGAATAATTATTTAAAACATTATTTAAATAATATTCCTCGTTAAAATTGACTAAATAATTTATAAATAATTGAATAGATCACTATATATTTAATTATTACTCTACCAAATTATTAAAATAATAAATAAATCATTTATTTATTTATTATTTATAAATAAAGGGATTTGACCAAATTCAAATTCATTTTCCCTCCAACAAAGATAATAAAATATTCCATAAAAGTTGGATCTAGAATTGGTTAATAATATTTTAATTATGCACCAATATCTAGACTAATTCAATATTTTTTAATAAATAAAAGGGTTTTTCCATTCATTCAGTACCTTTTGTTGCCAAATATCACTCAGGATTTGTACTTTTGGTTTGACTTTGATCCTCCATCATTGTCATATTTTTCTATTTTTTTCTTGTGAACTCCCCTTGACTTCCATTTTTGTATGAATTTTCTACACCATCAAGAGAGAGAGATCTTAGATCTGAAGCATTGAGAAAATACAAGAACCCATCGCATTCATGGGGACTGGTAACATCTTTCTATGTTCCCTTCCCAGGTGTCATAATACAAAAATTCTTTAAAAGCACTCTTGTCTTGTTCATTGGATGCATGGTGCAACTCTTATTATTTGTTGTTTAATGTCTTTTACTGCATAGATCTGGATTTCTGTAGCATTTATTATGATCACTAATCGCAGATGTAAGGAAATTGAGAGCCATCTTTGATGTTAGGGTTGTTTTTTATGCACAGCTAAAGTGAGCTTTTTTCGTATGCTTGTGACTAAAATTCACACTAACATGTTGCACCATCGAACAAGTTCAATACATCTAGTAGTGGATGGGGATTTCGACCAAAGGAGAAGAATAAGAATGAGAATAGGGATGTAGTGAGGTGTGGGACTTGTGGAGGAGACTATCATAGAAGGGATTCTCCACAATATCAGGGTGGTAGGCCACAGATATACAATGCATAGGATCCACAAACAGTGGGAGATGTTTGGCATAACATTCCTCAGATCAAAGCACCTATGGACAATATGTAGGTAGATCATGAGGCTTCTATAATTTAGATAGATGGTAAGATTTTTGATCAAGTTGTTTCTATTTTGATTAATATTGGATCTTACTATATCTATAGTAATCCTGAATTGGTGGATAAGTGTGGTTTGAGTAAGGAAATGCATGCATAATCTTGGTTAGTGCAGGTAGACACAAGTATGAAGAGAATATTTCACCATTGGTTAAGAGCATGCACATTTGAGGTAAAAAATATGCCTACATCAGTGCACTTGAATATACCACCTTTGGGATGAGATAATATACTATTGGGGATGGATTGGTTATATTTTCACAGGACTAAGGTATATTGCTATGACAAAGCTATTGAATGTATGGATGGAATTTTAGAGCATAGAGTATTGCAGGGAAATAATAAAGTCACGTCAGTTAGGATAGTAATAGCTATGGAGGCAAATGCAGTCGTAGGAAATGGTATGCACTATTTGTAGTCCATATCTCTAGTTACAAAGGTAAAGAAGTTGAGGATGTAGATGTGATGAAATAGTATCCAGTGTTGTAACAATTTCAAGATGTGTTTCCATCAAATATTTTAGGGTTTCCACCACACAGGGAACTATACTTTTCTATTGATTTGGTGCCAGGGGAGGATCCAACATCAAAATTAGCTTATGGGATGAGTACACCAGAGTTGGTAGAGTTGAAATTACCATTGAAGGAACAAAGGGTACATTAGATTAAGTGTATTGCCATGGGGTGCACTAGTTTTGCTTGTGAAGAAGAAAGATGACACTCTTAGACTATGCATTGACTATAGGTAGTCGAACAAAGTGACCATCAAGAACATATACCCACCACCGAGGATTGATGATTTGTTTGATCAGCTAAAGGGAGCGACAATTTTCTCTAAGATTAACCTGAGATCGGGCTATCGTCAAATATACATGAAGGAGCGGGATATCTACAAGACCACATTTAAGACCAAGTATGGGCATTGTGAGTTTGTTGTAGTTCCATTCAATTGGACTAATGCCCTAGCTATATTTATATGTTTGATGAATAGTGTGTTGCGTCCTTACTTGGACATGTTTGTGATTTTTTTCATTAATCATATATTGGTGTATTATAAAAATAAGGAAGAGCATGCTAAACATTTGGCTGTGGTATTGAGGTTGTTGAGAGATCATCAGTTGTATGCTAAGATCAAAAAATGCAGGTTCTTCCAGAGTCCTGGAATTCACTAATTGGTACATGTTGTATCAAACGAGGACATTGCAGTAGATCGAGAAAAGATAAAGGACATCTTGTAGTGGGTAGCTCCTAAGAGAATAGATGAGTTGAGATCATTCATGAGATTGGTAGGTTACTACATGAGTCTCATCAAGAAATTCTCATAGATCTCTTATCCAGTTACATCATTATAGAGAAAAGGTAAGAAGTTTGACTGGACAGAGGAGTACGCGGCCAGTTTTGAGCTGCTTAAGAAATTGTTGACACATGATCCAGTGTTAAAGATTGTAGATCTATATAATGAGTTTTTAGTGTGTACAAATGCTTGTAAGAAAGGGCTTGGTGGAGTCCTTATATAGGATGGACAAGTGGTATGTTATGAGTTGTTAAAGCTAAATTGAACATCAGCATAACTACATGACACATGATCTTGAGCTAGTAGTGATAATTCACACACTAAAGATGCAAAGGCATTATGATCTTGGAAGGAGGTTTGCACTTATGAGTGATCAAATTGGGTTGAGGTACTTGATTTATCAGCCAAATTGAATGCCAGGTGGGCAATACGGTTGGCTACGATCAGTCTTCTTGACTTCGAGATCAAATACATCAAGGGAAAGGAGAACAGGGTCACAGATTCACTTAGTAGGAAGGTGAATGTAAATCACTTAGTAGCGATGAGCTCCTATGGGATAGACTTACAACATAGGATCTTGCAAGTAGGTCAACTGGATCACAGGTACATGAAGATTATGCACAAGTTGCAGTAGAGTGCAAGTAGAGGTACAGACGTTGGTATATATATAGGTACAGGTTTTGGCATAGGTACATGTGTTGGTATAGGTACAAGTACAAGTACATGTCTTGGTATAGGTATACGTACATATGTTGTTACAGGTATAGGTTTTGGCACAGGTACAGGTACAGGTGGTACAGGTACATGTACTTTTGTATAGGATATGGATTTTCGTCTCACGGTAGATGGATTGGTCAGATTCTAAGACAAGATATATGTACCATACAACAGTGATCTCAAGAAGGTGATCTTGAGCTAGTTTCACACGAAACCATATTAAGGTCACCCAGGCTACCGAAAAACTTTGACTGTAGTGAATATATTCTAATATTGGCTGAATATAAAGAATGATGTAGCATATTTTGTGGCGAGATGTTTGGATTTTCAGATGGTTAAGGTAGAGTGCAAGAATCTAGGTGGATTGATACAACCAATTGTGATTCCAGAGTGCAAATGGGAGGTTATTTATATGGATTTAGTCATAGGTTTACCTAGGAAAAAATAGAGAACATTATTCTATTATGGTTGTTGTGGAAATGTTAAAGAAGGTTGCACATTTTATACTGGTGAAGACTACAGACTCAGCTAGTGATGTAGCACATGTGTTCATTAGACACATAGTTAGGTTGCATGGTGTTCCAAAAAATATTTTTTCTAACAGAGATGAAAATTTCACTTCCAAGTTTTGGAAGGAGTTTTTTGTAGGTTTGAGCACCGATTTGGCCTTCAACACAACTTATCATCCACTGACATATGGAAAGATGAGAGGTTGAGTACAATATTAGAGGATATGTTGATGATTTATTTGATGAATTAGAAACACAAGTGGGAATAGTATCCTCCACTTGTAGTGTTTGCCTACAACAATGAATATCAGGAGTCGTTGATAATGAGTCCATTTGAGGCATTGTATGGGAAGATTTGCAACACTCCTGTAAGTTGGAGTGACCTAGTTAATAGGGTATTGTTTGGACCAAAGGTGTTGGCAGAAATGGAATAGGAAAAATAGATGATCGAGTAGAACTTGAAATCATAGCAAGATAGGTAGAATATTTATGTAGATAGCAACACGTAGCTCAAGGAGTTTCAGGTTGGGGATCATTTTTACTTGCATATCAAGCCCAAGATGAGCTCCTTGTATATTGGATCATGTGCCAAGATGGCACCAAGGTTTTTTGGACCCTTCAAGATCATTGAGAGGATCAGAGCATTGAACTATCGACTTGCATTGCCTTCCACAGTGAAATTCCATGATTTTTTTTTGTATATCGTTGCTTAAGAAATATGTTAAGGATGATGATCATGTTATTTATTGTTTTGTATTGTAGGTGGAAGTATAAGGAGATTTCCAGCCAGAATCATAGTGATTTTTGCATAAAAATACGCTAATGCTTTAGAATCAAGAAATAGAGCAAGTTGTTGTGCAATGGAACTACTTTGGACCTGATGAAGCTACATGGGAGATGGAAAATCAGATGCAGGCTATGCATTCTCCCTTGTTTTCCTACTAAGGAAAATCCGTTTTGGTGTGATGTTGGTTTTTTTTAGCATGTCTTTTGGTGATGTTATGGTATATGCTTTGACATGATCATTGGATGTATGTAAATATGTATATGAATGTAAATGTCGAAATGAGCTATATTATAAATATTTAATAAGTGATATGATGTCATGTCATTGTAGTGTCATGTTGTTATGAAGTCATGATGGTTTTCATTTCAATATGGTGATCATTGTAAATACGACCTCAAGCTGTGTTATAAAGCTCCATGGGTAGTATGGTTTTAATTTTAGTGGC
The DNA here is from genome assembly GCA_034641835.2 of Pinus albicaulis. NCBI lineage: Eukaryota > Viridiplantae > Streptophyta > Pinopsida > Pinales > Pinaceae > Pinus > Pinus albicaulis. Next base: position 1,168,959,411 of record CM076584.1, on the reverse strand, counting down.
ATTGCTGAAGTATATGTGGGATCGAACATCAAGGACGGTGTCCCCCAAGGGGGAGGGGCTCTGTAACAACCCTAGCGTAAAAATCATGTAAGAATTTTAAAATAATAACCATGCTTGACAAGACAATTATTCCAAGCTGAATGTTGGGAAAATCATCCTAGGGGGTCTTCATTTGGTCTATTGTGGGTAAGGAAATTGGAAAAGGCAATGACTAAGGCATTAAAGAGGAAAAAATTATTTTTGGCACATTTATTTATGAAAATAATGGAAATTAAGAGGAAAGGAAGGTAAAAGGTCACAGGTTGCATGTGGGGAGGAAATTGAAGGAAAATAACGGAAATTGAAGAAAATAGAGGCCTCTTATACAAAAAGGCTTCTAAGATCAGTTGGTAAACCTTTTTCACTTTATTTTTTGGGAGCTATCTCATTACTCTCTCTCTACCACACTCTTTGATACTTAGAGTTTTCTTTGAGCACTCTTGGAGAGTGTGTATACTTGGTGATTTGGAGCAATAAGGCAAAGGAAGAGCAGGAAATTGTCAGTGGAAACCAACAACATCTACAGTGGGATTTGATTGCAAGTACTGAGTTACATTTAGGTTTTCCTCAGTTGTTTTGGCATGCATGGTGTATGGATGTGGATTTCCTAGCCTTGCCATTTCCAGGAAAAACATGGTATTATGGGTTTATTTACATTGATTGTTCTTTGGTTGGTTCCCATGATTCCTTTAGATGTTGGGTTTAGTTATTAGTTCTTGGAGACTTGCTTGGAAAAATTCTCTGGAGCCCGGAGTAGAACTGTTGGGTTGAGTTACTAGTCTTGGAGCCTTGGTTGGATAAACGCTCTAGAGCCCTAGGTGGGTTGAGTTACTACTCCTAGAGCCTTTGTTGGACAAACACTCTAGAGCCAGGGAACAGTTGGGGTTGAGCTACTATTCCTGGAGCCTTATTTGTAACAAATGCTCTCGAGCCCTAGAGAAACTTGGATATAGACAAATCCAAGACGATTGTGATTTTCGACTGCGAGGTGGAATCTGATGAGGTCCATCATTAGGTATAATTAGGGGGCTTAATTGTCACCTTTTTATCCTTATTAAGTATCTATTTCTCACATTTAAATTATATCATGGCCTTATGTTGCTAGTGTAGATGGTGATTAAGGCTTGTGATACTTTGAATGCCTAACATGAGTTAAATGCAAGAAAATCATGAAGATATTGAAGTTTTGATGAATATTTTGCAATTAAAGCTCAGAGTATACAACAAGGAGAGGTTATTGGGTGATTTCCCACCTCCTTAACTCCCAAAGGCAGCCAAGGGATCCTCGAGATTCCCTCTAACAACTTGAAATCAAAGGCGGCCAAGAAAGTGGGAGATCAAGTGGACCAAAACCCCACTTCTCTTGCACCCAAAGAGGACATATAAACTAATTTTTAGGGAGCTATTGGTAGACACCTTCTAGGTTAAATAGGGTTGAGCAAGATCTCATTAGGATTCAAAATTTGAAGGAAACTAATAGACTCTTAGCTCTTGTATTAGATTTGTGAGGCTTATATGATTATTTGATGAGATTGTTTTCTACAATAAAATGAGTATTTAGATTGTCCTTCACTGATTTTGTTTCATAGGGATAGGCTTGTGCATTAGGGCCTGATCCATTGGCCTTAGTTTGTCTTGTGTATTTATCGTCATTTTTATGTCATTGTAGCTAGTTTTATTTATGAGTTTTAGCTAGTTTTCTTACATTCCAATTCACTTTTTTTAGTTTTATTCCATTTTTATTTGCTATAGTTAAGATTACATAAATGTTGGTAGAATAGCTTATAAACTTAGAAAATTGTGTTTCAAGCCTCCCTCTCTCATCTCTTTTATTAGAGCTTAAGGAGGGAACACCTTCTCGACATGCCAAATTTGCTATGTAGTTTATGGTTTCTAGGAAATAATAGTTAGGTTGTTGTAGTGTCATGAACATGTCTATAATATTGAGTTAAATTTTTGTTCGAAGGCTAAAGTAGGTTTTCTTTCCGTATTCAACTCATCTTTTCCATTTCTTTCATCATGAATTTGCCAACGATTTTTGCATGAAAAAGTAGTTTTATTGCAGGTTCAAGTAGCACAGAAAATGAGGACTTCACCAACACCCTTAGCTTCATTTCTCACCCATCATCAGCCCTCTTTCCATCAAATTTCCATGAACCCTGTTTTTAAGATTTTTCACCTTCACACCATGAGCAACCCTAGAATTGCAATATGGGCTTACCAAGAGGTTTTGAGCTTGGCCAAGGGGTGGGCCACCTTCCCTTGATCCAAAAACACCTTCATTCCATCTCAACTACGCTTTTCTCCAGCTTTTTTAGTCTCGGATTTCCCTCGGATAATTTCCTGTAGCAATTCAGGACTTTCCTGTAGCACTATAGGAAACCTATAGCATCACCTGCACCAGCACTAGTGGGCTTATTATTAAGCCCAAAACCATCATCCATCTCATCCAGAACTACCAAAACCATCCAGACACATTTAGCCCTGCACCCATGAGTTCAAGACCTTCCTAAAACACCTTAGTGCTTTCTCCTCCTTGCTGCAAAACAATGCATTTACAAGCATAATTAGGTCATGATTAGATGCATGAGTAAAAGAATGATAGTTAAAACATGAAGCAGATAAAGTGTGTTTATCCATTTTTCCTAGAAATGTGTGATTAGGTTAGTCTTATTTTTTCAATTTCAATTTAGCAATTTACTTCATGAAATATGCCTAGTTTGATTCCATTTCTTTCCATAGCTTAATTTGTAGATTTCTTCCATTGCAGAATAGCTAGATTTAATTTCTTGCTGTAGAATAGTTATTTGGTTGCTGATAGATTAATGACTTTAAATCTCTTGTAGCCCTAGGTCTAAATTCGGAAGTGTGATAGACTTCATTCAGAAAACCCTACAAATAGCATCATTTCCTAGAACTCATGAGAGGATGACATGAGAAAAATGCATCTGTTGTGTTTATAGAACTGTCACTTCCAATTTTTTATGAACCCCGAGTTGATAAATTAAATTAGATTAGCCTCTAGGATTTGCAGCATTCTTGGTACAATAACAACACTCACCACGTTTTGGAATTGTTGCTATGGAGGTATCTAGTAAATGCTCTGATTCTGTTTTATAATTATTTTATGCTTTACTTTTACATGTTGTTTCAAAAATATTAAAAAATAAAAATAAAAAGAATATTTTTATGCCTCGTAGGAGTAGGGATACTCAAGAATGTTTTTTACCAAAAATCCCCACATCCTCACATACACACCCTTCACTCTTCTTTAATGACTGTGAGGTTGAACAAACTGTAGGTGATCCTTTTGAAAATTTTGTAGAACCTATTAAGGAAGAAGAAGAACTTGTTGCACCAAAGGAACGTGCTTCACCTATTCAAACCATGGCTGAAACTAAAGCCCAGAGAATATTTCCCATTAGAGAGGTAGACGGGGAAACTAAAATTAATAACATCAACCCCTCATTTATTCCACATTTCCATGGACTTACCTCTGAGGACCCTCACAAATTCATGTTTGAATATGTTGTCGTATGTAGGACCTATGACTATGCCCCAGATGATGAAAAGCTGAAGTTATTCTCATCTACCCTTAAGGATGCAACCTTGTGATGGTTCATGGGTCTACCTGGGAACATCATCACTACTTGGGCACAGATGCAAGAGGCAATAAAAAACAGGTACAAGGAATACTATAGGTCCCAGGAAATTAAAGAGGAAATATTCAGGATGACTCTAGGGCCTGATGAATATGTATAGGACTATGAAGAGAGTTTCCAGTTAAACTATAAAATAGCCAATTGTACCCTTGATCCCAGATCACTTAAACTAGTACTTCTCTGAGGGATGCGGGAGGGGGTGATAGAAATCCTGAATATGTTATCAGGAGGATATATCTACCAGCTGCCTTATGAGACAATCAAAACTATCTTTTGGAACCATCCTAGGGAAGCTATGAATTAAGTCAGAGCTACCCAAACTATGACCAATACCAATTCCTCTTCCACCACCATCAAGCACGAGATTGGAAATATGTTGGAATTGAAGAGTAAGATGCTTCAAACCTTTGCATTGCAAATGGAAACAATGCAGATCAAAAGGAAGAAATAGGAAGCAGAAATATCCTTGGCTATATGCTTCCCTATTTGTACTAGAAAAACACCCTCGAAATGAATTTCCATTAAATGTCATAAAGGTTTTCTTAGTCTGTGAGGAAAATCATGCCAGATACAAGTGTCCCTCCTTACCTAGACTCAAATATGTATATCAAGGTGGGAAATTATGACTAGAGAAACTGTGTTTCATCAACTAGAGAAGGCCATAAGGCGCTCAGCCATATGGGTAGGGTATTCAAGGTGCACCATATTCCTACTATCACAACAATCAAAATGAGCCTATGCAATATAGGTACATCCCCACTCCTCTATCCTAGCCTACACCTCCTACTTGGACTTACAACTCTCCATATCATCCTCAGCCTGTGAACCAACCATTTCAGCAGTATTTTCCTCAAAAACCTCTATTGAACAACCTATCACAACGGTGGAGGCCTCAACATTATCAACCACTTGCTCTAATTTTGATCAGTGGTTTTCATTGATGTCAACCCAAGTAGCACCAGGGTATACCTCGAGATTTCATGGGAATTTTGACCTACCCAATTACTATATTCTGAATCAAGGATATTTTTTTATGGTTTCTAATTTTTGATATGTTTCCATTGATATATGGCATGCCACGTAATTCTTCACGGTTTGAGAGATATTCATTTTTGAAGTTAGTAACCCAAGTTAGTTGGCTAAAACCCAATGGGGTTGTGGAATGACACTAGCAATTGGTTGTGGTCATTCAAAAATCAATAATTAATAATTTTTAAGCTCCTTAAATCTCATCCATGTTCATTTGTTTAAGTCCCTCTCAACCTAATCATTTATATAAATTGTGATCCTCATATCATACGATGCTTCATACAAAAACCACTCAAATCTCGAGGAAGCTCATGTAAAAAATTTAGATCACATTTTACAATATTTTTGGAGATATGATCTGTGGAAATTAGGGTTTTTGCAAGCTCCTGAACTTCATCTCAAAGAAGTGACCTTGGGAAAATTATGATAACACTCTCTCTGAGTATCAAATTCAAATTTTGTAATCATTGGAAGATAGTGCATGAACGGTAGTTTTCTATGTATCAATTTCAGAGCTAAATGAGGACATAGTGATATGTGGCATGTCGTACAAGCTCGCTCTACTAAAGCAGTCCATAATTAGGTCATTGTGAGAGATTGGGCATAAATTTTCCTTGAAGAATCCAAATTAGGTCAGACATGTGGAATTGGAAAGAAGACTCATAGGACTAATATAGTACCGAAAATCACATATTGGGGATCTGAAATAATAGAGATACACCAGATTCAATATTAAGCTTATAGAAGGAAAGAAAAAGCTAGATCATGTGTTGTCAAAGGCTGCAAAGGACCAATATTTCTATTGCAGCAAAGCAAAGAAAGTTGCAGTAGAGGTGAGCTCCAGGTAATTTATTCTATATATGCATGTTCATCTCTTAATTTCATTAGGTTATTTTTATTCTAATTTGTTTTTTTTTTTTTAGCAATGACATATGCTCTGTAGGATGAGGTAAGTTTTTCTATTATCATGTCATGGTTATTTTCTTGAAGAATTTTTGCAGGTATTATATATTCATCAAGATAAGACTCAATGCATGATATAATGTTCCAAAGAGTGAGAAAGGGTAGCATGACAAGAGAAGCAATCAAGGTAAAAAAAAACATAAAGAAGTTCACCACATGAAGTCTTCACATGGGCAACACCCCATACACTCATTGTAAAGGTATCATTCTACTGAGTCATTGTAAAAGCATCATTGTAAAATTTTTACAAGTGCCTATCTGCCAAGAATTTAAGAGGCAATGTCGGGATTTCTAGGATCATCATTAGGTATTTGTGTCATAGTTGGGTTTATCGTCTAATATGTCTTCTTCTTCTACATCATTTTATATCATTGTAAACTGGCCCATTTTCCCTAGTACGGGAGTCCATTCTTCTTTTATTTTGCTATATGGTGGGAGGGTGGTGCTAGGCTGGTGCTAGCCTGGTGCATGAAGTCACCAAAAGCTTCAAGCCTGTGAAAACTTCAAGGTGGTAGGGTGGTGTTAGGGTGAGTTGTAGCTCATTGGGTGTTGGGGCATCCATTTAGTTGACTACTAAAGAATCTCAGGTGTTGGAGCATCCATCAAATGGGAGCTAGAGAAGATTGACTTTCTAGATTCTAGGAAGTTGGAGCTTTATTTTCAATTGGAGTTGAATATTAAATAATTATTAGAAAATCATTCAGGTGTTTTTTGTCACGGAGGGGGTTTACACCTTAAAAATTGTGTGCATTTGTGGTCCTTTTCTTTACTTCTACCATTGTACACACAAAAATAATAATTGAAGATTAAATAATGCTCTGAAATATTAATAATAATACTAATTGAAAGGAATATTGATTCAACCGCCCCCCTCTCAATATTTCCAACAATTGGAGTCAGAGTTGGGTTCCTTCAATAGCAGTTTAACAGCTCGAAGAAGGTTATGGAGCATACCAAGAATGGTGTAGCTCTGTTCAATGAAAATAATTATGCAATCTGGAAAGGAAGAATGGAGGTCTATCCCTTGGTGCAACGTTACGAATTATGGCACACTATCCAAAATGGCTTTACACCAACCCCAGTTGAACAAGGTAAGGCGAATTTGGTAAATGATATAAAAGAAAAGAATATTATTATCATTGGACTTATGGAATCTGCTTATCATAAGGTCTTGGGTTGTAAAACCAACAAAAATGTATGAGAGAAGCTTGACAATATATATGCAAGTGACTCAAATGTCAAAGAAGCAAAGCTTGAAATCTACAAAGAAAATTTTGAGCAACTCAGAATGAAAGAAGATGGCAACATTGATACATACTTCCAACACGTTGATGAAATAACCAACACTCTGGAAGGATTGGAAGAGCCTATTGATGAAAATACTATTATATGGTAGATTCCTAAAATGTTAAAAGAGAGATTCAACCCAAAGGTAGCGGTCTTAGAATATAGTGTAAATCTAGAAAAACTTAGTAAAGAGGAATTACATGGAGTTCTCATACCATATGAAATGAGACTTGATGAAGAAGAGGGTACTTCACATCTATAAACTGAATTCGTTGCATCTAAGAAAACCAATAAGGAAAAACAAACTTCAAAGGAAAATACCTCCACCTGCAAGTGTGAAGAAAGGAAGATGACGAAGGTGGTCTTTCAGAAGGAGAATGTGCTTACTTTACAAGAAAAATATAAGAGAAAATTCAAACGTAAACTTCCATTGATATGTTTTGGTTGTGGTGAGGTTGGGAATTTCGCAGCAAAATGTCTGAACATAAGTGATGGCAACTCAAAAGGAAAGAAATTCTTTAAGAAATTCAACAAGCAAGGAAAAAATAAATAATTCAAAAGGAACTTTCTCTCTCAATAATATAGCTCATCATCTGATGAAGACAGTGACAATGAAGAATAAGCCAATGAGAGATTATTTTTATGGCCAAGCACAATAAACAAAAGGTTTTAAACAATGAAGAAGAAGGGTTGACCATATAATAATTTTCTAAGGAAGCAATCGGGATTATAAAAGAGCTCAAGGCTGATAAGATCCATTCCAATACTCTTAAAGAAAAAGTTCAAGGTCTCAAAATTGAAGTTGAAGAACACAAATTTATTGAAGAGTCACTTAAAAATAAGTTGAAAGAAAGAAACCAAGAAAGGGAAGCATTAGAAGCCGAAGTAGTCTCGCTACGTAAGGAAGTGAAGAAGGGATAATTTGTCCAAAACTATGCCAACATCTCAAGGGCATTGAAAGAACTCATCAACAATCAACGATCTTACAATGACAAAACTGGCCTCAGTTCGAAAGAAGAAGAAGAAGGCCCTTCTACAACAAAATACAATGAACCTATGAGATCTAACATGCATGTAGACTTCATTGGACAAGATTCGCAAGAATGACCTTGGAAGAAAATTCCTTGACGAATATTTCCATCCAGGTACCAACATATTTTTCATGGCTATTAATATTCATGTGGAAAATGTGTTCATAAAGATGTAGAATGTCGCATGTACTCTAGGAACTAATAAAGTTCCCGGAGATATGTCAAATATGAACCTCCCAAGGCTCAATGAAATATTAATAGATTTGAACATTTAGGAAATAATATGGAATGTTACAAATGTTGAAACTTTGGACACATAGCAAGAGACTGCAGACTTGATAATCCTCCAAAATAATAGTCGAAGCCAGAGAACGAACGAACATGGAAGAAGAAGAAGACTGATAATTGTGCTCTCACTCTCAAGGCTCAAAACAACATAGATGTGTGGTATGTTGATAGCGGTTTCTCAATGCATATGACAAGAGATAGAATAAATTTGTATCTCTGAAAGAGAAGAAGGATGGAACCGTATCCTTTGGAAATGATGGATCTTCAAATGTTATAGGATCATGTACCGTCACTCTCAGAAGAAAATATGTTCTAGCCAAGAATTTTCTATTGGTTCAAAACATGAATCAAAATCTGCTCAGTGTTGGAAAAATGTGTGATCAAGGACACACAATGATATTCAACTCCATAAAATGTGAAATCATGAAAGGCGGGTATGGTAAAATTGTGGCTACAACAAGTTGATCTCCAAACAACATATATGTTCTGGATGAAAGAACTAAATAATTTCTACTAGCTAAAGAAGATGAAATCTGGTTATGGAACAAACGAATGGGTCACATAAACTTTGAAAATATTATTAGGATAAGAAAAAATGAAGCAGTATGAGAAATTTCAAAAATATCAAAACCTTCCAACACACTATATAAGGCCTATCGAAAGACAAACAGACAAAAGTTGAATTTAAAACAAAAGAACACTTTGCATCACATCCATTGGAATTGATACATACTGATATATGTGGTCCTGTGAGAACAAAAGGCTTAGATGGGGAATTATATTTCATGGTAGTGACAAATGACTATACCAGGATGAAAGTCATCAGTTTCCTAAACAAAAAATCTAAAGCATTTGAGTGCTTTAAGATCTACCAGGAGTTGGTAAAAAATGAAACTGATTTGAAAATAAAGTGTCTCGGATTAGATAATGGCAACAAATTCACTTCCAAATTATTTCAGCAATACTGTGACGAAAATGGAATAAAAATAAAATTTTCAATAGCACCAACACCTCAACAAAATGGATTTGCTGAAATAAATAATAAAATCCTACAGGAAATGGGTAGAACAATGTTGAAGGACTCAAAATTGGATAAAAAATTATGGGTTCGAGCAATTGATATGGAAATCTTCATTATCAACCGAAGTCTTCTAAAAAATAATTGCAACAAGACCCCATATTAATTATTCAAAGGAAAACTGGCTAATGTAAAATATTTAATAATTTTCGGAAGAAAAAGATATATCAAAAGAGAAGATCAAAATTTGGGTAAGTTTTGATGACGTGGTGACGAAGGTATCTTTGTTGGTTACTCACATAAAATAAAGGACTATAAATGCTATAATCTAAGACAAAAACTGATAGTGGAGAGGATAAACGTTACATTTCACAAACATGGTGTTCTAATGAATAATGATGAGGATCTAGAATCTTTGAAACATGAGACAGAGGTTGAAAAAGACACAGAGAATATTCTAGAATAAGAAGAAACTATCAACCAGGAAGAAGTAAATAATTATCATCAAGACATACTGAAACAACAACAAGAAGCTCCTCCAAAGAGAACAACAAGATGAATTCAGAAGAACCATCCATCAAATCAAATCATTGGTGACACAAATGAAGGTCAACAACTTCAGTCATTAGAACAAGCTCACATTACTTTTCTAGCAACCTTTGAGCCTAGTAGTTTTGAGGAAGCTAGCTAGAATGAACATTGGGTAGAAACTATGAATGAAGAATTGGATCAAATTGAGAAGAATAAAACCTAGGAATTAGTTCCATGACAAAAAGATAAAAATGTCATTGGGACTAAATGGGTGTTTAGGAACAAATTCAATGAAGATGGACAGGTTACCAGAAACAAAGCATGATTGGTTTGCAAAGGCTATGCACAAGTTGAAGGAATTGATTGCAACCAAAAATTTGCACCAATTTCCAGAATGGAAGCCATCTGAATGTTTCTTGCCTATGCATGTTCAAGAAAAATCAAATTCTAACAAATTGATGTTAAGTCAACATTTATGAATGGTGAATTAGAAGAAAAAAATTACATCGAACAACCTGAAGTTTTTCTACTATCACAAAAAGAAGACTATGTTTGCAGGTTAAATAAGACTCTATATGGTCTCAAGCAGGCTCGAAGAGCATGGTATGCTCGTCTTGATGGATATCTACGTCAACAAGGGTTCAAGAAAGGTATTGCTGATAGAAATATCTATGTACAAATAGATAAAGATAATTCAACAATCGTTGAGGTATATGTGGATGATATAATATTTGGTAGCAATGATGATCGACTAACTAAGAACTTTGCTACAAATATGAAAAGTGTGTTTGAGATTTATTTACTTCGTGAGATGACATATTTATTAGGGCTTCAAATATATCAACAAGAGAAAGGAATATTTATATGTCAAGCCGAGTGCATCAAGGAAATTCTCAAGAAATTCAAAATGGAAGATTGAAAACCCGTCCTTACTTCGATGGTAACAAGTTGAAAATTGAGCATAGATGACTCATTTAAGGATGTGGATTAGAGGTTGTACAGATCTATGATTGGTAGTCTTCTATATGTAATAGCCTCCTGGCGAGATGTTATGCAAGCAGTTGGACTAGTAGAAAGATTCCAGGAAGCACCAAAAGAATCATATATGATTGCCATCAAAAGAATTCGTCAATATCTAAAGGGAACATTAGAATATGGATTTTTGTATCCCAAGGGTAACAATATGATTATTCAAGCCTTTCCAGATGCATATTGGGTAGGAAGTTTTTATGATTGTTAGAGTACTAGTGGAGCAACATTATATCTAGTTGGTTGTCTCGTATCATGGTGGAGTAAAAAGAAAACCTCAATCTTGTTATCTATATTGGAAGAAAAATATAATGCAGCAACAGCTTGTTGTGGTCATGTCCTTTGGATGAAACAAACTTTGCAAGATATTCAAGTACAATTTAGTGAGCCTATTACCATATTTTGTGATAACAATAATGTCATCAGCATCTCCAAGAATTGTGTCATGCATTAAAGAGAAAAACACATTTCGATCAAATATCATTTTTTTAGAGAACAAGTCACTAAAAAGAATATCAAACATGAATATGTTGGTACAAAAGAACAAATGGCTGATATCTTCACTAAAAATCTACCTCGTGAAGCATTTGAATATCTTCGCTAGAAGCTTGGGATCCTCCCAAGTTCTCATTAGATTTTCCTTCTGAAGAATATAAAGGGGGAGTGGAAGTGTGTACACGTCTACAGGATGGTTGTGTGTCATGGGGAGTTACCCTTTTCCATTGATTTCAAATGGGGATAAAATTTTGTAGGAAGAGGTGTCATGACTGTAGGGGGAGTACTTGTGTTGCCATCAATTCCAAAGGAAGAGATTGATGATCAATGGTTGTCATTCAGTCAACCCAAGCAGCACCACAGGCTACCCCGATATTCCATGGGAAATTTTACATATCAAATTAATATATTCCAAGTCAAGGATATTTTTGATGGTTTCTACTTTTTGACATGCTTCCATTGATATATGGCATGCCACGTAATTCTTCATGGTTTGAGAAATATTCATGTTTGAAGTTAGTAACCCAATTTAGTGGGCTAAAACCCCATCGGGTTGTGGCATGACGCTAATAATTGGTTTTGGTCATTGAAAACTTAATAATTAATAATTTTTAAGCTTATCAAATCCCTCCCACATTCACTTTTTGAAGTCCCTCTCAACCTAAACTTTTATATAAATTGTGATCCTCATATCCTCCTCATGTAGGGATTTCGCTACTTGAAATAGGTCATCATGGAATTTTAGCTATAAATTAATTTCTACACAGGTTCAAAAGTCGAAATTTTTATGAGGCAAAGCCGAAATATTGAGGAAGCTCGTGTAAAAATTTCAGACCATGGTTCTCAATATTTGCGAAGATATGATCTATGGAAGTTAGGGTTTTTCTAGGTTCCTGAACTTCATCTCAAAGAGGTGACCTTAGGAAAATCGTCATAGCTCTCACTCTCAATATCGGATTGGAATTCTATAAAAAGTGGTGAATATCAAATGGAATTTAGTTTTATGTGTATCAATTTTCGACCTGAATGAGGAAATAGTGACACGTGGCACGCCATACAAATTCGCTCTATTGAACTAGTCCATAATTAGGTCATTGTGAGAGATTGGGCATAACTTTTCCTTGAAGAATTAAAATTGGGTTAGAACTATGGCATTGGAAAGATGACTCAGGGGACTACTACAGGACTGAAAATTACTTATTGGGTATCTGAAATAACATAGATACACCAGATTCAATATCGAGCTCCTACAAGGCAAGAAAAAGCTAGATCATGTGATATCAAGGGCTGCAAAGGACCAGACTTTCTAGGGCAGAAAAGAAAAGAAAGGTGCAGAAAAGGTAATCTCTAATTAAGTATATTCTATATATGCATGTTCATCTATTAACTCCACTACGTTATTTGTATTCTAATTTGTTTTTTCTTCTTTTTTTAGAGCTGACATTTTCTCTATAGGATGAGATAAGTTTTTCTATTATCATGTCATGGGTATTTCCTTGAATATGTTTTGCAGGTATTATATATTAATCAAGATAAGACTCAATGCATGATATAAATTTCTGAAGAGTGAGAAAGGGTAGCATTAAAAGAGCAACAATCAAGGTCCAGAAGTTCACAACATGAAGTCTTCATGTGGACATCACTGCATATAGTCATTGTAAAGGTATCATTGTATTGAGTCATTGTAAAAGAAACATTGTAAAATTTGTACAAGTGTCTATCTGCCAAGAATTAAAAATGTAGTGTCGGGAGATCTAAGATCACCATTTGGTAGTTGTGTCATAGTCTGGTTTATGCTCTAGTGTGTCTTCTTCTTCTACATCATCCTATATCATTGTAAAGTGGACCATTTTACCTAGTACAATACTCGATTCTTCTATTATTTCTCTATAGGGTGGTAGGGTGGTGCTACGCTAGTGCATGAAGTCTCCAACAGGTTCAAGCCTATGAAAACTTCAGGGTGGTAGGGAGGTGCTAGGGTGACTTGTAGCTCATTGGGTGTTGGGGCATTTGTATAGTTGAATAGTAAAGAATCTCATGCATTGGAGCATCCATCCAATGGAAGTTGGAGAAGAATGATTTTCTAGATTGTAGGAAGTTGGAGCTCTCTTTTCAATTGGAGTTTCATACTAAAGAATTATTAGAAAAGAATTCATGTGGTTTTTGTTTCGAAGGAGGTTTCCACCTTAAAAACTATGTGCATTTGTGTTCCTTGTGCTTACTACTATCATTGTACAAACAATGATAATAATTGAAGATTAAATAATTCTCTGGAAGATTAATAATAATACTAATTGAAAGGAATATTGATTCACCCACCCCCCCTCCCTCCCCCCCCAAGTATTTCCAACATATAATGCCTCCACCCCAACGTAAACCTCAACTTACTCATGATGCTCCACCCAAGATGCCCCAGATTCCTACATAGGCCAATCTAAACCAAAACAATAGATAGACACAATAGGTTTACAATGGAGAGACATCCTACCCAGCTGATGCTACGAAGATACAAGAGCTTAATCTCAAGTTGGGAAGAGTACTCCCAGACACAAATCCTTCATCTCCATCTGTAGAGGTTAAGGAGGAAAAGGAAGAAAGTAACACTCAGATCCAACAACCTCCTTTTCCTGAGTGTTGGATCCACTCTAGTCAGCACACCCTGGAGGATACCAAAATTCTGGGATAAGTGAAAAATTTGTGTGTAAAAATACCCCTTCTCTAGGCCATTAGGGATGTCCTTATTTACAATAGGCTCATCAAGGAAAAAAAATTCAAGAACCCTGGGAGAAAGAAGAAAGATACCCCCACCTTGAATGTGTTAGGACAATTTTCTGACTTAATGTTGGGACGGGTGATCTTCCCAAAGTACCCGGACCGTGGTAGTCCAGTTGTAGATGTGCACATATATGGCTTCATAGTCCCCAATAATTTGATTGGTAGCAGGGCTGCCATCTCTGTAATGACGAAGGAAACTATGTTTAAACTGAACCTCCAAGGGAATTTGAGGAAATACCACAGCGATCCTGCAACTTACAGATTATTCCACAGTAACTCTGGAAGGAATTGTCGAGGATTTTATGGTTTCATTTAACTTTTGGGAGTATCCTACATATTTCCTGGTCCTCCAGCTAAAAACAAAGTTTAATGGATATCCTCTCATTCTATGGAGACCGTGGCTAGCCACTATCGATGCTTATATCAACTGTTGGGCCAGAAACATGATTATTAAGAATGGGCCCTTGTCTAAACAGGTGTTATTATATCCTCCATCCCAACCTTCCATTTACCATGACCTACCTATATGGTTGGAGGAAGAAGAAGAACATGAAGTATACAACACTACACCCTACCCCATTTGTACCATAGATGATTTTCTTAGAGGAGGGCAGCTTGATGAAGATGAACTCATCGCCTGAGTCATTCAAAACCAAACCTCCACTGAAAGCTCACTTGAAAAAATAGTCAAAGAATCTAAAATGCACCCTTGGATGAAACTGCACTCAGTTGATCCAACCTCTGAAATGACCAAGGCTGTGGAATTTGGACCATCCAAATCTCTGAAAATTAACTCAAACATCTCAGATAGAGAAGAAGAGTAGCTACGCCAGATTTTGAAAGAAAACCTACATGCATTCTCTTGGGACTAAAAGGACTTGGAAGGGGTGCATACTTCCATGTGTAGACATCATATTTACATTCTGGAAGGATGCAAGGTTTTTCACCAACCCCAAAGCCATATGAACCCGACTCTAAAATACATAGTCAAGGAAGAACTACAGAAAATTTTGGATACATGTTTCATTTATCCTATATTAGATAATGAATGGGTAGCTCCTCTTGTCCTAGTCTTGAAGAAAAATGGAAAATGGTGAATCTATGTTGATTATCAGGACCTCAACAAAGCCATCAAGAAGGACCATTTCTCTTTTCCATTTATAGATCAATTACTAGATGACCTTGCAGGAATGAAGTTCTTTTCTTCCTTAGACAGGTTTAGTGGGTATAACCAAATCCAAATTAGTCTTGAAGAGCAGGACAAGGCTACTTTCACATGTCCTTGGGGTACCTTCATTTAAAAATTCCTACCCTTTAGGTTGTGCAATTCCCTAGCTATCTTCTAAAGAGTTGTCTTGAGCATTTTCTCAGAGCTAGTCCATGACTTGATTGAAATCTACATGGATTATTTCACACCCTATGGGGATGACTTCTAGGAAGATCTCTCCAATTTGGGAAAAGTGCTGAGAAGGTGCATTGAGATGCATCACTCCCTGAACCGATAAAAGTGTGAATTTTAGAAAAGAGCAGGAGTAGTATTGGGAAACTCAATCTCCCAAGCATGAATATAGGTGGAGCCAAACAAAATCACCATCATAAAAACATTACCTACTCCTAAAAAACAAAGAGATGTCATGAGTTTCTTAGGTCTAGCTAGCTACTAGAGAAGGTTTATAAAATATTTCAGCAAGTTGGCTTCACCACTATTTGGTTTCTTGGCCAACGACACTGAGTTTACCTGGTCCAGTCTCTATCAAGAAGCTTTTGAGCTCATTAAGGGAAATTTAACTACGGCTCCCATACTCTGAGGTCCAAATTTGACTCTGCCTTTCTACATCCACACATATGCATCAGATAAGTTGTGGGGGAAACATCAAGGAATTTAGAATAAAAATTACCTTATGTAACATATTTCATTAGTAAGAATTTGTCCAAGGAAAAACTCAATTATGTTGTCACAGAGAAGAGAATGTTAGCCATTGTCCATTCTTTAAAAAAATTTAAACATTATATCACTGGTTATCAGACCTTTGTACACACTGACCATGCATCCATCAAATATTTAAT
The DNA here is from genome assembly GCA_034641835.2 of Pinus albicaulis. Classification (NCBI taxonomy): domain Eukaryota; kingdom Viridiplantae; phylum Streptophyta; class Pinopsida; order Pinales; family Pinaceae; genus Pinus; species Pinus albicaulis. The sequence goes on along the minus strand of CM076584.1, from coordinate 1,168,943,197 downwards.
GAAAAAATGGGATGTTAATGCTAGACTAATTAGATGGTTGTTACGAGTACAATAGTTTGACCTAACAATTGTCAATAAACCTAGAAAGGAGAATGGTGTTGCAGATTTTTTAGCGAGGTTAGCTCTATCTGCATAGGAAGAAGGAATGGTGGATGACCAACTCCTGGATGAACACCTCTTTGCTATCTCATCACTCTCTCGATGGTTTTCTAACATAGCTAGCTACTTGGTTGCTGAAAAGTTCCCTCATAACCTCTCATCCAAGGATAAGATAAATATCATAAAAAAAAAACACCTCTTTCATCTGGATTGGGGGAAATCACTTCAAGCTAGGCCCTGATCAAATTCTCAGATGATATGTGATGGATGAAGAATTTTTTGACATCCTCTCATCATCTCATGATAGCCCTTGTGGAGACCAATTTTATGCAAGCAGGATAACCTTCAAAGCTTTTCAGGTAGGTTACTATTGGCCTACCCTTCACTAGGACGTGAGAAGATACACTAGTAGATGTGACTAGTGAAAAATGATGGGGAAACCTATAGAAAGGGATGATATTCCTTTGCACCCTCAGGTGGCTCTTGAGAAATTAGACAAGTGGGGTATGGATTTTATTGGACCCATTGATCCACCATGTGGACATAAAAAGTATATCATAGTCTTTGCTGACTACCTAACAAAGTGGGTTGAAACAAAAGCTGTAAAGGTAGCAACCAAGGAGAAGCTAGTAGAATTTCTGAGAGATAATGTGTTCTACAAATTTGGATAACCCAGAGAAGTAGTCACTAATCAAGGGGAAAGAATCACATCTCTTTTCATTGATAATATTTTGAGGAGGCACAAGATAGAGCATAAGACTTACATTGCCTACCACCCTCAAGAAAAAAACCAAGTGGAAGTGACCAACATAGCCTTGGAGAATATCCTCACCAAGTTTGTGAGCAGCATCAGAAAATATTGGGCGAACATATTGGTGGAAGCTACTTGGGCCTATAACACTACTTGGAAAACAACAACAAGGTTCACTCCTTATGACTTGGTCTATGGGAAGAAATATTTTCTTTCAATTGAATCTGAGTTCAACACCTTAAGGATGGCAGCTGAGTTGGACTTGGATATACCGAAGGCCCAAAAAGAGAGGTTGCCTCCATTAAATGGATTGGATGAGTTCAGGATGAAAGCACTCCTTCACACATAATTGATTCAGTTGCAAAGGAAGGTCTATTATGACAAGCATATTAAGGAGAAGACCGTTCAAGAAGGAGATTGGGTGATGTTGTATGACTCAAGGTTCAACGATTTCAAAATAGAACTAATGAAAAGATGGCTAGGGCCCTACAAAATGGAAAAATGTTATGATAATGACGCAATTCATATGAAAGCCATAGATGAGGAGGGGATTCCCCTACTTTTCAATGTTTACAGGCTTAAAATTTACGAAATCCCCTGTCCAGGGTTGAATTTATAAATTCCATAAACATGGAGGTGTATGTCATGGGAGACTCCATAGTTTCCAGCACCTCCCCCTCCTAGAAAAAATAAAATTGAAAAATAAATAGCCATGGGTCAAAACCTCTCTGAGGCACCCAAGGCCAACTCCAGGGTTGAAAAATTCCATGAGGCAATCTTGGAGAAGAAAAAAAGAGAAAAATGAAATATCCTTGGCTAAAAACCTCTTGGAGGCACCGAAGACAGGCTTTTGGGTTGAAAACATTTATGGAGACAACCCACTTGCCTTCAAAAAAAAGAGGGAAAAATTAAAAGAGGAATGAAACAAATGGAAAAAGAGAAATATAATACCTATGCACTCATTGTTTTTCTTTTGTTTTGCAGGTTATTGATCAAAGATGGTTTTTCGATCCATAGGCGCAATTTTTTCTCATTTCTTCCCCTCCTCTAGTTATACACTTTGTGAACCACTCCAACATGCACCAATTAATTTATTTCACCTCATAGGTAGGCAAAAAATCCCATTTTTTTCCCTAAGTGTAATTTCTATAGGAAAGTTTAGCAGCTATAAGATTCTTGTAGCAGTAGAGGAAACATTGTAAATGCTTCAGGAAACTCATTGATAAGGGAAGAAGCTCTCTCAAAGGTTTCTACACTTTAAAAAGCGAATGATAATCTATTTTTTTCCTATACCTACCATTCCTAACCTTGAATTCACTCCCTGGACCAATATTCACTCCCTAAACCCTATGTTGCGCTAGTAGAAGCTAAATCATTTATAACTTTGTATGAACATCTCCCCTTACGTATCCATCACTCTACTCATTCCATCACTTCATCCATGACCTACATAAACCATTTCACTTCATCCCTAAGAAATTTGGAGCCCCAAGAAGTGGAAAGAAGGTTTCTATAGGCACCTTCGCCTCTCGCTATGCACTCCAAATGATAAAAATAGTTTAATGTCAAGGTTTAGAGACTTAAAAGGAAAAAAAATGTCACCAATTAACTTGGCCACCTTCCTAAAGTTAAGCTGAATGTAAAGTAAATTTTACATGCCATCTGGGCAAGTAAAATAAGTCAATGTGAAGTGAAAAAGGAAGATGAGTTGATTCTGAGGCTCAGGAAATGATTAAATGGAGTAGGACCAATAGTCTCAAAGAGGAAAGCTCGTGCTAAGTACGAGTCCACACACCCTCCAAATTTGGTTAAGAATACCATAAAGGTAATTTCTGCCTCATTATACCAACTCTGCTGAGCATTTTGAGGGTAGTGGGAACAAAAGAAGTCGGAGGAGCCATCATTGAGTCTGAGATTGCATGCACTATCTTGCTACTAGAAACAATGAAGTACTATAGGAAACCACATAGGAATATAAACAAGGATACCGAGGGAAAAACAAAGTTACCTTTGGGTGAAATTACTTCCTAAGGCCACCATATCCCAAGAATAAGCACCATAGGATAGAGGCAAGTGGTTTCCACCCTCCAGAATTTCAATTCCTCCATGAAATTTACACAGTTAGTTATAATTTGAGAATTAAATGGTGAAAATTTGAATTTTTTTTTAGACAATAATCTCCAAGACCTCTTCACAAGTAACTCTCAAATAAAAAACATCCTACCACCTTCCTATCATAGCCATAAAAATGGGATATGGATTTAACAAAAGGGATCCCACTAATATTAAAGGAATACTACTGCATCCTCATGTAATGGAGATTTTCAGAAACCACCAATGGATAGGTTTCTTCGAGCTTCTGAAGGGTTTTGATGAGGATATATCTAAAGATTTTGTCGTGGATCTGCAATCACACTCAGAGGAGAGATACACCACTGTGGTTATGGACCTAGCCATCAAAATTTCACTGAACTAATCGATAGAATCACCACTTTTCCCTTAGGATTTAAGTGGGTTAGAGAAAGGATGCCAAGAAATGCAGTCAAGAAAATATTATTTCTACCAGGAGAAGAATACATTGAGGATAAGAATGGAGTGAGGCAAGAAAGCCTTCCATACCCTTAGGATGAAGTAGCCTTCCATATCAAGAAATTCATTTCCTTTGAAGGAAGACTTACTGTAATCTGTGGATACCATTTCAGGTTGTTGAATGAGATTAATTTTCAAGGAAAATACCTCTATAACAAATATTGAGCATCCCTCATTTCCTCTTGAACTCAATAATAGACATGTGAAAAAAGGTGAGGGAAAGGGAATACCAGTATTTGGCTCATCATGGCCCTATAAAACTGATAGTGAGTGATTCTCTAAGAATATTAAGCCTCCCTGTGTCTTGGTCCTCATTCATAGACATGGATATGGAAGCCTTCATAGCCACCAAAAAAGGAAAAACCTCTTCCTCTAGTCTTAGAGAGAGGGAGGTATAAGAAGAAGAAGAGGAGGTTGAAGATGAGGAAGACAAAGAATAAATGGAGGTTGAAATAGAAAACTTGGAGATATTAGAAATAAAGAAGGAAGAGACTAAGGGGAATAAGGAAGAAAATACAGAGGAGAATCAAATATTGGACCCTATGCTAGTCAGTGATACCTCTGCTTAGGACACCAGCATATCACCAGAAATAATAAATCAGAAAGTGGTTGCTACCCTAGCCACTTTGAGCACACCAGTGAAAGTAAAGAGGAAGAGACAAACACCCATGTATTTCAGGACTAGGAAGAGCAGAAGGGTGAGGCAAGGGAAACCATAGACTCCAACTAAAAGCCCTATTTCCATTTATGAGTCACCCAAGATAGATGATGAAATAAGGATAGAAGAACATAAGGCTCAAGAGGTCACCTCACCTATGAGGACCCCTGTGACCTACATAAGAAGCCATTTAGCAAGGTTGGCATCCCATACACATCCAACAACCCCCACAGACCCTCAAAAGATAGAAAAAAAGGGAAAACAAGAAAGAGAGGGTTTTGAGCAGGAAAAACATAGTTTTCTATAGGAAACTACAACATGCCTAGAATCAAAGAAAGAAACCTTGGATGACGGAGATAAGACAACCATGGATGGGCAAGAGGCCCAAGAAGTTGAGGAAAAGGCACAAGATGAAGGGCAAGATGAAAAAGAGGGGGAAGAAAAATATAACAAGGAGGAGACTACCTCACCAAAACCTATCCTCAAAGATGTATCTGTAGTGTCACACCCTAGCCCTTAGCCAAATATCAACTCCTACTATACATTTATTGAAGGGCGCAGATTGATTCCTTAGAAATTTATAGTAACTTTATTCTATCATTTGGAAGAGGAGAGGGAATATTGAATATTTCTACAGCCAAAGGTGCAAATTAAATAGCGGTCATGGAGGAAAAAGCCACTGAGTTGGGAAGGGATTTTTCTAATGCTAGGCTCAAAGAATCCATGTTGAAAGAGAATATTCAGAAGACTGAAGAAGAGAATGCAATATTGCATAATCAAATCGAGCAAAAAGACAAAAAAATAACCACCATGGTAGATTTGTGCATGGAGGCCATCCAACATAGATACCCATAAGATTCCTATGTAGTCTACCTCAAAGAACAATGGCTCCTATTTCAAATTAGAACACCAGCCTCTAATGGATCCTTACCATTTTAGAACTACAGAAAAGTCATTGAATTTTTCAACCAGTCAAGTATGGTAGACAGGGAAAAAATGGCAGAATTCTACATGCAAAATCTTGTATTGATAGACTTGAACATTTGGTACGCTAATCCAACAATCTAAGACATGTATTTAATGGTATTTTCCTCTTGGATGGTTAATGAGGAAGCCAGAGCACATGAAGTAAGGAGATTCATGATGAGAGAAAAAAAGGAGGCTCTACACATTAAGGAAGAACTATTTAACCCTAGTGGAGTCATCAACCACCATCTCAAAATAGAAAAGGATGATGGACTTGCACCAATGTAAGTCAACACCCAATCGCAAGCCTTGGGTCATTTTGATGATGTTTCTAGGTTGTTGGGAGATGAATGCATAATGGATATTCAAAGGAGATGGAATATCCTCCCTCACAGTCTTAGAAACATGGAATATGACAAACCATAGAGATTGAGAGGTTCCATAGAAAGAGAACCACTATACAAGAGGGTCATGTAGGGCAAGAACATTTAGTGGTTTCGTTTGAAACTCAGTCCACCCTTTATTTTGGGACTGAGTGATGGAAAAATCCAAGATGAGAAAAACAAAGAATGAGAGGAAGAAGAAAAGAATGATGGATTTTACCCTCTTGACGGCACTCCCACACTTCTTCCTTCAGAACTCAAGGGTCGATTAAAGCTTTGAAAGAAATGGAGAAGGAGGACTAAGTTTCTCATAGGATGAACAACCATTTGGTAAGGGGGTGATGATGAGCTCCATAATTAGGTATAATAGGGGGGGTTAATTGTTACCTTTTTAGCCTTATTAAGTCTCTTTTTCTCACATTTAAATTATATTATGGTCGTATGTTGCTAGTGTAGATGGTGATTAAGGCTTGTCATACTTTGAATTGCCTAACATGAGTTAAATGAAGGATAATCCCAAAGATATTTCACTTTTGATGAAGATTTTACAGTTAAATCTCGGAGTAGACAAGAAGGAGATATTCTAGGGGATTTACCACCTCCTTAACTCCCAAAGGCAGCCAAAGGATCCTTGATATTCCCTCCAACAACTCGAAATCAAAGGAAGCCTAGCTAGTGGGAGATCAAGTGCACCAAAGCTCCACTTCTCTTGTAGTCAAAGAGGAAACATCACCTACTTTTAGGGAGCCATTGGTAGCTATTGTCAAGGTTAAATAGGGTTGAGCAAGAGCTCATTAGGATTAAAAATTTGAAGGAAGCTAATAGACTCTTAGATCTTGTAATAGGTTTTTGAGACTTTTATGATTATGTAATGAGACTATTTCTACAATAAAATGAGTATTCATATTGTCCTTCATTGATTTAGTTTCATATTTTTAGGCTTGTGGTTTTGGTCCCAATCCATTGGACTTAGTCTATCTTGTGTTCATTCTCATTTTTATGTCATGTAGCTAGTTAGCTAGTTTTTAGTTTGCTTCCATTTGTCATTGCCATAGTTATGCTTGCATAGATGTTGGTATAATAGCTTATAAACTCATTAAATTACGTTTCAAGCCTCCCTCTCTCATCTCTTTCATTGAAGCTTGAGGAGGGTAGACCGTCCCCATAGGAAAAAATTTCTCTTTAGTTTATGATTTCTTGGAAATAATAGTTAGGTTGTTGTACTGTCATGAACATGTCTAGAATACTGAATTAGGTTTATGTTTGAAGGCTAAAGTAGGTTTGATTTCCAAATTCAACTCATATTTTCCATTTTCTTCATCATGAATTTGCCAATGTTTTTTTCATGAACATGTGTTTTTCTTGCAGGTTCAAGTAACACAGCAAAGGGGGACTTCAGAAACACCCTTACCTTCATTTCTCACCCATCATCAACCTTCTTTCCATCAAATCGCTATCAACCCTTTTTTTTATATTTTTCACCTTCACACCGTGAGCAAAGCTATAAGTGCAAGACATAATTATCAAGGGGTTCTGAGATTGGATAAGGGGTTGGAAATCTTCCCTTCATCCAAAAACACCTTCATTCCACCTCCCCTACACTTTTCTCCACCATTTTTGACCTCAGATTTCCCTCAGAATGTTTCTTGTAGCAATTTAGGAATTTCCTGTAGCACTAGAGGAAACAAGTAGCAGCACCTGCAATAGCACCGATGGGCCTCTCATTTAGCCCATAAACCATCATCAACCTCATCCATACCTGCCAAAACCATCCATACACATTCAACCCTTCACCCATGAGTTCAAGAAATTCCTAAACCACCTTAGCGCTTTCTCCTCCTTGCTACGAAATAGTGCATTTACAAGCATAATTATGTCATGATTAGATGCATGAGTAAAATCATGATGGTTAAAAAATAAAGTAGTCAAAGTGTGTTTAGCCATTTGTCCTAGTAATGTGTGATTAGGTTAGTCTTATTTCTATAATTTCAATTCAAAATTTTACTTCACGAAAGATGCCTAGTTTGTTTCCATTTCTTGCAATAGCTTAATTTGTAGATTTATTCCATTGTGGAGTAGCTAGATGTACTTTCTTTTTGTAGAATAGTTATTTGATTTCTGATAGAGTAATGGTTTTGAATCACTTGTAGCCCTATGTCTAAATTTGGAAATGGGACAGACTTAGTTCAGAAACACTAGAAATACCCCCCTTTCGTAGGACTCATAAGAGGATGACATGAGTAGAATGCATCTGCTGTGTATATGGCACTGTCACCTCCAATTTTGTATGAACCCCTAGTTGATAAAATAAAGTATATTAGCCTCTAGGATTTGCAGCATTCTTAAGGCAATATCAGGGCTCACCAGAATCAATAGTTGCTGGTTTAGGTGGTTTTGCCTCTAGAAACCCTAGATTTATTTTGATTGATGTGTTTCATTAAGTCCCACATTCATGCTTGGAATATGGCTTGAGGGTTATTGGGTGAAGTGAGACTTAGCTCAACCAATATAAGGTGGGGTGGATCCACGAGTCCCATATCTAGTTGATTTTTACATTCAGCAATGAACAACTCATTTCTCCACTATTCAATATGCAAATATAGTAGTTTATGTATGGATTTCATTCCTCCTATATTCATGGTATTTATGTTGTTAATTTTATGGTTATGAGCATGTATTCAATCAATGATGATGTATGGCTCTATTCATGTTTTTTCCTGTAAATTATTATCCCATCTATCCATTGTAAACTTGATTGCATGATAACTTATGATGTAGGGGAGTAATTCTTCTTAGCCATTCCTAGTTAAGGAAGAGACCTCTTTTTTTAAATACGTTGTTTATACCTATATATGTTATATTTGTGACATGTTTGAAGAATTTTCTTCTATGGCTGGGTGGGGTCCAATGAGTTCGAATTGATTTGATTGCTTCCATATGTTGGCTTTAATGTTATTTACCCTCTCTTGAAGCTCCAGGAGGTTTTGGGTAGTAACTTTGGCTCAAGGACTAAAAATGTGCCGCAAATCCTAGAGCTATAGGCAGAAAAATTGTTGTTTGGGCCTTATATGCTACCTTGATAAGGCTAGCTTACATCTATAGAGCCTATAACCTCTCCCTTTCCCTTTCAATCATGCATCTAAGCATCAAAGGGGCTAAAATCAGTCCCTCCTCAAGGAAAAAAGGCCTGGAAGGTTGGGTTACCTCCTAGGGATGTCAATGATGAAGTTTAATGTGTTTTTTTGGTGTTTCCATTGGTTCCACTTCCTTAAGGTAGTCTAGGAAGTTGAATCTCACATTAGTAGCCTGGATGGTTGGTTACTTGGGTAGATGTTGGAAGAGGGTGTTCCATTACTCATGAGACTTTCTGAAAATCGATATGTCATGTAAGTATACTATCACAAAATCATCTAGAAAAGTCCTTAAAAGATTATTCATAACTCGCATGAATGTAGTAGAATAATTACAAAGCACAAAGGGCATAACCAACCACTCAAACAAACCTTTCTTTGTTATTAAAGATGTCTTCCAAATGTCTCATTCAACAATCCTAATCTTATGATAGCCACTCATCAAGTCTAACTTAGTGAGATAAACAACATCTTTCAATTGATCACGTAAATAATCGATATAGGAAGAGGGTAACGATTATTTACCATAATTTTGTTGAATGTTTTGAAGTCTACATATATGTGCCATGTACCATCCTTCTTTGGAACTAAACAATAGGTGACCCACATGGCGATATGCTTGGTCTAATGACCCCTTTTCAAGCAACTCTTGGATTTGTTCCTTAATTTTTTCATTTTCCATCACTAAAATCCTGTACATGAAAATGTTTGGAAGAGGATAATCATATTTCAATTGGATCTCACATTGGATTCCTCTTGTAGGAGGCAATACTTTAGGCTCCTAAAACATCTCATCATAGTGGTTAACAACCTCAACCAAATCATATTTTAACGTTGCATCATAACCTTGGAAGGCTTCATTCTCAACATCATTCTTGAATTTGATCATCAAAAGTACAAAAGTTCCTTCTAGAATTAACAAGCCTCTTCATTTGTCCAACATTCACAAGTGATAGATTTAGTTTCTTGCGATGTTCTCTAACAATGTACTAAATACCATATTTAAGAAATTGATACTTGTTTTCCTACAAATGAAAGATGGATTTTCTATCATAAAGATATGGGCTTCCCAAAACAATACTGCATATGTCTAATGGAACTACATCAATTTCTACCTCATTAATGAAGCTTGTAGTGATGGAAAATTCCGGTTTTCATTTTCTAGTTACTTGCAATTTTTCATTGTCACGTATCCAACCTAAAGGATAAGGTTTAGGATGACGAATGATTTCTAAATTCAATTTATTGACAATGGTTTCTGAAATGAGGTTAGCTTGTGATCCACTATCAAGTAGTGTCTATTTTGTTAGGTTTTGAAAAAACTATAATATGGAAAAAATCTATTCTTTCCTTTTCATTTTGAGTTACTTTGAGGTTATTTAAAGAACTATTACTTGCAATAGAGTCGTTACCTTTCAATCCCATGGTTTTGATATTTGTTTCATTTCCAAAATCAGATCCTAAATCATGTTGTGTAGTTGCAAAAATATTTTTCTTTCATTTGTTGTTAAAATTTTTGGGTTTCATCTTGTGATGAAGTTTCCAAGAAAGGTCTTTATCATGGCCTTCTTTTGAACAATGTTTGCATGTGATTTTTTCTCCCTCTTTCTTGAAGGAAGCATTCTTCTTCCCTTTTCCTTTAAAGTTTCCATTTCCTTTGTCTCCACTCTTGAATGTATTTTTGTTTCCCTCTTGTGGAAGATTATTCCCTCTTGCTTATAGACGTGTTTCTTGTACACAAACTTCATGATCTAGATTTGTAGGGATAAACATGAGAACTGTGTGTCTCAAATAGATATTTAAAACTCCAATTTATTTGAGTAAAGTGTCTTAAGAAGATAAATCTACACCCAAAATCAATGCAATCCTCCTAAAATCTTGGGTATAACTTTGCACACTTTGAATTTAAGTTTTTCAAGCCCATTATAACATTTTTCATGTATGCTAAAGGATAAAACTGTTTCCATAATGTAACCAAAAAATCATTCCATGAAGCTATGATCTTACCTCTTTTCTTGAGATCCTCTTAAGTTTTGGATTCCCACCAAATGAGTGCTACACTTTCCAACCATAAAGAAGAAAGTTGACTCTTGGTCTCATCATATTTTATCATTTCTATCCTTCAATACACTTTAAGATCCTAAAATCAATTATCTAATTTCTTAGCATCTACCTCTCCATTATACATAGGAAATTCAAACTTTATGTCAAGTTTTAGTAATGGAATTTTCCCATGTCCCTTTGGAGAATGTGGAGGTTTTGGTGTAGGGGTTGATATAGAAGATGGTCATGGTGAAGATGAAGGTGATGAGAAAGGTGGAGGTAGAGGTTGTTTCTCACAATTTCCTCAATTCCCTTTTGGAATCTTGTCTCCATTTCCTCCACTTCCCTTTGGAGGATTTGTGATCTCACCATACAACATTGAGTTACTTTCCAAAAAACAAATTCACCATATCAGTCATTTCAAAGAATGATTTTCTAAAAGCCTTCTCATCCTTAGACATATTGTGAGGTTCTCCTCCATAAGCCATGACATTTGTGGCCATTGGTGACCCTTGAGGTGAAACTTGTGATGAAGATTGTGGAAAATGTTCTCTCCTTGAACTAGCTTGAGGACTTGTTCCCACCAGCTTTCTTTCTCCTCTTTTGAGCTTAAACCTTTTAAGAATTAGAAAACACTTGCAACATAATTAAAGCTTCAATTCAACCAAAGAACCAAAATATGTGATACCAAACTTATTTTTGTTTGAAAAGTTGAATTTTTGATGTGATTTGAAAGTTAAATTTTATGTCTTTTACGCAACTAGGAAAGTTGCAATAACACATAAATTAAGTGTTTAAACTTAGTTTAGTAGCATAAAAATAGAGATAATAATACCATAAAGAATAACATAATAAAAGAAAATGATGAAGGATTTCAACCCTCCTGGGCTACAGCTCTTGGTCTAACTTCTAATGTTGGGCCTCTTTCATTATGTGCTCAAATATATGTTCACATTGATTTGTAGTGATTCGAATGGAAAAATGATGTCTCCAATGGCTCCTATACAATAAAAAACCCGTATTTGGGCTTTTCCTGAGCTCAGTTTGGCCAAAAAATGAATAAGTTATGCTACCGTGAAGTTTTGGTGTTAACTGCTCTACAAACAATACTCCTCTACTAACCATCCTACAAATTCTGCCATTTTCAGCACCGTAGAGCGAAAAATTCACCCCATGCTAGATTGGGTGAAAAATTTCACCTACTTTAAATGAAAAATGACCCATGAGAGGATAAAAAGGAACCACGTGTCTTTATTGTCATTGTTGGATTCAGAGGTCGGTTCGAAATTCGCGCCAATGATTTCAACTGTGGCTCCAATTGTGGTTAGGTGGAAATACAACTGTGGTTTTTGGGTTTGGTTCATACCCACCAAAACTCCCGTATTCAACTATGGTTGTATATACAAACCATGGTTGAGTTATGAAATGTTTGTGCCAAAAAATTAACGAATTCTCGACTGTAGTTTGAATGGTGGTTGGGTTGATGAATCCCGGAGTATGAACCCTCCTTTGAACTGTGGGTTGAGGTTTTTTAACCATGGCTTGGGATAGGATTAACCCCATGCTCTCAGAACCCAACTCATGTGGTCTCATGGGTATGGGTGACTAGGGAGTTGGGGTTTACCTCGGCCCCATCCCCCAACCATCCATATCATAACGTTTAAATAAGATTGTGCCATTATAGTTGTTAGGAAATATTGGTGGTAGAGTGGTAAGAATTTGTGTCACGCATTAAGAGTTCCTATGCTAGATTCATGTTCATGTCGTATGACCCATCACCATAATTTTTCACCACTATGGGGAGGACACGTGGTGGCCGACCATTAGCCCACATGGCCTCCATTCATTGGACCACGAAACATATCCAACAACCAATAAAAATGAAACATATCCAAACTAATAAGAAGTGAACACTTGGAAGAATGTCACCGTTCCTTGAAAACACAGTCAACTGCCTAATAACGCTATCGAGTCAGTGCACGTACTACCTAGTCAGTGTACCTAACAAACCTACAAAATTTTTAGATGTTTAGGAAAATGATCAGAACATGATATTAGGAGGATACGATATCAGTTTTGAGTGATTCAAGTTGCGTTGGACTTAGGTAGTCGAGATATACGTTTTGGCACTAGTTTCGAGCACTTTTGAACACTTTGAATTTTGAGCACATTTCTAACTCGCTGGATCACTATGACGTTATTTATAGGAAATGGTTAAAACAATATGAAATAAAATTAGATCATGATTTTTAGGGAGTTCGATGAAATTGATGGATAGGTGAAATTAAGATATTTTTCACACCAATATATTATTATGGTCCCAGTCTTGCATTCTAGAATTGTGAGGGTATTAATTTAATGGTCATTGCATGTGGGTGGAGAAAATAAGGTAATCCTTAAATTTAAGGTGGTAACCTTATATAATGTGTAATTGGAAAAGGTTTTAACCAATTTCATTGTTATTAATTTTAAATGTGCTATTGATATTGTGTCAAAAGAAATTCAAAAAAGGATAGTGAAAGTCACCACCAAACTAGGAATTGTGTAACTGTTGTGATAGTGAAAGTTATGAAATACATGGATGACTGAGGAATGTTAAGCATAATAATGATCATATTTTGGATCATTTTCATCTCTATGTTTTAGAAGTAGGTAGATAAGTATAAAATATCAAGGCTCTATAGATAATAAGGAATGGAATAATATTTTAACTTTTTAATGACGGATTAGGAATAAGGGCTTTTCCAAGAACATCATCAATTCATAAGTCACAATGGGCTATCATGAACTCGCTCACAGATGAAATAGTGCATATTCTTGAAAAAACACATTCTTTCCCTATCCTATATCCTTTGTGGTCCCATACCTATAGGACATGCTTTTGAGCTTGGATTTTTTAAGGACCTGCTTAATTTTTCAGAGGTTTTCAAAAGTGAGTGTCCAAAGTTTTACATTTTCAAAAGCATGCATGCTTTGTGATGAAATCATGAAAATTTTAAAATTTTCACTTTCTTTCAGGATTGTGTGCATGTGCTCAAACGTGCATGCATACTTTTAATAACATGCATATTTTTGAAACCATGTGCACTTTTTTGAAATCCTGTGCATGCTTTTGAAAGTGCATGCATGTTCATCAAACTGTGCACACAATTATGTGTAAAATTTGAGAAGCAGAGAGGGAGGGGAGAGAGATAAATATTGGGGGTTTTGTTTATGAAATAAATAATAATGGATGTAGGGAGAGAAGGGTATAGAAAGAGAGGAAGCGATAGGAGGGATGGTGGACACACAGTTTACGAGAGAGATAAAGGGACTGAAGAATAGTGGGTTAGGTGGATAGAGAGATAATGAATGAATGAGAAGGAGAGAGAGTGAAGTAGATGTGGGAATAGGGAAGGAGGGAATAATGGGTAGGGAGAGTGAGGGAGAGGGGAACATTGGGTGAGGGAAATAAAAAGGGAGAGGGCGGGAGAGAGAGTGAGCATGTATGAGAGAAATACAAGGGCAGGGAAAATAAGAGAGAGATAATAGTGAGAGATAGAGGGGAGAGAGATATAGAGAAAGGAAGGGTGAGGAAGAGTTTCATGGAGAGAGAGAAAGAGAGATGGAGGAACATAGCTAGAGAGAGGAAGGGATGAAGGGGAATAGAGAGAGAGGGATAAAGAGAGAGATAATGTGAGGTGTGTGTGTGTGTGTGTGTGTGTGTGTGTGTGTGTGTGTGAGAGAGAGAGAGAGAGAGAGAGAGAGAGAGAGAGAGAGAGAGAGATATTGATGGTCTGTTCTAGGCCCTCTTGGTTACATATTGTCAACGAACCCCAATAATGGTGTAAATCCCCTAAAATCGGGAAATACATAATGATACTCACATGTTAGTCAAATTATATATAGAACTTAGACCCGTACTCGTCACAACACTTGTTGAATTATAGGCCTAAGATTTCTCTTATATACAATTGGTAGTCTTTTCCCGGATCCACAGTCATTGAACCCTATGCTAAACTTAATGAAATTTTCCTCTTTCTCTAGGGAATGTAATTGCCAGATTTTTTTCCAGGGAATGAGTAAAGTACTCAAAATTCAAATTATTCAAAATTTCTTGAAACTGGTGCCAAAACAAATTTCTCGTTGCCTTGAATCCAATGCAACTTGAATCACTCAAAATTAATATTGTATGCTCCCGATATCGCGTTTTGATAATTTTCATAATTATATATAGAACTTAGACCCGTACTCGTCACAACACTTGTTGAATTATAGGCCTAAGATTTCTCTTATATACAATTGGTAGTCTTTTCGTAGATCCACAGTCATTGAACCCTATGCTAAACTTAATGAACTTTTTCTCTTTCTCTAGGGAATGTAATTGCCAGATTGTTTTCTAGGGAATGAGTAAAGTACTCAAAATTCAAATTATTCAAAATTTCTTGAAACTGGTTGTTTGTGCTCAACCTAGTCTCCTAAATTGAGTTCATTAATTGTCAACCAGGGTTGGTAAACTGCTGAAGTGAAGTGCACCATATGTGCCTAAGTAACCTCTTCCTACTTTGTTGTGTTTAGTGTTTTCTGATGTTTTTGGTTTTATGGTTTTATATTTGTAAAGGGAAGGAACTAAATATTGGTGCAAAGAAGCTATTGAATATGTCAAAACAGAGTAAAGCCTAAATTATGATGGTAAATAAATGCAAATGCTCAAACAAAACAGAGTCTAACTATGACTAGCAACCAACAAATACAAAGCTTGATAATGACTCTATTGTAAACTCACAACATGAAATTGAAATGAACCTGAGAAATGAACAAGCTAAGTGTAAATGAAGTTTTCTCCTAAATCACTAATCAAACAGATAACTTACAATGTACAACATCTCATCCATGAATAAAGATTTGTTGGAAAATATGTGGAAAAGAATATTTGTAACAAGGTAAAGTTTCTACTCTAAACTAGTTTATACTTCTGTTCTACAACTCAATTTAACACCATGAAACCTATCTCAAAAGTTATAGATTTCCTTTCAAAAATAGTCTTTGAGAAAGAGGCTTGTTTGTGAAATGATAAAGAGGTTGCAAAAGTACTTCAGGCCTTGGGATGATACTGTCTTCTGTTTAGATGGTTATGAGTCAATTATAGATTTGGAACAAAAGAGATTTTGTAAATAATGAAGGCCGTAGTGTTTGAGTTTAACAACTAATGTAATCTAATATGCAATGGATGACAACTAAATGTGGAATGTAAATACAATGAGCTAAGCTAGAACTGAACTAAGATGTCACTAGTCTACATTAAACAGTGCTAAACTAACAAGCCATTATCAAACTTAAAACAAAATAACAGAGCATGAATTGAATGCAATTTGACTCCGGAGTACCCTAACTAAGTTATCATGCAATTAATCTATGGGATTCTACAGCCTATTTTGTCCATCATGAATGGTATTTTGGAAGAGCTTGTTAGAAAAATCCTGGCTGTACAATTCAGTGCAAATGAAAACATAAAGACTGAAAGCAATTTAAAAACTAAGACATCACAGCTATTTCCTACCCATTATTATGATATTTTGGAAGAGCGTTTTAAGAGTAAGATTAGATATGCTACTTAGTGTAAACAAACAACTGAAACTTTCAGTATCACAGTCATGCCTTAGACATCATAAGGATTTTTTGGAAGAGTTTGCTTAGAATAAGTTCAACTGTGATAATGAACAAAAGAAATTGCAATTAAAACCTACAACACTACAACCATTTCTCATTCATTATCATGATCTTTTGGAAGAGTTTCTTAGAACAAGTATAGCTATAGTGACTAATGAAATTAAATATGATTCAAAAAACTAAAAAAAAAAGAAATCAAGATACTTATCTAAATTATAAAACAGAGCTGCACAGGAGGCAGGGGCTCTCCACCACCTGGTAGCATGCAATCTAACTCAAAATCGACTCAACACATTCACAGAAATGATGTTTCTTTCATTAAAGGAGAAAAATACTGAAAAACATAGTATTCACGGTTCTGAAACTTAACAGCAAAAGCCAAAAATATATCCAACGTTACTTGGTCTCCCAAGTCATATTTATAATGAAATTACATAACAGAACTTGAGATAATGCAGGGATCACTGTCTTTCCCATTCCTATTCGAATTAAAACTCTT
This sequence comes from Pinus albicaulis, assembly GCA_034641835.2. NCBI lineage: Eukaryota > Viridiplantae > Streptophyta > Pinopsida > Pinales > Pinaceae > Pinus > Pinus albicaulis. The sequence continues at coordinate 1,168,926,429 of CM076584.1, read as the reverse complement.
ATTGAAGGTTGCGTACTTTGCTGCAGACAGTTGTAGAGTTTGTGTCCCGGTAGAACTCTACCTCTTGGTTTTGGTTTCCCACATGCATAACCACATGTAGAATTGTGCTCAGAATTTGTAGGGAGCAAGGAATGATGTGGATGAAGTCTGGAATTTGCCCATATGCGCCTTTCTTTGAGACGACACCTGTAACCCACTTAAACTCTAAAACAGCTGCGGAATGCGGGATCAACTACGGAACGCGTGATCAGCTACGGAATGCCTGTATTCTGTAGCTATTTTGCAGAAAATTGTTAAAAGAGAAAAAATCATGAAAATACAATATGTTAATCGATTTCATGTAACCTTTAAGCAATCCTAATCATTATTCATTGATTTTAGGCTTATGAAGTGATAAATAATGATGAAATAAAGTGAAGGTTTGTAAAAGAGAAGGCAATTCTAGGGCTCAGCATACCCCCACTGCAAGACTATTGCATGTCCTCATGCAATTTCATCAAAACTTTATTCCATGTGCTCTGAAACCTCTGTTAGAACATCCAACTTTATCTTTCTGCTTCTTTTCGCCCTAATCTATTTTCTAATCTCTGTTAACTTTTCAGAAATTAGTTCTTCATCTTCCTCTTGTAGTGGAGTGTCAAGTTTATTTTCAATTGACTTGTGGATTTCCTTCCAAATACTTGACTTCAACTAATTTTTTCTTGACAATTAGCCACATTCCTCCTCTATGCAAATTATCTTCTTTTCATAATTACTTTTCTATGGGTGAAGCTAGATTGACTACAGAGTCTAATGCTTTATTTTTGAAACTGTATCTCTATGTCTGAAGATGGATTAGTTGAAGAATGATTCTTCACCCTCAGAATTACCTTTCTGCACTTAGAGATGGATTGGCTACAAAGTGTAATGGAAGTGAATGGATGGAGGTAATTAAGCTATAAGGGAAAATGAAGTGGCTATGGATCTGATGGAGAATTTATGATGACCTTGTGGTGAAATATGGAATGTTGGATAAGGGATATGGCTAATCAATTCGAATGATAGGTTGTTTAGGAAACACATGATTATACACATTGTATCTATTTCATGTTTTGACTTTTTGCTATTAAAATAATTTTCACAATTTACCTCAGAATTTTGACCTTGTTAATTGTTGTGCTTGATGTTGTTCCTTTGGTCCTCTTTGAGCATGTTGGTCTTCAAAACAGAATCCTTCAATTTCCTCTAATCATCATCTCTTTGTAGGCTGTACAATTGTGTCAGAACTGCTGAATAAGATGTGGCTGCAACATGCAATCTGTAAAAAGAAATGATGTATGAATATGGAAGATGGATGTGAAATTTAATGGAGTGAAAGTGGAATAGGACTTGTGAAATGAAATGAAAATCGCATGAGATGGAGTGAAAGTGGAATGGACCTGTGAAATGAAATGAAAATGGTGTGAGATGGAGTGAAAGTGGAGTGAGATGGAGTGGAATTGTAGAATGAAATGAATTTTGCAATTTCTCTCAAATGGTACATCAGACTTCCCTGAAATTTTCTGAGGTTGTTACCAATATTATTATGCATCTTCCGACGAAAAATATCTGCCATTGGTTACACGGATCTCCCGGAAAATGAGAAATGGCTGTAGGTGAAAGTGGCCAATTTCTTGAAAAAGACACATTGAAATTTTCTGAAATTTTCTTTTTTTATTCACCCTACCTCAATGCATTTACCATAAAAATTTCAGGACCAACAGATGCACGGTTTGAAAGTTATGATAAAATCAATTTCTGCCATGTTTCACCCTTCATTTTGCCCAATGTTGCAACAAAAAAAGTACGCCACGAACTCATTTCAAGGCCAAATTGAGTGATTCCAAAGGGAAACTGTGTATTTTTACCTTCTCCACTGCCACATGCTTCCATAATTTCATTTTGATGAAGAAAAGGTGTTGCTGTGCAAAAATACTCAAATCTGTCCTAATCTATCCATAATGCTGAAAAATGAGAATCTGCTTGAAAACCCCTTCTAAAATGCCCTTAAAAATTTCTTTTTTTCAAATTTTGTCTGCACCTTACTCAAATTATCATATTCTGAGAAAACCCAGAAGCTCAAAAATTTTTATTCTGCTCCAATCTCTTGCAACATTTGCGCCAATACTACCTTCTGAAAAAAAGTTGCAAAAAACAAAAACAGACTGCTACAGCAATAGCTGCAGAAACTGCCACTTTCCTCAGCTGTTATTGAATTGAAAATAAGATGAACATGCTGCTACAAGAAACTAATGAAATGTACTGCTGCAAGTTGTTGTTGATTTCATAAAACCATTAGTCTTCATCAAAGCCAACATTCATGGTACAATTCTTACCATGCGAATAAATGTGTCGAAGTCGAGCATGGGAAGAAATATTTGGATTACCGATCAATAATGAAAATCGTTAACCAATGCGAGACAACTCACCGATAATGTAAATGAGTGTCAAGGTACCTCAGTGCATCTTGACAGGGACGAATGAATGTGTCGAAGTCGAGTCGCCTGCAAGATTTGAAAATCAAGAGACATTGTTGTATTCCCATTGTTATCAACGAGGAGGCTTTCCATTGATGAATGCAAGCTCCAAGGCACTTCAAATAATCTCTAATCTTGATCCCAGATAAAGTGTTGAGGTCGGTGGGACAAGATCTGTTGGAAGGTGGACCTTAAGGAATTCCACATCATCCAACTCGAGCATAGAACCAAGAATGATTTGAAGAACCATGAAAGATTGAAACCATCATGAAATTACAGAAATTATTGTGAAATTTTCTCGCCATTTGCCTGGTTTTCAAGAAAAGCTCATGTCCAATTGCGCCAACAAGCTGGTTTTCACAATAGGACTTATTTTTCTCTCTACTTTTTTCTTTTTTCTTTTTTCTTTTTTTTTTCTCTTTTTTTTTTCATGTCCTACTCTTCTTGAAAAAGAAAATCTTGTTCAAGCATATGAGTACTTCCAATGGAACCATGTCTGTAACAAGATGATAGATAAGCTCATATGCAGGTTTGAAAGAAACTATTTGATATGTACCTGTATATGAGATGCCAACTGTCTTGATTTAGATAATGTCAGAAGATATTGAATAATTGAGCATTGGAATCCGATGACTGAATTGAACCAAGATTCAATGTAATCTTGTTTTCCTTGTCTTTCCTCTATCATGAAATGCAAGTCTTCGGAGATATGATCTTCATTCATAGAATCTGGTGATAGGCATGCATGAGACTTTTCAATCTCTGGTTCCAATATCTCCTCTTTATCAATAGAAATCCCTGATTCTTGGACCTTATCTGAGTCTTCTTCTTCTGGTTGTTGTTTTTCAATGATAGCTGGTGAATCATTTTGCAATACCTCAGAATTGTAAGTTGATTGAGGTGTTTTATTGTTGGGGATATGAAATGGTTGTGGAGGTAGTGGAGTGGGGAATCTTTGGGGTGTTTGTGTGGATGGTAATGGAAAAGGTTGAATTGAGGTCAAATGAGGGTGATTTTGATGTTGTGATGGAGACAAATGGTATGAATAACATTGATGATGGTATTGAGGATAGAGAGGGAAAGATTGAGGATATGATGGATTTCCTTGATAGGGCCTTTGCCAACTTTGTTGCCAAGATTGGTTTTGAGGTTGGGATTGAGATGGCTAAGGTTTCCAAGGTTGATTTTGAGGTTGGGATTGAGATGCCCAAGGTTGCCAAGGCAAGGGTGTTTTCCAATTACCTTGAGATTGTTGTGCATAACCTTGATACTGTGCATAAGGATATTGCATCATATTAGGTTGATGAGGCTGCCATAGTCCTCTTGGAGCTACATAACAAAGTTGCTCTTGTGCTTGATTTGCTCCATTATCCTTCTGGTAAATTTCCTTCAACCCTGGTAATGATCGGAAATCTTCAATAGTATGTGATCCTGCAAAAATTTTACACATTTTAATGTTATCAAGTGGACATTCATGCAAAGCATGTTTCTTTCTACATTTAGGGAAAAATATAAATGAAGCAACTTTTTTCTTGTTTTGCATTCTTAGCATGTCAGTTTGTTCATTTAAATTACCAAGAATGTTTAGCAAATTGTTAGGTTCAGTTTGAATTACCAATCTTGATGCTGACTTACTTACTTTTGCCATAAATGGATCTTGAGGGGATCTTACACAATTTTCTTTTCCTCTTGATATTTTCTTGCACAATTCACAAATTTCTTGAAATGGCAATTGATAGACATCTCCTTTTCCCACAATATTAAGAAGATCGATCCATTCATCCTTTATAGCATTTAGTAGGAGAGTTTTTAATGCATCTGATCCTAAATTATGCAATTTAGATCTTTTGATATTATAAGTAAATCTCTCCACTAAATATTCTAGGCTTTCATCCTCTTTTTGGTTCATCTTAAAGACTTCATTTCTAAGGTCATGGTGCATGCAATAACCTTTATATTTTTCCAAAAATACTCTTTTCATATCATCCCATGTCCTTATAGAATTTGTTCCTAAATTCATGAACCATCTAAGAGCTCTATCCTTCAATGTTGCTGGAAACAAATTCAATTTTTGAATGTGCAATGAATAGCCATAAGATCTACAAATTATTTCAAATTCAAAAAGAAAGGTTTCTGGGTCTTCTGATCTCATACCTTTGAAGTTAGGAAGTACATATGGATGGATGTTCTTCATTTGAACATTGATATCAGTTTCTTTAATGGGAAATCCAAAAGGATCTTCCTCATTGTCATCATCTACATCCATTTCTTCAACCTCCTTTGTCACCTCTTCTTCTACCTGCAAAAATATGAATTCATGATGTGGATGTGTGGCTCTTACTGCACCACATGATATAGTGGGTGTGGTAGGTGATTGAAGTTTTTGTTTTTGTTTTTGTTTTTTTTTTTGGATGTAAGAAATAAGGTTACCTAGTTACACTTCCCCGGCAACGGCGCCAAAATGTTTGTGCTCAACCTAGTGTCCTAAATTGAGTTCATTAATTGTCAACCAGGGTTGGTAAACTGCTGAAGTGAAGTGCACCATATGTGCCTAAGTAACCTCTTCCTACTTCGTTGTGTTTAGTGTTTTCTGATGTTTTTGGTTTTATGGTTTTATATTTGAAAAGGGAAGGAACTAAATACTGGTGCAAAGAAGCTATTGACTATGTCAAAACAGAGTAAAGCCTAAATTATGATGGTAAATAAATGCAAATGCCGAAACAAAACAGAGTCTAACTATGACTAGCAACCAACAAATACAAAGCTTGATAATGACTCTATTGTAAACTCACAACATGAAATTGAAATGAACCTGAGAAATGAACAAGCTAAGTGTAAATGAAGTTTTATCCTAAATCACTAATCAAACAGATAACTTACAATGTACAACATCTTTATCCATGAATAAAGATTTATTGGAAAATATGTGGAAAAGAATATTTGTAACAAGGTAAAGTTTCTACTCTAAACTAGTTTCTACTTCTGTTCTGCAACTCAATTTAACACCACTAAACCTATCTCAAAAGTTATAGATTTCCTTTCAAAAATAGTCTTTGAGAAAGAGGCTTGTTTGTGAAATGACAAAGAGGTTGCAAAAGTACTTCAGGCCTTGGGATGATACTGTCTTCTGTTCAGATGGTTATGAGTCAATTATAGATTTGGAACAAAAGAGATTTTGTAAATAATGAAGGCCGTAGTGTTTGAGTTTAACAACTAATGTAATCTAATATGCAATGGATGACAACTAAATGTGGAATGTAAATACAATGAGCTAAGCTAGAACTGAACTAAGATGTCACTAGTCTACATTAAACAGCGCTGAACTAACAAGACATTATCAAACTTAAAACAAAATATCAGAGCATGAATTGAATGCAATTTGACTCTGGAGTACCCTAACTAAGTTATCATGCAATTAATCTATGGGATTCTACAACCTATTTTTTCCATCATGAATGGTATTTTGGAAGAGCTTGTTAGAACAATCCTGGCTGTACAATTCAGTGCAAATGCAAACATAAAGACTGAAAGAAATTTAAAAACTAAGACATCACAGCTATCTCCTACCCATTATTATGATATTTTGGAAGAGCGTTTTAAGAGTAAGATCAGCTATGCTACTTAGTGTAAACAAACAACTGAAACTTTCAGTATCACAGTCATGCCTTAGACATCATAAGGATTTTTTGGAAGAGTTTGCTTAGAATAAGTTCAACTGTGATAATGAACAAAAGAAATTGCAATTAAAAACTACAACACTACAGCCATTTCTCATTCATTATCATGATCTTTTGGAAGAGTTTCTTAGAACAAGTATAGCTATAGTGACTAATGAAATTAACTATGATTCAAAAAACTAAAAAAAAACGAAATCAAGATACTTATCTAAATTATAAAACAGAGCTTCACAGGAGGCAGGGGCCCTCCACCACCTGGTAGCACGCTATCTAACTCAAAATCGACTCAACACGTTCACAGAAATGATGTTTCTTTCATTAAAGGAGAAAAATACTGAAGAACAGAGTATTCACGGTTCTGAAACTTAACAGCAAAAGCCAAAAATATATCCAACGTTGCTTGGTCTCCCAAGTCATATTTATAATGAAATTACATAACATAACTTGAGATAATGCAGGGATCACTGTCTTTCCCATTCCTATTTGAATTAAAACTCTTAGTGAAGGTTTCATACATTGCTGCAGACAGCTGTAGAGTTTGTGTCCCGGTAGAACTCTACCTCTTGGTTTTGGTTTCCCACATGCATAACCACATGTAGAATTGTGCTCGGACTTTGTAGGGAGCAAGGAATGATGTGGATGAAGTCTGGAATTTTCCCATATGCGCCTTTCTTTGAGACGACACCTGTAACCCACTTAAACTCTAAAACAGCTGTGCAATGCGGGATCAGCTACAGAACGCGTGATCAGCTACGGAATGCCTGTATTCTGTAGCTATTTTGCAAAAAATTGTTAAAATAGAAAAAATCATGAAAATACAATATGTTATTCGATTTCATGTAACCTTTAAGCAATCCTAATCATTCTTCATTGATTTTAGGCTTATGAAGTGATAAAATAATGATGAAATGAAGTGAATGTTTGTAAAAGAGAAGGAAATTCTAGGGCTCAACACTGGTGCCAAAACAAATTTCTCATTGCCTTGAATCCAATGCAACTTGAATCACTCAAAACTAATATTGTATGCTCCCGATATCGCGTTTTGATAATTTTCATAAACAAATAAAATTTTTGTAGTTGGGTTGCAAGTAGACTAACTGTGCAGTCTGTACACTGACTGGGAAGGGTGATTGGGTATTTTTACTATGCTCCAAGGACCAATGGTGGGCTGTCAAGTGGTCTCACCGCATTGGTTGAATTTTCAGTCATTTTGTTTGGTTCTTGGTTTTGTGAGGTGGTCCAATGAATGGAGACCATGTGGGCTACTGGATGGCTACAATGTGGCCTCCTAGTGTTGTTGTGAGATTTTTGTTAAGGTTTGAACTTCCTCCTGGAGTTTCAAACACGCGACCTGTGGAGTTGCAACACAATGCCTTACCACAATGCCACTAGTTCTTCTTATTATGTGCAATGAAGAAGTTGAATATAAAATTTATGTTATCGCGGGTTTAGGGATGGAGTGGGGGTTAAACCCTGGTCCCTGGTCACCCCATGCCCACGAGGCCACAGGCATGGGGACCCGAGGGCGTGAGGTTAACCCTGACCCAAGCCACAGTTAATATCCATTTAACCATAGTCACAGGCGGGTTTCATAACCTTGACAGTTACGGAGACCATACCACATGCAATACCAAAATTCCTATCATGGTTGGAGTTATCGTTCACGTGAAGATAACCCAACCCTCAAATAAATATATGCCACGGTTGGAGCCTGGTTAAGGTTTGGTGCAGAGTTTTAAAACTCAACCATAATTCAACAACCCAACCACGGTTTGAGCATTGTTTAAATTTTAGGCGCAGAAATTCAAAACTCAACCACAGTTTGTACATACAACCACAATTGAATACGGGAGTTTGGGCAGGTATGAGCGAACCCTGAAATGATAGTTGTATCACCACGTACCCAAATTTGGAGACATCGTTGAAACTATTTGCACAAAAATCTGAATTCACTGGGATCCACTGTATTTTTTGTGTGTGCTGCAAAAATGACTTTAAACACTTAATTTATGTGCTATTTCAACTTTCCTAATTGCATAAAAGACATAAAATTTAACTTGCAAATTTCATGAAACCTTCAATTTCTCAAAGAGACAAATCACTTCAGTATCAGATCCTTTTTTCTTTGGTTGTATTGAAGGTTTAATTTTGTTGCAAGTGTTTTCTGATGCTCAGAAGGTTAAATCTCAAAAGAGGAGAAGGAAATATTGTGGGAGAAAGTCCTCAAGCTAGTTCATGGAGAGGACATATACCTCAATTTTCAAAACGATTTTCACCTCAAGTGTCACCAAAAGCCTCATTAGTCGTGGCTCATGAAGGATAACTTGTAAATATGTATGAGGATGAGAAGGCTTTTCAAAAAAAAAATTCTTCAAATGACTGAGATGGTGAATTCTTTTTGTGAGGACAGAAACTCAAGGTTGCAAGGTGAGAGCTCATACCCTCCAAAGGGAAATGGAGGAAATGGAGGCAAAACACCAAAAAGGAATGGAAGAAATGTTTAGAAACCACCTCTACCTCCACCTTTCTCTTCACCTTCACCTTCACCTCCATGTTCATCATCATCTTCTACATCAACCCCTTCACAAACACCTCCACATTCTCCAAAGGGACATGGTAAAACTCCATTTTTAAAATCTGACATAAATTTTGAATTTCCTATGTATGATGGAGAGGTAAATGGGGAGAAATTAGATAATTGGGTTTGTCGGTTTGAAGTGTATTGTAGGATACAAAGGATCAAAGATGATGAGACCAAGATTCAACTTGCTTCTTTAAGGTTTCAAAGTGCAGCACTCATTTCGTGGGAAGCCAAAAATCAAGAGTATCTCAAGAAAGATCATAACTTCTTGGAATTATTTTTTGGTGGCATTAAGAAGAAAGTTTTTTCCTTCAGCATACATGAAAAAATCTATAATTTATTGGAAAAACTTTAGGTACGCAAAGGGTCAAAGTGTTCAAAGTTATACCCAAGAGTTTAGAAGGAGAAGCACTCATTTTGAGTGTAGATTTATCCTCTCAAGACACTTTACTCAAATACATTGGAGGTTTACATAGTTACTTGAGACTCCCTATTTTCATGTTTAACCATACAAATCTAGATGAAGTTTTTGTACAGGAAACACATTTAGAAGCAAGAGGGAAGAATGTTTTTGAAGAAACTAGTGAGAACTCATTTGAGTCTAGAGACAAAGGAAAGGGGAAGCTCAAAGGAAAAGGGAAAACATGCTTCCATGAAAAATAAGGGAGAAAAACCCACATGTAAAAAATATCCCAAAGAAGGCCATGATGAAGACCATCATTGGAAAATTCATCCTGAGATGAAACCCAAAAGGTTTACCAACAAGGAGAAAGGAAAGGTTGTTGCAATTATAGAACAAGATTTAGGATCTGATTCTAGGAATGAAAAACATATCACAACCATGGGATTGAAAGGTAAGGACTCTATTGCAAGTACTAGTTATTATAGTAGCATGAATGAATCTCAATATGAAAAAATGAGAATAGAGATTTTCCACATTAGGGTTATTTAAAAACATAGCAAGATAGATAGTTTGTTTAATAGTGGATCACAAAAAAATCTCATTTTAGAAGACATTCTCAAGAAATTGAATTTAGAAACAATTCCTCATCCTAAAACTTATCCTTTAGTTTGGGTATGTGACAATGCAAAGTTGCAAGTGACAAGAAAATGGATACCTAAATTTTCCATCACTAAAAACTTCATTGATGAGGTATAACTTGATGTAGTACCAATTGCCATATTTGGTATTGTTCTGGGAAGCCTATATCTATATGATAGGAGAGAAATTTTTGATCACCATGAGAATAAATATTATTTGTTTAAAAATGGGATTTAGTACATTTCTAGAGAAAATAACAAGAAAATTATTTTATCTCCGGTGAATGTTGGACAAATGAAGAGGCTTGTTAATGCTAGTCAAAATTTCACATTGTTAATGGTCAAACACAGAGATGTTGGGGAATCTAAAGCCTTTCAAGGATGTGAATCAATTTCGAAAGATAATTTAATTGAGGTTGCTAATATATGTGATAAGATGTTTTAGGAGTCGAACATGTTTCTTCCTAAAAGAGGAAAACAACATGAAGTCCAATTGCAACATGATGCATCATTGTTGAACATTGGCATGAAAAAGATGCCAATTTTAAAGAATGTAGGGATCAAAAAATAGATTCAAAAGCTCTTTTAATAAGGGGACATTTTCTCTAAGACATATTCTTGTGGGTTTCCTAATGTGTTGGATTTGAAGAAAGATGGTGGATGGCGATGGTGATCACATTTGGTAAACATTCAAGCCAAGCACAAGGCTAGACATGATAAACATCATCCTTGATAGGAAAACAAGGAATTCAAAATGAGGGAATGTGGAGTGCCTTCCTGTGGGGCTCAAAGGGACAAACCCAAGTAAAACAAAATGCATTGATATTGGAAGGGTGAGGGAGCTGTAGCCTCATATGTTTTTTTGATTGAAAATGATCTTTCGAAGGTAAAAAAAGCTTCCAATGGGGATGAGTGATGAAGGGGATCAGTAAAGTGCTCAAAATTAAAAGTTTTCAAAAGTGATTGAAACCAGTGCCAAAATGAATATGTCATCTCCATGAATCTAACAGAACTTCAATTTCTAAAAACTAATATAGGATGCTCCTAGTATCACATTCTGATCATTTTCCTAAACAACTAAAACTTTTGGATTGGGGTTGTAGGTACGCTGACTAGGCAGGGTGACTGGGCAGTTTGACTATTCTCCAAGGACCAATAGCGGGTTACCAAGTGGCCTCATTTTGTTGGTCAATTTTCATCTATTTCTTGTTGGTTTGGTGAGGTGGTTCAATGAATGGCAACCGCGTGTGCCAAATAGTGGTTGCCATGTGGCCTCCAAAAAATGGTGTAAAATTTGGGTTAAGGGATAAATTTCCTCCTGGAGTTTTGAAAGCGAGACCTATGGAGTGGTAACATGACGGCTTATCGACATGCCACCGATGATGCTTATTATGTATAGTGGTGAAGTTATAAATCAAATTTATGTTGTGACGAGTTGGGGGATGAGGCCGAGGTCAGGGCTAATGCTTGGTCCCCGGTCACCCCACACCCATGAGACCACATGCACAGGGCGCCAAGGGTGCGGGGTAACTCGGACCCAAGCCACACTTACTATAAATTCAACCATAGTTACATGGAGGCTTCATAATTTTGGCAATTACAGATACCAAACCACATGCAATACCAGAGTTCCAAGAATTGTTGGAGTTACCATTGGTGCAAAGATAATCCAACCATAAATGGAAAATATACCATGGTCGAAGCCCAGTTAAGGTTTGGTGTGAAGTTTTAAAACTCAACCATAATTCAACAACCAAAACATAGTTTGAGCATTGGTTGAAGTATTTTCATGGAGATTCAAAACTCAACCTCAATTTGTATATATAACCACAATTGAATACAAAATTTTGGGCGAGTATGAAAAAACCCTGAAACCCGAGTTGTATTGCCACCTAACCACAATTAGAGTGAAAATTGGAACCGGCCTAGATCCAACAGCGGGAAACTTGCCACGTGGTCCATTTTCATCCCCCAACGGGGGTTATTGGACATTTAAAACTAACAACAATTTTTCACCCAATCTGACACGAATCTCACTATCATGGGGTGAATTTGTTTCTCTATGGTGCCAAAATTGGCAGAATTTTTAGGATGGATAGGAGGAGAGTGAAAATTGTAGATCTGTTAGTAGAAAAACTTCACCAAAGCATAAATTCTTCAGATTTTGGCAAAATTGAGCTCAGGAAAAGCCAAGATAGGGTTTTTTTACTATTCTAGAGACATTAGAGACATTATTTTTTCATTCTAAGAACTAAAAATCCATGTAAACACATATTTGAGCACTTAGTTAAAGAGGCCGAACATTGGAAGCCAGAGTAGGAGATGTAGCCTAGGAGGAGTGAACCCCTTCATCTTTTTTTGTCTTCTGTTTCTGTTTATGGTATTATTATCTCTTCTTTTATGCTACAAAACTGAGTATAAAAACTTAATTTATGTGCTATTGAAACTTTCTTAATTTCATAAAAGACATAAAATTTAACTTTCAAATTTCATCAAACCTTCATGTTTTCATATACAGATTACTTTTTCGTACAATCTTGATGGGTGCTACGACCCAATCCTGATTTCTTCACCGAAGACATAGTTCAAGTATATTGGGGTCTCTTTGATCTTTATAACCAATGCTTTTCAGTTCTCACTATACCTGCATAGTATTAAATTTCATGCCCCTTCACACTGAGCATTGACACGCTCTTTAAACGAAATATAGGCACACATGAAACAATTGCAAACACATATTCATAAACACAAACTGCATTACTCAAAAAAGGTATATTTATGGATAATTTGTGTTGAATATCTCCACCTGAGCTCTCTTAAGTTTCTTCTCTCAAGATCCTTGAAATTTGTTCTCAAACCCCCCTAATAGCTCCTACTTCTGCCACTATGCATGCTACATGTAAAATTACAGGCTAGGAAAATATCCTAACATAAACTAGACTGTTCATAAATCATGGATGACTTGTTGGATACAAAGTCCAACATTTTTCTACAAGATGACCTTGCTTATGGAAATGAGTGGAAAATAATTGCATCTTCTTTTCAGCATGGTTTTCTTTGTCCAATGGACCTTTGGCTTTCTGCCTCCTTTGATTTTAAAGTTTCCTCTGCATGACTATATTCTTCCAACACCTCAAACCATTATGGTTATTCAAACCACAAAAGAAGCATGCAAACCTTCTCCAAATCATATGTGAGAATTTGCCATGTTATCATAAGAAAAAGAAACATGATTAAAATCATATTTATACCTTGAACATTCACCTTTTTCGCCTTCTTGAGGAGGTGAATTTGATGACGTAGTGGATCTCTCCAGAATACTAGAAATGCATTAAAAGACTTTATAGCTTTCAACATCCTCTTGTTCGCCATTATCATTAGTTTCATGCTTATGAGCAACTTATTGCAAAGTGGGTGTAAAACTTTTTCATTCCCCATGAACGCAATATTCACAAGCGTGAGGTAATGAACATGAAATGAAAGTCTTTCTTGGAACACCTTCATGTGACTTCTTGGATTTAGAGCTTTCTCCATCATGTTTTCCATAACCAAGACCCAAATACTTAGGCCTTTCCTCAACAGCATTTGGCTCAACTATGCCTTGTTCATGTTTTCCTAACCCTTTATATTCATATTCCACCTTCATCAATAATTTGGACCCTATTCCTCTAGTGTGTCTTTCAAAAGAACCTAGATATTCATTTTCAGAGAAAATCAAAGACAATTTGAATTGCATGCCTCTTTTTCATACATCTACATATCTAAGGCTTCCTTGGAATCATGGAGCCGAGTCTCTATCTCATGCATCCTTGCTAGATTCTCAATCGTAATATGGAGTTGAGTCTCCATATCATTCATCTTTTAAAGAAGCTCTTTCTTCTTGTACTTCATGGCAATCAATTTCTCTTTAATTTTAATGCTCTCCCTCTTATCTTCATACTTCTCTTACATCCTATCAATCTTGATGCAGAGTTTATGGAACATCTCTTTATCAAAGAGTTTTTGTAAGGAAGATGGATAAGAAACATTTCTTAATGAAGTTTTCATCACATCTGCAATGCAAACAAATTCTCTCTGATGTGATTTGGGAATTCAATTCTCAATATTTTCCTTCTCCTTCACACATAAAATTGCAAGTTCATTGTGTACAAGTTCACAGTTAAATTCTCCTTCTGAAAATTCTTCTTCCAAACCTTGGCTAAAATGAGCTAAATTTTTTCTCTAATAACAACTTGATCTAAATATGAGAAAGCTATTTATTGCTATTATAGCTCCCTCATAAGTATTAAAAATGTGTGATTAGGATCGTCTCATGTTAACCACTTGTGAAGGGGTTTATGTGTGTAGTTTAATGTTTTTTTTATGAACAAATTATGAGTTAATTAATTTTTAAAAACTCATATATTGCAACTGAAATGTAGAAATATAACTCACAAGAATCACATAACACAATGGATGATAATGGAGTTCACCCCTCTTGGGCTACATCACCATGGACCTGATTTAACTAGTTAGGCCCTCTTGGGATTAAGAGTTAAATGTGTGTTTACAAGCACCTTTGATGCTCCAATGGGTTTTAAAAATATTCCATTGGATTTGAAACACTAAAATACCCCAAAAATGAATATTCAATATCTGAATTGGGATTCAAGTTGATCTAGGATTGACCTCCCATGTTGGTGCCCATGGGTTTGTTTAATCTCCAAAGTGTCAAAAAAACATTCATATGTGCTCCAACGCCTTTGAAAACCATACCAATATGTTGATAACATAAAATAGATCTAAAAATGACCGTTCATTCACTCCATTTAGCCTTCAGCTGATCTAGGCATGGCCTTCCATCGTGGTGGCCCTAGGCTTAAAAATTATTCAACTAACCGAAAACACCTGTAGATTTTCTCCTCTACCTGTGCAAGCCATTTGAGTGGATTCAGGGCATGCCAATTTTCTAGGAATGACTATTCCTGAGCTAAAAATGGTCAAAAATTTCTCAAGATAGGCTTCATTAAATTTCCCCCTAGATTTTGCGTCTAAATTTGGAGAAATTTCGAGTTAACTTCGCCAGGCCGGCAGTTCCCACCGAATTTTGGGAATCTGATAAAAACACACCGAATTAAAAAGATAATTAATTAGTGTCTAACTATGGATTAGAGGATAATAACTATGCACTAAGCGTAATTTGTTCAGCGCTAGGAATGAGATCACGTGCATGGTCATGTGGGAGGAGGTCTGGCCCATGGGGCTCGGCCCCTCCATTCTGCCATTGGAAATCCGCTACACTTTTAAATAAAAAAATTTTCCAATCCTTTTCAACGTACAAGGTTGTGGCCCATTCGTGAGAGGCGGTAGTAGCTAGAGGGAGGTCACGGGGTTGAACTCCGACCTCCACCCCTCCATACTTGTTTTTGCAATGTATTAAAACACACGCCATAAACCTTTGTTTGAAACATAAGGTTTCAAACACCATTAATAAACACTCCATCGTTATAATATATGCTCTGAACCATATAAATCTTACAGAATTTGCAAATGTTTAGAAGGCGCAACCATATTTTATAACCTTTGGTCCAAGGTTTATATCCAATTCCATCGAGCTATGGTTCAACTTTAGAACTTTGGAAAAATAATAAAATTCACTCCAAATAATCATAATCAGACCTTGCATTAAAAAATATAACCCATAGATTAGATACCATAGTTCAGACTTTAGGGTTAAAATAAAATTAACATGCCACCATATGAAATTAAATCTAAACCTTAGCCCATCAAATGAATTTCAAACCAGGTGTTTGAGAGGGGGTCCACCATGAGACACCTGGTGGTACCTTGTTGGACTGTCCTCCAACATAGAAAAATTTTCAATTCAAACTTAGGAGGACTTTAGGAGAATATTGGGCAATTTTCACGTTCAGAAACCAAACTGGAGAATCCAATTGGGACACTTGTCACAGTCCCATTGGGAAAAAAACTAAATAAGATTCCTTCCATGCTGACTGGGCTACAATGTCATTATGCTATAGGATGTTCTAGAAATTTTTAATGTTCTGAACGACGATCAATAGACCACAACTTCTTCATATGAACTCGATTTTTGAAGAAATGAGTTGTGTTGGATTCCTAGCGATGGGCTAGTCATAGTTGTTCTAGTTTGGTGCAATTCTAAGCACTTTGAATTTTGAGCTAATTTTTGTCCCTGATCTAGATTCTGATCATGTGCATATGGTGATATATACATATGGTTTTGTGCACATGATTGTACATGTGGTGATTTGTGCATTTGGATTTGTGTAGATGTTGTACATATGGTGTTGTTTGAAGGTGGTGTTGTGTACATGTCGTGTTGTATACATGTCATGCATGCGGTGTTGTGTACATGTGGTATTGTGTACACATTGTATAGATGGTGTGGTGTAAATTTATTGTTGTGAACACATTGTACTAGTGTTCTCATTTACATGTGATGTTCTGCACACATTGTGTATGTAGTGTTGTGTACAGGTGGTACTCTGTACATGTTGTGCATACAATATTGGTATACATGTGGTATTGTGTGCATGTCATACATGTTTTGTTTTGGGCATGTGGTACAATGCATGTTCATGGTGTAGTCGTGGTATCGTGATGTTTATTCATTGTGTTGTACTCTGTTTATGTATATCCATTGTGTTGTATTGTACACCAGGTGTAGGTTTATGTGTTGTGTTGTATACTGTATGTAGATGTATGTATTGTGTTGCATTTTACACTGGGTGTAAGTGCATGTATTTCATGGTGTTGTATGTGTGTGATGCACATTATGTGTATGTGCACATGGTTAAGGAGAAGGCACTGGGTATTTTTTGGGTGTGATAATCGATACCGTATGTGTAAAGAAAGAAAAAAGGCATAAGTAAGGACTGATGATCTACGATTCTGACTTATGATGGTTACGTGTGACATGATTATGGTTTATGATGATTTCATGTGATTCATGCTTTTTACATATGATGGTTGCATTTTGAGCTAAATAGATGTGATATGTTTCTACATGATGATTTGATCAAACGTGGATGAAACAACCAGTTTGAACTGTTGTGACAGGAAGTAAACAAGATTGCTAGTGTACCTTATTGATCAGCTACCAATGAGGGAGTATTTGAAGTGATTTAAATTTATTTTGAATCTAATGATAGTTATATTATTGGTACAGGAATCATGGAAATTCCAATTTGGGTGGTTGAAACTGATTTCTAGCATTAGCAACAACAACAAAAGGAATTTAAACAAGTAGCAGTGTGTTGGTAAAGCACTTTAGGAGCAGAGCCATTGTTGGACACTGGTACCCAATAGTGTCTGTTGATTTCCACGAGCATTCTATGAATGTTATGGTAGTTTTTTTGCAGTCACATGCCTTTTTTTTGTATCTTTTGATGCGAGTAATCCTTGCCAAGGGATGGACTACCTAGGATGGGGGTGCCAATGGAACTTGGAAGGTGAGTACTCCATGGAAGGGGTGATGGGATTGTGTGAGGGATTGTATAATAGATAAGGGTAGTTCAGGGATGTATTTATTTTGGTCATTGGAATTTTGATATGGAATCAAATTCACCTTCGGAGTGCGCCTTCGAACAATGAGACAGTAACTGTTTATTGAGAGGAAAAGTGGTGGAGGATTGTAGTGTTGGACATTCGATGTAGGCTTTCATTTTGACAGTAGATTTTTTAATTCATGGGAAGGAGGTGAATCCTGAGTAATACATTAGGGTGGAGGTGTGAGCCTCCAGATTCCCTTGTTACAGATACAAGCATCCTATAATTTTATTTTTTGGTTGAGAAAATGTGCATATGTGTATAATGTGTATATTATTGTAACTACTATATTGAGCTAGTTTATAAATTTCCACATACAATATGGTTATTTGTTGGTTGAAGAAAATGTGCTTAGGTATATATTGTTGTTATTATAAATATCGTAATGAGATATGTTATAAATGTCAAGTAAATGGTATGTTTGTCATGTTTTGAGAAGTGGTCATTGTAAATATTGCAATAAGCTATGTTATAATGATTGTTGTGTAACCAGCTCCAAAAATAGAAGAAAAGAGATATCAACGCCTTAGAAATAAGCCACTTCGAGGGGGCAACCTCCAATACATTACATAAATGAACAATTCTTGGATTATACAAATGAAAAAAACCTCCTTTCTATATATAGGAGTCCATGGGGCCATAATGTAATCCTAGTGGGCCACAATGTAATCCTAGCCGACCTAACAATACTAATTTAAGGGCACAATAATAACAAAATGGGGGTTACAAGGGTTCAATAATAGCAATAAGGGGGTTACACTAACAATAATAAGGGACTATACTAGTGATATAGGGACCTAACATGCCCCTCTCCCTCAAAAAAGTGTTGTCCTCAACGCTTGAGTAGCTTCGGGTGCTTCTGTATAAAATTCTCATCCTCCCATGTAGAATCTTCAGTGGGTAAGTTCTTCCATTTGATGAGATACTCTAAAATTGATCGATTCCGTAGTTGTCGAGTTCTTGTTTCCATGACTGCTTCAGGTTCCAATATGATTTTTCCTTCCTCATCAAGTTCTGGCAATATTGTTTGAACCGGAAGATTTTCACCTATAACCTTCTTTAAGCATGAAACATGGAAAACTGGATGTACTCGCGAAGAAGTAGGAAGCTCCAATTTGTATGCTATAGTACCAATCTTTTGCAACACCTTGTAAGGACCATAGTACTTTGGTGATAATTTATTATCCTTCTTAGCTTGCTTGAGGGACATTTGTTTGTATGGTTGCAGCCGTAAAAATACCCAATCCCCTACATCAAAACTTCTCTCGCTGCGATGTTGATCTGCCTGTTGTTTCATTCGATTTTGTTCCAAATTCAGGTTATCCTTTAAGAGTTGGATAACTTCTTGCTGATGCTCGATGTGATCTTCCACTGCTTGAACCTTCTAATTTTCTCTTAAATATGATGTGATGGATGGTGGATGATATCCATAAAGTGCCATAAATGGGGTCATTTTTGCTGCAGTATGGAAGGAAGTGTTATACCACCATTCAGCGAGAGGTAACCACCTGACCCATTGTGTTTGTTTATCAGATACAAAACAACGAAGATATCCTTCCAAACATTTATTTACTATCTCAGTTTGACCATCAGATGGAGGATGATAAGATGAGCTATGAGCTAATTGAGTACCCAAACAAGAAAATAACTCCGTCCAAAAATTTCCAGTAAAAATGGGATCTCTGTCACTCACAATAACCCTTGGGCTTCCATGTAGTTTTTGAATTCTATCCATAAATGTAGTAGCAACTGTACTTGCTTTAAATGGATGAGATAATGCACAAAAGTGTGCATACTTGGTAAGTCTATCAACTACCACCATGATGACACTCTTTCCTTCGGACTTAGGTAAACCTGTGATAAAAATCCATTGAAATCTCCTCCCAACGTTGACTTGGAATGGATAAAGGTTGTAGAAATCCCGAGGTCTTAATTGTTTCCACTTTATTTTGCTGGCAAACCAAACATTCCGCCACAAAATTTTGAATATCAGATTTAAGGCCATCCCAAAAAAATTCTTTCTTCACCCTGTGGTAAGTTTTTAAAAATTCTGAGTGTCCTCCTAAAGGAGAAGTGTGCAATTCCAGAAGAATCTTTTGTTTTAGTTGGGAATTCTTACAAAGATATAAGCGATCTTTGTACTATAAGGAATCATTTTTCCAACTAAATGTATCAGATGTACTAGGATCTTGCTGCAACTTTTGAATGAGTGTCCATACATCTTTGTCCTTCTTCCATTCATCTCTGGCTTCGGTTATCCAATCTGGTTGGATAATAGAAATGGCACAAAGCAATGCTTCCACCTCTTCATTCTTTCTTGAGAGTGCATCTGCAACAACATTAAGCTTTCTTTTTTTGTATATTATTTCAAAGTCATAACCCAACATCTTTGTGACCCATTTTTGCTGCTCTTCTGATGATAGTCTTTGTTCCAAAAAGTGTTTAAGACTATCATGATCAGTTTTTACCTTGAAGCATCTTCCCATTAGGTAAGTTCGCCATTTCTTTAGTGCATGTAGTATTGCTAAAATTTCCTTCTCATAAATAGGTTTTTGTAAATACTTTCCTTTGATTGGACGACTTTCAAAAGCAATGGGTCTTCCTTCCTGCATTAAAACTGCACCAATTCCATTTCCTGAGGCATCACATTCCACAATAAAGGTTTTTGTGAAGTCCGGCGTAGCTAAGACCGGTGCTAGGCACATTGCCTCTTTAAGATGTTCAAAGGCCTTAGTTGCTTCAGGAGTCCATGAAAATGCATCTTTCTTCAATAATGTTGTTAGAGGTGCTGCTATTCTCCCATAATTATTAACAAACTTGCGATAATAGCCTGTTAACCCGAGAAATCCTCGCAACTTCTTTATGGTTGTGGGGAATTTCCATTCCTTGTTGGCTTTAATTTTGTTAGGGTCTACTTTAACACCCTCGTGAGATACAATATGACCCAGATATTCCACCTCTTGTACTCCAAAGAAACATTTGGATTTTTTTGTATATAATTGTTTCTCCTGCAATAGTTTGAGCACCCTGTCAACACGTTCAACATTATCCTTCCAAGACCTGCTGTAGATTAGTATATCATCAAAAAATACTAGCAAAAATTTTCTAAGGAAGGGTTTGAAAATGGAATTCATCAACCCTTGAAATGTAGAAGGTGCATTGGTAAGACCAAAAGGCATGACCATAAATTCATAATGACCCTCATGAGTTCGAAATGTTGTTTTTGGAATATCTTCAGTCTTCATTCTAATTTGATGATATCCTGAACGAAGATCCAACTTGGTAAAATAAATTTCTCCATGTAATTCATCCAATAATTCATCAATCACAGGAATGGGAAATTTGTCTTTAATGGTGAGCTTATTGAGCTCTCTATAATCCGGACACATTCGCCATGATCCATCCTTCTTGTGTACCAAAACTACAGGAGCAGAGAAAGAACTTTGACTAGGTTGAATTATACCTGCCTCTAACATTTCTGCAATCATACGTTCAATTTCGCTCTTTTGGAAGTAAGGATATCTATAAGGCCTGATGTTTGGAAGAACACTTCCTGGAATCAAATGAATAGCATGTTCATGATCACGAATAGGTGGGAGTCCTTTGGGAGTTTCAAACACCTTGGAATGATTGTCCAAGACTTGTTGGAGATCTGCAGAAATAGATGATTTTGATGTCGGAACTTCTAGTGAGCACAATTGTGCAATTACGCCTCGTTGTTCTTTCTT
Organism: Pinus albicaulis; assembly: GCA_034641835.2. Lineage (NCBI taxonomy): Eukaryota > Viridiplantae > Streptophyta > Pinopsida > Pinales > Pinaceae > Pinus > Pinus albicaulis. Next base: position 1,168,905,338 of record CM076584.1, on the reverse strand, counting down.
TAGAAGCTTTGTCATGACATTAGAGCTTATTATCCTTCCTGGCTTCCCTGCAATACCTAGTAATTCAACTTCCTTTCCTTCTGAAAAAAATTTCAAGAAAAGTTCTTGAAAATTAAAAGCTACCGTCCCCAAAGATTGTAACCATTGTACTCCTAGTACAACATCAGCACCTCCCATAGAAATGGAAAGCATTGGACTATTCAATACATATTCCCCCATGGTTAGCTTGATATTATGGCATTTTCCAGAGCAATTTATAGTTCCTCCATTTGCAACCATCACTTGACATTCTGGTGCTTGGTATAGGAAACAATTTAATTCCTTGGCTACCTTACAATGAATAAAATTATGGGTGCTACCTGAATCAATCAACACTATTACCTTTTTCTTCTTTATCTGTCCTGCTATCTTGAGAGTTTGAGGAGTGGTAATTCCTGCCAGTGCATTACATGATATGGTCGGATTCATTTCTTCCTCTTCTATGGCTGGTTCCTGGTGTGTATCCTCTTCTTGTTCACTTTCTTCTTCTTCTTCACAATCTATGTAAAATAATTTCTTTTCAGCACACTTATGACCTTTAGTGTATTTGCTATCACAACTGTAGCAAAGCCCTTTTGCTCTTTTTCTTCCAATTGTTGTGGTGTCAACCTTGTAGGTTGTGGAAATCTAGACGTAGCAACGCTTCCTTCTTTATAGAATTGAGTGGTAGGCTTCCTTGTCGCCATTATTTTACATTCAACTTTTCTTGCCAACCTGAATGCCTTCTCCAATGAATCTGGTTCCAAAACACGAACTTCATGTTGGATGTTATCCTTTAAAGTGCCCATGAAGAGATCGATCCTGTGGTCCTCTGGAATATCAGTTACCCTTATATTCAATTTTTGGAAGTCCTCAATGTGTTGCCCCACTAAACCCTTTTGTTTGAGATTTATCAATTGTGTAAAGAAGGTGTTGCTCTTTGTATCCTCATAATGTGCTATCATTTCCTCCGTAAAAATTGACCAAGTGACAATTTTTTTACGGGAGCAAAGCCATTGATACCATACAAATGTATTTTGTTCTAAATGTAAAGTTGTAATGCGTACCTTTTGTGTGTTTTGCACGTTATGGAGATCAAAATATTGCTCCATCCGTAGTATCCATGTTACAGGATCCTTTCCATCAAACTTCCTCATATCCATTTTTGGAATATGGTGGTTCTTCCCACCAACATTAGAGGTTATGAAATCACGATTAACATTTATTTTTTTCTCATCATGAGTTTCCTCTACTATATTTTCACCATTAGGAAACATTTCTTGTATCAACTTTCCCAAACTTTCGATGTCTACTTTTAGATCTTTCTTCATGTTTTCCATGTTGTCTTTCATTTTTTCATCAATCTTAGCTTCCATGCCCACTTCCATGCCATCCATCTTAGCTTCCAAACCATTAATCTTAGCTTCCACGCCTTTCTTCAAACCATCCATCTTAGTTTCCACGCCCTTCTTCAAAACTTCCATTTCATTTTTTGTTGTTCTTTGCGAGAGCGAAATTTGTTGCACTTGTTCTTGTAATTTTGATATGTCATGTTGCCATTCTTCGTCTTCATGAGTCATAGTAGAGCCCTCTAAAGGCTTAATGGGTGTTGAATTCTTTTTAGGGGCCATTTTAGACTCCAATATTGATATATATTCTACAATAGGCCCTTGCAATCAATTCAACTTGATTCTTCAAACAAGACTTATGCAATTCGGAAAAAAATGGCTACACCTTTTACTCAAGCTTTGAGGAGCTCATATTTGAAACATTTGACCCTTATTGCAGCTTCAATTTTCTGAAATCACAAATTAGCAGCTCCTATGAATTTTTGGGTTTTCTAACAAACTGACTGAATGGATTTCAAAGCAGCACAAAGTTGGGTCCAATTCCCACAATGACCCACTATGACCGTTCAAAGAGAGCTGAACTTGTACCACTAGCCACGTGGGCCACCTGCTTTCGTTCCAGGTCTCTGAAATTGATAGCCAAGAAACTACAGTCCGTTTACTTGCAACCACTTTTTACGGCACTCAAATCCACTTCCCAGAGAGAGAGTTATTGAACTTTTCCCACGATCACCTCTTTGAGATGCAATTCAGGAGCCTGAAAAAGCACTACCTTCCACAGATCATATCTCCAAAAAAATTGCGAACCAAGCTCTGAAATTTTTTGAAAAATTTCCTCAGGATTTCAGCTTTGCACCATATGAATTTTGATTCAAAACCTTTCGTAGAAAATTTGATAAATTTATACCCTAATGATGACCTCATAGGATCCGGTGATCTCAACTCTCACAATACATCTCAAAATATCATAACCAAGCTCGAATTTTGAGAAACTTCCTGATTTCACCTCGCACCTAAAAATTTGGTGCCTCTAAGTCAGAGACTGTATATTTATACGAAATGCCATTAAATAATCCGTTGAGCAAATTAAACCCTAGAATCCAAAGCCTGATACCCATCAAGTTGGGGAACGCCAAAGAATAAAGTTAAAAAATATATCAACGCCTTAGAAATAAGCCACTTCGAGGGGGCAACCTCCAATACATTACATAAATGAACAATTCTTGGATTATACAAATGAACAAAACCTCCTTTCTATATATAGGAGTCCATGGGGCCATAATGTAATCCTAGTGGGCCACAATGTAATCCTAGCCGACCTAACAATACTAATTTAAGGCCACAATAATAACAAAATGGGGGTTACAAGGGTTCAATAATAAAAATAAGGGGGTTACACTAACAATAATAAGGGACTATACTAGTGATATAGAGACCTAACAATGATCCATAGGTAGTATGTTTTATTTTTAGCAGTTTTCTCGTTTGTAGGTGTCATTGAACAACAAGGACAGTGTTCCTCTAAGGGGAAGGGTTCTCTAACAACCCTGGTGATAACTCCATGTAATAAAGTTAAAATATTAGCCATGGTTGATGGGACACATATTCTAAGCTGAATGGTTGGAAAAAAATCCTAACAGGTGTTCATTCGATTTCTTATGGCTAAAGGAAATTGGAAAAGGTAGTGGCTAAGGATTTGGAAATGAATAAGGCATTAATTGGCAATTATTTGTGAAATTAATGGAACTTAGGAGAAAAGGAAGGTGAAAGTTCACAGGTTGCATGTGAGTAGGGAAATGAAGGAAAATAATGGAAACTTGAAGAAAATAGAGGCCTCATTAATAAGGCTTTTGAGGATCAGTTGGTAAGCTTTTGTCAATGCATTTTTGGAGCTCTCTCATTATTCTCTTTCTCTCTCATACTCTTGGATACTTAGAGTTTTCTTGGAGCACTATTGGATAGTGTGGATACTTGGTGATTTGGATCAAGAAGGAAAAATAAGAGAAAAAAAACACAAGCGGACATCGAGATTAGCAACTTAAACAGAATTAAATTGCAGGTACCGATCTACATGTATTTTTTCCTCACTAGTTTTGGCATGCATGGTGTATGCATGTGGATGTTCCTAGATTTTACATTTCCTATACATCCATGGTATTGTGGGTTTATTTCCATTGATTATTTTCTGGTTGGTTCTCATGATTCCTTTAGCTGTTGGGTTTAGTTATAAGTTATTGGATCCTTGCTTGGAAAAACACATTGGAGCCGGAGAGACAATTGTTGGGTTGAGTTTCTAGTCTTGCAGCATTAGGTGGACAAACACTTTGGAGCCCTAGGTAGGTTGAGTTACTAGTCCTAGATTCTCGGTTGGAAAAACAATCTAGGGTCCAAGAACAACTGGGGTTGAGTTATTATTCATAGAGCCTTGGTTGGAGCAAACACTCTGTAGCCCTGGAGCAGCTTCGGTGGAGACCGATCCATGATAGTTCATGATGCATTAATGTGAGGTGGAATCACTAGTTTGGGGTTGAAATATTTTGGTCTCTAGAGGCTTGGTTTGGTGTTGATTGATGTGTTCGATAAAGTCCCACATAATTGCTTGGAATATGGCACAATGGTGATTGGTTGAAGTGAGACTTGGCTTAGCCAACCTATGGTCAAGTCGAACATGGAAGTCTAATGTCCAGCTAGTTTTTACATTAAGTAATTAATATCTCATCCCTATTGTATTCGGTATGAAAATTTATTAGTTCATGTATGGATTTTATTGTTGTTGTATCCATTGTATTTATGCTCTTATTATGTTGGTTATAAGCATGTCTTCAATTAGTGATGATGTATGGCTATATCTATGTTTTTACCTATAAATGAATACAAAATGTATCTATGGTCAAATATATTGTATTTTAGTTTATGATTTAGGGGATAAATTCTTATTATCTATTCTCATATAATTAAGCGACCCCCATGTTTAAATCTATTGTTTATACCTATAGATGCAAGGTTTTGACATGTTTGATGAAATTATTGTAATGGATGGGAGGGGTCTAGATGAGTTCCTAATGATTTTATTGCTTGAATACCTTCTTTATAATGTTATTTATCATCTCATAATTTTTCATGAATTTTTTGGAAGTGACCTGGGCTCTATGACTAAAAAGGTGGCACAAATCCCACAGTTGCAGGGACATAAGTGACTTTTTGAGGCCCTAGCCCTGACCTTGCTTTGGCATGGTTGTAACTATAGGCTTTAAGCCACTCCCTTGCCCTTAAATTTGTGCATTAAAGGCTCAAAATGGTAAAAAATAAGCTCCCCCTCAGGGTTCAGGGGTCTAAGAGGTTGGGTTACCTCCTGGAGGTGTTTTTGATGTTGTGTAAGGTTTTTTTGTCAGGTTTCTATCGGTGCCACTTCCTTAAGGCCATATAGGAGGTTTAATCTCATATTAGTAGCCTATCATTTCATGTTTACCCCAGTTGGACATTTACTTGGGTAGATTTTTGAATAGGGTGTTAAAAAACCTTTTAGTCCATATCCACATCCTTTTTCACCTCTTGCAACTTCTAGTTCTCTATTATAGCAGGTAAGAATTATTGATTGAATTTCAACAAAATTCATCCACTCACATTTTTTACCACATCCATGAGTGGTGCAAACACAATATTATTTGTAACGTTCAAGTCCTAGGTAACCTCGTCCTAGACTTCTTCTAGAAAACACTTTTTCCCGTCATATCAAAATATGTTTCTTCCTCTTTCCACAACATGAATTTACTTCCTATAGGCAGGTCAATGCCTTCAAATACATCTAATAATACAAAAATAAAGGAGAATAAAAATTAAAAAAAGACGGAACCAATGAGAATGGCTCCTCCAAAGGTGACTCCCTCATGCACCCTATCTTATGTGGTAGGAAAACCTGCCAACCAATTCCCATCATTGATGAGCTGAATCATATTCTTTATGCCTCTCATTAACTTATTCCCCTTCCCCCACCATTTGGGGAAAAGGCTAGTTCATCATAAAATAAAGGATTATGCACCAATCACCCATGCGCCATTTGTGCACAACATGGGAATTGCACCTATAATTGTCCCGATATTCCTAGATATCAATATCTACTAGTTTCCTTACATTAAATGAACACTATGGAACCTCCACTTTAATCCACATGAAATTTATATGATGTCCCCAAAATTATTTATTACATCTCTTTTATGGTTATAAAACACCAAATTCCCCCATTTCCTCTTTGAACTAGCAGCAATCATCAAATTCATTTATGCTAATCAATTATTGAATTTTGATGTTATTTTCTTCCCATAATGGCACAATAACCATCACTGAATAACACATCTTTATTAAGAAAATTGATTGGGAAAAAATATTGTATTATTAGAGATAAAAATCCAACTATGATCAAATAGGAAATATTTTGGCCACTTAGTAACAATGAAATGAACAAACATATATAATTATATTCTCCATCCATAGGAACCATGATTTCAGTGCTTTTCTTATAATTCCATAGTGATGATTTATCTTTTCCCACAATGAAGCTAGAACCATCAAGGATGTAACATTTCACCCTACATTTACCCACTTCTACAAGCCCTTCTAGTAATTGAGAACTAACTTACCACTATGACATGACTCGACATCATAGTTTGAGTTAAGGAAGTGGGGCCAACAAAATGAACACAAACTAACATACTAAAGGGACTACAGATCACCCAAGAGTTAATGAAACATCCCAGGAGGTCAATCCCTGAGCTGGAACATTGTTTCACTCACCTAGACCTATAAGTGCACCGTTGACACTCTTTTCATGCAATTGTGAGCTTCCAACCACACTCAAAAGTCTTGCTCCATGCAGGTATGACCCCACATCTCAAATTATGAGCATTTGGTCTCGATATTTTAGCCACCATTTAAGGAAAAGGTCTAGACCAGTCCTGACTACCACCTGTCAGTTCCCATAATAACATGTAATATGATGGAAAATAAAAAATTTTAAAGTTGAGTTAGAAACTTGACCTAAAATTTCTACAACGCACTAGAAATTTTCTCAAACATATGGTAAACATGCAAGCTATAGGTCATGAATGCATATCTAAGTGTAAATTCCTATACTTTCACTGAAAATCACCAATAAGGTCTAATTCCCTCTCAAGTATCTGCAACATTTGTTAGCCCATGGATTCATCAAGTCACAAAAGCATAACAAGAGCCATAGCTAGAACATGTTATAAAACCATGTTTATAACCAACATATAACTAGAAATATTAACCATGATTAAACAACCGTATAAGAAAAAAAATAACATTTACAAATAGTCATAAAGTACAATAGAAAAATAACCCTTATTAAATTAGGAAAAAGCCAACCAAGTCAGGGATTTCCATCTACCACCTAACCATAGATTCAGATCAACCAAATATTTATTTCAACCAGTCACCCTCATGTCATATTCGAGGCATGAATGTGGGATCTCATGGCATAAACCAAGACATAAAAAAGGAAGGGAATGCAAAGTTTAAAACACCTCCATCCTAAAACTACCGTGATATCACCTAAATCAGTCCTGAGATCACAAAGCCAAACCGAGCTTGGATTCCTCAAAATGTACTCATCGTACCTTAGGGAATTTTTCTGTATCCACTCACCTATCGAGGGCTTACTAGAGAAAACGATCTCCACTCCCAACCCTTGGGAATTTTCCTCAAGCCACCTCCCATGCTTCCAAAATATTTTAGTAATCCAAAGCTCAACCAAAAATGAATCACATCACACAATGGTTATCGAGGATATAGTTGAACCCAGTTTCAAACCATGAAAAACCAATTTCAATAAAAACAAATGAACCAAATTCAAAAATTCATGAACAATGCATCCACACCTCAACTAGGAAATGACACATGCAACCTGCTATTTTCAAAATCTCGCTACTGAAGTCATTGATCCAACCTTCTCCTTTCTTTCCATTTGCTTTCATTTATTGTCCTTTATTGTCATTTTCCTTCATTTTCTTTATTTATTTCTCCTCTCCGTGCTATATCTCTCTCTCTAAAACTAATTCCAAAGCGAAACCAAGAAAATATGTGAATTGATCCTCAAAATACTTTTTATCATTAAGACTTATATTTTCTTTATTTTCCTTAATTTTCCTTCTAATTTCCTTCTCATGAAAATTTGTGTCTCTTCACCTTCCTTTTTTACTATTTTCCTTTATTTTTGTAAATATATTCCATTTAATTCCTCCTTGCCTTTTGCAATGCCTTTTCTAATTTCCATAGCGATAAATAAACCAAAATTGATTCCCACTATAGTGTTTTTCCCAACATTAACCTTGGAATACATGTCACATGACCTTGGTCATATTATTTTTTTATTTATTAACCTTTATGACATGAAATATTAACACAAGGTTGTTAAAAACGTCTCCCCCTTAGGGGAACATCGTCCTCAGTGTTTAATGACAACTTTGACCAGTAAACTACTAAAAAAAATAAACTTCCTATGGAGATTTATAACACAACTTCTTGTAGTATTTGTAATGAATAAGTACAACAAACCAAGACCAAAATGAAAAACATGACAATCATACCTCTTATTGGAGCTTTATAATGCAACTCATTGCGGTATCTACAACCATACACATATGTACATACATATAAGAAAAATTCATTCTCTTGAACCAACAAATAATGAAGGACACACAACCTGCATTTGGTCTTGCATGTGTCATGTCATCGAGCTCTAAGTGCTTCGACAACACTTTAACTTGATCTATTGCTCATTTTTGGATCATGATCGTTTTTCGTTGCAATATGAATTATGGTTCTAGCTGTAATTCTTCGTGTTTTTCCACCTATAATATATAGTTGTAAATGACATGATCAACATCCTTCACCTATCTCTTAAGAAATGAAACATGGAAAACATCATGGGCATTGATTGCTGGTACAGTACAACTTTGTAGGCTAGTAGGCCAATCCTCTCAAGGATCTTATAAGGCCTGCAAAATTGAGGAGCCATCTTGGCACATGACCCAATCCTCAAGAAGCTTGTTTTGGGATTGATGCGCAAGTACACACACTCCCTAACCTGAAACTCCTTAAATATGCTATGTTGATCTGCATAACCATTCTATCTATCCTTTGTTGTCTTCATATTCCTTTTAAGACTATATTTCTTGTTCCATCTCTACCAACATGTTTGGTCCAATCAGTAGAATTTTCACTACATCACTCCAACTGATAGGAGTATTATAACTCTGCCCATAAAGAACCTCAAATAGACTCATCTTCAAGGCTTTCAGATACCCATTATACCATTGGACGAAAATATTCCCACTTTATTTGCTCATGCATGACATACATCCTCAACATGTTCTCAAGAAACCTATTAACCCTCTCTACTTTTACATATTTCTGTAGATGATAAGCTGTAGCGAAATCCAACTATGTCCCCAAACCTACAAATAACACTTTCCAAAACCTAGAACTGAACTTGGAATCTATGTTTTATATGATCTTCTTGGGAACACCATGCAATATCACTATCTCCCTAATGAAAATATGATATATCTCGCTAGATGAATTCATAGACTCAACTGCAATGAAATAAGCTACCTTAATTAACCTCTCAACTAAAACCACCATGGAATCATATTGCTTCAATTTCCTTGGAAAAAGTGTAATTAATTCCATGGAAATGACCTCCCATTTCCACTCTTGAATCAATATTAGTTCCAATAAACCAACTAGATACTAGCACTCTCCTTTAACCTACTAACAATCCAAACATCTCACAACAAACTCAACCACCTCTCTTCAATTTTGGCCAAGGATAAAACTTCTTAACAATTGTGAATGTCTTCTGATATGCCGGGTGACCTGAAAATGGATTCATGTGGAAGGTCGCCAAGGTAAGATTCTTAATCTCACTATCACCCGACACATAAATATTGTTCATGGACCTAACTAATCCATATTCCCTGAGATGACACTCCTCATCCCTATTACCTTCACCATGATACTGTAGCCTGTGCCTCAACTACTAATACCTATCATCATACTATCTAACATACAAGATATTCTCCTGTAAATATGTCCCATAAGAACTTACTATTGAAATATGATTCACCTACACTATCCTACTAGGGGCATATCCAACCCTATTCTTATTTCTCTTGATGTACCTGATCTCGAATTAAAACTCACTAAAAGTATCCAACTATATCAATTTCTTGGCATTCATATTAGGTTGGTCAAGCAAGTACCTCAGTCCACCACGACCACTCATCAAGATTAACCTCCTGCCAAGAAGATAATGTCTCCACATCTTCAAGGCATGAATGATAACTAATAACTCAAGATCATGAGTCACATAGTTATGTCTGCGCTCACTCAACTTCCTTGATGCATAGCATACCACTGGTCCTTCCTGCATGAGGAATCCACCAAGTCCTCTCCTACAATCATCTGTAGAAAGCACAAAATGTTTGTCTAGATCTTCAATTTTGAGGAGTGAATAATTTGTAAGCAAATACTTCAACTACTCAAAACTAGTTGCACACTTCTTGGTACGATAAATATTCCTCCCTTTCCTCCGCAAAAAATTAATAAGATAGGAAATCCATTAGAAGTTTATGAAGAACAACCAGTAATAACAGATAATCCCATGAATGATATGAACTCATCCACATTCTTAGGAGTTGGCCACTCCACTATATATTTAATATCTTTTGGGTCCATTACTATACCTTCCTTGGAAACAACATGTCCCAAGTAATGAAATTTTTTCCGAAAGAATCTGTACTTAATAAAATTGGCATACAAATGGTTTTCTATCAACAATCTAAAAAATGTTTCGAGGTGTTCTTCATGCTCTTCCTCATTCTTAAAATATATCGATATGTCAACAATAAATACTATAACAAGCGTGTCCAGATAAGGATCCACCACACTATCCATCAAAAGCATGATGGTAGTCGTAACATTAGTAATACCAAATAGAACCACTACAAACTCATAATGCCCATACTTGGTATGGAATATTGTCTTCTATATTTCCTCTTCTTCGATGCCTACCTAATGATATCTTGATCTCAATTCAATCTTTGAGAACACTACTTCTCCCTTCAACTGATCGAACAAGTCATCGATCCACAACAAACCATACATGTTATTGATAGTAAAATGATTCAATTGCATCTAATTAATACACAACCTCAGAGTATAATATTTTTTCTTGACAAACAATACTCGCGTACCCCAAGGCAATACACTTAGTCGAATGGATCTCTTTTCAAGGATTTTCATAAGCTGCAACTTCAGTTCCACTAGTAATTCTAGAGTGCTTATCTCGTAAGGTGCCTTTGATGTTAGTGTTGCTCCTGGTACCAATTCAATAGAAAATTCCACTTCCCTATGATGAGGAAACTCCAAAATATCTCATGGAAATACATCCTATAATTGTTGTAAAAATGAATACCTATTCAATACTTTAGCATCCTTAACATCCTTTCCTTTCTCACTAAAAATATGAACTTCAAACAAGGCACAATGTTTCCTACAGCTGCAATTAGCTTGCATATTTGTAACATTTCTCATCGATGTAGGATTTTTCTTACCCTACAATATTCTCTTTTCTCCATCATCATCCAAGAACTCAATAGCCTTCTCATAAAAATATACCTTAGTCCCGTGAAGTTATAAAAAATCCATACCCAAAATCATACTATACTAACCCAAAGTAAGAACATTTAAATGTGCTGATGTAGGCATACCATTAAGCTAAAATGCATAATTTCTGAATCAATGATGAACTCATTTCTTGGTCTCTATAGCCAACTTCACCAACCAAAACTCTGAATGAACTTCTTCACTCAAGCCACTCTTATCAACCAAGTTAGGATTAACATAACTATAATTAGATATAGGATCAATCAAAATGGAAACAACGTGATCACAAAGCTTACCTTCCATATCAATAATAGATGTCTTGTAATCTTCCTAGTTGTTATAAAATGTTTCATAAATATAAGGAATGTTGTGTCGAACATCCTGAAATATCTGCGCCTCGTAAGCAATGTTGATATGTGGTCTACCACCTTGATACAATGTAAAATCCTTCTTGTGATGATCCTTGCCACACATCAAACACTGTAACGGCTCCCTACGAGTAAATTTATTACATTTCTCTCTAGGACGAGGTCCATGTCCCTTCTCAACAACGTTAAACTTATTATAAGGAGCCATATTTTATTTTTCACATGAATCCTGAGGTCTTTCCCGCTCCAGAGGCCATTTTCCTTTATCCTTGGAATTTCCTTTCTAGTCATGGTTAGGATTTGAATTACGCTTCGACTGCTCATAAAAATCCTTAAAATTCTTGATAACTTACTCCAATGGCCAAGGCTCATCATACTCTATCAAATACTTTAACTCTAATGGAATTCCATTGATGAAACTTTGAACCTTCATCTTCTTGTCCTTAAGATAAGGCACATATCTCAACAACTATAGAAATTTAGTCGTGTACTATTCCTCTATCATAGACCCCATATTTAATTCATAAAAATTGATAGTATTACCGTCATAGTATCTCTCTGACAAGTACTTCTTCCTGAAGAGTCTTTTGAACTAATACCAACTCAACTCCTTTATCATAATGCATCTGACATGCTTCACATATTCCCACTAAATATATGCCTTTCCTATCAGAATAAAAATAGTTATCCTAGATTTCATCATCTTTGTATAATTATGCAGCTTGAAGAACTTCTTCATCCCAATTATCCATTCTTCTACATCTTTCGGCTTCTTTAGGTCTCCATCAAATTTAGGAGTCTTCGATTTCTTGAAATCATATGGAAAGTGTCCCCTTTCACTCCTCGTGTAAGGATGATAGAGATGATGACCATGATGCCTTTATAAACCATAACTAGAATATAACCCATAACCACTACCTCCCCTATCATGTGTATCCATCGATATTCCGCATGAGCCCATGTCATCTATGTCTGACCTATGTCCTCGATGAGACCTACTACCATATGCCCCATTATTCATTTCCTCGTGTCTATAACTTATCCTTAGTTTTCCCTATCTCTGAACATATGATAAGCTCTGAAGGATCACCTCATTGAGCTCAACTTTCTTTATTGAGTCATGGAAATTCTTTCATGTGAGCGAATTATACTATCATTATCTACCTTTCAACTGTTGATTCATACCTTTAGAATTCTCAAGGTATCTTCTATTTCAAGAGAGTACTCTTATCCATGTTGCTCAACTGATCTATAAAGAGAGTCATGTGAAGTGAAATACACCACACCATGTCACATATCCAAATATAAAATAATCCAACATACCTTAGTGAGGTTCAGGGGAGGCTATTTATTCTACACAATTCAATCTATATTAGCACAATATACATGTATATAAATATGATGACACTAACATATCAACATATTGACACCATCTCAATCATCATGCATGGTAACTCAAGTTGTAACACCGACGACACACATGACAACCCCAAATAATTTAATGCATGCATGACAAACACATTGACAACCGACGTGCATGCATAACAATCACATCTAGCCCATACAATGCAATTTTTTAAACCTAGAATCTCTGATGCCAATCTGTAACATGACACCCCACATTTAACCTCTTCGAAAAGGCTTCCAATTAAATTTGAATAAACTTGACACTGTGGCATGACTTCACCTCCTAGTTCCAGTTAGGGAAGTGGGGCATACAAAATGACCAGAAAAGGAGATCCTAATGGGGTTACAAATCACCCATGAGCTAAATAAACATGCCAGGTGGTCATTCCCTAACATGTAATATTGTTTGATCGACTTAAACCTATAATAACACCCTGGGGAGAGTCTCCATGAATTTGCGAGCTTATATATGTACTTACAATCCTTGCTCCATGTGGTTATGACCCTTAATCTCCAGTTATGGGCATGCAGTCCTAGGATCCAGTCAAATTTTCAAGCTAACCTCTAGACTACTCCCAAGAACCTCCTTTAACTTCCTAGAATCACATTTAACTTGATGGAAGAGCTAAAAACTCAATATTGATTCAGGAACTTGACCTATATTTCCTAGAGCACACTAGACATTTCATCAAACATATGGTAAACATGTAAGACATAGATAATAAATGCATATATAAGTGTAATTTTTTTTTCTTTAGCTAAAAATCACTAAGAAGATCAAATTTCCTCTCAAGTAGTTGCAAGAACACTTGTTATCCCAAGCCTTAATCTACCATTCGTCAACTTATCAATGCATAACAAGATCCATAGCTAGAACATTTTATAGGACCATGCTTATAGCCATCATATAAAAAACATATAACCATAATATTAACCATAATAGAATAACCATATAAGAAAAATATTAACATGTACAAATACTGATAAAGTACAATAGAAAACAAGCTCTTATTAACTTATGCAAAATCAAACCAAGTCAAGGACTTCCACATACCACTCAATGATAGGTTGAGTTGAACCAAATATTTATTTTAGCTAATCACATATGTGCCATATTACAAGCATGAATGTGGGATCCCATGGGATAAACCAAGACATAAACAACCAAAGGAATCTAGAGTTTAAATTATCTCCACACTCAAACTCTCATAACCTCACCTAAACCAGTCCCAAGATCACAAACCCAAAGCAATATTGGATGCATGAGAATTTTTTCACCATACCATGAGGAGTTTTCTTGTCTCCACCCACCTGCCGAGGGATTCTCAGAGAAAACCATATCTAGCCCCAACCCTTGGAGTTTTTTCTGAGACCGCCTCAACTAGTTCCAAAGCCTTTTGAAAATTCAAATCTCAACCAGAAGTGAACACCATCCCACCATGGTGATCCATGAAATAGCGAGGGAAGGATTAACACTCCATGAAACCAAGAAAAACCTGTGCCAATGACAACAAATTAACCAAATTGAGAAATCCATGAGCCATGTAGTCACACCTCAGCTAGGAAATCACAAATACAACCTGTTACCTGCTAAATATTCTTGCTAAAGCAATTGATCAAACATTCTCCTTTCTTTCCTTGCTTATCCTTACCTCTCCTTACTTGTATTTTTCCTTCCTTTTCTTGTTTGCTTTCTCCTCTTGGCTCTCTCTCTCTCTCTCTCTCTCTCTCTCTCTCTCTCTCTCTCTCTCTCTCTCTCTCTAAAACGAATTCCAAATCCAAACCAAGAATAACTTTGAATTGATCCTTAGAATACTTTTTTACGATTTAGGCCTCTATTTTCTCCATTTTATTTGAGTTTCCTTCTAATTTCCCTCAAATGTAAATATTTGTCTCTTAAACTTGCATTTCTTCTATTTTCATTATTTTCATAAATAAATTCCAATTAACGTCTCCTTATCTTTGCCAATTTCCATAGCCATAAATAAACCAAAAGTGATGCCCACTATAGTGTTTTGCCCAACATTTAGCTTCGAATACATGTCCCATGACATTCTTTTTATTCTTTTCTCCTTTATTAACCTTTATTACATAAAAAATTAGCTAGAGGTTATCAAAAAGGACATCATAGAGTTAACCTATCTCTGAATTTTCCAAATCTCTTGGTCATATGGTATCTTGTATAATATCATTCTCCTACACGTGTATTAGTACTTCCATGTGCCAATTTTGGCTTCACACCCCAGCATGTTGCCATTTCCTTTATGATGCATATTCCACTCACATGAATACATCTTGGAGGCCATGATATGACCCTAATTTCCATTGGATGGCATGCATTATCACTCTTCCTTCCTTCATGAAAGTTTAATATTCCTAATTAGCCCAACCTAATAGGAATATTCAATTTTGTTTTTATTTTCTTATTTAAGAATAAAATTGTAAAGGAGGACAAATTGAACTGCTTAAGCAACAAAATAAATCAATTCCCATATGAAGAAGGCTAAATCTGGGCTGCCTTAATAAAATACCCTCAAGTGTGGAAAGGGATTGTGGCAATTTTCTGGGTCAACAGGACCAAATCTATAGCGTTGTCCAGATGCAATGGACCTAGAGAGACAGCACAGTTCTAGTTGAAGGTTTCCAATGTGAAAGGAGCTAAACCTTTTTGAGATGGTTTAGGGTTTTCAAGGCTTTCATCCTATAAATGAAAGAGGAGAGAAGCATGAGAATGTTGTTGATCATATTGTACTGCAAGGATTTGTTTGTTTAGACACTCCTCATCCTCTAGCTATTTAGCTAAGAATTGTGCTGCTTAGCACAAGGATCTCCTGTTTAGGAATCCTCCTCTTTCCTTGAGAGGCCTATTGGAAGAGTCTTGTTATTATTGGTTCACTATCAAGAATTTGACCAAGCTTCTTCTTCCAGCTACAATTCAGATCCTGTTTAGGGTTTGGTTTTCCTTGTGAGCAACAGTAAGTGGAAGACTAGATCTGCTCAGATCTAGATGGTACTAGTGCCTCTTTTCAGTGAGTGTGTCTTTTAACCTCCTGGAAGAGTGAATTAGCATATTGAGCTTCAGATATTCATATTTTCATCAGGACAACCTGAGCTCCAAGCCTACAACACAGTTTTTTCCCCATATCTGTGTTATTTTGCAAGAGGAGAGTTGCAGGGTGTTTGGCAACTATTTGGAGGAGAGACCTCTGGTGTAGAGGAGTCTTTCTCTCACTGTAGTAATCCATGGATTAACCAAATAATCCATGTATGTTTCAGATCTATTTTATTCATCACTACATCTACTTTAGAAATTATGAATCATTCTGTAGATCTATTGTAGTAGATGTCAGATCTATTCTTGTAGATTCATGTTTTGCTGAAAACCCTAAGGGGTATGTAAAATAGCGACAGTCTAGTGTACAGATTGGATATTGATATAATATTTTGTACACAGATATGTCTTAGATGTGATTTTTAACCTAAAACTATTGTTTATTCATAAAAATAATGTTGTCATGGCTTTGTAGTGAAATAAATTTGTTGCAACATCTCTTTAGAGGGTTTTTCTCCATAAAGTCTCTTTCATTCTCCTATACATTGATTGGGCTTTATTGTAAATATGATTTATCATTTTATCAGCTATTTTAAAGCTATTATACTGGCCTACTGCTACTACTCTCTATAACTATGTTATTTTCTAGGCAGTGTTCTTTTATATTGCTGCAGTCCCTTCATTGGGCAATTTATCAAAAAAACTAGGCGTGGGAGATCTGTTTGACCAACCTAGAAGGATTTATTTTTGATACCCTCTTGGAATTAGGACTTAGATACTCATATATAAGGGATCCAAGGGCCGAT
The DNA here is from genome assembly GCA_034641835.2 of Pinus albicaulis. Taxonomy (NCBI): domain Eukaryota; kingdom Viridiplantae; phylum Streptophyta; class Pinopsida; order Pinales; family Pinaceae; genus Pinus; species Pinus albicaulis. The sequence goes on along the minus strand of CM076584.1, from coordinate 1,168,888,651 downwards.
TTCAAGAGCTATAGCATCCATTCCTGAAAAATGCATTTTTTAGGCATCCATTGCTAGCAATCCTAATTTTGGGATATTACAGTGTTATCAGAGACACTTTCTCGGCACAGCCTGTGCTCTTCCTTTTTGATGAGCCAATATGTCTTTTCATGGGAGGAAAGGACTAATGAAGAAATGTATTTACACCAAAGACACAGAAGTAAAGTGTCCAAACCCTTTATCGAAAATCTTGCAGAGAGAAGAGCTCTCAAAAAAAAATTCTCAAGCTATGCATAAACTGAAGGGAGAAATCCGAGGGATGAAGAGGAGAAGAAATGTAGATTCCTCAGAAGAATCATTACATCAATAAATCCCCGGTACTTCCTACCATGTGTGTGAGCATTCAGCCACACAACTAGATCTACAACGTTGGGACATGCCTACTTTCTTGTCAAAGAAAGGGGGGAAGGGAGGAACACCAAAGGAGGGATCTCTTGGTGATTATCTCCAAAAATATGAATCTCAATCATAGAGATTCAAGGAGAATCTTAGTTTCCTAGAGTTCTGTCAACTCAAAGAAGAAATATCCAACAACTACAGTAGGAGGGAATGGTGCATGTAGCACACTTTTGGTAGATTCTCTCTACCTACATTTGATGGATCACCTAAAGACTCAGCCAAGTCTTGGGTAAAGAAGCTTGACACATACTTGCAGCTGCATCAAGTATCAAAATAAGAAGCCTTCAGAGTATCATCACTGCATCTTCAAGGGAAGGCTTATGCTTGGTGGATGTTTGAGTCCTCTTCCTTGAAAGGGAGAAACATCTCTTCTTATGAAAGATTAACTAGGAGACTAGTGAAAAGCTTTGGTGAGGAGAAGGGAGAGAGGAAGCAAAGGAGATCCTTTAGCACTGTGTAAGCAGGAGGAGATTTATTTTTACGTGGATATGGAGATGAAGCAATGGCTTCCATTAGAGGGATTATTGCACCCTTCCAAGGAATTCCAAAGGCTCTTCCATGTGGAGGACATGAGCAACCTGTGTCTTTGCTGAGAGACAATGAGATAGAACAAAGGAGGGATCACACAGTTGATCCACTATCAGGAGATGGGGCAAGGGCTCCAATCAGAGGCACTCTTACACCATTAAGAGCGGTCTCCAAGTTTCATGGTACTTCCACACAGCAATCTGAGATGGATTTGCACAGTGGAAGCAGTCATGAAATGTTCCCATCTATTGTTCACATGGGAATGTACCATGAGGCATCATTATCCTATAGTATGCCATCCGAGATACCACCCAAGTCATATTTGATAAAATATGTTTCATACATGGATGCTACTTTCATAGATCCAAGGGAGGAAGGAGCATTATAATACCATGCTATAGTGATGAGAGTATGGGGGAGGTACAAATAAAGGGAGAACATTTTTCCTTTGACCTCATTATCTATCCTCACCTCTCAAATTGCGTTGAGAATATATGCTGCAAGAAGAGAGAATGACACCATCATGAAGCATGAGAGGCAAGACTTGAATCAGAAGACAAACTTTCTTGAATAACACTCTTCCCTGCTGGAAGAGAGATGGTGGTATCACATGCATGCTTTGGCCAAAACAGAGAGGCCTTGGATAGATGATAGCCTTCCATGGGAGACTAACTTCCAAGAGCTTCCTTCTTCTTTGAAGCATGTGCATGAGCAAGGAGGGTAGCAAGCAAGGTATAGCAACCTTCCACTTTGTACCCTTGGCATGGGAGATGTTAAGGGAAAGGAAAATAACATGGAAGATACTTCAAATGACACACTATTAGCGTTGTCATTATTGGGCACCTTATATCCCTATTGTAAATCCCAACTGTTAGTGGAATATTCTAAGGATCTTCATACTTGCATGATTCTTGATGACTGGTTGCATGAAGGAAAATATTCAATCCATGACGGAGTCATCCATAATCATGATAGGATCTTCTTGTCTAGAGCTTCCAAGCTCAAGGATAAGTTACTACAGAGGGCTCATGAAGAGTTCAAATTCAACCTCACCTATTCCATGAAGCTCAACAATATCATTTTGAGGAGCTACTATTGGGAGGGCTTTGAAAGAGAACTATATCAGCATTGTCAAAGATGCATGGACCTTGTGGATTTGGAGCAGCAACATGACTCTAAGGGATAATTGAATCAACCTTCTCTTTCTTCCCTTGAAGAAGATAGTAGATCTATGCACCACTCCATCGATATGAGGAGGAATGTTGGTAAAGAGCATGTTCATAGTACATGTGTTTTATATTATGACTTGATGCATTCTTACACCATGTTATTGCAGGCCATGAATCCAAGGAGGAGTGATATAATTTGTAAATCTCATGGTAATTGTTGGGCCACCACAAATTTTGAATTTGGCCACTCCATTGGTTTGCAAAGGGAGATTTTTTTTCATGATGGGTGCTTCCCAAAGGCACCAAATATATCTCACATTTTTTGCAATAATGATATGACTTGGGCAGCAAGTAAGTTGTGGGAAAACCACTCACCACATCTTGGTTTGATGCAGGCAGGGGATGCTCTGCGTTGGCTCCACTTGTGGGACTATGATCCACCTCCTTGTGTGCACATTTTTGTTTGTTTGTACATTGTTTTGATCCCCTATATTGATGATGTGGTTTTACTTTTCATGGGGATGAATGGAGGAAGGAGAGAAAGCATGCATGTGCCCTATGGGATGACTACACTCCTTGTACTTTCTGTCTTATATTTCAGTTAGGGCATTGGGAAAACCATGGTTGTTTTGTGTGACTCTTTGTTTCCTTATGGGACGAGCTATTTTCATCTCATGAAGACATTATGGGGACAAGTCCTGGATGCATTGGTTGGTGATCACTTAGCTTATGAGAGAAGCTTATCTTTTGTTTGTGACACCAATAGAAGAAGAGATGAGTTGCAGCACTCACCTTATCAGTTTCTTGAGGCCAAGCAACAATTTGGAGGGGAGGACTGGAATATTCCTAATTAGCCCAAGCTAATAGGAATATTCAATTTTTTTTTATTTTCTTGTTTAAGAATAAAATTGCAAAGGAGGAAAAATTAAACTCCTTAAGCAACAAAATAAATCAATGCCCATGTGGAAAAGGATAAATCTGGGCTACCTTAATAAAATTAACTCAAGTGCGAAAAGGGATTGTGGCAATTGACTTGGTCAACAGGACCAAATCTACAATGTTGTCTAGATGCAATGAACCTAGAGAGACAACGCACTTCTAGTTGGAGGGTTCCAATGTGAAAGGAGATAAATTTTTTTGAGATGGTTTAGGGTTTGCAAGGCTTTCATCCTATAATTGAAAGAGGAGAGCAGCATGAGAAGGTTGTTGATCATATTGTATTGGAAGGATTTGTCTATTTAGACACTCCTGATTCTCTAGCTGTTTAGGTGATAATTGTGCTACTTAGCACAAGGATCTCCAATTTAGGAATCTTCCTCTTTCCTTGAGAGGCCTCTTGGAAGAGTCTTGCTATTATTGGTCCACTGTCAGGTATTTGGCCAAGCTTCTTCTTCCAACTACAATTCAGATCTTGTTGAGGGTTTGGTTGTCCTTGTGAGCAGCAGCAAGTGGAAGACTAGGTCTGCTTAGATCTAGATGGTACTAGTGCCTCTTCTTAGCGAGTGTGTCTTTTAACCTCTTGGAAGAGTGCATTAGCATATTGAGCTTCAGATATTCATCTTGGCATCAGGCCAACCTAAGCTCCAAGCCTACATCGTATTTTTTTGCCCCAGATCTACGTTATTTTGGAAGAGGAGAGTTGCAGGGTGTTTGGAAACTATTTGGAGGAGAGATCTCTCGTGTAGAGGAGTCTTTCTCTGACTGTGGTGATCCATGGATTAGCCAACTAATACATGTATGTTTCAGATCTGTTTTATTCACTTCTACATCTGCTTTAGAAATTCTGAATCATTCTGCAGATCTGCTGCAGTATATCTCACATCTACTCCTGTACATTCATGTTTTGCTGAAAACCCCAACGAGTATGTAAAATAGAGACAGTCTAGTGTACAGATATTATATATATATAATATTTTGTACATAGATCTATCCCAGATCTAAGTTGTAACCTACAGCTGTTTTTTATTCATAAAAGTAACGCTATCATGGCTTTGCAATGAAATACATTTGTTGCAACATCTCTTTACAGGGTTTTTCTCCATAAAGTCTCTTTCTTTCTCCTGTAAATTGATTGGGCTTTACTGTAAATCTGATTTATCATTGTATCAGCTATTTTCAATCTATTATATTGGCCTACTACTACTGTTATCTAGAATTGTTTTATTTTCTAGGAAGTGGTCTTTTATATTGTTGCAGTCCCTTCATTAGGCAATTTATAAAAACAACTAGGTGTGGGAGATCTGTTTAACCCACCTAGAAGGATTTATTTTTGATACCCTATTTGAATTAGGACTTAGATACTCAGATATAAGGGATCCAAGGGCTGATTTCAAGAGCTGTAGCAGCCATTCCTGAAAAAATGTGTTTTTCAGACATGCCTTGCTAGCAATCCCAATTTTGGGATATTACAAAAAAAGATTTTCATCCATCAACATCATCCTAATATAACATATATGGAGTGGAAACAAACTATTTTATTCCTACTAGCGATATTGATTGGTCCAAAAAACCCTATTCCTGCAATCTATTCCTTGAAGGAAGGTAACATGAAAATTTCACTTACTATTAAGGTGGACATCTCAACTAAGCATCACATTGTCAAAGAAATATCATTAGGAGAAACATGTTCTCCTGAAGAGGTATTTGTGTATAAAGCCCTATTATAAGAATACTTTGACATATTTTCTTGGTCATATTTAGAAATGCCTCGTATTGGTCCTACCATTGTTGAACACCATACCAATGCATGGCTAGATTCCTATCTAGTATGGTAAAATACTCAAGAATTGAACCCATCCAAATACAAAAATATTAAACACGAAATTTCTAAGATAAAAAAATAAGGGTTCATCTATCCCATCACTTACACATCTTGAGTTTCCAACCCAGTACCTGTCATGAAAAAATAGGGGACACTACAAGTATGTCCTGATTTTGAGGATCGAGTCTCATCATAATTCATAATGGTAGCTTCACTTCAATTTCCAAATATTCTCATTTTCAGTCCATCTCCATACTCAAGGTAATCATCAAGTGCACCTTGTTATTTTTTTTCTATCTTTACATATTCACATTGTATGAGTCGTATATAAGAAATAGTTTCACGAAGGGTCATGTTTTCAAATTTGTAGGTCAATTTACAGTCAACATTGAACCTCTTCCCCCACAATGGAAAATTAATTTTCAAGGTATAATTTTTCATTGGCATGATAATATACCCCAAAAATTGATGCATTACCTTGCATTAATCCTCTTGAGTAAGATATAGGTCCCCCTTGTTTTTGAACATGTTAATCATTACCTTCGATGCATATATGGTAAACACCTATGATGGTTGGAATTTCCTTCCTCTCCATGGATTTCTCAATTAATTAGTTCCCATTTGTATTACTAGCATCCATGACCAAATTTTTCTTTCCCAATATCCATCCACTAAAATTACTTAAAATAATACCACATTCCTCTTCTCATCTCATGGATTCCTACCCTCTCGTAGGAATCTAGTTGTTCGATCATCATTAATGCATCACTCCATTCTACATTTGGCCATCTACACCCCCTTACCATAGTATTCCATCTGTATGACCACCTCCACTCCAGGTACCCCACACCAAGACCAACCAAAGGGTCCCACACACTTTGTAGCTCACCCCCTGCATCATCACCTAGGTTATTACACACTTGGGGCACCTTTATTTGTGTTTGATGTCCTAAACCATTTTTTATTTCTTTTCGCAAGTGTAAAAATAATTTTATGGAAGCAAGATTATTAACCATCTATTCATGTCCACTACCCAATGTGAGATCCTAGTCACCCTTGGTTGGAGCTCACTCTATATATTCCATTGGACTAATATTGATATGCCTAATATTGATTCCATGATGCATCCAAATTCCACTTCATACGAAAAAATCATAGTGTTTCCAATCCATTTGACTAGTCAAAACAACCATCTATTCTCAACCCCCCTTGGACATCCTCCAAGCTTGAGGGGCATATTATCTTTCAATTTTTTTTTTATTTTTTTTTTTTGTAGCCACATGCACAAAAATATCCAACCTTGGGAATTTCATAGCCTCCATATACCCCCTTAACCTCCATTAATATTACTTTTTCACCATTAGATGATTTCATTCTTATATTTAAGCTCAAGAAGATTTATTGGAACACCCTTAGTTTTAGATGGCCACACATTCCTTCATGTCAACACCAACACCTACTTTCCAATATTCATGTAGTACCTTGGTCTTTCTCTCCTTATAGGTTGACCCTAGGTGTAAAAATGGAAACAATCATATAGCTTTGATTCCATCAAACCCTCAGGCATTTTACTCCAACTAATTTTTCACATTAGAAGTCCATCATACTTTGAGACAGTTGCATCTCTTTCATCCGGTCGAAGACCCATGCACCAAGTAAACACTCCCTTAAAAAATTCCTTTATCTCATGCAAGGGTTTCCTTACGAATTCTTTTTTACTTACTTTTTCCCTTAACGACGAGGAAGACGTCTTCTTCAACTGAAAACAAATCAATTATTCCAACATCTTTGACATGATCGATCATGTGTATCTGTAACATGTTAAAGTGAAATTAATTATCAAAAGCATGGGATATGCCCGCCTTGTACAAACATACTTTGTATATATAATCCTCATGAATTAAACTATTTTTCCTCTTATGAAGGACCCCTAAATCCTCTCCACAAAGGATAATTTATCTCTCTCTAGAAGATAGAAAGACGCATTGTTAGTAACATAAAATGTGATATATTTTAGTTATATGTTTTCTCCTAATTTCATGGATCAAGGGGAAATTGTTATCAAATAAAATTCATACAAATCACCACTCAAAGAAAAGGAATAGTGTCTAAAGTTGTACCATTTAGGAAAAAAATTATCATGGAAAAATAAAAAGTACAAAGTTTCATAAGGTTCATTATAAAAATGAAACTGTGGAAGGGATCTAAGATTGTCTTACAAAAATCACCATAGGATTTCTTTCAATTTTTTGGTGGATCAACCAAAGAACCAAATCATCATATCATTTGAGACATCAACATTAAAATATCTTGGAATTCCTAACAACTTAGACTCAACCTCCCATTATTAGACAAATCCTAGCACTAATGGGAGAAACCTGTCCTCCACCCACCAACTACATTAAATGCATCAAAATGAGCCAAAGGGTTGAGTTGAGCCTATTACTATTAGGAATATTATGGCCAAATTAGAGCAGGATTTTGAAGTACTTTTATGTTGTTGAATTCACCTTGAGCACCAGAAACTTTTGTACTGGAAAAGTTCGTCATTTTTGAACTTGTATCAACTTCTCTGAGAGGAGAAGGTCCTTGCAGAAGGATTGGTATAGGAACATCATTTAGAAAGGATTCAAAAAACCAAATGATCATTAAGATACTTTTCATGTTTTACGAATATTTATTTTTATTCCTACTCGCTCGATTAATAAAAAGGAGTTAACTTCCCTTTTAGTCTGTGTGTTTGTTACTTTTATTTTATTTACGAATTTTCAAGTTTTCATCTGAATCATTTATTTATTTTATTATGTTTAGCGTATATTTCACTCTAAATAATCTAATTATGGTTTCTTTTGAAAGTATCAACCACTCTTCAAAGTATAATTGAATTTCTTTAAACCCTTGTACTAAAATCACAAACACAAAGATTAAAGTTTCTCTCATTGATTTTGTTGCATCTATTCACATATCTTGTAAAAGAATTTGGTTTTATACATATGAAATTATTTATGAGACCAATATGTATCTAGGATATGATAGAGCTAATGAAATGAAAGGTTATGGAGATATATATAATGTGACTTTTCCTAATCGATATGAGAAGGAAATCCAAAATGTTATGTATGTTCCAAGAATAAAGAAGTTGTTGAACACATGCAAAATGAAGCTTCAATTAGAATGTACAGATCAAGTACCTAGATTACACCAAGAAGAGATGAAGGTACTCCTCAAACTAGAAGGAGAGATGATGAAACTCCCCAAATCATTGTATGACCAAGAAAATACACATGAAAAAATTTAGATTCCTACAAGGTACAATGACTATGCATTAATGACTTAGGTAATGGAACCTTTGAATTCTGAACAAGTTAAGGATCATAAAGAATGGTTTATTACTATGAAAGAAGAGTATAATTATATTAAAAAAAGTGAAAAATGAGCATTAAAAAATTTCTTAAGAATAAATTCCTTATATGTTAAAACTCGTTGAATAAGGAGAGTTTAGTTGCTGAAAGGGTTATTCACAAAAAAAAGCTACATAATATGAGTATGTTGCACTAGTAGCCAAAATGAACACAATTAGAATAACGATAGTAGCTGACAATAAATATAATTGGATGTAACATCAGTTACATGTATAATCACAATTTTTAAATGGAGAATTAAAAGAATATGTTTATCTTGATTAATCAGAGGATTTTGTAAAGAAGGTTTAAGAACACCTAGTCTACAGGTTAAAGAGAGTTTTATATGGACATAAGAAATCACGCATGTCATGGTATGTGAAAATAAACACCTTTTTCTTTCAAAAGGGTTTTCTAAAATGCAAAAGTAATACTAGTTTTTATATCAAGTCATATGACCATGGACTTTTTTATTTAACCTCTTCATATTTTGATGATCTAATTATAACATGGAATGTTTTGAATTCATTGAATATATCAAAATACAATGGTCAGTATTATTTGAGATGAATGATCTTGGATAGCTACAATATTGTTTGGTATGAAGATATGGAGGGACAATGGTAACACCCTAATAAAAGAAATCAATATATAATGGAGTTATTCAAGAGATTTAATGTGGATGAATGTAAGACCATGTATGATCCATTAGATAAAAATTTTAAGCTCGTAAATGATGATGGAACAAAACAGGTGGATGGTGTTGTATATCAATAACTAATGGGAACCTTCAATTATCTCACTACAACAAGGCCAAATATTGAATATTTAGTCAATGTAATTAGTAAATTCATGGATAAGCCCCATACTAACACATATTTGATTAAATTTGGAATTAAACAATGATCTAGAATATCAAATTGCCTATAAAACTCTCTTTTTTTGTAAGCTAAATCCACAAGGTATTTGAACTAGTGAGATATCCCAAAATTTTCCTTAATAATGCACCCATTCATCATAAATCCAAAGCCCCATGGGCTAAAGTACCCATAAAACTCAATTATAGTAAGGGTCCTTTGATATTTTAAAGGAAATATTAACTTTGGCATAAAATATATTAATTATTGTAATGTTGGGTTAACAATCTATTGTAACTCTAATTGGACTAGAACGCAAGTGACAGGAAGTCCACTTCTAGAAATTGGTACAATATAGGATATGGAGTAGTCTCATGGGGAAGTAGGAAATAGCCAATTGTTTCATTATCATCCACAAAATCTGATTACAAAGGGTTGTGTAGTACTGCATGTGCGACAATATGGCTTAGAAGAATCCTTGAAGATGTTCGAGAAAAGCGAAAGGTACCTATATGTATCAAGTATGATAACCAAAGTTCCATAAAATTGTACCCTATAATCATGTTTAATTTGGAGATTGTTTGCTGAGAAAATACCAAATGTGTCATGTTTCTCTTATTAGTACACATCACATTTTACATTAAGATGTAAAAGTATTTATGTCATTAATTTATTTTTCATATAAATTTGACATAAAATATTTCATTCAAAATGCATATAAAAATATTTTTATTTATGACCTATATCAAAATCATTTTTGTGTTATTAAATATTTTTTTTTAAACGCAACTTACCAAATCCATATATATGGTTAGTAGATCTTGATTCTTAATAATATTAGTATTATATAGAGAAATATATGCTTAAATCTATTGTTGGTAGTTTTTAGTTCTTACAAATACTATTTATATCTAGGATGGATTTGAATATAGGATGTTCAAGGAGGAAATATGTGCTCTTAACCATTAAATCCACTCAAAATGTATATATCTAGCATAAAGAAAAAAGTGAATATAAATATTAATAATTTATATGTTTATTAGTTAACCATGTTATGAAATATCATTGTAACTAGTTACTCATATAATTCATCATTATTTGAATTTATATGATAAAGTGAATCTTATTTATTATTACTAATTATATTTTCAGAATATTTGTAATTTTTATAAATATTTGTATATTTAATTATATTCTTAATAACTAAATTTAAACATGAAATTATGATGATTACTTATTTAAATATAATAATAAATTGAAGTAAACTAAGTGACCGCTTTTTTTTAATTGAATCAAAAGTTATGATTTTTTTATTTAATATTTTTTAGAACATCTTCCTCATATTAAAAATGTAAACTACATCTCTAAACTAAAAGTTAAAAGCACAAATATAATCAGATCAAATTTGTTAGTGTACATAACATAAAATTATATAATAATAAAAAATTACACCTAATATTTGATCTATATAAATTGCATAGTCAAATTATTATATTTTACCTTATTTCTTTTTCTTTTAACATTATTTAAATACTATTAAATCTTAATGTATATTATATAAATTGAATTATATGTTATATGTTTTTTTTAAATGTATTCATATATATTTGCAGAATCAAATTATTATATTTTACCTTATTTCTTTTTGTTTTACCATTATTTAAATACCATTAAATCTTAAATTATATTATATAAATTGAATTATATGTTATATGTTTTTTTTTTAATGTAATCACAGATTTTTAAGTGATTAATGTGAATAACATTAAGTGCTAGCATTTACGGGAAGACATAGCCATTGGAGTTCATGATAATCTACACCGTCTTTTTTCTTTTCTATATCTATGAGGTTTTTTTTCCAAGAATTCATAAATTGTATTATTATTTAGAAATTGGGTTTGTGTTAATATTTATTTATTGTTTTTGTTTTTTAAACTTGTTATAGTTTATAGTTAGTGGGTTATGGGTGAATTTCATGCTTAAAAAATGTATTTTAATGTGAAATCAATCACCTTAACATTAGGTATAAAGTTTTTTTTAAGCCTTTTCTTTTAAGGAATTGATAAACTTTATTTGTAATTTTTTATTTAATATTAATTTATTAATGTTTTTTTTCCAAATCTTGTATATATTTTATAAGATAGTCTAATTAGTGTGTTTTTTATTTGTAATTTCATATTTATGAATATTTTGTTTTTTTTTTCATTTTATCTTGTTAGTTTCTTATAATACAGCTTATTTAGTGTGATATAGCTTGAGTGAATCTAATGGTTAAGAGCATGTGTTTCCTCCTAAGAGACCACATGTTCAAAACCAGAGGGGGTAGAGTATGTGTGCCTTCGTAGACTTAGCAGTCAAATTGTTGCCCGGAGGTGGGTACCTTCTCCGACAAACAAGGGGGTCTCATACACCAATTTGGTGTCTGTCAGGAGGATGTGTTTCCTCCTAAAATGTCATAGGTTAAAAAATAAAGGGGGGTAGAGTATGTATCCCTTATTAGACTTAGCAGTCAAATCATTGCATGGAGGTGGGTCCTGTTATCACCAAAATTGTACTTGATTGGCTGCTGATCAGACAAATTCAGTGTAACTATTTGAAACCAATCTTGTGACTAAGGCTTAGCCTTAGTTTGAGAGGGCTCTCTCAAGGGTTAATGATATTGAATAAAGATGTAGATAGATGGCTAACTCTATGAATTATTTCTTGGTTTTGTATGTTTGTAGGTTGAAAAGATGAAGGCTTGCTACCATTGGGCTATGGAGTCAGTGACAGGGATAAAGATGACAAATGCTCTCCTTGTGGAAGCTGAGGCTTGTATATATTTCAATGAAATAATAACACATTTAGGAAAATCCCAATAACTTGAGGTTCAAATGAATTCAGAGCATGTTGACACATGAATTTCGAGTAATGAGACATCAACGTATTGAAAGAAAAATACTCAAAGAGATTCACCCTAGCTTAATACTTAAAGGAAGTCAGATCATGAACAATCGTGAATTCTGAGTAATAAGCAATAGGACATTGAAGAAAACCTTTCAAATATAGGACCTAAAACTCATTTGACAATAGCTTAATACTTAAAGGAATTCAGAGCATGAACAATCATGAATTATGAGTAATAAGCATTAAGAATTTGGAAGAAAAACATTTCAAAGGATAGGACATAAAATCATTGAAATATACTAAGAATCTCATGTGAAGAAAAGGGGTATCTTTACTGTATATATCACAAACTCCAAAAGTTTTACAATAAAAATTCTACTGAGATAACATTTTCCAACCTATAGGTTGAAAATAATATAAATATGTAGCCATTGGGCTTATGGAGTCAAAATTTCTGTGATCAGTGAGTTTACTTGACATGGAAGTTGAGGCAGGTCAGAGTTTTTAGTAGTAGGACACACACACATGAGACAAGGAAATAGACAGTCAATTTAGTTATAAAGAAAGTCAGAGCATCACAACGATGAATTCTAGGTAATATAAATGAAAACCACTGCAAGAAAGATAAAAAAAGGTAAAGATAGAACAAGTAAGCACTAAAAACTCCTTCAGAATCTCAAGTTGGCCAAGTAACTCTATCTCTGTATTGCTGAAACCATGAGTTTACAATAAGCTACAATTTTGCCAAAAATATCCAACCCTTGACAAATTCGACCCCATGGAATTTAATAGAGTTGTTACATCATGATATTATCTACCTGCAGGCTAGATACATCAAATTTTTGCCTACTCACACCTTGCATAACCATAAAACATCGAATTTATGACAAACATACACCTATCCTACTTGATAGTCCTATTTGAACTAGGAATCAAAATCTTCATTATTATCTTTAACAACCTTATCTACTAAAGAAATTACATATTTGACAATTATTTTGTCACATGGTCAAATTTAGATGATCGGATTCACCACTTTGTGACCACTTAACTAACCTCCTCAAAACTAGGAAAAAAAACCATGTTTTTTAGGTAAATGGTCTTCTTCTTCTTTGAATATTTTGGTTGTCATCTCATCTTGAGTTCATGGTCCTTGAGTGTCTAATAATTGCTTGACATGGTATTTGACTCTTTCATGACCTCTAGCTCTCCAAAAACTGCTCCAAAACCTGCTAACAATACTGAGACACATTGTGCTATGAAAGTAAGGTAGTTTCATAGCGCTTTAAAAAATAAATTCTCCTAAAATTTTTTAACTCTTTCCTTTTGCATAAGGTTCCTTATCATCAAACACATCCTTCATATAAATTTTAGATCTCAACACCCTCCATAACTAGTCCAAAATTCAAAAGAGCAGCTACAGTAGTTTCATAGCTCTTTGCTACCCTTCAAGCCTAGAGGCGCTACGAAACTACTGAAAATGCAAATTTTTGTAACATTTTCAAAACTAAAGCCTGTTATTTGCCTAAAACTTATATCTGACATGTCCTTAGCCTTAAATAACCATAAACAAACTCACATTATGCTCCTTGAGGTGTCAATCTCACCTTTCATATTTAAGACATTCTTGCAGATTTTTCCTGTTTTTTCCTAAGAAATAGGTCTTGGAACAGAGCCTATATATCCTACTCCATGATGTAGTTTGAGAAACGGAAGGACATTTTTGTAGGTAATTATGTCTTGAAGAAAAAAATATCTTGGGTTTTTGAAATACATCTCGAGTTGTACAGAAAATGCATTTGTAAAACATGTGTAAGATAGGAGAACTCTGTTTTCTGAAATAGGGCTTCGAAGAAATCCTTGTCTCTCCCAATGTATAACACCTGTGAGAAAAGTGAGAGAGATTATTGTTATTTGATATGTTTGGGAAAATAACCTCTCTCGGTTTCTTAAAATGCCTTTCTGTTTGCCCAGAAAAAATCCTTTGAAGTTGACTGCTCAAATTTAGAAAACAAAGTTTTTCTTCATATTTCGATACGAAACTTTCAGCAATTTCGTAGCAAAAAGTGACTTTTTACAGTGCATTGTACTACGAAACTGTGGTTTCTTAGCTAATTTGGAACTTTCCTTACAAGAAACTTTGGAAAATGAAATGAATCTGAGAATGATGAATGATGTGACGTGAAGGAGTAAGAATATGGGTGGGTTTAGACCTTCGGGTAAGCTTAAATAAGAAAAATTTAAAATTTTCCTTGACCAAGTAATGAAAAATGAATTCTATGACCCTACCATTTACACATGAACTTATTCATCCTTGTCAAATGATGCTTCATTTTTTTGGGTGATAACAGTGGCTCCACTTGGGATGGTGTGCCCCTGTGGTACACTAAAGAACCTATGGAAATAAAAACTGAAATTTATAAAAAAATCACCAAGATATTATGGCCTTCTCCTCAAGCTTTGAAATGATGATTACTGCTAAAAAAACAACTTTGTACCTACTGAAGAGGTTCTCAATAAACTTTGAGCTTATTCACACACTCCTACCTACCCTAACAGTTGCAGTCTTCATTTTTAACTCAAGGAACACGAAACTTCCAATGAAGCTAGTCGTTGATCTAATCTCACACTTGAACCTATTGACTGCACTTGAACTAATAGTAAGCATGCTATTGAAATGACAAAGGCAACGTAAAATAAATCTTATCCTCATAATGAAAATATAATGCAAAATATGGACTATAGAATTGTTCCATGTAGTCAGCTATAGGATAAAATAAGACATTATTTGTTTGATGCTTCCCATGACATTCTGCAGCTTTGGACAACTCATACATGCTTTGATAAACCACATAATACTTCATTTGTCTGCTATCAAACTTATTTTCAAGAATAAAGTTTTTTTATTCACTCTCAAAAGAGAAATGTAGCAGCACCCTCTTTGTGTTCTAGCATTAAAAACTTTTGAAAAGACTAATCTTGATCATGAAGACTATAATATTGAGTTTTATCTTCCAAAACTTCAATGTATTTTTCAATGTTCTTAGCAACTTCATCCACAAACTGAATCTTATCTTCTAACTTGCACTCAAATGACTTGAGATTAGAAGACAAGGATAAAGAAAAATTTTCAGCCACTTCCTCATTAGTGTGATCATTATCTGATATAGGCTAATGCAAGGGATGACATGGAAAATAAACTTCTTCCTTTTCCTGAGGATTGTAGCAATCATCTTCCAATATTTCATCTTGTTGTTTGAAATGATTCTCATACTCCTCATGATCAAAAGACTGATAAGTATGCTACAAAATTTCATCAAAATTAGAGGATGTAACATGATTTTCATAAGTAAACTCCTGTTGGGTTTCATTTTCATCCAAGAGAGAGGATATCCTTTCTTCTTGGTGATGAAAGGGATTGTCATGAAGTGCCTCTAAAATTTCTTCATCCATAAACTCATCATCTTCATAACAATTCTCCAAATATTCAATAAAACTCACAAAATGTTTACAACAGTCTTTGACCAGCAATAAGGAAGGATGACACTCTTCATACATCTCATAAAACACAACATGGAAATCAGAAAGGGAATATAATGAACCATTTTGCAAGCTTTCATACCGAGACCATGATTTTCCTTCTAAAGTGGCCATCAACATATTCATAAGACAATCCTTAGGGAACTAAACCTTAAGACTATGTATAGGCATATGGAATCTAACCAAATGAAGAGCAGCATTGTCTTTCTTTTCATCTTTAAATGTAGGAATATCAGTTAACAATTTGACCTTTGGCATAGGATTTGGAAAACTGGGGATGTGAGACCGATTCATAGGGGCATACCTGGCATTTCTTCTTGCAACGAAACTCATCTTGAAACTTCATCAAGCTATTGATCTTCAAGAAATGGAGTCACCTTCCAACTGATTATTTGATGTGTGGAGTCACCAGAGAAGAAATACAGCTAATATGTGTATAATTGTCTTCTAATCTGAGACCTTAGAACTGAAATTTTGTCGTTCTTCCCAGGGAAAATTTACACCTTCTCTCCTTGGCAACGGTGCCAAAATGATACCACCAAAATCGTACCTGATTGGCTGCTAATCATACAAAAATGTAACTATTTCAAACCAATATTGTGATTGAGGCTTAGCCTCCTCATTCTGAGAGGGCTCTCTCAAGGGTTAATGATATTGAATAAATATGTAGATAGATGGCTAACTCTATGAATTATGTCTTGCTTTTTTATTTTTGTAGGTTGAAAAGATGAAGGCTTGCTACCATTGGGCTATGGAGTTAGTGACAGGGATAAAGATGACAAAGGCTCTCCTTGTGGAAGTTGAGGCTTGTATATATTTCAATGAAATAATAACACATTCAGGAAAATCCCAATAACTTCAGGTTCAAAGGAAGCCAGAGCATGTTGAGACACGAATTTTGAGTAACACATGAATTCTGAGTAATGAGACATCAAGGTATTCAAATAAAATTACTCAAAGAGATTTACCATAGCTTAATACTTAAAGGAAGTCAGAGTATGAAAAATCTTGAATTTTGAGTAATAAGCATTAAGACATTGAAGAAAACCTTTCAAAGATAGGACCTAAAACTCATTTGACCATAGCTAAATACTTAAAGGAAGTTAGAGCATGAACAATCATGAATTCTGAGTAATAAGAATTAAGACTTTGGAACAAAAACATTTCAAAAGATAGGACATAAACTCAATGAAATATACTAAGAATCTCAGGTGAAGAAAAGTGGTTTTGTTACTGTATATATCACAAAATCTAAAAGCTTTACAATAAAATAATCTTCTGAGATAACATTTTCCAACCTGTAGGCTGAAAATAATATCAATATGTAGCCATTAGGTGTATGGAGTCAAAATTTCAGTGATCAGTGAGTTTACTTGATATGGAGGTTGACGCAGGTCTGAATTTTTAGTAGTAGGATACACACACATGAGACAAGGAAATACACAGTCAATTCACTTATAAAGGAAGTCAAAGCATCACAAGGATGAATTCTGAGTAATCTAAATGAAAACCATTGCACGAGAGATACAAAAAAGGTAAAGATAGAACAAGTAGGCACTAAAAACTCCAAAATCTCAAGTTGGCCAAGTAACCCTATCTCTATATTGCTGAAACAATGAGTTTACAATAAGCTGCAATTTTGCCAAAAATCTCCAACCCTTGAAAAATTCGACCCCATGGCCTTTAATAGAGTTGTTACAACATGATATTATCTACCTCCACGCTATATACATCGAATTTTTGCCTACTCACACCTTGAATAACCATAAAATATCAAATTTATGACAAAGAGACAGTTATCCTACTTGACAGTCCTATTTCAACTAGGACTCAAACTCTTCAATATTATCTTTAACAACCTTATCTAATAAAGAAATTAAATATTTGAAAAGTATGTTGTCACATGGTCGAATTTAGATGATGGGATTCACCACTTTGTGACCACTTAACTGGCCTCCTCAAAACTAGGAAACAAAACCCTGCTTTTTAGGTAAATGGTCCTCATCTTCTTTGAATATTTTGGCTATCATCGCATCTTGAATTTGTTGTCCTTGTCTGTTTAATAATATCTTGACATGGTCTTTAGCTCTTTCATGATCTCTAGTTGTCCAAAAATTGCTCCAAAACCTGCTAAAAAGACTGAAACACAGTGTGCTGCGAAAGTAATGTAGTTTCATAGCGCACTTTCGTAGCGCTTTAAAACAAGACTTTATCCTCAAAATTTTTAACTTTTTCCTTTTGCATAAGGTTACTTATCATCAAACACATCCTTCATGTCAATTTAAGCTCTCAAAACCCTCCATAACTAGTCAAAAATTCAAAAGAGAAGCTATAGTAGTTTCGTAGCACTTTGCTACCCTTCAAGCGTAGATGCACTACGAAACTGCTGAAAATGCAGATTTTTGTAAAATTTTGAAAAGTAAGGACTGTAATTTTCCTAAACCTTGTATCTAACATTTCCTCATCCTTAAATAACCATAAGCCAACTCACCTTATGATCCTTGAGGTGTCAATCTCACCTTTCATATTTAAGACATTCTTGCAGATATTTCCTGTTTTTTCCTGAAAAATAGGTCTTGGAACAGAGCCTATATATCCTAATCCATGATGTAGTTTGAGAAACTGAAGGATGCTTTGTAGGTCATTACTTATTGAAGAAAAAACTCTCTTGGTTTTTTGAAATACATCTCTAGCTGTACAGAAACTGCATTTGTAAAACATGTGTAAAATAGGAAAAATATTTTTTTTCTGAAAATTGGGTCTCAAAGAAATCCTCGTATCTCCCAACGGATGACACCTACAAGAAAAGTGAGAGAGGTTATTGTTATTTTGTATGTTTGGGAAAATAATCTCTCTCAGTTTCTTAAAATACCTTTATGTTTGCACAGAAATTGCCTTTGAAGTTGACTGATCAAAGCTAGAAAACAGATTTTTGCTTCATATTTCGCTATGAAACTTTCAACAGTTTCGTAGCAAAAGTGACTTTTTATAGTGAATTGCAATACGAAACTATTGTTTCTTAGCTAATTTGGCACTTTCGGTACAAAAAACTTCGGAAAATGAAATGAATCGTAGAATGATGAATGATGTGACATGGAGTTAGAATATGGGTGGGTTTAGACCTTAGGGTAAGCTTAAACAAGAAAAAATTGAAATTTCCCTTGACCAAGTAATGAAAAATGAATTCTATGACCCTACCATTTACACATGAACTTAGTTAGCCTTGTCAAATGATTCTTCACTTTTTTGGGTGATAACAGTGACCAGTGATCTGGCTTGGCAGTGACCTTAAAAAATAATTACATTACCATGGAATTTGGTGTTTTGCAAAATGGTGTTCTTATGCTAAATCCAAGCACCCTAAATCTTGGTACATTGCATCTTCGCCTTAAGCTCTTTATGAGGAAACTCACTAGTGGAGACTAAGTGTGCATGTTATTGGGCATTGTAATTTAGATACTAATCAACCATTTTTTGTTGGTGTGATTAATTTTATTTGAATGGGCAGGATGATTTGATTCTTAGTTTCTACTCAAGTCTATTGTGTAGGTATTTTTAATATATATAATGGGAATATATGAAAGATTCTTAAAGTTATGCATTTTTATGAGGATCTCATTCAGAGTAATTGCAATGCTATGCTAAACACTTTTCCCCAATCCTTAGTTTCTTCTCAAGTATATTATGTAGGTATTTTTAATATAGATAATGAGAATATATGAAAGATTCTTAAAGTTATGCATTTCTATCAGAATCTCATTCAGATTAATTCCAATGCTATGCTAAACATTTTTCCCCAAAAGCCATAAACATTGAGTAGCACAACTCAAATTGCCAATATAATAAGTATTCTTTCACAACAAAAGAAAAGTTTATAACTCAGCTATGAAGTCATTACATTGAACTTTCACACAGGTTATTTATCAAAGAAATTCAATAATAAATAGGCCGAAAACTAGATCCATACTAAATCATAAACATGGAGCAACACAACTCAAATTTCCAATATAATGAGTATTCTCTCACACCAAATGAAAAGAATAAACTTCCCTCAAGTAGAAGGCAATGAGCTATGAAGCCATTACATTGAACTTTTGCATAGGTTATTTATCAAAAAAATTCAATAACAAAAAGGGGAAGGACTACCTCCATGTTTTGTTAAAAAAAGATTGTATAATGGACACCATTGAGAGAACGCATGGTAATGAAAAAACAAAACTCATAGTTAATATTAAATTTTATTGATTTATTTGTATGATTAAAAATATATATGCAACATGTCACTTGTCAGTGGGTTATATATATATATTTTAATGTTTTTATTTTATGATGTAGATAGTTTTTTTTTTATAAACTTTATGTATACTTTTACTATAAACAATTTTTGTTATCAATATAAAAATAATAAAAGTTATAACTGTGTAAAAAAACAAAAAAAACTAAAATGATAGATTTTTATTTCTACAAGTTAAATATTATATATTTTATAATATAGTATTTAATATTATATCTATTAAAATATATATCATCTTATTTAAATTACGTTTAAAAGAAATGAGACTATATATGCCAAATTATATCATACTACATTTCTTAAAAAAAACTATCATTTTTTAGCCTACATAAGTTAGTCTATCAATACTTTTTTGATAGAGATATATGCTCTTTATTACAAATTATACTTTACTAAATATCTTACGCAAAAACCCATCCATACTTTCTCCTTCTTATATATGTCCATCTTATTGATAGAGATATATGTTTTGTTTACTTATATTTGTCCATCTTATTGATAGAGATACATATTTTGTTTATTCATTTGTTTTCATAGAGGTATATGCTTTGTATGCTAAATTATACAATATTAAATATCTTACATTAAAACCCATCCATACTTTCACCGACTTATATTTGTCCATCGTATTGATAGAGATATATGCTTTGTTTATTTATTTGTTTACAGATTTCTACGATGATAGGTAGTTTCTAAACACAAAAATAAAATACCACATTACATAACATATACAACATTAAATACTTTACAAAAAAAACCGATCCACACTTTCACGTGCTTTACAGACTTTTCTGACAAATCACGTACTCAGTTGCCGACCTTCTTGACAAATCGCATACGACGTCTGCGTCCGTAGGTACTCCTGACGAACGCAGTTTGGTGCGGCAGCTTAGCAGATTATACAGCAGTTACAGCAGTTACCTCTCTTTAATTTCTCATATTGTTTGCCACAATAGTACCTTTTTTTGTCATCTAAGTCAAATGTCCCCTGGCACCAAAGGAGTCCCTGTGTAAACATGTACTGTTATATTGCTGCAAAATCTCTGCGTGTTGGGAGCGATGATGCTTAGTTTCATAGAGTGGTGACCGACTGTAGATTTAAGGTATTTATGAAAGGTACGAGTGACATGTATTTCTCGTATTTTTTGAATATGATTAATTTGATTGCCACGAGAACACGATTAAATTGATTACTGCGAGATTTGCTGCACTAGCAAGGATTTCTGCAGACATAAGATACAACGAGAGAGGAAGAAGTCATTGTCTGGATTTCTGCAGGCATAATGAGAGTAAGAAATAATTGTTTGTGAAGCTTTTGAATAATTGTTTAACAGCACTGAACTTTAAAAAAATGTTTTCATGGAATTTTAACACAGCATTTTGGATAATGAATTCATGATGTCATGAATATGTGAGAGAAATTTGACTTTGTTAAAATGGAATACTAAGTGCTTCGATTTAGGTTGGAGAATAATAATAAAGTTTAGATTAAAAAAATAACAATTAAATTGAAGAGGTTTGGTAAGTAGCTTGGCTTTTTTATCTTGGCTTTTAAATTGAAGTATTTGGAGTAGGGATATGAAGGGTGGAATCATACCAGCGTTAATGCACATGGTTTCATCAGAACTCCGAAGTTAAGTGTGTTTGGCTTAGAGTAGTACTAGGATGGGTGACCTCCTGGGAAGTCCTAGTGTTGCACCCTCCCCTATCTCTCTGAAAAAAAAATGTGGAGTAGGGATATGAAATGCTGATATTTAAAATGAAATGTGGATATTTAAAATATTGGTGGAAGTTAATTAAAAATAAATATAATAATAAATTGTAAAAATATTTTTTTTAGAAATAAGAAATGTTTTATATAAGTTAATTATAATTTTTTTATTTTAATCTTTACTTAATTATGGTATTATTATCAATTATATCTTGTCTTGATTAAGTTGACATTCTTTGATCATGGTTGACCGTTTTTACCATGGTCAACTTTATCAACTAGTTTCAACTATTCTGTAACATTAGCATTAACATTAATGTAATATCAATTATGGTCAACCATGGTTGATGTAACATTATTGAGACCATGTAAGAGTGGTCAACCATGGTCAACAATGATAAACCAAGTTCAAGCATAATCTTTTCTCTTAATCCCTCTTCAAACATGTAATCATTCTGAATCATGATCAATTGAGGTCAACCATGGTTGACCATCAATGGTGGACCCTCTTCAACCATGGTCAACCTTGTCAACCCCATCAACCCACTTTAACCATTAATGCAACCATACTTGTAACATTAACATTAACATTAATGTAACATCAACCATTGTAACCCATGGTTGATAATGGTCAACAATGGTGGTCAATATTAATGTATCAATTAATGTACCAATGTAATATTGGTCAACACAAATGTAACATTGTTAGATGGATGTAACAATAATACATTGTTACATTAATGGTTGACTATGGTCAACCCCATCAATCCTCTTCAACCATGGTCAACCATGGTCAATGAATCCACCCCATAAATTTCCGTTGTCAACTAACACAACAACATTAGTAAATTTGATGCAGGGGCATTAGGATAAAAGAAAAAAAAAATCGATGTATTTTTAAATAAACTTAGGAGTTTGAAGGAGCTGGATTTTTATGAATAAATTGAGTGGGTTTTAAGTAATTTTAATAAAACATTGTAAGGAATTGTAAATATTCTCAAATCACTGGAGAACATGAGAGAATTTAATTAGTTAGGAATGTGAAGAGTCAGTTTCAGTAAATCTGGGGATTTAGGCTAAATTTAGGACTTTGAGAATTCCAAAATTTTTGTTGAGCTGTCAAATAAGCTGAATCGATTCATTTGTGTTTTTTTTTGTATAAATGTAAGCCCAAAGGCATCAAGAGGATAGATTTGGGAGACCTAGAGAGTAGGCTTAGGAAACAGAGTTGCTGTAAGCCTACGGGCAGTTGAAAAGGGCCATTTGATTTTGAAGATCTGGCCGAAGACGAGGAGAAGTTTTGTGAGTAATTTCAATTAGATATATATGAAAGAATTTGTTTCAGCGTTATGCGAGTATTGTTGATTTGAATTCTGTGTAAATGGGCCTCGAATTTCAATAAGAAATGGTATAAAAATGTGTGAATATACTCTGTAATTTGGGGTTAAATGATGTTCTGTATATGACTGGAAAAATCAATTAATGAGGCAGTTAACATCGATCTTGTTGTTTTAAGTTTAAATGCATGAAGGGTTGTGCATTCCTCTGAGAAAACAAAGAAAGGATAGCAGTAATTGACCACTTCAAGGGTCGATGACATGGAGCGAATTTGAGTTCAATATAGAGTGTGATATCTGAATATATCAGATTTGAAAAAGGGGCGTTCAGATAGAAATGGGGAGTATTGTTTGAAGTTAAACAATGTGTTCAATCAAGGTTTGAAAATCGTGCTTTGGGGGTTTATTGTAGACTTGATCCACAGACATTGGATATGAAACTAATTCATATGTAGGTGAAGATAAAGGTTGTTAAGCCTGTCCGAACGAAACTGGAATAGGTTCAAAATTTAAATGAACTCGATGCCATGAACAAAAGCCAGATCGAGTTTATAAATGTGGAGACAAATGATGAGGGTTTGATTAAACTCTGTTCGTGGTTAATGAAGCTGTGAGGTCGAATGAGAATTTGATAGAGCTGAAAAGCAAAGGAGATGTGGGGTTGTATTGGCCAGCGGAAATGAGAATTTTCAGTGAAAATAGAGGTGCGATCTCAAAATGGGAATGAATTTAGTTCACAGAATTGAATTGTAACCAGAATGAAGGAGAGAAGCAGAACCTTGAATAAATAGTGAAGGCGGTCTTCGAGACAGAAAACTAGCAGTATCGCATGAGGTTAAGAATGGTAAGTTGTAAGTTGAAATAGAACACGATATCTCTCTTTGAGTGAGGCGTGTCCTAAAGTGGTATTCAATTACCACTTTTGTCGTGTGTATTATGATGGTTAAAGTCTGAAGCCTTATGGAGCGCGATGATCGTTGGATGGGTGCACATCTTGGTGTTAAAACATGAGAGCAGATTCACCGTAAGATCATAAATGAATTTGTGTGGTCGATAAAGCAAGCTACGCCTTAATGTTTGTTGGGTTTGATTTTTAATCAAAGTCGATACCTTTGCGTGAATGGTTAGATGTGGGCTGGAGAAACCTTAATACTTCTTGGAAAATGAGAATGGTGAGTGTGTAAAGGTTGGGAAACTATAATTTATTAAATATAAATTATAGTTTAATAATAATGTGAACGGTGAAAAGAAAGTGTGACCTCTTATGCGAAATGGTTGAAGTTGAACCCATATAGTGAGAGTCATAAAGTAGAGTAAGATAGCCTTGAGGTAGATTTATAAAACCTGAGTTATATGCTGACACTTATAACATGGCTTCATTTGTAATATTGTAATATTAATTTGAATAAATATAAAATGGGTTTTGATTATGGTTTTGGCCATAGGTTCTGAACGAAAGCCTCCGGATTAATCTTTGGTTGTTGGTTTTTATAACCAATGTGAAAGGTAAGGAAATATTCACTGAGAGTGAAAGAAAGCTTCCGCACATTATTAATTTAAATTGCCCAGCCCAGGAAAATGAATGGAGATGCATTTTTATATCCATGAGACTTTGAGATTTATTTGGGACATGAATTTCAATGCATTTTATATGCACAGGAAAGTGTGAAAGTGGGTTTAGCGGGGTTATTCTGCAATCAGGTGGTATCAGAGCTGGATAAGCTCTTTGAAAATTATTTTTTGAAATGCATATGTACTGAAGCAGTGACGAAAATTTGAAGTTTTAAATATGTTTAAGAGTGATTGCAGATTTGAAGCGGTGTGCAGTGAAGGTATTCAGGTTTGCAGAATCTGAATTTGAAGGAAAAGTGTTTTGAATATTGCCAGGATATGTTCTGAAGATGTGAGAACAAGTGTGATGGTGATGGCAAAGAGATCAAATTTGAATCTGACAGGACATCGTGCAGTGCAGCAGAGCATTCAGAGAAATTGCAGAAACAATTGCAAATGGATGTTGAACAACCCTTGAAGGTGAGGTATTTTTTATTCTATTTGAAGAATTTTGTTTGCAGAAAGCAGATTGAAGACAATTGAGGAGCATCTCTGCAAGAATATCACAGCTTTGAAGAGCAGTGATGAGGCAAGCCAGTGAAGGTTTCTAAAGAGAAAGGAGAGTGTGGCAGAACCTTGAGAATCCCCAACATAGGTTGGATGAAAGGAGAATAGATGTGTTCTTAAAAGGGTGCAGAGAGTGAAGCCTGAAGGAGTAGAGATAATGCTCAAGAGGTTCCAGAGATAGAGGACCTATACTTGCCAAAAAACCAGATCCAGAGAGAGGATTGGTGAGGTAAGTTGTAACAAGGAGGACTTGTTATTGCAGAGGTTTCAGTGCAGCCCATGATGAGTAGGTGAGAGCTCATGAAGGAGAAGATGGCTACTAATAGTCATAGCAGAGATTGCAGAGGTTCTGAGAGAGGCCACAATAGGACGAAGATGAAGAAAGAGGATGCCAAAACAGCTGGCATACAAAAACTGTTAAAGAAGGAAGAGTATGAGAAAGAGGTAGCTGAGATCAGGGAGCAGTTAAACAAATTGAAACTGATGATAGAAGAAAGCCAGATAGTTGGTTGGCTCGTGAAGAAGAAGGTAAAGTGGCATGGGCTACATATAAAGAAAGAGTAGATGATACATGCTTAGTAGAAAGAGAGATTACTTAGAATTATTGAGTATTTGGAGAAGGACTTGAAGACTGAAACTTCAAGTGAGACCAAGGGATCGAATGACTTTACATCTAAAAAATTTTGTATGTTTGCAGGAAAAACATTTGGAGAAGGACAAACTGCTGATGTTGTCACTAAAGAAGAAAATGGAACAACCAGATATTTTGAAATTGTCCATGCACAGTTGGAGAAAAGTTTTACTTTTCAATACATTGGAAGCAGAGGAAATTTAAATTATGATGATGGCCAAAAGCTAAAAATTGAGCAGTCAATTGGACAGCTCGAAGAGACTAAAGAGAGGACCATTGAACAATTTCTGAAATGTATAGAAGACTTGGAACAGCAGGAGGATTTGATGATCAAATCATCAAATGAGACCATGGGGTCTTATGGTTTTAAAACTGACAATATTTGTGTGAATGTAGGTGTTGAAGAAAATGGTTCATGTGATGAAACTGTATTTAGTGAAGCTGAATGTTGCCAAGAAAGATATGATGATTATATTCCAAATGAAGATTAGATTGAATTATTTCAACAAAAGGAATTCACAAATTCCTTGTTTAATGAAAGAAATTGTTTCAATGAAAATATGACAGTTATGTCTGATGATGAGAAATTTGTTATTAATGATGATAATGAAAAATTGATTTTATTAAATGGTCAAGTGAAAAGTGATGGAAAGATAACTGAAATTATTGTAGAGATGGGAGATCAGAATTATATTCTGATGAAAGCTGAAGGGATAGTGACAACATGGAGCTTGACTTGTGAAGGTAGTGAATATTGTATAAATGTTTTCTCAGATGAGATGACAGATTTGTGGCATGAGTTAAGTGTTCTAGAGTAGAGGATAGAAACACAGAGAAAAAGTGTTCAAAGTGTAAAGGTAGAGTTGAGTGAGAATGAAAAGGTTCATTTTTATGAACTAGAGCAGAGAGACATCCTTGAGAAGGATGATGCTGAAGAGAGACTAGTTGATAGTCTCGAGAATTATTTGAAGGATTGGAATCGGCATATTGATGTACTGATGAGAGAAAAACAGATTGCAGTGTTGCTGGAAGAAATGAAAAAGTAGCAGATTGAAGTGTTGTCAGAGGAAATGTCAAAGTAGCAATTTGCAGTGTTGCCGGAAGTGGAAGAGACACAAATATTCTATAACTTTGATTTTTGTTTTATGATTGCAGGTATTGATGGAAGGAATAAAGAATTTTTGGTCCAGGAGAGGAAAAAAGATGATGACAGTGACTGGAAATTTAAATACCAGTTCGAAGAATTGCTAGACGCAGAGAACAAAGAAATTGTCCCAATTGACAATCAGGAAGAGTTTTTCTGTAGCAGAAGACAAGAGGGCATGGATGATTGGGTGGCAAGTAGTGTAAGGGCTCAGCATGTGGAAGCAAGAGTTCATCAAATAAGAACTCAGCAAGAAGAAGCAAAAGTAGAAGTTCAGCAAACAAGATGGAGCAGTATCCAGCAGTCAGAAGATAAATTATATCAGGAAGTCGAATTGATAAGAAAACTGATGGTGAAGGTGTCTTAGAAGAAGATAGCAGCAAGAAATCAAGGAAGTAGCAGTAACAAGAGAAAGACAGTCACAGACTGTGAAAGCTTAGCAAGTGGAAAGATGCAACATAAGATATGGAAGCCTAGAGAAGTGCAGAGGAAGAATGTTGCAGTGGATGATTAACTACAGAACAAAGTGTGGGATCCAGGAAGGCAAGGATTGAAAACACATGATCAGGATATCATGAATCATTTTAACCTTGGGAGTCTGATGCAGGGGTATTAGGCTAAAAGAAAACAAAAATCCATGTATTTTTAAATAAACTTAGGAGTTTGAAGGAGCTGGGTTTTTATGAATAAGTTGAGTGGGTTTTAAGTAATTTTAATAAAATATTGTAAGGAATTGTAAATGTTCTTGAATCACTGGAGAACATGAGAGAATTTAACTAGTTAGGAATGCGAAGAGTTAGTTTCAGCAAATCTGGGGCTTTAGGCTAAATTTAGGACTTTAAGAATTCCAAAAGTTTTGTTCAGCTATCAAAGAAGCTGAATCGATTCATTTGTGCTTTTTTTGTATAGATGTAAGCTCAAAGGCATCAGGAGGATATATCTGGGAGACCTGGAGAGTAGGTTTAGGAAACATAGTTCCTGTAAGCCTACGGGCAGTTGAAAAGGGCCATTTTATTTTGAAGATCTGGTGGAAGACGAGGAGAAGTTTTGTAAGTAATTTCAATTAGATATATATGAAAGAATTTGTTTCAGCAATATGCGAGTATTGTTGATTTGAATTATGTGTGAATGGGCCTCGAATTTCAATAAGAAATGGTATAAAAATGTGTGGATATACTCTGTAATTTAGAGCTAAATGATGTTTTGTATATGATTGGAAAAATCGATTAATGAGGCAGTTAATATCGATCTTGTGGT
This sequence comes from Pinus albicaulis, assembly GCA_034641835.2. NCBI lineage: Eukaryota > Viridiplantae > Streptophyta > Pinopsida > Pinales > Pinaceae > Pinus > Pinus albicaulis. The sequence continues at coordinate 1,168,860,579 of CM076584.1, read as the reverse complement.
TTTAGGTTTAAATGCATGAAGGGTTGTGCATTCCTCTGAGAAAACAAGGAAAGGATAGTAGTCGTCGACCACTACAAGGGTCGATGACATGGAGCGAATTTGAGTTCAATACAGAGTGCGATATCTGAATATATCAGATCTGAAAAAGGGGCGTTCAAATAGAAATGGGGCGTATTGTTTGAAGTTAAAAAATGCGTTCAATCAAGGTTTGAAAATCGTGCTTTGGGGGTTTATTGTAGACTTGATCCACAGACGTTGGATATGAAACTAATCCATAAGAAAGAAGAGGCGTTGTTGGTCGTTCCAACTAAACTGAATAAAATGAAATTTTGTTGAATGGTGCCATGAACAAAGCTGCATCTAGCTTATAAATTTTAGTAAATGATATGGGGTCGGATTAAACTCACGTCAAGCACAATGAAGTCAAGAATATCGAGAATTGAATAGAACCAAAAGAAAAGAGTCAGTTGTATCAGCTGAAATGAGAATCTGTTAAAGAGAAACGCCTCAATGGGAATGAATCTTGGTCATTTAATTGAATTGAAACTTGGAATGAAGGAGAGAAGGGAATCCAATAAATAGTGAAGGTGCCTTTGTGACGTAAAACGTTAAAGATCGCACATAGTTAAGAATGATAAGTTGTGTTGAAATAGACATACCGCTCTTGAGGACATATCCAAGTGGTATCAATGTCAATTTTGCACTATAGATGAAAATTCAACACCATGGAGCACGATGATCTTCGGATGGGTGCACAACTTGGTGTTGAAACGTGAGAGAAGATTGACCGTGAGATCATAAATGAAGTTGTGTGGTCGATAAAGCAAGCTACGCCTTAATTTTTGTTGGGTTTGATTTTTAATCAAAGTCGCTACCTTTGCGTGAAGGGATAGATGTGGGCCAGAGAAACCTTAATATCTTAAACAAAATGGTAGAGTGTAGCATAGAACAGTACTATATGAATACATTATAGTTTAATAATAATGGAATTTTCAAGAAAGGTAACTTATGCTGTAATAGCATTTTAAAGTTGAACCCATATAGTGAGAGTCATAAAGTATACTAAGATAGCCTTGAGGTAGATTTATAAAACCTGAGCTATATGCTGACACTTATAACATGGCTTCATCTGTAATATTCGAATATTAATTCGAATAAATATAAAATGGGTTTTGATTATGTTTTTAGCCATAGGTTCTGAACGAAAGCCTCTGCATTAATCTTTGGTTGTTGGTATTTATAACCAATGTGAAAGGTAAGGAAATATTCACTGAGAGTGAAAGAAAGCTTATGCAAATTATTATTTTAAATTTCCCAGTCCAGATGGAGATGCATTTTTATATGCATGAGACTTTGAGATTTATTTGGGACATGAATTTGAATGCGTGAGAGTAGGTTTAGTGGGGTTATTCCGCTATCAAAATGTGTGTCACCCACTCATATTGAAGCAATGCATAACTATTGTTGCTTACTTGGTTATTTGGATAATTAGTTTGATTTTGAAACCTTTAATATTTAAGTTAAGGAAAAAACCTATTAAGACTAAAATAATTAGTCAAATTATTCGGGAATACATATCTATATTTTTTATCATTTACAACATAATTATACATGTTAAAATTAGAGAGATATGGTTGGGGAACTCAAAAGAAGAGACCCTTAGGAAGTTATTTAACTACTCGAAAATTAAGTGGTTTTGGTTCTTGGCTTCATTTCCTGGATATAAATGCATCTGAGTGCAAAGGACGGGGGGTTTTGACCATTTTGGAAAAAAAAAGCAGAAAGCTCAATGCTGCAGGTGAAGGACATTCTTGACCTGGGCTACACCGAGTGGAATTCTTCACAAATAGGCGATCTCATTAGAACGGTGGAGGGTACTCTTCTAGTTGAATTTTTTGATCAAGTTATCCAGTTAGAGCACACAAGTAACCTTAGAATGTATAAAGTATTTAATTTTGTGGTTGTTTTATTGAAATGAATTACTTTAGACTACACATGGTTTAAATGTTGTAGTTTTTGAGCCGTAGCAGTATAAATGTATAAAATATGAATGGTTAAGAGGCTATAGCAAAACTAGAGTATAAATGGTTAAGGGATTTACAGAAAACAGGAAAGAGCCACATTAATTTAGACATCGGTTAGTCGAAACTTGGGGTGACCCTAGTCAGATAGTTTGATATGCCCACAAGGACTTGTTTAAGACTTAAATGAACAAGAAAGAACAAGTGTGTAACATGTCTGGTTACTAAATCCATAACCTTATAGAAATAAGGTACCGGTTCTCGATAGTAAACTAAACTTAAAAGTAAACAAGTTCGACGAGTTGTGAATATAAATTCCATAGCTACAAGAAAAGCATGAGTGAGGTTAAAGATATGCACGTTACATCTTCAAACTCTTACTATATGAGAGTCAACTACGAGACTAGTAAACATTAACCATTAAATACATTGGAATATAAGGCGTATCCAGATCCAAAAACTTATTTACACAACAGAAAGACCTAGTTCAATTATTAACAGTTTCATGCAAACATATTTACATTAAAATATGGAATGAAATTGTATTGGTACAGGACCCAGATTCACTAACCGTGAGTTGTCCAGACTCCCAACTAGAATACGGCCCGAGATGTGCTAAATGTATAGTTACAAACGAATGCATATAACCTTAACCTTTAATGGGAACATCGATTATTTTCATATGATATCGATACATATGATGATGGCCAAGTAACCGTATGTACTAAAACATCGAAATTGACATAAAATATATATATATCTATATCTATATTATAAAACTTTTGCATCATGCATGCACAGATTAGGATCGAAATAAACTTTTATATGCTTAATAAATAGTCAAAACAAAATTAAATGGTGTACGAGTTATTACTACAACCAGGCAATCTCTCAGCCATTCTAGAAAAGAAAAACTAGACATATTTATTCACACTGAAGTCTTGCATAGAGTACCAGCATCAAAATTATATATACAAATTATATCACAGTTGACACACAGTAAAATGACCAGGCTCGACGCTAAGTAGCTTTTTGGAGCTTGAAATTGAAAAAACATAGGCCTATTTTGGAATGGCATGTTTTATCTGATGACTATATTGACTCAGAAAAAAAACGCAAAATTATTTCAAATCATTGTGAAGAACCCCAACAGGTTTCCAGAATATCTAGAAACGACAAATTGAAATTAAGTGTCAGCCTTGAAAAGAACTCTGGAGTTGGAGAGAACGAAACCATCGGGGTTGGGTTGTACCTACAGCTAAACACCAACAAATTTCTGAGTTGGGGTACTTATACATAGCCAAGGAGGCTCTGTAGAAACACAAAGAAATTAAAAGAACCTTCGAGTCAATATTACCTGGAAGATGAGGGCTTCAACTCGGCTAGGAAAACATGAAAGCAAAAAAACTCGAACATTTTCCATCCATGATGTCATTGCAATATGGAGCATCGTTTCCTTGGACCAGGAAGTCAGCTAATGCAAAAAACTGTCCAAAATGACAGAAAAACTATTAGGGAAAAAAAAAGAAAATCTAAATAGTAAAAAAATGCAGCCATAGAATCATACCTGAGACAAGAAGAGCAAATCTGGCATCAAATGCATGAGTATCGAGTCCTTCCGGTCGACCGAGTAGCGAAGGTTGCAGAGCAGAGTCAAGGTTCGAAGCAAGATAAAATGAGATTCTCGACAAGGGTTTGGTATGGGGTAATACCCTAACCACTTACTAAAGTACCAATACCATGGGATCAAAATCAGATCAATGATGTTGAACGATGCTAGATGTCCACCACTTAGACAACTAACACAAGTTCGAGAAACTTCAAATGAATGTTGATAGTTTAGCAAAGTTCTGTTGGGAAATAGATATGGTAATCGCAACACTAAATGTATATATCATGTATAGTGTAATATTAGACAATGTCAACATAATTTTAAATATTTTTATAAGTGTCATACCTGGGTGTGTAGAAAGGTCATTTATAATCCAGATTAAATGACCCTTCTACCAGAACCGAGAATGCATAGATATAGGCCAGCCCAGTATGACTTAGGCTAAGTATCCTAAGTGGGTGTGTGCCATATTTTTAGCATATATAATGTTTAAAATTCATATGTTGAACCATATAAATTTTAACATTCTTTTACGCCATTAATTCATTTAAAATTAAATTTATGAAACTCCATCAAGAAACTAATCATAAATTGTGCTCCAGCATTATATATAGTCATTGTCATGTGGTAATGTCGTGTTAAATATAAATTCTTGAGTACCTTGTAATTTTTTTTGTGAGGGGTGTTACAATTGGTATCAGAGTGAAGTTACAACACTTAGGCCTAATTGGGAAATTGAGAATTAACAAAAATATCATTTTTACACAAAGAGAGAGGAGTAGCAGAACAACCTAAGGAGGGGAACATGGATCACTCCACCGAGATGATAAAAAGGATGAGTTGGGCCCCAGTCTCACATGGAAGCCTAACCAGAAATGTGGGTCCAGCTAAGCGAAATACTTCTAACATACACACACTTCTAATGGATACAGTTCCACAATTGCGAGAAGAAATGAAAAACATGAGAGTTTATAATGAACAATTGAGACCAGAACAGGAAATGATTATGAAAATCCTTCTTAATAGACAGAAAAAAAAAATCCAAATCCAACCCTAGAAAATGGAAATAGGGTGGAGGTGTAGCGTCCAATAGAGGGGCATCCAGAAGTAGAAGGGGGTCAAATGGAGACCGAGGAAGAGTCCAAAAACACTTCAACATGAACGATCATTACAAAAAAAAAAGGTTGAGCTCCAAGGGGAGTTTAAAAATATCAAGCCTCCAACATTCGATGAAGAGAAGGAAGAAGTTGTTGAGGCCATATTAGCAATTTACTAGCTACAGGGTAAAGCCACATTGTGGTGGGAAGAAATTAAAACAGTGCGGGGAATTGATGAGAAAGAAATAACTTGGGACAAATTGTAGAAAGATTCCAAAGATAAATAGCTAACTAAATGTTTTTATGATGAAAAAGTGAAATAATTTCACGATTTGAGGCTCAGACAGAAAATGATGGATGAGTTTATCACAAAGTTTACTTCTCTTCCAAGGTATGTTCCTTATATTTAGGAGGAGAAGTCTAAGGTACAACGTTTCGTTAGTAGCCTACCAATAATCAAGAAAGAAAAATTGGATTTTGAAAACCCGAAAATGATGGACGAAGCCATCTGAAAACCTTGAATTTTCTATCAAAAAATGAAAAATTAAGGGGAATCCAATAACAAATGGCCGAGTAGGAAGGGACAATTTTTTTCTCAACCGTCTAAGACTGCTAAAATTTCCATAAGAAAGGGGATGCATAGGAAACAACTAAATGGAAAGTTTTGAACGAATCTACAGAGAAATCAAGTTATGAATGAAAATAGACACACGAAAGCATCAAGAAAACCATGCTTAAACCAACCATCCAACCCTCCTATGCAATGTTGGGGGTTGTGGGGAGACCCGCTACTAAAAATTTCCTTCATGAAAGCAGAGTGGAACCAACTACTAACCTTGAAGAATCTTCTATAGTCAGGCAGATCGCAAGAAGTATATTGTGAATTAATGTTGCCTTGGAGGATTGTCAACTCGAATGATAGCCGACGATGGTGGCGTTTGAAGGTAAATTGGTGATATGATATGGGTGGCTAAATTGTTTTTCTATGCAAGCACCTCCCACTCAATTAAAACAAATTAAGGTTCTTTCTTATACATGCATGTGTGGAATTTAATTCTTCATTCGATTGTATGTGTTTTAACTGGTTTAAGGCTTTATGTGTGGGAAATTAAACATTTGTTTAAGCCGATTGAAAGCATGTACATCAACAAAAAATTGCAGCAAATTAACCAACAACACATAACAACAAACATAATAAAGGATTTCACCCTCAACACTTGGGCTACATATCCTTGAGCCTCTGTCGATGGACTTGGCTCTTTGGGATTAAGATGGTAAATTTATTTGACAAGATGTTTGTTAACTCCAATGGTTTTTTGGACCATACCAATGGGTTTATAATAGAAAAATACCCTTGGATTGACTGCTCAATATTTAGAAATGGACCTAGGCTCCCTTGGGCTTGACCTCTTCTTTTGGTGTCCTTGAGCTTCCCTGAGATTCTCTGTGGCACAAAATATCGTAGAAGTCCTCTTCTACTCCTGAAACCTGTTCTACTATCTCCAAAGCATATCAATAATCCAAAATAGGTTTTTCATTCACTCATAATGAACTGAGGCTCCTCATTATATGCCTCCAACACCTGGTGGCACTAGGCTCCCTGAAACTTCCTCGTAGATTCTTCGGCTCGAGAAGTCTCCAAATGGCTCTAAAAGTCCCTCCATTGGATTCATAATGTCTAAAATAGTCATAAATGACTATTCATTTTCTCAAAATAGCCTCTTCTTGCTCTGGCTATGCCTCCAACACCTGGTGGCACCCTCTGGCTTAGGGCTCACTGAAAATATCCCTGTAGTGTCTCGGCCTTCATAAGTCTCCAAATGCTTCTGAAAACCCCATCATTGGATTCATAAGGTCAAGATAGTAAAAAATGACTATTGGTTTCTTGAGAATGGCCTATGGCTTCCCTGGCTAGGCCTCATTCTCCTGTTGGCTCTTGGTGACCCTAGTGGCCCTTGGAACTTCTTTGAAGAAAAATCATGCCCAAAATTCCTCATCTTGCTCCGAAAACCTCACCAATGGATCTATAATTTTAAATATAGTCAAAATTGACAATTCCTTTTTTTTAAATGGTTGAGAATTGAGCCTTCTACACTTTTTCCCAATATCTCCTAGGAAAAATCCACTAAATGTGGAGAACTCTAGTTAATTGGAGTTAGATTAGGGATGAATTCCAAATTTCAGATGCCACTATCCGATCCACCTACTAAGCCACACATTTAAACGTTACAGTTAGGGTGGTGGCCATATGTGCACCCCCATTCGTTAAGTGGCTTGACCGGAACACATCGACATACAATTGCAGAGTTTAATTACATGCGAAGTAACCAACAACAATATTTATAACTGAATGCACATAGCCTTAAACATCCTACATAAATGTGGAACAAGGTTCTCGGGTCCAACAACATGCAACCAATCACAGTGCATCGAAAATCACTTCTCTGCAAGTTTAACTTGATACCGATAACGTTGAAACCATAATTTATGTGATGTGCACTTGTGTGAAATGCTGACAGGTGGCTCCCCTCATCGCATCGTATATTTCAACTTTATCACATCACAACCAATTTAACATATCTTGTGAACTCTTAGCTTCTAAATATTACGATTTGCGAAATCAATTTTCTAGGTGTTGCAATCTCCGTCATTGGTTTGTTTCTCGTTTCAATGATCCACGTTATATCTATGCCTTCTCACTTCACATCCCACGTTGAACAATTTAACTTTAGAAACTCTTTAACTGTAAACTTTGTTCTGTGTGATATGTGATGTTTCTAATCTACGATTATATCTCTCCCATTGATTGGTGTCAGATCAACAATCCTCTCTATCGCTTCGTTCTGCAACTTGCTCTTAATGTATATTCCACCTTCAACATTCCACGGCTATGCAGTTCAAGACTCCATGAGAGCCACCAATTCAGATCCCATTCTGCTAGTCGATCCAGTTGTGAACTTGTTTTCCATTTTGAACCCAATCCTGTAGCTTTGAATTTTGAGAAAATCCTTAGGCCCTAATCCCAATCTGATCACTCCTTCCCACTGACAAGCTTTTGGAAACACAAAAGCTTATGGTTATCTGCCTTGAGCTTCAACGCTCTACTGCATTCAAGTTATTCTTGACAAGTGTCTCTGGCAATCGCCTTGACATGCTTTGCACCGCAACTGGTTATGTCTCTTGACCACTTCTCTCTCGCTGTTACTGACCCACTTCAGCATTGCTGGCTACTGTAAACTGATGCATACCCTCTTGTACCAATGTTCTCTCTATGTTCTTGGAAAACTGTTAGCCTTCCCACTCAGAATGAAGGTCCTCTTGCAACTAAGGCATACAAGCTCTGTCTTGGAAATCCACTTTCCAAATTAAGCTCGCAAGATTAGCAAACTCTTGTTGCCGACAAAAACACTAGCTTATTCTACAATGGATACAAAACACCTTGCATCTTGTCCACTTCTTCACTGAATGAAAAAAAACTTTGTGAAACATCTTGTCACAATAACACAATCAATCTTGAAAATAAAATCTTATGAAAGAATTAAAATTAAGACCACCTCTCTTTGCTTCTTCAAAACACTTATTGTCACCTTCCTGTAACATCACATGCATGGCAATCATCTTGCAGATTGGTGTATCCATTTATCGACTCACAATCGACAAACACCCTCGACTAAAATGTAAGTCATGCAACACGTGACATCAACAAGAAGTCGACATGAAATGTGCAATACAATCGACACAAGATGATATGAAAAGTGTGCAACAAAATCGACACAAGCCGACAAACATGTGTGTGACACAATTGACACAAGTCCATATACAACATGATACATTGAGAACACTCGTGCATGTATCTATGTACAATGAACCTATTTACAGGTTCGCCATTTACACATAAAAATTCATTCATATGTACACTTTTAACTCTTCCTTTCAAGTACCAACAAGTACATAATCCCAGAACATGTGAGTGAATATAAGAGCTGAACTTAATGATATTTCTGCAACATAAGTGAGTAACATACCCATATTTTACACCTCCATGGTGAAATTTTGCAACAAAAAGAAATGCCTTCAACTGAACAACATTCACATGCAATATTGCATCCTACAAGTTGTGATAATCTGCTGCAACTTGTCATACTTTCAACAGAAATTCAGGCATATATAAGGTTGAGATTTTCATCTATGTACAAAGTAAATGCATGCATTACTTTGTCAAGAAATTGAGCCATTTCTTTCCAACCCACTTCAATGGTGATTTTTCCCGTTGAACATCTTCTTCTTGTTAATCATCTGGACTCACATAGATGATGGAATTTCTGGTCACATTCTCACTAGTATTTTTATCCTCTTGCTTCATGTGCTTGGGATGAGTGGTTGGATGTAGTGTCTAGCATTGGGCAATGAGATGTCCCTTTTTCTGGTAACGTGTGAAAATATTTTACATCTTTTGTTCAAGTCACCTTTGCTTGAACTGTTTCCTATATGCTATCATTCTCTTCCAACATCTCAAAACTTGATGGTTATTCAAACCACAATATGAACAAGAACTTTTTCTCCCATTCATGCATGCATATTTTTCATTCTTAACATAATCATAAAAAACATGATTATAGGAAGAATTATACCTTGAATGTTGCTTTGAATTCTCATTTTTTTCACCTTCCCAAGAAGATGAACTTGAGGACGTTCTAGCTCTCTTTTGAAGACCAACAACATTGTTCATGTCCTTAGAGCTATCACAAATCTCTTGTTCGCCATAAGCTGCATGTCTACAAGCATCTTGTTGCAACATGGCTTTAAAACAATTCCATTCATCTTTATCACAAAATTTTCATGTTTGAGGTTTTGAACATGCAACAAAAGTCTTTCTTGGAACTATTTCAAGTGCCTTCATTTCTTTAGAACTTTCTCCATAAATTTTTCCATAGCCAAGATCCAAATACTTAAGCCTTTCCTCAACCATAATTGGCTCAAAAATGCCTTGTGCATGTTTACCTAATCTTTTACCTTCATAGCCCTTTTTCATCATAAATTTGGACTCTATTCCTCTTGTTTGTTTTTCAAAAGAACCTACACATTTATCTTGAGAGGAAATTGAAGAAAAACTTGAATTATTTACCTCTTCTTCAAGCACATGCTTGGCTAAGGCTTCTTTGGCATCCTGGAGTTGAATATCCATCTCATGCATCGTTTGAAGAAGTTCTCGCCTCTCTTTATTCATAGCAACCAATTTCTCTTCAGGTTTAGTGCTCTCCCTTACATCTTCATACAACTATTGCACCATATCTTTCATGATGTGAAAGTCCTGCTTCATCTATTTATCAAAGAGCCTTGCAAAGGAGGAGGATTTAGAAACATCACTTGATGAAGTTCTCATCACTATGTAAATGAATTAAAGATCTTCAAAAACAATTCATGAAGCTTCAAAAAAAAATTGACAAAGCTTAAAAAATAATTTGGTTGTAGATTCAAGCTCTTCTCTGTAGCTTGTATCTATTTTTCAAGAAGCCTCTTTTGCAAGTAATCCATCTTGTGCTTCAAGGGTTTCGTTGAGGTCCTTTGGGTAATGAGGACGCTTTCAACCTTATTCCTTCTTTTCCTCTTCTTGACTTAGCTATTTTTAGCTCCTCTTCACCTATAGCAAACTCAAACTTGTAAGCATTAGTCAATTTGCAAACAGTTAAACTGGTTTCACTGTGAAACACCCTTCAAGTCAAACAAGAAAGCAAGCAACCTTGTGATCTTTTAGGCAAGCAACCTAGTGCTCTGATACCAACCTGATCTCATATGCATGGCTAACTTGTTTTTCTATGCAAGCACTTTCCACTCAATTAAAACAAATTAAAGATCTTGCTTATACATGCATGTGCGAAACTGAATTCTTGATTCAGGTGTATTTGTTTTAACTAGTTTATGGCCTTAAGTGTGAGGAATTAAACATTTCTTTAAGTTAATTAAATGCATGTACAACAACAAAAAATTGCACAAAATTAAACAACAACACATAATAGCAAAAATAATAAAGGAGATCACCCTCAACACTTGGGCTACGTCTCCTTGAGCCACTGTCAATGGTCTTGGCTCTTTGGGATTAAGATGGTAAATTTCTTTTACAAGTTGATTCTCAACTCCAATGGTTTTTTCAAATTTAACAATGCATTTAAAATACCAAAATACCCCTATATTGACTGCTCAATATCTGGAAATATAACTAGGCTCCCTTGGGCTTGACTTATTTTGTAGGTGTCCTTGAGCTTCCGTGAGCTTCTCTCTGGCACAAAATATCCTAGAGGTCCTCTTCTACTTCTAAAACCTATTCTATTGTCTCCAACACATATCAATCATCCAGAATAGGTTGTTCATTCACTCAGAATGAACTCAGTCTCCTCGTTCTATGCCTCCAACACTTGGTGGCACCAGGTTCCCTAAAACTTCCCTATAGCTTCTTCAGCTCTAGAAGTTTTTAAATGGCTTTGATAATCTCTCCATTGGATTCAAAATATCCAAAATAGTAAAAAATGACTATTCATTTGCTCAGAATGGCCTTTGGCTTCTCTAGCTATGCCTCCAACACTTGGTGGCACCCTGTGGCTCTAGGATCACTAAAAACTTCCCTATATCATCTTAGACTTCAAAAGTCTACAAATTATTTAGAAACCCCCTTGTTGAATTCATAAGGTTCAATATAGTCAGAAATGACTATTGGTTTCCTGAGAATGGCCTCTAGTTTCCCTGGCTAGGCCTCATACTCCTGTTGGCTCTTGGTGGCCCTAATAGCCCTTGGAACTTCTATGAAGAAAACTCTCAGTCAGAAGTCCTCAGTTGGCTCTAGAAACCTCACCAATGGCTCCAGAATGTTCAATATAGTAAAAATTAACTATTCCTTTTTTCATAATGGTTGAAAATTGAGCCTTCTACACTTTTTCCCAATATCTACTAAGAAAACTCCTCTAAATGTGGAGAACTCTAGTTAACTGGAGTTAGATTATGGATGACTGCCAAATTTGGCACACATATCTGCTCTGCCTATTAAGCCACACATTTAAACATTACGGTTAGGGTGGTGGCCCCATGCGCACCCCCATCCGTTAAGTCACTTCAGCGAAACACAATGGAATACAATAACGAAGTTTAATTACATACATATGCGAAGCAAACAAAAACACTCATTATAATATAATGTACATAGCCTTAAACAACTTACATACACACGCAACAGGGATCTGATGTCTCACAGCACGCAACCAATCATAGAACATCGCAAATCACTTTTCCGCAAGTTTCACTTCATACCGATAATGCTGAAACCATAATTTATGCGATGTGCGCTCGTGCGCAATACCGACACGTGGCTCCCCTCATCACATCACATATTTCAACTCTACCGCATCGCAACCAATTTAACATATCTTGTGAACTCTTAGCTTTTAAATATTGTGGTTTGTGAAATCCATTTTCTTGTTGCTGCAATCTCTATTGTTGGTTCATTTCTCATTCTGATGATCCATGTTATATCTCTACCTTCTCACTTTGCATCGTAGGTCAAACATTCTAACTTGTGATACTCTTTAACGGTAAACTATGTTTTGTGGGATGTGCGATGTTTCTCAATAGCGATGAGATCTCTCCCGTTGATTGGTGTCAGATCCACGGTCCTCGCTATCGCTTTGTTTTGCAGCTTGCTCTTACTGTCTGTTCCACCCTCAACCTTCCACGACTGTGCAACCCCTGATTCTATATGCAGAGTTCAAGACTACATGACAACCACCAATTCGTATCCCACTCTATTGGTCGATCTGGTTCTGAACATGTTTTCCATTTCAAACCCAATCCTGTAGCTTTTAATTTTGTGTAAATCCTTAGGCCATGATCCCAATCTGATCAATTAGTTAAACACTATGACTCTATTTTAATATACCCCAATGTCAGTTCGAGGTACATTAGTCCTAAGGTTGTTGAATTATGTTCTTTAAAAAATATTAAATTTAGCAATTCCTGGTTAGTACAAGTGGCTACTAGGGTGAAGAGAAGGGTTGTTTCCAAAGTAGAAGATGGTCCTGTGGAAATTGAAGGTTAACATATTACAACAACTTTAATCATAATACCCTTTGGTTCCTCTGACATGCTAATTGGTATGGATTGGCTAGAGGAGTATTGGTCCCTAGCAGATTGTAAATAAAACACTACAAGTTTCCTTACTGATGAAGGGAATAGAGATCTCATTCAAGGCATTAAAAGGGGTGTAAAATTGTGACCTATTACAGCTAATCAGTTAAGCAAGTTCATGGAAATGACTGTCAAATATACGTGGTACAAGTGGGATATACGAGCTTGAAAGATAAGTTAGAAAATTTAGAAAGTATACTAGTGATACACGAATTTTTGAATGTATTTCCAGAAGAAACTCCAAGATTACCACCTAAGCGGAATATATATTTTACCATAGAGTTAGTTCTGGGAGTAGCACCACTATCGAAATCCCCTTACCACATGATTATCCTTGAGTTAACATATCTAAAAATAGAATTTCAAGAGTTACTATAGAAGGGATATATCCGGCCAAGTTTGTCATCCTACGGAGTTGCGGTGTTGTTTGTAAAGAGAAAGGATTGTAATTTCTAGTTGTGCATTGACTATCTACGACTAAATAGATTAACCATTAAAAACAATTATATGTTACCAAGAGTTGACAACTTGTTTTACCCAGTGATGAGTGCTACCATATTTTAAAAAATTGACCTACGATTAGGTTATCATCAGAAGAAGATAACAAATGGGGAAATCCACAAGACAACATTCTGTACCCATTATGGTCATTCTGAATTCATTTTGTTACCTTTTGGGCTCACCAATGCCCCAACTAAGTTCATGAGTTTAATTAATGGTATTTTTATCCCTTCTTGGATATGTTTGTCTTAATTTTTATAGATGATATTCTAATCTACTCAAGAAACTTGAAGCAGCATAAGGAGATTTTATCACATAGTGCTGCAAAATTTGAGAGAAATAATTTTTATGCAAATTTCAGCAAATGCGATTTATTTAAAGAGAAAATTAACTATTTTAGGGTATGTTATCTCATCTGAAGGTTTATTAGTAGATCTTGAGAAAAGAAGAACCATCATGAGTTGGTATGCTCCAAAAAATGTTGCACATATTATATATTTTATGTGGTTGGATGGCTATTATCGCCGTTTCGTTGAGGTATTTTCCAATTTTTCATTCCCCATTACCTCGTTTAAAAATAAAGGAAAATTATTTAAGTGGACAGATGAATGTCAACTTAGTCTTGTAAACCTAAAACACTTGTTAACTACAACCCCTTTGCTGAAAATTCTGTATCGAGAGAAATAATTCACTTTGTGCAAAGATGAGTGTTAGGAGGGTGTTAGAGGAGCATTAATGAAAGAAGCAAGGGTCATAGCCTATGTGTCAAGAAAATTGAAAGATATTAAGAAACAATATTCTTCATATGATCTAGAATTAACAGTGATTATCCACGCCCTTAAATTCTGGAGGCATTACCTTGTATTGAAAATATTTTTGCTAATGAGAGATCAAAATAGGCTAACCAATTTCTTTAAGCAACCCAGTCTAAATTCTCACCAAGAATGGTGGAAAACATTATTAAGTGAATTTGATTTTGATATCAAGCATCTAAAAGGGAAGGAGAACCACATAGCAGACAAGCTGAGTAGGATATTGCATCATCTATATGAAGTAACCTACATTCATGTAGATGTTTATTTTTCCAAGAAAATTGAAGAAACTTCCCTTAGAGATCTAGAGTATCAATTTCTATGGTAGGAAAGGTAAACAAATTAAAAACACATGACAACAATATGAATATGACATAAATGACTAAAATTTAGTGACATTCTAGGGAATTATTTATATTCCAAATAAATCGGCAGTCAAACAAATTTTTTTCGATGAATTTCACTTGAACCCTTACGCCGCTCACCCTAGATACCAAAAATTATTAATTGCAATGAATAAAATCTATTTTTTCCCAAGAATGAGGAAGGATGTCATAGAATATCTAGCTAAATTCCTGGCATGTCAGCAACTGAAAGTGAAGCACCAACGTCAAGCTGTACTATTTCAACCCTTACCAATACTTGAATAAAAGTGGGACACTATTACACTGGACTTCATAATAGACTTGCCAAGATCTAAGAAATAGAATGACTCAATTCTGGTAGTAGTTGATAAATTGAACAAGGGAGCTCACTTTATACCTATTAAATCCACATATATGACTGTCCAAATTGTAAATGAATTTATGAAAGAAATATTTCACTTACATGGGATGCCAAAAATAATAGTCTCTGAAAGGGATGTGAATTTTACATCTGCATTTTGGAAGGCCCTTTTCACCAGATTTTGTACTCAAATCGAGCTTAGTACAACTTACCACCCGCAAACGTATGGGAAGATTGAGCTGATCAATCAAGTATTGGAGGATATGCTATGGACGTATGTCATGCATTAGCTAACTAAGTGGGAGGAATATATCCATTTAGTGGAATTATCCTATAATAATAGTTATCAAGAGTCATTACCGATGGGTCCTTTTGAAGTGCTATATGGGAAAATAGGTCAAACTCCTACCAAAAAGAGTATCACATAAGATAAATTAATGTTAGGGCTTGAAACCTTAGCAAAAGTGGAACAGGAAGTGAAGAAAGTATGACAAAATATAAAAGTTGCACATGACAAAGATAAAGATTATGTGGATTGGAAAAGAACCCAGAAATAATTCCAGGTGGGCAGCCACATTTATGGGAGTGTTAAACCTAAGAAAAACACTCTCATGTGGCTTGGTTGTAAAAAACTATCACCTCGATGTTGCGGAACTTTCCAGATAATGGAAAGAATAGGAATCGTATTCTATAATCTTTCTTAACAAGCCATATAGATGTACATAATGATTTTCATGTTTCTATGCTTAAGAAGTATATATTATGACTCTAGTAACATCTTAAATTGGCAAGATCTACAAGTATCTAATATTATATCATGATGTATGTTGTGTTAAATAAAACAATTACTTAATAGAGCTAAACGTTGTATTGTATGTGTCATGCAAATTGAATAAGGTGGAGAATTTTCGGTAGAACCTATGCACAATCTAGAACATAGAGAAAAAATGTTTTCAAGGTGATTTATCACCCAAGTTAAGGTGCACTTTAAGCACTTTAGACCAGAAGAGGGCACTTGGGCGGATCAATAACTGATGCAAAAAATATACCCTCACATGTTTCGTGCAAAAAATTAAAACACCAAGGATGGTATTTCAAACAAGAGGGGGAAGATGTCACCCCTTGATATTGAAGCATTAGGTAATTATTGTTGGTTACTAAGTTTGTTGGATAATTATTTTGATTCTATGACCTCTAATATTTAAGTTAAGGAAAAAGTATGTCGAGACTAAAAGAATTAGTGAAATTATTCGAGAATACATATCTATATGTGTTATCATTTATAATATTAATGTACATGTTAGAATTAGTCATATATGGTTGGTAAACTCAAAAGAAGTGACCCTGAAGAAGCTATCTAAGTACGAGACAGTTAATGCTTTATGCTTCTTGTCTTCCTTTCTTGGAGATAAATGAATCTCAGTGGAAAGGAAGGGAGTTATGGCATTTTTGGAGAAAAAAAGTGGAAAGGAAGGGGGTTCTGGCCATTTTGGAAAAAAAAAATGGAAAGAAAGAAACAAAACAAAGAAAGTGTATCTAGATGCTGCAGGTGAAGGAAATTCTTGAGTTGGGGTGGACCCAGTGGAATACTTCAAAGATAGGCTTGGGACAGGACCTGGAAAAGGTCTTCTGGTCTGCAAGTGGACCCAATTGGTCAGTGTGTCAACAAAATTGTGTTTGTAGTTGGAAGCTCAGGGGAAGACTCGAACATGATCATTGATCTCATTGGAAGGGTGAAGGGTAATCTTCTAGTTGATTTATATGATTGAGTTCTCCAATTAGAGCAAATAAGTAATCTTGGAATATAAAGTATTAAATTATGTGGTTATTTTTTTGTATTGGAATTACTAGACTGTAGATGATTTTAATGTTGTAGTTTTTGATCTGTAGAAATATACCTATATAGAAGAGGAATAGTCAAGAGGATGTAGAAAAAATAGAGTATAAATTGTTAATGGATTTACTGAAAATGGGAAAGAGCTGCAGTACCATAGGCATTGGTTAATTGAAACATGGAATGACGATAGTCAGACAGTCCAATATGGCCACAAGTACTCGATTAAGACTTAAATGAACATGAATGAACATGTGTGTAACCTGTATAGTTTTTAAATCGAGAACCTTATAGAAATAACATACTCGTTCTTAATAGTAAAATAAACTTAAAAGTAAACAAGTTCAGCAAGAGTTGTGAAATAAATTTCATAGTTACAATAAAAGAGTGAGTGAGGTTAAACACATGTAGGTTATGTCTTCAAACCTTTGCTATACAAGAGTCAACTCTAATACTGGTAAATAATAACCATTTAAATACAACGGATTATAAGATGTAACGAGATCTAGAAACTTGTTTACCCAATGGAAAGACATAGTTCAATTATTAACCTTGTCATGAAAACATATTTACCTTATAATATGGAAGGAAATTGTATAGGTACAGGACCCATATTCATTGGTCTTCAGTAGTAAAGTCTCTCAACTCGAATAGGGCCACAGATGTTCTAAATGTATAGTTACAAATGAATACGTATAACCTTAACGTTTAATAAGAACACTGATTATTTTCATAAGGTATTGATACATATGATGATGGCTAACTAAACGTTTGTGCTAAAACATCGAAATATATATATATATATATATATATATATATATATATATATATATAAACCTTTCGCATCTTACATGCACAAACAAGAATGGAACTAATCTTACATATACTGAATAAATTGTCAGAACAAAATTAAATGGTGAAGGAGTTATTACTATACGATACTAGTAAAAAGTAACAATTTAAATACAATGGAATATAAGACGTAGGCAGATCTAGAAACTTGTTTACATAATGGAAAGACATAGTTCAATTATTAACCTTGTCATGAAAACATATTTACATTAGAATATGGAAATAAATTGTATAGGTACACGACCCAGATTCATTGGTCTTGAGTAGTCGAGTCTCTCAACTGGAATAGAGCCAAAGATGTTTTAAATGTATAGTTACAAATGAATGCATATCACCTTAACCTTTAATAGGAACGCTGATTATTTTCATACAATACTGATACATATGATAATGGCGAAGTAAACCTTTGTGCTAAAACGTCGAGATATACATATACAGACATATGGAACTAAAATTTCATATGATGAATAAATTGTCAGAAAAATATTAAACGGTGAAGGATTTATTACTATACTAGAGTAAACTCTAAGACTGGTAAATACTAACCATTTAAATACAATGGAATATAAGACGTAGCCAGGTCTAGAAACTTGTTTCCACAATGGAAACAAGTAGTTCAATTATTAACCTTGTCATGAAAACATATTTACATTATAATATGAAAAGAAATTGTATAGGTCCATGACCCAGATTTGAGTCTCTCAACTGGAATAGGGCCAGAGATGTTCTAAATGTATAGTTACAAATGAATGCATATAACCTTAACCTTTAATAGGAACACCGATTATTTTCATAAGATATTGATACATATGATAATGGCCAAGTAAGCCGTTGTGCTAAAACGTCGAACATCGATATATATATATGCCTTTCGTATCTCACATGCACAGACAAGGATGGAACTCAGATTTCATATGCTGAATAAATTGTCAGAACAAAATTAAATGGTGAATGAGTTATTACTACAACCCGGTTATCTGTCAGCCATTCCACAAAATAAAAACTAGACGTATGTATTAACACATAAGTCTTGCATAGAGTACAAGTATCAAAACTATATACAAAAACTACATCAGGGTCGACACACAATATAAAACATTCAAGAAAAATGGACAAGCTCCAGGATAAGAAGCTATAAGGAGCTTGTAATTGAAAAAATCTAGTCTTATTTTGACACAACATGTTTTATTTGATGGCTATACTCGCACCGAACAAAAAACGAAAAATTATTTTAAACCATTGTGAAGAACCCTAACGGGTTCCAGGAATACCTGGAAATGAGAAATGGAAGGTAAGCATCAGTTTTGAAAACAGCTATGGAGTGGCAGAAAATGGAACAATTGGGGTTTGGTTTTACCGGCAACCAAACACTAACAACATAGTTAGTTAGGGTGCTTATAGATAACCGGGGAAATTTTGTAGAAACAGAACGAAATTAAAAAAAACTTCGAGTCAATATTACGTGGAATATGAGGGCTTTGACTCGGCCAGGAAAACCTGAAAACAAACAAACCCCAATCTTTTCCATCAAGAACGTCGTTACTCTCTGGAGCATCGCTTCGTTGGACCAGGTAGGCAACTAGTGCAAACAAATGTCCAAAATGATAGGACAAGTATTAGGGACAACAGAATAAAAGCTAAATAGTATACAAATACAGCCGAGGGAAGCCATATAATCATACTAAGAGAAGAAGATTAAATATGGCATCAATTGCATGAGTATCCAGCCCTTCAAGTCGAGTGAGTAGCTAAGGTTGCAGAGCAGAGTCAAGGTTTGAAGCAAGAGAAAATGAGATTCTTGACAAGGGTTTGGGAGGGGTTAATACCATAACCACTTCCCAAAATACAAGGACTGTGGGATCAAAAGTGGAACGACGATGTCGAGTGATCCCAGACATCCATTACTCAGACAACCAGCAAAAGTTCGAGAAACTTGGAATGAATGTCGATATTTTAGGAAAGTTATGTTGGGAAATAGATATTGTAATCAAAACACTACATTTATATACCATGTACAATGTAATGTTAGACAATGTCAACTAAATTCTAAAGTTTGTTTAGAAGGTTAATAACCAACGTGTGTAGAAAGGAAATCTATAATACTGATTAAACGATGTCAGAGATACCCTTCTATCAGAACCAAGAACGCATAGTGGTAGGCTAGCCCTGTACAACTTAGGCTAAGCATCCTGAGTGGGTATGTGCCATATTGTTAGCATATATAATTTTTAAACTTCGTATGTTGAACCATATAGATTTTAACATGCTTTTATGCCATTAATTCATTTCAAATTAAGATGAAAGAAACTCCATCAAGAAACTAATCATAAATTTTGTTGCAGCAATATAGTCCTTCTCATGTTGTAATGTAATGTTGTTAAATATAAATTCTTATGTGACTGGTAAATATTTTGTTCTTAGGGGTGTTACAATGATGGGGGTTACAATGTGGCTGATATATGTAGATCATCTGGATTTTCCACATTAGCAAATGTGGTTAGTATATGTAGATGATCATTTTCCACTTTTTATATGGAAATGGGCATATGAAAATGACATCCATCATCATATATTAACCACATTTACTAATGTGATCGTGCTATTTGTGCCCATAGGAGCTCTACAACTCCATATAGGGGTAGATCTCACCTAAAAATGTAAACACTTATACATAAACATGTAAACGTAAATTAAATATAAACATAAAGGAACAAATAAGCATGTAAATTTAAACTTAAATATAAGCATAAAGGTAATGTTTAATATTTAACATTCAACCCATTATCACCTTAGTTTAAAGTAGGCCTTATTTAAAAACCAATCTAATTATTATCATGTATAAACAGGTAAACATCAAGCACATAAACTTGTAAATGTAAAAATAAATGTTTAACATAACATTTTTAATGTAATGTGGGCCCTATTTAAAAATCAATATAATTATTATTCTGTATAAACATAAAATTAAATATAAAGATAAAGGAACAAATAAGCAAGTAAACTTAAACTTAAATATAAGCATAAAGGTAATGTTAAATATTTAACTTTCAACCCAGTATCACTGTAGATGTTACATAAATAAGTTAAACATGTGAATGTAAATGTTTAACATTTAAACTTTTTAATTTAATGTAGGCCTTATTTAAAAATCAATCTAATTATTATTATGTATAAATAGATAAACATGAAGCACATAAACTTGTAAATGTAAAAGTAAATGTTTAACATAACATTTTTAATGTAATGCGGGCCCTATTTAAAAATAAATATAATTATTATTATGTATAAACACATAAAGGTGTTCATATTTGAAAACAACTCCCTAGATGTCACTATATACACCTTTGCAAAGTTGGATTGAATGTTAGATCATTGAATATTTGTGTATCCTCTTAATAGTTAAATAAAAAGTTAGCCTTCCTTAAAAGTTAAGGAAAAACTACATCAACCATTCTTGTCCAATCTATAAACCCTGAAAACGAACCAAGATTCTGGAGATGCGGAGGTCAATCATCATGGGCTGACAGGTTCCCACAAGTGGGACTCTATTGTAGGGAGTACATACTATAGCTGTAGTCTAACTAGACTTCTTTTTCGCCCAGAAAATTATGAAAATTCGAGTAGAAAATCAGGCAGGGATTTTTGTAAATCCACATTATAACTATCAAACTTTAATATTTTGGGTCTCCTAGAGGTTTTTGATGGTGCTGAATCCATTTCCACCATCAAAATCATGATTCAGACACTGTTACTATAATATTTCTTAATTTTTTTTGGCTCGGATTCTGGCCAAATCTCCTGAGTAAAATATCAATGTAATTATTGGAACCTGATTTATCATTTCCATGTTCATTATGCATAAATGGAATTAAGATAAATTTTTCAAGGTACTTATTTATCAATAGATTAATCTAAGGCAAGCCCTCTGCAATTAAAATATTTTATTAACTAAAGGCTTCAATGATGATTTAGTTGCGTGGATCCATATGCAAAGGATATTCTCTTCAAGATGCTCCAGTTATGTCCTTCTCAGGTATATATCGCAATTTATGTTTTATACGATCTGATGATGTCCTGTTTCATCAGAAGATGTTACTGAATTAAAATACATTTTGTGGATTTCTGTAGAGGATAACTGCGAAAGAAGCGTCAAATTTAAAATAATTCTAGACAGATCCATTGCCTTGCAATATGAGGAGGTTTAATATTATTTTCCCAATTCAACTCAGGATTAAAATTCCCAGAATTGAAGGTAATTCTACTGAACATGTTAATTGCGTGTTTGCAACATTGCAAAATATGGGGCAACAACTACAACAGAATATCATGATGAAAATACCTAGGAGAAGATACAGGCAGCAGAAAATTCTGCCCCAAAGAAACCAAAAATATCTCATCCCAATCCCAATTTGCCATTAACCCAAGTTCCATTCGCAGCAGGGCCATAGACAAATATTGAACCAACAGGAGGAGCAGGTTGAGCTTGTATTGTAGTAACTCACTAAGGGACAGGGAAAGGGCCATGTCTTCTTAATCAACTCACATAATAGACTATGGTATTATAACAAAATTTATCTATAAATTAAGGATCTTAATAGGAAACTGAGAATAAGTGCTTTGACATTTCTTATATGTTGGTGCCTATTTTGATTTACCAACCATTTTATTTATACACTTTATTTGATTAAACAAATATTTAGTTGAATGATTATAGTTTTTCAATGGATTTTTTGATGTCTTCTTTTACTAAATTGTGATAACCTTGATTTGTTAACCATCAATGATGATGTAATACTAATATTTCTCGATCAATTTTGTTTTGCATATTTTCTTATGTCCTTTAAGTTTTCAAGTATTTTTAAAGGTAATTATCTTTAATGTAAGAGGCTAGATTTAGTGTGCAAATAAATATGTATTTCTTAACAATAATTGGTGAATTGGTAAGTTAAAAGTACTCAAGCTATTGTTCTTCAAAAATTTTATGTGCAATTATTATTTCCAAAACTCTAAATAAAATAAAAAACAACATACCATGGGAAAATTGTAAGGGTTAAGTTTCGTCATTTTCTGTTTTATTTTATAAATGATTTATTCAAAATTTATAAGATTAAATCAATTTGCATAAACAAACTCTTATGAACAATTTACAAAGTCCTTAAAACTACAAATATTTTTACAAAAATATCACCATATATAATGAATCAATAAGACTTGTGCTTTAGGATATTAAATTTAATTTGGGTGTCTAAAAATTTCCTTCTTTAATGTCATTAAAAGAATGTAAGTATCTTATAGTTGTAATTTGTGAATGATTGTAATGACTATGTATGCTTTTTAAATTGAATTTTGAATTTTTTATGATATTATATTTTTCTATTTTATTCTTAACCAAATTTATATAAAACCATATTTTAATAATTTAGTCGTAAGACATTCGCCTTTGAAAACAAATCCCCTAGCTGCCATTGTGTATAACCCCAACCGTCACTATGTATAAATCTGCAACGTTGGATTGAATAAATATCTGTTTGTCATCTAATTAGAAGTTATAATGAACAATTACCTTGCATTAACAGTTAGGGAAAAATGACATACTGTTGGACATTGGGTTCAATGCTCCCCATGTGTTTCGCAACATGGACTAATGCCTGTGGGTTTTGGTCTAACGACAATCATGATTCCAACAAGTGGTATCAGAGTAGAAGGTCTCGAGTTTGAAACTCACCCGACTCGCGTTGGGGGGAGATTGTTGGACAATGGGTTCAACGCTCCCCGTGTGTTTCGCGACATGGACTAACCTCCTTTAGTGGATTCTAACTCTGGCGACTGTAGCGAAGACTAATACCTGCAGGTTTTGGTCACGACAATCGTAATTCGAACAGATACAACCATTCCTATAAAATCTACAAACCATTGAAATCGACATTCCTCCATGAATGACTAAAAATGGACTATAAATTTCAGTGAATTTGGTCTCTTGGGGCTCAATCCCTTCACTCACAATTATGGGAAAACTACATACAAACCTTATTGTCAAATCTACAAACCCTCGAAACCAACTTTCCTCCTTGCGCAGTTGAAACTAGACTGTAAATTTCTGTAGATTTGGTCTCTTAGGGTTAGACCCCTTCACTCAGTAAAGTATTTGATGCTTAACGCACCTACAAATTACTCTTTGTGCCAAACTATATACCTTTCTAGAAGCTTGTCTACGAATATCAAAACAGACCAACCTTTCTCTAGCAATTCTTGCTCAATCATATTGCTATGTCCTCCAACTACTGTTCAATCATATTAGTGCCCTTTGCTAGAGAAGCGTGGATCACCTCTAGGAAATTTCAGGCACGAAACTAGCCCAAAAAACCACATTATTGAGTGCAATAAATTTTATATCCTATATTAACATGTAGGACCATACAAATTGAACGGGTATGCACAAATCTCCTTGTATTTCCCCATTTATGAAATACTACTAGGGATTCTAAACTACCCCTACTAAAGAAAGAAATGCACTCATGTTAAGCTTAACTATAGCAAGAAGTATCCATTTCCAATGGAACTAGACATAACCTAGGACAAGCTCAGTGTATATATGCGAGTATAGATCTGCAGACACCTGAGGAGGGATCCCTTTATCTTGAAAAATGCTTAATCCACATGTGTTACACAAAAATTTGTCACCGTCCCTGCCATTCCCAATCCCGCACATTGGAGGACTCATTCCGTGACCTGTGAGCAGAGACAAGACTTGAAAATACTTTCACTGCATCCCTCTGAAGATGAGATTTCATTGCCCTGAAGACATCTCCCTGCCAAAAACGCTAAAAATAGCTCTTTTTCCATTGGCATGGTTCCACAGTTCAGCCCTCGCGCCAAGGGGCCAAATCCTCCAAAGAGGGCGCGCCAATTGGCGCTCTGTCATAGAGCCGCACCCGCGCCAACCATATTAAGAGGTGTTTTTTAAAAATAAATGTCGGAAGTTTCGTCCTAACAAATTCCCGGACTGCTATCTATTTTGAGTTGGGAGGTTTGGCTACGGATTTCCATAGAGAGGAAGTGGTTTTCCACCTCTCATGGAAGCTTCCTTGATGATAGGGCCAATTCCATAATTATAGGGATCCCAACTCCCCTTCCTCCATCTATAAAAGCTTGCCCATCTCCTTTGCAAGCTAGTTCCCAAGAGCTTTCATATCCTCATGTTGCAAGAGCCTTCTTGATTCTCTTAAGGCCGAATCCAAGCAAGGAGACTATTGTCAAGTATCCGGAGAGAGAGGCTTGTCCCATCCTTGACAGGCTTTATCGAGACATGTTTTACTGACGACCCGCCAAAGGAGAGTGCTGCGTTGAAGCTATGGTTGTATTCTTCTTTTGACTCATTAATGATAAGCGACTATTGGTTATGGTTCCACTCTTGTTCTTGATTATGTTCATGAGTTATGTCCTCTTAGACTGACATATAGTTGTATATACCGGATTTTATGCTTGCGTTTGTGTTGTTTCTTGCATGTGCAGGTGTCCGATCACGGAGATCGTGAGGATTGTGATCTGCCAGGGCAAAGGAACGGGAGCACCACCTCTTCTAGAGATGACAGCGTTGGATTCCAGGTAAGCCTTCATCGCAAGTCAGTTTATTTGCAATTAGGAACCTACACCGTAGCGTGTTTGATTGTTTCGAGACCCGATCTGGGCTAGTAGGGATCGCTTCTGTCCGCAGAGGGGATTAACCTCTTCAACAATTTGGTGACTCCGCTGGGGAATCAGCTTGTTGTTTGATTTGCAAGCTATAGACGGAGCTTGAAGTGCAGCCAGATAGCCTTCGGAACGCTTTTACTCTGCATTAGCGGAGTAGATCAATGCTGCTTCAGTCAATCTCCGGTTAAGTTTATGGACTGAACAAATTGGAGTATTGTCTTCTCTTTTCGGTCAATTTCTTGGCTTTGCTTGCTTGGTCAGTTCTTTGGACTATTTTTTCTGTTTTTTTGGCTTTTTTTTAGCCTTGTTATCACTTGTCTATGTCTGAGATTGCTTGTTTTTCATTTTCCCATAGTAAACTCGGCTGGCGCGCTTTTCAGTGTGACAGTCGCGCCCATTGGCGTAGGTTGCCTGTGTATCACCCGCACCATTGCCTTTCTGGTGCTAATTTCAATCTCACAGTCGTGCCAATCCTGTGAGCTATTAGGGTTTGCTGTGTCTCTTGCCTTCTGGGACTGACTAGTGATTTTGATCTTGTTTTTTTCGGCTATTTGAGTGCACTGGAGCCTAGTTTGACTGATTGTAACCTCCATCCTTTGGTTGTTTGCATATTTATTTCGATTTTGCATTTGAGCCCTAGGGCATCTAGGTGCTTTTGTGAGTCGATCCTCCCTTGGGAGTTTTTGGTTTTCGTTCGTTCAGTCGACTTTGGGATTGCTTCCTTGCATTCGTTTGACAATTGTCTATCATTTTATTGCGCTTTTTGAGTGACTGATTTCGTTTTCATTCGAATTTCGCTTTGCTTAATTTTCGGCCTAGATTACACGGCTCATTAGTGTCTTTCGAACTTTTCTTGGTTTTGAGAGACTTTTGGTCGATTTGAGATCTAATTGTTTGTGCCATTGAGTGAAATCTGCTTGTTTTTGCTCTCTTATTATAATTTCTCAAATTGCTTCTCATTTGTTTTCGATTTGTTTAGTGCATCTAGCTCTCAAACATTGAAAATATAAGAAAATCCCTTTTGCTTTTGATTGATTAGTGCAAATTAAAATCTTTTCGGTGTTATTAGTAATTAGTGACTTTGAAAGAAAAGTTTTTAGTTTCATTAGCTGCATTAGAGATATCACTGGTTTTCCTCCGATCATTTTGTTTGTGTAAAAAGCTCTTAACTCTTCTGTAGCTAGCTTTCATCGAACGAAATGATATACTGTGGCATGTAGTTTTGCATTTAGGAGATTTTTGAGACATCACATTCGTTAGGGCCTGAAAACTGAAACGTAATTGAAGATAAAATTTAAAATTTACTCAATTTACACTAAGGCAACATTGAAATCTAACGAAACACATTTAGAGGTCTATGCTAGAGACGTGTTCCGGTGTCTTAAAACCTAGTAGCTGTCGTTCGCCTGTTGGCTTTAGACAGCACTAGTACGAACTTGAGCTCCCCGTACCGTCGCGTATATAAAGGGAGACCCCACTAGCTTTCAATCCTTTATCCATAGGAAGTCGAGTCTGCCGCCCTATACCCGTGATACACCGGACACAACATTCGAGGAGATTTCTTGCACGTACGAAAAGTCCTTGGTTGATTTCTCTTTCATTATTGGAACCAAGGTGTATATTGCAGTTCACGGTTATTTGGTACACCCTTTTTCCTAGTATTCCTGAGTAGTCATTTGAACTTTTCTGACTCCCTAAATTTGAAAGGATCACCAAGCGCTTGTCCTTTCACGCTTGTGTCAAATATGAAAGAGATAGAGTCACCTTTTCGACCGTTTCTCGTCTCTTAAAACATGAAACGGTGAAGTTTCTTATTTTTCAATGTGGTAAAAATTAATCACCCATGATCACATGCCTTGTTAGATTCTTCTTGTTGACCATTTGATCGTGTGTCTTGACTCTTTTTCAGCCCGTGTGTGTGTTTGACATTTTTCTCTTATCGTTGCTACAACAGTGGCGGAACCTTCGGTTTCGTCTACTGGTAGTCCTTATACGGACGATTAATCAGAGGTTTCCCAATCCTATGTTGAACCACAGCAGCCAATTGTTTCTAAGTTTCCTCATGGGGGACCGATTCTTTCTGAGCAACCCTTTTGGTGACCAGTTGAGTTCAATTGGCCCTTTTCTGACCCTTTTTCCGAATTGAGATTAGGAGCTGATTTCCTTTCTCTCACATCGGGTTCGCCTTTTATAGCTGTTGCTTTTCCTCCTAGTCCTCGCCGTCTATTACGAGATCTAGCGGCAGGCTCAAACATGAGTGATTCCAGTGAGGAAATCCTGATGTCCGGTGAATATTACCAGTTATTTCCTCGGAGATTATTTCCAGGAGACGACTTTGAACCTGCTATTACGTCATCATCCGGTCTCTCATTGCCAGCAGGGTATAGATCCTTGGGTCAGATCATTTATGCCGCAGCCTCTATGGGAGTATAATTTCCTTCTACGAGGCCGGTTGCTCCTTCATTGGGGGTGTCTCCTCGGACACCCGTCACTTCTATACCCTCTCGGCCCACTGTCTGTGTGGCCACCTCTGCACCTGTTGTCACGGCACCCTCCGCGAGGGCTATGCCGTTTCCTGAAGACGTTTATTTAGCGACTGCTATACCAAAGAACATCTCTCCGGAGGAGTATCAGTTGTCCCTACAACAGCCGAACCCCGAGGTTGGACCATCCTCCCAAGATCCCAACTGCTCTTATTTTTCGCACTATGCACAGGATGGTACACCCGTGTATGATTTTCCAAATTAGTACGATGAGCACAGGGACATTTTACGTCTACCCGCTCCTGAGGCTCACCTCCATGCTCAAGGTTTACCTTATAACCAAGCTTATAATTCGCAAGGGCAACCTTTCCAAGGCCAACCTTTGGACCAACCTGGCTATCCTTATGACCCACAGGGGCAGCCCGTGCAAGGCTATCCTGTGGGCCAGCAAGGGCCATCGTACGGTCCACAAGGATAGTATTACAACCCTTCCGGTCAACCTGTGCAGCCTCAGCCGGGGTACCAACTGGGACTGGTCTATGGTCCTCGGGGGCAAATCCAGCCTTCTCAACCTATGCAACCGTAGTATCCTGTTGTTTCCAACATTGCATATCAGCCGAGACCATCCTATGGTCCTGCTCCAGGTCAAACCGGTTACCAGCAACCACTTGGCTCTATTCCTCCACCAGGCCAACCGGCCCATCCGGCACAACCTGGGGCTCCTTTACAGCTAGGTCAACCTGCGCAACCAGCGCAGCCTATCTATCTGGGTCAACCTATTCACTCAGGGCAGCCCGCTCAGCCGGGTCAACCTGTTCACTCAGGGCAGCCTGCTCATTCCATTAATCCTACCGAGTAGCTGATTTATTCGATGCCACAGCCAAATCAACAGTTGCGCCCTAGTTATCAGGCTCCGCAGGGTTCCGCCTATCAACAGCCGACTCATCCTCATGGCGGTTATTATCCTCATGGTCAATCTCAACCGAATTATAACCAGCCCCGAGGTTCTCAGTATTATCCTCATCAACCCGGTTCTACCTATACTCAGCAGCCAAATCCAAATGCTGCTTACACTGGGCCGACATATAATCAGGGTCCGTACTCTGGTTATCAAGCCCCACACACTAGTTACCAGCAGCCAAATCAGTCCGCCTATACGACCTACACCCCCTACAGTCAGAATCCTATGGGACAGAACCCATGAGGGCAAGGATATTCCCAACCAGCGTGGAGTACGGGTACCGGTCCTCATCCCGAGCCTGGCATGCCGGTCAATCCACCATTGCCGTTCCTAGCCACCTTGGAGTTGTCGGATGTTTCAAAATTGACCAATGATCCTATTTTGCATAATCCTTATTGGCCTCCGGTTCCTACCAAGATACGAGGTGATTGCCCCAATTTTGAGGGTAAAGCTGGGGAGGACCCCCAAGCGCATGTGATGACGTATCATCTTTGGTGTTCGTCTAACTCTTGGGTTGATGATTCAATTCATGTGTGCTTCTTCCAGCGCACTTTGACTGGAGTTGCTACTAAGTGGTACATAGATTTATCCCGTGGCATCTTCCAAGATTTCAATTCCTTCGCCATGGATTTTCTGACGCACTTTCAGTTACCGGTTCGTTATGATGCCGGGACACACCTCCTGACTTCTTTGAAGCAGGACAAAGCCACTCACATTTCTGATCACATTCATGAGTGGCAGCGTCATCGTAGACTGATCAAGTTTCATATACCTGATCAGATACTAACTCACTGGTTCACCACCTCCTTCGTGAACAAAATCTCCCAAGATATTGCGATGGGAGGATGTGTGACAGAGGAACAAGCCATTGCGCATGCCCAATATCTGGATCTTGTATATTCTCAGTCCGGCACACTTTATGATATCTTGCCTGATGCTCCACGGTCCGGAACCTCTAAGGCTCCACCTACCCCTGCAGTGGATGGTGTCATTGGTTCCGTGTCTCAGAATTCGAAGAAATCTTCGAATGGGAAGCAGAAGTCCAACTCATCCAACAATTCTGCTCCTCCTGCCCCTACCGATTCTAGAAAAACTACGGAGGTGAACGCTGTTCAGGCTAATCCTACGGAGAAAGCCTCCAAAGGGAAAAAGAAGGGCAAAGGTAAATCTAAATCCGATGCTCCGAAGCCAGAATCCAAATCTCGTACTGAGGATGGTTCTCAACGTAAACCTAAGTACCCCTGCCTCATTTGTGAAGGAGACCATTATACCAAGGATTTTCCACAACGATCTGAAGTTAGTCAACTTCTCAAAGGCTCTAAAGGGACTCCAGCGGTTCTTAAAGAACCATTCCCATCTCAGCAGACCTAGATGGATGAACAACCTTCACCATCTGCACCATTTTGGTCCCAAGTTTCTATGATGAATGGTGCTGCACCCATCTCTTTTGCCACATGTTCGAAGGATTACAATGAATCGTGGCAGGCACCTAGGAAGGCAGTTGCGGATGGACCACCTCCCCCACCTGTCTCTGGTTCGTTGGAAATCAAGAAGCCTACTCCTGAACCTGTTGTGAAGCCACCTTCTAAAGGTGTTTTACGAAGATCTTCTTATAATCTGAATGCCCGTGCCGCTCAGCACTACAGTATTGTTGAGGATTTGACACAGGCGCCTTCTGCTATGACTGCACTAGAAGTTATTCAAAGTTTTCCTTCACAATGGAAGGCTTTATTGTCTGCAATCGGTGGCATTGATCCCGCTGATTTGAGTCTTCTCACGTTCCATTTAGAGAATTCCACCCCCCGACTTCCACATCAGATCGCTCGTGTTACTCAAGTTGGGATCAACGGTCTTAACATCCATAGGGCCGTTGTGGATGAAGGTGCCTCTACTTGCGTCATGTCATCCGCTTGCTGGAAGGCCATTGGCTCTCCGGCCCTTTCGTCATCTCCCAATGCCCTAGAGGCATTTGATGGTTGGGAATCCAAACCCCTGGGTGTTCTCGAGAGTTTAGCGATAACTTTATAGTGGAAGACTGTCAACGTAGAAGTAGAAGTAGTCGATGCCAGGCTCAAATACAATATACTTCTCGGCCGCAGCTAGACTCATGCCATGCTATGCGTGCCGTCCACCGTCTTTCGACTTCTTAATTTCCCTCGGGAGGGAAAAATCGTCACGATGGATCAGTTGTCCTTCTTCACCTCCACCTCCAAAAACAATGTTCCATACGTGGATCAGATCCCAAATCCCCCTGACAGTGTAGGACCTGGTCTTTTCAAGGACCCCATCCTCATGGGTATTTTTCCCACACCACCACCACACACTGCTCAAGTTAACATGATTTCTAGGTCTGATGACCCCTGACTCATCCCTATGCCTGAGCAGGTGTTTGAGTTTGGAGAATCAATGCCCTTGACTCCAGTAGAGATTAGTTACTATGACATTGTTGCTGCATCTGATCCTCCACCTCCTCAGCATGCTCCTTTGAGCATGGCTCTAGATGTCTACTCTCAATCCCCCTGGCTTGGTCAGGCCAATTCACCTGATCCTCTCAAGGAGACTTTTCCTTTCGATGAAGCCATTGTTGAAACAATGTCTCTTGAGGAGCTGCCTTGGAGCAATGGACATCATCGTTCCTCTTTCATGCCTAGCCTGGGGGCAATGTCGGATTCTCTAGAGCGTTATGCATCTCAGGTTCCTACTCCTCCTCTCCAAATGCCCATTTTGACGCATGAGGTTCTTTCAGAGGGAAACCTGAGTAATATCACTCATACCATCCTGATCAACATCTCAGTTAAACCAGGGATCGTTGAGAATAACGTGGGAGTGACTTGTTCTCCTGATGAGATACAGGTCTATACTGATCTTTTCAAAGAATTCATAGATGTGTTCACCTGGTCTTACAAGGAAATGCTTGGGATTGATCCCAGTATCGTAGTGCATGAGATTCCAACCTAACCTGGTGTGAAGCTCGTGCACCAACGCTTACGCCCAATGCATCCTCGTAAAGCTGCTGCAATTAATGTAGAAGTTGAAAAACTTCTGAATGCGGGCTTTATTTATCCCATCCCCCTCACAGAATGGGTTTCCAACATTGTCCTTGTCGATAAAAAGCATGGTACTATTAGGGTCTGTGTTTATTACTGCGACATCAATCGCGCCTGTCTGAAGGATAACTATCCCACTCCGTTCATAGACCAGATCATCGACGAATGTGCCGAAAGTGAGATTTATTCCTTGATGGACGGCTTTTCGGGGTATAATCAGATCAAAATTCTACCTGCTGATCAGCACAAGACTACATTCATCTGTCCATGGGGTACTTTCGCGTATAAAAAGCTCCCGTTCGGCTTGAAGAACGCTGGAGCCACTTTTCAGCGTGCGATGTCTTACGCTTTCCATGACATTCGCCATATCGTTCAGCCTTGTCTGGACGACTTGCCAGCTCATTCATCTAGGCGAGAGGACCACCCTGAACACCTTCACCAGATTTTCCTTCGTTGTAGGCGCTACAATATTAGGCTTAATCCTCATAAATGCGTCTTTTGTGTGGATTCTAGCCATCTTTTGGGATTCATAGTCTCCAAAGACGGAATTCGCCTTGACCCTTTAAAAGTCGAGGCCATCATCAATCTCCCATCACCCTCCTCATTATATCAGTTTTAGAGTCTGGAAGGAAAAGCAAACTTCCTTCGACGCTTTATCCCGAACTACGCGGAGGTGGCTAAAGGATTCACGCGCCTATTAAAGCAGAACGTTCCCTTCCATTGGGAGGAAATTGCTCAATAATCCTTTGAGAGGCTGAAGACGTTACTTGTTAATGCTCCTTTGCTTCATCCTCCTAACTATCACCGTGATTTCACTTTGTATCTCGTCGCCGCGTTTAGCACCATAGCTATGGTTCTGGTGCAGGATGATGATGATGGTAATGAACATGTTGTTTATTATCTATCGCGAAACCTTCTCGATACAGAAACACGTTATGCTCACGTCGAGAAGTTGGCATTAGCCGCAGTACATGCTGTGCAGCATTTTCACCACTACATCCTATTGCGTACAATAACAGTGGTTTTGGATTGCAACCCCATGACATATATTCTCTCTCGATAATTACTGGGGGGAAAATACTCCAAATGGATCATTATCGTGCAGGAGTTTGACTTAGAGTTCACTACTGCTAAGTCAACCAAATCACTTTTCTTCGCTGATCTTATATGCTCACTCCCGACAGACTCCACTCCTTCACTCTCTGAGGATCATATCCTGGACGAAACTCTTTTCCTCATCAGTACTCGCGACCCTTGGTATGGCGACATAATCATGTATACTTAGACCTCCACATTTCGGTTTGAGTTGACTAAAGATGCTCGACGATGGATTTGGCATCAGTCTCAACCCTACCGCATCGTAGGAGATACCTTATACCGCGTTGGAGTAGATTCGGTTCTCTGTCGGTGGCTAACATTGGAAGCGGATGAAAGGGTCCTAAATGACTGCCACAGTGGCGCCTGTGGTGGACATATGTCTGGATATGCCACTGCCCAGAAAATTCTGTGAGCAGGTTACTTCTGGCTGTCCATATTCAAAAATTGTGTCGTTGCAGTCCATAAGCGTCACGCGTGCTAGGTGTTTCAGCGCAAGATGCGCGCGCCGCCTCTCCCTTGGCATCCTGTTATTACCGTCAGCCCTTTTGTGAAATGGGGCGTGGAATTTATGACGTGTAACCCTCGTTCGGCCGGGGGGCATGCACATATAATCGTCGCTGTCGACTACTTTACCAAGTGGGTCGAAGCGATGCCTACACTTGCTGCCGACGATAAGACGGTTGCTCAGTTCATCTTCAACCACATCATTGCACATTTCGAGGTCCCTCAAGCCATCATTACTGACCATGGTACTCATTTCTGAGATTATATGATGGCGGAGCTGACTTCAAGATTGGGCTTACGTCACGATAGCTCAACGCCATATTACCCTCAGGCAAATGGCCAGGTTGAAGTAGTGAACAAGGTTTTGGTCACGATGCTTCAACGAACAGTTGGTATTCACAAATCCAATTGGCACCTCCAACTGTTCTCAGCTCTATGGGCATACCGGACATCCACAAAGAGTGCAACTGGATTCACACCATTTCAGTTGGTGTATGGTCTGGAAGCAACTCTTCCAGTTGAATGCGAGATTCCTTATTTGAAATTAGCTGTGGAACTTCTACCCGATACTTCTGTTGAGGAAGAGCATCTTTTGTATTTGGAACGGTTAGATGAAACCCTCCATTTAGCTGCTTTAGTCATTGAATCACAAACAAAGCGGGTCAAAGCTCACTTTGATCAATCAGTTTCTCCACGTTCCTTTATCGAAGGGGACCTCGTCCTCCTATACGATCAAGCACATGACAAGATTGGGGCCAGTAAGTTCCAACCTATGTGGCATGGGCCCTACATAGTAAAACGCGTTTTGAAGAATGGGGCTTATGAGCTTATAGATTATGAAGGATTTCTGCTGGCGCAACCCAGAAATGGGTTGTACCTAAAAAAATACTACGCCTGAAGTCATTTTTGGTGTGGTGTGTGTACATAAGTGTGTTATTTCATTTGTGTGCATGTGTGGTGTGGTTTGCGATGTAAACATCTTTCTGCTGATCGGGTCTTCCTGATTTTGTAGATGTCCATCAATCTGTTTGTTGGTTTCGCGGATGGTACCGCCCGCAGTACCAGGAATCTGTCTTCGGCGGCCTGGGTAATCTACGATCCTGCTGGTGAGTTGGTCAACCTGCAAGATGTGTGTCTGGGACGTACTACAAACAACATCGCGGAATATAGTGTTGTGTTATAATTATTAACCGAGGCTGTAAACCTCGGTATCCGTGAATTTCTTGTGTATCTAGACTCGCAACTTGTAGTATCACAACTAAACGGACACTATTCAGTAAGAAACCCATCCATTTCATGTCTGTATCTGCGTATTCATTTACTGGAAAGAATTTTTTCCTATATTACATATCAACATATACCCAGGCATATGAATACGTTAACTGATGTAGTAGCTAATTTGGTTCTAGATAGACATTTGTGCAATTTGTAAATCATCATCACATGTAAAAGGAAAATCCATCCAGAAATAGATATGTATATATATAGATATCAAATATTTGCATAGTGTGCATCACATTAAATCAAAAATATACATGTTCATCTTAATACATCTGGAGACGACATGTCTCTCAAAAAATATGCATGATAAAAGCCCTAGGAGTTTAATCCGCATGGTGCTCATGATAACAAGTGACTGCACACACTAAGCATCTCAGAATTCGGTGGAGGTGACTAGGCACTCCCACCATATGTCTCTGGTATGCCATCGGTACATCTGCCAGCCAGGCGTAGTCTGGGATCCCTCGGGCAATACCCTCGAGATTCTGGATCAACTCCCCCCCTCTGCACCCTCGGCCTAAGGATCAGGTGCGGGAAGAGTTCTCTGCGCGATAGGAGACATACCGGCTGGTCTCTCTGGGCCCACGTCTGTATACATATAAAATGTGTCAGGACAGGACATGTATTACCAAAAAAAAAATCATAAAACATAGAAATCAAAATAGAAGAGATCATACCCAAATCCTCGTCCCAATCATCCCCCTCCGGCAGTGGGAGATCTGGATCACCAGTGAAATCGGTTCCTGCATATGGCCAGTATTCCACTACAATCAATTGACGCCGCAATCACCCAAAAAACTCCGGCCTCTAGGACATCTGTTGGCCTCCTCCAGCTCTGGGCATCAGTGCCACCCAACGAGCCATTCTTGGCTCTCGTGGAATCGGCTCAGATACTATGTCCCCTTGGCCCTGGAAGATTGGTAATCGTTCCATAATGAACGATACCAGGATAGAACCGTAGCCAAACTATTTCAGTTTGGCCTGCTTACACTTTGTGAGATGTCTCTTGATATTTATTGTCACTGTTGTGGCCCAGTCGAATAATAGGGGACTCATGCACTCTGAGGCTAGTAAGAGTTGGGCCTTTGTTGCCTCGTGTGGTGCCTGCGATCCCGCGAC
The DNA here is from genome assembly GCA_034641835.2 of Pinus albicaulis. Lineage (NCBI taxonomy): Eukaryota > Viridiplantae > Streptophyta > Pinopsida > Pinales > Pinaceae > Pinus > Pinus albicaulis. Next base: position 1,168,824,767 of record CM076584.1, on the reverse strand, counting down.
CCGCGTGATGGTATGAAGCACTACCCTGAGTGCTAGATCAGTAATAGTATGGACGTCTACCTTTCCACTTCCTGATCCCAGTCATGCCCCTCGGCACACTCGTGCCATCACGTGCTCCATCTTCTCACCAGACGGTCTGCTCCCTGTCAATATGGGCACCGGACCTCTGCGCGATAGTCCGGTTATGAAGTATACATCAGAGACCTCCAGTTCTAATACTTGGTCCCGCAACTTGAAAACTTGTTCATGTTCGTCCCATATGCTGATCAGGTACTGTAGGAGCTCAGGCTGAGCTCGTAAGCAAGGTGTCAGGAAGAACTTTTTAATCCCACAGTTCTTGAGGGCATTCATGCAAGTTTAATTCTCCATGGCATGTTCATCCTCTTCCCCGTGCTCCCTCTCTTTCCACTCAATGACCATTTTGATTGGTTGCCTGCATTCACATGGTCAAAAAACTTCAATTAGACCTCTGCTATCCTTAAAAATTCATGCAATTCATTCATTGTGTGGAAATTTCAAACGGAAAATTGGATTGCGTCGCTGGCCCTTTGGAAATAAAATTCCATTGGCGCGGTTCTGTGCCGGATACCCGCGCCAATGGGAAAAGCCCTAAAATTTCAAAAATTACTCACAGAAGTTTAATATGAAATAAAAATTTATGAAAAATGGATTGAAATGGAGTACAAAGAAGTGACTCTTACCTAGAACAAACAGGAATCTGAATGGTAGCCCGGATCGGTCGCAATCGCCGTCAGAACTTCGCACACAAAATGTACCACTGCTGCTCTTCGGTGAGGTAAATAGTGAAAAGTAATTTTATTTTTACCATTTGACATATTTATAACTTTTTTGAACTCAAAATAGGTTTTTAAAGTTATTTTTCTGAATATTTTAATATATTTTGTCAAAAATGGGTTTTACACTTGCTTTTTGTGCAGCAACAGGTTTTTTACGCAACTTAAACGGTGAAATGAGTTGTATTTTATACTTTTTCGGACTCGGTAAATACACGAAAAAGTCACTTTGGAGTCATCTTTCAGCTCGTTTCTGACTCTCTAAACATGAAAAGATTGCCGAGGCCCTTGTCGTTTCGATCTCGTTAAAGTGGACGTGAATCGACATCTACCCAGTATACGTTTACCCCTTTTTCGGGTTGGGATGGATTATTTACGAAAAAGGAATACCCTAGCCTATCACGACTAGGAGGTTTTCTCAGATATTGTTTTCTACCTTTTCGGGTCTGAGGAAATAGTTACGAAAAGGGACCATTGGAGTTTACTTTTCAGCTGTCTTTTCAAACTCTATAAACATGAAAAGACGCCGAGTTCTTCCTTTGTCGGACTCGTTAAACCCTGATGACATCGGATTCAGTCGAAATGACGTTATCCGAGTTTCTCCTTCCTAAGGCTCGTTAAATGTACTAGGATGGATTCTCCCGAAGGGCGGACTTACATTACAAGCATATGCTATCCCCTTCAAGCTTGTTATCAAAAATAATTGGGGTACTCGCCATAAATGGTGGGGGGAAAATGGAACCAGCATCATTGTCGTGTTGGCAGTATGTCGCTCTTGAACATGGCACTTGTCTGCATTCGTGTCGGGTTGGGGACATACCATCTTGTTTTTTCACTTGCCTCCATGGGTTTGGATAATCCCTTTTGACCTCTCATCTGCTCGTTGCCTCGTCACCAGGACCTCTGATCCATTGATGTCAAATACTGCCAAATCCACTATTATGTCGTTATATGTTCAAGAGAAGTTGACCTCTGCAAAGTATCAACCTTCCTCTGATTCTCATATGATCCTGATTCACAAAAAAGTTCATGCTCCTCTGTCTCGTGTCGATGATGTGGGAAACATTATGGCCCACCTTCGACTAAGGTCACTTCCTATCGACTTTAGCTCGTTATCCGGGAAACTGGTCTAGAGACTCCCTTATGGTACCTTGGAGCCTGCATGCCTAAATGGCAGGTTCGTCGCATTCGACGTGAGGTTTTCATCATTGGCCTCCGATCGAGTGATTCTACGGGTGTTCGAGGCCAGCTCATTGATTCACATGTCGTAGATTGTACCTATAGTACCTTGAGGGCCATTGTCATTATTGGTGGTTCCTCTCGCATCTGTTAACAACTTTCATCATTGGCTGGTAATCAGACGATGTTCTTGCATGTTCGGCTTCAGCTTACATATTAGCATGCTTGAACTTGTACTTTGTTCAGGTCAAGATGGAGCGCAAGACCCTGGATTGTGTCTATTGTAATCCAGGCTGTGATTTCGTGGATTATTATGATTATTTACATGACTCACTGATTGGATGGGTGCGACCATACCTGAGTCTATTTATCGATCCTCTCTGGATGGCTGTGTCCATGCCTTGGATCTTGATTATTGTATACTCTGTTATGGATGGCTGCGCCCATATCACGCATATATATCATGTATCTGAGACATCAGTTGTACTTCGCTCCACAGGTTTTCCGATGGTAGTGTTTTTAGTCGACATGTTCTCGTAAAGCATTTCACCCCCCCCTCTCTCTCTCTCGGACCTCATACTTTAGGGGGCATCTTTTACACAACAATTTGTCACCGTCCATGCCATTCCCCATCCCACACATTGGAGGGCTCATTCCATGACCTGTGAGCAAAGAGAAGACTTGAAAATACTTTCATTGCATCCCTCTGAAGATGAGCTTTCATTGCCCTGAAGACATCTCCCTTCCAAAAACCCTAAAAGTAGCTCTTTTTCCATTAGCGCAGTTCCACAGTTCAGCCCTTGCGCCAAGGGGGAAAATCCTCCAAACAGGGCGCGCCAATTGGCGCTCTGTCATAGAGCCGCACCCATGCCAACCATATTAAGAGGTGTTTTTTAAAAATAAATGGCGGAAGTTTCGTGCTAACAAATTCCTGGACTGCTATCTATCTTGAGTTGGGAGGTTTGGCTACGGATTTCCATATAGAGGAAGTGGTTTTCCACCTCTCATGGAAACTTCCTTGATGATAGGGCCAATCCCATAATTACAGGGATCCCAACTCCCCTTCCTCCATCTATAAAAGCTTGCCCATCTCCTTTGCAAGCTAGTTCCCAAGAGCTTTCATATCCTCATGCTGCAAGAGCCTTCTTGATTCTCTTAAGGCCGAATCCAAGCAAGGAGACTATTGTCAAGTATCCAGAGAGAGAGGCTTGTCCCATCCTTGACAAGCTTTATCGAGACATGTTTTGCTAACGACCTGCCAAAGGAGAGTGCTGCATCGAAGCTATGGTTGTATTCTTCTTTTGACTCATTAATGATAAGCGACTATTGGTTATGGTTCCACTCTTGTTCTTGATTATGTTCATGAGTTATGTCCTCTTCGACTGACATATAGTTGTATATAACGGATTTTATGCTTGCGTTTGTGTTGTTTCTTGCATGTGCAGGTGTCCGATCACGGAGATCGTGAGGATTGTGATCTGCCAGGGCAAAGGAACGGGAGCGACACCTCTTCTACAAACGACAGCGTTGGATTCCAGGTAAGCCTTCATCGCAAGTCGGCTTATTTGCAATTAGGAACCTGCACCGTAGCGTGTTTGATTGTTTCGAGACCCGATCTGGGCTAGTAGGGATCGCCTCTGTCTGCAGAGGGGATTAACCTCTTCAAAAACATGCCACCAAATTACATAAATCAAGATACTCGGAAGAGAACGATATCTATTGTATTTGAATTCTATATGCCTTAATAGATGCACTTTTTAAAATTTGGTTTATTCTGTATAAAATAAAATTATGGAGGGTTAAGGGTCATACAAATATCATTACCTTCATGGTTTATAGTGTGATTTCAATGTCCACTTTATCAATCTCAATTATATAAAGAAACACATCAAAAAAATATTTAACCTACTTTGTCTATGAATTGTTTGGTGCCAGGGAATTGGAGCTCATGGGGGCATTATACATGCAATGATCAAGATGGTGTTTTGACGTTTTGTCTGCAGATGCATCAAATATTTAGTTATATTTCTCTATGTGCCAGTTCATACCCTACAAATCAATCCAATAAAAATATGGCATGACGTAGTCAATTTTAAGTGCTCCCTCGGTAGTTTTATCCTCTAATACCAAATCCATGGATCCCTTGCCATCGATATCTAACTCTTCGTTAGAAAGTTTCTTGCTTGTGAGTATTCACCAAATTATGTTGCATGTGAAGGTTGATAAATCCTTGCTCACATTCAAGCCATGGTGCCCCTTTGACTCCCCTCCCAAATGGAATGTGACATGACACACAACTCCTCCTCTCACACATCCTCGAAGGAATAAATTGTTTTGGCAGTGAGCAATTTTTTTTACACATAAGTTTGTCATTTACCTTCAATAATATCCATAAGGAGAAAATATCACACCTTGGAAATTGTAAGAGAAGTATTTTCTTGAAGTTGTTGCATGTTGGGTGGAAAATATGAAATCATGGGCTTTGAGAAAGTGTTGGGCCATCTCATAGGAAGAAACGAACTCTATAGGAACAGAGTCCAAATGTAGTAATATGATGGGGCCATATTGATCAGTAAGCTCTTTCAGGCAACGATGAATATGTAGCCTTAATTGGTGAATATTTATGATAATCTTGCATGTATAAGGCCCTTGAAGAAATATCTTTTCATTTTCCCTTCTCTTCCCTTTTCTAGTATCCAATAAACAAATGATATAATCTTGAGACCAATAGTTGCATATACACTAATATTTCGATACAACTCATGAAAATATTTATTGTAACATTCCTTGTTCTTATTACGTGAATTGATTACAAAAATTACAAATTTGAACTCTCCATAATCAAATTGATCCAAAAAAAATCTGAATGCGAACTTATTGTATGCATTGAAAATAAACTTGTGAAAATTAAGCAAACGGATTACTAAATTGGTTCGAAATTTGATAAAAATTTACAAATTTACATTGTTAATTCCCCAAAATTAAACTGATAAAAAAAAATTCAAAATTATTTATGCGTTTTAAATCAACTTGTGATAATCTAGTTACTGTCTAAGTCAATTGGCCATAGACATAATGAATGCCTATATGCTATTACAAAACTAACTGATAAAACTATTTGGGGTAAAAACGCACAAGGATCCTCCATATTTCAAAGAAAATACAAGCATTTTCAGCTTAAATGGACATGACATGCTACTAGCTTCGAGATGTAGATAAGCCATCCGTGATACTCAATAAACCAAGCATAGAATGTATATGAGAAGTTGTCACAATTCTCTTGAATCAAAATTAATATGCATTGGATATTAGGTTCAACGCTCCCCGTGTGTTTCGTGGCATGGGTTAACTGCCTCTTGTCGATCCTAACCTTGGTGGTTGTAGCGGAGACTAATGCCTACGGGTTTTGGTATAACGACAATCATGATTCCAAAAAGTGGTATCAGAGCGACAGGTCTCGAGTTCGAAACACACTCGGCCCGCGTTGGGGGGGAGATTGTTGGACATTGGGTTCAACGCTCCCAGTGTGTTTTGTGGCATGGACTAATCACCTCTTGTGGATCCTAACTCTGGTGATTGTAGCAGAGACTAGTGCTTTTGGGTTTTGGTCTAATGACAATCATGATTCCAACAATATGTCTGTCTATAATAACTATGTATAAATTTATACACAAACTCTTTGACATTGATGCCATTTCAATAAAATAATTAGAATAAAAATAATATCCACAGAGGAACATTGTACATTGACTGCATATTGTTGGTGTTTTACTTTTTTCACCAATCCTACAATAAAAAACGGATAGTGATAGTTGTACACATATTATAATATATATATAAAATACCTGTCACTGAATGACAAAAAGATCTGATACCTCTATTTTTCCTACCATAATGAATTTGTAGTCTTCACAAAAATTGAATTTTCAGCCTCCCTTACCCCAAATGACAGCTAGTTAAATCTTTCATTTCCACAACCTATTTATCTAAAAATATATATCCAACCTCTACATTTAAATATTTATTTGTTGAAAAAATGAATGAAGCATTCCTTGTTCTTTTCAAAGATACATCAATAATATAGTGTTTTTTCTCTACAAAATGGACATATTCACAAACAAAAAATAGAATGGGAATGACAACAAGAGGAAAAATATTTGGATGAATTTGTGACTGAAGGTTGGGTGTAGAACTATTTAAAATTTAGTATTTGTCTCCATAAAAGGAAATGTCACATTTCCAAGGACAATACCATTAACAAAAGGGTTCTATTTTCACCTCTACTGCCTTAGAAAATACAAGAACCATGACTTGGAGCAATAATGGTTATAGTGGAAACTCCATTTAAGTCATAGGACATAAAGGCCATTTTGATATTTTTGTAGAAGCTCTCAAAGGCGTAATAGGTGTGGCTTGAAATGTTCTAAAAAATTTAACAACTATGTCCTTCATGAATAGTATAACAATAAGTCTGCTCAGGGCTGCAAGACCAATCTAGCATCACCTCGAGGAGTTCAGTATCGGCCCCGGACATGGATACATAGAAGGTCTGGGTTGAAGTCTCGTTGGCCAAAGTTAATCCCACGCCATTGAGGTGGAGGACATACACAGCCGTGGAATTGGCATTGATGAGCCCCCTATTTTTATCTAAAGGCCCACTGGGCCTACGATCCTCATTGAAGAGCTCATAGATGTAGGTGTTGACAACCACATCAAAGAGCTTGGGGTTTCTGGTGCTATTGAGCATGTGCTAGAAAATTTTTTTTTTTAAGTGTCTGCATTTTCTACAGTGACATTGCCCATGGAGGGCCATCGAGTCTCTTTCACGACCATAAGAATGTTTTGGAAGTTCAATAAGGCCATTGCGTAGCAGGCCGTGTTGACCACAAGATCAAAGACGTTGGTATACTAGAGCAATGTGTTGTGGTTAACTACATCCTTGTTGGGAAGTAGCAGTTGGAACCGAGCATAGTCCAACGACAGGACACCCTTGACCTGCATGTAGACATAGTAGGCATAGAAGTTGTGCATCATGTAGGACTATGTGTCCCGTAAGAAGGAAGGAAGTGTCATCATCACGATTTTCTAGGTGGAGTTGAAGGTATGTGAAGGTAGGAATGAATTAAGGATGAGTTCGATAGCGTGGGGATTCAAAACCTTAACCTTCCCATCAATATTGGTCACCACCAAGGCTGAATTCAAGAACCTCATGACACGAACTAGGATGAGGGTAGTGTTGGGGATTTTTGTGAGAACTTCACCACCGAAAATAATGGTTTTGATGTTGGTGTTGGGAAAGTAGTTTGCCACATTCTTGTTCACCCAATTCAACGTAGTGGATCACGATTTCCCGAAGCCTAGGAGTTTACTATTGGGGATGCTCACAATCTCTTTTATGTTAGTATTTTTCAACATTTTGAGCCTCTAGAATTTCTTTCTTAATATTTTTGAATCACAAATTTTTAAAACATATTTGGTACAAATTCATATAAATGTACAAGTAAAGAGTATTGAAAAACTAAATTTAATAGTGAAATTGTGATAAACAACCTCCCTTGCATTCATTTCATAGAAGCTAAGATAAGGAGAAAAATAATCAGAATTATAGAGAAGAAAATTTGAGGTGGCTTTGTTTTGGAATAGTGTCCATTACCCTTTGAGGTTAATAAATTTGTAATTGAACTAGTCGACAATTTATAATTAGATAAATTAAACAATTACATGTCAAATTTTTAGTTTCAATCCTTTTTATACATCATTGTTTAGTTGTAGGTTTTTCTCCATATCAGTAAACAAGAAATATCTGGGTGAACTTGCACAAAAATTGGATTTCAAGTGCATTCATATTTATAATTATACTTTTTCCTTGTCCAATTCTACTTGTTACCCATACAATGGGTTTTGAGCATGGTATTGAATTTAGTACTAGGTGGATTTTCTTTTTCAATGGGAAGGGTTGTTTCCATAATATATTCCCTTGTTGTTTCTAATGTTATTGGTTCTATTCATTTTGATAAATGAAATGATGATCAACTATTAATGAGTTTGTTGAGAAGAGTGATGTAGACTTTTTGTATACCATATAAGTTTAAGTTTATCATGAATGTGTGGAAATTTGAGCATAATATTTGTTTTCTTTGTCATGGTCATGGTCTGGTTTATGTTGATGATGTTGGGAATGTTTTATTGATGGTTTCCTACTGTTAAATTTGGATGAACTTCACATTTCATTAATTGTGAAAATTAGGCAAAGGCCTAATAAAATATCAAAATTCATTACAGTTTAAGCTCAAAATTCCATAGTAGGACCAAGATGGAATCAACACATCAAGAAAGAAACTAGCATAACTAGAAATAAATGACACTTTATTATTGTATATTAAGTAAGAAATCACCATAATTCACATATTGGATACTAACTTGACCATTTTTTATTTGAAATCAATCATATTCATTTTTATATTCTCGATACAACTAATTGACAATACTTTCTTTGAAATGAATCAATTTTTTTTTTACATCCCACTTGGATATTGAAACAATATTTTCTATTAAAGGAATCAATTCATTTCTATACTAATTATAAAGTGAAGTGCGGTTAGAATAATTTCCTTAAGGCGAGTCCAAAACACCTAAAGGACTTGAGGACTGAAACTTCAAGTGAGTGGCTAAATGATTCTCAACTTTAATCACCTCATCTAATTTTTATTAAAATCCAAAAGGAATATCATGTAATAAACATAGGTGATACCAAAATATTTTTTTTCAATTGATAAACAAATATGTTGATGTGAACTTATAGTGTGATTAGGTGACTTAATGTTGCTTAGCAACACAGAGCCTTTAAATGAAAAATGTTATGTTATTATATGATATACTTTATCTAAAGAGATCACTGATACCATCTCAAACACTTTTAAATTTTTTTTATAAACTACTAATATTATGAAACGGTTTTCATAAATCATGTGGAGGAGGTTTTGTGCATTACCTTCATTCTGAACATATTCTGGAATATTGGCCTAGTTGGAATCTCCATCTAACATAACATAAGATAAAAAGAAATGTCAGTAAAAAAACAAAATTTCATAACATTTTTACTTCTTTCTTCTATGTTATTGTTTCATATGCTAGTGTCTTACAACGTTTCCTTTGCAACATGTTGTGCAAATTTCTTGTATTAATATTATTAAATCTAATAATTTTGGATCTCGTAGGCTTATATTTGAGTACACTACATGCATTGACTATATCATGTAAAAAAGTAAACGTAAATGTAAATGTAACAGTAATTTTTAACCATTAACATTTAAAATTTAATCTAATTAATCTTATGCCGACCCTAATGAAAAATCACTTACCTGCTTAAATATATAAATTTTACGCAAAAACAATGTGTCCCATTGTGTTTGTGAGGAAATATCTCATGACACTATGAATACTGAAATAATAGTTGTTAGAAAGTATTTCAGGAGCTTTGGGAAAGGATTTTAGTGTTAATACGAACTGCCATTTATTTTTATGTTTGATTTCAATTTTTCTTGCATTTTATTTTTCTTCTACCTTTTTTTTTAAAACTTGTCATATACTTCAACTCTATAGATGTGATTATGTGTAATGAATCACTTTTAGCATCAAATTAGAATGACTTTCCGACTCTAAAACAAACTACTTTTAAGAATCTGTTTCTAAATGTGTAAAAAATCAACCTAGATCTATCTTAATTGTAGATCTATCAAGGGCAGAGAGAATAAAATCTCTCGATGTGCAAACCTTTCCTCAAGTTTTTCATTCAAAAAAGATATTGGCAGGTTGACATATTTGATCCTTCTGGGCATATTGTATTTTATGTTTTTATAATTACATAAATTGGAATATGATAATATATCAATTTAGTGTTTTTTTATTGTGATGTTAATTTTTATTATTATTATTAAAATAAATTTATTTAATAAATATTATTATAATAATATGAATATAATTGTGTTGAAAAAGTATTCTACAACCCGTCTATGAGAGACATGTGTGTTTCCTTTTTGTTCAAAGTGGAGTTGACATCCGCCCCTCTTAGAATAAAATAAAATATTCCTTAACAAGAAAAGAAATGTAATTTATAATAAAAAGGAAAAATGAATATGCATGTTTAGTTAGTTTTAACAAAACGCTTTCAAAACATCAATAATCCCAACCTCACTATGATAATCAATAATCTAAACCCTCACTATGGTCAATCGATTTGTTTTTGATATTACAATGCCATGATATAAAAATATTTCACTCACTCAATCATAATATAATTTAATGGTAACTTTAAAAAGAGATACAACAATTAGAAGTAAAAAACGAAGTATTAGTAAAATTTTTAAACCTTATACTTTTCAGACATGTCTAGACACATAATTTAAACCCACCTAGATCCATATTAACTCAGTATCTATAGAGCCCCAAGAGGGATGAAATATTTCAATGTGCAAACATATACTTTTGAAACATGTCTTGACACATAATTTAAACCAACCTAGATCCATAATAACTCCGGATCTATAGAGCCCCAAGAGGGATGAAATATTTCAATGTGCAAACATATTTTTTGAGTGCAAAACCTGAGGAAACGTTTGCACATTTGGGGGTTTGATCTTCTAGGGGCTCCATAGATTCAGAGTTAAGAAGCATCTATATCGGTTTAACTATTAATAAATAATAGTTATACTTATAATTATTATTTTTATTTTTAATGTTTTTTATTTTATATTTATGTAACTTTACCAAGTCAAAAAGTTTAGATAACATAACCTTTCAACATATTTTTCATATTGGTATCAATGACTGCATTGCATATATTCTTCTTAATAAAAATTAAATTAAATTTTTTGACTTTCAAATACCTTATCTCCACATAAAGTTGATGTAAAATTAAGGTGGAAATTGAATTATTTTATCTATGGCAAACATTGATTTTTTTTGTTAATGTTATTTTTCAATTTCCCAAGGTATTATAATTATTGTATCATTTCTAAATATAATATTAGAGTACAACATCTCCCTCATACTATGTTGTAGAAGGAAACTCTAAGATATATTCCTTGGAAAAAGTATATCCCTTTATATTTTTGTTATTAATATTATTTTAACTTTACATGTCGACTTTGTATTAAACATTACAAACTTGTCTCACAGATTCAATTAGAAATAAACTATTAATAGAATAAGTTCTCTCTAGAAAATATTTTACTCAAAATGGATATTGAAATGTTTGATTAATAAGGTTCATTTAACCTTTTTTTGCTATTAATATTTTTTGTTTAAATATTTTAGATATTTGCCTCATACAAGAAAGTATATATATATATATATATATATTTACTTTGAACTAATTTATATTTCTATATAAATTCAATCTAAAATTAGAGTGAAATTGAAGTATTTTATTTGTGGATGGAAGTTTTTTTTGGTCATTACTATTTTTTAGTTTTTTAATGTAATTATTATTTTATTATTTTTAATATAAAGTAATGTGATAACATCTTCCTCATCTATGCAAAAACTATTTGAAACTATTTGAAGATCTATTTGAATACTTAAATATAATATGAGTACTTCCTAATATTAATAAAAGAGAGAGGTGATATTGATTCAATTCTTAATATAAAATTAAGATGTGACTAAACATATTCATAATAATAAAAAATTCAGTGGATGATCAATCAAATATTTTAATTTTTAAGACTAAGTTATACTGACGTATACTTAAAAATATATTTGTGATACCCCACGATAAGATTTAGTTACGAACAATAACCTTAAGTTGCATTTAGTTTAATTATGGGGTAAACCCATGAAGTTGGGTTACACTTTTGTGAGAATCAAGGGAGGAAAGCTTTATTTCTCAACAATTCGGCCAAACTTTTATAAAATTTCAGCTAAACTGTTACAGAGTTTGGCCAAAATTTCAAAATTATATCGGCTGAACTCATTCTGCCGTTTACTTTGATGGCATATTGACGACGTGGGAAAACAAATTTTTGGCCGGAGATTAGAAAATTGACAACATAAGTTTGACTGAATTAGTAGTTCAGCCGAACTTTATTTTATAAATACACCACCCCGGAGACGTTAACAGGTTTCAGGCTTATTACCATCTGTGTCTATTGCGATTGTGTTTCTACGTTTACTGTGTGTTTCAGGCCTGCATCCGCGTCTGTGTCTACGTCTCGCTGTTCGGATTTGCAGGTTGGCTCCGAATTTCAAATTTTCGGGCCCATGTCTGCATATGCATCTATGTCTTGGTGCTTGGCCTCAGCTCTTGCTATTCGGATTTGTAGGTTGGTTCTGAATTGTGAATTTTTTTTGTATAAAATAAAAATGTAACAACGTAATTGAGTTTGTAAGCTTTCATAAGTATGTTTGGCCAAGGCCCATGTTAATACATTATCTACAATTTCCCAAGCCATTTTTTGAAAAATAAACTCCTTCTTCCAAATTTTCATTGTTATTTACAAAAAAAACTCTATTTCTAGAGGTTGTTGAATGAAAATTTTTTTAGGAAATGGAATCATAGGAAATGGATACCCCTACATATAAATTGGTGTTAATATTCTAATGCAATTGATGGTTCATCAATGTGAGTCCCAATTAGAGTTTTATGGTGTGTTGCAACACACTTCCTCAAGAAATCTAGGGACACATTTTGAATTTGTTACAAGAACGTGAAATATAAATAGAGTAGCATAATTGATTTTCATAAGAACCCATAAGTGTAATTAGGCTAAACCTATCTCTATAATTTTAGTACAAAATTCTATGTTGGTAATGTGAAAACCTCAGCTGGGTATACATATTGTTTTTCCACAGTAAATGAGCCGACATGACTCAGTGACTCAGTGAATGAGATAAAAATGAAATCTTATCTTATCCAAGCTCCTTTCTGTGGTGGTAATGAAAGATAAATAGCACCAATATTATGGATTTAATTAACTGCAATTACACTGGATAGCATAAAAAATGTATAACACAAAAACTATCCTTTGAATAAATACAAACTTCATCTGAATTTCATCGTTGTATTTAGCCTTAAATTTAGTCCTTCTGTAATTGTACCAAAGCCTAAAGTCACCCATATAAACCTGTAATTAGGCTTAACCTATCTCTATAATTTTAGTACAAAATTATGTGTTGGTAATGCGAAAACCTCAGTTGGGTATACATATTATTTTTCCATAGTAAATGAGATGACTTGACTTAGTGACTCGGTGAATGAGATAATGAAATCTAGTCAATAGAGGAAACAATAACTATAAGGAAAAAAATTATTTCAAATCTAGCTTACTTTTCATCCAGTAAACATACATCAGCAACAATTCAAAGATATTGTACAAATAGTAGACATAAATGTTAACTTATTTTTCATTCAGTAAAAATACCTCAACAACAATTGAAATATCTTGTACAAACAATAGACATAAATGTTAACAAACACTGAACGCTAGTATGCATAAATACTACGGATCCAAATATTAGTCCACATAAAATTTGTAGTGCATCAGAAGAGACATACTATACAACCTTCCTAAATTGAAGGTCTAACTCTTTCATCATTAGTATAACCATTTGTCACTTGTCTAGCCTTTTATTGTTTCCTAACGATAATTTTTGTTTTGATAATAGTTATAGATTTTTGTTAGGAAACAATAATTATAAATTATTTTTGACAAATACATTAATAATGACAACTAAACCTAGCTACATTCTTCAACATCTAAGAGACACAATTTTATTGTGATATTTTCCTTTCTTTCCAACTTAGTCCATCCTTGTATAAAAATCCCTTTTAATCACTACAAGGAAAAGACCCTCTAGCAGATGTTTTTGAGAAACCCCACAGAAAAATACCCCATACATCTGTTTCTAGTGGAGGTTACTAGAGGAGGTTGGCGGGCAGAGGGTTTTACGGATGTTTTCCGCTTGGTGCGCTTATCATTAGACGTCGCCCTGGTGCTTTGCAATACTGAAAGCACCGGTGCACACAAAAACATTGGCACACCAGACACCGTGAACTCCATACACACCTGCCTAGTGCGTCGTATTATTCTATAACATCGGTGAATCTCAAATCTTCCACGTCGTGCATTATAAAACACCGCGCCAAAACCGAAACCACCTGATGCAATAGAAAGAAACCACACCAGTGCATCATAATACAATGCACCAGAACACAAACTGACTGGTGCGTTTGTAAGAAAAAGAACCACTGTGACTATAAACCACGCGCATCGATAAAGGGTTAAATTAAAAAACAATTATGGAAAAAAACCTGGATTTTTCATTTTCCAGTGCTGCTGAGGTCTCAATTATCGCTACGCACTCTACCATAGAATGCACCAATGCACACAAAAAACTGGCACATCGGACATCATGCGCAATGTAGACAACCACCTGGGGCATCCTAATATGGTCACACACCGGTGCTTTAGTACTGTTCCGCGCCGGTGCATCATAAAACACTGCACAAAAATAGAAACATGCCAGTGCGTTCTTATTCAAGAGCACCTATGCGCCTATAAAAATCACGCACCAGAATAGTGTTAACTAAAAAAAAATTAAGGCCAAAAAAACGGTGCTTTAAGACTATTCCACACTAGTGCATTATGAATATTCTACCCCAAGGCATCATCAAAAGATCACGCAAAAACTGAAACATCCCGGTGCGGTGTTAGGGAAGCCCGATGCATTATTAACAATGTGCCAAATCTGATACCGCCTAGTGCGGTTTTAAGCAACCATACTAGTGCGCCTATAAAATCTCGCGTACTGGAACGGGGTTAAATAAAAAAAAAATTATAGCCAAAACTTGCATTTTTCACTTTCCTCAGTGTTCTAGAGCTCTCAAGCATCGGTGCCATTTCCCCTTCTTTGAGCTGCCCTAACATCAGTGCTCTGATTGCATCCATTACACATACTACTGCTCTGCATTGGCCATCAATCTCCAGCATGCATTTTGAATAAAAGTGGTCAAATTTTCTTTTGCAAATTTTACAGCCAATATGCGTCCTCGACGACGAAATGTACAGGTATTTGTATAGTTTTTCCATAATTAAGCCTTTTAGCAGATTAGAATTTGAAATAACCATTAAAAAAGAAAAAAAAAATTGTCGTGCAGTGTGTCTCAGATATTCGACTTGCACCGGATAACGTTGCTGCCTGTAAAATTTATGGGCCAGACCGCTGCTGGTGCTAACGGTATCTACACTATTTTCGTGGTGGTTCCGAAAGGCACCCCACATAATTTTAAATTAAAAAAAGAACGTGGTGCCCTAATTTAACCAGGTGCACCATTGACCATGGGAATCCTAGTGATGTGCGTTGATGGAATTATCTACCCCGGTGTATGTCAGAGCACCACATTATACATTCCGAGAGGGTCTACTATGCGGTGGGGTAAAAGACCACACCATCGACTATGTAATTTTCATGAAGTCGGTGCGCTGACATGACTATATGGTCCAGGGTGTATATTTCAGTCAGGCCACCGCTATTCTGAACTTAGATATAGTCAACGATGCTTGAAAAATAGATAGCTACACCGAGGCGAGTGCGTTGTATTTCATTACGGGCACCGGCATAGGTGCGCTACAAACATAAGCCGCACTGCCACCGATGCATGACTTTTTTTGTGGCGCACTGACTGGTCTATTTTTTTTTTTTTCAAAAAAAATATATATATGTATATTCCTAAATACATGTCTGTTTTAATAAAAAAAAATTTATTTAATATGTCAATGATTCAGAGAGAAGAGGAGGAACAACAACAACAATAGGCTGAACAGTATGACATGATTTTCCAATGGGAGGCCCGAGAGAGGGAGAGAGATGCATACCCTCACCCTATTATAGAATATACCCAGGGGATCCTTAGGGTGGTAGGCCTCCTCAAGTTCTATGAAGAGGCTACTTCCCTAAAGGCCAATACTGCGCTTCTGAGATATCTTATCCGTAGGTGGAACGCCCACTGACGGGCTCTCCAGGCTGGTACTGACAAGTGGTACACACCCGCTAAGGAGGATATTTATTTTATTACAGGATTATCGAGGAGAGGGGTGGATTTTCTCTCATTCCCAGACGTGCCAGCTGGTTCTCTAGCAGGGAGTCAGTTAGTTGACTCCCAGAGATACATTGGAGCACATGTACTATCTCCTTCAGAGTTTTGAGGTACCTGGAAGTCAATTACATATAGGTTCATTTGGTAGACAGGACGTGAAGTGCAACTCACTTATCATTTTGACCATTTTTCACAACACCAGTGACGGGAAACACATTAGTTGCTCGCTTTTATATTATGTTGATTCTTTAGTACAATATCCACGACTTGTCAGGTGGTTTGCCATTATTTTGCTACAGTTTTGTATGGCCTTAGATAGATGTCGTGCTAATGCAAAAGGGAGGGTCAACTTCCCTTTTTATTCAGTGTTGTTTTGTTTGTTTTTTAGAGGTTTCCAGAGATGAGACATAGTTTTGTTAGACAACCTCGTAGGCCAATGTTCGAGGCCTAGATGCACATGTGGGGCCAGATGATGCTCAAGATGGGAGACACTATGTTTCCAGCCAGGATATCACATGATGCACTGGACTTACCAGCCAGTGTTGACAGGCTGCATCCATTCATTATGGTCCCATGTCCTTATGCTGGATTAGTATGGAGAGGGTGTCCCAACATCCTCTTCACAAATGATGAGCTGCCAGATGATAGAGTTAATATTACCGTTTTATTTATATTTATTCTAACATGTTCTTTAACTTGTTTTTATTAAATTGTGTAATGAAATTGTCTAATTATTGTTGTGTACTTGTATATATTTTGCAGACAGTGGCTCTTTTCATGCCAAGGAGATGCTAGATCTGCCACATGATCTGGGTGTGTATCCTGATAATGATCAAGACATGGTCAATGCTAAGGATGAGGTCGGTGCAGCAGAGAGACATGCTACTGCTCATGGTGCACTGGTACCATATTTTTCTAGGTGCGGTCGACTTGAGTATAGATATAGGATGGAGTTTGGAAACAAAATATGTGCATTGATTGTTGATGCAGGCATCAGGCTGGCTCATTACAGATACATACAGGTCGATGATAGGCTATTACAAATGAGGAGAGGCATGTTGCGTGACATGTACGACCTGATGCAACGTGTCGTAGGAGCTACGATATCTATTACGTGACTGAGTGGGACTGTCCGTAGCTATAGGCATAGTCGAGCTATGGCACGTGATCGACAGTCCTTGAGTAGCGACTCACATGCATCTAATGATCATTCACCTCGTTCTACGCCTGATAAGCATGAGGCTGCCCTAGCAGCATCTAGCAGTAGTAATCATGGAGATGAGGCTAGACCATCGGCCACGTCCAGTCAGAAGCCTGGTGCAGCATCCACCAGTACTAGTCACGATCATGAGCAGGCACCTGGACCATCGACCATTGAGGCTACACTATTGACTGCACGGTCCTCCACTACTGCTTCTTATATTGATGTTGTACTACCACCAGTTGTCGATGTATCCATAAGTACTAGTGATCATGATCATGAGCAGGCTTGACCATCAACCATCGAGGCTGCGCCCTTTACTGAGCAAGCCTCCACTTGTATTACTATTGATGTTGTTATACTACCACCAACTGATCCATGAAATTTATATTACAGTTGTATATTTTTAACATTATTTAGTTATATATATATATATATATATGGTCCATGTATTTTATGTTCGTATTGCAGTTGTGCTTAATTTACATGTTGGTGATCATCATGATGTGGTGCATATTGTTAGGTCATGTTAGATATGTTCATTTAATATTTAGCTTGCAGATAGATGTGTATATGTGATAGCATGAGTTATTTGACATGAGATGTATATTTGATGTTTGTGTTGTGATGATGTTAATATATAATGTTAATTCGATGTTTGAATGTGTTTTCTAGTCGAAAATGACGTTTGTATGATGGTTATCATGATCGTGACGATTTTTATTAATTAATTTAATATTAAATGACCATGATATTTATTAAATATTATGTCATGATTGTAATTTAAATTTAAATTTTAATTGTATGTAAAATTGTAAAATTGTATTTGTATTTGTACTAATTGTAATTTTAACTATAATTGTATGTAAAATGTTTATTAATGCAAAATTTTAATTGTAATTGTAATATTTAATTTATTGTGAAATGATTGTAATTGTATATATGAAAAATTGTAAAATTCTAATTCTAATTCTAATTGTATGCAAAATTCTAAAATTTTAATTTCATTTGTAATTGTAATTTTAATTTAATTGTATGTAAAATATTTGTAAAATTGTAATTGTAATTGTAAATGTAATTCTATGTAAAATTGTAAATGTAATTGTATCTAAAATTCTAAAATTGTAATTGTAATTTAATTGAATTGCGTGTAAAATATTTCTGAAATTGTAATTGTAATTGTAAATGTAATTCTATGTAAAATTGTAAATGTAATTGTATGTAAAATTAAAATTCTAATTCTAATTCTAATCATAATTCATGTATGTGAAATTAATGTAAAATTGTAATTGTATGTAAAATATTTGTAAAATTTTAATTCTATTAATGTGAAAATTTTAATTTTATTAATGTGAAATGAATTTATTAAAATATTTAAATTTGTAAATTTGCAAATAATTGTAAAATAAAAAATCTAGAATAATACGAATTTTTGTGACATAATAAAGTTTAGAAAATAATGAAAATAAATTCATGTACTTTAGAATTATAATTTTTTTATTATGATCTTACATACCAAAAAAAATAACTTTATACAGTCCGATGTGCTTATCATCATAACACACACCAGTGCATCGTATTACTAAGATGCATCAGTGCTTAACAATTCTTTCGCACCGGTAACAAATAAACGAAAAAAAAATAAAAAAATGCAACTCTATTTTCTTTAAGTGAAAAATAGCGGCAATTTGACAAATGAGAGGAAAAATATTTTCAAAAATCTAGTTTCATGAAATAATTCTTTAAATACTAAACAATTTTCATTATTTCACTATTTTTGCTAAAATTTTTAGCTAGATATTTGTAGGAGACAGACCTAGAGCAAGAGAGCATGAGGGCATTTTGGAGCAACGAAATAAGTTCGAACAGAATTATTCATACAATAATAAACCAAACCTCTGGTGATTCAAACCCTGTATCATAGAATTTCAAACCATCTCGTGGTTGAATTTGATTATTTTTTTTACTTTTCTCTGTAGTTTTTTTTTACTTTTTTTGCCGTTTTATCGATTTTTACCCTAAACCCTTCAACTTTTAATTTTTTCCATTTCTTCTCCCTGTTTCTATGATTTCGGAATTAGGGTTTTTCATTTTAGATTGACGTCCAACCCACGGGACGACTTGCATGGTTGGATCGCAATCCATTCGGCCATTGCGTGAATTTTTCAAAAAAATAGATTTTTCTTTATCGGCGAGCCTTGTGTATGCTACCGCACCAGTGCGATATATTATACAGCACACCATGCAAGTATTGTGTAGTAAAAAAATTGAAAACATTTTTTCTAAATCCGTGCAAAAAAAGCAAGTTATTTGTAGATTCTTTATAAAAAATATTATTTTTGAACTATATGTAAGTTTAAATAATATGTATTGTTTACTGTGTATCATGCAGAGCCACAAAATGATGAAGCTCGATATGATTATTTTTTCTCTAGGACCAGAAGACTGTTAACGTTTAATGGAAAAATTGCAAACGGATGAATCAGGTGAATGAAAAAATACTATCAATCTAATATGAGTTTCTTTTTTTAATTACCATTAATAACACACTTAAAATTATTAGATAACATGTGTCAAAAAGTCTACTAATTCACTTCTGTTTAATGTTCTATAGGGACCAAAAAATCAGAAAAGGAATGTTGTTCTAATAAAAGAAAAAAAACAGAACATGCAAATGAAAGTGAATTGCTCCTTAGCTCCTCTGGAGTGGTGTTGGAAGTTAACAAAAGGGGTAAAAACTTTTACAAAAGTTTGTGTGATCTAGTGGAATGAATGTATAGACGTTCTTTCCACTTACAATATGTTGATACCTAATCCTATGGGTTGGGTGTGAATATGTAATATTGTATAATAAATAATATTAGGAAATAAGGAAGTCCAAGAGTCATTGGGAGATGAATCCCAATAGCCTCACCTCCATGTATAAATACATGCACATTCCCCATTTAATAAACATTCTGATTTGTGGAGTTACCTCCTGGTTTGACATGGTATCAAAGCCAGTCCCACTATTGGAATTTTTTCTTGTGGTGTAACTCCCTCATTCCTTTGCTCATTCAGTTTTTATGTATAGTTTTGCTGCTCCATTAAATTGATGCTATATACTGTAATTCTACATTTTGTTTCTCTGCAATTTATGCACAACTCTGAAATTTGCAGCTCCTGAAGATTCTGCAATTTGCAGCCCCTGAAATTCTGCAATTTGAATTTCCAGAAGATACCTGCCACTCCGCAATTCTGCAGTCCTGCATCTCTGACATTCCAGTTTTTTTAAAACAGCCTCTTGGCCTCCCCTCTTTCCAGTTCCTAGCCTTACGGCCCCCCTCTTCCCCTCACCTACACATCTGCACTAACATCCCCTACCCCATTTCTCCACGCCTCTGCATACCCCCCTCACATCTCCCCTCTTCCCCATCGCCTTCCCCAACGCCTTCTCCCTCTACGCTACGCCCCACTCAATGCCTGCTCCATTTAACACAGCGTGGTATACATCGCCTCAACGCCTGCTCCATTTAAGTATCGTGGTATATATCTGTTTTATTGAATACCACTCCACCCTTATATAATACCACTGTGCTATCCCCAATGTCGACACCGCCCTCGCTACTCCATTCAACGTTCTGTCATCACATATCACAGCGCTCTGTCATACAATTAACACCACCCATAGCACTGTATGTCGCATTGTCCACCAAGTCCCTATTTCATATAAGTTTCCAATGGATTTACAAACTCTGTCATATAATACCGTTGCACCATATGTAATACTGTTCCGTCTTTACAACGCACCATATTATAATACGCCCTCCATGCTTTGTCAGATTAAAATGCCGCTCCATCCACCTACTGCATATTCCACTGCACCTGCAATACAGTGCTGTCATATTAATATGCCCTTCACGTTGCATATAATACCACCCTCTATCCATGTAATATGCTCTCATACATAATACCGCCCACCATTATCGTTCAATACATTCAAGTTTAATACGCTATCCATTTTTTAATACGCCTCCCTTTTAATACCATTTTTAATACGCTGTCCATACGCTATGTCATTTTTAAATACCACTATTTACAACACTGTCTGTACTATTTCCGCCCCTCCAACTCTATAATACCACTATACCGCCCTCCCTCCCCATTTTTTCTCTCTTCAAACACAAAGAAAAAAAAATAATAATAATATATATATATATATATATATATATATATATATATATATATATATATATATATATATATATATATATATTGTGCAGAATTCATTGTTTTTAGCAAAGATTTTTTGTCCCCTTTACTTGAGAAAATTTCCAGAATTGAAGATTTTCTAGCAAAATTTTTCCTCTTCAAAAGATTTTTTTCCAGCAAACTAATGCATTCTCTAATATCTATTGTTGGGGAGGTTCTCTCCGGAAAAGAGAAATATCTTGAATGGTCTCAGAAGATTAAACACACACTCATTTTTAATGACAAGAAGGAAATCCACCAGCAAAGCCCACTTTAGAAAAGGAGCTCGCCATTTGGAAAAACAAGAACTGCAAGGCCTATGCCTTGATTGCAGCTTCCGTAAATGAAGAGGTGAGTTGACATATTTCATCATTCTCAAATGCCTACGATGCCTTGAGCAAGCTAAAAGAACTCTATGACTCACAATCAAAATTAGAAAATGTTCAATTGATGATTAAGCTGTTCAGTCTTGAAATGAAGAATGATGATCCCCTTGCTTTAGCTTGAGAAGTTAGATCTATCATGTATGATATTGATAGCACTGGTGTAAAAATGGACATACCTATCATAGCATATGTTAAGGCATTATATCCGACTTACTCACATTATCTTGAGTCTTTGTAAGCAAGTGGGAACCTTGAGCATATCACCTTTGATACACTTGAGAAGAAGTTTGCAGAAAGAGAGAAAGATTTTGGGAAGATGACAGTCCCTTAGTCTTCCGAAGAGGCTGCATACTTGGCACATAGAGAAAAGAGTCATGCTCCAGATTCATCCAGAGGAAGAGGTGGAAGAAGAGGAAGAGGAAGAAGAAACTTCACAGAAAGGGGGGGCAGACAATCTGACAAATCCAATCTTCATTTCACATGTTGCAATAAATATGGACATGATGCATCCAAATGCAGAACACCTTGGGAGAAAATTGAGCAGCAAAGAAATCAAGACAAAGGTAAAACTAATGACAAATACAAAGGTAAAGCACCTGAATCCGCTCATTATGTTCTAGCACATTGTAACAATGGAGTAAATGAAGACTTGTTTTATGTTTCATTTACTTCATGGAGAGATGATTGGTTGCTAGATTTAGGAGCAACATGTCACATGACATTTAGAAAAGATTTTTTTGAAGAATTCACTGACAAAGTTGATGGAGCAGTTTATTTCACAGATAAATCCAAACTCAAGCCATCAGGGCTTGGCACAGTCAGGCATAAGTTGCCTGGTCTTCCAGATCATATCCTACATGAGGTTCTATACCTCCTTGAGTTGAGGAGAAACTTGCTATCCCTAGTCCAAATCCGCCAGCAAGAACACTCCATTCACTTGTTTGATGGCAAGGCAGAGGTCAGAAAAGCATCAGATCACTCACTTTTCATGGAGGGAATAGAAGAAGGGAGACTCTTGAAGCTAAAAGGTTCATCTTTTCATGCTGAAAACTTTGCATTCAGTTCACATCATGATGAAGGTACATTCCCATCAAGTCTTTTATGGCATGCTAGATTTGGACACTTAAACTATGAAAGCCTTCGTTTTTTGAAGAAAAATGGTGTTAATGGACTACCTACAATTCCTAGAAAACATAAGGAATGTGATGCTTGTATTCTAGGAAAGCATAGAAAACAACCATTTCATGATTCACACTCCAAAGCACATAGAAAACTTGAGCTTGTTCATTCAGATTTATGTGGCCCTATGCCTATTGCTTCTGCAAATGGAAATAAATACATGATGACATTTATTGATGACTACACAAGAATGTGTTGGATTTAATTATTGAAGAATAAGTCTGATGCTTTTCAAACATTCAAGAATTTTCATGCATGGATAGAAAATGATGCACAAACTCATATTGGCTCTCTACGTACTGATAATGGAAAAGAATACACTTCAAACGAATTTTAAAATTATCTTCATCAACATGGAATCAAACATCAAAAAACTGTGCCATATAATCCCCAACAGAATGATGTAGCTGAAAGAATGAACAAAACTATTTTAAATATGGTTCGCTCCATGTTATTTTTCAAGAATGTAAAATTGATGTTTTGGGCTGATGCAGTTCTATGTGCTATTTACATAAAGAATAGGTGTCCTTCAAGGTCAATTAGAAACAAAACTCCTTTTGAGATGTGGCATGGCCACATTCCTTCGGTAAAGCATTTCAGGGTCTTTGGGTCCACCTGTTATGCCTTGATACCCAAGGGTCAAAGGAACAGACTTGGTGCTAGAAGTCGAAAATGTATCTTCTTGGGGTACTCCAATACCTCCAAAGGATATCGTCTCTATGATGAAGAAAATAAGAAGTTTGTGATAGCAAGAGATCTCATATTCCTTGAATCTTCCAAGAGTGACAAGGTTGTTGAGTGGAAAATTGATCACCTAGGTAGATTCACACATGCAAAGTCTTCCCAAGAATTTGATAATGAGATTCGACATCTTGAAGGGGGGATTCTGATATTGAATCAAACTGTAGAATCATGTCCTGAAGCACTCTCTCCCCCACATGAAGAAACAACCACGGATGACACATTGGATGATGTGATTGACAGAATTGGGAGATTTAATCTTGAATCAATCCCAACTCAGTCAAATGACCAGCCTGGGCCATCTCAGAGAGGTCCTCCAAAATGGCTGACAATGACACTGGAGAGTGTTCATCCTGATGAGGTTGGAAAAACAGGAACAAGAAGTTCCACTCAACAAATCGAAGGTGATGTAGATAATTCTGATTCTCCTGTTGATATGGATATTTCTTATAACTGTGAATTGAGTTTGTCTACAGATTATGAATTAAATTCCATCAAATGGACCACCATCCGGACTCTCTTTACCCTAGCAGCTCAGAATGGATGGAAAGTCCATCAGATGGATGTAAAAATAGCCTTTTTGAATGGATATCTAAAGGAGAAAGTTTATATGTTCCAGCCAGAAGGATTTGTTGTAAAGGGTCAAGAACACAAAGTTTGCAAGCTTATAAAATCCTTGTATGGCCTCAAGCAAGCACCACGAGCTTGGTATGAGAAATTAACCGAGCATCTTCTGAAACTTGACTTCAAACATTTTGATCTTGATGATGCAACTTTGTTTGTTAAGAAAGTTGGAAAAATAGTTGTATATCTTGTGGTATATGTAGATGATCTTTTGATAACAGGGAACAATGAGAGCTATATTGTATCCATGAAGAAAGAATTGAAGAAAGGTTTTTAAATGACTGATTTGGGTCATGTTCATTACTATCTGGGTATTGAAGTAATTCAACATCCTAAATATATGTTTCTTTCTCAAAAGAAGTACATTAGAGATATTTTGAACAAGTTTGGCATGGATTAATGCAATCCCTTAACCACTGAAATGGAACAAAACTTGAAGCTCACATCCATTGAAGGGAAGGAATTTGAGGATGCAACTAAGTACAGACAGCTTATAGGAAGTCTTATCTACCTAACCACCACCATACCTGACATTTCATTTGCTATTGGAATCCTCTCAAGGTTCATGCAAAAACCTTGTGAAAAACATTGGTCTACTGCAAAAAGAGTGTTAAGGTACTTGAAGGGGACTCAAGACTTTGGACTCAAATATAAGCAGGTAGGTGACTTCAGCTTGATCGGATACTCTGATTCAGATTTTGATGGCGACAAGGAAACATGGGTGTCTACTACAGGTTACACCATGAGTCTTGGATCAGGAGCTGTCTCATGGAGATCACGCAAACAGTCAGTTCCAGCAGATTCCATGACCGAGGCAGAATATGTGGCAGCAGCTGAAGCAACAAAGGAAATTGTGTGGCTCCAGAAAATCCTGGAAGATTTGTAGATGGAACAAATTTATTCCACACCACTCATGATTGACAACACTGCTGCAATAAATTTGGCCAGGAACCCAAAGTTCCATGATCGAACAAAGCACATCAACACAAAAACCATCTAATTCGACATCATGTTAAGGCTAAAACCATCCATCTACATAATTGTTCCACAAATGAGCAAACTGCTGATATCTTCACCAAAGCACTTGGCAGAGAAAATTTTGAAAAGTTCATATCGATGCTTGGACTCACCAACATCCCTTCGGATTAAAGGGGGGAATCTTGACACCTAATCCTATGGGTTGGGTGTAGATATGTAATATTGTATAGTAAAAAATATTAGGAAATAAGGAAGGCCAAGAGTCATTGGGAGATGAATCCCAATAGCCTCACCTCCATGTATAAATACATGCACATTCCTCATTTAATAAACATTCTAATTTGCGGAGTTACCTCCTGGTTTGACACAACACAAAAATCCATCCAATGATTCCAAGATTTTTTTTTTATCTAAATTGTAGGAAGGGTTTCCAGAGAATTCTTCAATGAGACATGTAAGACTTTTAATAGAAAAAACGTACAACAACGAAAAATAAGGAATGAAAAAGTAATATTCCTTTCAATGTTTGTCTAGAATTATTTATAAATATTACTTTTGTTATATTTACTTTTTGTATACCAATATAAAAATTAAATATTTTATTGTCATGTTATATTTTCAAGAAGATTATGAAAATCTCAAAAGATGAATGAACTGATATCAAAAATATGCCAGTAGGAATTTCCAAAAAGGTGGAGAAGGAGATGGTCAAAGAAATGGACAAAATTGCATCGCAAGAGGAGCCATCTCAACAACAGCGTGCTTCAAATGTAGTATGTAACCATTGAATTTTTTATCATTAGGTACAATAAATAAACAATTTAGTATTAAATATTATTTTTCAAGAATTTTCTTCCAGAAAAGAAAAGAAAATGGAACCCATTCAGCACATAAAACAAGATGACAAGGAAGAAAAGGGTTGATCTCTAAGTTTGTGAGTAATTGTTACTTCCTTATAACAACATAGTTAGATTTAATTTTTGTATTTTTTAAGTTGTTTTACTAAAATCATCATTGAATGTCTTTAAACAGGTGCTAACATACAAAAAAGAACCATCAGACGAATTGATTGAAATTGGGTTAAAAATGGGTTGTGAGTATATGTTGGCATATCAGGATTTAATTATGGAATTTGTAAGCATATATCGATCTTGTTTTACTTAGCTCTGTCTATAACTAATAGAAAAAAAGCATCTTTTATATTAAATATATGATTTTTTATGGGGTATAAAACTTGCAGGAAACAAAGTATGGAACTGCACCAACAGATAAAATTTTGCAAGATGGCATGGTACATCATTTCGAAATAATGTGAATAGTTTATGAGTCAATTGTTTCTATGGTATGCCATTTTTATTTTCAATTAACATTGATGTATATTATTTAATATTGTAATTTTAATTATTCTCAAAAATGTATATACACTCATTTCAGTTTATTTTTATGTTTGTAGATGGAAGGTGAAGAAGAAGAAAACAATCAACGCCGTCAACAAAAAATTCCTGAAAATAACCCAGGTCATGGAAGTAGCTCTAGTAGTGACATCAGTTCAAGCGAAGAATGATGATCACTATGTTTGGTTATCAAAGCAAGGCATTTTATTTTTTCAAATATGTCTGTGAAATTAGACATTTTATTTAATGTAATGGAAATAGTGTCCCAATTGAAAGACAAAGGGATATAAATAACTATCCCATTTTTTATGATAAAGACTGTCTTATTCACACACACACACACACACACACACACACACACACACACACATAGATAACCATAAAATATGTTTTAATTTATTCTATTGTGTTCTCCATCGTCGCTATTGCATTCTCCATTGTCGTTTTCAAATGCACTCATAAAATTTCAATTGATATGAATATTGTTATAAGATATATATGTGTCGACTTTTGATGAATAATGAATTTTAAAAAACCACAATAATTATGATATGATATAAAAAATTATTCCAAACATCAAATTAAAATGAATTAATAAAAATGTAATTAATACGAATATTTTTATAAGATGTGCCGACTTTTGATGAATAAAGAATTTAAAACAATCACAACAATTGGACTGTCATAGGTCAATGTTTCTAAATAAACAAAATGAAAACTGGTGCGTGTCAATAGCTGTCAGCCAGTGTGTTTATGTGTCTATACACACTGGTGTCGTTGTACGATCCATGGGCACCACACAAATACCAATACCAGTTATAAATATCATTGCGTTTGTGTGATACTGTGTACTGGAGTGTTTATGTATCTATAAGCACTAGTGCATTTTTACGATCAATGGGCACCACACAAATATCGATACAAATTATAAATATCGGTGCCTTTCTATGATATGATGCAACGGTGCATCATAAAGGTGTATGCACCAGTGCTTTGATACAACATATGGGCACCGAAAAAATCCCAAGACCAATTAGAACAACCCCGTGCTTTGTATGACCAACACTACGCCTGGTGCGGTTTTACACCTAAATGTCCCGGTGCGTTCGTTCGACTGAGACAACCTCGGCGTGCCATCTTCATGTACGCACTGGTGCATTAAACATAGGGTAGCGCATCAATGAAAAAAATCCATAATAACCTTAGGCCGTCCATTTTTTTTTAGTTGTGTTTAATTTTCGTTAAAAGCTCCACCAAAACCTCCATAACCATAAATAGATGTTGTAGAAAATGTTTTTTTGAAAATTTTGGCCAATTTTATAACACTAAAATCCTCCTTTATAACCTCCACTAGAGGGTCTTTTCCTTGTAGTGAATGAAGCAAATACATCCATAGTGATCCACTGATATTTGTTCATGAACAACTATTCCATTTTGGACTTATATATCTCAAAACTATGCTCATTGAATTTATTCATCTATATCTTTAAACTACTCAACTATTTTATTTCACGATGGGATTCAATTCGATATATCTCCCATTTTAATGGGGTCTATCACATTTCCAGAAACACACATTAGCCATAAAATTTTCCCATTGAAACTAAAAGTAACTTGATACAAAACATAGGTTTTAACCTTATATAGTTAATTGTTTCAAATAGATTCTTAATAAAATGAAAAACATTCAATGTAAAACACATGCATTAACATATAATTTACTCGAGAAACCCAAAACGAGAAGATCCTTTCTTTTTATTAGTATATTATTTTTTAGACTATCACACACACACACACACACACACACACACACACACACACACACACACATATCTATGTATGTATATATTTATATATCCCACGAAAATTATAAACTACCAATCCATTACCTTAGATAAGATAAAACTTTAGTTCTTTAACTGAAACTATAGAACCATGAGGTAAACTACCAAGCACTATAAAAATGATAAAAGAAAAAACCATGTGATGAAAAACATCATAAAGGGAGAATTTTGTTTCCCAAAAACGTTTTTTTGGGGCACTACCCCTGAACACCTGTGTGTGGGGGATTTTTTGTCTTTATGAAACCCTAAAGTGGGGGTCCTTTCCTGCCATTTTATTCCCACCACTATGCCTATAAAAATATATAGTGCATGGGGATATTCACATAAAGAATATAACACATGCCAAACATCCAATAATTCTCCCTAATATGACCATCAATGTTGGAATGGTTAGAATTATTTCTACTACCCTTGCATGGATGTGTAGTGGCTATTTTATTCTTATCCTTCCCCCATTTCCAGTTCTTATTCCCCTCCTTCAAAGCTTCTTGGTGCTATTTTTTCTTCAAACCCCTTAAGTACCCTTTATTTTGGCATATGGTTTCTAGATAATGTGCATATACACATGCCTCATACATTATCCTTAGCTTGAAAATAATCACTTGTTTTTGTAGATGGTTATAGAGACCCCACATATACTTAAGGATTACATTTGGGCTCTTGGGAAAGATATCCAACAATATGACCATATTTTTGAGCTTAGTACACTCTTATACACCCTTATGTCTATGTAAATTAGTGTGAGTGATTCCACAGGTCCTCTACACACTTCATAGGGTATAATTGGGACAAGTAGTGTAACTTCTACAAATTCTATATGTAAAGTCTGTAAAGGCCCAGGTAGCTTCTAGATCTCATCTTTTATGAAAGGTGATATATCGAGTAAATGCCCCTACAGTCAATCTGTGGAATAGATCTAACTAGAAGTTCTTCATTTTAATATCCATAAACAACAACCACTTTAAGAAAAATTGTTTACATGTGTCATTTTTCCTATAAACTGTTAAGGAAAACTTTAAAACATGTGTCATTGACTTTCTCCCATTAAATTTCAAGCATGTGTCATTTCTCAAGGCTTTCTCCCATTAATTGAAGGAAAACTTTGGCGCCTAAAAACTGAAAATAACTTAACTTCCATAGGATAGGATCCCCCAAACTCAAACGGAGTAAAATGTAAAATGTTAAAATTGAGTGTTTTATGATGTAATGGATATTAATAATCTAGACTGACATGGTTGTCTTGAACTTCCATAGGATAGTATCCCCCAAACTCAAGGTCAGTAAAATGTAAAATGTTAAAAGTGGAGTGTTTTATGATGTAATGGATCTTAATGATCTAGATTGACATGGCTGTATTTTATTAATGTACCTAAATTTAAACCTTCCATGTTGCTTTATTCTTTTAAAATGTTAAAAGTGGAGTGTTTTAGGATGTAATGGATATTAATAATCTAGATTGTGTTAAATATGATGTAATGGATCTTAATAATCTAGATTGACATGGATGTATTCTATTAATGTACCTAAATTTACACCCTCCATGTTGCTTTATTCTTGTAAAATGTTAAAAGTGGAGTGTATTAATGTACCTAAATTACCACCTTCCATGTTGATTTATTCTTTAAAATGTTAAAACTGGAGTTTTTTATGATGTAATGGATATAAATAATATAGATTGACATGGCTACAATGATACGATGATAGTGTAGTTTGATGTTGAAGTTGTAAAATTCTTGTGCATATAAATTATTATAAATTATTAAACAATTTGATAAGTGCTAAATCATACTTCTTATTAAGGACATAACTAATTTATGATGATAGTGTAGGTTGATTTTCAAGTTGAAAAATTCTTGTACATATCAAGGATGAATGATAGTACAAGCCAAAAATGACATTATTATAAATTATTAAACAATTTGATAAGTGATAAATCATACTTCTTATTAAGGAAATAACTAATTTGTCATAACAAAACTCCAATATATAAGCACAATATTCAATTCCATTGTTTTGTAGGTAAGGTACTATCTTCACCTTAAAGCATTTTATAAGGTTACTCTAAAACTAATGACTTTCTCACATTAATTAAAGGCAAAATTTAAAGCCTAAAAATTTAGCCTAAATTGGTTGAAATTCCATAGGATTTTAGTCTATCTGTTGACTGTTAACTTCTACAAGGTTCTACAAGCGGAGTTTGTAAAGGGCCAGGTAGTGTTAACTTCTATAAGTTCTAAAGGTAGAGTCTGTAAAGGGCCAGGTAGCCTCTGGATCTCATCTTTTCTGAAAGGTGACATATATAGTAAATTCCCCTATAGTCAATCTCTGGAATATAACTAAATAGAAGTTCTTCATTTTAATATCCATAAACCACAACCACTTTAAGGAAAACCGTGTACATGTGTCATTTCTCCCATAAATTCTTAGTCCAAGTTTTTAAAGCATGTGTCATGTTGGATTTATCCCATTAAATTTAAAGCATGTTTTTAGTAAGTGCATAAAATAATTTTGCTAACCATGTAAATGTCATTTCTCCCACAAACTAAAGGCTTTCTCTCATTAATTGAAGGAAAAATTTAAGGCCTAAAAATTCAATGTAAAGTGGCTGAAATCTCATAGGATTTTGAACTTTCATAGGATTTTAGTCTATCTGTTGAGTGTTAACTTCTACAAGTTCTAAAGGCAAAGTCTGTAAAGGGCTAGGTAGCCTCTGGATCTCATATTTTCTCAAAGGTGACATATCCAGTAAATGACCCTACAATCAAAATATGGAGTAGAAATAGAAGTTACTCATTTTAATATCCATAAACAACTACCACTCTAAGGTAAACCTTATACATGTGTCATTTCTCCCTTCTCCCATAAAATTTTAAGAAAACTTTAAGGCATGTGTCATTTCTATTTCATTTATCCCACAAAATCATAAAGGTGTGACTTTTGACATAACTTCATCAAGCACCACAGCTAGTTGTTTTAGTAAGTTCATAAAATAATTTTGCAAACCATGTAAATGTCATTTCTCCCACAAACTAAATGCTTTCTCCCATTAGCTCAAGAAAACTTTAAGGCCTAAAAATTGAACGTAAAGTGGCTGAAATCTCATAGGATTTTGAACTTCCATAGGATTTTAGTCTGTCGATTAAGTGTTAACTTCTAGAAGTTCTAAATGCAGATTTTGTAAAGGGCCAGGTAGCCTATGGATCTCATATTTTCTCAAAGGTGACATATGCAGTAAATTGCCCTATAGTCAATCTATGGAAAAACAATAGAATTTCTTCATTTTAATATCCATAAACCACTACCACTCTCAGGTAAACCCTGTACATGCGTCATTTCTCCCTTCTCCCATAAAATTTTAGGCAAACTTTAAGGCATGTGTCATTTCTATTTCATTTCTCCCACAAACTCATAAAGGTGTGATTTTTGACATAACTTCATCAACCACCACAACTAGTTGTTTTCGTAAGTGCATAAAATAATTTTGCAAACCATGTAAATGTCATTTCTCCCACAAACTAAAGGTTTTCTCCCATTAATTCAAGAAAAAATTTAAGGCCTAAAAAATTAACTTAAGGTGGTTGAACTATCATAGGATAGTATCCCCCAGACTCAAGGCTTTCCCCCATTAATTCAAGGCAAACTTTAAGGCCTAAAAACTAAACCTAAAGTGACTGAACTTCCATAGGATTTTAGTTTTTTGTTTGAGTCTTAACTTCTACAAGTTCTAAAGTAGTCTATAAAGGGCTAGGTAGCCTCTAGATGTCATGCTTTCTTAAGGCATGTAAAGGGCCAAGTAGCCTTTGAATCTCATCCTTTTTGAAGGCATGTTATTTCTAGATGTTATTTCTGTCATAAATGTTAAGGAAAACATTCATGCAAAGCATGCATGAACCATGTATATGTGTCATAAATATCCTTTAAACTCTATGGAATGAAATATTTAATGCATCCCATTTCTAGATGTGAATTATACCATAAAATTTAAGTCAAACTTTAAGATAAACCATGCACATGTCATTTATCTCATGCACATGTGTCATTTCTCCCATGCATGACCTAAAATTCATAATGACCGTCATGAGTTTGAAATGATATTTTTGGAATATATTCATTCTTCATTCTAATTTGATGATAACCTGAACAAAGATCCAAATTGGTAAAATAAATTTCTCCATGTAATTCATCCAATAATTCATCAATCACAGGAATGGGAAATTTATCTTTAACGATGAGCTTATTGAGCTCCCTATAATCCAGAAACATGTGCCATGATACATCCTTCTTGTGTAACAATACTACAGGAGCAGAGAAAGAACTTTCACTAGGTTGAATTATACCAGGCTCTAACATTTCTGCAATCATACGTTCAATTTGACTTTTTTGGACATAAGGATATCTATAAGACTTGATGTTTGGAGGAACACTTCCTGGAATCAAGTGAATAGCATGATCATGATCATGAGTAGGTGGGAGTCCTTTGGGAGTTTCAAAAACCTTGGAATGATTGTCCAAGAATTTTTGGAGATCTGCAGAAATAGATGATTTTGATGTTGGAACTTCCAGTGAGCATAATTTTGCAATTAAGCCTCGTTTTTCTTTCTTTAGAATATTTTTCATGACATTAGAGCTTATTATCTTTCCCGGATTCCCTACAATACCCTATAATTTTTCTTCCTTTCCTTCTAAAAAAAATTCAAGAAAAGTTCTTGAAAATTAAAAGCTATCATCCCCAAAGATTGTAACCATTGTACTCCTAGTACAACATCAGCACCTCCCATAGGAATGGAAAGCATTGGACTATTCCATAGATAATCCCCCATGGTTAGCTATATATTATGGAATTTTACAAAGCAATTTATAGTTCCTCCATTTGCAACCATCACTTCACATTATGGTGCTGGTTATAGGAAACAATTCAATTCCTTGGCTACCTTACAATGAATAAAATTATGGGTACTACATGAATCAATCAAGACTATTACCTATTTCTTCTTGATATGTCCTTCTATCTTGAGAGTTTGAGGAGTGGTAATTCCCACCAATGCATTACACGATATGGTCAGACTCATTTCTTCCTCTTCTATGGTTGGTTCTTGGTGTATATCCTCTTCTTGTTCGTTTTCTTCCTCCTCTTCACAATCTATGTAAAATAATTTCTTCTCAGCACACTTATGACCTTTAGTTTATTTGTTATTACAACTTATCAAAACCCTTTTGCTCTTTTTTCTTCCAATTTTTGTGGTGTAAACCTTGTATGTTGTGGAAATCTAGGAGTAGCAACACTTCCCTCTTTATAGAAGTGAGTGGTAGGCTTCCTTGTCGCCATAATTCTACATTCAATTTTTCTTGCCAACCTGAATGCCTTCTCCAATGAATCAGGTTCCAAAATGCGAACTTCATGTTGGATGTTATCCTTTAAAGTACCTATGAAGAGATCAATCCCATGTTCCTCTGGAATATTACTTACCCTTATATTTAGTTTTTGGAATTCCTCAATGTGCTCCCCCACTAAACCCTTTTGTTTGAGATTTATCAATTGTCTAAAGAAGGTGTTCCTCTTTGTAACCTCATAATGTGCTATCATTTCCTCTGTAAAAATTGACCAAGTGACAATTTTTTTACGAGAGAAAAGCCATTGATACCATACAAATGTATTTTGTTCTAAATGTAAAGTTGCAATGTTTACCTCTTGTGTGTTTTTCACATTATTGAGATCAAAATATTGCTCCATCTGTAGTATCCATGTTACAGGATTCTTTCCATCAAACTTCCTCATATCTATTTTTGGAATAAGGTGGTTCTTCCTGCCAACATTAGAGTTTATGAAATCATGATTTAGATTTATTTCTTTCTCATCATGAGTTTCCTCTACCACCTTTTCACCCTTAGGAAACATTTCTTGTATAACCTTTGTCAAATCTTCCATGTCTGCTTTTAGATCATTCTTCATGTTTTCCATTTTTTCATCAATCTTAGCTTCCATTTCATCCATCTTAGATTCCATGCCAACTTCCATGCCATTCTTCAAACCATCCATATTAGATTCCACGCCTTTCTTCAAAACTTCCATGTCATTTTTTGTTGCTCTTTGCGAGAGCAAAATTTTTTGCACTTGCTCTTGTAATTTTGATATGTCATGTTGCCATTCTTCATCTTCATGAGTAATAGTAGAGCCTCTAAAGGCTTAATGGGTGTTGAATTATTTTTAGGGGCCATTTTAGAATCCAATACTGATATCTATTCTACAATATTCCCTTGGAATCAATTCAACTTGATTCTTCAAGCAAGACTTATGCAATTCGGGAGAAACAATAGACACCTTTTACTTGCTTTCGAGGAGCTAAATATTGAAACTAAATTATCTCTATGATTTTGGATCTTCAATATCTGAAATTTGGCATTGAGGTAGCCCTCTAAATTCTCTTTCAAATGCGATAATTCGGACCTGATTTGGATTCTTGAAGACATAGTTGTGCCCAATCTCCTACGATGACCTAATTATGGACTGGTTCAGTAGAGAAAACTTGTACGAATTTCCACGTGTCACTGTTTTCTCCTTTGGCTCTAAAATTTATAGGCAGGAAACTCTATTTTGTCTACTTGCGGCGACTTTTTACGACATTCCAATCCAATTCTAAAAGAGGGATTTATGAATATGTTCCCACGATAACCTCTTTGAGATGAAATTCGAGAGCCTGAAAAAGTCCTAACTTCCACAGATCATATCCCTGAAAATATTATGAACCAAAATATGAAATTTTGTGATGATGTTCCTCAGGATTTCAGCTTTGCTCTTTATAAAGTACAGCTTCTGACTCTTTATAGAAAAAACATTATAGCGAAAATGTCGCGATGACCTGTTTAGGTTAAATTCAGGATCCAGCAAAAGCCCTAACTTCCACAAATCATATATCCGAAAATATTACGAACCAAGCTTTGAAATTTTGTGATGATGTTCCTGAGGATTTCGGCTTTGCATTCTAAAATTTTTAGCTTCTGAACCTTCGTAGAAAAAATCTATAGCGAAAATGCCACGACGACCAGTTTGGAGAAGCGAAAACCCTAGAATCCAAAGCTCTGATACCAAATGTTGGGAAACTAGCTCCAAAAATAGAAGAAAAGAGATATCAACGCCTTAGAAATAAACCACTTAGAGGGGGAAACCTCCAATACATTACATGAATGAAAAATTCTTGGATGATACAGATTACAAAACCTCCTTTCTATATATAGGAGTCCATGGGGCCACAATGTAATCTTAATGGGGCCATAATGTAATCCTAGCAAACCTAACAATAATAATTTAAGGGCACACTAATAACAATATGGGGGTTACACTACAAACAATAAGGTACTATACTAGTAATATATGGACCTAACATTTGTTGTTTTCAGGGATAAAAAAACCCACCAAATATGGTTGAAAAATGGACATTATGCATAGATGTTTCTTGCTATCCAAATCCAAGGAAATAAGTGATTACATATGTGTTTTCCAATATTTCAACTAGCAAAGTCTTCCAGAGGAAAATGAATATACTGGGAAGAACAACAAAAAATGAGGCATATTATATTACATTGATAGAAGGCTTGGGAACATCTATGGAGTATGGATCAAATGGAATTTTAGTTTTCACCAATTTTAAACTTCTATGAAACTAGATGAATGACGTGTACCAAGTTAAGAAGGTGAGGTTAAAAGAACTGCATATAATGGAAAACAATATTGTTAGCCAATTTCAATTTTATAGTATAAGACATTGTACAAATGTGAATAAGATGTCTACTCATATTTTGCGTGGGCAATGCCAATTTAGGATTCATATATCGAAGATGAATTAATAGATTAATTAGAATTATACGGGGCAATGCCAACACAAGATTCATCTCTCAAAGATGAATTATTTTTGAGATTATCTTCTTCAAAAATTCAAGATTCTTCTCTCAAAGATGAATTAATTTTGAGATGTTCTTCTTCAAAAATTCAAGATTCATCTCTTAAAGATGAATTAGTGTTGAGACACTCTCCTTCAAAATTTATTGGACATTGTAACATATCTTGGATATGTGTGTGTTTTGTACTTATAAATGCATCTTTTTTAATGACCATGTGTTTTTTTCAATTACGTACCAAGTGTGCTCCCACCACACCATGTAAAGTGCAACTTGGTGAACTTCAGATTTGTAACAAGTGGTCAACTTCAGATTTTTATAAAATTAAAATGTGAGGACTTCAACAAATTTTTGTTTAAATTGAGTTTAATGCTTCTTTTTTAATGACCATGTGCTTTTTTTCAATTTTATACCAAGTGTGCTCCCACCATGTAAAACACAATTTGGCGAACTTAACATTTTGATAATTTTTTTTGCTTAAATTGAGTTTCACACATCAAATAGTGCTTTGAAAGTTGTGTTTTACATAAATTGTCTACACTAAATTACAATAATTTTCTGAAAGTTATTTTGAATTTATTTTAAATAGTAATTTAAAAAAATAATTGTAAATTCCCATTATATATATATATATATATATATATCATGGAGGATGAAAAAAAAAGGTCAACATAATCCCATATCTCTACAAGAGAGGGGGATGAGGGATTGAGGGATGTTCATGGTATTTAAATATAATCTCAAATCTCCATACATATACATAAATGTGTATACATATGAAATTGATTTTTTATCAATTTTGTGAGTTAAATTAGTTGTTAATAAGTTTCATTTTTATCTTTTAGTTGCTAAGAGGAGAAGGGTCTCTACTCCATCAATGGAGCATGCCCATGGTTCATGCAATCATGCTATGGAACACACGATTCCATAAATTAATATGTACATGTATTTATATGTATGAATGTATTTTTGAATTGATTATAAATTCATATTTGTTTATGAAGCTTCTCTCTCATCTCGTGAGGTTGGTGGTGGTTCAAATTCCATTAGAGGGCCATCAATAAGTGCTTCAACATGTAGGGAAGAACACATAATTCAATAAGAAGGTTGTCCACCAACCACGACTTATCCAGCCAAGATTTACGATATACCTTGGGAAACAAACATGCAGCAATGCACCTTAGAAAGGTGTCAACATCTTCATGTAAAATTGAGGAGAGATCTCATGGCTTTGACTCTACCTCGTTAGAGTCGACAAAGCTTGGAAATAATTACACAATATTTAGGTGAACTAATAGATGTGTACCAAAAGCTTGGGCCAACCACTGATACTTTTGTAGAAGTCATGAGAAAAATAAAGGAAACAACGATGAGTCCTGATATGAGAGTTTTTCCTCTCTCTAATGCACTAATTCCTATTCTTACAGTTAGAGAATTAATTCAACCAGTTTATTCTTCCTGTTGACTATATCAATGCAATTAAATTTATTCCAATGATACTTAACATTTTTTTTTCTAAGGTATTTAACATGGAATTTTTTTTTTGTAGTTCCCTTTTTCACATCAATGAGATTATGCTATGTATCATAGGGATTCCATGATTTGGCATAGTCATAGAGCTTTATATCATTGTTGTATTCCGATGTACATACATAGGGACTATGTCCAACTCCCTTATGTACTATTTAAATTTCGACCCATACATTAAAACGTGGCTATGATATAATCTTTGCGACGATATTGATTTTGTTGTTATGTGTTCCACGTGGAAGGCCACGTGTTACTCTGTTCTCATGGTTCGGAATTGACATTAGAGTGATAAGTTTATTTATAAATCCGCATCTTATGTCAATTTAATAGGCAGGAATACTTTGTTTGCCGTGTATTGAATTTAATTCTTGTCGTCTTTAAAGTCTTGTACTGGAACTTTTACGTTCTACTCCTTCCAGATTTCCAAATCTATAAGTGTGGTATTTTATATTGGTTCTATGGATAAGTCACCAAGCTTACTTTATGACTCCGACCTGCACTAGTATGTTGGTAATAATTTCGTACATTCTACTCTAAATGTGAAATGTCCGGGTTCACCTCACTCAGTTATTTCTCTATCCGTGTGCGGGATGACGGATAGTCGCCACCTGGACAATTGGATGCGTCTAGGGTTTATGGCGAAAATGGGTATAACACACACCATGTTCGTTTATTTTTACTTCCTTGCTCTCTGTCTTATCAACTTCTCCTTCAGCTTCCTTACTTGACGGGGTATCAATGCCGCCTCTGCACTATGGCAAGAACTTCGCGCACATCGACGTCTCCTCTACAGGTATGGTGC
Organism: Pinus albicaulis; assembly: GCA_034641835.2. Lineage (NCBI taxonomy): Eukaryota > Viridiplantae > Streptophyta > Pinopsida > Pinales > Pinaceae > Pinus > Pinus albicaulis. The sequence goes on along the minus strand of CM076584.1, from coordinate 1,168,785,897 downwards.
ATATCGTGTTTAGTGCAAGTATTTCGTTTCTCTGTCTCTAGATTTTAAATATGATGGTGGCTCGTATATATATATATATATATATATATATATATATATATATATATATATATATATATTCACTTTTTATGCAAGTCAATACGTTTGGATTATCGATGGCACTGTATACGGCTCCCAGCATTTCATTCATGAGGCACTGTAGTTTGTGGGTGGATGGATTTATCAAAATCCCCAAATCGCCTATAAGGGTCGATAGCCCATACGGCGTGGTTGTATGGTTTTTCATAAAAATTTATTTCGTTCTGGCGATAAATTGTTTCTATACTACATCTCATACCCGGATAGATATTCTTGTTTGGTCGTGTCACGATTTGAGTTTAATTTGGTGGACGCATGAACTACGTAGGAGAATTTCTCTCCTCGTCATTTGTTCTTCCCTCTCGTCTGCATAAATTTTGATTTCATTAGGGTAGGCCACAGAGCTCTCGGGTCTCCCTAATTCCTTTCAAACTACTCATAGTCGTCTTCCCTGACATAGGGATAGAATGTCAACATTTTTACATATATAATTATATTGGTCGTTTTCATAAATCTGAGGTTGTTGTGTCTGTTACTCTCAACATTCGTTCAAAACGACTCAGTCGCCCATGGAATGATGGAAGATTGTTCATCACACCCGCATTAGAATGGCGTGATTCTCTGAATCATTTAGGTATCAATTCTGAACGACTGTGATGTGTATTATTATCGACTTGTTACTCAAATTTACTCATACAGTTTACTCATTTTTTTCCTCGGCTGAAGTTTGGTCAGAGTTTCGTTTCAGGCGCTCTCTCTCTTTCTTAGGTGAGGTCAATTTACTAAACATCCCTTCTCCCAGTAAAAAATTCTGGTTATTGTTGATTTCAAATTATTTTATTGTTTCCGTTCGCCTAATCCCAACTTAACAATAATATCTCATTCATGCAGATGTTTTATTGAGTATAGGAAATGGACGTGAGTAGAATTTTCATGAGTTTACTCGTCGAACTATTGCTTACGACTTTAAGTTTTAATGTTCTCTCTGCTTCTCTTCCAGGTCTGTATTTACCAGTGATTTTCAAACAGAAATGGAGGCATGTTTGGTCAATTTAGTGTGTCCTAAATTGCTACATTTAATTTGTCAATCCAGGATTCGTAAGCTGACGAAGTGTGGCGCACTATATGTGCAAGATAACCTCTCTCTTACTTTTTGTCGTTTTTGGATTTTTATTGATCTTGGTTGGTTTCCTAATGTGAGATGGAAATTCTAAAAGACAAGTATGGTTATGAATATTCAAGGCAATTATGTCCTTTATAATGATTTACCAAACTTCAAACTTCAAAAGGATTTTGAAACATACAATGAAAAAATTAAAAGGAAATGAAAATGTGTCACTATTCTAATTAAACAAACAATGAACTATTGATCATGAAAACCATTATCCTTGCTGCTGTCTAAACACAAAAGAAACTGTACTCAAAGAAAAGATTGCAAGTAAAGTAAAAACTAAAATCAAATTACATCAACTCATATTCTGACCCCTCACCATTAGTCTAGCTATGGCTTTCGGAGGTAATCATAAACAACTTGAGCAATCTGATATCTAATTTGCAGAAAAAGAAACTAATATCAAACTACACACTCATACTTCAATCCCTCACCATCAGTCCAGCTGTGGCTTTCGAAGGTAACTGAAAATGACATGAGCAATTTCATATATCTAACTTGCAGAAAGTAAACTAATATCAAACTACACACTCATACCTCAATCCCTCACCATCAGTCCAGCTGTGGCTTTCGGAGATAACTGAAAATGACATGAGAAATTTAATATATCTAACTTGCAGAAAGTAAACTAATATCAAAATACACACTCATACTTAAATCCCTCACCATCAGTCCAGCTGTGGCTTTCGGAGGTAACTGAAAATGACATGAGCAATTTAATATATCTAACTTGCAGAAAGTAAACTAATATCAAACTACACACTCATACTTCAATCCCTCACCATCAGTCCAGCTGTGGCTTTCGCAGGTAACTGAAAATGACATGAGCAATTTGATATATCTAAATCTAACTACTGAAGCAAATGTGCAAGACTGAAATAAACAAAGTAGTACTGGAATTAAACAAAAACTAAGAAAAAGAAATCAGCAGAAGGACAATATTGATTCCATGTCATTAGTCATAAAAAGATGTGCAAATGCCCGGGCTGCCATGAAAAATTATGCTAAAAGCTATGATTTCAGAAAGAAATCTAAGTAAGGAAATATGACAAAACAAAATTGAAAGCAACTTATCTAGAAAACATGCAAAAGCCTCCTTGGATAGCAGGGGCCCTCTGCTACCAATTTGGTGAAGTCCTTCAGCTCTTTAAAGTTGTAATCAAAACAGCATCAAAGAACTGAATTTCTCTATTAAAAAGAACTCACAAATCTACATCCCATTCCATCTTGAACTTTGTTACAAAAGACTTCTCTACTACTTTTTCATTACTTTCTCATTACTTCTTCATTACCTATGATAGGAGAAAGCTTCTCCTATTTATACAAAATATGAGGAGTCATCTCATTAATGGGAGTCCATGAATCTCTCCTTCCATCTCTAGAGTTATAATCAAAATAGGAAATGATAAGACACATGTCTTTCTAGAGTTTCAACACAACTTGAGGAATGAGACACATATCCTCTTAGAGTTTCAATACAACAAGGAAGTGAGACATATCCTCTTGATCCCATAATCTTCTCCAACCAAATTCGAATTTGGCCTTAGAGTGCCACATAAGGGTCTTCTAGAAGTCTCATTTTGACCTACACATGTAACAAAACTCATAACACATATATAGATATATGAAACTATGTTAATTTTCTAGTTTCTAATCATAAATTCACTTAAAATACATAAAATAAATAACTTTGGAAAACAAGGATCCTAACCCATATATTTATGAAAATGGTTACTTGATGTAGGGTTTCAGGTCAAATGGTTATGAAATAAGAGCTAAATGGTTATGACATAATGGAAATATGTATGAATATCGGGAACACTTTTGAGACTCAACATACCCCCCAACTGAAGTTGTTGCATGTCCTCATGTGACTATTGCAATGATTCATTTGTCCATGAGTTGATCTTTTATGAGTTTTGACTCATATAGATTCGTTCCAAACTTTGTTTCTTGATATTTTCTTTTTTTTTTGCAAAGTATAATACATTTGATTGCAACATTTTTTTTTCAATGGTTGGTTCTTGTGTGACAACCTTTTTTTTTTTTTTTTTTTTCGCGTTGGTTCTTGTGTAACAATGCTTTATTTTCTTTGTTGCATCAAAGTTTATGAAAATATTTAGAATTAATTACTTTATCAATGAATTGATCATTTGCAAGGCATATAATATTTTGAATCATGTTGCAACAATAGTTGGTTGGGAAGTATATGTGGGTGGAAATGAAATGAAAATGTGTGATAGTGTATGACATGTGGATATGAAATGATGTCCCTTTCCCCCAACTAAAGATATGACAATGTGAAAAAGGGAGTGAGGAATTTTTCCAAAGTTACAATTTTAGCATTCTAATGAATTACATGACTAAAAATTAGAAAACAACATACCTTCACTTACCTTAAATGTGGATGAGTTGTGTATGTGTGGTGGCTACAAAATTATGATCATATTCTTCTTCAAGTGGCTGAACAAGAGGAGTCATGGATAAAGAGATAAGATGATTTTTTATTGCTTCTACTAAAACTTGCTAAATCTGCTCCAAAACGCTGAAAATAATAGTCTTCATGTCTTCAAAACTCATTGGCATAATTCCTACTATGTGAAAAGATGTTCTGATGTCGAACATAGTAGGAAATTGTTGACTTAGTGGCCATTAATGGATGCCACTAGTCAACACGAGAACTCTCCCCATTGATGACAATGAGAGTCAAGATGTCCAAACACATCTTGCTAGGTACGAATTATTTTGCTGATGTCGAGTCACCTAGAAGACTTGACGAACAAGAGACATTAATGTATTCCCATTGTTTGTCAGCATGAGAACTTTCCATTAAGGCATGCAAGCCTCAAAGTGTTTTTACAAAGAACTTAGACTCAAAGGACTATGGACTCAATAATTTGCATTGCAGCAGGGCTTATTTGCGGAATGAAAATGACAAGAAATGGAAGATGAAAATGGAAGATGGCAATGGAAAGTAGAAATGGAAATGGGCAATAAGCATGTGAATGAGCCTCTTTCTTTTATTTGTGGGTTATGAATGGACAAAAAGAAATGGAAAGTGGATGTGAATGTAAATGGAAAACATGAAGTGAAATGAGGTGAATGGTTTATTATGAGGTATGGATGTGATGGAGACAATAGTATCTGAAAGTTTTTCAAATGTTTGGATCTGATTTTACATCAGTATATTTCCTCTTTGTTGCTGATCATCCTCTTATGAAAGAAATTTGTCTCTTAGAGAGACACCATTCTCTTGTAGTTATTTGTCCTTCCTCCTGGAACCTGCAAAAAAAACTAATACTTCTTCTGCAATGGAATGTAAGATTATCAAAGGAGAGAGGTGATCAATCTCTCTAGTTATGATATTTACACACAAAACTAAGAATTTTTATTAATGAAACAAGTTCGCAAAGGAAAAATCAAAAGAATTTATACCTGTTTTGGAATTAGTGCCTCAAGTTGAATGTTGCTTATTTTCAGCAATTTATTTCATTATTTTCCATTTCAAACTCTAATGATGGATTTCTCATTTTATAGATCTTGTTGAGACCTTTCCAACGATACTTGAATCATCAAAATCTGATTTTGTGTGAGAAAGTTAGGCTGATTTGAACAATGAGGTTTTTCAGCTGCGGAATTGGAGAACAACTGCGAAATTGGACTTTAGCTGCGGAATTGGAAAACAACTATAGAATTGGACTTTAGCTGCAGAATTGGAGAACAGCTGCGGAATTGGACTTTAGCTGCAGAATGTCGACGGTTTCTGTAGCTAAAAATCTTGAATAAAAAGTTAGCCATTCATCCTTCATCATCAGTCCAAAATTAATCAATACCTTCAGAAAAAGTGAGCAAATAACTTATTCATTTCATTGATTCAAAATTATTGATTTTTTTTTTTTTTTTTTTTTTAATAACAAAATTGAAAAAGAGAAATAATTTTTTTTTTTAAATGATTTCTAAATAAAATTATATATATATATATATATATATATATATATATATATATTTTCAAAAATTGAAAAATATACATACATATTTTAATAAACAAAACAATTTTAATTTTTTTAAATTTTTTTTTTTTTCGTTAAACAAATTGTGGAAACTATCATATTGATTAAATATCGGTTTAGGTGAAAAATTCTCGTGCCCAAACATGTATGCACATAATGCTACTTATCCTCGCATTTCACATAATAAAAAGATATTTCTATTGGCACACATTCCTGTCTCAATAAATGAACACAATAACTCCAAGGTCTCATCTTGAAATGCATTTGTATGCTCATGAGCAGTAGATATAGTGATACCTAAGTGATCTCCATAATCGGAAAAATAATATGCTCATTGAGTCTGGGCACAATTGCACCACTACAGTTCAAGGCAAGTATGGCACTTCCAGCCATTACGAATTCAACAAATGCGATATGATCTCCAAACAGTCTCAGGCGAATCATAATCATCTGGAATCCACATTGCTCAAGGTTGATAGAATTTGTATTCAACTTGGATTCTTCTTCCTGGAGATCAAGAAACCGAATTATGGCTGAAATCAAGCAAAGTGCCGTTCAAACTCCCCACTGTGCAAACAGAAAACCGTTTTTCCTCACGTGGCAGGTAAAAATGGCCTTCAAAGAACTGAGAAATTCTCCCAGACCACCACGAATTTTGTAAAACAATTTCTGGGTTATCTAATTGACCAAGTTGGCGAAAAAACCCATGTCTCGGTTTTTCAAAATTCATCCTCAATAGTTCAGAAAATGTGTTTCAAATTGATGTGTCAAAAACAGTTGCGTTTCTGGATGTGCTGTAACAAAAATCGCTTTCTGTAACTTTTGGACTTTCAATCTAGGAATCTTCACCTGAGGGCTTGTTTGTATTACTGCTGCTACAGTAGAGGATCCATTGGCAGTGGCGTTGCATACTGTTGCATCTTCCATTTTGCCCAGAAAAAAGAAAAGAAAATTAGAAGCCAAACTCTTAGCAGGTTGTACTCGCTGAATATTAAATTCAATGCGTATTTAATCTTTTTGATCTATGGTTTACAATCACTGGCGAGGGTTTTTTTTTTCAATATACTGGCGAGAGTTACCATCATAAGATTCCAATCCAGTGCGCATTGTATTAACCTGACTTCTAGCCATTTATTTATGTTTTTCTGTTTTGACCTTTGTTTGTTTTCTTTCAGGTTCGGTTATAGCTGCATCAATCTCTGCAAACACTTGTTCTTTGGGACGATTCCCATCAACCTTCCAAATCAGATTTGTCTTTGCAGTGGGACTACGAATTGTTTGTTTTGGAAGTTTATTTTTTATTTTTTTTATTTTTAATTTGTTTTTGTTAATAAAACTATATGTTATATTTTTAAAAATTAAAAATACACATATATATTTTACTAAACAAAATGAATTTTTTTTTTATTTGTTTTGTTAATAAAATTACACATGTTATATTTTGAAAAATTAAAAATATACATATGTAATTTACTAAACAAAACAATTTATTGAATTTTTTTTTTTTAAATGATTTGTTATTAAAATTATATATATATTTTCAAAAAAATAAAAATATACATATATATCTTAGTAACAAAACAATTTAATTTTTTTTTTTTTTTAATTGATTTGTTTAATAAAATTATGTATGTTATATTTTCAAAAATTTAAAAATACACATATATATTCATTAAACAAAACAATTTATTGAAATCAAAGTTTTTCATGAGAACAATTTTTTTTTTTTATTGAATCAATTGAAATGATGAAGTTTATTTTGTCTCCCTTTTTTTTTTCACATAACAATTCTTTTTCTGATCCTTCAGATCACACGAAGTGTAGGAGGAGAGCATACTCAAGAATTATTAATTTTTTTACATAACAGTTCTTTTTCTGATCCTCCAGATCACACAAGGTGCAGGAGGAGAGCATAATCAAGAATTATTAATTTTTTTTAGATGTAAGAAATAAGGCTACCTAGTTACACTTCCCCGGCAACGACGCCAAAATGTTTGGTCAATTTAGTGTGTTCTAAATTGCTACACTTAATTTGTCAATCCGGGATTCGTAAGCTGACGAAGTGTGGCGCACTATATGTGCAAGATAACCTATCTCTTACTTTTTGTCATTTTTGGATTTTTATTGATCTTGGTTGGTTTCCTAATGTGAGATGGAAATTCTAAAAGACAAGTATGGTTATGAATATTCAAGGCAATGATGTCTTTTATAATGATTTACCAAACTTCAAACTTCAAAAGGATTTTGAAACATACAATGACAAAATTAAAAGGAAATGAAAATGTGTCACTATTCTAATTAAACAAACAATGAACTATTGATCATGAAAACCATTATCCTTGCTGCTGTCTAAACACAAAAGAAACTGTACTCAAAGAAAATATTGCAAGTAAAGTAAAAACTAAAATCAAATTACATCAACTCATATTCTGACCCCTCACCATTAGTCTAGCTATGGCTTTCGGAGGTAATCATAAACAACTTGAGCAATCTGATATCTAATTTGTAGAAAAAGAAACTAATATCAAACTACACACTCATACTTCAATCCCTCACCATCAGTCCAGCTGTGGCTTTCAGAGGTAACTGAAATTGACATGAGAAATTTAATATATCTAACTTGTAGAAAGTAAACTAATATCAAACTACACACTCATACTTCAATCCCTCACCATCAGTCCAGTTGTGGCTTTCGGAGGTAACTGAAAATGACATGAACAATTTAATATATCTAACTTGCAGAAAGTAAACTAATATCAAACTACACACTCATACTTCAATCCCTCACCATCAGTCCAGCTGTGGCTTTCGGAGGTAACTGAAAATGACATGAGCAATTTAATATATCTAAATCTAACTACTGAAGTAAATGTGCAAGACTGAAATAAACAAAGCAATACCGGAATTAAACAAAAAAAACTAAGAAAAAATAAATTAACAGCAGAACAATATTGATTCCATGTCATTAGTCAAAAGATATGCAAATGCCCGGGCTGCCATGAAAAATTATGCTAAAAGCTATGATTTCAAAAAGCAATCTAAGTAAGGAAATATGACAAAACAGAATTGAAAGCAACTTATCTAGAAAACATGTAAAAGCCTCCTTGGATAGCGGGGGCCCTCTGTTACCAATTTGTTAATCCTTTAGCTCCTTAAGTTGTAATCAAAACAACATCAAGGAGCTTGAATTTCTCTGTAAAAGAACTCACAAATCTACATCCCATTCCATCTTGAACTTTGTTACAAAATACTTCTCTAGTACTTTTTCATTACTTCCTCATTACCTATGATAAGAGAAAGCTTCTCCTATTTATACAAAATATGAGGAGTCATCTCATTAATGGGAGTCCATGAATCTCTCCCTCCATCTCTAGAGTTATAATCAAAATAGGAAATGATAAGACACATGTCTTTCTAGAGTTTCAACACAACTTGAGGAATGAGACACATATCCTCTTAGAGTTTCAATACAACAAGGAAGTGAGACACATATCCTCTTGATCCATAATCTTCTCCAACCAAATTCGAATTTGGTCTTAGAGTGCCACATAAGGGTCTTCTAGAAGTCTCATTTTGACCTACACATGTCACAAAACTCATAACACATATATAGATATATGAAACTATGTTAATTTTCTAATTTCTAATCATAAATTCACTTAAAATACATAAAATAAATAACTATGGAAAACAAGGATCCTAACCCATATATTTATGAAAATGGTTACTTGATGTAGGGTTTTAGGTCAAATGGTTATGAAATAAGAGCTAAATGGTTATGACATAATGGAAATATGTATGAATATGGAGAACACTTTTGAGACTCAACAAGGCATTGCTCTAGAACCTATTCATTTCTATTTCTAATTTTTGATGTAAATATAACTTGAATCTATTGAGATTCAGACATTTGGATAAATTGCTATTTGTGTCTTATTTGACAGTAGAGAGTTTGACTGTTCTGATTTTAGAGTAAAGACTATAATATTATACACTGATAATATCTGGTGATCTCAGACGGTTTTATATCCTTCCTTTCCAGTGTACATCAATTTGTATGTGAGACTGTTTACCCAGTGTATTTCACATGTTTTCTAGCTTAAGGTGTTCCTGCAATGTTCTTGTATCGGGATTTTCTATCTCTGTTTGATAGAATTTAACTCACTGCCATCTTAGAATCTTAATACCGTATATATATATTTGTTCCACCAGTGTTTCACTAGTCCTACTGTTATAAATTTTATACTGTCTTTGAATGTAAAATGAATTGGTTCTTTTCCCTATTTCCATTTCATTATCATCGGAATAGAAAAAGATTGTCAAATGAAATATTATTTCATGCTCTACTCTATGTTGCATGTAACTCATCTAGTTGTTACCTGATCTAGACAATAGTGATATATTCATGAAATGAAATGAGAAAATTTGATATTTACTGCTATGGTTTTCATAAAAATACATCTATTTTAGAGAGCTAAGATTGTGTATAGTTCAGCTAAGATTTTTTTTCCTCTTTTATTTTGCAGTAACTAAACAAATACATAAATAAATTCTTGGGTATCTATTTTGTTTGTATAGCACTTAATATTTACATTCCCTTCCAACACACCAAAAATCTTCTACTGATAGATATCTGGCTCATACCTAGTTAAATCAATGATTTCACAGAAGCAGATTAAAGTTAAATTCTTAATGGATTATAGGAGTAATGTAAACCTCCAGATTTAAACCAGTATAGGTTTAGAGATTCTCGCTGGTTCTCCCTATAATTTTATTTCCTACAACTTTACTGAATTGAGAGGATAATTTATTCTACATAATTCTGTTGACTGTATGGAAGATCAATTTTAGGTGTAAAATAATTAACATTCAGAGTCAAAATTCACCTAGCAAGGAAATTTATAATTTTAAACCATACAGGAATATTCTGAGCATACCACTTTTGTAATTGACAAATCCTCCCAACCTTAGAGTTCCTCTATCCACTGAACTCACCCCCGAGCTGAGATCATATTCCAGAACAGACCAACTTCTAATCTGTTCAGAAATAGCTTATTTAAGCTTTTGCTCCCCAAAGCCTATTTCTAATTCTGTGCCGAGAATTACAGGACGCTTTTCTACCTATTTGTCTAGGCTTCCCTTATTTAGGGAGTTTTAAATATTCTTTCTAGTTTTCCCAGCTTTTTACCTCTTCCCAACTACTCTCCACCTGATTGGGGAAAACTAGATTTTTCCTCAAAAATCTAATTTGGAAATAAATTCTTTCAAGGAATTTTGAAAGATTTTTGGGGAATTCTTATCCTCTTTCCATACCTCATGGATTTGGCAAGTGATCTCATCATTCTCATTTGGTCAATATGCACAGAATCATTTTATTTATTTTCAAAATTAAATACTTAAATACATTCCACAAAATACTTATCCATTGGGGTCCACTCCCTTTTGGATATAAAGTTCAAATGTCTAATCTTGAAGAAAACATAAACTAGGGGTGTTAGATATTCCCCCTCTGAAATAAAACATCGTCCTTGGTGTTGATAACTAACTACTAGAGTTCATTTTCCAAACAAAGATGGATATTTTTCCATTATCTCAACTTCTCTCTCCGAGGTAGCTTCTTCAGCAGTAAAGTGCTTCCACTGCACCTTTACTCTTGCTACTGTTCAATTCCTCAATTCAATTTCTTCCCACTCCAATATTTGAAACGGCTCGGGAAGGAACTCCCCTTTTGGTTCCACCTGTATCACATTCCAATCAACAATGTGAGAAGCATCATGTATATATATTTTTAATAACTAAACATGAAATACATCATGAAATTTAACATGGGGTGGTAGGGCCAGCTTATAAGCCACTGGTCCCACCCTCTCTAACACCTCAAAAGGCCCGCAATATCTAGGAGCCAATTTGCACAACTTCCACAATAAAGTGTGTTGTTTTTGGGTTTAATATGCAAATACACATGACCACCCACTTTGAATTCGCGATGCACCCTTTTCTTATCAGCATAGCTTTTCTGTCTATCTTGTGTTGTCTTGATGTTTCTTTGTATTTGTTTAAAAATTCTTTGCATCTATTGTAAAGCATCTGGCCCCAACATTAGCTTATCCTCAGGTTGACTCCAACTCAAAGGAGTATGACACTTCCATCCATAGAGTGCTTCGAACAGACTCATTTTGATTGAGGATTGATAGCTGTTATTACAGGAAAATTCAGCTAAATGCAAGTAATCCTCCCATTTTGATGGCCTATCCATCACATACATTCTCAACATATCCTGCAAAATCTGATTTGTTCTCTCTGTCCGACCATCTATCTGCAGGTGATAGGTAGTGATAAAATTCAGCTTAGTGCCCATGCCCCCAAACAGGCCTTTCCAAAAGGCAGCTGTAAACTTAGCATCTCTATCGGAAATAATCATCCTTGGGACCCCATGTAGCCTTACTATCTCTTTTATGAACACTTCTGCTACTTGGGCTGTTCCAAAGGTAGATTTTACAGGTATAAAATGTGCAGCTTTTGTTAAAGTGTCTACTACTACCATAACTGAGTCATGCTAGTACTTGGTTCTGGGTAACCCTGTTATGAAATCTATAGAGACTGTATTCCATTTCCATTCTGCAACTGGCAAGGGATTTAATAGACCAGCTGGGTGTTAGTGTTCAACCTTGACTAGTTGGCATTCCATGCACCTAGCTAAATATTCTGCTACATCCCTTTTCATTCCTGGCCAAAAAATTTTGTTTTTTTTTCAAGGCTGTAAGCATTTTCTGATATCCTGGATGTCCTGCATATGGCTGTTTATGGTATTCATCTAGGATCTCTCTTTTCAAATATTCTACCTTAGGGATACACAATTTGTTTTTATAGCAAATCAGCCCTATCTGGTTTTGGGTATATTCAGCCATTTCCTTTTTTTGTATTTTTATTTGTAGATTCTCATAATTTGGATCTTGATCTGCTACCTTTTTCACTAGTTTCTCTAAATCGAAACTAGCACTGCTTCCAATGCTGTTTATGTTTTGGCAAGCATTTCTTCTTAGTGCATCAGCAATTTTGTTTTCTTTCCCTCTGATATGTTTTATGTCCATATCAAATTCACTCATAAAAGAAAACCATTTGGATTGTCGAGCATTAAAATCAGTTTGGGGAAAGAAGTATGTAAGACTAATATGATCAGTCATCAATGTAAATTTCTTTCCAAGAAGATAGTGTCGCCACATCTTCAAGGCATGGATTACCGCTGCCAATTCCAAATCATATGCACTATAATTCTGTTCATGTGTCTTAAGTTTCCTAGACTCATATGTAATAACAAAATTTTCTTGCAACAACATTCCTCCCAACCCTTCTTTACAAGAATCAGTACACACAACAAATTCTTTATTAGAATCTGCAATCTTCAGTATAGGGGCTATAGTGAGTTTTAATTTTAATTGTTCAAAATTGTTTTGGCATTTTTCAGTCCACTCAAATTTAACAACTTTTCTTTGTAGTGAAGTTATGGGATATGCTATTGCAGAAAATCTTTCCACAAATCTGCGGTAATAACTTGCAATCCCCATAAATGATCTAACTGCTGAAACTTTAGTTGGCACTAGCTATTCTATAATAGCCTTTATCTTTTCAGGGTCCACAGCCAACCCTTGTTCAGAAATAATATGTCCCAAGTATTGGATCTTGTCCTTATAGAATTCACATTTACTGAACTTGGCATATAACTGGTTTTCTTTCAAAGTTTGCAACACTATCCTCAAGTGCTCTTTATGCTCCTCCTCACTTTTTGAGTAAACTAAAATATCGTCTATGAACACTAGGACGAATTTATCCAAGTACTTGTTTAAGACACTGCTCATTAGGCACATAAAGGTGGCAGGGGAATTTTCCAAACCAAAAGGTAAGACTACAAATTCGTAGTGACCATACTTGGTTCGAAAAGCTATTTTACTAATGTCTTCCTCCTTAATTGTGAGCTGGTGATAACCAGTCCTTAGATAGTTCTTAGAAAATACTGATGCTCCCCTTACTTGATAAAAAAGATCATCAATTCGGGGCAAAGGATACTTGTTTTTAATGGTCAACTTATTCAGTTGATGATAGTCAATGCACATTCTAAAGGTTCCATCCTTCTTTTTCACCAACAGCACTGGTGCTCCCCAAGGAGACACACTTGGTCTGATATAACCCTTATCCAGCAATTCTTGCAATTGCATTTTCAGTTCCATGAGTTCAAGGGGACTCGTTCGATAAGGGGCTCTGGAGATAGGTGTTGTTCCAGGCACCAAATCGATTGAAAAGTCAATCTCTCTTTTGGGGGGAAGATGAGGAATCTCATCTGGAAAAACTTCCTTAAATTCTCCTACCACTGGTAGAGTGTCCAACAAATTTTCTTCAGGTTGTTGTCCTAGTTCCTCAACATGTACAACATATACTTGATATCCCTTCCTAGCTATCCTCTTTAATTACAGAGCTGATATTTGTCTTATAGAAATTGGTTTTGGTTTTCCCTTAAGGGTAATGGGTCTCCCTTCTTCATCTATGCAATGTAAAGTTTTATCCCAACAGTTCATCATATCCTTCCTCTTTTCTAACCAGTCCATTCCTATTAGCAAATAATACGAGCCTAAGGGCAGAATGCTTAAGTTTACTTCTGTCTGAAAATCATTTAATTTAATTTCTGTCTGAGGTAACTTATGCGTTACTTTTCTCCTGGCGTCAGTGGCTAACTGGACCAACCAATACTGTGAAAATTTTTCAGTCTTGAGATTTCATTTTTCAACAATTTGTGGACTAATGTAACTCAAAGAAGCACCTGGATCAATTAAAACTATAACAGATTGGTCAAAAATCTTACCTTCCATCTCAACCATGGTAGCTTGGTGTTCTACTTGTTGATTCTCCAAGGCTGCACTGATAGTCGGTATATTTCTTGCTATGTCATTTACTGTAGTAGCTTCTCGATCTCTCACAATCATCTGAATGTTTCGATGGGGACAATCCCTCAACAGATGAGGTTCTCCACAACCCCAACATTTCGAAGGCTCCCTCATTTTAGTTGTTCCTTCCTTTTTATTATCTCCATCTAATTGCTTGGAACCAACTTGGGACTGTGCAATTTGACTTTATTTTGGTTTATTAAATTTTTTCCGTTGATGGTCCCTACCAAAGTTCTTTAAGTAGGCTGGTTTCTATTTCTTTCCTTTAATTTCACCTTTGTTTACCCAACCTTTACTAGGTTCACCCTTTCCTTTAAACTGCTGATAGCATTATCTTGCTTTCCTCACTGCTTCGTCCATAGTTTTTTGGATTATCGAATTCGATCCTCTCCTTGTACACATCGGGCAAACAATTCAAAAACCTTTGCACCTTTATTTTCTCCTCACGAATGTAAGGGACATACCTTAACAGAATTGTAAACTTGGTGACAAAATCATCGATAGTGAGCTGTCCCAGTCTGAGTTCATAGAATTCCTTTGCTTTATCATCATATTAACATTCATTTAAATAGCGGTTTTTAAACTTAACCTGGAAATATTCCCAAGTCACTGTCTTTTCATCAATGACATGGACCATTTTCGTCTCCTCCCACCACAAGGTAGCCTTACCTTGTAGCTGGTAGACAAATAATCTGACCTTGAGATTACTTTCATATTCATAGACCTGGAAATACTTAATCATATTCAACAACCAGGCTTCAGCATCTTCCTCCTTCTCCCCATCATTGGAGGGAGGTTTGATCTTTCGGAATTCGCCCTGTAATTTCTTCTTCTGCTTATATTGATGTTTAGTGGTGTCCTCTTCATTAGACTCATTAGAGAACTTGCCCTTCTTCCTCTTTCCGGAACCTTCACCTTCCTGAATGTTCCATGAAGTCAATTCTCTGATGAGTTTTTCCTACTCCTCACTGGCTAATGACAGTCTGTCATTCTGGCTTTTTAGCTCAGCCATCTCTCATTGCAAACTATGCAACATAGCTAGCACCGGAGTGTTGGGATCTGGTGTATTATCTTCATCACGCAGATCCACATAAATTTCATCACCTTCAGCCATTTGGCTTTTTCTGCTTCAACACACTGTACACTAAATATCATAGATCAGTAACAATATTTTTTTCTTTTTCAGTAAAAATAATTTATACAGTGGGCACCAAAACAACCCAGTTTTATCTAACATGAGCTTTGATACCATTTGTAATGCACCCCGTCTCACACCATCAAAAAAAAATTTTCCTCTCTCTAATGCACTAATTCCTATTCTTAGAGTTAGAGCATTAAGTCAACTAGTTTATTCTTCCTGTTGACTATATCAATGCAATTAAATTTATTCCAATGATACTTAACATTTTTTTTCTAAGGTATTTACCATGGAATTTTTTTTTTTGTTCCCTTTTTCACATCAATGAGATTATGCTATGTATCGTAGGGATTCCATGATTTGGCATAGTCGTAGAGCTTTATATCATTGTGTATTTCGATGTAAATACATAGGGACTATGTCCAACTCCCTTTTGTACTATTGAAATTTCGACCCATACGTTAAAACGTGGCTATGATATGGTTTTTGTGACGGTATTGATTTTGTTTTTTTGTGTTCCACATGGAAGGCCACATATTACTCTGTTCTCATGGTTCAGAATTGACGTTAGAGTGATAAGTTTATTTATAAATCCGTATCTTATGTCAATTTAATAGGCAAGAGTACTTTGTCTGCCGTGTATTGAATTTCATTCTCGTCGTCTTTAAAGTCTTGTACTGGAACTTTTACATTCTACTCCTTCCAGATTTCCAAATCTATACGTGTGGTATTTTATATTGGCTCTATGGATAAGTCACCGAGATTACTTTATGACCCCGACCTGCACTAGTACGTTGGTAATAATTTCGTACGTTCTGCTCTAAATGTGAAATGTATGGGTTCACCTCGCTCAGTCGTTTCTCTATCCATGTGCGAGATGGCAGATATTTTCCACCTGGACGGTTGGATGCGTCTAGGGTTTATGGCGAAAATGGGCATAACACACACCATGTTCATTTGTTTTTATTTCCTTGCTCACTGTCTTATCGACTTCTCCTTCTAGGAGATAGTGTCTTATCGACTTCTCCTTTCCTGCAATGTTCTTGTATCGAGATTTTCTATCTATGTTTGCTAGAATTTAACTCACTTCCATCTTAGAATATTAATACCGTATATATATTTGTTCCACCAGTGTTTCACTAGTCCTACTGTTATAAATTTTATACTGTCTTTGAATGTAAAATGAATTGGTTCTTTTCCCTATTGCCATTTCATTATCATCGCAATAGAAAAATATTGTCAAATGAAATATTATTTCATGCTCTACTCTATGTTGCATGTAACTCATCTAGTTGATATATTCATGAAATGAAATGAGAAAATTTCATATTTACTGCTATTGTTGTCATAAAAAATACATCTATTTTAGAGAGCTAAGATTGTGTATAGTTCAGCTCAGATTTGTTTTCCTCTTTTATTTTGTAGTAACTGAACAAATACATAAATAAATTCTTGGGTATCTATTTTGTTTGTACAACACTTAATATTTACATTCCCTTCTAGCACACCAAAAATATTCTACTGATAGATATCTGGCTCATACCTAGTTAAATCAATGATTTCACAGAAGCAGATTAAAGTTAAATTCTTAATGGATTATAGGAGTAATGTAAACCTCCAGATTTAAACCAGTACAGGTTTAGAGCTTCTGGCTGGTTCTCCCTATAATTTTATTTCCTGCAACTCTACAGAATTGAGAGGATAATTTCTTCTCGATAATTCTGTTAATTGTATGGAAGATCAATTTCAGGTGTAAAATTACTAACATTCACAGTCAAAATTCACCCAGCAAGGAAATTTAGAATTTTAAACCATACAGGAATATTCTGAGCATACCACTTCTATAATTGACCAATCCTCCCAACCTTAGAGTTCCTCTATCCATAGAACTCACCCCCAAGATGAGATCATCTTCCAGAACAGACCAACCTCTAATCTGTTCAAGAATAGCTTATTTAAGCTTTTTCTCCCCAAAGCTTGTTTCTAATTCTGCGTCCAGAATCACAGGATGCTTTTCTTCTTGTTTGCCGAGGCTTCCATTATTTAGGGAGTTTTAAAGCTGCTTTCTGCTTTTCCCAGCTTTTTACCTCTTCCCAACTACTCTCCACCTTATTAGGGAAAACTAGATCCTCAAAAATCTAATTTGGAAATAAATTCTTTCAAGGATTTTTGAAATATTTTTGGGGAATTCTTAGCCTCTTTCCATACCTCATGGATTTTGCAAGTGATCTCATCATTCTCATTTGGTCAATATGCATAGAATCATTTTATTTATTTTCAAAATTAAATATTTAAATACATTCCACAAAATACTTAGCCATTGGGGTCCACTCCCTTTTGGATATAAAGTTTAAATGGCTAATCTTAAAGAAAACATAAACTAGGGGTGTTACAACAGAAATGGCCAAGTCTATGTATAATTTCAAAGAAGGGCTAAAAAGAAAGATCCTGAAGGTGCAATATTTCAAGCACCCTCATATAGCTCACTATTTGTATGATAGACACCTTGCAGTCTATGAAATACTCCCATGGAACGACAATGTTCTGCTTTATTTTCAAAAATTATTTTATGCAGAATTATTTTTGAAAATGAAACCCAAGTACAATGACCTTCCATATGAATCTTTTGGTCCTAAAAAAGGTCGATTGTGTGACCGTAGGGTGTTAGGCATGATGTTGATTTGCCTCACCTTGAGCCACCATTGGTTAGTCGACCTTTTCGTGTCGAAAATTTGCGGTCAAAGATGGAAGCCACTTCTCAAATTAGTCGAGAAGTAGGGGATTCCATCGTTGACAATGTTCATAGTGGAATGGGTGGAGTCGATATTTGTCTGAATCGACAAAGAGCACGTGAGAATGCACACGTTAACTTTGTGTATTATACACATGAAGAGATTGACAACATGAGTGTTGAAGATCTCAAAAGATATGCAAATAATTGTCGCAATGTTTGGCAAGACCTAATTGTTCATGAGATAGAGGGCATGGGAATGGTATGTATTAATGGTTAGGGTTCAATTATTTTAACACGTGTAAAATTTGTAATAAATACATATATACATATATTTATTTATATACATTACTCTAACAAAAATGTATCATTATATGTTAACACCATTTGCAGTTGTTATGCTTGATGAATGAAGAAAATGTTAATATCATAGTCGGAGCCTCCAGTTCAAACAATCAAGATGGGTCTCACCATCAATCATACAATCAAGATGGTTCTCACCATCAAGATATGTTGGCAAATGTTAGTTTTTTTTAAGTTAACATGATGATGTACAATTATTTTTTATCTATTATTATATATATCGAAACATGATGAGATATTTTTAAAATAAATAATTGTGCACACATGTTCATATACATATATATAATAAAATGTTTTAACATATTTCAATTCCATCCAATGTTTTTGGGATGGCAGTACCTTCTTCTTCCTTGGAAGATGTACCTTCTACTTCCTTAGGAGATGTGCCAAATCCACAATCACAAGTATGGACAATTTTTCAATTTTTCAATTTATATTTTTAAGTTATATATTCCACCTCAAAATGTTCCATTAAAAAATGAGATATATCTAGATCTTGAGCTGTTTTAATTTTTTTGAATTTTAGGTTCCTATAGAGGACTTCTTTTCTCCACAGACTCTAGCAATGGATATAGGAACATTCACATAATTTCAACCATTTGAACAAGTTGGCTAACTTCTTTTTTAATATTATTGAAAATAAGTTTATATATGCATTTTCATTTGAATTTTTTTAATAATATATATATATATATATATATATATATATATATATATATATATATATATTGTTTATTTTACTATTGAAGATGTTCCTGTGGGGGGAGTTTTAGTGGACGAGCAACAAATGGAGAGGGAACCTCATGAGGTATTGCATGATTTTTTTTATATTTTGTTTTTAACATGAAGTTCTATATATTCTCACTCAATTTTAAAATATCAAATTTTAATGTTTGTACACATTGTGTATGGGTTCCCCATGCTTCGCAAGATAGCTCGAGGATTGTGACATTGTTGGGAGAGACACTACATCCATCTGTATTTGATGTATGATGCACATGCAATATTTTAAGGATGATGCACATGCACACGTGCAACATTATATTTTCAATAGGTTTAGTCTTAAATTTACTTTTTTATATATAGTCTTATCTAGATGCAGTCATATATAAATTGATACTTGATACTTGACACTTGTCAAATGTACAAATTTTGGAAATATTTTATGTGAATTAAATTTGGTACATGTGAATGTGATATATAATGTTTTTAAAACTTAAGTTTTGGATCGTTGAACTACATTTGGCATGTGAAGTAATATCACATTTTTATATATAATTTTTTTTGTTTTTAAAACTCAAGTTTTGGATGGTTGAACTACATTTGGCATGTGAAGTAATGGTGTGTTATAATTTGTTTTGTTTTTAAAACTTATGTTTTGGATGGTTGAACTACATTTGGCATGTGAAGTAATGTTGTGATCTATATTAATGTTTTGTTTTTAAAACTTATGTTTTGGATGGTTCAACTACATTTGGCACGTGATATAATGTTTTGTTTTTATTGGATAGTTGAAATACAATTGGAATGTGAAGTAATGTTGTGATATAATGTTTTTGTTTTTAAAACTCAAGTTTTGGATGGTTGAACTAAATTTGGCATGTGACATAATGTTGTGTTATAATTTTTTTTTAAAACATAAGTTTTGGATGGTTGAACTACATTTGGAATGTGAAGTAATGTTGTGATCTATATTAATGTTTTGTTTTTAAAACTTATGTTTTGGATGGTTCAACTACATTTGGCACGTGATATAATGTTTTTTTTTTATTGGATAGTTGAAATACAATTGGAATGTGAAGTAATGTTGTGATATAATGTTTTTGTTTTTAAAACTCAAGTTTTGGATGGTTGAACTAAATTTGGCATGTGACATAATGTTGTGTTATAATTTTTTTTTAAAACATAAGTTTTGGATGGTTGAACTACATTTGGAATGTGAAGTAATGTTGTGATCTATATTAATGTTTTGTTTTTAAAACTTATGTTTTGGATGGTTCAACTACATTTGGCACGTGATATAATGTTTTTTTTTTATTGGATAGTTGAAATACAATTGGAATGTGAAGTAATGTTGTGATATAATGTTTTTGTTTTTAAAACTCAAGTTTTGGATGGTTGAACTAAATTTGGCACATGAAGTAAGGTTGTGTTATAATTTGTTTTTTTTTTTAAACTTAAGTTTTGGAAGGTTGAACTACATTTGGCATGTGAAGAAATGTTGTGATCTATATTAATGTTTTGTTTTTAAAACTTAAGTTTTGGATGGTTGAACTACATATGGCATGTGATATAATGTTTTTTTTTTATTGGATAGTTGAACTACAATTGGCATGTGAAGTAATTTTGTGATATAATGTTTTTGTTTTTAAAACTCAAGTTTTGGATGGTTGAACTATGTTTGGCATGTGAAGTATTGTTGTGTTATAATTTATTTTGTTTTCAAAACTTAAGTTCTGGATGGTTGAACTACATTTGGCATGTGAAGTAATGTTGTGCTCTATATGTTTTGTTAAATTAAAACATAAGTTTTGGATGGTTGATTTACATTTGGCATGTGATATAATGCTTTATTTTTATTCGATAGTTGAACTACAATTGGAATGGCATGTGAAGTAATGTTGTGATATAATGTTTTTGTTTTTAAAACTCAAGTTTTGGATGGTTGAACTATATTTGGCATGTGATTATGATATTATGTTTTTTTTTTAAATTAAAGTTTCTGTTTTCCAAACAAAAACAAATTCACATGAATATATGTACATGTAGAAATTATTTTACACATGTTTAATATATATGTTAAAACGATTGAAGTAAAATACATACATACATACATACATACATACATACATACATACATACATACATACATACATATATATATATATATATAAACAATCATAAGATTCTAGGTCTTGTTAGATGTGTCAAACAATCATAAAATTTTAAAAATGCATTCTATAATGTATATATATTCAGTATGTGCAAAAGTTTTCATCAATGCATGTATAGAAAAACTACTTTCAGTTAATTTCATTCTATAACATATATATTCAGTACATGAAACATTATTCATCAATGCATATAGTAAAACTACTTGAACAGTTAATTGCATTCTAAAATATATATATATTCAGTATGTGCAAAAGTTTTCATCAATGCATGTATAGAAAAACTACTTTCAGTTAATTTCATTCTATAACATATATATTCAGTACATGAAACATTATTCATCAATGCATATAGTAAAACTACTTGAACAGTTAATTGCATTCTAAAATATATATATATATATATATATATATATATATATATATATATCCATTGCAATGGAATAACATCTTCAATGATCCGTTCATGATCATATTTTGACATTTTCCATTTCTTAATTTACATTTTTTTCTTTCATTGAACCTCTATCAACTTTATGCTTGCTGCACACACCAAGTGACTATATTGACAACTTATGACATCAGGCTCATAGTCTTCAAAGTAAGAAAAATCCCCACTTTTATTAGTTTGTTTGAAAAAATAACATTTCAGTAAAATAGATCCTCTCTCATATGGAAATGCGTGATCATTATAGTTTTCTAATAATTTCATCTTTCGTTCAGTGCAACACATAAAAAAATAATTCACATTTTCATCATTGTTAGTAGGTGAAATTACAACAAAAACATCTCCTGCACAATAAAACAAACTTAAAAAACTTATGTATTTAAATTTAGATCATAATTGACATAAAAATTTTAACTTTAAAATAATTTTAGTATCTACTTATAGATATCTATAATTTGAAAGCAATTCAAATGTTACCTTCTTTAACAAGATCACAAACTCGATCACCATCAAATGATATTGTAGTCTCCTCTGATTTCATTTCTTCAAACATTGAAATGAACCTTTTCCCCTTTGTATTAAGCTTTGTATGTTTCCAATATTTTACATACATTTTGTTTTCAAAAATATCATTGGATTCTCTGTTTTCACAAATGTCATTGGATTGTGTGTTGTCCATGCAAACATGACAAAAACAAGAATATTTTCTTCTATTTAATGCAAACACATTTGTGGACAACTTTGTTTTAATTGAATGCAATTTTTGAGTCCATTTTATTGTTTCAACGTGACTTCCAATTGATATATCTACATCTTTGATCCCAATATGCAAAAAACACCTATATATGGAAAATTTAAAGAAGAATGTAAATATGATATCAAAATACCATCAAAGATAATCATTATGATAAATGTACACTTTAAAATTGGATATCCATTAAAAATTAAATTGAATGTACCTTTGCACTTCCCTTGATCGACTAGTCTCATGGCTTAGAGCAGCAATGCACCATTGAACAAATTCTTTAGCATCCACAGGTTGGTTTGCATAGGGGTTGATTTTATATCTTCAAAGTGTTCGTTTTATGAAAGCCCCTGCACTGTCATGTTCTCCTTTTCCATGGCCAGTCTCAAAGAGATTCCAACAATGTTTAATGCAGGTTTTCTTATGAGGACAACACAACCAAAAGAATTATCGTGAAGATTTGAATTGACCTGCACATCCATCTGACCATGTCCAATGTTCATTGAATTTTATTCCACGGCTTCTAAAGCAGTCATAAATATTTCCAAAATAGTGTTTTACAAAATATGTATCATGTCTACGATCGTCATTGATATAAAGGTGATATTCTTTAATAACATGTTGGTTTTCACTGGTGATTTCTATTTTATCGATGTTTTGTTCAGCATGCCTATATAGAATATGGATGAGCATGGAGACTTGGTCAAAATGATAGTATTCACTCTGAATTTCTTTTTGTGGAACAAATGTGTAGTTTTCTGCAAAATCAATTACTAACGAAATGGTCCCTGGTGGAAAAAATTCACAGGATTTTTTGAATTTCAAGACTTGCCATCGAGCTCTATGGGAATGGTTGGTGTATTTATAAATTTCTACCTCAAACTTTCTCAAAAAATCTATCACAAAAATTTCTTCTTCTTCTAATTGAATTATTTTAGCACTATTTGAACCTTGAATCCATGTATGTATATATTCATATCTCTTCCATTTCAATTTCATGTTGGACACTGATTTATCATTTATATCAATATGTTACTTGTTTTGAAATTTAGTCAAATTTCCACAATCATCACATTTTTCACCACTAACACATTTCTTTTCGTAAAATAATACATCGCTTTCTCTTTCACATATAATTTGATATATGAAATCATGGATAGTGGAAGGAGGAGGTGAATCTTTCCAAAATGTTCTACCAAAATTAAGGAATGTGTCATAATATAACTAAAATTATACATGACACGACAATAACAAGTGTCGCGTACAGTGATAGTTTTTCCATACCATGGTTTTTGTTGAACAAAAGCACTGATTGAGACACGAATTTCATGATTCTCTTCTTTGAACTTGTTGAAATAATCTGTCTGAGTGGTTTCCAAGAAATGTATTTCATGTTCTTCATAATGATTTCGTGTTATTCTTCTTCGCATCACATCCTTTTTATTTGGCGAAACACGTGAATTTTTCTTGCAATATTCATATATTGTTTTTTAACATTTTCTCAAAGTCTATATTTGTATGGTTGCATACAAATAGCTCTCCAACAAGCAATTTCATCATTTACATCTATTTGCAACCAAAACTTCTGATGTTTGTGAAAAAAATTTCGTGAGGTTCCTAATGCTTGTGCCATAGATTTTACAAAGCAATTCTCTTTAGTACTTCATGAAACCACTGCCATATGTATTGCTTTATGTGCAACTGAAACATTTTTCTCTCTAGATCTTCTAATTGAATTTATAGCACTATTTATATTGTGTATCATATTTTCCTTCATTTCTTTTATCTTTTGTTGATTTTCCAATACCTAATAAAGTCATAGATTCTTTTAATTTCCTTAATGATAGGAGACCTTTCAACATTTGGGCTTGAACTGTCACATTTTCCTTTATGCAGTACGTATAAAAAATGTGTTTAACACGATATCGTATAACATGGTCAGCTCTTTTATGGCCATATGTGTGAGTGTCAACATTTTCTAACATCTCATCATCGACATTGATTTCATCTGTACATATTCGAATGAATAGTACATAATAATTTTACATATTAAATAAATAAAAAAAGAAATAAATATGTATAATTTCAATAATATGTGCATGTGTTCAACACATACACACACACACATATACATATCTTGTGATTCAATTTCTTCACTTGATTTTATTTCAACGTTTTCACCATCTTTAGTCATTGGTTCGATATCTCTTTTACTTTCTCTTTCAAAATTTTGCATCTCATCATCAATGGCTTGAGGAATATCTCTCTCTATTTACATTGCAAAATATTTTTCAGATTACTTCATCGAATAAAAATTAAGCTTGAACACATTTTACATGAGAAAAATTTTAAATATCAAATTCATAATATTTATATTTACATACCTGCCTCAACTTCTACTTGAGGTTGATTTTTATTTTCAACATTTGAGAGTTATTCTCTCTTTATTTTGCGATATTCTCTCCCGTGTTCTCTACGTTCCTCAGGGTCTCTTGTTCGATCATATTTTCTCTCGCAATTCCTTTGATTTCACATGATAATAGAGTATGAAGTTCAAAAAAATTCCTTCAAAAATTTAGACAAAAACTCAATTAAAAAAAAACATCACAAAATATTTAATTTAAAAAAAAAAATCATTTTAAATTTTTTGAAAAAATACATAGTTCAATCCAAAACACTTACTTTAAAAAATTCGAGAAAAAAATGTCTTATAAAAAGAAATGAAGCTCAAAATATTCCTTCCAAGTCCTGTAAAAATATTTCATTTAAAAAGTTAGACAGCAACTCATTTTAAAAAATCATTATAAAAGATTTACTTCAACCCAAAACACGTACTCTAAAATAATGTCACTTGAAAGTTAATTCCAACTTAAAAAATTCCACTTAAAAAAATACTTCAAAAAAGCCGCTAAAAAAATATCACTTTAAAAAATGTCCTTTGAATAATAAGCCTAAGATGAGTCCTTTCGAAATTAAGTCAAAAAAATGTCTTTTGGAAATTAAGCCCAAAAACCTCTCAAAAAAAATACATCAAAAGAAAGTTCCTTTCAAAATTAAGCCCCAAAACTCTAAAAACAGTGAAAATTAAGCCCAAAACTTCTAAAAAAAAATACCTAAAAAAAAAAATGTCTTTTGGAAATTAAGCCTAAGAACCTCTAAAAACAAAATACATCCAAAAAAAAATGTGCTTTGAAAATGAAGCCCAAAACTTCTTAAAACAAAATACTTAAAAAAAAAAATCAATGAAAATTAAACCCAAAACTTCTAAAAACAAAATACCTTAAAAAAACAATGAAAATTAAGCCCAAAACCTCTAAAATAAAAATATCTTCGAAAAAAATGAAGCCCAAAAAACATCCAAAAAATGTATCACATACCTCCAAGAAATGTCCTTTGAATGTACCTCTAAGAAAAGTCCTTAAACCAAAACCAATCCTTTGCAAAAATTTCCTTTGAATGTACCTCCAAGAAAATTCCTTAAACCCAAGACAATCCTTTGCAAAAATGTCCTTTGAATTTACCTCCAAGAAAATTCCTTAAACCCAAAATAATTCTTTGCAAAATCAGACCTTTGCAAACAAAATTATGTGAAAATAATGAATGCTTTTACGTCAATTTGTATTGCTACGAAATGATTTTTTTGGAGGGGCTTCATTGTATTTTCTAGCCAATGGAAAGTCAAGTAAATGTTCGGTTGAACTTTTGTGTTGTTAGACTTGATGGGATGTCCCCGCAAAAAATAGTTCGGCTGAACTATTTTATAAGTTCGATCGAACTAACGCATCTTCAATTATGCAGATCCAATCTCTAAATAGATATCTTCAACTTTGGCCTAATTAAACTCCATGAAACATTCTAAATTAACTGTCGGAATTAAGAAAAGCATTTTCAAAATTCAATCTACTTTCAAGAAATATAACTTTTATGGAATTTCATAAATATTTACTAATTTTAATTAATTTTGTAATAAAACATGTGGAAGCAATTTCTAAAGCTAATTATGATTCAGTGAAATAAATATTCTGCATCTTCCAAATTACACTGTAAAAAAATTTGAAAAAAGTATGGTGCATTACATTGGTCCGTTGACTATAATGGGTAGTTTTTAGATTTTTAGTTTATATCTTATATGTTGGGAAATTTCGTGCGTCACGAAACATATTCAAAATATGCAGTTTTTTCATATCGGATCAGTTCAAAAAATTATAGTAATTATGATATGCATCAGTTGGTTTTGTAAATATAACGAAACTGAAGTAGAATCTGTCTAGATTGTTATAACACATTTTGTTTCTCAAAAACACAAAGTTTCAAAGAATAAACCAATGCGTATTACCATGAATTCTTATTAATCCTTTGATTGTTAAAAAACACACACTCAAAGAAATGCTAAGTTGACATATCAAATGTGTATAAACAATTTCCAAAAAAACAAGTAATAGAAAGCTAATAAAATTTTTGACGACTTTTATTTTTATCGCAAAATCAAATTCTAAACAGAAAAATTGTTTTGGCTTGCAGAAAGTTGAAGAACAGAAAAAAAATAAAAAAAAATTCTCAAAAAAGGGCAAAAAATGTTACCCAACTTCACATTTTCACCAAAGAATTATAAATGCAGTAAAAATTTAGACAAACTTTTGCAAAATAATAATTTTTATTTTTTAATTTGAAAAATTTTAGAATTCAAGAATATTGTCTAGGAAAAATGATTTCCAAACACATAGCTATTAGAAGCATTTAAAGAAACAATTACCTTATCCTCAAAAAAGAAAAATGGATCTCAGGGAAGAAAAGGGGTTTTGTTCGGAAGAAAAGAAAAAAGGGGTCTGGAACAAAGTAGGACACTGCCTAAGAGTATCGAAAGCTTGACTTGTGCCGGTGGAACTCGAATACACACACAAAATTTCATTCTTGATAGTGGTCTTGATACCTAACTCTATGGTTTCCTAAAACTGTGATCTACTTCTCGGTGAGGAGCTCAAGAGTTAGAAGAGGACATAATTTCACTTCTCAAGTTGGGTCGACTAGACTAGTCTTATGGTGTAGATAAGTATCTTCATGTTTCATTTCACAGTTACCTGACTCTTGTCTAGGATGATAATTAATCTAAGTTAGACATCGATGCTATTTTATTTTCCTTACTATTGATAAAAGACTATATGAGTAAGGGAATTTACACTCGAATATTGAATGCCATTTCACTTATAGTTGATATAGATAGTTTGAAAAATATTTTGGACTACTATATATTATTTTTGTTACTATCACTGAGGATAGGTGAATAATATAAAGGAATTCTGGGTTATTAAAGGAAAGTCTAAATGAACCACAAATATTATTCTGGAATACTACTATGATTTTTCTAGGATGCTGCTAAATTTTTGTATGAGAACACTAGATTAGTGCGATCTGTTACTATCACTACATTAACTAGTTCAAGCTTATATTAAAATTAAAATACCTATATAGGACAACAAAACAAGTAGGTGTGGTTGATATTCTCTTTAAAATTTTATGAAAATCCCACAGGGATAAAAAAGGAATGATTAATTTTAAGCACAACACCTGAAGGGTGTGCCGAGAGTTCTATTGCTTAATCAACAAAAAAACCCAAAGCACCCAGTAGTCAAGAGTTAGTAGTAAATGTTGGAAGTTATAGGAAATATAGAATCACATTAGAAAACATATTGTACCTTGGACTATGGAGAGTTGAGGCCATCATTCTTAAACAATTTCAACTAGTGCAAAAAAAGTGAAACATACAGGTAATCCAATGATGGTGGAATCCAAAAATTACCAGAAACGAATACGGAAAGGAAAAAAAAAAGAATGGATTGAGTAAAATGTGCATGCTAATAATAAACAATTACAGTGTAATCGAAATGTATTCAATCATTGTATAGTAACACCCTTAAGGGAATGTCCAGATAGCCAAAAACTATGTATGTAAGTGAATAAAACTCGTTCTTCATGGTTAGAAAAAAAACCACGAAAACCAGCACAACCGTGACATATATAACATGAAAAAGGAAAGCCAAAATTTTCCGAAAAATTATAATATATAAATATAAATGAAATAAGAGTGAACATGTAAAAAAAACACTTCACCATAAACAAATTATTTCATAAATTTTTTACTTTACAAATAGTGTGGTTAGACAGTCATGGAATGTAACTCTACTATATACATAAGAATAAATATATGGAATTACACTAATTTATAACAAAAACTCCTTCAGAGGCACTGCAGAGCTAAAACCCTCTATGGGATATAGTTAACGCCAAGTTCTAACATCATTCACTGATGACGTGGAAGCCCGTACAGGCCACAATTGACTCGGTAACCCTTCAGAAAACTCCTCAAAAGGCTTTATAAGAATGAGGGTTTGGTGGAAAATTACCTAAAACCCAACAAACTTGAAATGACAGTATTGACTTCAACTATCTGGGCATAATACAAATTTCTAGTAGGTGTAGCAAGCTTAGAAACAACATATAAAAGAACATTAGTAAAAAAAAATGCAGTTGCATAAAAAAATAAAAATACAAAACTGTGTTTGTACTCAAAACTGGAAAATCTCCCCAAAACTACGTGTTATGTATTAATAAAATCCCACATGAATGATGGCATACTATCCGGCGAGTCCTTGGCATGGTTAGCTTTCGGTGCAATCGGAAGTGATCCATGGAGCAGTCCTAACCCTGCAAAAAACAAAATTGGGACTCTGTCAACACCGTGTATGTAAAAAGGCCAAGAATAAAAAGATCATAATGGAAGTTTATAATTAAAGGTTGATACCCATAGCAGTTGGAGAGGACCTGTAACCTTCACCTATGTCGTGCCCGATTGCATAGATGAAAGGCATCATTAGGTTGCAAATCTTAAGGGTAGTGATGGGTCGTAGAGCCGAAGAGAAGAGTCAAGCTGCAGAGCTCAATGGCATGAATTTTCGGAGCAAATTAGTGAACTAAGTGACAGTAGGGTAGGGTTCATTAGCCTAACCACCCGAGAGTGACCCATCACTGTTAAATTTAGGGTTCCATCATTGACGACTAAGATTAATCTAGATGGCTATCCTTCAGCGCACACCTCTGAAACTTTAATCTATCGAGAATATTTTTTTAGAGTGGGATAACTCTGATGAATATAGGTTAAGAAAGTAAGCTCTGATAAATAAATGAGTATACCGTAGAAACTCTCGAGGCACCTGATGTAATTTCCACATTAATCCATCCATTATGTAATAAAAATTTAACTTTGTGTTATCATAGGTTTCAATAAAAAAAACAATAATATATGTACTGTATGTATAACCTCTAACTATGCATGACGAATTTTCAATGTGATATATAAACTATAATTTTTTTTTACCAAGGTTAATTATAAATGTTATTTTTTCAAGGTTTGGTTTGTTACAAGTGGTATCAGAGTGCAGTTTCCACACTATGGCTTGATTGGGCATTAATATTACTAATAAGCATATTGAAATATGCACAATTAAAGAACATAGAAGTGATCGCGTAATCACATAAGTATGAGAAGAGGATTTGGAGGTAAATTTCCCACTAGATGAGTAGGTCACATGCCAAATCTAGAAGAAAAATTGGAGATCTAGGTGAAACTCGATGTGGATTAGTAGTACTAGACAAATAGGATACTTGAGATAACATGAAAATTGCAAGAATATATGGTTTGACTAAGGAAAGATATCGAAATATTAATGCATAAGAAATAAAGAATCTTGAAAAGCATCTCATATAGAAAAATGATCGAACTTATCAACCTAGTCTTGAGAATGGAACCCGCGATAAAGTGGAACATAGACAGCATACTGATGATAACCTAGAAGGAAGACACACAAAGAGAAGTAATATAAATTGGTTTTAAAATGAAAAAGAATCAGGAAATGATTTGGAGAAAAGAAAAAAATAAAACAAAAAACAGAGTTGCATGGATAATTTAGGAAAAGAAAACCCCCATTTTTTAATGAAGAAGTGGAGGAAGGTGCAGAAGTTTGGATTATAAATATGAATAATTATTCTCAGGTTTATGAGTACATCAATAACTTTAAGGTGAGGTTTTCCATCTATCAACTTCAAGGAAAGGGCACCTTATGGTGGGAAGACGCCAACTTGTCAATATAAGACATAGAAGAGCAGAACATCATGTGCGATGAATCTCAAAGGAACTTCAAAAACAAGTACTTGAAAGAATGATTCTATGGTGAGAAGGATAAATAATTCCATGAATTAAGACTCGGCAAGTTGACCATGTATTAATACGTAATGAAATTTACCTCTTTATTGATGTTTGTGCCTTATCTTCGAGAGGAAAAATCTAAAGTGCAACATTTTATGAGTAGTCTACCAATGTTCATGAAGGGAAAAATAGAATTTCATAATCCAAAAGCCATAGAAAAAGAAATCTAAAAGGCTCAATTTTGTTACCAACAAAAAAAACATAAAGGGGATACTGGTAAAAACCCGTCTTAGAAGAAAGGACAAAAAAAATTCCAGAATTTCATAGGTAGTAAACCTGGAAATTTAAGGAATCCATAGAGGAATATTCCCAGTAAATAGTTTGGAATGAATCAACGAAAATCTAAATGGCAAGTGGAAAACATGCCTACTTAAGCAGCTAGGAAACCAAAACACAACCAGGTACAAAAGCCCCCTCTACAATGTTGGGGTTAAAGAGAATCCCACTATTATAATAACTATCCCTATCGAGCCAGACCTAGGAAAACTACTAACATTAAAGAGGCATATACCATTGGAAAGGTGGATTGGAGCCTGCTTAGAATAAATGCAACGTTGGAAGGTTTCCAAGAGTAATACCAACCCACCATGGTTGAATTGGAAGGTGAGTTATTTAATAAATCAATATCTATTTTAGTAGATCGAGGGGCCAACTTAGGCTATTTCAGTCGTAAAGTTGCAGAAAAATACCATCTTCAGACACAAAAATTTAAACATTTGTGGCTAGTGTAACTAGCCAATGGAATGAAAATAAGAGTATATGCTAAGGTCTTATATTGTCTTATGAATGTAGATAGTAAGCCAATTAGAATTGATTTGAATATCTTGCTGTTAAGATCCTATGATATGCTTATAGGGATGGAATGACTAGAAGGAAATTGGTCCTTGGTAAACAGTGAGGAAAAATTAGTTTGTTATCTTACAGAAAGTGGGTCCAGGTAAGAACTCGAGGGAGTTAAGAAACCTCTAAAGTTGTGCCCTATTACTGCCTCTCAGTTGGGTAAACGCGTGAGAAAAGAGTGTTTAATTTACATTGTTAAGGTATGATTTATTAATTCCAAGGAAAAAATAACTACATTGGAAAACATTGCTATGATTTAGGAATTTGCAGATGTATTCCCCGAAAGTATTCTAGTATTACCTCAGAAACAAGAAAATGATTTTATAATTGATTTGATTCCTGGGTAATTCCCTGTATCAAGAGCTCCCTATCATATGAGTATTCCTTAGTTAACTAAGCTTAGGATGTAGCTGCATGAGGTACTTGACAAGGGGTATATTCATCCTAATGTGTTACCTTGGGGAACCCCACTGATATTAGTCTGAAAAAAAGATGGAACGCTTAGACTTTGTATTGATTATAGGTGTGGAGTACTAAAAAGGTATGCTTTTGATGATTATTTCAGTTGTACTACTAGCATTACTCTGACAAATGATAGCCTCGGATTGAGTCACTCTTTGTAATAACAAAACGCTCCCGGATTGACATATTAATGTGAGGTAATTAGAGGTGAAAGAGACCCTTTATATAGCTCTACAATAGGAAACTTAACATGTTGACTACGAAGAATAATTATACTTTACCCAAAATAGATAATATTTTTTATCATGTCAAGGGTGCTACCATTTTTTCCAAGATCGATTGGTGATTTGGCTATCACCATATTAGGACATCTGCAAAACAAATTTTAGAACATGCTAGGGAAATCGAAAGTTTCTGGTGTTTCTCTTTGGGAAAACCAATGCACAAACCACTTTTATGAGCCTTATGAATGTAATTTTCCATCCATATCTGGATAAATTTGTTTTTATATTTATAGATGATATCCTCATTTATCCCAAGAGTGTTAAGGAGCACAAAGTGCACCTTTGGATAGTGTTGCAAGTATTGAGGGAGCATTAGCTATTTGATAAATTTAGAAAGTGTGACTTTTATAACGACCAGATCCAGTATTTAGGTCATGTGATCTCATCCGAATGTATAGATGTTGATCTTAAGAAAATAAGCACAATCACGAACTGGCTCGTTCCTAAAATGGTGGTTGAAATTCGGTCATTCATGGGATTGGAAGGTAGTACCGTCGATTTATTGAAGGATTTTCTAGAACTTCATACCCCATAGCATCCTTAAAAAAGAAAGGAAGAAGCATTAAATGGACCGAAGACTGTCAACATATTTTTAATCCATTAACACATTTACTCACAACAAATTTGATATTAAAAGTTGTTGATCCAGAAAATGAATTTGTGGTATACACTAATGCGTGTCAAGAAGGAGTGGGAGAATCCCTAATCCAGAAAGGTAATGTGATATCTCATGAATCACATAAACTAAAAGAGCATGAGAAGACATATTCTGCATATGATGTGGAACTTACTACTGCAGTACATGCCTTAAATATTTGACACCACTATTTGCTGGGGAAAACATTTTTATTGCTAATAGGCCATAGCGGTTTAACCATATTTTTTAAACATCCCAATTTGAATGCACTGCAAGCTAGCTAGACTATGTTTCTAAGTGAATTTGATTTCGATATAAGAAATCTCAAGGGAAAGTAAAAATGTGTAGCTAATGATTTGAAAAGGAACATCCAATGTGTGTATGAAATTCAATACCACCACATTGAATTTGATGTATCAGAAAAAATTAAAAAAGTTGTTCGAAAGACTCGGAATATGATTTTTTTGTGGTATAAATTCAAATAGGTGCAGAATGCAGGAAAGAAAACCAAGTATGGTATAAATAAAAAACAATTTTTAACTTTCAAAGGGAGATTTTATGTTCCTAATCATATGTGTATAAAAGGAACCATGTTGGATGAATTTCACTATTTTCTGTATGTTGCCCATCCGAGGTATCAAAAGTTGTTTTCAGAAATTAGGAAATATTACTTTTTGCCTAACATGAGAAAGGATATAGATGGATATTTAGCCAAGTGTATGGAGTGCCCGGTAGCTAAGGTAGAGCACCAATATCCTGTTGGCTTACTTCAACCTCTCCCCATTCCCGAGTGGAAATGATAAATGATCACTTTAGACTTTATAACATGATTACCAAAAACAAAAATGAAACATGATTCCATCATGGTGGTGGTGGATAAATTAAGTAATTCTACTCATTTTATTCATGTAAAATCTACTTATAAAGGTTTTGGAAATTGCAGATATATTCATGAGAAAGATATTTTGATTGCATGGTATAAAAAAAATAGTAATCTTAGATAGGGAGATGAAGTTTACCTTGAATTTTTTAAAGTCCTCTTTACTTGATTAGGTACCTAGATTTAATTCATCATTGCCTATCATCCTGAAACTGATGGGAAATTTGAACGAGTGAATCACGTGGCAGAATATATGCTGCAAATATATGTAATGTAGAGACCAACTAAATGGGAAGAATACCTCCACTTAGTTGAATTCACCTATAGTAACAACTACAATGAATCATTAAAGATGGTTTATGAGGTGTTGTATGGAAGAAGATGTCAAATGCCTGCTAACTCGAGCAGTCTAGAGGAAAAGATGATTTAGTGCTAGATATCTTGGAAGAAATGGAGCAGAAAGTCAGGGGGGTCAGTGAGAGTTTAAAGGCTTCCTAGGACAGGAAAAATGTGTACACATATCAAAAAATGACCTTTAAATAATTTCAAGTGGGATATCATGTCTATGTCTGGATTAAGCCCAAGAGGAGAACCTTGAGGTGGGGTGGGTGTCGTAAGTTTTCACCTCGCTACTATGGACCCTTCCATGTGTTGGAGAGAATAGGCCCTGTAGCCTACCAACCTGCTCTTCCTAGCCATATAAAAGCTCATAATGTCTTTGATGTTTCTTATTAATTAAAAATGTGTATGATTCAAGGCACATAATTAATTGCTAAGAAATCAAAGTAAGTATTAGATGAGAATGCTGAAAGAATTTTTTTAATTCCTAATTTGTAATAAGTAAACTAATTATGAAAAAATGGACTTTGATAGGTCGAAATGGATGGGTAATTCCTAGTAGAACGTCTACGCATCCTCGAAAAGAGAGAAACAATGTTGCGGAGATGAGCTATCATGCAATTTAAGGTAAAGTGGAAGCACTTTATCGCAGAAGAGGCCACACGGGAAGAAGAAGACTTCATGAAACATGCCTATCTAGAATTGTTCCATTGGTAGAAGGAAAACACTAAGGACCATGTTTTTCCTTGGGGGGAAGATGTAACACCTTGGGATTTGATTAAGTTATGAAAATTTACCTTGAGTTGCATTTAGTTTAATTATGGTAAAGAATTATAAATATAGTAAAACTTTACCGTGTTTTTTGTAAAAATAATTATGATTTTTTTAAATATGAAAATTTTTAGAATTTAAGAATATTTCCTTGGAAAAATGAATTCCAAAGACCATGAAGTTAGAAGCAGTTAAAGAAAATATTATATTTCCTCGAGAGATAAAATGGGATATCAAAGAGGAAAGGGGATTATGTTCAAAAGAAAGGAAAAAGGGGTCTCGAAGGAAGGAGGACACTGCTTAAGAGTATCTAGAATCAGACATGTGCTAGTGTAACTTAAATACAAACACAAAAGTTCAGGATGGTGGTGGCCTTGATGCTAACTTTATTGTTTCCTAAAACTGTGATCTATTGCTCGATGAGGAGCTTGGGGGTTTGAAGAGGACATAATTTCCCTTATTAAAGCTTGGGTGGACCAGACTAGTCTTGTGATAGAGATAAGTAACTTTGTGTTTCATTTCATAGTTACCTCACTTTTCACTGAGGATGATAATTAATCTAAGTTAGACATCGATATTATTTTATTTTTCTTACTGTTGATAAAACATCATATGAGTAAGGTTATTTATATTGGAGTATTTAATTTCAATTCACTTACACTTGATATAGGTAATTTTAATAATATTTTGGACTATTGTCTGTTATTTTGGTTACTATCACTAAAAATGGGTGAATTATATAAAGTAATTCTATTTTATTAAAGGTAAAGTTGAAATGAA
Source organism: Pinus albicaulis (assembly GCA_034641835.2). Lineage (NCBI taxonomy): Eukaryota > Viridiplantae > Streptophyta > Pinopsida > Pinales > Pinaceae > Pinus > Pinus albicaulis. Next base: position 1,168,750,133 of record CM076584.1, on the reverse strand, counting down.
TCCCGAATATTATTCTGGAATACTGTTATGATTTTTTTGGCTTCCTGCTAAAATTATGTACGAGAACTATGGATTAGTGGGATATGTTACTATCACTACATTAACTCATTCGGACCTATCTTAAAACTAAAATACATATATAGGCAAAAAAACAGATAGGTGTGCTGGATATTTTCTTGAAAATTTTGTGCAAAGGTCCCCACAGGTAAAGAACCAACGATTAAGTTTAAGTAAAAAATCTGCAGGGTGTGCCGAGAGTTATATTGCTTAATCAACAGTAAAACCCAAATTACCCAGTAGTCAAGAGTTAGTAGTAAAGGTTGGAAGTTACATGAACTACAGGCTTATCTTATAAAATATGATGGACCTTGGACTCCGGAGACGTGTTTCCATAGTTCTTAAATAATGTCAATTGGTGTGAACAGAGTGAAAAATAAACATTGAAACATATGCGTAATCCAATGATGGTTGAATCCAAACATTACCAGAAATGAATAGGGAAATAAAAACAAAGCACGACTTGAGTAAACTATGCATGCTAATCATAAACTATAAAACTGTAATTGACATGTATTCAATCACTGTACAATAACACCCTTAAGGGAATGGCCAGATAGCTGAAAATTATGTATGTAAGCGAAGAGAACCCATTCTTCATTATTATAAAAAGAACCACGAAAACCATCACAACCCTCACATAAATAATAGGAAAAATGGAAGCCAACTTTTTCAGCGAAATCCTACCATACAAATACAAATGAAATAAGAGTCACCATGCAAAATAAACATTTCAGCATAAAAATATTCTTCCATGAAATTTTTCCTTTACAAATATGGTGGCTGCACAACCATGAAATTTAATTCTACTGTAGATAGAGGAATAACTCAATGGAATTACATTAATTTTTAACAAAAAATCATTCAGAGGCACTAGAGAGTCGAAACCCTCTATGGGATATGGTTAATGCCAAGTACTAAAATCATTCACCAATGGCATGGAAGCCTGCGCAGGGCATGATACACTTATTAACCCTTCAGAAAACTCCTTAAAATACTTTATAGGAACCAAGGTTTGGAGGAAAATTACTGGGAACCCAAAAAACGTGAAATGACAGTCTCGACTCTCACTGTCAGGGTGAAATCACAACTGCTAGTAAGTGGAGCAAGACTAAAAACAACATATAAAAGAACATTAGTAAAATGAGAAAAAGGAAAATACACAAAAACAAAAAATAGAAAACTGTGTGTTTGTACTCGGAGAGAAAAATCTCTCGGAACTGCTTTTTACCAGTTGATAATCTCTCGCAGAAATAGTGCCATACTCTTAGGTGAGTCATTGACAAGGTTAATTTTGGGTGCAACCAGAACTTAACCATGGTGAATGTTGGGTGTGGAGCATGGTTATCTTGTTTACTTTGTATCACAGCATTGGACCCCTGTACCTGAAAAGGGGTGGCAACGCCACCCGTAAATTAATCGTTGTCGTGGGGGGTCCAGCGCAACGTCGTGAGCCCCCCCCCCCCCCCGGTGGGGGGTTTAAGGGGCAACACCACCGAAGCTAAAAACAACATGTAAAAATTTCCGTAAAGTATAGTAATTTCTAGTCAATCTGGGCCGTTCATAGGCGGATGATCTGACGGTAGAAATTGTGTTTAGATTAGGGATTTTTTCCCTAGAAGGCAACCCCTCTCTTTTATGAGGGTATTGTATTACGCTGTGTATTTTGTGTGTATTATCGGACCGAGAAACAGAGAGGGAGACTGGGAGAGAGAACATAGGATATTACAACAGATCTACTGTAGGTTTTGTCTGTTTAATTTTTGCTGGATAATGGAAAGGAAGGACTGGCTATTCGGGGTGGACATAGCCCAAACAAGGTGAACCACGTATATATATGTCTCTCTGGTTTTATGTGTTTTGTGTGCTTGTATTTTTCACATATTTTATGTGTTACATTTCTCCATAATACATAATTTTCTAAAAACTGGTATCAACAAAGCTTGAGTCAAAGTCAAAGAAATGTATCTTTATTGGATATGGTGTTAATGATTTTGGATATCGCTTATATGATTATTATTCCTCTCGGTGAATATTTCAAAATGTTATCTAGTAAATCCTAAGAGTTCAATCCTAACCTTGAATATATATATATATATATATATATATATATATATATATATATATATATATATATATATATATAGATTTGGGACTGTCTCAACACCATGTCTATAGAAAGACAAGAATATAAAAAAAATAATGGAATTTGATGATTAAATTTTGATACATGTAGCGACTGGAGAGGACCTATAGCCTTGACCTATGTCGTGATCGATTACAGAGCTAAAAGGAAACACCGGAATGTAGAGCCAAACGGCAGCGGTGGGTGGCAGATCCAAAGAGCAGCATCAAGTTACAGAGCCAAAGTGAAAAACAAGCAAGAGAAGGTCTTGAACATGCAAAACAAACTTTGCTAAAAGAGACTTTGTCTTTGCTACAACAAAGTCCAATAAAGCCAGAATCAGAGAAGGGGATCTTGGATGAGGGAGAAAAGACACCAATTGATGGGAAAGAGGCCCAATATGTTGAGGAAAAGGCACAACATGAAGGCCAAGATGAAAAAGGGGGGGAAGAGAGATATGACAAGGAGGAGCCTACCTCACCAAAAAATTGCTTCAAATATGTATCAGTAGTGTCACACCCTAGCCCTCATCCAAATTGAAGCTCCTACTGTACATTTATTGAAGGGGGCATATTGATTCCTTAGAAGTTTATGGTACCTTTATTCTATTACTTGGAAGAGGAGAGAGCATGTAGTCATCATTGGATGAATATTGCTACAACCAAAAGTGTGCATGACATAGCGGTCATTGAGGAAGACTGACTGAGTTTGGAAGGGAATTTTATAATTCTAGGCTCAGAGAATCCATGTTGAAAGAGAAGCTTCATAAGTCCCAAGCAGAGAGTTCGAAATTGCAAGATCAACTTCAGCAAAAAGATAAACAAATAGCCACCATGGTAGATATGTGCATCGAGGCCATCCAATGTAGATACCCATTAGATTCCTAAGAAGTCTACTTCAAAGAAAAGTGGCTCCTATTTTAGATTAGGACACTAGCCTCTCATTGATCCTTACCCTTTCGAAACTGTAGAAAATTCATTAACTTTTGCACCTATTCAAGTATGTTAGAGAAGGAAAAAAATGGCATAATTGTACATGCATAATATTGTGTTGACAAACTTGAAATTTTTGGATCCTAACCCTAGAATGGGAGGCATGCAGTTAATGGAATTAGCCTCTTGGATGGTTAACAAGGAATCCATAGCAGAAGAAGTAAGGAGGGTCATGAGGAGAGAAAATAGGGAGCCTATACACATTAGGTCAGAACTATTCAACCCTAGGGGAGTCTTCAACAACCATCTAAGGATAGAAATGGATGTTGCACTTGGAGAAAAGTACCTCAGCACACAAGGTGAAGCAATGGCTCATTTTTATGATGTTTGTAGGTTGTTGGGAGATGAATGCATAATGGATTGTTAAAGGAGATGGAATAACGTCCCTAATATTCATAAATATATGTAATACCACACACCAAAGAGATTGATAGGTGCCCTAGAAAGAGCACAACTATAGAAGAGGATCATGTAGGCCAGAAAGATTTAGTGGCTTGGTTTGAAGCTTAGTCCACCCTTGTTTTTGGGGCTGAGTGAAGAAAAATACCAACATGAGAAGAACAAAGAATGTGAGGAAGAAAAAAATAAAGATGGTTTTTACCCTCTTGAAGGGACTCCCACACTTCTTCCTTGGGAAGTCAGAGGGTCCATTAAAGTTCTAAAATAAATGCAAAAGGAGGGATAATTTTCTTAGAGGATGAGAAACCATTTGGTAAGGGGGTGAATATGAGCTCCTTAATTAGGTATAATAGGAGGGGTTAATTGTCACCTTTTTATCCTTATTAAGTCTCTTTTTTTCACATTTAAATTATATTATGGTCTTCTGTTGTTATTGTAGATGGTGATTAAGGGTTTTCATACTTCAAATGACTAACATGAGTTAAATTTAGGATAATGATGAAGATATTACACTTTTGATGAATATTTTGCAATTAAAGCTTGGATTAGACAACAAGGATAGATTCTAAGGGGATTTCCCACCTCCTTAACACCCAAAGGAAGCCAAGGGATCCCTGAGATCCCGTCCAAAAACTCAAAATAAAAGGCAACCAATCAAGTGAGAGATCAAGTGCACCAAAGCTCCACTTCTCTTGCAATCAAAGGGGACACATCACCTACTTTTTAGGGAGTTCTTAGTGGCTACCCTCTAGGTTAAATAGGGTTGAGAAAGATGTCATTAGGATTAAAACTTTGAAGGAAGATAGTAGACTCTTAGCTCTTGTAATAGGTTTTTGAGAATTTTATGGGTATGTAATGATACTATTTTCTGCAATAATATGAGTATTCAAACTGTCCTTCAGAAATTTAGTTTCAGAGGGCTAGGCTTCTGGGATAGGGCCCAATCCATTGGACTTACTCTCTATTTTGTATTCATGCTTATTTTTATGTCATTGTTGCTAGTTTTCTTTATGATTTTTTAGCTAGTTTGCTTACATTTCGATTCATTATTTTTAGTTTGCTTCCATTTGTCTTCTTTTGTAGTTAAGCTTGCATAAACGTCAGTATAAAAATTGATAAACTCAAAAATATGTGTGTCAAGCCTCCCTCTATCATATCTTTCATTGGAGCTTGAGGAGGGTAGACCTTCCCCACAAGGAAATTTTTTTCTTTTGTTTACGATTTCTTGGAAAGAATAGTTAGGTTTTTGTAGTGTCATGAACATGTCTAGAATACCGAGTTAGATTTCTGTTTGAAGGCTAAAGTAGGTTTTCTTTCCAAATTCAACTCATTTTTTCCATTTACTTCATCATGAACTTTCCAATGCTTGTTGCATGAACATGTAATTTTATTGTAGGTTCAAGTAGCACAACAAAGGAGGACTTCACCAACAAACTTAGCTTCATTTATCACCCATCATCAGCCTTCTTTCCATCAAATGACCATCAACCATGTTTTCCATATTTTTCACTTTGACACATTCAACAACCCTAGAAGTGAAAGATGAGCTTTTTAAAAAGGTTCTGAGCTTTGCCAATGGGTTGGCCACCCTCCATTCATCCAAAAACACCTTCATTCCACCTCCCCATGCTTCTCTCCACCAATTTTGGCCTCAGATTGCCCTCAAATTATTTCGTGTAGCAATTCAGAACATGCCTGTAGCACTACACAAAACCTATAGCAAAACCTATAAAAACACCAGTGGGCCTCTCCTTAAGCCCAAAAACCATCATCCACCTCATCTATACCTAGCAAAACCACCCATACACCTTGACCCTTGCACCCATGAGTTCAAGACCTTTCTAAACCACCTTAGTGCTTTCTCCTCCTTGCTAAAAAACATTTCATTTACATGCATAATTAGGTCATGATTAGATGCATGGGTAAAAGCATGATAGTCAAAACATGAAGTAGACAGAATATGCTTAGCCATTTATCGCAAAAATGTATGATTAGGTTAGTCTTCTTTCTAAAATTTTAATTTAGTAATTTACTTCATGAAATATGCCTAGTTTGCTTCCATTTCATTCCATAGCTTAATTTGTAGATTTCTTCTATTGCATATTATCTAGATGTAGTTTCTTACTGTAGAATAGTTCTTTTATTGTTGATAGATTAATGGCTTTGAATCACTTATAGCCCTAGGTCTAAATTTGGAAGTGTGACAGACTTCATTCAAAAACCCTTGAAATGGCACCCTTTCGTAGGGATCACAAGAAGATGACATGAGTAGAATGCTTAGGTTGTGTATATAGAACTGTCAACTCCAAGTTTCTGCAAAACCTGGGTTAATAAAGTAAAGTAGAGTAGCGTCTAGGAGTTGTAACATTCTTGATGCAATACTAGGGCTCACCAAGTTTATGATAACCCCGTGATTTTCCAACTAGTCCATGCCTATTAACACATCATAAGATCCTAAGGGGAGTACATATAAGTTTAGTGTCGCGGAATAGTCATTTAAGTCAATTTGGTACTATATCACTTGGTAGCTTACCTTTCCCTTTGTACCAACTACAAACTATACCAACCACGTAGTGCTATATTTTTCAGTTTCAAGTTTACATTTTTTTATAGCTTGTGGACCAATAAAACCTAAAATACATCATGGATCAATTAAGACAAAAACATATTGGTTTAATATGGTACCTTCAATATTAATAATCTTAGATTGATTTTCAATCTATCTATCCTCCAATGTGACACTTATCCTAGCAATGTTTCTAGCAACACCATTCACAGTTGTTGCCTCATGGACAACTTGAATATTTTGAATGGATCTGGGATGATGCGGGAATTCTCTCAATAGGTGTGGTTCACCACACCCTAAGTACTACAGTAATTATCTCTCCTTGGCCCCACTAACCTTTTTATTGTTAAGGTCGATGGTTTTGGACCCATTTTCAGACGGTTTTCTCTGATTTAAATTCCCCTCATTGAACTTCTTCCGCTGATGGTTGTTGGGCCACTAGTTTGGCATTATTATTATCACTTTTTAACATCTATTTCATCCATTTATACCATTATTTATCACGTCATTTATCATTTTTTATCATACAATTCCATTTTATAATTATTTATGCTCTTATGGAGAAATATTATTTATTATCCTTTATTTTTAATAAATTGATCATTATTGTGCATGATTTTATCAATGATGGTTTATTAATAAATTTGTTGTAACATCACTCACCATTTTAGCCTCCAAGATATTCTCCAAATTGCAGATTTGATCTCCAGCTCATCATTAAATATTCCAACTCAGAAATTCACTGGAATAAGAAGTGACATTTTTGTATTAGACGTTGTGGGCAAATGGAGAAGACTCTGGAAAATCCGAAAAATTGGTTTAGTCTAGAATGGACCGAAATAACTTTGGAAAAGATTATTTTTCCTAAATTCTGTTCGTATTAATAGAAATAGAAGGTTCTTTGAAGACGATTTTCCCATATTCGTTGTTGCTGTCATTTTCCAAATTATCTCAATTGCAATACCAAATTCAACTTGTTCCTATTGAATGATTGATGGAAAGATATTTCAGATATGATCTTACTGATAAATTGGTTATGAACAATCCAATTTTGTTATGGGAATCATTTTTTAATCATCTTTGTTGTAACTTCTCTCTGCTCTATGTGTATTTAAATGAAAAAACAAGAGATCAAGGGGGAGAATTATGAAAGGGAATATAGATTTTTTTTATGAGAATAATTATGGATAGAACGTAGCTCTGAAAAGATAGAATTACATTGTAATGCTACTCAAGTTTGATGAATAATTGAATTTGTTGTTTTCATTCGTATTGTCTGAAGTAGCTTAGCAGTGCCTGCTGGTGGCTAAGGGCCCGGCCCCTGGTAGAGTTAACTACTTCCCTGTGTTATATTTCTGATTCTTGTAGCGTGTGATTGAAATGATAATTTATTATTACTGTGAGTTCATTTCATTTTCTATTTATTATTTTCCTCTATTGAGATATTATGTGTTCTGTTTATGATTTACTTCGTTACCAATTGATCTGAATCTTGTTCATTACAGCGTGAATTATTTAAGACAATGCATTGCATTGCTTAGATCATCTGTAACAGTTTAATTATTTCTATGAGACTCTTAGAAGTGATATCATTTCTGTCTTAGTTGTTTTGCAGAAATTAGTATAATCTAGATTGAATCAGCTAAGTAGGAGTGAGTTATTATTATTGTGCTCTCAGCTAATGATACCATTCTTTGGAGTGTTATAAGATTTGATTTCAATAGCAGATTTCACTTCGATATTCCCATTAATAATTGCAATTAGAGCTTATTAGGTGCTTCCATTTATTCTTGTGTCAAGATTCTATACTACAATTTATGAAACATTACTCTTTCGATTATAGCTTGCACATATTTTGTACACTCTTGAAACAAAAAGACTTAACCAGGTTGATAATTAATGTGAGGCAATTAGGAGTTTTAAAAGACACCTTTTAGCACCCTAAATTTTGGCACCTTTGCTGGGGAGAGTGTTGCCATTTCACAGAGAGTGGTTGTTTGATGTTTGTCTGTTGTGAAAGAATTGGGTATTAAAAATGGAAGGTAAGAACCTGCATAATGAGGAAGTAAATTTCTTGCTCCTCCACCCACTTTTCAGCAGAATTGCATAGGAATTAAAGTAGGAATTTTAGATGTGGAATTTTTGAAAAAAATCTTGTAATTTGACTCGAGTGGTGATGTAAGCACCACCCATTTCACTAACCAATTGACAGGAACATTTGAAGGAGAATCCTAAAAGAAACACATGAATAACATCTTCTATTATGGTAAGAAATGGCTCACATTGGAACTTTTGAATTCCCTATTAAAGATCTAGGAGGTGTGACACAAATGCACATAATTCCCCCATTGTCTCTACCAAATTTTCATGGTTTGACAAATGAAGATCAAGATACATTCTTATTTTAGTTTGAATTATTTTGTAGAGGATATGATTAGTGTACTAATGATCAAAGTTTGAAAGTGTTTCCTCTTACTCTAAAAGAAGCATATCTCCGATGGTTCATGAGCCTAGGCGGGAAGTGCATCCAAACATGGGAGGACATGAAGAACATATTCTTGAAGAATTACCAAGCCCACTACAAATCCAATGAATATATTTTTGGTATGATACAAGGGGAAGATGAAAGCTTGGAGGACAATGTAGAGAGATTTAAATATACCCTTCAAAAATCAAAGCATAAGCATTTGGAAAAAGAGATCTTGAAAACACTCCTTCTTAAAGGAATCAAAGATGATTGTTTTAGAACTCTTAAATATAATAGGAAAAGGTGATTTTTTTCGGTTATCATATAATGACATTTGTGAATTGTGCATAAGGTATTCAAGAGGAATTTCCAAGGTTGGTAATAATTCTAGAGAAGTTTCTTCTTTCTTTTCCAAATTTACTACAAGAACAAAAGACATAAGAGCTGAAATCAATGTTTTATTTGAAAATTTTAAATATGATTCTATTAGCTCTCTAAATTCACAATTGAATGTTTTTCAGGTTCAGAAAAATCAAGAATTTGATGAAGTGTTTTTCCCTCATTATCGAAAGGATCATCCCATAGATAGTTGTTCTTCCTTATCTAGGATGGAAGTATCATATCTAAGAGATGGGAAAGTTGCAACAAGGTCAAAACCATGGAAATCGTGGCCTACAGATATGGTTCAAAACACTTCCTCTCCATTCTCTTACTTGCATAATCCATTATGGAATACTCATATGTTAGGGCAGCCATGCCAATCTCAATATAACCACCACCAATATTGTCTACAAGTTTGGCATGGTTCATCTTATGATTGCATGACTACTTTCCCTCATCTTGTAGCACAAACGCATCTGCCAGCTCTTCCAAAACATCTTTCTTGCCTATCAAAATCATCCACTCAGCCCAATCAACTACATTATCAAAATGCTCCCCTCCCTACACAATTTCCTTGTCAACTCATTCCACACCCTCACCATAATAAACTAGTACAACATGCCCACAGTGTTGAACTGCAAAATTTAACCACCCTTCTGACCTATTCCATCTCACATGCACCATTGGAGAAAAATTATATTGAGATTCATAATGTATCAAATCCAAAAACTGTAGAGGTTATGAAAGAAAATGAGGTTTCTTCTAGCCTGCACAAATAAGCCATTTTAAACACTTAAGAACTTCACGATATGATGAGTATGGGAAATCAAGAATGTAAGGGATACATTGAATATTGGTTTCACTCCATTTGTTTACAGCATCACTCCATACTTCAACAATTTTTGGCACCATCTTTTCAAGGGAAGTTGGCTTCTCATACCTTACTATTTATTAACATGCATTTTTCAAATTTGGATATGTACATAATAGAGGTATTATTTCGAAAATGGCTCTACTGGAAGTACTCTTATATGTAAGCATATTCAATTTTCAAAGAAGAGTAGGTTAGTGTAGAAAATAAATAAATAAGAACATAAATAAATACATTTTTATTATTATGTAAAAAAATAAAAATAAAAATAAAAAATTGGTTCAACACGTTGTGGAAATCAACATCGGCGATAAATAATTTAATTTATTTGTGTATGTATATGTATTATATTGAAAATAGAAGCTCTAAAAACACTCATATTCATTTTTATCACCAATATGGAAAAATTTCTTGAATATCATATTTTTTTGGCTTGCGGGCTTGATGAAATTTCTGAAAATAGAGTCAGGACAGTCATGTTTTGAGGGACAAAAAGTGAATATTTTAAAAAACTGTTTTTATCCTAATTAGACCTTGATGTATAATTTCCAACCCAATTTGAATAAATCCATTTGTATTTGAAACGAAAATTTGAGAACCAAAACATTGACAGGGCGTCTAGTAGGCAGCTCAGGAACAGAGTCGGGACAGTCATGTTTTGAGGGACCAAAAAAAAATATTTTAAAAACCTGTTTCTATCCTAAGTATCTCTTGATGTGTATTTTCCAACTCAATTTGAATCACTCCATTTGGATTTGAAACGAAAAATTCATAACCAAAATATTCACAGGGCGTCTAGTAGGAAGCTCAGGAATAGAGTTCGAACAACTAGTTTTTGGAGGCCTAAATGACTATATTTTTAAAACCTGTTTCTATGGTATATTCCTATATGAATATAGTTTAAAAATCAATTTGAATCACTCAATTTTGATATCGTATGAGGAAAATATGACCCAAATACTGACTGACTATCCTAAATTAACACTCTTAAAACTCCGTTTTTCTAGTTGTTCATTAAAGTATTTGACCCATCAATTTTTCTTGCCTTAAAAAAATGTTTCTATTGGAGATAAATAAATTAATCTACTTTAATTTCCAATTTTAATCAGCTTAATCCATCATCAAACGAAAAAATTACATTTCAAGTATCAACTATTGTTCTGAGTTGGAAAATCGAAAATGACTCTATTATGCAGGTTGTTCTAAGAAAATTTAACATACCATTACATGGAATTTTTAAAACCCATTTCTATTGGAGAAATATCTTTGAATTCAATTTCTTCTGGATTTGGAATCACTCAAATTGGACGAAAAAAAAAGAAATTATGATTAAAACACTGCTAGTTAGTATGGTCGACCACTGCTTTCCCGCAGGTGACAACTAGAATTTGTTTTATTTTACTATGGATTTTTTTTGCAGAGTGACTACTTGTTTTTTTTTTGCATATTTCTTGGATTAGGGGAGCCCAATCACCTCCCTTTCTCCATGATTTGATGTTTAATTTCAAGTAGACACTCGTTTTTTGCAGGTCTCAGGAGAATAAAGAAGGTCAATTTATGGACGAGCGATTCTTGAAAGAAATTTTAATGAAACAAGGTAGTTTCATCTAATTCATTACCTAACGGATTCATAATAGAAAAAATGAAGAATTTATTCCCATTTTAAGATGCGTGGCACTACTGCCAAAACATTTTTCCAAGAGATCATTTCCTTTTCCATTGACAGATTGATATTCCCTTAGAAAATAATATCATAGCTGTTGTAACTTAACTTATTTATTTATATACTGTTTTTAACTAAAGTGTTGTCTCTTTTCTGACCTCTCTTATGTTTTTGTATTTTAGGTGTTGATTCCTTCAAATTGCAGTTTTTGCTCCATTGCGATTGAACAATAAGGACCCCACCATGCAAGTTTCAATTGCAGAAGGAAATCCTTCGGCAACTTCATTTCTGTAAAAAGTTATTTCTTTTTAAACTGTAAATATGATTGTTTTTCTCTGCTTTTATGTAAATACAATTGTTTTTTCCTTTTTTTCTCTATTGTTTTTCTTTCTTTTTATGATTGTCTTTTTGTTGTTTAGAGCAGTAGGGATGTTTGCTTGTCATTGTTTTTCCTCTCCCTATTTTCTTTGTTTTACCCTACAGGAAACAACTATTGTTCCCTATACAAAACACCACTTTTTCATGTATATTTTCTTCTATTGTTCCCTATAAGGAACAATACTTTTTCATGTGTATTTTCTTTTTGTTGTTCCCAATAAGGAACAACACTTTTTTGTGTGCATTTTATTTGTTGTTCCCTACAGGGAAAAACTGTTGTTCCCTATAAGGAACAACACTTTTTCATGTGTACTTTCTTTGCTTCTCCCTATAGGGAACAACACTCTTTCGTGTGCATTTTCTTTGTTGTTCCCTATAGGGAACAACTATTGTTCACTATAAGGAACAACACTTTTTCGTGTGTATTTTCTTTTGATGTTCCCTATAGGGAACAAGACTTTTTCTTGTGCATTTTCTTTGTTGTTCCCTACAGGGAACGACTCCTGTTCCATATAAGGAACAACACTTTTTCATGTGTATTTTCTATTGTTGTTCCCTATATGGAATAACACTTTTTCGTATGTATTTTCTTTGTTGTTTCCTAGGGAACAAATTTTTTTCCCTACTTGGAACAACTACTATTCCCTATAAGGGATAACACTTTTTCGTGTGTATTTTCTTTTTTTATTCCCTACAGGAAACAACTGTTGTTCCCTTTAAAAAATGGCACTTTTTTGTGTGTATTTTATTTTTCTATTCCCTATAGGGAACAACACTTTTTCATGTGCATTTTCTTTGTTGTTCCCTACAGGGAACAACTGTTGTTCCCTATAAGGAACAACACTTTTTCGTGTGTATTTTCTTCTATTGTTCCCTGTAAGGTATGAAGTTATGGGTATATTTTGTTTTCTATTGACATGTTCAACTTCTTCCACCATCCCTACTCTTAAGGAGTACTCAGCCTCCCTATTTTTATTATAGAATTGTGTAATCACAGCAAATTTTTTTTTGCAGATGGAGGATAGGGGGTCTTATTACGAGGCAACCTACCATGTTCATAAGGCTATACCAAAGTGACATTCCCATTATGGCCACCACACAAGGGTTGTGATCCATTGGATAGCCAAAATATCCTTGGAACAGGAGGTCTCATCATGAGCCGACCTGATCACTTTTGCTACATCCCAGTGAATGGAAATGTGGTTATCTGGTTACCATGCCAGCACACTGATCTCTTCTGTAGAACAACACTGCAACTCTCCATTTATAAATTGAGGATCCTAGCTCATACGGGTTAAAAAGCAGCCTTGCCGAGGCTATGGACGCCTGCTAGCAGTAGAGGCTCTGCTTATGGTATTGAAGTTATATCTTATCGTCAATTATTTTTATAATACCCTTTTCTTATTATTTTTTTATCGAAGAAGTTATTTCCTTAATTTTTTCTTGTTTTGAACCTTTACACATGAGAAATTGTTTTCCGATCAATTTCATCATTTTCAGCTAGAATACTGTCAGAAAAGAATCTATTTGGCATATTTTTGTCTTTTTCTCTTTCGCATAACTTATCATCAAACCAAATCGTCCTATCTCTTATTCATAACTATCTTTACACACTCTTCTCTCATTATAACCATACTTCTTGTTGTCCTATCATTGGTATGTGTACTCTACTTCATTTAATATTGTATTGATCATTCCCTTGCCTTGTCATCAGCACAACACCTTTCATATGCTTTATGGTCATGGAATCCTTTTTTTCAATTGAAGGGGGGAATGTATGCATTATGGGATAACATGCGATATAATTACTGAACTCTGCCATAACTTGATGATTTAACAAAATATTAGTACTGCATTTATATAAAAGTTTTTCTTATTAAAATGTTTCCATGCATCTTATCTATTGCTATTCAAAACTAAAAATATGGATTCAAGAAATTTGCATGCAAAATAGTGACTTGTTTCAGGAGAATAAGAAGTATGGGGGGAATTCTATTTGCAGCAAGGCCACACTATTGCCCCTAACAACAGAGGCTCGCGCAACTCGTGAACGCGTACAATTGTTCAGACATGATGTGCTTGAATGGCTTCCACATTTTGCATCACTTTTAGTATCCTCTCAGACTACATCAGCTTCAACACATGCCATTCCATACACTTCATTCCACATTTTTTTTTTGGAGGTAAAACTTGAGGTAAAATAGCATACTTTTCTTATTTATTACGAATTTAGAAGAATTTCATGCTAAATCCATTAGGAATTATTTATCATCATTAATTCCACATCTTTACCACTTCCCATTCTTCAAAGATAAAATATTTCAGTTTGGGGGAGTGTTCCTTTCATTTATTTATTTATTATGACCATCTTATTCATTCTCAACAGCTCCCTTCTTCCACGTTGTTTTACACCAAGCATAGATTTCAATACATTGTTGCAACCACCTCTATTTGTTTTCTATAATTGTATGAGGGAATGCTAATTCTTCAGTTTGGGGGAGGCATTGCTACACATGATGGATGTTTTCTACTTTCTTTCTTATATAAGCCATACAATTTCATTTTTATACAGTGTAGAAATTGATTTGCATATATCTTTAAAACTTTGAACTGAATTCTTGTGATTTCTGAATAACAAAGAGGTACCATTAAAATACACAAACCCAGAAAATTTTATGCTAAATTAGTTCATAAAATTTCAAAAAATATACATTATCACCTACAGCCATTTTGTTTATATCTCATAATCTGTGCATCAAAACGATCTGATTTTTGGAAATCTAGTTTTTGAGAAAATTCTTAATGAAGTTTGTTGTTACTTATATCATATTTTGTTGCAACTTCATATACATATAGTTGAATGTAAAATGTAAAAGTTTTTACCCTTAATTAATATTGCTAAAATTGAATATTCATTATTTGAGGAAGAATTCATTTGTTCCATCCATTTCATAAGATGGGATGAAATGTTTTTGTATTATTGCTTGGTTAATAAAGAGGCTTTCGATTGCATGAGGACATACAATATATTCAGTTTGGGGGTATTTTGGGCTGCTAGTTTGTCATTATTATTATCACCTTTTAACATATATTTCATCCATTTCTACCATTATTTATCACGTCATTTATCATGGTTTATCATATAATTCCATTTTATAATTATTTATGCTCTTATGGATAAATATTATTTATTCTCCTTTATTTTTAATAAATTGATGATTATTATGCATGATTTTATCAATGATAGTTTATTAATAAATTTTTTGTAACATCACTCACCATTTTAGGGTCCAAGATATTCTCCAGATTGTAGATTTGATCTCCAGCTCATCATTAAATATTCCAACTCAGAAATTCACTGGAACAAGAAGTGAATGTTTAGTATTGGACATTGTGGGCAAATGGAGAAGAGTCTAGAAAATTTGAAACATGGGTTTTGTCCAGAACGGACCGAAATAACTTTACCTTAGAGAATTTTGCATAAATTTAGTTCATATTAAGAGAAAGAAAAGGTTCTGTGAAGACGTTTTTCCTATGTTCGATGTTGCGACCGTTTTCCAAATGCAATGTCTCTCCTCTTCCACACAAAATTCTTTTCTTTCAATTGTTGTTCTAAGACTAGACTTTATTTTCATGTTCTTGGCATTGACTCACTCAATTTGGTTCACTTAACAATTTCCAAGGAATTCAAAACTACCTTTTTAATATTATATTTAATATACTTCTATTAAATATCATATTTATGTGAACTCAAATTCTCAATATATATTTTTATAACTCTCTTATTTTATTAACCATTATATTTCATATTATTAAATTCTCATTCAATATATATATATATATATATATCTGTGTGTGTGTGTGTGTGTGTGTGTGTGTCTTTTTACTCATATAAAAACGACCATATATATATATATATATATTTCTTGGTTTGCTCAAAATTTAATATGCCAAGAAACCTTAAGCGCTCGTACCAAATTTGTACTATTTGCAAATACCATTAAATTGATTTCGATTATGGTGAAATTCCATACTTTATACTGGAACTTTATTGGGGTTTCAACCATGTAACGATTTCATGACTTACTATATATTAATGTTTATGATTTGAATCGTGCCTTAGCTCGATTTCCATGTTAACTTGTCCATTATAACTTCAATATATTTGATATCCATTCACTGTGCTCTCGCTTAATATGTGTAACATATTGTCCCGTTTACATTTTTCCTCCGTAATTTGTTTGGGATCTGCATTATAGTCATTTATGAATATTGACTTAAGTTAGCACAGTATCACCTCCATTTCATTTTTTTATTATTATTCTCAAATTTTATTGTGTACTGTTTAGGGTTTCACAGTTATTGTATTAATTTTGTAGCTATTTTATCCCATCATTTCTTTACTCCTTGTATGCCTTTCCTGGATGACGCCACTTGTATGGCGGAGATTTTTCTAGGGTTTGAACTTTCCAGGTTATATCTTGTTCATCGTTTAAAACTTTTCCATTCATTTGCATCATTGTTTCTCCGTCGTTATGAGCCTCCTTCTGAACGTAACAAAGGCAGGTTCGATTCTTGGCAATGGACGAGGGTTTATAATTCAATTCGGCTCGATATTATATAGGTACTCATAAAATTTTTCAATGGTTTTTCATCATCGCTTCCCTTGAAGATCCATTAAATGGTGGCCCTCTATTATGTAACAATAATTCTAGTTAATTCGATTTTATTATACTTTTGTTCCAGTACTTTACCCCTTTATGGTGGAGAAGAATTTTTACGGCGTTTATATATATATATGTATATATGTGTGTGTGTGTGTGTGTGTGTTTTATAGATTTTCATCATGCTGTTGCGGGAGTATGACCAGCGATATAATCTTGTTTCATTACCCTTGGTAGCGATGGGTAATTTCCTCAACCTTTGTTTTAAATCCTTTTTAGAAATATGAAATTAGCACCATATACTCAAATCGTTTTATTTATATCTCTGAGCAGCTAAATAAATTTTATGAAGGGTTTCTCAGTCCACTTTCCTTCAGGTAGTTTAATTGTTAAATCCTATCTGCCATAAATGATTTTATTTAGTTTCTTGTATGTATAAAGATAACGAAATTAATCGTATCTCTTTCCATGTATGTAAGAAAGTTATTACGAAATTCTCCACTCTGTTTTTGGTCATGGACTTTATATCTTCACTTCTGCCTCTAACAATGCATGTCGGCCCTGTAACCAGGTCGGTTATGCTATCTCGTGAAGTCTTCCTGTGTTCGAATGAAATTTTTGTTTTCATTGTTTTAAAACGGAAGTTTTAAATCCAAGGATAATATTCCTCTTTGGATTGTAATCGAACAATTTTATTTAACTGGTTTTCATTTAAACGACAATGATATGAAATATGTAATAATTTCACTAGCTTTTCAGTATGAACGGTGAACTTCATCGCTGCTAGCTATTTTTCCATTTCGATTTAATACTGGGAAATATACCCTTAACTATAATGGTTTTTCATATGGAAAATTTTCTATATATGATTTATGTACCTTTTATTTTATACATTCTGGTTAGAATGTTATATATTATATCACAGTATTACGATTTAAATATATTCTTTCAATATATATTTATCTATAAATGGTTGCATAAAATTTACTTTCATTTATTTTCATTCAACTATTTATAAAGGAAATGAGTTTAACTTTGCAATAATGGAAAATATGAAACTCATACTTTTAATATATCTTTTAGATCTGTATTGATGTACTATCTGCTAATAATTTTTGTTTTTCAGTTTTTAACTCTGAAATATCTATTTAACCATTTTGTCCATTTTTAACTATAACAGAAGTATAGATAAATATTTTATTTTTATACCTCTGTTCAGGATTTATTAAACTATTTTATATTTAACAATAATTTATGCATATTACTATTTTCTCTCATTTTGAGAGTATCACTCTAATTATAAAATTTCTCAAATATAATTTTGATTATGCATAGTTTTTTTCTTACTCAATTATACCTCATGTAGGATAATTAGAGTTTATTTAGGCTTTAATAGTAACTTCAATGTATACTTTGTCCAAAAAATTAGATTATTTCCATACTGTGCATTCATATAATATTTATGTATACTTATATTGTCATTTTAATTTGGAAAGTACCATCTATTTTTCAGTGTAGTAATTTACTACTACCCATTGAATTTAAAATTATATAGCGTAGAGTCATTTCACTATAGACATATCAATAACATCTATCTGTCTATTATAACAATTTAATCAGTCATGAAAGCATAGAAATCTGTTCTATGTTTATATTAGAGTTCATATTTTTCACATACCTCGATCATTTTTGTTCACTAGAATTTAATTTCCTTTTTCACTTATAGTCATTTCATAGAGCTATATAGAGCGTAGCTTCTGATTTACTACTGCTTCCTTAGTATAAACTAAGATTTTGGTTTCTTTACTTGAGTACATAGAGGTTAGAAATCAGATCTAAAAATTTTAAATATTACTACAATTTTTTAGTGTCTATGTATATTTCTGCTCCTAAAATTGTACATGCTTATAAGTTATTTTTAAGTTACAACATGTAAACTTATTATGGGAATAATATATCTCCAGATTTAGATCATCTTCTGGTCTAGAAATTCTGGTTGATATTTTCTGTAAATCAATATTCTTACAACTATACAAAATTTAGAGGATCAGTTTATTCTAAAAAATTATGTTAAATGTAAGGAGTAGCAATTTTCAAAACAAACTTAATTAAAAAAAATAGCTACATCATTTACCAATATTGTACAACAACACCTATTTTAATCATTCACAAATTTTGGGTGCATACCACTTCTTCTGATGACCAGTCCTCCCAACCTTAGAGTTCTTTTATCTCCAGAACTCACCCCCAATATGAGATCCTCCCATCAACAAACCCCCCCAATTTGTTCTGGAGTAGCATATTTAAGCTTATGCTCTCCCCAAAGCCTATTTCTAATTATGTGTCCAGAATTTCAGGATGCTTTTATTCCTGTTTGCCTAGGCTTCCCTTATTTAGGGAATTTAAACCTGCTTTCTTCTTTTCCAGCTTTTTACCTCTTCCCAACTACTTTCCTCATCATTTGGGAAATTTTAGATTTTTCCTCAAAAATATAAATTAGAATTAAATTCTTTCAAGGCTTTTTGAAATATTTTTTGGGAAAGTCTTAGCCTCTTTCGATACCTCCTCGATTAGGCAAGTGATCTCACAAATCTCATTTGGTCATAGTGCACACAAAATTTTTTATTTATTTTTCATAAATAAATAATTAACTATATCCACACAATAATTTTTCATTGGGGTCCACTCCTCTTTTGGACTTAACTTCAAATTTCTAACTTGAAAAAATAAAACTAGGGGTGTTACATATTCCCCCTCTGAAAACAAACACTGTCCTCGGTGTTAACAATTAAATACTAAAGTTTATTTTGAAAATAAATATGGATAATTTTCCATCATCTCAACTTCTCTTTCCCACGTAGCTTCTTCAGAAGTAAAGTGCTTCCACTGCACCTTTACTCTAGCTACTGTTCGATTTATAAATTCAATTTCTTCCTGCTCCAATATTCGAAGCAGCTCTGGAAGGAACTCCCCTTTTGGTTCCACCTGTATTACATTCCAATCAACAATATGAGAAGCATCATGTACATATCCTTTTAATAACGAAACATGAAACACATCATGAACTTTAACATGGGGAGGTAAGGCCAGCTTATAAGCCACTGGTCCCACCCTTTCTACAACCTCAAAAGGCCCACAATATCTAGGAGCCAATTTTGCACAACTTCCAGCATAAAGTGTGCTCTTTTTGGGTTTATTATGCAGATACACATGATCACCCACTTTGAACTCTTGGCGCACTCTCTTCTTATCGGCATAGCTTTTCTGTCGATCTTGTGCTATATTGATGTTTCTCTATATTTGTTTGACAATCCTTTCCATTGCTTGTAGAGTATTTGGCCCTAATACTAGCTCATCTTCAGGTTGGCTCCAACTTAAAGGAGTACGGCACTTTCTTCCATAGAGTGCTTCAAATGGACTTATTTTGATGGAGGATTGATAACTGTTGTTATAAGAAAATTCAAATAAATGTAAGTAGTCCTCCCATTTTGATGGCCTATCCATCACATACATTCTCAACATATCCTCCAAAATCTGATTTGTTCTCTCTGTTTGACCATCCATCTGAGGGTGATAAGCAGTGCTAAAATTCAATTTTGTGCCCATGCCCCCAAACAGACCTTTCCAGAAGCCAACTATGAACTTAGCATCTCTATCTGAAATAATCATCTTTGGGACCCCGTGTAGCCTTACTATTTCTTTTAGGAACACATTTGCTACTTGGGTTGTCCCAAAAGTAGATTTTATAGGTATGAAGTGTGCAGCCTTTGTTAAAGTATCTACCACTACAATCACTGAGTCATGCTGATACTTTCTTCTAGGTAACCCGGTTATAAAATATATAGAAACAATTTCTCATTTCCATTCTGCAATTGGCAAGTGATTTAAAAGACCATCTGGATGCTGATGTTCAACTTTGACTAGTTGAAACTCCATGCATCTAGCTAAATAGTTTGCTACATCGTTTTTCATTCCAGGCCAAAAAAATTTCTTTTTCAAGGCTGTAAGAATTTTCTGATATCCTGTATGTCCTGAATATGGATTTTTATGATATTCATCCAGGATTTATTTTTTCAAAGAATTCACATTGGGGATGTACAATCTGTTTCTATAGCAAATCAACCCTTTCTGGTTTTGGGTGTATTCGGCCATTTCCTTTTTCAGCATTTTCAGTTGTAGATCTTCATAGTTCGGATCCTGACCTACTATATTTTTATCTAATTCTTCTAGGTCAAAAATAGCAGTACTCCCAATGCTGCTTATGTTTTGGAAAGCATTTCTACTTAAAGCATCAAAAATTTTGTTTTCTTTCCATTTGACATGTTTTATGTCCATATCAAATTCACTCAGAAAAGATAGCCATCTGGCTTGTCGAGCATTCAAATCTGTTTGAGAAAAGAAATACTTGAGACTGATATGATCTGTCATGAATGTAAATTTTTTCCCAAGAAGATAGTGTCGCCACATCTTTAAGGCATGAATTACAGTAGCCAATTCCAGATCATATACACTGTAATTCTGTTCATGTTTCTTAAGTTTTCTAGATTCATATGCAATAACAGAATTCTCTTACAGTAGAACTCCTCCAAACCCTTCTCTACATGCATCCATACACACGACAAACTCTTTATCAACATCTACAATCTTCAGTATAGGTGTTGTGGTAAGTTTTAATTTCAGTTGTTCAAAGCTATGTTGGCATTTTTCAGTCCACTCAAATTTAGTACCCTTCCTTTGTAGTGAAGCTATGGGGTATGATATTGCAGAAAATATTTCTACAAACCTTTGACAATATCCTATAATCCCCATAAATGATATTACTGTTGATACATCAGTAGGCACAGGCCACTCTCTTATGGCTTTTATCTCTTCAGGATCAAAAAACAATCCTTGTTCAGAAATAATATGGCCTAGATATTGAATTTTATCTTTATAAAATTCACATTTTCTAAACTTGACATATAACTGATTCTCTTTAAGAGTCTATAACACAATTCATTATGTTCAGCCTCACTCTTTGAATAGACTAGAATATCATCTATGAACACTAGTACAAATTTATCTAAGTACTTTTTCAAAACACTGTTCATTAAGCACATAAAAGTGGCAGGGGCATTTGTCAAACCAAAAGGTAAGACTACAAATTTGTAGTGACCATAACTGGTTTGAAAAGTTGTTTTATTGATTTCTTCCTCCTTAATTCGGAATTGGTGATAACTAGTCCTCAGATCAATATTAGAAAATAATGAAGCCCCTCTCACCTGATCAAAAAGGTTGTCTATTCTAGGCAAAGGGTACCTATTTTTAATTGTCAACTTATTCAGTTGACGGTAGTCAATGCACATTCTGAAGGTTCCATCCTTCTTTTTCACGAACATCACCAATGCTCCCCAAGGAGATACACTCGGTCTGATGTAACCTTTATCCATCAATTCTTGTAATTGAATTTTTAACTCCATGAGTTGAAGGGGGCTCATCTGGTAAGGGGCTCTAGAAACAGGTGTTGCTCCTGGCACCAAATCGATTGAAAAATCAATCTTTCTTTCGGGGGGAAGATGAGGAATCTCATCTGGAATTATTTTTTTTAATTCTCTTAGCACTGCTAAAGTGTCTAGCAGGTTTTCTTCAAATTGCAGTCCTAATTCTTCAACATGTACAACATATACTTGATATCCTTTTATAGCTGTCCTTTTTAATTGTAGAGCTGATATTTGTCTTACTGAGATTGGTTTTGGTTTTCCTTTGAGTATAACGGGTCTCCCTTCCTCATCTATGCAATGCAGATTTTTATCCCAATAGTTCATCATAGCCTTTATTTTTTCTAACTAGTCCATTCCTATCAGAAAATCATATGAGCCTAAGGGTAGAATGTTTAAATTTACTTCTGTCTGAAAATCATTTAATTTAATTGCTATTTGAGGTAACTTATGAGTTACTTTTCATTTGGTGCCAGTGGCTAGCTGGACTAACCAAGACTGTTGAAATTTTTTAGTTTTGAGATTCCATTTCTCTACAACTTGTGGACTAATGTAACTCAAAGAAGCACCCGGATCAATTAAAACTGTAATAGATTGGTCAGCAATCTTACCTTCCATCTCGACCATAGTAGGCTCCACTGATAGTGGGTATGTTTCTTGCTATATCATTCACTTTGGTAGCTTCTCTATCTCTCAGAATCATTTGAATATTTTTGTGTGGACAATCCCTCAATAGATGAGGTTCTCTGTAACCCCAACATTTAAAAGGCTCCAGCATTTTAACTGTTCCTTCCTTCTTATTATCCCCATCTATTTGTTTTGAACCAACTTGGGACTGAGCGGTTTGACTTTCCTTTGGTTTGTTAAATTTCTTCCGCTGATGATCCCTACCAAAGTTCTTCAAGTAAGCTGGTTTCTGTTTCTTTCCTTTGAATTCACCCTTGTTTATCCAGCTTCTCCCATGTTCACTCTTTCCTTTAAACTACTGGTATCATAATCTAGCTTTCCTCACCACTTCGTCCATAGTTTTTGGATTATCGAACTCTATTTTCTCCTTGTACACAGTAGGAAAGAAGTTCAAAAACCTTTCTACCTATGCTTTCTCTTCACGAATATAAGGAACATACCTTAGCAGATTTGTAAAATTGGTGAAAAACTCATCTATGGTGAGTTGTCCCAATCTAAGTTCATGAAACTCCTTTGCTTTATCATCATAATAGCATTCGTTCAAATAACAGTTTTTAAAATTGACTTGGAAATCTTCCCAAGTCACTCTTTTTTCATCAATGGCTTGAACCATTTTTGTCTCCTCCCACCATAAGTTAGCCTTACCTTGGAATTGGTAGATAGCTAATCCGACCTTAAGATTGCTTTCATATTCATAAACCTAAAAATACTTAATCATATTCAACAGCCATGCCTCAACATCTTCTTCCTTCTCTCCATCATAGGAGGTGTTAGCCACCTATATTTTTCAATTATATCAGCTGGTGGCTAAATATTCTTTGCAGCTTTCAAGAAACAAATTCAAGCCTGAACTTGTTGGTGCTTGAATTCTGTTGGTAAAATCATAAACTACTGGTTAGATCTTCATACATTTATGTCTCCCGGCCTCTGTTATTCCATGAAAATCCAAATCAAATATTGCTGCATCCTCCTCCTTCTTCCCTTCCCCTGCTTCCATCTTACCTTAATTTCTTCAGTTTCATTTCATCCATAAAAACCCCACTAAACCATATATTATTCCTTATCTCCTCGTTAATCTCTTTTCCTAAGGTTAAAAACTCACTTTTTAGCCTATTAGAACCTTTTTCCTTCTTCAAAAATCATTGAAAATCATGTAAAATATGCCTATTTTCTAAACGCTGGTTTTCAGCCCCTTGGGCTAAGCCCCAGCCTTATCTACCTCCACATGCTCAAGCGCCACGACCGGCCGCTCAAGTCCTGGGGCGCTAAACCAAGGCGTGGTCCCCACCCCGCCCTTTTTCTTTGAAACATTAACAAACCCACCTTTTATAAGGTTTTGGTGTAAAATATGAAACTATGTGTTTTATTGCCTCGACTCTTCCCAGCCGTCGATCTGCTCCCCAGATCCGACGGAGCGGAATACCCCACACCTGGTGGACCCCCCTTCTCCCACGCCCGTTTCCGAAAACCACGGTATACATCCCACACCACCTTTCGTTGAGTGGTGGTTTTATCCCGTCGGCCAGCGATTCCACACGCTGGCTGACGCGTGTCTTCCACTTCATTCCCAAAACCGTCGTCCTTCCACTCCACCCGCGCGTTATCTGTCGTCCCATCACCCCGCAGCGGAATTCATCTCTGCCGTCGGATCTGGGCCTTCCCATCCGATGGTTGCTATTCGCCTTTTCTGCTCAGCTTTTAACGATTTCCCCGCCTGTTGAATTTTCCCCCGACACGTCCAAAAGTCGATCTCCGCCGTCGATCTCTGCGGATTGACGGTTCTCATTCATCCTCCCGATTCCACTATACGACATCCCTGTTCCTCCGCTGACTTTTCAAAACGCCCCCGACCATTGATCGTGATACGATCAACGGCTCCAATTGCTCCACTGTTCCCGCACGCCCTCCGATGCAGTCTATCCATATAACGCAGGATTTTCTCATTTTTTATCGTATTTTGCAGGTTTTAAGGTTCTTTCGGCGTGTTTTATGAAAATCTGAAGGATGAGGGTGACGACTCCCGTCCTTCCGATTAATCCAGAGAATCGATCGCATGGGTGAAGAACAACGATATCAACAAGGTTACATGAGCCTTGGTTGCCATACATCCCTGTAGAGCTTGAAGAATGCCGTCAACATCAACGCGGAGAAAGGATATCATATTTTGAAGACAGAATGAACCAGAGCAGCATTTTTGTGAATAGATTGGCGGGGATTACGGCTAAGACGGTTATCAAAAGCCTAATCCCCGGCTCAGAACACAGATTAAAGCAAAACCTAAAAGTGTTCATCAGACGTATCGCCTCCACCGCCATACTTTGAGGGGAATTGATTCCTCAACCACCGCAGTGCCACCTATTGCCTCAGAACGCTCAGTCAGAGGCTGA
Source organism: Pinus albicaulis (assembly GCA_034641835.2). Taxonomy (NCBI): domain Eukaryota; kingdom Viridiplantae; phylum Streptophyta; class Pinopsida; order Pinales; family Pinaceae; genus Pinus; species Pinus albicaulis. Next base: position 1,168,725,019 of record CM076584.1, on the reverse strand, counting down.
ATTTATTGAACAAGATCAGATATTATGCCTCGAAACAGTCAAGGAGTTATTTCTGCACCATATTTAATGACAGAATGTTTTCAGAGTAACCCTAACAGTACGCAGAGCCTCAAAGGTCAACAAAAGATCCTTCCGAGCTTACTTCTTAAGTGAAAACACATTAATGCAGTGGAACACTGTATAAATTCTTCATCGAGCCTCCCAGGCCAGGAAGACATTAATTCCGCATTAAATGTATTTGAGATCTTTTTATCAGATCTCACCTCCTCATCCTTCTATAAATACTTTAGAAGAAGATGAGGAGGGGGTTGGATTAGTTGGTTGTCAATGTAATTGCTGAAGTGTTGTAGTTTTTTCTGAGCGGAAAACTCTTGACTGTAAATAGTGGTTTCATGGGCTCTTGGAGCTCTGCTTGCAACAGATAGGTTAGTTTGTGAAGAGAGATGGATTAAAACATTGGATCTGAAGATTGTAACCGGTTTGAAGCAATCAATACAAGCTGATTTATGGGATCCTGGTCTATGCTGATGGTGATGTTGTTCTTACTGTAACTTGTCATTTTATTTATGTATTCAATTTGTTTCATTTCCACTGTAAAGAATAGTTTAAACAGTGTTAAGACTTACTGTATACCAGTAACCTTCTCTGGATGAGAAATATTTATTTGAATGTTTTCTTCTAATTGTGCTATTTGAGAATGATTTAATTCAGTTCACGTACGGAGATGCTGGCGTTCCCTCATCTTTTCGTCACTGCTGAATGTTATTTTTAAATGTTACTTTCAATATATGTTGTGTAAGGAATGAATTGAGGAAATCAAAGGTTAGCCCTGAGTCCCTTTCTTGTTTGCTCAACTATTTGATTGTTTCCCTTAGAATGTGTCAAAATCTGACTAGTTTCGAAGTACTTATCAGATCTTAGGCCATTCTGTGTTATCTTTGTGCTTGTCTTGCAAGTAACTAAGTAAAGAAGAGCTAGGAGAGGAGAAAGGTGAGCCCTGCCCGCTAGTTATACTCCAAAGGTTGCCTACAAGTTCCCCTTCGTTTTTAATCTGTGTTCTTTTAGAAGTGTATCAAAGGCTGGATAGTTTCAAAGTACTTACCAGATCCTAGTTTGCTTCTATGTTTTTCATAAGTGCGTGGTCAAAGGCTGGCTAGTTTCAAAGTAGTTACCAGATCTTGGGCTTCTCTTTGTTCTGCATCTATCATTCCCTTTCTTATTGTATCACCCCATTCCATAAATCAAACTTTAAAGAGATCCTTAGGCATAGATGACTTGCCCCATAGATTACTCTTGAACCTGAATGTTTCAATTAAATTCTCTTATGACTCCATAGCCCAATGGATTGAAAACTTGCCATCATTTCTCTTCATGATCAAAGCTTACTCTGTTTTCTTGCAACTTCTCACCTTTGGACCTATTTGCATATAGATCTTTCCGCCTCAGACCGCAACTATGTTCAACCATCTGAGAAAACCAAACAAAACCCTTGGCCTTCATAACTAGCCTAATATCATCAACCTAAACTTCAAAGACAATATCCATCTTTGTACATATTGGAGAGATCCCTCTCCGGATTCAGGAGGGCTAGATCCTAGAATCCCAAAGTTGGTTGAAATGACGTTAACTCTGTAATCGGACTTTGCCAATCTTGCTTGTTACAGAGACCTAACATTTCTGGCGACTCCACTGGGGAATCCTTACCCAGAATCTTCATATAATATCTTGAGAGTAAAAGCAGCCTTTTCAAGCACTACCAAAGAATGGTAACTATGATGAAACTTGTTTGAATCAGTGACAAACTAGGTCAACCCTAGGATTCTTTTAAGTTTTTATCTAACCTTGGAAAATCAGCTAGCTGAGCCATAAGGATAGACTGTCTTTGTTTCATAACCGTAGCTAGGTTTTGAGGCAGAGTTAGGATATTATTTTAAACCACAAATAAAAACAAATTCAGAAAATACCAAAAACATTTCAGATTGGTAGTAAAACACTAGTTTTTGTTATCTTGTTTACATCTTTTAGGTGTTTTACCCTACACTCTTAGACAGAGTCTGGGAAGGGCCAGGTAGCCTCCGGATCTCATCCTCTTTTAGAGGTGACATATCTGGTGAATTCTCTCCCAGTCAATCTCTGGTTAGAGTTTGTTGTGTTTTGAGATATCCTTGAAAAGGAAAAGTTTCACAAACACTGTGGTAGACAGTGTACTGAAATTAGAACCATATACTGAAATCGTTTTATTTATATATCTAAGCAGCTAAATAAATTTTATGAAGGGTTTCTCAGTCCGCTTTCCTTCAGGTTGTTTAATTGTTAAATCCTATCCGCCATATATGATTTTATTTAGTTTCTTGTATGTATAAAGATAACGAAATTAATCATATCTCTTTCCATGTATGCAAGAAAGGTATTACGAAATTCTCCATTCTGTTTTTTGTCATGGACTTTATATCTTCAATTCTACCTCCAACAACGCATCTCGGCCTTGTAACCAGGATGGTTATGCCATCTTGTGGAGTCTTCCTACGTTCGAATGAAATTTTTGTTTTCATTGTTTTAAAATGGAAGTTTTAAATCCAAGGATAATATTCCTCTTCGTATTATAACCGAATAATTTTATTTAAGTGCTTTTCATTTAAATCATAGTGATGTGAAATATGTAATAATTTCACTAGTTTTTTAGTATGAACGATGAAATTCGTCGGTGCTAGATATTTTTCCATTTCGATTTAATACTGGGAAATATACCCTTAACTATAATGGCTTTTCATATATAAAATTTTCTATATATATAATTTATGTACCTTTTATTTTATACATTCTGGTCATAATGTTATATATTATATCGCAGTATTACGATTTAAATATATTCTTTCAATATATATTTATCTATAAATGGTTGCATAAAATTTACTTCCATTTATTTTCATTCAACTATATTTAAAGGAAATTAGTTTAACTTTGCAATAATGGAAAAGATGAAACTCATACTTTTAGTATATCTTTTAGATCTGTATTGATGTACTATCTGCTAATAATTTTTGTTTTTCAGTTTTTAACTTCGAAATATCTGTTTAACCATTTTGTCCAGTTTTAACTATAACAGAAGTATAGATAAATATTTTATTTTTATACCTCTGTTTAGGATCTATTAAAATATTTTCTGTTTAACAATAATTTACGCATAGTACTATTTTCTCTCGTTTTGAGAATATCACTCTAATTATAAAATTTCTGAAATATGCTTCTGATTATGCATAGTTGTTTTCTTACTCAATTATACCTCATGTCGGATAATTATAGCTTATTTAGGGTTCAATAGTAACTTCAATGTATAATTTGTCCAGAAAAATAGATTATTTCCATACTGTGCATTCATATCATATTTATGTATACTTATATTGTCATTTTAATTTGGAAAGTACCATCTATTTTTCAGTGTAGTAATTTACTACTACCCATTGAATTTAAAATTATATAGTGTAGAGTCATTTCACTATAGACATATCAATAACATCTATCTTTATGTTATAACAATTTAATCAGTCATGAAAGCATAGAAATATGTTCTCTGTTTATATTAGAGTTCAAATTTTTCACCTACCTCGATCATTTTTGTTCAGTAGAATTTAATTTCCTTTTTCACTTATAGTCATTTCATAGAAATATATAGAGCATAGCTTATGATTTAATAATTACTACTACTTTTTTAGTATAAACTAATATTTTGGTTTCTTTACTTGAGTACATAGAGGTTAGAAATTAGATCTAGAAATTTCAAATATTACTGCAATTTTCCAGTGTCTATATATATTTATGCTCCTGAAATTGTACATGCTTATAAGTTATTTTTAAGTTGCAACATGTAACTTATTAAGGGAATAATATATATCCATATTTAGACCATCTTCTGGTTTAGAAATTCTGGTTGATATTTTCTCTAAATTAATATTCTTACAACTATACGGAATTTAGAGGATTAGTTTCTTTTAAACAATTCTGTTAAATGTAAGGAGTAACAATTTTCAAAACAAACTTAATTCAAAAAAATAGCTACAACATTTACCAATATTGTACAACAACACCTATTTTAATCATTCACAAATTTTGTGTGCATACCACTTCTTCTGATGACCAGCCCTCCCAACCTTAGAGTTCTTCTGTCTCCAGAACTCACCCCCGAGCTGAGATCCTCCCATAAAAAGACCCCCCCAAATCTATTCTGGAGTAGCTTATTTAAGCTTATGCTCTCCCCAAAGCCTGTTTCTAATTCCGCATCCAGAATTTCAAGATACTTTTATTCTTGTTGGCCTAGGCTTCCCTTATTTAGGGACTTTAAAGCTGCTTTCTGCTTTTGCAGCTTTTTACCTCTTCCTAACTGCTTTCCTCATCATTGGGGAAATTTTAGATTTTTCCTCAAAAATCTAAATTAGAATTAAATTCTTTCAAGGATTTTTGAAAGATTTTTGGGGAAAGTCTTAGCCTCTTTCCATACCTCCTAGATTAGGCAAGTGATCTCACAAATCTCATTTGGTCATAACGCACACAAAATTTTTTATTTATTTTTCATAAATAAATAATTAACTATATCTACACAATAATTTTTCATTGGGGTCCACTCCCCTTTTGGACTTAAGTTCAAATGTCTAACTTGAAAAACATAAAACTAGGGGTGTTATACCAAATTATCTCAATTGCAATACCAAATTCGACTTGTTCCTGTTGAATGATTGATGAAAAGATGTTTCAGATATAATTTTTCTTGTCAATTGATTATGAACAATCCAATTTTGTTATGGGAATCATTTTGTAATCATCTCTGTTGTAACTTCTCTCCGCTCTATGTGTATTTAAATGAAAAAACAAGAGATCAAGGGGGAGAATTATGAAAGGGAATATAGATTTATTTATGAGAATAATTATGGACAGAAGGTAGCTCTGAAAAGACAGAATTACATTGTAATGCTACTCAAGTTTGATGAATAATTGAAGTTGTTGTTTTCATTTGCATTATCTGAAGTAGCTTAGCAATGCCTGCTAGTGGCTAACGGCCCGACCCCTAGTAGAGTTAACTGCTTCCCTGTGTTATATTTCTGATTCTTGTAGCGTGTGATTGATTCGATAATTTCTTGTTACTATGAGTTCATTTAGTTAGCTATTTATTATTTTCCTGTATTGATATATTAGGCATTTTGTTTATTATTTACTTCGTTACCATTTGATCTGAATCTTGTTCATTACAACGTGAGTTATTTAAGACTGTGCATTGCATTTCTTAAATCATCTGTAAGAGTTTAATTATTGCTATGAGACTCTCAGAAGTAATATCGTTTCTATCTTAATTTCTTTGCAGAAATTACTATAATCTAGATTGAATCAACTAAGTAGGAGTGAGTTATTATTAATGTGCTCTTGGCTGATGATATCATTCTTTGGATTGCTGTAAGATTTGATTTCAATAGTAGATTGCACTTTGATATTCCCATTAATAATTGCAAATGGAGTTTATTATATGCTTCCATTTATTCTTGTGTCAATATATATACTAAAATTTAGGAAACATTACTCTTTGGATTATAACTTGCACATATTGTGTACACTCTTGAAACAAAAATACTTACCTAGGTTGATAATCAATGTGAGACAATTAGGAGTTTTAAAAGACACCTTTTAGCACCCAACAATGGTCCTTTCCATTATTCTTAAGATAAACTAGTTTCTATATGTTTTGACCCATGCAATTATATTTATGTACATTCCTTGTCAAGCTTTTAAGGTTTCCCTCCTACTCTTCAACTGCTGATAACATAATATTTCTTTCCTTACTCCCTTATCCATTGTATTAGGATTTGTGAACTAAATACTTTATTTGTAAGGGGATATTAGGTAGTTCAAAAATCATCATACCTTGCATTTATCCTCTTTAGTATAAAGGAAATACCGTAGAAAATTGATAATTTTGACTTCAAACTCATCCATTTTTTAGTTGTGCCAACCTTCATTAGTGGAATTTTGAGGTCTAAAATGGGCCTCCTAAGAAAAATGTACAACCAAAATAAACTTTATAAGAACCAACAGGATTCAATATGATGATGTCAACCATGGGGGATGATTCATCATTTTCTGGAGTAAGAAAGAAAAATATTAAAATTAATAAAATAATAAAACTACTTCTTCAACTCGTATTTTCAACTTATCTCCCAAACATTTTACTAAAATTTTGAGTGGGAGTACTTGTTGGACGTAAAATTTAATTTCTCATCCAATGAGTACCCCTGTTCCATAATTACGATTGACTGTGCTACACGAACAATGAGAAATACATGAAAAAATGTGATGGCAATCATGCTTTTCATGTATTTCTCAATTTTCATGTAGCAAGGTCTATCAAAATTATGCAACATGAGCACTCCTTAGCTGAGAAATCAAATTATGCATTCAATTAGTAGTACTACTACAAACTTGAGTAAACCCATAGGGACATAAGTTGAAAATATGAATTTAAGAAGTAGTTTTTTCTTTTTTCCCTCTAAAATTTAATGATGTAATCTAATATTACTTTATTATTTCCACTATTATTTTATAATTTCCTTAGGAGGCTCATTTTATACCTCAAAATTCCTCTAATTAATCTATGAAACACCTTTTCTCTATCATCATAATACCATTGATTTAGATATCTAGTCTGAAACTATTTCTTGAATTCATCCCATGACACTATCTTCTACTCCAAAGTATGTATTGTTTTTTCCTTGTCCCACCAAAGAGTAGATTTACCTTACAACTAGTAAATGGCCAATCTAGCTTTTAAATTTCTCTCATACTCATACACTTGAAAATACTTGGTCATGTTGAGGAGCTAAGCCTCTACATACATTACCTTCTTCCCATCAAAATTATGGGGTTTTAGTTTCCTAAACTCCCCTCACAGTTATACTTGCTTCTTTCTATTAGGTTTCTTGGATCAGTCCTATTTGAATCACCTCCATTTTCAGACTTATCTATCTCCATCTCCACACTTAATTTTTGTGATTCTGGCTCTATTATTCTATGACTAAGATATTTGGTCAACTCTCTTATCATTCTTTTTTGCTCCTGGCTAGCTTTTAGCAAACGTTCCTTGATGTTTCTCATCTGAGCCAATTCTTGCTAAATGTTTTTGATAATATCCACAAACTGATAAGTTTGTGGTGTACTTCAATTTCCCATGTCAGCATGTAATTCTTCACCTTCTATTATATGTAGAAGGGGTCCTCCACCATTATGTTGTAGCCTTCTTAACTAGATTACCTTTTGTTCAAGACACAACCAATGTTTGCTCTACATGACTTATTACTGTCACATTTATAATTATTATGGAGATGGTTCCATCAAGCCCCATTTTGAACTTGGGATCTGATACAATATGTCACATACCCAAAACAAAAATTCTATTTACAGTCTCTATTTCTATTAAAAAAAAAATTATTCTTCATTTTATTCACCACATAATTTATATATATATATATTTATATTGAATATATACAATCTAGGACTAAGTCACACCATTGTCGCTTTTCAGCTTAGAGATTGTTTGATTAACTAAATTCCGAGATATGTACCTGGTGTACCACAGTCCCTTCACCTAATTTATAAATGTATTATTGAGGTGCAAATTTCCAACCAGGACATCTGTCCATCGTTAAGTTACATAAGTGTGTGGTTAACTCTTTCTAACTTCTGATTAGGCATGTTGTATCATTGTATTTCATTCTAAGGGTTATCGCTTTACGCTGAGAAATATGTAACCATTCTATTGTCACCACGCCGCCTTCTACCATGTGATGAAATGTGATCATCCTAATTACCATTGAATGGTGATAATGAAGGGTTAGGAGAATCAATTTTTGGAATCCAAAGTCTCGAACCCTAACCCTTTATTCTCAGTCACTTTTGCATTTGTTTTTGGTTTTCTCCGCCACTTCATGGTACATGTTCCATGACCGCAACAACTTCTTCCAAGCGTTTTCTTAGCGTTCTACATCTGGTAGAGGACACAAAGGAAATGGCTATGAATCCCTCTGCAAACTCTTCTAGATGTCCTTAACTACCGGTAAATTTTCCTTTTTATATATTTTTTTAACTGGCCTCCTTCGCTTGTACATGGTGGTCTCAGAATTCAATAATTGAACCTTTGATTTTTTTTTCTTTTTTTTTTTATTTTTCTTAAGAAATTCATGTATCAGGGTCAATCCCTTCAACATTATTTATATTCAATTTTTTCAATTTTTTATCTTCATTTTTTTTTCCAATTTCAGGTAAGTTGTTGTCCTCATTTCTCACCGTTTCTCTTATTGTGCAAGGTTTTTCTATGAACATTTCTTATGTTTACACTAGGTATTTCTAGTTTATTCTGGTGGTTTTAGAGGCATGATACCCCAGTTCAGTTCGGTGACATGGAATTGGAGTTTCGATTTGGAGTACCCCTGAGGTATTTCCCCTTGACATTTATCAAACTTAGATCTATTGTTAAATAGAATATGAACATGTTGTGTTTGTGTGAAAATGGACTGTGTCGATACTTCTCTACTGCCATTGTTAAGAATATTTCTACACAAAACTGAAATATTCTCTTGTGGATATTCAACAGGGTGTGTGCTCATATTCATTACTCACCAAGTAAGGGAACATGTTTTCCCCTTGCTTTTCCTGTGGTTTATTATAGTGTAGCTAGACTTGCTTTTTGTCAATGTGGTAGTGATAATGTCTGTAATTCTCACCTTGTAGGTATGAGGGTTTCCCTTCTCGTATCTTGGTTTTGGTTGCCTTCATGAACTCAAAAACTTCTGATTTATATGAGGCCAATGTTCTCTGACACTGGAAAATCTAGAAACCTCTTTATCTGACGCCATCATTATTCGAGTATGTATCAAATGCCATCGTTATTCGAGGATATATCGTGTATTTTTCTTCCAATGCAGAAGTATCCTCAACTTTCTATTCTGAGGAAATGTTGTCCTATTTTATTTTTCGTCCCCTGTGGTGAAGGGGTTACAATTTGATTATTGTATTTTATTTCTATTTATGAAACTGCTATGAATATTACGTTCATCTCGATACCAAGTGTTTTCTTGTAATTTACAATGAAACTCTCATGCACAGATCTGGTGATTTACTCTTTCCCCTCGGTGGAATACCTAAAATATAGTTTTCTCTATGGGAGTTTAATTCAATGTCATAGCCCATATATTTTTTATATTAATGTTCAGCTCTATCTGAATCTATATTTTATCCCACATTGTAACATAGCCCATGTCTTCAGATACAATAATTCCCATATATTTGTTGGAATTTCTGATAATTCTAGCACAAAAAATGGAGAGAGTAAAATCCCCTCTTCAACACAGAGAAAATTTTAAAATTCTTGATAAGAGATAGAATTTCCCAACCAAAAAAAAACTTCTATTTCTTAAAAAAATTGTTTACAAAATCATCCTCAACATAGAGGGATAACAGAAGTAGTGACTGCTCCAGACGCAGTGCACAGACCTTCAAAGTCTTTCATAAAAATAACACTCTGTCACTGTGAAAACAATACACTGCTGTATTTTTCCTTTTATCGCACTGCTGTGCAAAACCAAAACAATACAATGTTATTGCAGAGGCTCGTGGGGATTTTTGTTTTATATGCTGTGCACATTAAAACATTACCAACAAAAACATATTAACACTTTCAACAAAGTCTATTTAAAAAAAATATAATACGAGCCCCATTTTACTACTGCGCTTTGAACACGTGATCAAACAATTAAATCAAATGTATAATATCCATCGGGTCCACACTTTAAACAAAACAAGTGCACCAAACAAAAGTTCCGATTGCGATTGCAAGTCGGATGCGATGGCTCCTTTTTAATTCCATTGTATAAACTCCGTCGGGTCTACGCTCATAACAAAACATGCAATCAACCAAAAAGTTCTGATTGCGATTAACAAAGGGACGCGACGAACAAACATTAAAAACTGGTTCATAAATCAATCGGGTCCGGACTTTAACACTGTGTGATCGGGCCTTGAACAAACAAGTTTTGATTGTTGATCAAAAGTGGATGCAATCGAACATATAAACTCCGGCCTATAACATGGTCAGGTCTTCCATTTGAATTGTGATCGGGGCATACAAAAAAACCCCGCCGATTGAACCTTTGCAATTGGAAACTTGCGATCGTATGATATATTGTCGCGTGGTCTTGTGGACCCACGGGCCTCAGCTATGGTGGAGGGCGATTATAATATGAAATTTGGTTGTATTATATACAACCGTTCCTCTTGCGGAACTCTACCACATCTACAAGACACTTGATCGTTGAAACTTATATGTTGCGATTTGCGATTGCGATTGGATTGCATCGCAAATCTTCACATCAACAAGACACTTCTTACAAACTTTTCGATTCTGATTGGAACTTAAGTGGTGGGGACCACTTGTCCTCCATTTCAAAAATTAAAAGACTTCGGCTGTTTTTAAACAAATTCTTCGTTTCTGGTTGTTGAGGGCTTAAAAGCCCGAAATGACTGTTTTAATTAACTTTGTTCTTCCGTAGACCTGCACTACGAAAATCGTAGTCCTTCCACTATAGAAATGGCTACGTCCATCACCAGTTAATTCTCCTCTACCATTTGTGGCTACGTCCCATCAAAGATTAATTTCATCGTTACGGTTCTTCCATCCTTCTTTAATTTATAGTGTTGTCCACTCAAAAATTCTCCTGCTGCTGCCTTTGTACTCTTTTCTTCCTGACCAAGGCTGGCAGGTGACTTTAATATTTCAAGACTCCCCCTTAAAGTCAGCTGCTAGGTTATCTGTCATACCCAAGAATTTTCTTAAAAATTCAAATGTCTTCTGCCCCAATGGCTTTGTCAAAATATCTGCATATTGTTCCTCTGTTTTACAATGTTGTAAAACAATTTCTCCATTGTTTACCAATTCTCTCATATAATGAAATTTTGTATCTATGTGTTTCGTCCTTTTATGAAACACTGAATTCTTTGATAGTGCAATAGCTGAGCTATTGTCACAATAAATCACTGTCCCTTTTACCTGTTCTTGACATAAAATTCTCAACATCCTTCTCATCCAAATTTCCTGACATGCTGCTGCTGTAGCTACCACATATTCTACCTCTGCTGTAGATAATGCTACAATCGGATATTTCTTAGAATTCCATGAAATGGCTCCTGAACCCATATGAAAAACATAACTGGAAGTGCTCTTCCGATCATCTACACTTCCAAACTTAATCATCACAGGATCATCAATTTAATTTTAAAAGTAGTATATAAAATACCAAATCTTTTAGTTCCTTTAACATACCTTAGAATTCTCTTTGCTTCTTGCCAATGTGCTTCTTTGGTTTATTAAATCTAGAAATTGTTTACAACATGTGTATAATATTCAAATTTCAAGTTGCGCTTAAATGGAGTATACTAACTATAGCTTTTATAAAAACTAGACCAGTCTCATATCACATCTTATATCTGTTGACAACAAGTCTGGCCTTTTGCCTCTCTATTTTTCCTTCAACATTGCTTTTGTTCTTATAGACCCATTTAACTCCAATGACTTCTTTGCCTTCTGGGAGATCAACCAACTCCCATGTTTTGTTCTTTTCTATGGAGTTAATTTCATCATCCATAGCTTCTATCCATTTTCTATCTTTAATAGCATCTTCAAAATGAATAGGATCATCAACTTGACAATATAAAGAAAATAGCGAATTCATACCTTCATTTTCTACTCCCTACGCATAGATTTCATTAATATTTCTGAACTTTGTTCAACTTTCACTTGGTGTAGTCGTGCTTAATGAAGCACTCAATTCTGCTCCATGTGGTGTGCTCGGCGATGCACTCCCGCTTCTTCTCAAGGGTGTTCTCGATGCCGCTTGAGGTGTCCCTTGCTGTCCTTGTGTTGGTGGAGGTTGTGCAATGGATGAGTTGTTAATTTCAACCATATCTCCCTCATCCTCATCATGAGACAAACAACTTTTAACATTGACTGTTTTCTTAATGCTTCCATCCCATGCTTCCTCTTCAATAAATTGCACATCTCTGCTTATTACAAACTTCTTTGTGGATGGGTTATACAATCTGTATCCTTTGGAATATTCACAATATCCAAGGAAAATGCACTTCTCCCCCTTACTATCCAACTTCTTCCTCAACTTTTCTGGAATGTGTGCATATGCCACACATCCAAAAACTCTCATGTGGGTGACTCCATGTTTTCTGCCACTCCACGCTTCTTCTGGAACTTTGTTCATCACTGCTTTTGTAGGGAATCTATTTAAAATATACACAGCACAATTTGCTGCTTCTTCCCAATACTCATTCGACAAGTGTTTTATCTTCAGCATACTTCTCACCATTTCCATTATGGTTCGATTCTTCCTTTCAGCAATTCCATTCTATTGCAGTGTGTACCTTGTGGTAAACTATTTGTGTATGCCGTTCTCTCTACAAAAATGAAGAAATTATTTTGATATATATTCTCCTCCTCTATCAGTTCTAAGAACTTTAATGTGCAGCCCGCTCTGTTTTTATACAAGAGCTTTAAAATAGAAAAATTTCTAAAAATCTTCACTCGTATATTTTAGAAAATGAACCCACACTTTTCTCGTTAAATCATCTATGAAGGTCAGCATGTAGTTGCTTCCTGAAACTGATGCTGTTTTCATTAGCCCACATAAATCTGAGTGAATGATTTCTAAGGGTGATTTCACCCTTATGCTTTTCCCTGATGGAAAATTTTCTCTGTGTTGCTTTCCAAAGATGCAGCCTTCACATAGGTTATAAGGCTTCTCAATCAATGGCAAACCTCTTACCATTCCTTTTATGTGCATCAAATTTAATCCTCCAAAATTGAGATGTCCAAATCTCAGGTGCCATAACCAATTTTCATCTTTTTCTTCCTTCTGAAAGGCTTCTTGTGTTACAACTGCTATGATCTTTCCTTTTCCCTTCAAGTCAGTGTTGAGCTTGAGAGGAAACATTCTATTGCTGTTCATTTGTATTTCAGCAATTATTTTCTTACTTGGAGGTATATATTTTATTGTGCACACATTGTCCTTGAAAATTACATTGTAACCTTTGTTTATGAGCTGCCCAACGCTCAAAATATTACACTTCAAACCTGGAACGTAATACACATCTGGAACAAATTTTTGCTCACCATTTCTTGCTCGAATACTAACTCTGCCTTTTCCTTTGACATATATTTTAGTATCAGTCCCTGTGGTCACTTCTGATTTTACTTCTTCATCTAGATTTGCAAACATTTCTCTGTTTCCAGTCATGTGATTACTACATCCTGAATCTAAGAACCAAACATCATCTTCTATATCTTGTGCTACATTACATGCTAACAGCATGTTACTTGGGTTCTTTTCTTTTTTTGCTACATTAGCATTCTACCTATTTTCATGTCATTTTTATTCTTTCTACATTCATTGGAATAGTGCCCATATTTTTTGCAATAATGACATTGAACATTGGATTTTTCATACCTTTTTCCATGAGCATGTTGGTGTTGATGTCCACCTTGTTGGCTGTTGCATTGGCTGTGACTCTGATTCTGATTGTTGCTCCTCCCATGTGAGTGTGAAGAGATGTTCCTTCCACCTCTTTTCTGGCTTCTGCCTCTTCCTCTTCCTGAAGGAATCTAGGTATTGAAGGCGTGCTCTAGTGATGAATGTTAATCTCTGCTCAATCTCTATTCATGAGTTATCAGTGAGGCATGAAGTTCATCCACTTTTAACTTTGAGAGATCTTTGGTCTCTTGTATGGTGGTAACAATAACATAAAAATTTGAGGGTAAGCTCCTCAAAGTTTCTCCGCAATCCTTCGTTCTTCAAGAGTTTCTCCATGGGATCTTATCTCATTTACAATCCCAATCACATGTGTAAAAAATGTGTCTACATTATCTGACTCTTTCATACAAAGATTTTCAAAATCTCTTCTCAGCAACTGAAGTTTCGTTGTCTTTACTTTTCCCATATCTTGATAGGCTACTTTCAGAGTTTCCCATGCTTCCTTGGATCTCTTACATGCTGTTATCCTTGGAAACACACTCTCATTTACTTCTTGATACAAATAGTATAGGGCTTTAGCATATTTCTTCCTATTTCTCTTCAGTAAATCCTTCTCTGCTTGAGTTAAGGCATTAAAAGTCTGCTCATTAGCTGGTTCAGAAAAACCATCTTCTACAAATTCCCATAGGTCTTGTGAGCGAAACAGGTCTTTCATGGTAGTGGCCCAATAATCATAATTATTTCCATTAAATTGTGGAAGCTGAACATTTCCAGTACTCATACTAGTACTTGGTCCAGCCATTGCTCTTAAAATGAACTCTGTAACTTAGACAAACTATCTTTCCTTCTTGAAAGAACAAGCTCTTTTAAAAAATAGACAATAACTCTGTTATCTTTGAGAAATACTTCATCCTTGACCTTTGTTGAGCTTTCAAACTGCTGGAGAAAACACTGCAACAAGTCTTCTTCTTCTTCAGCTTCTTTGAAACCTTCAAAGAGCCTAAACTAGCTCTAATACCATGTTAGAATTTCTGATAATTCCAACACAAAAAATGGAGAGAGTAAACTCCCCTCTTTAACACAGAGAAAATTTTAAAAATTCTTGACAAGAGACAGAGTTTCTCAACCAAAAAAAACTTCTATTTCTTAAAAAAAAAATTTACAAAATCATCCTCAACACATAGGGATAACAGAAGTAGTGACTGCTCCAGACACAGTGCACAGACCTTCAAAGTCTTTCATAAAAATAACACTCTGTCACTGTGAAAACAATACACTGCTTTGTTTTTCCTTTTATCGCACTGCTGTGCAAAACCAAAACAATACAATGCTATTGTACAGGCTCGCAGGGCTTTTTGTTTTATATGCCGCGCATATTAAGACATTACCAAAAAAACATATTAAAAATTTCAACAAAGTATATTTAAAACAAATATAATATGGACCCCATTTTACTACTTCGCTTTGAACGCGTGATCAAACAATTAAATGAAATGTATAATATCCATCGGGTCCACGCTTTAAACAAAAAAAGCGCACCAAAAAAAAGTTTCGATTGTGATTGCAAGTCGAATGTGATGGCTGCTTTTTAATTCCATTATATAAACTCCATCATGTCCGCGCTCATAACAAAACATCCGATAAACCGGAAAGTTATGATTGTGATTAACAAACTGACGCGACGAAAAAACATTAAAAATTGGTTCATAAATCAATCAGGTTTGGACTTTAACACTGTTCGATCAGGCCTTAAACAAAAGAGTTCTGATTTCTGATCAAAAGTGGATGCGATCGAACATATAAACTCCGACCTATAACATGGTCAGGTCTGCCATTTGAATTGTGATTGGGGCATACAAAAAAACCACTGCGATTGAACATTTGCGATTGGAAACTTGCGATCGTATGACATACTGCCGCGTGGCCTTGTGGACCCACGGGCCTCGGCTATGGTGGAGGGTGATTATAATATGAACTTTGGTTTTATTATATACACCGTTCTACTTTCAAAACTCTGCCACATCTACAAGACACTTGATCTTTGAAACTTATATGTTGCGATTTGCGATTACGATTGGATCACATCGCAAATCTTCACATCAAAAAGACATTGCTCACAAACTTTGCGATTCCGATTCGAACTTAAGTGGTGGGGACCACTTGTCCTCCATTTCAAAAATTAAAAGACTTCGACTTTTTTTAAACAAATTCTTCGTTTCTGGTTGTTGAGGGCTTAAAAGCACGAAATGACTATTTTAATTAACTTTGTTCTTCCGTAGACATGCACTACGAAAATCTTAGTCCTTCCAATGTAAAAACGGCTACGCCCATCATCAGTTAATTCTCCTCTGCAATTTTTGGCTGCGACCCATAAAAGATTAAATTCATCCTTATGGTTCTTCCATCCTTCTTTAATTTATAGTGTTGTGCACTCAAAACTTCTCCTGCTGCTAGCTTTGTACTCTTTTCTTCTTGCCCAAGGCTGGCAGGTGACTTTAATATTTAAACAATATTTTTTTTTTTATGTTGCCACTCAGATGTGTTGATTTGTATATTTAAAACAATATTGGCACATTTAATTAAATAAAATAATTGACTATCTTTTAGCAAGACGAAGACAATGACCCCTAGGAAGAATATGAGTGAATATGAATCGGTCCCTACCAAAACTTTGCGGTAGATACTTCCTACATTACAGATCTGATTTCTCTCCACAACTTTTAGCCAATCAGTGTGGGCACACCTCGAATTAATTCTATGATAAAAATAATGTATCACCTTAATATATTTGGCACATGTAAGTATCTGCATACACCCAACTCTTCAGGTAGGAGTCCAAACTACTTATCGTACCTTTTATAAAATCTTTTACATTTATTAGTAATAAGGAGTATTCCAGAAAACTAATTTGTATCGTGTAATCGTATATGTAAAATTCAACTTGTAATAATTTAGCTACAATTTCACACACACCTATCCAACCACACCCCTAGGTAAAAAATCAATATCATTACTTTCTATTATCCAACTTGTAATAATTTACCTACAATTTCACACACATGCATCCAATCACACCACTAGGTAAAAAAACAATCTCATTACTTCCTATTATCCATAGTATTTTAATGACTATTCTCATTTGATCATTCATAAGTTCCTTTTCTTCTTTCTTTTCATCAAGAAAATTTACAAGAATATTTTTTTTTGTTACCATTTACATTTTCATTTACCGTATTGAAAATATCATAACAAATATTCTAACCATTTACTTATATCCATCTGTATTACTG
Source organism: Pinus albicaulis (assembly GCA_034641835.2). NCBI lineage: Eukaryota > Viridiplantae > Streptophyta > Pinopsida > Pinales > Pinaceae > Pinus > Pinus albicaulis. The sequence goes on along the minus strand of CM076584.1, from coordinate 1,168,708,161 downwards.
AAAACATTAGAACATAAATTATAACCATTTACTTATATTCGTTTACGTTACAGAAAATATCATAACAGAAATTCTAACTGAAATCGTCACCGGAGAACAATTCGAAATGGGCACCTTTCCTCCAAACCTTGAACGTAAGCCTCTAGTGCCCCTCGTGTTGAGATGTGTTTTCTACGAAATCAACAACCTCCTTCATTCCCAAATAGGGTATTTTATACTTTTTTTCCCCTAATAGATTTTTTATTTTTTCTAGCATTGTCCTTCTTTTTTAGGTTTCTTAAGCCACACATAACCCAATTTCCTAGTCTACCAGCCTAGATCCATCTTAACCTTGGATCTATCAAATGCCTAGAGACATCAAATGTATTGAGGTGAAAACCTGTTTTTTTAGTGCAAAAGTTGAGGAAAGGTTCGCACCTAGAGAGATTTGATCCCTCTCGAGACTTGATAGATCCCAAGTTAAGATGGATCTAGGCTCATTTTAGTCGTGTGGGGCCAAGGAAAATATCCTGCTAATATGAGAAACATATGATTAAATTTATCAATAATATGTAAATACATCTAATATTAATATAAACATTTTTATTATGTTAAATATGTCTCATATTTATCGATTCATTTTAATTTTAAATTTACTTAGTTATATAAGTTTGTTGAGATGATAAATATTGTAAAATAACTTTAATGACGAAAAATGATGAAACAAAAATTTTGAATGCAAAATGACAATTTAATAATATTGAATGACAGAAAATGTGAATAATAACAATGTAGTCAATTACAAATAGTCTTCATTGTTATCAATCTTAAACAATTCTTATTGTCACCCTTGCTAGTTTTGTCATCTTTCCGTATCGATTATATGAAATAGACAGTTGGACTAGTAAACCATTTAAATATTTAGCTCGAGGTGTTGTAGTAAACATCAAACCTTGTCTCTCTAGCTCTCTAATATTAATAGGTTTAACTACTATAAGAAAAAAATAAATATACACTGTCAATAATTTTGTATGCCTAAACGGAAATCAAGGCACACTATTAAACCAATTACATTAAAATTAATGTACAACCATACATCCAATTATATCAAATCAGAAATCAACATATACACTGAAATCAATGCATCTAGTGCAAGTAAGAAAATAGGATTAGAAACCAAGATCTACACTGAAATAAATGCATATAGTGCAAGCAATCAAATAGGATTAGAAATCAACATCTACACTCAAATTAATGCATTTAGTGCAAGTAATCAAATATGATTAGAAATCATCTACAATGAAATCAATGCATCTTGTGCAAGTAATCAAATATCATTATGAGTCAAAATTTACACTATAATCAATGCATCTAGTGAAAGAAATCAAGTAGGATTAGAAAACACCATTTACATTGAAATCAATACATTTAGTGAAAGAAATATTCTTCCCTCTATCCCCCCAACATCTATATATATATATCTCCCTCCATATCTCCCTCTTTATCTCTTTATATCGTCTGGTCAAACACACACACTTTATCACTTTATATCTATCAATCTCTTTGTCCCTCCTTCCTTGTCTCTATTATGAAACCAACTCCAAAATAGAAGAAAATATATATGAACGCGTTATAAATCAGCCACTTCGAGGGGAAAACCTCTAATACATTACATAAATGAACACTTGTTGGACGATACAAATGACAAAACCTCCTTCTATATATAGGGGTCGATGGGGACACAATATAATCCTAGCCGACATAACAATAATAATGTAAGGGAACAATAATAACAATATGGGGGCTATAGGGGTTTAAAAATAACAATAAGGGGGATACACTAATAACAATAAGGCACTACACTAGCAATATGAGGACCTAACATGCCCCTCTCTTTAAAAAAAGTGTTGTCCTCAATGCTTGAGTAGCTCTCGATACTTATGTATAAAATATTTTACATTTATTAGTAATAAGGAGTATTCCAGAAAACACATTTTTCTTGTGTAATCAGATATGTAAAATTCAACTTCTAATAATTTAGCTACAATTTGACACACACCTATCCAACCAGAACCCTAAGTAAAAAATCAATATCATTACTTCCTATTAATATCCAACTTGTAATAATTTAGCTACAATTTCACACACACGTATCCAATCACACCCCTAGGTAAAAAAATCATTCTCATTACTTACTATTATCTAGAGTATCTTAATGACTATTCTAATCTAATCATTATATGAGTTCCTTTCCTTCTTTATTTTAATCAAGAAAGTTTAGAAAAATATATTTTGTTACCATTTACACATTCATTTACAATATTGAAAATATCATAACAAAAATTCTAACCATTTACTTATATCAATTTTCATTATTGAAAACATTATAACATAAATTATAACCATTTAGTTATATCTGTTTACGTTACTAAATATATCATAATAGAAATTCTAACTGAAAATCTCACCGGAGAACAGTTGGAAATGGGCACCTTTCCTCCCAACATTGAATGTAAGCCTCTAGTTCCCCTCGGGTTGAGATGTGTTTTCTATGAAATAAACAACCTCGTTCATTCCCACATAGGGTATTTTATACATTTTTTCCCCTAGAAGATTTTTTTTTTTTTGTAATAGTGTCCTTTTCTTAGATTTCCTAACCCACACGTAACCCAATTTCCTAGGCTACCAGCCTAGATGCATCTTAACTTCGGATCTATCAAGCGCTTAGAGACATGAAATCTATTAAGGTGAAAACCTCTTTTTTGAGTGCAAAAGTTGAGGAAAGGTTCACATCTAGAGAGATTTTATCCCTCTCAAGGCTTGATAGATCCTGAGTTAAGATGGATCTAGGCTCATTTTAGTCATCTGCGGCCAAGGAAAATATACCACTAATATGAACAACATATGATTAAATTTATCATTAATATGTAAACACATCTAATATTAATACAACCATTTTAAATATGTTAAATATGTCTCAGATTTATCGATTCATTTTAATTTTAAATTTACTTAGTTATATAAGTTTGTTGAGATGATAAATATTGTAAAATAACTTTAATGACGAAAAATGATGAAACAAAAATTTTGATTGCAAAATGACAATTTAATAATATTGAATGACAGAAAATGTGAATAATAACAATGTAGTCAATTACAAATAGTCTTCATTGTTATCAATCTCAAACAATTCTTATTGTCACCCTTGCTAGTTTTGTCATCTTTCCGTATCGATTATATGAAATAGACAGTTGGACTGGTAAACCATTTAAATATTTAGCTCGAGGTGTTGTAGTAAACATCAAACATTGTCTCTCTAGCTCTCTAATATTAATAGGTTTAACTACTATAAGAAAAAAATCAATATACACTGTCAATAATTTTATATGCCTACACGGAAATCAAGGCACACTATTAAACCAATTACATTAAAATTAATGTACAACCATACATCAAATTATATCAAATCAGAAATCAACATATACACTGAAATCAATGCATCTAGTGCAAGTAAGAAAATAGGATTAGAAACCAAGATCTACACTGAAATAAATGCATATAGTGCAAGCAATCATATAGGATTAGAAATCAACATCTACACTCAAATCAATGCATTTAGTGCAAGTAATCAAATATGATTAGAAATCATCTACACTGAAATCAATGCATCTTGTGCAAGTAATCAAATATCATTATGAGTCAAAATTTACACTATAATCAATGCATCTAGTGAAAGAAATCAAATAGGATTAGAAAACACCATTTACATTGAAATCAATACATTTAGTGAAAGAAATATTCTTCCCTCTATCCCCCCAACATCTATATATATATCTCCCTCCATATCTCCCTCTTTATCTCTTTATATCGTCTGGTCAAACACACACACTTTATCACTTTATATCTATCAATCTCTTTGTCCCTCATTCCTTGTCTCTATTATGAAACCAACTCCAAAATAGAAGAAACTATATATGAACGCGTTATAAATCAGCCACTTCGAGGGGAAAACCTCTAATACATTACATAAATGAACACTTGTTGGACGATACAAATGACAAAACCTCCTTCTATATATAGGGGTCGATGGGGACACAATATAATCCTAGCCGACATAACAATAATAATGTAAGGGAACAATAATAACAATATGGGGGCTATAGGGGTTTAAAAATAACAATAAGGGGGATACACTAATAACAATAAGGCACTACACTAGCAATATGAGGACCTAACATGCCCCTCTCTTTAAAAAAAGTGTTGTCCTCAACGCTTGAGTAGCTCTCAATACTTATGTATAAAATATTTTACATTTATTAGTAATAAGGAGTATTCCAGAAAACAAATTTTTCTTGTGTAATCAGATATGTAAAATTCAACTTCTAATAATTTAGCTACAATTTGACACACACCTATCCAACCACAACCCTAAGTAAAAAATCAATATCATTACTTCCTATTATCCAACTTGTAATAATTTAGCTACAATTTCACACACACGTATCCAATCACACCCCTAGGTAAAAAAATCATTCTCATTACTTACTATTATCTAGAGTATTTTAATGACTATTCTAATCTAATCATTATATGAGTTCCTTTCCTTCTTTATTTTAATCAAGAAAGTTTAGAAAAATATATTTTGTTACCATTTACACATTCATTTACAATATTGAAAATATCATAACAAAAATTCTAACCATTTACTTATATCAATTTTCATTATTGAAAACATTATAACATAAATTATAACCATTTAGTTATATCTGTTTACGTTACTAAAAATATCATAATAGAAATTCTAACTGAAAATCTCACCGGAGAACAGTTGGAAATGGGCACCTTTCCTCCCAACATTGAATGTAAGCCTCTAGTTCCCCTCGGGTTGAGATGTGTTTTCTATGAAATAAACAACCTCGTTCATTCCCACATAAGGTATTTTATACATTTTTTCCCCTAGAAGATTTTTTTTTTTTTGTAATAGTGTCCTTTTCTTAGATTTCCTAACCCACACGTAACCCAATTTCCTAGGCTACCAGCCTAGATGCATCTTAACTTCGGATCTATCAAGCGCTTAGAGACATGAAATCTATTAAGGTGAAAACCTCTTTTTTGAGTGCAAAAGTTGAGGAAAGGTTCACATCTAGAGAGATTTTATCCCTCTCAAGGCTTGATAGATCCTGAGTTAAGATGGATCTAGGCTCATTTTAGTCATCTGCGGCCAAGGAAAATATACCACTAATATGAACAACATATGATTAAATTTATCATTAATATGTAAACACATCTAATATTAATTACAAACTATTTTAAATATGTTAAATATGTCTCAGATTTATTTGATTCATTTTAATTTTAAATTTACTTAGTTATATAAGTTTGTTGAGATGATAAATATTGTAAAATAACTTTAATGACGAAAAATGATGAAACAAAAATTTTGATTGCAAAATGACAATTTAATAATATTGAATGACAGAAAATGTGAATAATAACAATGTAGTCAATTACAAATAGTCTTCATTGTTATCAATCTCAAACAATTCTTATTGTCACCCTTGCTAGTTTTGTCATCTTTCCGTATCGATTATATGAAATAGACAGTTGGACTGGTAAACCATTTAAATATTTAGCTCGAGGTGTTGTAGTAAACATCAAACCTTGTCTCTCTAGCTCTCTAATATTAATAGGTTTAACTACTATAAGAAAAAAATCAATATACACTGTCAATAATTTTATATGCCTACACGGAAATCAAGGCACACTATTAAACCAATTACATTAAAATTAATGTACAACCATACATCCAATTATATCAAATCAGAAATCAACATATACACTGAAATCAATGCATCTAATGCAAGAAATCAAATAAGACTATAAAACAACATCTACACTCAAATCAATGCATCTAATGCAAGTAATCAAATAGGATTAGAAATCAATATCTACACTAAAATCAATGCATCTAGTGCAAGTAAGAAAATAGGATTAGAAACCAAGATCTACACTGAAATAAATGCATATAGTGCAAGAAATCAAATAGGATTAGAAATCAACATCTACACTAAAATCAATGCATTTAGTGCAAGTAATAAAATATGATTAGAAATCATCTACATTGAAATCAATGCATCTTGTGCAAGTAATAAAATATCATTATGAGTCAACATTTACACTATAATCAATGCATCTAGTGAAAGAAATCAAATAGGATTAGAAAACACCATTTACATTGAAATCAATACATTTAGTGCAAGAAATATTCTTCCCTCTATCCCCCCAACATCTATATATATATATATATATCTCCCTCCATATCTCCCTCTTTATCTCTTTATATCATCCGGTCAAACACACATGCTTTATCACTTTATATCTATCAATCTCTTTGTCCCTCCTTCCTTGTCTCTATTATGAAACCAACTCCAAAATAGAAGAAAAGATAGATCAACGCGTTATAAATCAACCACTTCGAGGGGAAAACCTCTAATACATTACATAAATGAACAATTGTTGGACGATACAAATGACAAAACCTCCTTCTATATATAGGGGTCGATGGGGACACAATATAATCCTAGCCGACATAACAATAATAATGTAAGGGAACAATAATAACAATATGGGGGTTACAGGGGTTTAAAAATAACAATAAGGGGGATACACTAATAACAATAAGGCACTACACTAGCAATATGAGGACCTAACATGCCCCTCTCTTTCAAAAAAGTGTTGTTCTCAATGCTTGAGTAGCTCTCGATACTTATGTATAAAATATTTTACATTTATTAGTAATAAGGAGTATTCCTGAAAACAAATTTTTCTTGTGTAATCAGATATGTAAAATTCAACTTCTAATAATTTAGCTACAATTTGACACACACCTATCCAACAACAACCCTAAGTAAAATATCAATATCATTACTTCCTATTATCCAACTTGTAATAATTTAGCTACAATTTCACACACATGTATCCAATCACACCCCTGGGTAAAAAAATCATTCTGATTACTTACTATTATCTAGAGTATTTTAATGACTATTCTAATCTAATCATTACATGAGTTCCTTTCCTTATTTATTTTTATCAAGAAAGTTTAGAACAATATATTTTGTTACCATTTACACATTCATTTACAATATTGAAAATATCATAACAAAAATTCTAACCATTTACTTATATCAATTTTCATTACTGAAAACATTATAACATAAATTATAACCATTTAGTTATATCCGTTTACGTTACTAAAAATATCATAATAGAAATTCTAACTGAAAATCTCACCGGAGAACAGTTGGAAATGGGCACCTTTCCTCCCAACAGTGAACGTAAGCCTCTAGTTCCCCTCGGGTTGAGATGTGTTTTCTATGAAATAAAAAACCTCGTTCATTCCCACATAGGGTATTTTATACATTTTTTCCCCTAGTAAATTTTTTTTTTTTTTAGTAGTAGTAATGTCCTTTTCTTACATTTCCTAACCCACACATAACCCAATTTCCTAGGCTACCAACCTAGATCCATCTTAACTTCGGATCTATGAAGCACTTAGAGACATGAAATGTATTGAGGTGAAAACCTCTTTTTTGAGTGCAAAATTGGAGGAAAGGTTCACATCTAGAGAGATTTTATCCCTCTCAACGCTTGATAGATCCTGAGTTAAGATGGATCTAGGCTCATTTTAGTCATCTGCGACCAAGGAAAATATGCCGCTAATATGATCAACATATGATTAAATTTATCAATAATATGTAAACACATATAATATTAATACAACCATTTTAAATATGTTAAATATGTCTCAGATTGATCGATTCATTTTAATTTTATATTTACTTAGTTATATAATTTTGTTGAGATGATAAATATTGTAAAATAACTTTAACGACGAAAAATGATGAAACAAAAATTTTGAATGAAAAATGAAAATTTAATAATATTGAATGATAGAAAATGTGAATAATAACAATGTAGTCAATTACAAATAGTCTTCATTGTTATCAATCTCAAAAAATTCTTATTGTCACCCTTGCTAGTTTTGTCATCTTTTCGTATCGATTATATGAAATAGACAGTTGGACTGGTAAAACATTTAAATATTTAGCTCGAGGTGTTGTAGTAAACATCAAACCTTGTCTCTCTAGCTCTCTAATATTAATAGGTTTAACTACTATAAGAAAAAAATCAATATACACTGTCAATAATTTTGTACGCCTACACGGAAATCAAGGCACACTATTAAACCAATTACATTAAAATTAATGTACAACCATACATCCAATTATATCAAATCAGAAATCAACATATACACTGAAATCAATGCATCTAATGCAAGAAATCAAATAATACTATAAAACAACATCTACACTCAAATCAATGCATCTAATGCAAGTAATCAAATAGGATTAGAATTCAATATCTACACTAAAATCAATGCATCTAGTGCAAGTAAGAAAATAGGATTAGAAACAAAGATCTACACTGAAATAAATGCATATAGTGCAAGCAATCAAATAGGATTAGAAATCAACATCTACACTAAAATCAATGCATTTAGTGCAAGTAATCAAATATGATTAGAAATCATCTACATTGAAATCAATGCATCTTGTGCAAGTAATCAAATATCATTATGAGTCAACATTTACACAATAATCAATGCATCATCTAGTGAAAGAAATCAAATAGGATTAGAAAACACCATTTACATTGAAATCAATACATTTAGTACAAAAATATTCTTCTCTATCCCTACATCTATATATATATATATATATCTCCTCTTTGTATCTCTTTATACGTCCGGTCAAACACACACGCTTTATCACTTTATATCCTCAATCCTCTTTGCTCCCTCTCCTTCTTTGTCTCTATTATGAAACCAACTCCAAATAGAAAGAAAGATAGATCAACGTGTTATAAATCAGCCACTTAGAGGAAAACCTCATACATTACAATGAACAATTGTTGGATGATGCAAATGAAAAAACCTCCTTCTATATATAGGAGTCGATGGGACACAATATAATCCTGGCAGAGCATAACAATAATAATGTAAGAGACAATAGCAGCAACAATATGGGGGTTACAGGGGTTTAAAAATAACAATAAGGGGGATACACTAATAACAATAAGGCACTACACTAGCAATATGAGGACCTAACATGCCCCTCTCTTTCAAAAAAATGTTGTCCTCAACGCTTGAGTAGCTCTCGATAATTATCTATAAAATATTTTAGATTTTTTAGTAATAAGGAGTATTCCCGAAAAGAAATTTTTCTTGTGTAATCAGATATGTAAAATTCAACTTCTAATAATTTAGCTACAATTTGACACACACCTATCCAACAACAACCCTAAGTAAAAAATCAATATCATTACCTCCTATTATCCAACTTGTAATAATTTAGCTACAATTTCACACACACGTATCCAATCACACCCCTAGGTAAAAGAATCATTTTGATTACTTACTATTATCTAGAGTATTTTAATGACTATTCTAATCTAATCATTACATGAGTTCCTTTCCTTATTTATTTTAATCAAGAAAGTTTAGAACAAAATATTTTGTTACCATTTACACATTCATTTACAATATTGAAAATATCATAACAAAAATTCTAACCATTTACTTATATCAATTTTCATTACTGAAAACATTATAACATAAATTATAACCATTTAGTTATATCCGTTTACGTTACTAAAAATATCATAATAGAAATTCTAACTGAAAATCTCACCGGAGAACAGTTGGAAATGGGCACCTTTCCTCCCAACAGTGAACGTAAGCCTCTAGTTCCCCTCGGGTTGAGATGTGTTTTCTATGAAATAAACAACCTCGTTCATTCCCACATAGGGTATTTTATACATTTTTTCCCCTAGTAAATTTTTTTTTTTTTTGGTAGTAGTGTCCTTTTCTTAGATTTCCTAACCCACACATAACCCAATTTCCTAGGCTACCAGCCTAGATCCATCTTAACTTCGGATCTATCAAGCGCTTAGAGACATGAAATCTATTGAGGTGAAAACCTCTTTTTTGAGTGCAAAAGTTGAGGAAAGGTTCACATCTAGAGAGATTTTATCCCTCTCAAGGCTTGATAGATCGTGAGTTAAGATGGATCTAGGCTCATTTTAGTCATCTGCGACCAAGGAAAATATACCGCTAATATGAACAACATATGATTAAATTTATCAATAATATGTAAACACATCTAATATTAATACAACCATTTTAAATATGTTAAATATGTCTCAGATTTATTGATTCATTTTAATTTTAAATTTACTTAGTTATATAAGTTTGTTGAGATGATAAATATTGTAAAATAACTTTAATGACGAAAAATGATGAAACAAAAATTTTGAATGCAAAATGACAATTTAATAATATTGAATGACAGAAAATGTGAATAATAACAATGTAGTCAATTACAATTATTCTTCATTGTGATCAATCTCAAACTATTTTCTGGTACTATTCTTATTGTCACCCTTTTTAGTTTTGTCATCTTTTCATATCGATTATATGAAAAGGAAAGTTGGAATCGTAAACCATTTCAATATTTAGCTCGAGCTTTTGTAGTAAACATCATACTTTGTCTCTCTTGCTCTCCAATATTAATAGGTTTAATTACTATAACACAAAATCAACGTACATTGTTAATATTTTATTTTGCTTACACTAGAATCAGTGCACACTATTAATCCAATGACTTTAAAATTAATGTACCATCATACATCCAATTATATCAAATCATAAATCAACATATACACTAAAATCAATGCATCTAATGCAAAAATCCAAATAAGACTATAAAAAAAACACGTCTACACTCAAATCAATGCATCTAATGCAAAATGATAAAACCAAGTTAAAATGATTATCTACTAAAATCAATGCATCCCAGTGCAAGTAAAGAAAATAGGATTAAACCAAGATCTACATGAAATAAGTACATATAGTGCAAGCAATCAAATAGGATTAAATCAGCATCACTAAAATGTTGCATTTCAGTACCAGTAATCAAATCATTGATAAAATCATCTACATTAAAATCAATGTCTTGTTTGCAGAAGTAATAAAATATCATTCACAGTCAACGTTTACCACTATAATCAATGCATCATTGAAAAGAAATCCAAATAGGATTAGAAAACACCATTTACATTAGTCAATACATTTAGTCACAGAGGTATAATATTCCCTCATCCCCCTGACATCTATATATATATATATATATATATATATATATATATATATATATATATATATATATGTATATATATATATCTCCCTCCATATCTCCCTCTTTATCTCTTTATATCGTCTGGTCAAACACACATGCTTTATCACTTTATATCTATCAATCTCTTTGTCCCTCCTTCCTTGTCTCTATTATGAAAGCAACTCCAAAATAGAAGAAAAGATAGATCAACGCGTTATAAATCAGCCACTTCAAGGGGAAAACCTCTAATATCATTACATAAATGAACAATTGTTGGACGATACAAATGACAAAACCTCCTTCTATATATAGGGGTCGATGGGGACACAATATAATCCTAACCGACATAACAATAATAATGTAAGGGAACAATAATAACAATATGGGGGTTACAGGGGTTTAAAAATAACAATAAGGGGGATACACTAATAACAATAAGGCACTACACTAGAAATATGAGGACCTAACATGCCCCTCTCTTTCAAAAAAGTGTTGTCCTCAACGCTTGAGTAGCTCTCGATACTTATGTATAAAATATTTTACATTTATTAGTAATAAGGAGTATTCCCGAAAACAAATTTTTCTTTTGTAATCAGATATGTAAAATTCAACTTCTAATAATTTAGCTACAATTTGACACACACCTATCCAACCACAACCCTAAGTAAAAAATCAATATCATTACTTCCTATTATCCAACTTGTAACAATTTAGCTACAATTTCATAGACATGTATCCAATCACACCCCTAGGTAAAAAAATCATTCTCATTACTTACTATTATCTAGAGTATTTTAATGACTATTCTAATATAATCATTGCATGAGTTCCTTTCCTTATTTATTTTAATCAAGAAAGTTTAGAACAATATATTTTGTTACCATTTACACATTCATTTACAATATTGAAAATATCATAACAAAAATTCTAACCATTTACTTATGTCAATTTTCATTACTGAAAACATTATAACATAAATTATAACCATTTAGTTATATCCGTTTACGTTACTAAAAATATCATAATAGAAATTCTAACTGAAAATCTCATCGGAGAACAGTTAGAAATGGGCACCTTTCCTCCCAACATTGAACGTAAGCCTCTAGTTCCCCTCGGGTTGAGATGTGTTTTCTATGAAATCAACAACCTCGTTCATTCCCACATAGGGTATTTTATACATTTTTTCCCCTAGTAGATTTTTTTTTTTTGTAGTAGTGTCGTTTTCTTAGATTTCCTAACCCACACATAACCCAATTTCCTAGCCTACCAACCTAGATCCATATTAACTTTGGATCTATCAAGCGCTTAGAGACATGAAATCTATTGAGGTGAAAACCTCTTTTTTGAGTTAAAAAGTTGAGGAAAGGTTCACATCTAGAGAGATTTTATCCCTCTCAAGGCTTGATAGATCCTAAGTTAAGATGGATCTAGGCTCATTTTAGTCATCTGTGGCCAAGGAAAATATACCGCTAATATGAACAACATATGATTAAATTTAGCAATAATATGTAAACACATCTAGTATTAATATAACCATTTTAAATATGTTAAATATGTCTCATATTTATCGATTCATTTTAATTTCATATCTAATTAGTTACATAAGTTTGTTGAGATGATAAATATTGTAAAATAATTTTAATGATGAAAAATTATGGAACAAAATTTTTGAATCCAAAGTGAAAATTTAATAATATTGAATGATAGAAAATGTGAATAATAACAATGTAGTCAATTACAAATATTCTTCTTTGTTATTAATATCAAACTAATATTATTATCGCCCTTGTTATTTTTGTCATCTTTTCATATAGATTATATGAAATAGACAGTTGGACTCGTAAACCATTTAAATATTTAGCTCGATGTGTTGTAGTAAACATCAAACCTTTTCTGTCTAGCTCTCCAATATTAATAGGTTTAATTACTATAACGCAAAAATAAATGTACATTGTCAATAATTTTGTATGCCTACACTAAAATCAAATCACACTATGAATCCAATGACTTTAAAATTAATGTACAACCATACATCCAATTATATCAAATCAGAAATCAAGATATACACTGAAATCAATGCATCTAATGCAAGAAATCAAATAAGACTATAAAACAACATCTACACTCAAATCAATGCATCTAATGCCAGTAATCAAATAGGATTAGAAATCAATATCTAAACTAAAATCAACGCATCTAGTGCAAGTAATAAAATGGGATTAGAAACCAAGATCTACACTGAAATAAATGCATATAGTGCAAGCAATCAAATAGGATTAGAAATCAACATCTACACTAAAATCAATGCATTTAGTGCAAGTAATCAAATATGATTAGAAATAATCTACATTGAAATCAATGCATCTTGTGCAAGTAATCAAATATCATTATTAGTCAACATTTACACTATAATCAATGCATCTAGTGAAAGAAATAAAATAGGATTAGAAAACACCATTTACATTGAAATCAATACATTTAGTGCAAGACATATTCTTCCCTCTATCCCCCCAACATCTATATATATATCTCCCTCCATATCTCCCTCTTTATCTCTTTATATCGTCTGGTCAAACACACACGGTTTATCACTTTATATTTATCAATCTCTTTGTCCCTCCTTCCTTGTCTCTATTATGAAATCAACTCCAAAATATAAGAAAATATAGATCAACGCATTATAAATCAGCCACTTCGAGGGGAAAACCTATAATACATTACATAAATGAACAATTGTTGGACGATACAAATGACAAAACCTCCTTCTATATATAGGGGTCGATGGGGACACAATATAATCCTAGCCAACATAACAATAATAATGTAAGGGAACAATAATAACAATATGGGGGTTATAGGGGTCTAAAAAAAACAATAAGGGGGATACACTAATAACAATAAGGAACTACACTAGTAATATGAGGACCTAACATGCCCCTCTCTTTCAAAAAAGTGTTATCCTCAACGCTTGAGTAGGTCTCGATATGTATGTATAAAATATTTTACATTTATTAGTAATAAGGAGTATTCCAGAAAACAAAATTTTCTTGTGTAATCAGATATATAAAATTCAACTCCTAATAATTTAGCTACAATTTGACACACACCTATCACACCACAACCCTAAGTAAAAAATCAATATCATTACTTGCTATTATCCAACTTGTAATAATTTAGCTACAATTTCACACACACGTATCCAATCACACCCCTAGGTAAAAAAATCATTCTCATTACTTACTATTATCTAGAGTATTTTAATGACTATTATAATATAATCATTACATGAGTTCCTTTCCTTCTTTATTTTTATCAAGAAAGTTTAGAACAATATATTTTTTTACCATTTACAAACTCATTTACAATATTGAAAATATCATAACAAAAATTCTAACCATTTACTTATATCAATTTTCATTACTGAAAAAATTATAACATAAATTATAACCATTTAGTTATATCTATTTATGTTACTAAAAATATCATAATAGAAATTCTAACTGAAAATCTCACCGGAGAACAGTTGGAAATGGGCACCTTTCCTCCCAACATTGAACGTAAGGCTCTATTTCCCCTCGGGTTGAGATGTGTTTTCTATGAAATCAACAACCTCGTTCATTCCCACATAGGGTATTTTATACATTTTTTCCCCTAGTAGATTTTTTTTTTTTTTGTAGTAGTGTCCTTTTCTTAGATTTCCTAACCCACACATAACCCAATTTCCTAGGCTTCCAGCCTAGATCCATCTTAACTTCAAATCTATCAAGCGCTTAGAGACATTAAATCTATTGAGGTGAAAACCTCTTTTTTGAGTTAAAAAGTTGAGGAAAGGTTCACATCTAGAGAGATTTTATCCCTCTCAAGGCTTGATAGATCCTGAGTTAAGATGGATCTAGGCTCATTTTAGTCATCTGCGGCCAAGGAAAATATACCGCTAATATGAACAACATATGATTAAATTTATCAATAATATGTAAACACATCTAATATTAATACAACCATTTTAAATATGTTAAATATGTCTCAGATTTATCGATTCATTTTAATTTGAAATTTACTTAGTTACATAAGTTTGTTGAGATGATAAATATTGTAAAATAATTTCAATGATGAAAAATTATGGAACAAAAATTTTGAATGCAAAGTGAAAATTTAATAATATTGAATGATAGAAAATGTGAATAATAACAATGTAGTCAATTACAAATAGTCTTCTTTGTTATTAATATCAAACTAATCTTATTATCGCCCTGGTTAGTTTTGTCATCTTTTCGTATAGATTATATGAAATAGACAGTTGGACTCGTAAACCATTTAAATATTTAGCTCGATGTGTTGTAGTAAACATCAAACCTTTTCTGTCTAGCTCTCCAGTATTAATAGGTTTAATTACTATAATGCAAAAATAAATGTACATTTTCAATAATTTTGTATGCCTACACTGAAATCAAATCACACTATGAATCCAATGACTTTAAAATTAATGTACAATCATACATCTAATTTCATGAAATCAGACATATACCCTAAAATCAATGCATCTAGTGCAAGAAATCAAATAAGATTACAAAAAGACATCTACACTCAAATCAGTGCATCTAATGCAAGTAATCAAATAGGATTAGAAATCAACATCTACACTAAAATCAAAGCATCTAGTGCAAGTAAGAAAATAGGATTAGAAACCAAGATCTACACTCAAATCAATGGATCTAGTGCAAGAAATCAAATAGGATTAGAAATCATCATCTACACTCAAATCAATGCATTTAGTGCAAGTAATGAAATATGATTAGAAATCATCTACATTGAAATCAATGCATCGAGTGCAAGTAAGCAAATATCATTAAGAGTTAACATCTACACTAAAATTAGTGCATCTAGTGCAAGAAATAAAATAGGATTAGAAATTACCATTTACCTTGAAATCAATATATTTAGTGCAAGAAATATTCTTCCCTCTATCCCCCCAACATCTATATATATATCTCCCTCCATATATCCTTCTTTATCTCTTTATATCAGCCGGTCAAACACACATGCTCTATCACTTTACATCTATCATTCTCTTTGTCACTCCCTCCTTGTCTCTGTTATGAAACCAACTCCAAAATAGAAGAAAATAGAGATAAACACCTTAGAAATCAGCCACTTCAAGGGGGAAACCTCTAATACATTACATCAATGAACAATTCTTGGATGATACAAATGACAAAACTTCCTTCTATATATAGGGTTCCATGGGGTCACAATATAATCCTAGCCGACCTAAAAATAATAATGTAAATGGAAAATAATAACAATATGGGGGTTACAATGGTTCAACAATAACAATAATGGGGCTACACTAATAACAATAAGGGACTACACTAGTAATTTGGGGACCTACAGTGCCCTTCTCTTTCAAAAAAGTGTTATTGCCAATGCTTGAGTAGCTCTCGATGCTTTTGTATAAAATTATCATCCTCGAATGTAGAATATTCAGTGGATAAGTTCTTCCACTTGATGAGATACTCTGAAATTGATCGATTTCGTAGTTGTCCAGTTCTTGTTTCCGTGATTGTTTCAGGTTCCAATATGATTTTTCCTTCCTCATCAAGTTCTGGCAATATTGTTTGAACTGGAAGTTTGTCACCTTTAACCTTCTTTAAGCATGAAATATGGAAAACTAAATGCACTTGCGAAGAAGTAAGAAGCTCTAGTTTGTATGCCATAGTACGAGTCTTTTGCAACACCTTGTAAGGACCATAGTATTTTGGCGATAATTTATTACCCCTCTTAGCTTTCTTGGGGGACATTTGTTTTTATGGTTGTAGACATAAAAATACCGAGTCTCCTACATAAAAAATTATTTCGCTGCGATGTTGATCTGCTTGTTGTTTCATTCGATTTTGTCCCAAATTGAGGTTATCCTTTAAGAGTTGGAGAACTTACTATTGATGCTTGATGTGATCTTCCACTACTTGCACCTTTGAATTTTCTCTTAAAGATGATGTGATGGACTGTGGATGATATCCATAAAGTGTGATAAATGGGGTCATTTTTGCTGCATTTTGGAAGGAAGTGTTATACCACCATTCAGCCTGAGGTAACCACTCAACCCATTGTGTTTGTTTATCATATACAAAACAACAAAGATATCCTTCCAAACATTTTTTCACTATCTCAGTTTGACCATGAGATTGAGGATGATAAGATGAGCTATTTGCTAGTTGAGTACCCAAACAAGAAAATAATTTTGTCCAAAAATTTCTAATAAAAATGGTATTTCTATCACTTAGCATAATCTTTGGGTTTTTACGTAGCTTTTGAATTGTTTCCATAAATGCAGTAGCAAATGTACTTTCATTAAATGGATGAGATAATGCACAAATGTATTTATACTTGGTAAGTCTATCAACTACCACCATGGTGACACATTTTCCTTCAGACTTAAATAAACCTGTGATAAAATCCATTGAAATATCCTCACAACGTTGACTTGGAATGGATAAAGGTCGTAGAAGATCCAGGGTCTTAATTGTCTCAACTTTATTTTGCTGACAAACCAAAAATTCTGCCAAAAAAATTTGAATATCAGATTTAAGGCCATCTTAAAAAAATTATTTCCTCACCCTGTGGTAAGATTTTAAAAATCTTGAGTGTCCTCCTAAATGAGAAGTGTACAATTTGAAAAGAATCTTTTGTTTTAGTTGGGAATTATTAAAAAGATACAAGAGAGCTTTGTACCATAAGGAATCATTTTTCCAACTAAATGTATCAAATGGACTAGGATCCTACTTCAAATTTTGAATGAGTGTCCACACTCCTTGCTCCTACTTCTGTTAATCCCTTACTTTGATTATTCAATCTGGTTGGATAATAGAAATTGCACAAAGAAATTCTTCCACCTCTTCATCCTTTCTTGAGAGTGCATCTACAACAACATTTAGCTTCCCTTTTTTGTAGATGATTTCAAAGTCATAACCCAAAATCTTTGTCACCCATTTTTACTGCTCTTATGAAGATATTCTTTGTTCAAAAAAGTATTTAAGACTATCGTGATTAGTTTTTACCTTGAAGTGCCTTCCCATTATGTAAGGTCACCATTTCTTTAGTGCATGTAGTATTGCAAAAATTTACTTCTCATAAATAGCTTTCTGTAAATACTTTCCTTTGATTGTATGACTTTCAAAAGAAATGGGTCTTTATTCCTGGATTAAGAAACACCAATTCCATTGTATGAGGCATCACATTCAACAATAAAGGTTTTTGTGAAGTCTGGTGTAGCCAAGACTGGTGATAGGCACATTGCATATTTAAGATGTTCAAATGCCTTAGTTACTTTAGCATTCCATGAAAATGCATCGTTATTCAATAATGTCATTAGAGGTGCTGCTTTTCTCCCATAATTCTTCACAAAATTGTGATAATACCCTGTTAACCCGAGAAATACTTGCAACTAATTTATGGTTGTGGGGAATTTCCATTCCTTAATGGCTTTAATTTTGTTAGGGTCTACCATAACACCCTCGTGAGATACAATATGACCCAAATATTCCACCTCTTGTACTCCAAAGAAACATTTAGATGTTTTTTCATGTAATTTTTTCTCCTCGAATAGTTTGAGCACTGTGTCAACATGTTGAAGATGATCCTTCCAACACTTGCTATAGATTAGTATTTCATCAAAAAATACTAGCACAAATTTCTAAGGAAGGGTTTCAAAATGGAATTCATCAACCGTTGAAATGTAGAAGGTGCATTGGTAAGGCCAAAAGGCATGACCAAAAATTCATAATGACCGTCATGAGTTCGAAATGCTGTTTTCGGAATATCTTCAGTCTTTATTCTAATTTCATGATATCTTGAAAAAAGATCCAACTTGGTAACATAAATTGCACCATGTAATTCATCCAATAATTCATAAATCATAGGAATGGGAAATTTATCTTTAATAGTGAGTTTATTGAGGTCCCTATAATATCGACACATCCGCCATGATCCATCCTTCTTGTGCACCAATACTACTGGAGCAGAGAAAGAACTTTGACTAGGTTGAATTATAGCAGCCTCTAACATTTCTACAATCATATGTTCAATTTTTCTCTTTTGGTCATAAGGATATCTGTAAGGCCTGATGTTTGGAGGAACACTTTCTGGAATCAAATGAATAGTATGATCATGATCACTAATAGGTGGAAGTCCTTTGGGAGTATCAAACACCTTGGAAATATTTTCCGAGACTTTTTGGAGATCTGGAGAAATAGATGATTTTGATGTTCAAACTTCTAGTGAGCATAAGTGCAATAACGCCTCGTTTTTCTTTCTTCAAAATATTTGTCATGACATTAGAGATTATAATATTTCCTAGCTTCCCTGTGATACTTGATAATTCGATTTCCTTTCCTTCCAAAAAAAAATTCAAGATAAGTTCTTGAAAATTAAAAGCTACCATCCCAAAAGATTGTAACCATTTTTCTCCCAGTACAATGTCAACACCTCCCATTCGAATGGAAAGCATTGGACTATTCAATATATGTTCCCCCATGGTTAGATTGAAATTATGGAATTTTCTAGAGAAATTTATAGTTCCTCCATTTGCATCCATCACTTGATATTCTGGGGTTGGGTATAGGAAACAATTCAATTCCTTAGCTACCTTACAATGAATAGAATTATGGGTACTACCCAAATCAATAAACATTATTACCATTTTATTCTTGATATGTCCTATATTGAGAGTTTGAGGAGTGGTAACTCCTACCAATGCATTACATGATATGGTCAGACTCATTTCTTCTTCTTCTAGGGTTGGTTCCTAGTGTATATCCTCTTCCTTTGAAGTTTCTTGTTCATTTTCTTCCTCCTCTTCACAATCTATGTAAAATAATTTATTCTTAGCATACTTATGACCTTTAGTTTATTTTCTATCAGAAATGTAGCAAAGGCCTTTTCATATTTTTTCTTCCAATTGTTGTGGTATCAACCTTGTAGGTTGTGGAAGTCTAGAAGTAGCAACACTTCAATATTTATAGATGTGAGTGGTAGGCTTTCCTGTCGCCATAATTTTACATTCAATTTTTCTTGCCAACCTAAATGACTCGTCCAATGAATCAGGTTCCCAAACTCAAACTTCATGTAGGATGTTATTATTTAAAGTCCCTATGAAGACATCAATCCTATGTTCTTCTGGAATATCACTTACCCCTATATTCAATCTTTGGAAGTACTTAATGTTCTCCACCATTGAACCCTTTTTTTTGAGATTTATCAATTGGCTAAAGAAGGTGTTTCTATTTGTATCCTCATAAAGTGCTACCATTTCCTCCATAAAAATTGATCATTTGAAAAAAAAAGTTATGAGAGAAAAACCATCGATACCGTACAAATGTATTTTGTTCTAAGTGTAAAGTTGCAATGTTTACCTTTTGTGTGCTTTTCAAATTATTGAGATCAAAATATTACTCCATTTATAGTATCCATGTTACGGGATCCTTGACATCAAACTTCCCCATATCCATATTTGGAATATGGTGTTTCTTCCATCCAGCATTAGATTTTATGAAATCATGATTAACATTTATTTTGTTTTCATCATGAGTTTCCTCTACTATATTTTCGCCATTAGGAAACATTTCTTGTATCAACTTTGTCAAACCTTCTATGTCTTCTTTTAAATCATTCTTCATGTTTTCCATGTTGTCTTTCATGTCATCCATATTAGCTTCCATGCTAGCTTCCATGCAATCCATCTTAGCTTCCACACATTTCTTCAAACCATCCATATTATTCTTCAACCATCAATCTTCAGTTCCACACCCTTCTTCAAAACTTCCATTTCATTTTATGTTGCTCTTTGCAAGAGCCAAATTTGGTGCACTTGCTCTTGTAATTTTCATAGATCATGTTGCAATTATTCATATTCATGATTCAAAATAGAGTATTCTAAGGGCATAATGGGTCTTGAATTCCTCTTAATGGGAATCTTAGAACCCAATACTAATATATATGCTCAATATGTCCTTGGAATCACTTAAAACTATTTTTTCAAACAAGACTGATGCAATTTGAAAAAAATACACACCTTTTTCATTCTTTTTAGGAGCTCCATTTCAAAACTGAATTATCACCATAAATGTGGATCTTCAATATTTGAAATTTTGTTTTGTAGTATCCTTTTGAATCTCCTTTATAATTCCATAGCTCTGACTTGATTCGGATACTTCAAGATAGATTTATGCCAAATCTCTGAAAATGACCTAGTTATGGATTGGTTTTGTATAATGCTCTTGTACGGCATGCCACGTCTCACTGTTTCCTCCTTTGGCTGAGAAATTGTTACAAAGGACACTACAGTCCATGTACTTACGACCATTGTTTACAACCCAATCCGATGCTCATAGAGAGGGTTAGGACGATGTTACCAAGGTCACTTCTTTGAGATAAAATTCAAGAGCATGAAAAAACCCTAAACTATAAAAACCATATCTCCAAAAATATTGAGAATCATTTTCTAAAATTTTTCCACGATGTTTTTTCAGAATTCGGCTTCACACTGTAAAAAATTCAGCTTCTGAACCCTCATATAAAAAAATCTATAGCGAAGACCTGTTTAGGTTAAATCAGGAGCTTTCAGAAAGCCCTAAGTTCCACATATCATTATCTCCTAAAATTTTGCGAACCAAGATTTGAGACATTTTCAAGACATTCCTCAGGATTTTTCCTTGGCTTTGTAAATATTTCAGCTCGTGAAAATTCGTAGAAAAAGTGTTATAGCGAAAAATCCACGACGACCTGTTTGGAGTAGTGAAACCCTAGAATCCAAAGCTCTGATACCAAACGTTATAAAACCAGATCCAAAAATAGAAGGAAAAAGAGATAAATGCCTTAGAAATCAGCCACTTTGAGGGGGAAACCTCTAATACATTACATAGATGAACGATTATTTGATGATACAAATGAAAAAACCTCCTTCTATATATAGGGTTCCATGGTGTTAGAGTAATTACAACGGAAACATAAAAAAAATGAAAACACACACTCAAAATTCAACCATGAAAAATAGAGATTTTAACGTGGTTCACCCAACCAATCTAGGCTACATCCACCTAACAGGGCATCGAAAATCTCATCCAACAACTGGAGAAATACAATAGTAGAGTTTCTCATCTGCTCATCTCTTCCACTCACCTCACATCCCTCATCATGCTCATTTGCCTCTACGGGCTTACATTTTTATAGCTGCGAGTAGAAATAGAGTCATAAATTCACTCACAACAAATATAGAATGCATTAACTCCACATCAGAAATAGATGGAGTCAATTTAGCAACAAATCCTACTGTTGTCACCTTCATGAGATTTTCTCCAAATTTAATTAAAAGAAAATCTCAAAAATTTCCACCTTGACAACAATTAGCTTGATACCTTGTTTCATTATTATTTTTATCTTTTCTGCAAGCCAAGAGAAGCTGGACACCATCGTAGCTTCTCTAACAAAACTAGTTTCGTGAACATGTCTGTTTTAGATTTTTCCTCTATATGCACCTTTTCAAGAAAGACTCCCCGTTCAATGATAACCTGTCTTACAAAATGGTACTTGATAGGTATATGCTTTGATTTACTATGATGGGATGGATTTTTAGACAAGTGAATTGCACTTTGACTATCACAAAATAAATTAATGTTGTCTTGTAACCTACCAAACTCACCAAACAAACCTTTCAACCAAACCGCTTCTTTGCAAGCATGTGAAGCAGTTATGTATTCTGCTTGAGTAGTGTATAAAGCAACAATGTTCTGTAGCTTTGACATCCAGCTAATAGCTCCACCTGCAAGAGTAAAGACATACCCTGAAGTTGACCTTCTCTTATCCAAATCACCTGCAAAATAAAAATCAACATATCCACAAACAAATTCACTACTTCTATTATAAGTGATACAGTAATCACTTGTGCCTCTCAGATACCGAAGCACCCATTTCACTGCTGACCAGTGTTCTTTTCCTGGATTTTCCATATATCTACTGACAACCCCAACTGCATGTGAAATATCTGGTTGAGTAAAAACCATCGCATACATCAAACGACCTACTACATTGGAATATGGAATTCGAGAAATATATTCCTTTTCTTCATTAGTGTTAGGACATAAACTTGAAGAAGGCTTAAAATGCGAAGAAAAAGGGACTGAAATAGGATTCACATTGTTCATACCAAACCTCAAGAGTATTTTATCAATATACTTCTTTTGTGATAGCCACAACTTACCATTTCTCCTATCTCTAAAAATCTCCATGCCCAAAATCTGTCTTGCTGCTCCTAGATATTTCATATCAAACATCCTAGCCATCTGAGCCTTTAACCGGTTGATCTCTGTTATGATTTTGCTTGCTAAAAGCATATCATCAACATACAACACTAAGATAATGAACATGCCATTACTTAATTTCTTAAAGTAAACACAATGATGATATTCACTTCTTATATAATTTTGACTCATCATGAAAATATCAAATTTCTTGTACCATTGTCGAGGTGACTGCTTCAGACCATACAATGATTTTTTGAGCCTACAGACAAATTTCTTGTTTCGATTTTGAACAAACCCTTCTAGTTGTTCCATGTAAATCTCTTCATCTAAATCTCCATGTAAAAATGCACTTTTAGCATCTAGTTGTTGTAATTCTAAATCAAGTAAAGCAACTAATGCTAACACAATCCGAATTGAAACAATTTTTACAACTGGTGAAAATATCTCATGAAATTCAATGCCTACTTTTTGAGAAAAACCTTTCACGACCAGCCTCGCTTTGTACCTGTATTCTTTATCATCAAGACCCCTTTTCAATTTGTAAACCCATTTGCATCCCACATTTTTTCTGTCTTTGGGAAGTTCTACCAGATCCCATGTGGCATTCTTGGCTAATGCCTTCATCTTGTCCTTCATAGCCTCTTTCCACTTACCACTGTTAGAACCTTCTACAGCTCCCTGACAGCATAAAGTTTCATCATCATTAGCGGTTAAAGCAACTGAAGTAACATAATCATCATACCTTTTAGGAAAACGTCTGATTCTCATAGACCTCCTTAAATATGTTTCTAGTACTTCCCCAACTTGTTGATTATTATCTTTAGGAACTTCTTCATGATCAGCATTTGAAACACGTTCATGATATGAATCTGAAACTTGTTCATGATCTGAATCTGAAACTTGTTCATCTGGACTATCATCAGTATTTGAACTGGTTTCAAACTGAATGTGTTGAAGCTTAGGTACATTATCCTATTTCAATTTATCATCTACATCTGGATTTTCAAGTGAAGATTCATTAAATTTAACATCTCTGTTAATGATGAACTTGTGAGTAGTAGAATCCCACAACCTGTATCCCTTAGTCCCATCACGATATCCAACAAAGATATATCTTTTTGATTTAGGATCTAATTTAGAACGCTGATTTTTCAGAACTAGAGCATATGCATCACAACCAAAAACTTTCAGTTTAGAATAATCACATGGATAACCTTTCCATAACTCTTGAGTAATTTTGCATCCTATCGTAGTTGATGGTGATCGACGTACCAAGTAACAAGCCATAGAAACCGCTTCTATCCATAATTCCTTCTACAAATTGACATTACTAAGCATACTTATTGCTCTCTCTAAAAGAGTCATGTTCATGCATTCAACAACTCCATTTTGTTGAGGAGTATATATAGTGGTTTTATTTCTTTAGATCCCAGCGTCCTTGTAATAATTATCAAATTCCTTTGAAGTAAACACACCACCACTGTTAGTTCTTAAACATTTAATGGTTATTCCAGTTATGTTTTCAACTAATGCTGTAAACTGTTTGAAAACTGTAAATACATCAGACTTGTTATTTAACATGTAGACCCACACTTTTCTAGAGAAATAATCAATAAGAGATACAAAATATGATGATACTCCATATGAGGTTGTAGGAGATGGACCCCAAACATCAAAATGGATATAATCAAGGATTCCCTAACTAGTATGTTTTCTAGATTTAAACTTTTGCTTGCTTTGTTTCCGAAATAGATAATGTTTGCAGAAATCTAACTTAGAATATTTTAAACTAGGAAGTAACTTACGATCAGATAAAAATTTTAATCCCCTTTTGCTCATATGGCCCAACATTTGATGCCATAAACGAATAGAATTAATGTCATTTTCAGATACTGTAGAAGCATGATTTGAATCTGTTCTCCCTTCTAACTGAAAAAGATTTCCAACCTTCTTTTCTTTCATTACTAGTAAAATTCCTTTATAAATTTTCATTACTCCAACTTGAATAAAGGTTTTATATCCATCAGTGTCTAGTACTCCTAGTGAAATTAGGTTTTTTCTTAGTTCAGGTACATGTCTTACATCAGTTATAATTTTATTTGTCCCATCAAACATTTTAATCTGGATGCTTCCAATTCCCACAATATTACATGAGACATCATTTCCCATGTAAAAAACTCCATCATTGATTGATTTATAAGTTTTAAACCACTCTCTATGAATGCACATGAGATTTGATGCACCAAAATCTAACAGCCAATTTTGATCATGATTAGACAAACTAACTGATAGCACTTCATCACTCATACCTGAAATGGATGCCGAACCTGTATCTGTCATGTTTGCTTATTTCTTTTCTGTCGAAGAGTCTCCTTTGGATGTTTGTTGTCCCTTCCAACAGTCCTTCTTCAAATGTCTCATTTTTCCACAAAACTAGCACTTTACCTTACCCTTCTTCCATTTCTCTTTTGAATGCGAGTTGTTGTGCTTGCTGAAGCGTATTTCTTTAGAATGACCTCTGATCATCATTGCTTCTGATGTAGAGGTTTCTGAATTTAACCTCTTCCTTGCTTCTTTGGAAAACAAAGCTCCAACAACATCATCAAATTCAAGGGTTTCTAATGAACTAAGACTTATAGAAGTAACAAAATGATCCCATGATTTGGGCAACGAGCATAATAAAGTTATAGCTTTATCTTCTGATTCAAATTTTACTTCTATACTTTCTAACTGCACTAGGAGAGTATTAAAGGTATTCATATGATCAGTTATGATCGTACTGTCCTTCATGCGCAAGTTGTACAACTGTCATTTTAGAAGAATCCTATTGGTTAATTATTTTGTCATGTACAAATTTTCAAACTTTGTCCACAAATCAACAGTAGTTTTCTCTGACACAATGTTAAACAGAACATCATCCGCCAAACACAATCGAATGCCGCTCCGTGCTCTTTCATCCAAATCACTCCATTCATCATCTGTCATGGTGTAAGACTATTTGGCTTTTCCCAACAGCGCCTTCGCCACGCCTTTTTGCACAAGTAGATCATACATCTTCACTTTCCAGATCTTGAAGTTGTTTTTTCCATTGAACTTCTCTATCTCAAACCAAGAACTTTGTGTTTTTTCCATGTTGTGTCACAAAAAATCTCCAATTGCAACTTTTAATAAATGATGTTTTTATTTAAAAAATGCCCTTCACCTATAAAATGCCTTTCCCTTGTGACATATGCCAATAGCATTTTAAATAATTACCAATCGATTGTACTTATATGCTTTGATACCAAGTGTTAGAGTAATTACAGTGGAAACATAAAACAAATAAAAACACACACACAACATTCAACCATGAAAAATAGAGATTTTAACGTGGTTCACAGAACCAATCTGGGCTACGTCCACCTAACAGGGCATCAGCAATCTCATTCAACAACTGGAGAAATACAATAGAAGAGTTTCTCATCTGCTCATCTCTTCCACTCACCTCACATCCCTCATCATCCTCATTTGCCTCTACGGGCTTACATTTTATAGCTGGGAGTAGAAACATAATTATAAATTCACTTACAACAAATATAGGATGCATTAACTCCACATCATAAATAGATGGAGTCAATTTAGCACCGAATACTATTGTTGTCACCTTCATGAGATTTTCTCCCAATTTAATTAAAATAAAATCTCAACATATGGGGTCAAAATATAAACGTAGCGGACCTAAAAATAATAATGCAAGGGAGCAATAATAACAATATGGGGGTTACATGGGTACAAGAATAAAAATAAGGGGGCTACACTAATAACAATAAGGGACTACACTAGTAATATGAGAAGCTAACAGTTTCCATCTATCTCTTCCTTCTCTTCACCTTACATCAATATCTCTATCTCCCTTTGTCTCTCTCTATATCAACCCCAAAACATACACTCTCTTTCTCCAATCTATCTATCTATCACTCCCTCCTCCTCTCCCCCCCGCCCCCCCCCCTCTCTCTCTCTTCCCTTTCCCTCCCTCTCCCCCAGTTATATCTCTCTTCCCTCCTAGTATCCTCTCTCCCTCTCCCTCCAGATTCATTATCAATCCCTCTCTCTCTCTACCTTTAACTCTCTAAGTGTTTATTTACACCTCCATCTCTCTCCCCCTCCATCTCCATCTCTCTTTTCCTACCTCTCTTCATTATCTCTCTTCCTTTCTCTCGCACCTCTCTCTCTCTCTCTCTATCTTCACCTTTTAACTTTGTTACTATATGCCTCTCTCTCTCCTTATCTCCCACCTTCTCTCCATCTCTCCTTGATTGTCTCTTTATCTCACTGTCTCCCTCTCTCTCAAGTCCTCTCTATTGTCCTTCCTCTCTCTCCCTTTCTCTCCCTCCTCCCTCTATCCCCCCCCACTCTCTCTCTCTCTCTTCCCCCATCACTCTATCTCTCTCTCCAACTATGTTACTATATCCCTCCCTTTATTATTCTCTCTCCTTCTCTCCCCCTTTTCTCCATAACTCCTTCTATGTGTCTCTATCTCACCCCTAAACATACACACTCTCTCTCCATCTCTCCCTTGTCACTCCCTCTCTCTTCACTACGCACTCTCTATGTATTTCATTTTATCTCCCTCTCTCTCCCTCAAAATCCTTCTCTATATTCATCCCTCTCTCTTCCTTCTCTCATCCTTACTATCTCTCCCTTTCTCTCCTACCTCCCTCTCTCTCCCCCTTTCTCTCTCTCTCTCTCTCTCTCTCTCTCTACCGTCCAATCCTCTCTCCTTATCACTCCTTCTCTCCTTCACTCTCTCCCAACTCCATATTTATGTCTCTCTCTCCCTTTCTTACCCTTTTCTACCTCCCTCACTCTTCTCCCTCTCTCTCTCTCTCCATTCCTCCTCTCCCCTCTCCTTTAGTTTATCTCCATCTCTCCCTTGTCACTCCCCCTTTTTCTCCACCTCTATCATATGTCTTGGTTATTCCCTCCCATATATATCTAGAGTTAATATATATATTATGATATATAACAAAATTAATATTGTATTAATCCAAGTTATTAATTTAATAATATTAATATTATAATATATTAAAATGAATATTATATTTAATAATAATAATAATAATATTATTACTATTAATATTAATATTAGGGTAAATAATTATTTTTTCCATGGTATTAATAATAATTTTGTGGATGGTATTTGACCCATAGGGTTGGTATATAATTAGATGTTGATTTCTAATCCTATGACATATATTTTTATTTATTTACCTTACCTTTTTATACCTCTTCTATATTTATTTATTTACCACACCGCTTTAATAAATATGGTATTTAGCCCATGGTATTTGTCCATGGTATTAATAATAATAATTTGTTCCATGTTATTTGGACCATAGGTTTCACCTGAATAAAACCTCTGTTTTGAGTTTTTGTAAATATAAAGAGGTTTATGGAGTAAATATAAAAAGAGTTTTTATTTATTTACCATACCTCTAGTTTATTTATATTTTTATTTATTTACCATACCACTCGTTTATTTATATTTTTATTTATTAACCATATCTCTTTTTTGAGTATTCCCAAACTTCTTTATATCTTAAATTTATATTCTCAACATTTATTTTTAATAAATTTTTATTTTTTATTTATATAATTATGTAATTGATTATTTAAGCTGACATTATTTAGATTATATTTTGTAATTTTTTATTTTATTTTGGCTCATGACATTCTTACACATCGGAACATATTGTTCTATAGAATGGGCCTTTTAGCGCGATCATTTTTTTTTCATTTAAAGAATGAATTTCTCCCTCGGGGTGCTTTATTCCACTGTTGATTAGAATATTTATCGAGCTAAGTGGTTTAATGTAAATTTATGTCCCATATGATTAAATATCATTTATTATATTCTAGGAATTTTTAAGCGTCCTTTTTAGGGAAGATTTAATTAACTCTGATTCATCAAGGATAATTTTTCCAAGTTTGAGAAGAATCTCTTTGCTCTAGAGCTTATTTCCCAAGTAATTTAAAAAAAAAAATTATATATTTATTAATAAAAATTATTTATTACATAATAAAATTTCCTGTTCATATTCCTTCCAAGAAATCTTAGCTTTCCCGCTATCAATTTTATAACAATTCAGTCTAATTATAGAAAAACATAATCATAAAGGAAAACGGACATTGCAAATATAAACATAAATATAAAATTCTAAGAGTGAGTCTATTTTTTTTTAAATTATTAATGTGAATAAGGTTTTATAATATAAATTTGATTTATTAGGTTATTATTGTTTTTAAAGTGTTTTGGTAGAAACAATATTCATACAAAGAGGCGGATGAATTAATATTAAGGCTATTTTTAAGTTTTATTCCAATTTATATTTATCATTGATTTTTGGAGATCATTAGGAGACCAACGACCATCATAACATGTGCAAAAAATGAAATCATCACATAGAACACAGTATTTAACATCATCATCTAGCTTTGTGAGCCACAAGTGATATAAAGCACTAAATCCCTTATATTGTAAGGTAGCATTCACTGGTGGGATGCCCCAACTCTTTTCTTTGTAGAGACCTTATCAACTTACAATAAGAACCAACTTCTAGATTTGGTGCAAACACCTACTTGTAGGAGGAAACAACCTCCAAGATATCTTCATAGACCCACTAGATGGAAGCTCCAAGTCCTATTTTGTAGGCTCCAAACAACAGTCAATAAAAAAACTCAATTCTCTTTATTTTTTACTCTCACTTAGCCATATAACCACTCTTTATTCACTTTTTGTCTCCATGTAATAACCAAATATCCACCCTTTTTTTCTCCTTAGTAGCATTACAAACAATCTAACATTTGTTCTTTCCCTCGACACTAGACAGATACTTACCAACACTCAACTCTCGACCTTCAAAACTTCAACAACACCCTCTCAATTAGATCTCTTCACACTCAACATTGCGTTGGAATCCATCTTTACCTAATTTGCATCCTATGTTCTATTCAATTTTTACACATGGAATGATGCGAGCCATTTTTTCATTCACGCTCTCCAAGAGTCTGCTATATTATGGATCACCATCATACTATTACATCCTGCTTCTCAAAATTATAGTTGAATTAAATTAGAGAATGATATTTGGAATTTTATTCCATGATAAGAATTGAATCACATTCAAAATGCACACTCAAGGAGTTCCATCAGTAAATTTTTCATGTACAAACAACATGGCTCTCCATTTCTTGTTGAAAAAAAATACTGAGAGGGGGGGTTAATCAGTATTTTGGGCTGACTAAAAAATTTTTACTTTTTGTTTCTCTAAAACCCATACACTACTTTACTGAACCCAACTCATGTATACATGCGGATATCCTTAATAAGACTTGTGTATTACCAGAGATCTCATTATGCAGATAAATCTTTACTTAGATCATTGTATCATTCATTCATTAGATGTTTAGTAAGTAGTAAACATGTGCAGTAAAAACATAACAAATCATCACACATAAGAAACACACATGAACACTAGGATTTAAGGTGGAAACCTAATTCGGGAGAAAACCACCGATGTTGTCGTCTCTGTCTTCAATATTTATTATAAAGAAAACTTCTTACAACCATGTACTAGTGCAGACTCATACCAGCACGCAGGCACCCACCTGTAGAAGGCTACAACCTTCTCTCGTTTACCAGCCTTTCCTGGAAGGGAGCTCCAACCCCCTTATCTCGTTTACCAGCCTCTCCTGGAAGGGAGCTACTACCCCCTGCTCTCGTTTACCAGCTACCACTGGAAGGGAGCTACAACCCCCTCACTGAAGGCTTCGACCCTCAGCACCACTGCGGACCAAGTTTCATCAATTTTCATACTATATCCACCAATTTCCACACGGCATACCTTGCAGGCCACTAGATTTATTCATTTTCTTCAGTACACTCGCACCACTTCTTCATGAGTTCTTCAGTCGATCAAACCAGAGATTCATCATCGTCAGATCATTATATCCATGGGTGCATCGCAGATTCAGATTTATCAATTAAGAATAGAGTTCGTTCATGCAGATATTCCTTAGAGAAAATTATTCATTCACCACCCTTATGCATGCACACCTCATACTAACATCCTCTTTGCCTTATATAGTTTAGCCTTCATCAATACCATGAGTAAAAACCATTCAACCACTAATGGTATTCCTTTGACAGTATTTCCTTTAGCTTACCCCACGTGCCTCTTTGATTTCTTTTTTATTTATTTATCAATTTGAAGAAATTAACAAATAAATATATTTACAACTTTGAACTGAACTTTAGGATTAAAGTGACAACGCTTCGCACTTTAGAGAAATATCCAACGCTTTCAAACAATTACCCTTATGATAAACCTTTGACCCCGGGCCCACATATATAATCAATAGCCAATCAAATACGCGCATGGTACCATAAGTAAACTTCGCGCAAGTCCAGCGTCCGATCACTGTTAGATAGCAAGCTTCCAAATCAACGGCATATATGCATATCGCTCGACCTTCAATGCCGAACGTTAACGTGCGATGGCCCTCCGTACTTTGGTTAATCTTCGTGCATCTTCCTCATATGACTATCGTCTGATCGCTTCCCTCCAAACCAACGACGCACAATAATATCGTTGGGCATCCTGGGTCGAACTATAACATGCGATGGCGCACAGTGACAAGCGGTATTCCGTGGGTCCACCTCGCCACATGTCGAATGATCTATGAAATCGCTCCCAACTCCTCAAATACTGCTCAGTCCACATAGGTGGTGCAATGAAAACCATAAACCGCCTTTACTGTTCACTCGAGGTCACGGTTCCGCTCTTCCACGCAGGGTTCCGTCGCGCTTCCTTTTGTTACGTTATAGCTCTTTCCTTCCAGGTTCCGTTCGTGATTCCAAAGAGTTAGTCTGGGTTTGCACTATCCTTCTTACTTAGTTAACTCTGGTCTATCTTCGGCAGGATTTCCAATAATCAACGAACTAGTTCTCTTCCGACGGGATTTCCTGACAAACATCAACTCGAAACAATTCAATGTCATTCTGTCTTCAATTCTGCTATAATATATCAACCTTCCATGTGAATATTAAAACCATAACTTTGTTCATATCGAATATATAACTCCACTGTCTACCAGTTTGGATACATTGTCAACCGTATTAACATCGGTTCCTTGAGTACCATTAATTATCACGGATTCCATATGTTCACACATGAATTACCATTTACTAGAACATTCACTTATTCTTGCTAGATTTTATATTTCTCTGTTTCTGGACAACTCTGCTTCAATTCAGTGCTTGTCCTTTCTCCTTGACCGATACTGCTCGCTGTAAATGCACTCTTTCTTTGTTCTTCTTTGCTATTGTGCTTTTCTCTTTTTCTAGTTACTGTTTTATATGCTCCTTATTCGCCAATTATTTTGCCATCAATGACAATATTTCCAACAATCTCCCCCTTTGGCATTGATGGCAATACTCTTCCTCTGATTGTCTTTATAGAAGCCCTTTTTTGATTTTCCTCCCCCTTTGACATCAATGGAAAAGAGTTGATCAAGATCCTTTGAACCAACAATACCATGCTCCCCCTGAGATCATGCTCCATCTTCAAACATAATATGACCAACAATGCATCCTTTTCATATGACCAATGCTCCCCCTTAGCTTGTGAAATCATAGATGCCTAACAACACCTCACAACCAATTTAATATTCTGTATTTAAGTAGACCTGATCCTCTGCATGGTAGAGACTACTCCCAGTTTCTGTCTGAGATATTCGAATGCTTCCCTGGGTAGAGGTTTAGTAAATATATCAGCAACTTGTTCTTTGGAGGGAACATATTCCAATTTCACCTTTTGTTCAAGCAATTGTTCACGTAAGAAGTGATATTTGATGGGAATGTGCTTGGTCTTGGAATGCATAACAGGATTCTTTGAGATACTGATGGCACTTGTATTGTCACACATAATGGAGATAGGGGGTGAACATTTGATTTGAACATCTTGTAAGGTTTGCATCATCCAGAGAAGTTGAGTGCAACATGATGCGGCAGCCACATATTCTGCTTCTGCTGTAGATAAGGCAATAGAGCTTTGATTCTTGATCAACCAAGATACTAATCAGGGACCCATATAGAATGCACCACCACTATTGCTTTTCCAATCATGAACACTTCCATCCCAATCTGCATCAGTGTATGCATGAAGAGTAAGATCAACATTCTTTGGATACCATAGTCCAAAGTCTTGAGTTCCTTGTAGATATTTGAATATTATTTTCATAGCCTGAAGGTGAGACTCTTTTGGATTAGCTTGGAACCGTCCAAAAATCCCAACTGCATGCATGATGTCTAGTCTTGTCCCAACGAGATAAAGTAGACTTCCTATCATAGATCTGTATTCTGGGTGATTCACCGTGGGGGAATCATCATTAGAACTAAGATTACATCCGGTTATCATTGGTGTACTTACAGGTTTGCAATTTTCCATGTCATACTTCTTCAGGCTTTGCTTGAGGTATTTTGCTTATGATAAGAATATGCCATTTGTTTCTTGTTGCACTTGAAAGCCCAGAAAGAATGTTAGTTCCCCAAGTAAAGACATTTCAAATTATTGCTGCATATCATAAGAAAATTTCTGACTCATAGACTCTTCATTACTTCCAAAAATGATATCATCAACATATACAACCACAATCAATAGTTTTTCATTTTCATTTTTTGTATATAAGTTTCTATCAACATACCCTTTTGAAAATACTTGTTGATGAAGTTATTTGTCAAGATGATAGTACCATGCCCTTGGAGCTTGTTTGAGACCATATAGAGCCTTTTTAAGTCTACAAACAAGTTTTTCATCATTTCAAAATGAATCCTTTTGTTTGTTCTATATAAACTTCTTCTTCTAGATCACCATTGAGAAAAGCAGATTTAACATCCATTTGATAAACTTTGATTTGTTGGAAGCTTGAAAAAGCAAGAAACATTCTTATGGCTTCAATTCTGGCTACAGGAGAAAAAGTTTCTTCAAAGTATATACCTTATTGTTGAGCATACCCCTTGCAAACAAGTCTAGATTTATTTCATATAACATCCTCATTCTCATTTAGCTTGTTTTTGAATATCCATTTAGTTCCAATGACATTTTTGTCATGAGGTCTTGGTACTAATTCCCAAGTGTGATTGTTTTCAATTTTATCAAGCTCTTCATTCATGGCTTGAATCCAACATTCATCTTTGCTAGCTTGACTGACATTGTGAGGTTGAATAGTGGACAAAAATGCCAGATTGCTAGAAGATCCCACAACAGTCCTTATTTTTACACTTGATCCATTTTCTCCCAAAATTTGAGATTCTGGATGATTATTTTGAACATATCTGGATGGAGCCTTTTCAGACAAATCATCTTCAGATTATACATTGGGTTCAATATTTATATCATTACTATTTGATGTAGAAGGATATATGTCATCAGCATCGTCTTCATTTTTTGTTTGTTTTTCTTCTTTTGGAGCTGCTGGAGACTCATCAATAAAAACATCTATACATTCAACAATCTTCCGAAGTCTTTTATTGTAACATTTATATGCCCTACTCCTAGAGGAGTAACCAAGAAATATTCCTTCATCTGCTCTAGGTTCAAACTTGCCAAGTTTTTCATCATTATTTTTGATAAAACATTTTCTTCAAAAAATTCTAAAATGCTTTACAGTGGGAGAATTACCATACTAGA
This sequence comes from Pinus albicaulis, assembly GCA_034641835.2. Lineage (NCBI taxonomy): Eukaryota > Viridiplantae > Streptophyta > Pinopsida > Pinales > Pinaceae > Pinus > Pinus albicaulis. The sequence continues at coordinate 1,168,672,923 of CM076584.1, read as the reverse complement.
GTTCATATGGAGTTTTATCACTATTTGCATGAACATGTGCCTTGTTAAGAATATTTACTGCTATATGTGCTGCTTCTCCCCAAAATGTGTTAGGTGTTCCGGAATCATCAAGCATAGCTCTAGCCAGTTGTTGAACTCTTCTGTTCATTCTTTTTTCTACGCCATTCTGTTGTGGAGTGCTAGCTACAGAAAATTGTCTTTTTATGCCATGTTGTTCACAAAATTCAAGGAATTCATTCGATGTATATTCTCCTCCTCGATCAGATCTAACACACTTGATTTTTAAATCTAATTCATTTTCAACCAGTGCTTTGAAGATCTGAAATTTCTCAAATGCTTCATCTTTGTGTTTAATCAACCCAATCCAACACATTCTAGAGAAATCATCAATGAATAAGATATAGTATTCTTCACCACGTGGTGAATTTTTCCTCATAGGTCCACTTATGTCAGTATGACTGAGTTCAAGAGGCTTACTTGATGATCCTTCCTTGGCATTAAATTGTACTCTGGATTGCTTACCGAATTGGCAAGATTTGCATATGATATTTTCAGGTAGAGTAATATTGGGAAGATTACAAACAGCTTTAAGTCTGCTTGATTTGTTGATTTGAGAGAAGCTCATATGCCCCAACCTTCTATGCCATAGCTAGTTTTCTGAATATTTACTCAAGTAACATTTTTCTTTGCAGTTATTTAATACATACAGGTTGCTTGGAGTTCTTTTTCCTTTTATAATTGTTTTACCTGTATCAAGATCACGTACCACACATTCTTTTGAACTAAAGACAACTTCAGTTCCTTGATCACACATTTGATTTACAATTAACAAGTTATGCTTTAATCCATCCACATACATGACTTCATTAGCTTTCACCTTTTCTTTTAGAAAAACAAACCCTTTTCCCTTAATGACCGCAGGAGTATCATTTCCAAATGTAACATTCTTTTCTTTTTCTAGAGCACTATATGCAAGAAGTTTGTTTTTATCACCTGTCATGTGTCTTGAGCATCCACTATCAATGTACCATTTTTTTTCATCATCTTCTGCAAATAACGCTATGACACAATTTTCAACCTGTAATTCCTTCTTTTTCCATACTTTGGAGCTTGAAAGAACATGTTCTTTTGGCTGAACTTTTCTCCTGCATTCAGACTCTTTGTTAGTGTCAGTCTAGTCATACTACCATCAGTGATCAAAACTGCTCTTTTTCATTTGCATATCAGGTGTCTCATACCGAATAAAATTTCACCATTCCGGTAGGTCATGGATTCATCGATGATAGTAATTTTTATTAGTTTTCCCTCATGAGGTACTTGCTGATTCTCCTCCCTATGGTCTTCAGTCATTAGTCACTTCATTCTCAAAATCATATCTGTAGGTCATAGGATGGGTCTCATTACTATCTAAGGTCTCATCACGGTCAAATTAATGAGTCAAATGTCAATAAATATTAGCAAGGTCATGAGGAAAGTCAGTAAATGCAAATTCACAGCGCCAGGAACATCAGAGATATCATTTATTTAGTTTGATGTAACTTTCACCTCAAAACCATGTTTTGAGGTGAAAACATAATACTTTTCCTTTCAGTCACAAGTCAGAAGCTGTTATCTCCACAAAGTGATGTCCCTGCCTTAAGAGAAGTTTTCCACAACATGTTCAGTGCCAGAGCATCTTCAAATAAGATCCAATAGAAAGAACGCAGAAAGAGCTTTCCAACGGTATACTACACTCTCAAAACTGACTTCTGGATTGAAATTTATGCTCAAGTGAAGTAAAAGTCCCTATATCCTCAAATATCCCCTATTTCCCATTTTTCCCTTTCAAAATTTGTATTATTAAAGTTTTATATTTCCTTTAAAAATTCCCTTTTTCCCCTTTTCCGATTATAAATCACATTATTATATTAAATTCGATCCCAAACCACTTCCCCACCATTACCCTTGAAAATTTATTATAAAATCAAAGTTTCCATTATATATAACCCCGCCGTATAAAACACTTCCCCACCACACATATAATAAAAACCTAATCATATAAAGTTTAAAGTTCTTTGTTATAAATTGCAATCGCAAAAAATTGTTCAATCACAAAATATTTCATGTATGTCCCGATTAACCAATCGCTCGAATCCATGATATAATTGATCACACCATCCTCCGATTGCGATCAATCGCAGGTCCCTTCCCCGATCCTCCGATTGCGATCAATCACAAGTCCCGATCCGCTCTTCCGATCGCACATCCCCCGATTGATCCAGCACCATCGATATTCCCCGCCGATCGGACGACCCTCATCCAATCGCACCATCGCAATCGGCGCCTCCATAAGTCCCCCTCCGATTAACACCCTCTGATTGACATACTCCCGATTACACCATAGCCGTCGATCTCATCATCTAATCTTACGGCCCTCCACCAATCGGAACGTTCCAATTGCATTGTTTTAGATCCCACCTCCGATTGACTCCCGCCGATGGCTCGCCCCCGATTAATCCACAACCGTCTATCTTCCCCGCCGATCGGACGACCCACGTCTAATCGCTTAATTTCACATCCCTGCCTCCCGATTACGATTGCTATTTGTTATGTCATATCTCTCCGCTCCCCCATTCTGATTGCGATTATAATGCAAATCTCGCCTCCTTTCCCTCCTCTGTCCCATTGAAAATATGGTTTCCCTTCACAAAGCATATATGCTATTACGTCCTATTTCTGTAGCAATTTATTAAAAAGTTAGAGAATAAAGAAATAATGGAAAGCGGATCGTCAGAGGCCAAAGAAACAGAAATGTAACAGTCACATCTTCAGCAATGATTCTAAAGGATCCACGCTACAGGTTTTGCCTCCGCATTGGATATCCGAAAATTTCAGGAGGAATAATGTAACGCAGCTCTTCCTTTATGAAAATATTATGAGCTCTTGGTCTTCCATCTTCAGTTATGATTCCTCCTCTTCCCATCGATCTATATTCCCACAAAATATGTCTATTTATTTCAAATTCCAATAATTTGTAAAAGGGGGGCTGAAAGTCTGAGGTCTGAAAACTCAGAAGTAGGGGAATAGTGTGACAGCGAGCTCTGCACTCCGTTGTACAGTTTGGCAGGGAATTAATAAAGTGATGCATCTCTGATTTGTGGGATTCATGTGGTATGAGTTTTAGCATATGTCTCTTCTTTGCGTTTCTATGTACATTGTTATGTTGCAACATTCATTCATAAACATTTCCAGTTGAATGTTTTCAAGTCAGAAAGGTAGAATCCATTTTATATGCTCTGCCTTGGGGAAACATTCATACTCTGTGTATTTTCTTCTGTTTGAAAAGGATCCATTTATTATGCCCTTCTCAGCCTCTCAACAGTCCTTCCACTCCATCTTATCTCAAACTAGATTTCTAAGTCTCCTACCTATCTTGCCCCATGAAATACCCTATATCCTGATTTAATTCCTCAGATCATGCTATCCTTTTTGTCCCATACATCCCTGAAAATTCGGTCATTTATTACAATTCCTCTTCCTATTTATATACCTAGCCTAAAATCGGTTTCATTATTGTTTCATTGAACATCTATTCTATGGAGAGAGCCCTCTCCTATCCTTTTAGGGCTAGCTACAAGGCTGAGCGTGGTTTAGTTGTTACCCTAATTTGCCTTTTTCAGCCTGGGGTCCAATTCGGGTGCTAACACTATTCATGGCCAAAGTTATTGCAATAAGCACATTCAACTTCATTTTGAAGAGGAGAAAAGTTGCTATAGGTATTCTTCTTTGTTTCAATATCAATCCTTTTCTTTCTTCCTTCTCTTTTCGTGATGGTTTTATATGCTACACATTGAACAACTTTATGACCAAAATTGTGACATGAGAAACATTGTCCATTGAAGAAGAAATTTCTACGATCATAAAATCTCCTTCTTGAATTTACCTGTTGATTGGTGTTTCTTTGAAAGATATTCCTGTTAGTGTTCTTTGAATTGAGACGATCATGATTTTCCTGCAAAGATTCTTTTTTCCCTTGCTGAGTGGCAGCATGTTGTATACCAGCAATAGCTGCTTTTAGATAATATGGTGCTGAAGCCTGACAAGATTCTCCGATATATCCAAGACCTGTCTTTATAAGGGGAGAACGTTGTACCTTGATAATCTCATCTAAGGTTTCAGATCCTTTAGCAAATCTAAGATTCATAGTCTTTACTTTCTCAAGTTCTTTTCTTAGACTTAATACTTCACACTCTAATTTCTCATTGTGTTTCTCTTTTTCTTGAAGCTGATTTTTCAGAGTTTCTATGATTATTTTACTCTCTTCTAAGCAAATTTTGAGTTGTTTGTTTTCATGAAGAAAATCATTGTCTTCTAGAGCATCCACAAAAGTATCATTTTCTTCTCTAGATTCTTTTTCAAATTGCATGAGAATTCTAAGATGTTGTTCATATTCTTCCTCACTATCAGATAACCCAACACTGTCTTCATGAGTATAGTAACTTTTTCTAGTGCTATAATGATTCTTATTCCTTCTTGCTACTTCCTTCCCCTTTTTATATGTTTCTTTATGAGGACACTTAGCATCATAATGACCAACTCTTCCACAATCAAAACATTTGAAAGGCAGCTTACCTCTAAACCGTCCTGTGCCAAGTTGAAGTTTCTTTACAAAGTTTATCTCATCTTCTTCTGAGATATATCCTGATCCTTCTCTCTTTTGTACTTCCTTCCCTTTTGTAGAAGTTCTAAAGACTGCTTCTTTGAATTTAGATGGTCCTCCTCTTCTCATTTCATATGTAGTTTGTATGCCATGAAGTGGCACCACAATAAGATTTTGAAGATCCTGCTTTTCTTCAAGAGCAGAAACTTTTGACTCAAATTTTGCTGTTAGTGATCTTAAAATTTTCTCAACCAGAGTAGATTCGGTTATTGTTTCTCCCAAATTTCTCATACGATTTACAATATCATCAAGACGTAAAAATAATTTTGCAATGCTTTCCTCATTATCCATTTTTAGATTCTCATATTGAATTCTGAGAGTTTGGAGTTTAGCACATTTTACCTTTGCATCACCTTCATAGCTTAGAATGATTTTGTCCCATATTGCCTTTGCTGTATTCGGTTGCATGACTTTGACAAATTATGATTCAGTCAGACTTCCCAATAGATCATTGACCGCCTTTGCATTGGTTTCATAATTCTTTCTTTTCGTCGAATCTATTGGTATTGCAGCTGGATATTGATATCCTCCTTCAACAATTGCCCATTCATGTGCTCCTAGAGACTGAAGATTGGATCTCATCCTTGTTTTCCAGAAGATTAAATTATTTCCATTAAAGAGCAGAGGCCTGATAGATGTTGTTCCATATTGATTAGTCATCTTGCTTGATCTTCCTTCTAGCGGCTAAGATTTTTCCGAAGGACCCCCTCTAATACCAATTTTTCAAAAAAAAATACTAAGAGGGGGGGGGGGGGTGAATCAGTATTTTGGGTTGACTAAAAAATTTTTACTTTCTTTTTCTCTAAAACCCATACGCTACTTTACTGAACCCAAATTGCGTATACATGCGAATATCCTTAATAAAACTTGTGTATTACCAGAGATTTCATTATGCAGATAGATATTTACCTATATCATTGCATCATTCATTCATTATATGTTTAATAATAAGTAAACATGTGCAGTAAGAACAAAACAAATCATCACACATAAGCAACACAAATGAACACCAGGATTTAAGGTAGAAACCCAATTGGGGAGAAAACCACCACTGCTGTCGTCTCTGTCTTCAATATGTATTATAAAGAAAACTTCTTACAACCATGTACTGGTGCAGACTCATACTAGCACGCAGGAACCCACCTGCAGAAGGCTACAACCTTCTCTCATTTACTAGCCTTTCCTGGAAGGGAGCTCCAACCCCCTGATCTCGTTAACCAGCCTCTCCTGGAAGGGAGCTACTGCCCCCTGCTCTCATTTACCAGCTACCATTGGAAGGGAGCTACAACCCCCTCACTGAAGGCTTCGACCCTCAGCACCACCGCAGACCATGTTTCATCAATTTTCATACTGGATCCACCAGTTTCCACACGACATACCTTGCAGGCCACCAGATTTATTTATTTTCTTCAGTACACTTGCACCAGTTCTTCATGATTTCGTCAGTCGATCAAACCAGAGATTCATCATCGTCAGATCATTATATCCATGGGTGCATCGTAGATTCAGATTTATCAATTAAGAATAGAGTTCATTCATGCAGATATTCCTTAGAGAAAATTATTCATTCACCACCCTTACGCATGCACACCTCGTACTATCATCCTCTTTGCCTTATATAGTTTAGCCTTCATCAATACCATGAGTAAAAACCATTAAACCGCTAATGGTATTCCTTTGACAGTATTTCCTTTAGTTTACCCCATGTGCCTCTTTGATTTCTTTTTAATTTATTTATCAATTTGAAGAAATTGACATATAAATATATTTACAACTTTGAACTGAACTTTAGGATTAAAGTTACAACCCTTCGCACTTTAGATAAATATCCAACGCTTTCAAACAATTAACCTTATGATAAACCGTTGACCCCGGGCCCACATATATATTCAATAGCCAATCAAATACGCGCATGGTACCATGAGTAAACTTCACGCAAGTCCAGCGTCCGATCACCGTTAGATAGCAAGCTTCTAGATCAACGGCATATATGCATATCGCTCGATCTCCGATGCCTAACGTTAACGTGCGATGGCCCGCCATAATTTGGTTAATCTTCATGCATCTTCCTCATACAACCACCGTCCGATGGCTTCCCTCCAGATCAACGACGCACAACAATATCACTGGGCATCCTGGGTCGAACTATAACGCACGATGGCGCACAGTGACAAGCGGTTTTTCATTGGTCCACCTTGCCACGTGTCGAATGATCTATGAAATCGCTCCCAACTCCTCAAATACCACTCACTCCGCATAAGTGGTGTGATGAAAACCATAAACCGCCTTTACTGTTCACTCGGGGTCACAGTTTCACTCTTCCATGCAGGGTTCTGTCACGCTTCCTTTTGTTACATTCTACCTCTTTCCTTCCAGGTTCCGTTCATGATTCCAAAGGGTTAGTCTAGGTTTGTGCTATCCTTCTAACTTAATTAACTCTGGTCTATCTTCGGCAGGATTTCCAATAATCAATGAACAAATGTTATCTTCCGAGGGGATTTCCTCACAAACATCAACTCGAAACAATTCAATTTCATTCTGTCTTCAATTCTGCTATAATATATCAACCTTCCATGTGAAGCTTAAAACCATAACTTTGTTCATATCGAATATATAACTCCACTATATACCAGTTTGGATACACTGTCAACCGTATTAACATCGGTTCCTTGAGTACCATTAATTATCATGGATTCCATATGTTCACACATGAATTACCATTTACTAGAACATTCACTTATTCTTGCCAGACTTTCTATTTCTCTGTTTCTCGACAACTCTGCTTCAATTCACTGCTTGTCTTTTCTCCTTGACTGATACTTATCGCTGTAAATGCACTCTTTCTTTGTTCTTCTTTGCTATTGTGCTTTTCTCTTTTCCTAGTTACTGTTTCATATGCTCCTTCTTTGCCAATTCTTTTGCCATCAATGACAATATTTCCAACATTTCTACTCTTTAAGGCTCATAGGGCTCAAGATGTAATTCAACATGGCTTCTTTGAGCTTGGTTAATCTCCATTCCTCCAAGGGATATTTTCGTATTAAGTTATTCATGGCATGAGGAACACCCAGAAATGTCTTGTTTTCTTAGAGACATGAAATTAAATTTTGTTTCCTTCTTTTTATTCTATATTCAATAACAAAGTGAACCTGCTTTTTCTAAAAATTCAAGCATGTTACAGGCTTTAGCATAGGTTTAAATTCCACTCTACCTTTAGCTAGCTACTAAATATGGTTTTCTCTCCATGTATGGAAATCTATGCCAAACTATTTTCCAACCCATTCAAGTATTTTTAGCCATTTTTAGGGAAATTCGACATCGTTAAACACAACCAAATTTAGGACATTCTATGTTAAACTCGTTGTTGACACATTCATGTCCATAAACTCACATATATAAGCCGATAACCTCTTTTTAATTCCTTGTATATAGCCCTAAGGCTTTAACATGAACCATAAGGCCTAATGGCCCATAATCAATATTTATCCCTTATAGATTATATTTGAACTAGAATGCTCGAAACTCTTAATCACTACAAAACATTCGCATGATTGACCCCTCGAATTGCCTTCCCATACTTGAAGAAACATAAAAAAAAAATGAAATTATTTGTCCTGATCCCATCTCCTTCGAAAATTATTATGGAACACCTTCAAATATTTCGTAGGTATAGCCGTTGGGGTGATGTGTGAAGATGGGACCAACAACCATGCTATACAATCCCTCTTAACCTTTATTCATGTCCACTTACTTTTTCATCTGTTCTCGCCATCATGTACCGCTACTCCATCACCATAAAACCTTTAATTTCTATTGTAATGGAAAACACCAAGTTGATGTTTCCTAGTGGGACCTTCCTAATGAAGGCTTATGTCATTCCAAATACTCTTACTACTATGCGTTCTTGCCATTATGTCTTGTTGAATGTCACCTAGTAACTTTAGGCTTGAGTCACCTTAGGAAATCTGAGAAATAATGTTTGGTGTGATATGCCCCTATGGGACCAATCGCTATAGTCATGGGAAAATCAGAAAAACTATGGGGTTATGTGTGTTTGCCACCATGCCACTAAGTCTCATTCGCCCTTCTTGCACCAATGGAAAAATTTCCAGGGTTACATGTATATCCATCCCTGCTAACCTTTATTCCACCTATACTTATCTGCCACATGTCATCCTTCATGTGGTGTCACATGTGACTTGTTTTCATCCCATTTTCACACCTAAAAATTTCTAAATTTGCATGTCGTGTGTTATTTTCGTAGTGTGCCACGTGTCCTAGTACTTTCATATGTTGACAACATATTTCATATATAGCTCGAGCTATGTCTGTCAATGAATTAGAATGAGACTATGTGGCCTTATGCCATGTCATCGGTACAAAGGAGGGGGGTATGAGCCTCTATTTTTGCATGATATTTCTTTGTAACTTTTTTAGGTTGGAATGGGAAGCTTCGGAGCTGTAGATGAGAAATTTCCCATTTTTATTGTCTTATTTTCCTAGAAAAAAAACATTTTCACCTTCTTTGGAAATTTCAAGGGTTAAACCACTGACATTATGTGTCTTCTATGAGACCATACACCATCCTTTTTTAACTTTCCATTGATCCAGTCTACCAATTATGTGCTACATTGCCCCAATAGTCCTATCCTGAAGACTTTTAAACTAGGGTGCACTTGGAAACTATCCGGGTCAAACCATAAAGGTGATGTACCCTTGGTGTATTTTCATGCCATATCTCCCAATCATCTGGTTAGTCCACCTTTGCACCACCTATATGTTGACAATTCTATGGTGCCCATGGCCAATTTTTTTTTAAACCATTATCCAACTAATTTTAATCGGCCCTATCTTTTGTTCCAAGGGGTCTCTTCAAGTCTTCATCAAACATTTGGAAATATATTTTCAAGCATTATCCAAATATGTTATTTCCATTATCATATAAATTTATCTCTTGTGGCAAAAATTCCACCAAAGCTATAACTCCTTGTTTGGATCTAACCAAGGCTCCAACTCCATTTGAAGAGACAACACACCACATCAATTCCCTACCACCAGGCCAACACTTCTCTTGACATAGTCATCTCATCCATGTAATTGGGTGCACTCAGGTTTTCATCAATACCAACACACCAATGCATCAAGTTGACATCAATGCCAATATACTTATGTCAACACATTGATGCCACAACAATGTCAGCTATCCAATAAGTTTTATAGATATAAATAGAGAAATTGAAATTTAAAATATAACTCTTTACTTTTACTACATTAGCCTATTATATTATGTTTACAAACTTCGATATATTAATTTATAAAAAATAAAATTTATGTATATTTATAATATCTTTTATTAAAACAAAATAAATTAATAAGAATAAAATATTCACATATAGTAATTTATAATTAAAAAAAGTAAATTTAAAAGAAAGACTCGGTGATTATAGCATTAGAGGAATTTTTTTTCAAAATTTTATAATGATGAGATAGATTAAAAGAAATACAATAATAGCATAGTATGGCTTGATCTGTAGGTGTAATCTAAGAAAGTATGTATGTATGAAAACATTTTTTATCATCTTTATGTGGGTTAAAATTATAATATTCTTAATTCAATATCGTTTATATAATATTTTCTACTTTACATGTTTCTAAGTATTAATCTAATTTAACATACATAATATTTATTATAATGTATAATTTATAATATACTAGAGGTGAAGAACTATAAGTTTGTTTTAAAGTGCTAATAATATCATATTTATTAATATATTTATTAATATCTTATTTTATAATTTTTACATATGTTTAATAAAATTTAATATAAATAACATTTTGTAATGTGATTTATATTGATTTTCAAGTCCCACTACCACAACCGGTTAAGGATGGGCCTCGTCAACAAAATGACCCAAGATCAAACTTCACAGGGGGTGCTTGCTCCATGTACTAGGGGGAGGACACATGATAAAATTATCGTCAGCTAAGGGCTACTGTGGCTGAGAGTGGTTGTGATCCCTCGGTGACTGTGACGGTTTAGATTCCCCTCGGTCATGACAAAAAAATGATTTATATCGATTAGTTAGAGTTTAAGTATGGACACATCATAAAATATTTCTTAATATAAAATTTTACAATTTACAACTATATGAGGTTTAATTTCATATAATATATCAAACATTTATTTAATATATAATTTACACCTATAAATTAGGGTTAAAGTACCATAAATTAGGCAAGCTATAAAGGATACAAAAAATGGACATAGTTTGCGGGCTTTTGGGGGGAAAGGACTCAGAGACAAAATTTTGCATAATTGAAATAGGATATAGAGTTTAATTTTAGGCATATTTGTGGAATGTTTTTTTGGTTTTTTTTTTTCAATTGACACAATAAATCAACTTCATTAATGCATCACAATCAAGTATTGAATCAATGACCACTCTGTATGCATTCAAAATGTTTTTATACGTTAATGTTAAATACTTTAATTTTTTTATATGGTTTTATATTTAATATAGGTATCCACTATAAATTGAAAAAAAATATAAATTTAAATATAAAACTCAAGAGTGAGAAAATTATTATTTTTAATATTTGGAAACATGTAACAACCCCTAGTAATCTCACATGAAAATGTTTGGAGTTAGAAATTTTTTACAACATTTACTAACGTGTAACTTTCTAAATTCCCTTCCATTTTCCATAAATGACCATTATATAAAACATCATCATTAAATAGAGTAATCTTTATTAAATTAATAGAAGTTACACAACCATTGAGTGCTATTGTTGTTGAATATTAACAAACTTCCTGATGTAATCTTGCATAAATTCCATGATTATTTTAACTCATTTATTGAATCTAATTTTTGATAATATAAACATCACACCATGCAAGGAATGAAAATCAATAAAATTGCACAAGAAGAAATCACATCGTTGGACATTGATATACCCTGGAAACCTCAGAGGATGAGAACCAACAATGTTTATTTTTATTGTTAAATGCTCCTGAGGATGTTCACAACTCTCTCAATCAATTATAAGGGAGTCCATCCCTTAATCATTGTAATAAAATATTACATATAAAACATTCTTAAAAACAACATTCCCAACCAGAATTTATTACAATTATCATGATATAATTTACCCACAAATCCTCAAACTATGTGTTCCCATATGTAGATGATTCAACAACTCACATTCCTGAATATGCTTTGACAATTAGTTTTTTACCTACCACAATGTTAAGCATAATCGAGCCTTTTCATAAGTCACAATTATTCCCTACCATTGTTTTTGTTAACAAACTTTGATATCATGATTACATAACTATCCAATAATCAATATTTATCAATGTTCCTTCAACCTCTATTCATATGAAAACATTAAATGTAAATAAAACATTGCAACCTGGGTCCTTTAACAATCAATACACATGCATTAATCATAATCATATAGCTATTATAGTATTCTTATAAATAAATACCACATTAACTAATAGTCCCCCTACAAATCACACCTACCTTTCCAAGAGGAAATCCACTACAACTATTGTTGGGTGATTTAATTGTGAGTTAAATCCATGTCATTAAATTTTCATCCTGAGGTTCATGAACTGATAGAAACAAATTACAAAGAAAATAACTAATGAAAATTAAAAACATGTTCACGTGTTCTTTCTCAATCATGTTCATTTTCAATCAGTTTCTCTCTTAAATACTAACTCTATGAACACCAAGAATTCTAATCTAAGATGTTAAATGAAAAAATAATCTAATTTATTATTCTATGATATTACTAGTGTGCCAATCCAATCCAAACATAAGGAAATTAAATCGACCTTAAAAAAACAACATTAATGAAATAAACATAAACATATAATCAAAATAACATAAAATAAAATAAACTAAACTTGCATAAATGAAATAACATAACTATTTCCGACAAAGGAAAGAGGTTTGCAAGCTGCGGTTGATGGGGTCCCTCCACTCCTCAGCAAGCATACTAAACTATTATCAAAGAAACAACATGTATTCCATAAAATTAAGTTGGAGAAAGTTCCAAATATAATACAATAATTAAACTGTCTTCCTCTCTATCGTTACTTTAGAAATTACATCTTGGATGGAACATCTTTGAATTAAGGATGCACTCATATTTATAGAAAAACTTAAGATAACTAATAAATAAATGTAGATCCAAAAATATATCCTAGAAACATTATTATATCTTGTGGTTACAACCAATTACCTAAAAATATGAGATACAAACCATCTCCAATATCTTTAGGAGACACATATGAAAATATCAATGATTCTTCACCTTTGAATGTGCTTAGTCAATGATCCAAATATTATATAAATATTCCACAGATCTTCATGGGTTGAAATTGAAATTATAATTTGTGGTTGAGGGGCCAATTAAGACTCTTATACAATCTTCAAATAGGCCTGCAAAATCATAAAAATAATCCCACTTTTAGATATATATGAAAACACGCTAATTTCCTAGTATTTAATCATAAATTATCTTAAAATACTTAAAATAAATGACTTACAAAATATTAATGATAAACCAATATGATCATGAAAATTTTATTAATGTAGGGTTATGGAGATGTAGAATATGGTAAATAGCTATGAAATATGGTAAAATTATAGAAACTATTGTGAAAGAGAATGACATTTTGGAAGCCCAACTGTTCCCCCCAACTAAAGATGTTGCATGTCCCCACACAAATTTGCATTGATTCCTTTAATAATAACTTGATATTCTTGAAATAGTTTCATTCTACATGAACTTTGGCTTTGTATTTTTTTTTTTTTAATTTTTCATAATCAGATCATTTGATAACTTTATTCTCTTTTCAAAGTGTACTTTGAAGGATATTTGATTGAAACATATTTTTTATGCTTGCTTCTTGTGTGAAAACCAAAAAATTATGAGTATTGCTTATTTTGTAACAATATTTTTCTTATTTTTGTTGCATTAAAATACTTGACCACATTGAGAATTAATTTTTAAGGCTCGATAGTGGTTGTCAGCCATAAAAGTGCTTACCAAGTGATCATTTGAAAACATATAAACTTTTAAAATCAAAATGAAATAATAGTTGGTTGGGAGAGATATTTAGTCAAAAATGTATGAGGAATATGTAATATGGAAAAAAAATAATGGATATTTCCCCTCCCCCCAACTAAAGATATTTTTAGCTTCTAGCAAATGAGAAAGGGAATATAAATGTGGTGAGGGATTTTCCAATGTCATGATTTCAACATTTAGGCAATTGTATGATTAAGGATTCGAAAAAGCATACCTTCACATACGTGAAATGTGGAAAAGCTATGTATATGAAAGAGTGTGGTTTTTGTTGCTAGATCATGGAATGTGAAGTGAAAAAAAATCTGATGTGCCTCTTCTTTCTATTGGTTGAATGAATAGAGGATGAATCACATCTAGAATTGGAATTTTGATTGCTATGGAAATGCTACTGCTACAGAACTCTGGAGTTGAGTCATCATTTATTAGAACACTCCTATAAGATTCTTAGATCATATTGTCCTCACTCATTCTCACTCAGTCGCATAGTTATTATCTATGGCATAATTCTTACCTATGCGAATATGCATGTCGATGTGGAACATAGAAAGAAATTTTTGGAATTATCCATTAATTAATTCCAATAACCAATAGGAGACTACTCACCATTGATGTCAATGAGAGTTAATATGCCTATGTACATGTTACTAGGTACAAATAGATGTTTCATAGTTGATTCAACAAGAATAATCGACAAATAGGGGAAACTAATGTATTCTCATTGTTTATTAGAGAGAGAACTTGCCATTACAGCATGTAAGCCTAAAGTTACTAGAAAGATCTCTAGTCTTGATCCCAAATGATGTGCCGGACTTGGTGGATTAAGAAATGTTAGAAGGGAGGCCTTAATGAATCCTCCATCATCCGACATGCGTATCAAATAAAAATTTGAAGGACCATAGATGAAATATTTTCATTATGAAACAAGTTTTATTTGAAAAAAGGGAAGATGAAAATGGGGCGACTCAACATTTTTAGGGAGCTGAATGAATTTATTTTGGGGTTAAGGTGAGGGAAAATGAGGTTGGAAAGTATGAATATTGTAAAGGAAAAATGAGTTTTGAAATTTAGAAGTAGAGATATGGAAATTCATGGATGTAATATAACCTTAGAAAGATGAAAATGAATAATTTCATAATGATATTAGTGGAATTTTCAAAGGTTTCTTTGACAACAATTGGCATGGTGGATGTGATCAAATTATCTCCTTCAAGGTTTATTTTGGAATGTTCTTTTCATTGGAAAATGTGGTCTTTGAAAACAATCCATGGATAAAGTAGTCTCGTTATCAGCCTCGGTCTTGAAAAAAACTTAGCACTAATCTGCGATAAAATGTATGATCTGCAAAATTTCACAAATAGTACTTGAGGAAATAGATTCAAAGAAAAATGAAACATATTTTTACCCATCAGAAGTGGTGCATTCTAGACTATATTCTTTCTAAATTCCCATTTTGAGTGGTTTAAAAAAAATATTAGAGTAAATGCATGCAAAACATGATCTGATACTTTTATTCCTATTTTCAGGATGCTTCGAGGTCCATTTTCTACAAAATCCAAAAAATGAATATTTCTTTTCTTTTCCCTAATGCAGATGAAAATTAATCTATGCAATAGATATCGACAAGAACTTTCCAATGACATTTGAATCATAAAAAACAGACACCATATGAGAAATTTATGGTTGTTTGAAGTTTTGGAAAAAATGAAGTTAGGGGTGCCACGTGGCAGCACCAAGGTGTGCCACGTGGATGCTGAATTGGGTAGATGGCATGACATGGAGATGTGGCGAGTTGACTGTTCATGGTGACATGGTGCAGAACGAGATAATTATTGTGTAATGTTGACCATTAATACATTTCCATGTGGAGCAATCAAATGTTGCCACAAGGTAGCGAAATTGTTTCTTAGTTAAGGATTGTCAAAATTATTGAATAGTTAACAATTTTTGGCTTTTATTGGCTTCAAAATCATGTCCTATCTTTTACAAATTCAAATACTTACACTTAAACCACAATTCAAAGTTGTAAAATAGGATCCATAAAAATGATAGTTAATGTTAAAAATATTAATAATTTTACAAATTTGACTAATGAGGCAAAAATTTGAAAAATATTGAGAAAAACAAAATTCAATATTTTGAGGAGAAAATCAAGTGTCTAAGACACTTTTTAATCAATTTAATGTAACCAAAATATTTGATTTTTAATTCAGCTGATCCTCTTGGCAAAAAAAATGGATCTCATAACCAAATTATTTTATAAAAATTGGGAAAACATTGAAGCTACAATTCAAAATTTATTTATTTATTTATTTATTAATGCAGTTTTCTACAAGGCGTGTTAAAACAAAATTCATAGGCCATTTCCTCACAAACTATCCATTCGATTTTTCTCAAATTTTTTGGATATCTTCCTATTGTTCTAATGTTTACGCACACCAAAAATTAATACCATCCAATCCACAAATTTCAATATATAATCAAAATTTTTGTAAACTTCAGAAACAATTTTCTCAAAAAATGCAGATCGGATAGGGATGAAATTTTATGGGAAGGTTACTATGGTCCTAATGTTCCTGAATACCAAAAATCAAATGGATCCAATGCATGAATCTCAAGATATAATTGAAATGGTTGAAGGTGATGATACTCATTTTCTCAAAAACCATGAAGCATATGTTGGAAATATTGTCATTGATGGAAAAGGAGCACAATGGAGCACCACCTGAGCTATCATTAAGGAAAAGGAGCATAAAAGTAATAACAATAATGCAAATAAGCAGATCACGGAACAATGAAGTAAGAAAACATAAAAGAAAGGGAGAGGAGAAACAGAGAGGCAAGGAGTAGCATTAGACCATCATCAAAGACAAAGGAGTAGGGAGGAGAAAATTTAGAAGAAAAGATAGAAAAAGAGAAAAAATAGTTAAGGAAGTCAAGGAGAAAAGGCATAGTCATGAAACAAAGGCAGCAAAGGAGCAAAGGTAGTAAAAGAGAAAAATCAGTTAAGGAAAACAAGGAGCAAAGGAAGATTCCTGAAGAAAAGGCAGAGAAGGAGCAACAGTAGCAAAGAAGCTAATGCAACAGAGAAGCAGTTAAGGCAGAAAAGGAGTAAAGGTAGAAAAACAAGGTCAAGACAGATCAACACATTTAAGGCATGCATCAAGTGTAATAATCTCAAGTCAGAGTAAATAACGAAT
The DNA here is from genome assembly GCA_034641835.2 of Pinus albicaulis. NCBI lineage: Eukaryota > Viridiplantae > Streptophyta > Pinopsida > Pinales > Pinaceae > Pinus > Pinus albicaulis. The sequence continues at coordinate 1,168,655,919 of CM076584.1, read as the reverse complement.
AGAAGAACAATCTTAGGAGAGATCAATGCGTTTAGAAACTGAATAAATATTAGGAGAGATTTGTGTTGAGGAATATAGAACAAGCTCAAGAATAGTAGCATGGAGGAACCAGTGTTGCAGAGCGACGACAATATAAAAAAATAGAAATCAACTAAGGCATAGAATACTTAGAATATTTCAAAATAAGGTGAATGGACGATCAGGATTATATCGCAGAAGTGAAGGCGAGAGATGAATGGTTAAGATGACTTCATAAGTTAAGTTGGTTGTGATGAGGGTTGACCACGTGTGATCATTGCGCATTAGCACACATTGCAGATTTTAGAGGTTACTGTTAAGAGTTCGCATGGTATGGTAAGTTATTTGCAATGCTATGTAGGAAGGATGGAAGGATGCAATGCAATGAAGGAGGAACCATGTGTCAACATTGCACATTAGTGCACGTCGCAGATTTAAGAAGTTACAGTTAAGAGTTCTCATGATATGGTAAGTTGTTTCAATGTGATGCGAGAAGGATGGAAGGATGCGATGTGATGATGGAGGAACCATGTTTCAGCATTGCACATTAGCGCACATCGCTGATTTTACAGGTTACCGTTAAGAGTTCCCATGGTATGGTAAGTTGTTTGAGATGAGATACGGGAAGGATGGAAGGATGCGATGCCATGAGGGAGGATCAACATGTCAGGACTGCACACTAGTGCACATCACAGATTATATGTTTTAGCATTATCTATAAGAGTTAAAATTTTCAGCGAGCGATTACGATAACATAAAGACGTATAGCAAGAGTTTTAGATATGGCGAAGATCTACGATGGAGATTACAATGCAACTTCTCATCGGTGGAATGATAAGATCCATGTTAACGTTATTTGGTAAGTTTCCTGACATGTGATGTGTTGTGATTAGTTCAAGGTATTGTGGGACCCTCCAGCAGGAATTTCCACGTGTACGCTAGAGATTTGGGTTTTTATGTAGTCTAGTTTAAAGTAGCGTTGTTTGATCGCTAATGTATGTATGTTGTATTTAACTCCGAAGTTGCATTCCACTGCTTGTAAAAGGAGAGTTATGTGGTCCATAACCCATAGATCCACGGATTTGGTTAAAGAAGTCGGCTAAGATGAAAAGTTTCATGTAGATGTGGCTGTGAGTAAAACAAAAAAGCTGAACATGGAAAAAAAGACTCGGGTAACAAAAGACAAGTCTAAAAACAACAAGAAAAGGCTCGAGTAAGAAAAAGGACTCAGAGCTCATGCAGAACAATGCAACAACATTGGTCAAGCCGGGAAAAAAGGCAGTCATGCAACACAGTTGGAATCATGGAAAATTTTAGGGGCTAATATTCGCAGGTGGGCTAATTTTCCATAATTTTTCCCAAAAAAGATTCGCCAACTTCAATTTTTTCTAGAAATTATTCACCCAAATTTTACAATATAAAACTAATTTACCTTAAAAATAGCCAACATTATATAGATACTATATATAAAATCATTATAAATTTGAATAATTTTACAAATATATAAATAAATATTTTATAATTTACATATTAGGGACTAGTAAGATTCGCCAATGTTTTAAACTTCAGGATAATTTTCCATGCTTAAAATTTTCCCTGGACTTGGAATATAACTGCAGAAACATAAAAGACAAAGGGAAAACAAGTAGAAAGGAAAAACACATAGAAAATCTAAGAAGTTGAAAGGGATGAATGAAATATTTTAATGTAACTGTAAATATATTATTTGTTTTATATTTTTTTTTATGCAAGGGCAAGTCTGCCAGGGAAAGAAAAAATATATTTGATACTGCAATAATTGTAGATATTGTTGTAGCATCCTGAATATGCTGAGTGAGGAATTGAATGGGTGGAAGGAAAGAGTCATGTCTGTTCACTTCATATTCCCATATAGAGTGCAAACAACCATGAAGTGATCTTTGTAAATGATGTTATTGTAATATGCATAGAGAGGTTAGAGAGTGGAAGAATGAGAGAGTAGATAGAGATGCTATGTAGACATTGAGCTTATATGAAGCAGATTTAAAGGTTGTAAAGGAAACATTGAAGGAGGAGAAAAACCAAGCTGATATCCAGGTAAATCGGCATACGATATTAAGATATTGTGAGGAAGTTGGTGCTTCCATATCAAGTTGTAGTTTGGTAGATGTTCAGTTGTAGTTGGTTGAGGTAGGAGCATCTTATGGGTTGCATCCTATAGAAAAATGCATTGGAGTTGGTGATTTTGTTTCAATTTGTAGCTTGGTAGATGTCCAGCTGGAGTTTGGTGAGGTAGGAGCCTCCTGTGGGTTGTATCCTGCAAAAAATAGATGGGAGCTGGAGCTTTCTTGCAAGTTGTAGCTTGCAGAATTTTGGGTAGTAGCCTCCTGTAGGTTGGAGCCTACAGAAAATTAGTTGTGAGAGGGAGTTGGAGCTTGCCTTTGCATCAAAACAATAATAAGATTTGGTTTTCTCCCTGATGGGTTTCCACTTATATCTGTAGTCTATGTGCTTGATGATTGTGCATTGATGTGACATTTTAATTTTCTTAATTAATTTCTCTACAAACATTAAGTTTGTTGATTCATTAGGTATTAAGCTTCTTATGAACTAAAGGTGTAATTGTGCTGAACGAAAATAATTTTAAATTTCCATGAATGTAATAAACTGATTCGGCCCCGTGCCTTTCAGTTTAGCTAAGATTACATTAATTGTTATCAAGGCCACTTCCTTCTATACCAATTTAACAATTGGAAGGAGATGCAGGTCTCCGAAATGGCTAGCCTAGAAGGATGATCAACAAATAAGTCCCCATTGTTTACTGGCACAAAATTTTCTTTCTGGGAAATAAGAATGAATACATACATAATGTATATAGGAATATAAGTTTGGGCTATTTTGGAAGAATGATATGCTCCAAAGGATACTGACACAGAGAAAGAATCCAAACAAGATTTCATAGCTAATGCAAAAGAAATGAATGCAATTTTGATCAGTCTTTGTGAGTTAGAATTTATTAAAGTAGTGCATAGTAAGACTCCAAAATATATATGGGATACCTTAGAAAATATCCATGAGAGAGATAAAAAGGTGAAGATGGCCAAACTGTAAGCTTATACAACTCAGTTTCAAAATCTAAAAATGAATGAAGATGAAGGTGTAGCCAGTTTCTACTTAAAGGTTGTAGAGTTGTGAATAACATGATATCTCTAGGAGAAACCATTAAGGAATGCATGATAGTGCAAAATATATTGATATATTTACCATCGAGATTTAACCCTAAGGTTTCTGCCATAGAAGAAACAATAAACTGGGAAACCTTGACCATGAACCAATTACTTGGAAACTTTATAGCTTATGAGATGAGACTTCCAAGGGAAATTCAACTGTGAGGGAGGCAACCTTTTAGACAAAAAAGTGCATAAAATATAAGGAAGATACATGCTCATGCTCATATGAAGAAGAGGCCAAATTCATCAAAAGATTGAATAGAGGCACGAGTAAGAACAAAGGTAAAATTCCATTTAAGTACTTTAATTTTGGAAGAGTGGGGTACTATGCTTCAAAATGTCCTCATAAGAGAGCAAAGAACCAACCACAAGAGACAGAGAAAGAAAATATTAATAATTGGCAGAAAGGGAGGAGATTTAATAGAAAATCATTTTATGCATAGGAATATAGCAGTGCATCTAAAAGCTCAGATGAATCCTCAAATGAAGAAGGAAGCTCTAAATTTTTGTTTATGGCCAAGGAAGAGTCTGAAGGATTCCTTCTGGAAGATGAGGAAGAAGGTGAGGTAGATCTTTAGGGGGAGCTAATGAGTGCCCTAGAGGAAATAGGCAAACTTAAACTCAAGTGTAGAAAATAGAAAGACATTCTCCTGAAATATGTAAAGGAAGAGCCAGGTTTGGAAAACTTCATTCAGTTGAAAGTAGAACTTGAAGAAGCTAAGAAGGTGGAAGAAATTTTGATAAAGAAAATAAAGGATAAAAATCGAGAGAAAGAGAAATTGGAAGAAGAAGTAGTATGCATGAGAAAGAAATTAGAGAAGGCCCAAAGGGAATTATCTATGAATACTCCATAGATGAAAAGCTCCGAAAAATTGGACAGAATAATAAATGCTCAAATATCTCCTCTTATAAATACCGATATAGGCTATGAAGGAGAAAAAAGTAAGTACAAGGTTGAAGATAACAAGAATATCACTTTCGTGAAAACTGTAATAGAAGAAAATGATAACTCTCAGCAATCTGAGATTATAGTAGCTAGAAGACTGATAGAAGAAAGGAGAAGGTTTTGTAAGTAGCTTGGGGATGATATTACCACCAAGGAAAACTCAGAGAATGCAGAAAATGAGAAATATGATGAAGAAACCCAAAAGAGATCCAAATAATTAGAAGCCAACAAGACCTTGATGGGTAATGAAGTAAACAAAAACAAGCAACAACCTCAAATGAAAATGAACGAAATGAAGAAACATTCAGCTGCAAAAGGCTCATACACTCCTAAATATGAATTTAATAAATTCGGAAGATGTCAAAGGAGGTTCTTTCCTCTGATAAGAAGTATCATGTTTTTTTCCTGCCACAAACCTGTACATATTGTGGCATACTATAAGAAAAATAAAATCTAGTCCAATCAACCAAAGATGTATAAAATGAAAAGACTACCTCAAGAAAACAAATGGAGAGGAAAACCTTTGACCAGGTACATTAATCATTTCCATGGCTACTATTTCTCGTGCAATGAATTTGGACATAAAGCTGTTGAATGAAAATTATGTTCAAAAGGGGGAACAAAATTCCATACATCAACTCAACCTTAGCTAAGTAAAATAAGATGTTATTCATGCCACAAGCTTGGTCACAAATCAAAAATATTGTAAGCTTCCATATACATTAAAGAACTCTAGGCAGATGATGGAATCCAATCAAATCAAACAAAATTGTGAATCAAAAAGAATTGAAGACATTATGAAGAATCCTAATAAAGTATGGAAGGAAAAGAGAAAGGGGGAGCTTGCTACTTCAATAACATAATGAATCGATCATAATCTCAGGGGGAGATTCTCTAGGAAGCAACACAAACATCCAACAAGTAATAGATAAGAAGCAACATCGCAGGGGGGAGAAGTTAATAAAAAATCCCCATAGAATTAGTCTAAGAAGAGCTCCTTGGAATAAGAACAAATAAAAGTTTAGGAAGGCAAAGGAAAATTCCTCTAACAGATAACTATAGAGGAAGAAGTATACCTAAAGCATTCAATAGCCAGCAGGTTGATGGAAGGAGAGAAGGCAACAAAAAACCATGATGGTAGAAAGAACATCAACCATGAGCACGTAAGATAAGAAGACAACATCACACTATGTGATCAATGGTTAAAATCACAAAAATTAATTTTTTAGCTATAGAACTGGAAATATCTATAGAGGATGATCACACTGTGCATCACAATCCAAGTGTTAACAATGAAACGAAATCAAGAAGGATGAGTAAGGGAAATGCTTATCATCATTATATCATCACATCGTTCATCAATAGAAGGTCCTTGTGGAGGAAAGCAGTTAAATGAGTGATAAAGTTATGAGTTGTTTTTCCTTTTAGATTCAAACTAAATAAATTGAAGATTTATTCCTAAATAAATTTATGTTAGAATAGTTGAATTGTATATAGAGAAGGAATGACTCAGGAGCAATCCTAGAAAGGAATATGCAGTGACATTCCTTTAAAACAAAATGACAGAATAAGAGAAAGATTAATGATGCCAGGATCAGATTTAGTATATTGATGACTATTGTTCAGAACAAGAGAGAGCTCAATACTAGAAATTATGAAGGTTGTCTTAACAATGGGTGTATGTGCGAGCTAAAGTGAAATTACTACATGGATTATCAAATTAATATCAATTGGTATCAATTGGTATCAATTGGTATCTGGAACAAGCATCCTACCTATCACTAGGCTACCAAGTGTTATAAGTGGAACAATGGTATGGTACAAGTCCTTGGGATCAGAGTGTTATGGAATAAGTACATCAAGGTAATATTAATAGCATAATCAACATTATAGTATATCTATATTAAGCTCTAGTTTCTCTGATAATTGCAAAGTCTTCTCTAATTGTAAATACTAGAGAATGTCGAGTTGCATTATTAAAGAATGAAAAGGTCAATAAAAGTGCTAAAGGGTTATTATATTGCTTACATATGAATTATTCTATTGAGAATTGAAGCAGTATCTATTTCAAGATATAATTGCATGCCTTCCTCAAGTCAGTACAAATATATCTTCAAGGCCTCTTTCTTAAGATCATTCATAAAACTATGTGAAGTCTGCCTGCTAAAATTTCAATTAAACAACTTGAAGATGTTTTGCTGAAAATCATTATGATAGAACAACTAAGTATCTGAATTGTGAAGAGCTAGTTGTGTTAATATTACTATTGAAGCTCAAGAGTCTCTTATTGCTTCATCTAAAAGCCTACTTCAGCAAAAAGGTATTTCTCGTATTTAACCATTGGAGAGGGGTTTATGATTGATATACATACCCCCTTATGTCATAAATAATATTTCATAGTTGAGAAGTGAGACTGACCAATCCATTTAATGTATCTAGCCTCAAGGTTTTGTTTTGAAAATATTTTGTACAATATTAAAGTCATTTGGTCTCTTAGATTGAAAGATATTGTCTAATCTTACAATAAGTTGTAAGTTCTAGTTTGATTCATTGTTCACGTCATCTTCAATAACTTTTGGCTTGTAGTGATTATATCTTAAGAAGTTTATCACATATCACCGCTATCAAGAAGTAGGGCGAAAAAAATAAAGAACATTCTATGGTGACATGCCTTCCAACATTCTCATGAGTTTGGGATATCATCAATTTGTTGTGTGTATTCATACAAGTTTAGTTATTTTCAAAGTGTTCTCCCAACAACTCTTGTACTCCAGTCTGGAGCAGCAAAGTATAAAGTCAGAAGAAGAAAGCCTATACACAACTCAGAGAGAAGTAATGAAAGGATAGAAACTAAATTGGAAAATGTGAAACCCTTTTCCATTAATGTCAAAGGGGGAGGAAAGGCAAGCAAAAGAAGAAAGGCTCTTCTGAAAAGCAAGCCGAGGAAGAAATAAACCTCTCATAAAAGGGGGAGGAAGTCTTGGAGGAAATATTGTAGTGTTGGAGGAATTGTTTCCATTAATGCCAAATGGGGAGATTGTTGGAAATATTGTCATTTATGGCAAAGGAGCACAATGGAGGACCACCTAAACTATCATTAATGCAAAGGATAAGATAAGCAACAACAATAAGGCAAAGAAGTAGATTAGGAAATAATGATGTAATAAAAAATAAATTAAAGGAAGAGGAGCAGCAGAGAGGCAAGGAGCAGCATTAGACCATCAGAAAAGACAAAGGAGGAGACACGATAAAATTTTGAAGAAAAGGAAGCAAAGGAAGAAAAATATAAAACGCAGTTGAGGCAGACAAGAACCAAAGGGAGAGTTGTGAAGAAAAGGCAGCAAAGGAGCAAAGGAAACAAAAGAGAAAAATTCATTAAGGAAGATAAGGAACAAAGGTATATTCATGAAGTAAAGGTAGACAAGGAGCAAAGACATCAAAGAAGAAAACGTAGCAGAGAAGCCATTAAGGTAGAAAAAGAGAAAAAGAAACAAAACAAGCTCAGGAGAGTTTGATGAGTTGAAGGCGTGCAACAAGCATAATAATCTCAAGTCAGAGTGAAAAACGAATAGAAGAACAAGTTCATCAGAGAGCAGTGCATTTAGAAACTGAATAAAGCTCTGTAGAGATTTGTGTTGAAGAATAGAGAACAATATCAGGAGGAGTAGCATTGAGGAGCCTATGTTGTAGAGAAGAAAGAATATAAACAAACAAAATTCGACTAAGGCAGAGAACACTTAGAATATTTCCAAAAAAGGTGAACGGATAGTCAGGATTAGATTGCAGAATTGAAGGCAAGAGATTAATGGTTAAGATGAATTTGCAGGTAAAGTTGGTTGCGATGAGATACAATGAGGAGCAACCACATATCAACATTGTGCATTAGTGCACATCGCAGATTTTAGAGGTTACCGTTAAGAGTTTACAAGGTATGGTAAGTTGTTTGCGATGTGATTAGGGAAGGATGGAAGGATGCGATGCAATGAGGGAGGAAGCACGTGTCAGCATTGCACATTAGCACACATCACATATTTCAAAGGCTATCGTTAATATTTCACATGGTATGGTAATTTTTTTGCAATGCAATGCGGGAAGGATTGAAGGATGCGATGCGATGAGGGAGGAACTATGTGTCAACATTGTGCATTAGCACACATCGCTGATTTTACAGGTTACCGTTAAGAGTTCGCTGATGCAGGAAGGGTAGAAGGATGCGATGCGATGAGGGAGGAGCCATGTGTCATCACTGTGTAGTAGTGCACACCACAGATTATATGGTTTAGCGTTATCGATAAGAGTTAAAATTTTGGGCGAGCGATTGTGATAAGACAAAGAGGTATAGAAAGGATGTTAGATCTGGTGAAGATCTACAGTGGAGATTACAACACAACTTCGCATCAGCGGAATGATAAGCTCGCTATTAAGTTTGTTTGGTAATTTTTCTGAAATGTGATGTGTTGTGATTGGTTCAAGGTATTATGGGACCCTCCAATAGGAAGTTCCGGGTGTATGCAAGATATTTGGGTTTGTGTGTAGTCTGGTTTAAAGTAGTGTTGTTTGATCGCTAATGTATGTATGTTGTATTTAACTACAAAGTTGTATTCCACTACGTCTAAAAGGACAGTTATGTGGGCCATAACCCACAGATCCATGGGTTTTGTTAGATAAGCCGACCAAGATGAAAAGTGTCATCTAGATGCAGTTGTGAGTCAAAAGGAAAAGATGAACGTGGAATAAAATACTTGGGTAACAAAATAAAAGTCTGAACACAACAAGAAAATGCTCTGGTAAGAAAAATGACCTGGAGCTCGTGCAGAAAAATACAACAGCATGGGTCGAGTGAGGCAAAAAAGCGATCGTGCAACAAAGTTGTAATATAACCACAGAAACATAAAATTCAAAGGGACAACATGCAGAAGAGGACAAACACACAAAAAATCCAAGAAGCTGAAATGGTTGAATGAAATATTTGAATGTAACTATAAATATATTATTTGATTTATATTCTTTTTGATGCAAAGGCAAGTCTCCCAGGGAAAGCAAAACTCCAGTTGATACTGTAATAATTGTATATATTACTGTAACATCTTGAATATGATGAGTGAGGAAATGAATGCATGGAAGGAAAGAGTCATGCCTATTCATTTCATATTCCCATATAGATTCCAAAAAGCCAGAGTGATCTCTATAAATGATGTTATTGTAATATTCATAGAGATTTTAGAGAGTGGAACAATGAGAGTGACTAGATAGAGATGTTGTGCACATGTTTAGCTGATATGAAGCAGATTTGAATGCTTGGAAGGAAGCATTGAAGAATGGGAAAAAAAAGTTGATATCCAGGTAAATCAACATATGATCTTAAGATAATGTGAAGAATTTGGGGCTTTCATATCAAGTTATATCTTGATAGATGTCCAGTTGTAGTTGGTTGAGGTAGGAGCCTCATGTGCGTTGTACCCTGCAGAAAAGTACATGAGATTTGGTGCTTCCATTTCAAGTTGTAGCTTGATAGATGTCCAGTTGAAGCTAGGTGAGGGAGGATCCTCCTCTGGGTTGTAGCCTATAGAAAATAGATGGGAGTTGGATCTTCCTTGCAAGTTGTAGCTTGCAGAACTTCGGGTAGTAGCCTCCTTTACGTTGCAACCTACAAAAAATTAGTTGTGAGAGGGAGTTGGAGCTTTCCTTTGCATAAAAAAAAAAATAAGATGTGTTTTTCTCCCTTATGGGTTTTCACTTCTATCTGTTGTCTATGTGCTTGATGATTGTGCGTTGATGTGATGTTTTAATCTGCTTAATTGAGTTTGTTGATTCATTATGTATTAAGTTGCTTATGAACTGAAGGTGTAATTGTGTTGAATGAAATGAATTTTAAATGTCCATGAATGTACTAAACTGAGACACCCCCCTCTGAGTTTAACTAAGAGTTCATCAACGTATTGGGCTGAAATTTATAGGTATTTTTCATTAGAATATTACACACTTCCTATACAAAAATTACGAAAACCTAGTTCCTAGTTTGTGAGATATCTTTAGTTTAATTTCTCCATTTTGTATTTTTTAAATTTTAATTTATTATTATTTTTAAAATAAAACTACATATTTTTATTTAAGTGATACAAATAAAATTGAATTAAATTTTTGTTAGAAAAAGGAAAAAAATCAAATTGAAGATTAAAGATGAAAATTAATTTAGGCAATTTTGACATTGTAAAAAACTTAAACCATTCCTGAAAACATTTCAAAGCCATTTATTCAATTCCTACCTTTTTATCTTCCAGGTCACAACAAAGCACAAAACGAGAGCATACTTTGAAATTTAACAATTTTTTTTTTTTTTTTCAAATCTGAAACTTAAAACGCATAGGAGAAAGATAAGACATCAAATTTTTATCTGTTCATCTTCCATGAATCTCCATTTTCCTCATAGATATTCCTGCTAATGTTTGGTTAATGAAGTGTATCTTACTGCACCATAATGAAATCACAAAACAAAAAAATAATCATGGGTTTACTCCTTTATTCTATCCTACTCTACCTAGATAAACAAAAAATGAAAATTTTTTTTCAATTATATTCATATTTACAATGTAACCATCTATGAATCAAGATCTCTAGTGTGATCATATCTAATGCTGAAAAATATATCTCTATATCCTCTAGGATATCAGAGACCAATTGTACTTTTGGTGACAATATTTGTTGAAGAATGATGGCATGTTGTGGCTTAGTAACTTCTTGGAAACAATATTCATTGTAGTCCTTTCTTCCCTAGTTTTTTCATTAGTTATCATGCATTGAAATTCTTTTGGAAATTTCCCTTCATTCTCTAAAGGGTACCAAAGATATGGAGACAAACATGATAAAAATTTTCCAATTTCTAGCTCGAATTCCTACTTCTCATCAGTTTCATTCCAATGGATCTCTTGTTCTTTTATTTATTTTTGGGATGAAACTCTATCCTTTTTGGCTATTCTGGAACTAGGACACCAGCTTGAATAAATTAGCAGAAAACAACACATTCTTATCCAAGAAAACTAGCACATTAGCTACCCCTATATTTACATAAACAACTGTAACCTATGTCAAATAGATAATTTAAGCCACACTACTATAGCCAACAATGGCTAGGTAACAGATGAAGAAATCTCGTGTTGAGTTCCCCACAAGACTAACTCTCACTCAACAAATTTTGTACATATAATTATTCAAAAACACTGATTCCTCTCTCTTGGATTGATTCTACATGCATTTGGCCATTATTTATCATTTCCCATAAGCTTACAATGGGTAGAATTAAGAAAATATAATAGCTTATCTAAATGCTAAAATGACTCCATAAGTGACCCAAAAGTCACTCCATAAATCATAGTTTTTTATTTCTAAAATACCTCAATAAATCATCCACAAATCCATCCATAAATCATATTTTTCTAAATTATAAAACGACTCAATAAATCATCCCTATAATCTCTCATAGTTTTCAAGGTAGATTTGCTTTTACCATATGGAAAAAACATCACCTATCCATCTATTTTCGAAAACTATGAATTATTAGGTCTAAAGCTCATAAAATATACCAACTTGGAAAAAACAATTTATTTACAAAAGAGAATATAAATTCTTCTAAAAAATTAAGACCCCATTTTTAATTTTATTTTTATTTTTTTTATTTAGTTTTTTTATTTTCACAACAATATTTAATGGCTCGAAAGCTTTAATGTTCCTGCATCAATAGTCCTCAGTGAAAATTTTTCAAGAATAAAGTTACTATCTTCACCCTTCTATTATCATAGTCATTTCTGTTTCATCAATATTCAAATTATTTTTGCAACAAATTCTTCAAGAAACTATTTCTTTACATGCATCCACGCATTTACTTATACAGATATAAAATTTAATTAGTAATATTTTGTAACATGTAATAAATAAATTTTAGTATATTTTTTAGGGTAGCTTACAATACGGATATTAGGTTATCCTCCCCTTTAAAGAGAACACCATCCTCTGTGTTCTTCTCTAGTTGGAACTTTTAACATTTACTAATACTATAAGAATATAAATAACCAAAAGGGGAATCCTTTCCCCTTCAGAATGAAGGATTTTTATGTTCAATAAGTAAAACTAATAATTTTTATGAATAATCATAATCATTTATGGCTACAAAAATAAACAATTTATACTTTCCTTATGATAGCCCAGCCCTCCAACTGTGTGTAATATTAAATCAACACTTGTTGGTAACCGTGATAGGTTACAGGTCCCACTTAACTTTTCAACTATGGGTTAATACACACATTAATGTTATTATTAACATTTCGGTTTTTGCGTTGTTATATTTAAATATGATCCGAAAGTCCGTGGATCGGATCCAGTTTGTAATCTCCCTGCAATTATTTACCTTCCTTTCCGCTGTTCCTTGGGTGCCACCTGTCGATCTTCTCGATCCGGTCACCTCCCGCCTTTTGACAAACCCTACCCTCGATCTACTGTCATTTTCACTTGTTCACTTGTGTTGCGGGCTCTCCGTTCTGCTCTGCCGAGTTTATGTTGATGCCTTCCGGTGTTTTTTTTCTATTCTGTGCGACGAGGTCTTCACTGAGAACGAAAACCCTGTCGATTTCTTGTTTTGTGCTTATGGTATGACTGTTTTTGTAGTCAAACTAAGTCAACCCTGTTGCTCTGGACTGTATTGGGTTTGTAGGTTTGCTTACTCTGGTTTTGTAACTGTTCTTTTGGGTGTGACAGGACGGTCATTCGGCTCCACGCTCATGGCTCGGATCATTCGACCATTTCCGCATCCGAGGTAAGTTAATTTTCCATGCTATAACTTACCCTACACATTTCTCAGACTCTTATGTACTCTGCTCCTTGTTATCAGGTTCTGGCTGTCAATTTCGGCCTTCTCTCGCAACGCCGCCTCTTCAATCACAGGTAAACGCTATAATGTTTGTGATCTCGTTTCTATTGCAATGTACTCTCGTCTTCTCCTTCCAGTTTCTGGCACTTCCAACTTCTAACCCGCTTTCTCCTTTGTTCGTGCAGATTACCCAAGGTTGCTGGCCACCAAGGGTTCGTTCTCTGCAATTTCAAGAAGCAAAACAAAACCGGCTCGATTCAACCAAACGGGTAGGGTCGTTCCGACCACGAATATGTCATTAGCTTCGTAATAGGGTTTTGTTTGTTACTGGTTCCCGCTCTTTTTGTGGTTACAGTCTCATGGGCCGTTTTTTCCCAAACTCTGCTCTGTCATTTCATGGCACGAATATTTCTTTGTATGTTCTATTTTAGTTAGAAAAGGTTTAACAGTTGGCCGTCATGTGAGCACTGTCTTCTCGGCTCAGAAACCCTTCTGTGCACTCTTTGTTTGTAATGGACAGTGGGTTTACAGTTTATTTGAATAAAACGACTCTTGTTTGCTTTAAAGATACTCTTATTCTTTTCAAATGCTTCTATGGGATTGTATGCTTTACCTGGAAATTCATTGGTGACTGTTTATAATGATGACTGGATGTCCTTTACTCTTTCGCTGGAAATTTGGTCCTTGTGTGCTGTGACCTTCGTTCTCTGCTTGCGCAAACTCTATCTTCGTCCTGGACAGCTATGGCTTCGCCTTAAGCCGAAAATGCTCTCTGTCTGCGAGGGTTTCAACCTCTGGTCATGGGTTTACAGTACATAGTTATCTAGAATGAATTCAGTTCTTTGTTCTATTGGTTACAAATGAATTTCTATTTGTAATGGTTTCAACTCTTAGCTATTTCCAATTACAATGTACATCAGTAATAATAATGAAATGAACACAGGAATTCAATGCATAAAATAGTTTGCTGTGGATTTAAGTTGGAAAATATTTTTCATTACAGAAAGAATGTCATTCTTCTTGTCTTTTCTGGCTGGAGATTCGAACCCTACAACTTATCTTTTCTCTGTTTTTATGCTTGCAAGGTATAACAGTTTCTTGCTTTCCGTTCAACTGTTCAACCAGCCTCCGTCTAATTGTTTAGCCAGTTCTTTTAAAAGGAAATAAACAACTGCTAACTAACTGCCCAAACTAAAACAGTTCATAACCCTAATCCTACTGTCTTTAACTAATTTCGGAAAAATAAAGAAATTAACAATAAAAATAACAAGTTTAATAACATGTCCAACAATACGTGAAATTTTGGTTTCCTTTGAGATAGTCAACCGCCTTCTGTCTCCTCGGAGCTGGATGGTCCTGCATCATCTTAACTTACCAATTCTTCAATTTTTTTATAAGAAAAAAAAATATCTATACTAAGCTACCGTTACCTACCAATTACTCTGACACTCATGGTTACTTTATGAAAAAACTTTAACTATAGGTCTTTCCACAACTTCCACGAAAATCACCCCACAATGTATAATCAATGAATTCAATCACATTAATCACAACATTTTCAATCAAATGAAATATTTTCAACTATGAATCACTTATGCAATTTCAAGTGATATTTTACTCAGAATACTTCTATAAGTACTTGGATATTACTTAACTCTATACTTATAATAGTCATATATCACTACTCCAAGTGCACCTTTTCTTGGCCCCCGATAAATACATACACATAATACTTTTACAAATACTCTGAGAGAATCTATCACTCTAATCATCACAATGATCAATAACTACATCAATTGCATATTGTCTTAGCCCATGTTAAATAAATTCACAAGATTGGTAATACAATAGAGATACCTACATTTCCAGTTATTCATTTCTAAGCTATAGGATCCTTTCTTGTCATAAAGTACATAAAATGCTAACACAAATATCTAGGAAATTCGTCTTTAATACATCATTTATCTAATTCATTACCTTTTTCTACTATGAGAACCACATCAAGAAACATATTGAGGAATTGAGCATGTTCCTCCTGACCACAAACTCCCTTTGTAATTTAACCTCAAGCTAAGATTTACTTACTGAAATTAACAACGTCATTGATTCCTTGGTGGTTTATTTTAAAAGTTTCCTTCCCAAAAATTTCTAGCAATGTCCCTCTTTTGGGTCTGCCAACCGTTTTGACTGGCCTTTTATTTTTTTATTTTTCAAAAAGTTTCTTTCCTTTTTCTTTAAGGCCTACCTTTTTCTCATGCAATTCTTTATTTCAGCAAGACTTAATATATTTCTCTAGCTGATTTATTTAATACGGTCTTTCTCTCCCATCATATTAAATCTATTTATTTTGAATTATTTTCTCCTAGTAGTTTTTATGAGATTTTTAGGAAAGTTTCATCTTAAAATTAACCACCAACAATCTCTTTCCTCAATATTTTTTAGAATTTTTTTATTTGTTAATAATAATTAATCAGTTACATGATAATAATTAAATTTATTACATCATCACAAAAGTTTAAACATGGCTTCCATAACTATCCATTCCAAAAATATCCCATGTCTAAAATATCAACATTAACATAGGAAACATATGATACCTATCAATCGCATATACATAAGTACATACAGGTGATATTCATTTCAACTTTTGACATAATTATCAACATTTAGTTTTAATAAAGCAATACAAACCTTGCATATTTTAACATTCAACATTATACCTTATCATATGTAGTTGTAATTCACATTGCAACATTTTACCTTTCATAGGTTCTTATGTTGCCATTAAGCCACCGCTCCTTAATCACATCAAAAATATTAGTCACAACTATTTTTAATAATATCATACCTTCTATTATGCACAAAAACATTTTCCAAATTCATTCACGATGAATTTCACTTTCACATGCATCTATGTTTTCAATATCTCAACACATAGAAAGGTATTGGTCTTGTTACTTTCGGTAAACAAAATTCTATAATAGTACTATGTAACAACATGTTGTAATATTATTATATGCATTCAAAGTAATATAATAAGCAGGGATACATCCTCTAGATGTTAATTTTTTCTGCATAAGTTACTTTTTCCAAAACAATAGTTAAGGAAACATTACTTTAATAATTGTCATACCGATATTTTCTAACTCATGAAACATGCCATTTCATTTATGCCTATGCATATAACTACCAATAATTAATAAATACTACAATATTCTAGTCATTCACACATAATTATATTGGTTAATCAAAGTAGTTATGCCAATGGGTTGAATTACCATCCAAATTTTCTTATTGCAATGAAAATTGGAAACACCATGTTTCCACACCATGATGGACTTTTATTATTATATTTACTATGCTTCATCACTGAAATATTCACACACACTAAATGAATTTCTAAAATATCTAATCAACATATGTGTTAAGTATAAGATGCAAACCAACTAACAACATCATATAATCATCAATTTGTAAGGTTTTGAGGTTTAAACAAATAAGATAATCAAAATTATTTCATCACCTTTAGTTCTAAAATTATTATAGGAGAGCTATCAAATCAGTCACCTCAAAAATACGCTTGTATCATGTTCCAAATTCTTTGTCACCTTCAAGAACTTTCAATCATATGTGTTCATGGTTAAACTAATACTCACTTGTGTAATCATTGTATTTTTCTTGCATATGCATAAAATCTTAACTAGAAATTCAATCATTCAAATACACATATTATGATAAGTGTCTAAGTATTAATAAAAATTATTGTAACAATCAAAACATTCCCAATTCCACAATGTATTGTTATCAGTAGACAAAAAATATGAAAAACTACCACATTAATTTTTTTACAACTTGCAAAAAGATTTAATCCAAATCAATTCATGCATATAATTTTTGATAATTCGTCATGTAATACTAGATAGCTAATGCTTCCAACCATATTAAATTCAATCATGATAGAAATAAATCACTAAATAGCCATTATAGTCAATATTTACCACTTGAATCATTCTTCCTTTTTACTGCTAAATAGGTTCTTTCAGTTTCTTTTAAACATTTTATTGTTGTGTTCAAGGATAAACACCACCTTTCTACATTCATTTGTTTCAAACATAATTGCTATATTTTTTCATGATTTATAAGCAATGCATTGTAAATTAATCATTTTCCTTAAAAGGTCCCATTAACATTAAATGATGTAGCTCCAAAAATGGCTCGATCACAAAATTCCAGAATTCAAAATTAAAGTCACTTAATAAGATATTACACAACTTTGCTACCCATACAAGTTAGAAAATGCAAGCTCTGTTTTTCATGTCTACAAGAAAAAAAACTAGAACGACCATTACATCGGGTTTGTATGGTAGATAAACCAGATCAAACCCTCATCGAGAAGGCTTCAAGTTGGTACCTAAAGAAGTGCGATGAAGTAGAAAACTAATAAGAGACTAGCGGGATGGAGTGTGATGGAATTGGGCGTAGTAGAAGAAGAGTGATCGAGTTGAAGCGAATAAATAGTGACGAAATTGTTCCCTTAGTCTGGACTACAATGTGACTAATGAGCTAGATGGGCACTATACATGAGAGCACTTAGCATTGCCGAAACGGTGGGAAAAGTTTGAAAGAAACCACACCAACCCCATTAATTCACATTGTCTGATGTACATCCAGCTGGTCCTATCCGAGTAATGTCGATCCTTGCCTGGAAAACCCTTGACACTCATCTCTGCCAGATTCTAGAGCAACCGGGCACAACAGGAAATCTTCCAATTAAATTAGAAAGATGCCCCCTCATCAAAACATAACCCCCCATTTTTTTAACGAGTTCCAAATTGCAGGAAAAATAAACAAGAAGAAAGGATGAGTACAAGCATTAAAGGGATGCAACCGTTGTGTGGGAAACCTCTGCATAATTCACCTCTGGTTGGAAACAATGCAACTCCTGTAAGTTGTTGTGCTCAAATAGTTTCCTTTGCCTGGGGCCCAACATCTGCAATTCCTGCTCTGTGATCCGTGTACTTTCCTCTAGTGTGAATTCTTCCCACTATACCAAGTACCTGTTATATTGTCCTTGGCAAGTTTGAACAATCTTCTTATCTAGGATACACGCTATCTGTTTCTTTTTCCTGCGTGGAATGGATTGTTTCCAATCCACCTCCTCATCGTTGCAATTACCCTGATCCATCCCATGGAATGCATATAAATCAGAAAAATTAAACACCGGTGAAATAGAAAGATCAGTGGAAAAATTAACCGTATAAGCATTGTCATTGATTTTCTTAAGAATATTTCAATGACCAATCTTCTTGTACTTTAACTTGTTGTAGGTTCCTCTAGGAAACTTCTCTTTCCTCAAGTAATCCATTAAAAAATATCCCTCGTTAAAGACTTGAGGGCGTCATCCAACATCGGTTAGCATCTTGTATTGTTGGTTACTGTCTTGAAATGTCTGTCTCACTACAAGAAAAAAGCACATTGGTGAGGGTCATGCTTGTGACGGACCTTTAAGGTCCATCACCAATGTCACATATGGTGACGGCCTTTAAAAAATCGTCACTGTAAGTGTATATAGTGATGGTCCTTTATGGTCCGTCACCAAAGACATTTTAAATGACACTTTTGGTGAGGGTTGTGGAAGGCCCGTCACTAATTCTCTCTTTGGTGACACTTCTAGTGACGAACTTTTAATGACCCTCACCAATGCTCTTTTTGTTACTTTTGGTGACGGTCAAAAAATGTCCGTCATCATTGATCATTAAAAAACCGTCACTGTAAGTGTATATAGTGATGGTCCTTTGTGGTCCGTCACCAAAGACATTTTGAATGACACTTTTGGTGAGGGTCGTTAAAGGCCCATCACTAATTCTCTCTTTGGTGACACTTCTAGTGACGAAGTTTTAATGACCCTCACCAATGCTCGTTTTGTTACTTTTGGTGACGGTCAAAAAATGGCCATCATCATTGATCATTCCAATGAGTTTTTGATGATGCTATGTACCTGTTAATATATTTTTTTGTCAAAATTTAACGATTTAATACCATTATTGTGGAGTATTTTTTATAATATGTCCAAAGCCATAGTGGTTAGGGTCAGTGAATTTTTTAGAAGTAATTAGTGTGTATCATTTCCCTACAGTAATAACTAGTCAAATAGAGATTTCCTATGAGTCAACAGATGATTCATATATATTAAGTTTATTATCTAGAAAATTCCCTTTAGATAAAGTTCCAATATTGTGTGTAGGAAATAAATTATTTAATACATAATCAAGCTTTGACAATTCTATTAATGAGAAAGACCTAACGATCCTCACCAATCTGGGCACGCCTTAATTAATTAATGCTTTGGCACACACTAACATTTCTTAGCACCCCACATGTATTGGAACATCTTGTGATGACACTTACGCCCAAGCACATGGTGACATGCGCTGGCACAACATCGTACTCTGCTAACATGTGTTGGAATGCTGCATATAGTCCCTAGCATTCCCTGGAACACCTTGGTTGAATGCATTGACATACATTAGAACTTGGCACACAATGCCACTTGGCATGTATTGGGACCTATTATTAGTGTGCCTAGCATGCCCCTTTTCAAAAAGATAAAGTCCTGACTTATTAACCCTCTTATTGGTTCGTCCTTTTGTTGCCTTGACACATATTGACATACCCTAGTCCCCTGCACCACATCCTTAGCACCCAGCATGTATTGGCATATCTTGGCACTATTAATTGGCACATGATATAATTAGCACACCCTGGAACTCCCAAGCACACTTTGGGAATTATTGACATGCCTTCATATTCCCTAGCATGCCTTACCAATGCTTATCATACCTTGTCAGTCCCTCCTTGGCATGACAACTAACACTCATTAACACTAGTCTCTGGCGCACGTTCCTCATATTCATTAAATTTCATGAATTTTTACTTAGTGCTCCCTTAATTTTTTTTCCTAGTAATCCTTAACACTCATGAACATGCATTATCACTCTCTAGCACACTTTAGCACTCTTCAACATTCCCTTCCACTTCATAACATGCATAACACTAGTTCCTGACACATATTGGCGCTTGGCATGTGTTGGTGCTTGGAAAGTCTTAGCATGTGTGGAATATGTTGAGATGCCTTGGTATGATTTGGCATGGTTTAATATTAATTTTATTTGTGATTATCAGTTGTTGGAAAGTAGATGAGAAGCAACAAAGGAATACTTGGCACTTAGAATGCACTAAGACTTTGCACTTGGCACCTATTGTTGCCTAGTGTTGGTGTGCCTAACATGCCCCTCTTGGAAAAGGTAAATTGATGACTTATTAACCCTCTTATGTGTTCATTTCCTTGTAGTTTAAATTTTTTCTCCCTTTTGTTGTCTTGAAATTCCCTGACATGCATTGACACACCCTTGCACATCTTGGCATGCCTTATCACTTAGCACATATTAGCATGTTTGACATGTATTCCCACTATCTGGCACATCAAGGGGGTGAAGAGAGATGTAGTCCTAAAGCAGGTCGAGTACGAGGGCGAGTAAGGGTTGCTAAAGAGAAGTCATGATCATCCTCCAAGAGCAAGATCATCATGTGAGTGTTCAGAAGAATGTTACATACCTTAAGGGTCGGTTTGCGCTAGGAAGTAGGATGACATATTGTTGGTTCTCTTCTGGCAGATAGAGCTTAAGAGAGGTTTCTCATGAGAATCTGGGCATGTGATTTCAATGGTGTCTTTGTGTGAAGGCCGCATCAAATTCTGAAATGTTGAAATTTACAACAAGAAACAATGAGATTGGAAACCAGAAAGGACAAAAAAAATGCACCCACACTGGTGAGGAATTTTAATGCACTAGGAGTGAGGAATGTGGGGCGTCTAATTTATTTTTCCCTTAATTAAATTGGACAATAAATTGTAATTTCATCTCATAACAACTTGTGTTAGTTAATTAAGTCATGGTGACCGAGTTAGCTCAAGAAATTCAAGTACTTGAGGGTCTAAGATGAGGCATCTAGAGGGATTCTAATATTTTTTGGGTCCAGTTGAAATTGATGCATTAGTGGGGTGCAAGTGTAATTAACTCAATTAAATGCGTTAAAATCAGTTTAACTGGTTCTAACTAAGTTATGAGCTAACGAGAGGTCTAGTGAATTAAATTAGATTTAATTCACAATGAGTGATCAATCATCTGACTGATAATTCGCTATTAATAGTTGTATGCATGTTAGTTTCGAGGAATACCCAGTTGAGACAGAGGTTAAAGGGAACATAACTATCAGTTGTATTCAGAGAAAATTTCCCATGTGAAATTATAGAGTCATTGGGATTCCATAATGGATTGTGCAATCAAGGAAGATTGATTTTCCTAATTAATAAGCAGTTAATTCCCTAGCTAGGATTGTATGAGCAAGGCAGGCTGAAGTAAGGATCAAAATTGGCTAAGTACTAGACCGAGTTTGCCTAGATCAACGGGAGACAATTGACAGAGTGTCGGAGAATCTCATGAGAGATTAAGCATTAATGTTTTATTTCATGATTCCTTGACTTAATACACAATAGAGATAGAGGGCCTTTGAGAAGTTTCTTTCCCCAAATACATCATGTTGTTGTGCGATTGATAATTTATTTCTCTTACTTATATGTGATTGTGCGATCGTGTTTTGTTTCCGCAAATTTTAGGAAGGATTCAATATCTTGTTTTAGTATATTACAAGATTAGATTGAATCTTGTTGGTTAGATTTTCTACATGGTATTAGAGCAGAAATTTTTTGGGCGGCGAGTTTGCATAGAATATTTGAATATTTTGGTGTAAAATTTTCAAAAACAAATAGGGTATTTGGATTCCTTGCGAAAATCTACCGAAATAGAAAAAAACAATCGGTCAAATCAGAGCTCGGATGAGGGAGATATCATCGATTTAAAATCAACTCTTTTTTAGAAACTTTTTGTAACGTCGGGACAATTACACTGTGCGCAAGTCAAGAACCTATATGTAATTGAGGTACCAGATGCATGCAAATCTTTGAGAGAAACGCAGAAGTTAGAGACTTGGTGGTTTAAAGGGAGCATAAATACCTCTTAACATGAATCTTCATGAGAAGCGGTCTCAGAAGGTTGTGGAGTAGTTGCCACAATTGGAGAAGCAGAGAGGAGACTGAGTGGAAGCATCCACTCAAGAAGAGACCTCCATGAGGGGGAAATTTCGAGCCAGATGGGAAGAGGGAGCAACCATACCTGGAGATGTAAGCTGGTGGGGTGATGTGTAGACATAATCCCAAGATAAGAAATTTGGGCAAGGTCCATTGAGATGGCGTGTGATCTCATGGATCAAACCTGGCTACGAGGAGCCACAGTACAATAGTAGTAGGAAGGATCGGTTAAATTGATGTAGTCAGATGTTAGCAAGACAGAAATTAGAGTCAGATGTCAAATAGTACTGGATCACAAATTAGAGTTAGCAATAGTTCAAAGGGCACGGATGCAGATGTCAGCAGCAGCGCAGAGAATCCAGTACTAGACAGATGCAGTAGCTAGCAGCAGTCAGAAGATTCTGATGACAGATGCATTATACTGAGTAAGTTGTTCGGAGGCTATTCAGTTTTAGGACTTGCAGGTGCAAACAACACTAGAGAAGTGTAGCATGCAAAACATTCCAAAAGTACCGAATGGAGATAGATTGAATTCCTTTCTTGTTGAGAGGGAGTATTGAAATTTGCAACAAGAAATAGTGAAATTGGAAACTAGAAAGGAAAAAAAAAAATGCACCCACACTAGTGAGGAATTTTGATGTGCCAGGAGTGAGGAATGTGAGGCGTCTAATTTATTTTTCCCTTAAATAAATTGGACAATAAATTGTAATTTCGTCTCATAACAACTTGTGTCAGTTAACTAAGTCATGATGATTGAGTAAGCTCAAGAAATTCGATTTAAGGTGATCGAGGTGGATATTGGTAGCCACCCGCCTATTCCACTTGGGCCCTCGCCATTGTCTCTTTCAATTTTTCAATTTCCTTAATTATAGCACAGTTTACTATTTTTGTTAGTTTTTCAGGTCCTGAACTTCCGGAGCCATTTTGAGGCCCCAAACGACATTTTTTGGGAAAGAAAGGTTTAACGATTTCATAGAAATCGCATTAGCAGTTGTAGTCCTCGAAGAGATCTTTCTAACAAGGTATCATGTGCATCAAACGAAGATCATATGACCAAGTTACGACCCCGGAAAGTTGGCTGCCCAACTAACCCCAATGGGGCCCATAAACTCTAGGTGTTACATCTCCTCAGGTTAGGGTTTTGATTGTTTAGGATTTTATCTTATTTTTAAATAAAAAAAAAGACCCTTCATCCTTATTGTAACACAGTTCAGAGGAACATAACTATCAATTATATTTATAGAAAATTTCCCATGTGCAATTATAAAGTCATTGGGATGCCATGATGGATTGTGCAATCAAAGAAGGTTGATTTTTCTAATTAATATGGAGATAATTCCATAGGAATTGCGTGAGCAAGGCAGGCTGAGAATTGGCTAAGTATTAGACCGATTTTTCCTAGATCAGCAGGAGATAATTGGCAGAGTGTTTGAGAATCTCAAGAGAGATTAAGCATTGTATTGTTTCATGATTCCTTGACTTAATACAAAATAGAGATAGAGGGTTTTGAGCAGTTGCTTCCCTAGATACATCTTGTGTTGTGCGATTGATAACTTGTTTCTCTTACTTATATGTGATTGTGTGATCGTGTGTTGTTTCCACAAATTGTAGGAAGGATTCAATATCTTGTTTTAGTACATTACAAGATTAGATTGAATCCCATTGGTTAGATTTCCTCCATGAAATAGAAGAGAGGGTTGATACCATCTTGCCTTGTGGTGGTTAGTAGGCCGCAAGGTCTGTGATAAAGACCAACATAAATGGAGGAGGGCTTGCACTGTAATTTAGAGCCATAACAGAAGTCGACACAGGTGTAATATTGACTGATTTAACCGTAGTTTGAGGGTCGACATTGAGATCTGAAGTTCATGTCAAGATTCAATCAAAGAAATTCCCAAAATCTATGGATCCATATGAGCTAGGTCGAGTCTCTTATGGAGGCAAGAGTCGTGTTTTTTCTATGTATGGATAGGGTTTGTTCTACAACAATTAGAAGTACATAAGTATAATGCCCTATTTAGGACAGTTTCCTAGCATGTTTAGTTCATAAGGTATGCCCTTAAGACTGTGACAAATTTGCATAGAAGAAGACAGGTTGTGACCCTTAGAGCGAGGTTTATTTCTGCAATAAAGACCACAGATATGGAAGATGGTTTGCAGATTCAGTATGTGTGGAGACAATAGATCCAAAGGAGGGTGGAACCTGAGCAGAAGATTGAGCATGAAGAAGAAATGTGCCATATGGAGAATGGATTGACATGCAGAGGAGTTGATTTTGGTGGACTTTCCATAGAGTTTTAGACAAATATCTGAAGAAACCTATAAAAAATTACTAAATGGACTGTTAGTGGCTGATTTGTGACCCCAGTTCAGTCATCTACAGATTGTTAGAAGTATGATAAGAGGAGTAATTCATATCTGTTCGTAGATTGGAAAACAAAGATCAAATTATCGATACACAAGAAAAGTGATCTTGAGAGGACTCAAACCCATGTTAGGTGGCAGATTTGAAGAGCCCTAGATGAAGACAATATTGTGGGGCCCTAGATCAGTAAAAAGAATTGATTGTGGTTGGGCAGATTGATGGTAGTCCAAGTACAGTTGGAGGGTTGTTAGATTACTGTCAAAAAAGAGCCCTAACTCTTGTTCTGGTGAAGGACAACACAATTGGTAGAAGCGTAGGTGTATAGGGCCTAAGGATGTGCAGACTTTAAAGGACTAAATTAATAGTCAAGTGGGCGAACAAACTAGCCCTAGTTCACTATATTATAGAGGATTGATTCGGAGAGAAGAAGGGCAGCCTCCATAGCCCTGGACTTCTCATCTTGGAGCTGTAATATGGCAAAAGTGGGCATACGAAAGAGTTGTTCACAAATGGAATTGTGAACAACTTGTTACCACTCAAACTAGTAGTGGACCTAAAAGGTGTTCCTAAGAGGGCAATTGCTAGGACAAGGGAAACGATGGAGGCTTAGCCCATTGTCACCACAACTAAGGCTCCGTGCTCTTCACGGAATTTCATCGATGGGTGGAGTCTTTGTAGTTTAAGAAGTCACTTGTAGAGTATTGGTCAATGAATAGGTGGGAAGTGACCCTCGAAACCCTTTCTCTAAAATAAAATAAAGAGTGGGACTTGCTTTCCTTCTAAGCAAGTGAATTTATCTTCTAGGGAGAGAAGAGGGGGATTGAAGGGTTGAGGGAGAAGAAAAATACTTATGAAGGAAGTTCTCAATCCCTAAAATCCTTTGGGAACTTGGATTCCCAAATGGTCCTTGATGAAAGGCTTTTGACACTAAATGGGACCACATGGGGCCAAGTGGACCCAGCCCAGGTTCGGGGATGGAATTTAGCAACCAATGATGTTCCTATATTGGAAAGGTTAGGGGAAAGGATCAGACAAGAGTTTTTACTTCGATAGGTCAAATTGATCCTACTAGGTTCTATCCTTGGGACCACCTAGGCAAAACTTGATCCTAGAGCTAGGGCTTGAGGTATCTGAATATTCCACCGTCGAAATTGGCCCAAGTTTTGAGGAGAGTGAGGGTACCCAACAACGTAGCTGCCTCTAGGAGATAGAAGTTTTCCTCTAGCTAGATTACTAGGAAATTGTTGCCCTGGGTGACCTAATGGGGATAGACCTAGGGAATGTGAAAATTTTCTTTAACTCTAAATCTCCAAATTCATCAAATTATATCCTGTATTCAAACCTGATCCTCTATGTTATCCATTCTGAAGATAAGGCTGAGAAATTACTATACAACCATCACCTACATGTAGTGATCTTATTCTGTGAGAAGACAACCTACTTTCGAGAAGACACGGAAAGGTAAACACTCTCTGCTAAGATTTTCCATACAGCCCAGGTTGAGCAACCACATATACATCACCAGTTTTTTCTCTTCAGATTTGTGACTTAGAAGAGCTTTGTCTGACCACCTCCGGGTTGCTCCTAGAGTCACCCAAGCAAGCCCTCTCAGCATCATCCTCTTTCTGTAGTACCTAATTAGTAATTTAATTAACCATAACAGTTTCTTGATCATGCAGGTATTTCAAATATATTGCCAATAAGCATAAAGCTTTCATGTTAAACAATCACGTCAAAATACTTTAGACTATGATGCAAAAAATACAAAGAAACCTCACCAACACTCAAAGTACAAACAAATTCAAACCTCTACAAAGTATAAATAGATATCTGATAAACTTCATTCCACCACAAAAATGTGCTTAACTAAAGAAAATTATAATTACTGTGCTTTCAAGACAAAGCTTTCAAGGGCAGTGATGTTATAAACATACCCCTAACACCTCGTGAACAATCAATGTGTATAAGTAGACCATCATAAGGCTCATTTTAAACATCATTATTATCATTTTATAAATCATTTTTATCAAATCAGCAAGAAGCAAGCAACAATTTCATTCAGTTCCACTGAAGCAAAGTATATGGCAGTTTCATATTCTTATTATGAAGCTATCTAGATTTGCAACTTGATTGTAGAGTCAACCAATCACTTGTTGAAGCCCAATATTGTCTCTTGTGAGAATCAAAGTTACATCATGCTCTATGAAAATCCAATGTGTCATAACCATTTCAAACACATTGATATTCAATACAATTTCCTAAGATTCCAAGTTCATTAGGGAGTTGGTAGTGTTGGACCACATTCTGACAAAGTTGCATATGGTTAATAGTTTGACAAAGCTCCTAACAAAGGGGAAGTTGCACATGGTTAACTCTAGTCATATCTGTAGAAGGAATATTATAAGCATAATTTACTAGAAAAACAAAATAACATTATCAAAGGAATAGTCATGAGAATGCAGGTTGCACAAAGGATATCTACATGTACAGAATTTTCTAAAAGTTTAAACACCAACCCAAGGAAAGAAAATCAAGGGAAGGGCTTGCTGCTTCATCAAAGAACTGATCCTAAGATTTTCCTAACAGAAACAGAAAAAAAATGCAACAAACCAGAATTTTCTTGCTATGAAATGACGGAAATATTGCAGACTGGACACTTGTTTTTCTAAAGAAACCACTGCTTGATGCAGGCCTCGTGATAACTGTGACTGCACTTTAAACTGCCTAGCTCATATATTTCTAAATACTCTTCTTGTACAAACAATTCATACTATCATTTTCATACTCTGATTTACCATCATTAGCAAGGGTTTCCATATGTTTTTGAATCTGAAGAGGGAGAAAATTTTACACTTTAAAACTACCAACTAAACCTATAAATATACAAACATATTTTAAAGTCCAAGCCTGCTTCATTCTTTGATAATCTTACTGATTACTCTCTTTTTCAGTGATGTTTGCATTATGCCTTGAAAAATATAAGGTAACTTGGTGTGAAATTGTAAATTGATAATTCCAGCTGGCAGCATTTCAAGACTTATGGACAAGAAGTGGACATATATTAGTTACTGCATTCAAATAAAATTCCTCCCCACAGATATTATAAATACCTGGAAAATGCTGCATTTGACTTCAATATCCATACTCTGAGAAGCATACTCTGTTTTTGAGGAGTACAAGCTTTTCTCTAAACACTTGGAAATAGTCTCCTCACTAAGTCATGTGCTAACATCCTTACGATGTACGATGTATTTCTGTAGTTTTTTTATTAAGAACAATAGAGATTTATGCAAATAAGTGTGCATTCACATTATTCACAATAGAGATTTATGTTGATTGGATATTATTTGTGCTAATCACATTTTATATTAATGTTAGCAGCATAGTAAGCAGCGTAAAAGAGAGGCAGAAATTTGATTGTGTGCCATGTTAGGTTCTGGAAATGCTATAACATGTGAGAAGCAATGAACCAAAACCTCTCATTGCAATTATGAACCAAAACATAGTGCCATAACACTTACCTTATGTGACCCTAAAATATTGATTTGTGCATCAAATTTGTGGACATTAGTACATATAGACAGTGAACCTATCTACCCTACACTGATATGACCTTGAAATTTGAGTATACTTGACTGAGATATCATATTTGACAAAGTTTGATACATTGACATATTGCCACGATGTATTGGTCTTAACATTGACACATTCAACCTCCACTGACATTGAAATTACACATAGACCACAATGTAAGATAGACCTTTGGAATTTAGACTTCACAAGTGTTTTGGGCATTGATATGTTGACCTCAGGTTAGTAGCAGTATCCAATGTCCCTGAGCTAGTTCATCCTACATCTTAAATCTTAGACCCTAAAACTTTAAATGATGGACACTAAGAAATATGAACACTAAAATACCCTTTAAAGCCCCAAAATCCGTGATGGACATTGGTTAAAATGTCCTCAAGAGATATCCAACCTGTCTACAAGGGCAGTTCTGCACACAGATATTCATAAATAGCCCATTGTAAGTTCACATTCCATACTATATTGACCCAATTACCTTTTGAAAATGACTAAAAGCATTGTAGTATGCTTAAATAGCCCATTGGACGTGCACATTCCATACTATGACCCAATTAGCTTTTAAAAATGATTCTAAGAATTGTAGTATGCTTTAAGAAATGACCTTTTGAAAATGATTGTAAAAAAATGGTGAAACACTTTAGGAGCTTTTGGCATTATAGATAAACTGTACTTAAGGACTCTTTGATATCTCTTGGAAATACAAGAGAAATGATTCTAAGAATCATTGCAGTATGCTTTAACTGGTCTTTTGAAAATGATTCTAACAAAAAAGGTAGCAAACTTGAGGAAGTTTTGGCATTAGAGATAAACTCCACTGAAGGACTTGAGAAATATCTTAGAAAAATAAATTTGTTCTAAATTACTAGGAGGCGGTTGGAAAGGCTTTTGCAGCTTCACGTACATTCAAGTTCCATATATCAATTAGGGGCCTTGGTCTGATCTACACTTGAAGTATTTCTGTAGTATTTTTATTAAGAACAGTACAGATTTATGCAAATAAGTGTGCATTCACATTAAATAACTACAAGTACTCTGCTGATTATACACAGGGTATGTGTGTGGACTACATTCTTGTTGGTTTTGTTGGCCATTCTGGGTGCATGCTCAGATGTAGAAGTTGAACTAAATTCTCTCGG
The DNA here is from genome assembly GCA_034641835.2 of Pinus albicaulis. Taxonomy (NCBI): domain Eukaryota; kingdom Viridiplantae; phylum Streptophyta; class Pinopsida; order Pinales; family Pinaceae; genus Pinus; species Pinus albicaulis. The sequence goes on along the minus strand of CM076584.1, from coordinate 1,168,626,652 downwards.
ACCCCTAAGAAAAACCATAATGGCCATCATGCATTCTGGGTGCATGCTCAGATGTTATCTTGGGTGTAACTCTTTTGTTACTAAACATGCTTGGTACCATCTGTTTTGAATTTCAATTTAAACAGTGTTTCCATCTAGCTTTCCTGCCATATGGAAGTGTGGTTAAGGGCCACATACCTTTTGGCATCAGTTAGTTATACTTCATTCAACTGCATGATGGTTTTTAAGGGCTTGTATCCATGACTAAGGGTTGTGATATGTATAATGCATGCCCATAATATTTCAAGGCTTTCTGGCTAGAGGTTTACACATTCAAGTAGACCTTCAAATTGATTGTGATCGGTCACTATTGGTTGATATACTATTTTGTTGATCCTGTTGATTTTTACATTGTAATACATGGCTTCTTGTTGCTTGGTATTTGATCTTTCAGGGCTCATTTACTAAACCTGGACCATCATTCATTTTGATTTGCCTTGATTTCATGTTTTCAACTCCTATGGACTTATTTACCTGATTAAATTTTCATCCTCGATGTCATTTTAGAGCCTCCATTTCTTGGAATCAACTTGGCGTTGTTCATGCTTGATGGTATTTTAGAGCCTCCATTTCTTGGAATCGTCTCATAACATAATAATTCTTTACTTTTGGATAGCTTTACGTGCTTTACTTGACCTTCAAAGTGGATAATGGTCAACCACTTTTGGGTTATCTACAACTTGTTCATCCCATAGTGTTATTGTTATTGTCTCCGAGCGCTTTAAGCCACATTTAGTAGACTTGGATTTTCATTTCATGTGTCTCATGTCTTCCAACTTCTATTGACTCATTTACCTGTCAAAGTGACATCCCCATTGACAATCAATTCAATTTTGATCTACTTATAAGGCATTATTTCCATTCAAATTCTAAGTTGTAAGTTTGTAACCAATCATGATACGTTTGACAACTTTGTCATCAAGTGTGTGCCTCATTTACTGGTATATAGCCACATCTGTCTGTAGACATTAAGAAATCACCTCAAATAATTTGTTTCCATTCCATCAAGTGTGATCAACTTCCATTGATTTATTCGCACAACAAATATCCCTTGAAAGTCCACCTTAACAATCAATTCAAGTTTGATCTGATTATAAGATATTATATCCACTTCAAATTCTAAGTTGTAACCCGGTCATGATACGTTGGACAACACTGTCTCCAAAAAGTATGCCCTCTTTTACTGGTATGTAGCCACACCTGTGTGAAAATTCTAAGATGCTTAAGAGATCATTTGTTGTCATTCCATACTAAATGTAGTGTCTTTTGATGTAGGGAATTGGTGGGCAATCTAGTTTTGTCATTCCATATTTAACTGACTACTTATGATTCCTATTATTACTCAAGATAAAAACTCTTTGGAACTTTGGTGAATGAAATGAATTTATTTTTTCACAGGGACGTTTTTTAAGTAGTAGCCCTGGAGCCTAGGAACCTCTAGAAGAATCTGAAACAGTGGAAACAAATGAAATTTCCAGATTTTCTTTATCCTCTTTTTCAACTGAAATCCTTTTCCAATGTTCCTGTGGTGGTGCCCTTGCTTTCTGCATTAAATACATCTATACCTTGTTATTTTAGCGACAAAAAGTCTAATTGCAAGTGAATCTCACTTTTGTATCAGATCAACAAAATTTTTCTTGAACTTTTTGTTCCCACCTGCTGAAAGAAAACTCTGTTTTTTTGTTATCAATTTTGAATATTTCTTTCATGTCTTCTCTCACAGTAGTATGGAGATTATGCAAGGTTAATCTGGGCCCTCTTTCAAGTGAAGGGACCAGACTGTCATAAGATTAGACTAGTAAAGCAATCAAGGTGATGACTGCATGTACATTGGTGCCTCAACTGGTGCCTGCCTCATTGATCACATCTTATGTTGTCATCTTTATTTGGGAAAATTTCCTCAGATATATCTTAGGATGGCAGCTGGATATTCATAAATGTTAAATATCTTAAATTCCAATTGATTATTGTGCAATTCATAAAAGTTTGTAACCAATCATGATATGTTTGAAAACTTTGTCATCAAGTGTGTGCCTCATTTACTGGTATATAGCCACATCTATGCGAACATTTGAAGATCCTCAAGAGATCATTTGTTTCCATTCCATACGATGTCTTCAACTTCCATTGATTTATTCACCTGTGAATATCCATCGAAAGCCATACCCCCCTTGACAATCAATTCAAGTTTGATCTGATTATAAGATATTATATCCCTTCAAATTCTAAGTTGTAACTAGTCATGATACGTTGGACAACTTTGTCATCAAGTGCATGCCCTCTTTTACTGGTATGTAGCCACACCTGTCTGAACATTCTAATATGCTTAAGATATCATTTGTTGTCATTCCATACTAAATGTAGTGTCTTTTGATGTGGGGAATTGGTGGGCAATCTAGTTTTGTCATTCCATACTTAACTGACTACTTATGATTCCTATTGTTACTCAAGATAAAAACTCTTTGGAACTTTGGTGAATGAAATGAATTGCTTTGTTCACGGGGATGTTTGTTAAGTAGCAGCCCTGGAGCCTAGGAACCTCTAGAAGAATCTGAAATAGTGGAAACAAATGAAATCCTTTTCCAATGTTCCTGTGGTGGTGCCCTTGCTTTCTGCATTAAATGCATCTATACCTTGTTATTTTAGCAACAAAAAGTCTAATTGCAAGTGAATCTCATTTTTGTATCAGATCAGCAAACTTTTTCTTGAACTTTTTGTTCCCACCTGCTGAAAGAAAAATCTGTTTTTTTGTTATCAACTTTGAATATTTCTTTCATGTCTTCTCTTGCAGTAGTATGGAGATTATGCAAGGTTAATCTGGGCCCTCTATCAAGTGAAGTGACCAGACTGTCATAAGATTAGACTAGTAAAGCAATCAAGGTGATGACTGCGTGTACATTGGTGCCTCAACTGGTGCCTGCCTCATTGATCACATCTTATGTTGTCATATTTATTTGGGAAAATTTCCTCAGATATATCTTAGAATGGCAGCTGGATATTCATAAATGTTAAATATCTTGAATTCCAAGTGATTATTGTGCTTGTTACATATTAGGAACCTCCTCTTTATTTGGTGAAATTCCCTCAGACAAATCTCACAGTTACAGCTTTATTTTCACACACATGTGCCCCATTCTTCTGTTGGTGTTTTGGCATTGCTGGTGTGAGTCGTTTGATCATTAATTCTCAAAATGCTACAAGTAAGATCCCTGTGATTATTAGTTTCCCATTTGTTGATTCTTGCAGTTCCTATGGTATGTTTGACTTCATCTTCTTCCAGAATGTTAAATGATCTTGTTCAATAACGGAATTCCCATTTGCAGCTTCCAGATGAAAATCCACGTTGTGAAAATTTTCAACCAGATCCATTTTAGACAAAGAAGAAAGTCACACTAGCTACAGCCATGGCTCTCCTGTACTTGGAGCCTTCTAATTTGCATGGGTGTTTGTTGTGTATTCCTTTGTCTTTTCCAATTAGGTAACCAACCTGCAAATTAAAATAATATTGGAAAAAATTTCGGTGCTCTAAGAGAGATATTGAGCTTGTGTTTGCAACACTAGAGTGCTCAGCAATTGGAATCAGATTTATAGATTAAGGCATGAATGTACCACAAATAAAAGACATACCATCCACTGAAATATTTTAATTTTAGCAGAAAGAATGATGTATTCACAGCGGGCAAATATTGGCGAGTAAAATATATGATAGAGAATTGCAGTACTTTGGAAATAAAATGCATGAGTCAACCTTACATAATCTGGAATTACCCAACACTTCCGCACTGTGACTACAATTTACCTATGCAAGTTTCCTGATTATCATGCTGTCTTATCTGTTGCATTTTACTCTGTCTGACTTTTTGTGACAATTTTTGTTGTCTCATTATATATTTTTTTATTATTCAATAAAATGTATTAAATACTTCTCTATAGATAAAGGCTAAAGGGCTATTCATAAAGCAAAGGTCAATTAACCTTCCTAAAGTAATATTACATAGACAGTAAGCTCTCATTAGCATATGCAAGCTCCTTAAGGACTTGTTCCAGCTTATCAATTTAGATTCCAAAGTGTAAGAGAGAGCTCATATGTGCCTGATAAGCCAAATGTGTGCTTCCTTGAGCATCAAAAACAAAGGAATAAGAAAAATATCAAAATGAAGAAAGAAGTTGGCAAATATCTATCATTAGCAAGTGCGGGATGGATAATTTAAATGGTTTCATAGTTGTTTAAGCCTTAATTGAAAGGGATTCTGGCTATCATCAAAAATCACAGAAAGCTTGCAACCCTTACACAACATTTACAAAGCATGATAAGACAATATATATCCAGCGTGATAAGGTTTATATATCTAGCTTACAAACAATAACCAAACAGTAGAAAGAATATTGCAGTACATTTGATGTAAAAAACATATAGCTTAGAGAAGTATAATAGTAATCATGTATCCAACATCTTAACCATGATATTAATCACAAGTAAGCTATCACAATCTGCGTCCAGAATCCTCAACTGTTTGGGATAGTAATTTACCAATTCATTGTTCTCTCTCAATCATTGATCAATTCAATGTCACTACTCTTCCAAAATATAAAAGTGTTAAGTGCATCTTCTAAATACTCGTATTGACTACTTCTACGTTTAAGCTTAATTTCACAATCTGAATCAACCAAGATCGATTGTGGGCACACAAAATAATATCCTTCTCCTAATACTTCTCCATTGGGCATGACAAAATTTGGTTCAGTTTTTTTTATCTAACCCTTTGCAACCTTCACTTGACCATTAAAATATGTAAGTGAACATTTTTTCCCGTTCAATCCTGTATTTGAAGGTAGTAATTGCGGTTGACCCTGCAAATAAACAAATTCTTGTAAGATTCCATAGAATAAAAAGATAATATTAAAAAAGAAAATTAACAAGTATAAAACTTACTCGTGTTATTAAGTCACCAATTGGGTCATCAACAGGTTGTCCTGAAGTCAATGGAGTTTGTTCTAGTGAAGCCTGACTAAGACTTAAGGAACTCTGCTAAAAAATAAATAGTTTGAATGTGATACCATGAAAACAGAAGATGAACGGTTAAGCTACAGAAATAATATTTCATTAATTACATATCTACAACAATACAATCATGTTCATATTGGCATGTGCTTTTAAAATTTCAATCTTCAAAGATGGCATACATCAACAATTAAATATCCTACACGTAATTCTTACATTGTTGGTTGGTTCTGAATTAACTCGACCATTTTATTTTCCCGCCTCCATGGCAGATTTCCATTGCATTAATTCTTCAACAGCTACCTTCAATATTCCAAGTTCCTTGTCTTTTTCTTTCAATTTTTCTTCTGTATTATGTAATTGCCTCTTGTAAGCACGGTCTTTTCCAAAAAAATCAATTGGAGTGATTCCATAGCCAACCCCACGTACACGACCCCTCCTCTCAGGCCCCAAAAATATTGCAATGGCATCTTCCTTTGTTTCATATGCAGGAGACACTGAATCATTTTGTATCAATTCAATTTGTTTCTAAAAAAGACAACATTTCAATAAATACATGTAAGAAACATCATTAATATTTAAAAAAGAAAAAAATTAAATAGATACAAAAATAGTTCGGGAACTTACTATTCTCTCTGCACTAAATGATGACATTGGAGTGCCATCCTTCTTTGTATGACATTTCATCCACACATCTGCCCTAGTTACAGGCGCATCATTTTGATTGCAAGTTTGATTCTAGTCACAAAAATTGCAATGGTGTAGAAAAGTATATTTGCAATTGGTGATTGTGAACAAAAAATAAATTTGATTACAACTTACAAGGTCATGTTAAACTCTAAAGTAAACTCTATGACCAGAAGTGTGGGTCTCTGGTTCTAATGTTCTATTTTCGTGATTGACTTTTTTTTTCTCCTGCAACTCAATAAAAAATCGATGCTTAGATTGAAAATGATTATATGCAAGGATTAAAATTCAAATCTCATTTAACGATAACAAGTAGATTTGTCATTCATTTTTACCTTGAATTTAGGGTCCGATCGTATTCTAACAAATTCAATCCAATCGGTTTCATTTACTCCAATAGGAACATTTGTCATCCTCTCCTCATCTGTGTTGTATTTCAAATAATAATTTTTATACAAATTATATCTGTAAGTTCTCAAGCACTGAGATATTGCTTTATAACACCATTGCTCCGCTGACAAGTCTATTTGGTAGGTACGCTACAATAGATAAACAACGAATTATTAGATACAAATACTTATTTGAAATTAAACTTATCATGCACACGTTCACATACACCAATGAAATTTAGAAAAAAATCCAATAATAATTTGGTTGATACTCACATTGATTGCACTCCATATGTCTTTTTTAAGTGCTTCAGTCACTTGTTTCCATTCCATATGTTTGATGCCTACAATCTCTCTTGCAAGGACACCTAAAAAGGAGGAGAATTTCTCTGATTGTGGACCAACAGGTTGTCCCCTCTCATTAAATTGAATTTCAGGCAATGCAGAGGCCTCTGTAGTGTTTCCAAAGAGGCATTTTGTTGGTCCCCTACCCTTCCTTTTCACATTTGTTGTAATATGAGCTTCAATACTTGGATCTTCTCCTTCCAATCCATGCTCTTGCTGTGGTTGTTCTTGCTCCATATCATGATCTAGTTGTGATGGTTCTTGCTCCAAACCATAAAGTTGTTGTGATGGTACGTGCTGAGAATTTTCTGGAAAACAAATCACACTTTTTGAGACAATAACAATATGAATCTCTTAACATAAAATCTTGAAGTATTTATACAAGAAATATAAAGTTGAAAAATGATCATACCTTCCAATGGTTCATCCACATTTTTCTCAAGAATATGTGCATTATAATTGGTGTTGACACTAAAGCAACTAGATTCGTGTTGTAATGGGGAAACAGATCTTGGTGCTCTATTTTGTGGATGTTTTTTGATGATGCCACATCGAATGTTGTCATTTTTTTTGGTAATGTGGCTTGACTTTGTGGTTTTACTCACTGTTAAAAGTGATCTCTTGCGATGTCTTTCATCCCTATTAGATACCTACACATATAGATTGCGACACTTAATAAAAGTTAGTAAGAGATCACTTAAAGTAGAAAATAAAACACAATAATTGTTAAAAAATCATTGACGTCCAAAACGAAAAATAATTTCTTACCTCGGTATGGATATCCGGGGATAGACTGCATAAAAAAAAAAACATTTTTATTATCAAATCCTTGTCATTTCATAAGATTTCAATTCAGATCATAAGAGTTCAATTTCATTTTTGTTCTTAAAGAGAAGTATGAGTTGTAAAATTTTATAGTGTAAAGCCACAATGACATTACCATTTCCAAGGAATAAATTGTAGGGTGGTGTGAATGGGTTCACATATAACAATAATTGAGGAGTTATTTTGCCTAAAGATAAACAATAAACTATTTCCGTGTAAACAACTAGGCTAAAAAAAGTTAAAAACAATTTCTATGTGAACAACTAGGCTGAAAGAACCATTACAAAAGTCCAATATAAAAAAAGAAAGAGAGAAAAGCATCTAACAGTAATCATGTTGAGTGAAACACTTGAATGATATATTGTAGCAATGGATGCCATGTGCATGTCAATAAAACTCTCAAAGCCATTGCGGTTATCATTCTATGGACCCAAAAAAGGCAACTAAACTATAGAGGCTCATACTTTTCAGGAATAAACCCCAGTTTCTCTGGAATCTATCTATATTCATCTTCATGTGACTACCTTTTAGGCTTCTACATAAAATTTGTAGCATAAATTATTGTAAAGAGACATGTTCTATCATCGAGCATTATTAAATAAGGATTACAATTTTAATTCTAAGTGAAATAGTTTAGGAAAGAGGGCTAGACATGGATAAAACAAGATGGAATTGGTAAGTTGAACAACAGTAGAAGAGAAAATTGCACGGGTAGTTGAACAACAGTAGAAGAGACAACTGCATGCTAACATACTGGGCTTCTAGTTGAAAAAGGCAAAGGAAAAGTCTGCCATATAAAAAATTATGAAATTCAATGGGTTATCGTAAGCAGTCCAATTATAGAAGAGATTCAAAGCAGTCTAGATTCTTGATGTTGTTGTGCCTTTGTTTATAATTTTGGGACTTGGAGAACTATATAAATTAACGCAGGTCCATCTGTTGACAATAATCTATAGCGATTAAAACAAATCCCATTTAAATGCAAGGTATGTCACGAGTACGGTCATTTTGCCAATCGATGCTCTAAAATTGTTAATGATGAAAATGTTCAGCCCGAGAAACAATGGGAAATTGTCAAGAGGAAAAAGACTACTGCTGCCCAACTAGCTGAAGCTCCTCCCAAATTTGCTCCCTTCAAACCTAATCCTTCCTCCTCGTCGACTCCTCCACCCTCCCCTCCCAAGAAATATTTATAGTCCTCTAATCCCTTCTCCTCCATTTCCCTTGATGATGACCCCCCATCACTCTACCTCCATCTTAGGATGGCAATCCTGTTCCCACTTCCCCTGCAAACCCTTCTCCTTCATTCTCCCATGACCCTCCTTCATCAAGATCAACCAGAAGCTCTACTAAAGAACATGGGGCCAATCTGGACACTCACAGGAAACAAGGACCAGGCAGGAGATCGACCAAACAACACAGAGAAGGACCAGGCAGGAGATGGGCACTCAAAACCCTATAGAAAATTACATTTTGGGGAAAAACAGTAAGGAAGGCACATACAAAGATCAGGGAGGGCGAGCAACTCTCCATACCCCTCTCACCGAATGATGAAAGTCCTATCCTGGAATAGCAGGGGATTAAGGCACCCCTCTAAAATCACAGCTCTGAATGATTTGATAACTCAGGAAAAACCAAGAATATTACTGTTACAAGAAACAAAGCAAGGATACCAAGAAATGAGAGGGATTATTGATCGCCTCAGGCAATATGATGGAAGCATCTTTGAATCTAGGGGAGCTTCAGGGGGAATCGCCACCCTTTGGAACCACACTGCCTGGAAGCACCAAAATGATACAATCAACCAATTCTGGATTAAAGTTACTCTAGAGGGCTGCAAATCAGATCACCACAGCTACTAAACCTGGTCTTTGGTGGCAAGATAATCTGGAGACTCATCAATGGAGAATCTGGTTGGTGGAAGAATGTGCTGGAAACCAAATATTTAAATTCTCCAAGGCAGCTTCTATTAGACCACGATATTCCTCTCAGAGCCTGCACCAAAATCTGGGGGTTGTGTAAAAAATCAATTCCCATCCTTGCTTCTAACATTTCTAAGGTCCCCAAGGGAGGCAACAACACTAGAATAGGGGCTGATAAAAAAATGGGCCAGCTACCTATCAGCAGTAAGCCTGGAACCCATCATATCCTCACCTTCCTTGACAACAAGGGGATTCACAGCTTGAGCCAGATATCCAAATGGGATATTCACACTCATCTCTGGACAGGTTGGCATTTCCTTGTTATACCTGACGAGCTACGTTCAAGCCTGGATAATCTGTAGACTCAACTCCATGGTATCGCCCCCACCAAACAAAACGAAGATGATTGCTTCTGTTGGGACCCTTCAGGCACCAACTATACTGTCAAAACCGCCTACCGACAAATCTGTAATAGTGATCGCCCCACACCCATATGGACTCAATGGAAAACTACTTGGAAATCAGAGACTCTTCCAAAAATTAAATTCTTCATATGGGTTCTTCTAAAATGGAAAGTGCTAACCTCTGATAATCTGAAAAAGCGTGGTATTATTGGTCCCTCCCATTGCCCAAACTGTCAAGAAGCTGAGGAAACTATTCAGCACCTTTTCATGAATTGCCCCTTCACCGCCGCTTGTTGGAAAGAAGCTTTCTTGAAGGACCAGCTCCCCAGGGATTCCCACAACACCATTGCCGAACTCTTACACTTATGGAAGAAGAATTACCCCTGGCAGCGCAAGAAGAACAATGTGGCAAGACAAGTCTGGAACGCTCTCCCTTATACTATGCTATGGCGCATATGGCTAGCACGCAATCAAACAATCTTCAGAAACAAAAAAATCAAAATTAGGAAGCTATATAACAAGGCAAGAGGACTCGCTTTGGAAACTATAGCTGTCAAGTGTCAAAGGAGCATTGACACTGCTGGTCTCTTTGTTGAAGAATGGAATTATATAGGATGTCTGCTCGATCAAAGCAACAGGGGCCAATATTATGGCCAAAACAGAAACGACACCAACAGTAACCAAATCTCTAACAACAGTTGGAAAATTAGAATGAAGGATAAGGATTTTGCAGGCTGGATAAGAAGTTGTAACACACACTATCTATTCTTTGATGGAGCCTCCAAGTCTAATCCTAGTAAGGCTTGGGCGGGCGGAATTATTTGTAATGCCAACGGAGACATCTTCCTTGCTTACGAATGGGGATTAGGCCCCCTTTCCAATAACAGAGCTGAAGCCCTCGCTCTATACCAAGGCCTCCTTCAGCTCCAAGTTCTCGGCATTCGCACAGCAACAGTGATCGGAGATTCGGAAATCATCATCAGCTTAATGGTCCACAATCAGACAGCCTCCAATTTAGCTCTCCAGCAAATAATAAATCAATGCCATGTGCTCACCCAGCTAATGCAAGAAACTTGATTTATTCATGTCCTTCGCTCCCTCAATAAGGAGGTCGATGCACAAGCAAACAGGGCTTGTTCCAAACCCCTCGGCAGCCTCAAATGCAATTCTTTCGAGTCTTTCTATTTTCTTCCATGAACAGGACAAATTCTCTTAGATTGCCTGCAGAGGTATTTGTTGTTTTCATGCCCAAGAGTTCGATGGCAACTAGGAATTTTTTTGGAAACATTGAGCCCAGTTTCAGCACAGCAAATGCAGGATCTACAAGCCTTGAAGGCATATTATTGCAGGATTTACAGGCTCTAAAGACAACCTCTCTTTAACATGTTTTACAAATGTATTTTTTTATTATCACAGTTTGTCTGAATCTACACTAGATCAGCTCTTACAACAGCCAAGCATAATCGGAGTGCAGGGGAAGCTGGCCTTACTGATGTCCCTCTCTATCTCTTTTTTCAAACATATTGCCCTGTAACAATGGAGCCTAGACTCCCAAATTTTTCTTTTTGAATACAAACAGCAACCGATTATGTCAAAAAAAAACAAGGATTTATTCAAATGTTAAAGCAGTGTAGAGCATTATACTGTGAAAAACATCATTTTACGGGTCGACAGATGCAGATCTTATACTATGAATCTTGAGTGATCATCCTATATATAATTATGAGCTGAAACATAAAGAGGCGGACAATTTATATGACATAATCTGCCATTGCTTGAAGGTTTAAATTAGACAAAATAAGTGTGATTAAGATGAATCATTTCTGGCTTATAAAAGGTCTATTTTCTATATCGGAACCTCCTCCAGTAAGGCAGACACCATATAGGACTTGTTATATGACACAGCTTCAGAATTGACATCAGAAATGATATGATTTTCACCCCAAAATGTTGGTTGAAATTGGGACAAAACAGGGACAAATTATATATGGTTCATCTTGAAGTTTCAGTTGATCAGTATCGCAGATATATAATTTAGGGACTTAAAGAATTATATAAATTAACGCAAGTCCATCTGTTGACAATAATCTACAACGATTTGCAATTCTTCTAGTTACTTTCTATGCCAAATAAATTTTGAAACTAATGAAGATAATGTCATAATAAAAGTGCTAACATAAAAATGTAATAGTAAACCAACATAATACTCATCAAAAAATGAAAACGCAGTATTATAACCGAACAAAACCCCAAAAAAACTTATATTGGGAAATCTGTATTGATCATTAAAACATACTTCTATGAAAATATTGAACATCTTCAAGGTGAAGGAATAATATGCATGCTGATTCGGAAATCTTGTGACTGAAAATATTGGTATTCTCACATTAAAAGACACTATATTGAATTTTCTTTCGAAATAAAAATTCGTATACAGCGTTTTGGCAGGTTGAATGAAATCTGTTGTCACCGATATAGAAGTCTCAAATTGCAGAGCAGTGCTATGGTTAGACGCTAACATTTCTGGCAGAGACAACCAGCATAACATTTGCTTGCAAGTCTCAATTTTTTCTGATTTTTTTATTAAGAAACACAGGTAATTTGATTCTGCATTATTGTGAGAATGTAATCAAACGATGGAATGATATCTTGGCAGAAAACATAACTTAAGTGATGTGATTATCTTCTGGGCATACCAAAAACCATTACAAACTCTCACATGAGGAAACCTTATAAAAAAGACACCTAAAATTGTCACTGCAATATGCCTCAAATCCTTTCGATCAGATGTCATATATTCGACTGGTCACAATGAAGGGCCACAGAATTTGCCTAAGCCCAACTCTTATGAAAAAATTTAATAAACTGATGATCGTTAGCTAGATCCAGACCTTTGTTATATTTATCCAGCACCAGAAACACGTAGCAAGATCCTATGCCCACATCAGAGCAAGCAGAGGTGGAGGCAGGCGGTAATGCGGGAATAGCCACCGATCATAGACAATTCCTATAGCCTTTACATTACTAGCCGGTCCTACTCCAGTCAGAGCCATTGAAAAAATTGTCATTTTATTTATTCATCAGTCTGGATGACTTTTCATTGAGATTATGCAAATGAACGTATTCATCTGTATGAGTCCTTTAGAACTGCTAACTGTGGTTTTGATGGAAGGGATTAGCATGCAACACTGGCAATTTGTTGTGTTTGCTGAGGAACTGCTAACTGTGGTTTTGATGGAAGGGATTAGAATGCAAACATCTAAAACTGTGGAGGCAATCCAGAATTAAATGTAGATCACGTGGTTTTTCCTCATAAAAACGGTGAAGGCCATCAAGAATTAAAGCACATGCAGCGTAGCCAAACATGAATTGAGGATAGATGTCACCAATGTGATTCGGGACCGATGTCACCAGCACAATAAAAAGGTTGACGAACCCAAAAAAAATTGATTCAAAAAAATAGATTTATCTGCCTAAATATACATGCACACCTGCTTCAGGCAAAGAAAAAAAAAACAGCTAAAACGTCCAAAATCACAAAAAAAATAACTTAAAATAATTCATTATTATAAAAATAAATTTACCTTTTTTCATTTCTTCTTCTTGTAGTCATGGCGGGCTGACTTCAATAGTGACTCCAATTGTATCTAAAGCACACTCAAATGAATAGGAATGAGTTCTATTCTCAATTTAAATAGTAAAAAACCCTAAAAATATTGGTGGGAAATCTAAAAATAGCAAGAAATATAAATAGTGATTTCATTGGATAAGAATGAGTTATATTCTCAATTTAAACAAAATGGAAATTAGAAACTCTTAAAAATATTGGTGGGAAATGTTGGGAAAAATACTGAGAGGGGGGGGTGAATCAGTATTTACTGCATATTCAAAACTTTTTACTTTTTTCATTCCTTAAAACCCATACGCTACTTTCCTTCAGTAAACTAGCGTATATACGCGGATCCCCTTTATGAAACTAGCGTATACACAGAGATCTAGATATGTCATTAAATCTTCACTTCTATTATTCCATCATTCATTCATCAGATGTTTAATAAACAGTAATCATGTGCAGTAAGAACAGAATAAAGCATCACACAAAGCATCACACATGAACACCAGGATTTTTAGGTGGAAACCCAAATCGGGAGAAAACCACCGCTGCAGTTGCTCAGCCTTCAATATTTTATTATAGAGAAAACATATTACCACATATGTGCTGGCGCAGACTTGACCAGCACGCAGGCACCCACCTGCGCTCGTTTACCAGCCTCTCCTGGAAGGGAGCTCCAACCCCCTGACTCATTTACCATCCTCTCCTGGAAGGGAGCTATGACCCCCCGATCTCGTTTACCAGCCTCTCCTGGAAGGGAGCTACGACCCCCGATCTCGTTTACCAGCCTCACCTGGAAGGGAGCTACAACCCCCTGACTGAAGGCTACAACCCTCAGCACCACCTTGGACCACGTTTCATCAATTTTCACACTGGATCCAACCACTTCAATAGAACACAACTTGTAGGCCACATTTCATCATATTTTCAGACTGGACCCTTTCCATGCTTTTAAGCTCAAACATACAACCAAACTGATACAGACCAATTCAGACATCACAGATCAGATAGTAGTAATACAGCAGAACAGAACAAATGTTTCATACCCCATGCTTTAGCAAACCCTAGTTTGCATACGCTCTTTCCCTTTACTGATGTCGCGTATATACGCGCTTACGTCCACACAAACCAGCGTATACCTCTGTGTGTATTTCATTGCGCATACTCGCTTTCTCTTCACTGAAGCCGCGTATATACGTGCTTCCTCCGCGGCAAAGTAGCGTATAGATCTTCAATCATTATAGAGCAGCATACTTCTTCAGATCAGATATTCAGTTCAGATTCAACCCTTTACTTCAGACAGATGTTCGCCTTATCACAGATCTAATCACTCCATAAACAGATCTAGCATATACAAATACATTTCATATCTAGATATCCTGCTTCATAATTTCTTCATAGGTGAATCATAGATTCAGATCTATCATCAAACCTTTACCCTTTCCATACAGATATACTTCACAGAGAAGTATTCATTCAAGCTCAGACATCTTTCTCTCACACTCATAATTTGCAAAATGAATTTCTTCTCTTTATATAGGTTTTCCCTTTTTCAATACCATGAGCCCCTTTTTTAATACCATGGACCAAAACAATACCATAAGCCCAAAACTACCAGGACGGGGTCAATTAGGCGGATCATTACCCAATACAATGGGTCAATACCATGGTGGTTACCCCTGGTTTTTCACTTTTAGAGTGTTTTAGCCCATACGCGACTTGTCACATTATTTTCCGCGTGCATACGCGACTTCCCTTAGACATACCCGCGTATGCATTGAAACATACTCTTTTTATCAAAGATTTAGCACAAGCTGAATTCCTTTCTTCACTGCCTTCTGTACTCACTGTAGATACATCATATTTACTTCATCAAGATCATATTCTATCAAGCACAACTTCATCAAGTACGTTGTCATCATCTTCATCAAGTGGGTTGCCTTTCAAGGACAACACTCAGCATCATATTGTCAACAAACATCATATCACATTAGATTTACATCATTTACCAAGTCCATCAAGTCAAGAATAACTTCATCAAGTGAATTCCCATCAAGGACAAAACATGTCAATAGTCGCATGTCTTCATCTTCATTTAGTGGGTTGCCATCAAGGACAACACTCTGCATCATATTTCCAACAATCTCCCCCTTTGGACTTGATGGCAACCATGATGGTGTTTGGTTACCACAACAGATAGATACATTAATAATACAATGACACCATGTCACTCTCCCAATTATTTGACACCATTCTGTCTCTTCATTCAAACACCATGTCACTCTCCCCCTTTGACATCAAGGGCAAAGGGCAAAACCAGCGGATCAAAACCAACACACTCTCCCCCTTTCACATCAAGGGCAACGGGCGGATCAAAACCAACATACTCTCTCCCTTTTCTCCTCATGTGGAAGAAGCGTTCTACAGATCTGATATGTGCTTAAAGTGGCCAAGCTCCCCCTGAGTTCATGCTGAATCTTCAAACATATTTGTCAATGACTCTATGAACTTCCTATCACCAAAAGACTCATACTTACATCAAATATCCAACCAAGTGGATTTACATATAAGAATCAAGTACCCAACCAAGTGGGTTTACACATTTCAACTCAGCTACCCAACCAAGTGGGTTTACAAAATTTGACTCAGCTACCCAACCAAGTGGGTTTACAAATTTGACAAGTCCTTACATGACTGAATAATACAATTTTACATCATGGGTCTCAACCAGACCTTTTCATCAAAATACAAATATGACTTTTCATAATCAATACCAAAAAGACCTCAAGAGAGATCATATATCAGAACCACCATAATGCCATCAATTCATTATACTCAGCAAAACTAATGCTCCCCCTGAATCTGTGCATTCATGCATCCGTTTCATATGACTAAGGCTCCCCCTTAGTTTGTGCATCCTGAACACTTTCACCATCAAATCATCAAGGCATCTTCATCAAAAAATTAAAAACAGATTTATGAGAACTGGAACACCACCAGAGATACCAAACAGTATCAGAGATACCAAACAGCACTGCAGCTGTGCTGAAGAGCGCTGATCCAACCAAGAATTGTCAGCAACCAAACATACGCGGTTTTCTGTGTAGGAACTCGCGTATATACGCGACTGTGTTTCATGAAACCCGCGTATCCAATGCCATCTTCTAAATTTCAACCAGATCTGATTCTCTGTGAGGCAAAGACAGTGTTCAGCTTCTTTCTGAGATATTTGAATGCTTCCCTGGACTACAGATAGATAGAACAGTGTAGTGGTGTCTTCAAGCGTCATCCAATGGTTGTAGCATCAGCACAATAGTAACCAAGCGTTCAGATTCTTTGCAGCATCAATACAATCTTTCCAAGAGAGATTCTCATATCAGAACAACATCTTCACATAGGTGTCAAGCAATCATCCATGTGGTCCAACATCACCATGATCTTCAAGAAGTAACATATGTAGGCAAAAGATCTCTCAACCATAGCAACAAACTCTGCATGATTTATGACATCCAACTCATGCATGTGGGAGTACAAAAGATACTTATCAGCAACCAGGGCTCAAAAACTCATCATAATAAACCATGTACCAAGTCATCTTTATTTGAGCATGAGTATCACAAAAACCAGAGAATAAGCAATCATATTGCCAACAATGCAATCATTAGTATTCAACCTGCTGCTCCCTAATGAGTTGTCTTCATTTAGCTTTATTAATCCCAAAACAGTCGCCGGCCAACAATCTCACGCATGATGTCCTAATCTGAATTGTAGACTTTCATCTCGCTCATAGCTCTTCATCATAAAGCAACGGAAACTCAACCATAATCTTCAACACAAGAACCATGTATCATTTTCATTATCGCGTCTTAGCAGAATGATGCTAACGATTGCAATCATCAGAAGGTGGGCCCGGTGCTCCCTTGGACCTCTTGCTCGGATCTTGACTATGGATAAATTCTCTCATCAACATGCATGCAGCATTGCTGTCATAATGAAGCCGCGATGTATGCAGCTTTTTTATGAATATAACCAGCGTATGGTTGGAAAGTGGCTATAAGAAATTTTCACATTCCTTTATCTCCCCCTGGACTTGTCCTTCCTGTACCTGTCTTCTTCATATCAGATGTTCTGTTAGAAATACATATAACCAGAATAATCAAATCAACCATGAGAGTTATCATGCATTGCTCCCCCTGTGACGATACATTACTAAATCTCATAATGTCCCATGTTATACCATTCAATCGGAAGAATTAAGCTTCTGACGGATCATTTATGATAGGGTCTGAATTCCTCGTTTGATCGGTCCTCCTTGTTTCCAAATTTACTTAAGAGCTTTTTCCAACAGTGTGCTGAAAATTGTCCACTTTCCCGGATCTGTTCATCCTGCATTCTTTTTCTACATGTCCATACTTATTACAAGCATAACATCTCATGTGGCCAGAGAAATAAACATAAGAATCATAATGAGTATTTCTATTCTTCCTCCTTTTACAATCAGCTGCTTTATGTCCATACTTGTTACATGAAAAACAATATCCCTTGAAGAAACCAGAGTACCTTTCTATGTAGGATCTGTTTGTTTGAGGCTGAAATGATCTGCTTCTGCAATTGGCTGCAACATGCCCATAATTATGACATTTAAAACATTCAACGTTCTTGAATGAATCCCTTTGATAATTCATGATTGTTGGTTGATCTTTTGTTTCTTTCAACACATCAGGTTTTGTATTGACATCTTCTGAATTTTTGGCACTTCCTTGTGAGCTAGATTCTCCTTTAACAGTTTCATGGAAACCAAGACCATGTTTGATAGCAGGAGACCTTTGATTACTCAGAATATTGTCCAAGATATTAGTACTATCATGAAACCTCAAAAGTTTAATCTTTTCTTCTAATTTACCTTTGAGAATGTTTACCTCAACCTCCAAGTCTTGACATTGCTTTGTCATGCTTTCTTCTTTCCTTCTTCCATCTTCTACTTGATCCTTTAGATTTAGAATCTCTTCTTTCAACCAATTTTTGTTTTCTTCACATGTTTGTTGTAGCTCTTCATTCTTCTTGTTTGATGCTTCGAGATCTTCTTTGAGGGAGACAATTTCTGCTTCAAGTCTTGCATTCTTCTTGTTTAATTTATCCAGGTCTTCTTTGAGGGAGATGATTTCTGTTTCAAGGCCTTCCTTTTCAAACGTTTGTAGAGGTTCCTCAATCTTCTTACTTGATGCTTCAAGATCTGCTTGTAGAGAGATGACTGTAGCTTCAAGACCTTCATTCTTCTTCTTTGATTTTTCCAGATCTGTTTTTAGAGAAACGTTTTCTGCTTCAAGTCCTTCATTCTTCTTATTTTCTTCTTCAAGTTCTGCTTGCAGAGAGATGATTCCAACTTGATATCCTTTACTTCGACTGTATACATCATCGAACATCCTTTTCAGTCTAAATACCAAAGCTTTGTTAGCAGAATCCTTCTCATTAAATTTTCTTTGTTGATCTTTGATAACTTCTTCTAGATCCACAACTTTTTTCTTACTATCTTCATCTTTAATCTTGATAGCTTCAATAGCATATTCTTCACTATCATCACCATTGTTTACACAACTAAGATCTTTCAAGGGATGACCCCAATCACTATCTGATTCATTTTTGTCAAATTCAGCTATCTCCTTACTTTGAGTAGCCTTCTTCTTTGCCATGAGCACTTGTAGAGCTTGGTCAGAATCTTCTTCATCTTCAATTTCACTATAATAGTCCTTGCATATACAATTAAGTAAAATACAAGAGCAACGATCAATACCTGTTTCATCTCCTTCAATTTATGCTATACATGATTTCTGAGGCTTCTTCTTTCCTTGAGTAACCTTCTTCTTTTGCTTCTTTCATATTGCGACGGATCTCCTTCAAGCGATCAAGCTTCTGCAGAAGGACCACGCTCTGATACCAATTGTTGGGAAAAATACTGAGAGGGGGGGGTGAATCAGTATTTTCTGCATATTCAAAACTTTTTACTTTTTCATTCCTTAAAACCCATACGCTACTTTGATGAAGCCAAGTAGCGTATACACGCGGATATCCTTCATAAAACTCGCGTATACACAGAGATCTAATTATGCCATTAGTTCTTCACTTATATCATTCCATCATTCATTCATTAGATGTTCTATAACCAGTAAACATGTGCAGTAAGAACAGAATAAACCATCACACAAAGCATCACACATGAACACCAGGATTTTTAGGTGGAAACCCAAGTCGGGAGAAAACCACCGCTGCAGTTGCTCAGCCTTCAATATTTATTATAGAGAAAACATCTTACAACATATGTGCTGGCGCAGACTTGACCAGCACGCAGGCACCCACCTGCGCTCGTTTACCAGCCTCTCCTTGAAGGGAGCTCCAACCCCCTGACTCGTTTACATTATAAAACCTCTCACAGGAAAGGGAGTAACGAATACGACTCATTTACCGGCCTCTCTGGAAGGCCTCAACCCCCGTCTCGTTCTGACCTCACACGGAAGAACTCACGACCCCGATCTCGTTTACCAGCCTCACCTGGAAGGGAGCTACAACCCCCTGACTGAAGGCTACAACCCTCAGCACCACCTTGGACCACGTTTCATCAATTTTCACACTGGATCCAACCACTTCAATAGAACACAACTTGTAGGACACATTTCATCATATTTTCAGACTGGACCCTTTCCATGCTTTTAAGCTCAAACATACAACCAAACTGATACAGACCAATTCAGACATCACAGATCAGATAGCAGTAATACAGCAGAACAGAACAGATGTTTCATACCCCATGCTTCAGCAAACCCTAGTTTGCATACGCTCTTTCCCTTTACTGATGTCACGTATATACGCGCTTACGTCCACACAAACCAGCGTATACCTCTGTGTGTATTTCATTTCGCATACGCGCTTTCTCTTCACTGAAGCCGCGTATATACGCGCTTCCTCCGCGGGAAAGTAGCGTATAGATCTTCAATCATTATAGACGTGGATCATGTATTAGTTGGTTCGCTTACACACTTGGAACAGGATATTTAGCCTCATCACGGATCTAATCATCATATGATCTAGCAGATACAAATACATTTCAGATCTAGATATCCTGCTTCATAATTTCTTCATAGGTGCATCATAGATTCAGATCTATCATCAAACCTTTACCCTTTCCATACAGATATACTTCAAAGAGAAGTATTCATTCAAGCTCAGACATCTTGCTCTCACACTCATAATTTGCACAATGAATTTCTTCTATTTATATAGGTTTTCCCTTTTTCAATACCATGAGCCCCTTTTTCAATACCATGGACCAAAACAATACCATAAGCCCAAAACTACCAGGACGGGGTCAATTAGGCGGATCATTACCCAATACAATGGGTCAATACCATGGTGGTTACCCCTGGTTTTTCACTTTTAGAGCGCTTTAGCCCATACGCGACTTGTCACGTTATTTTCCGCGTGCATACGCGACTTCCCTTAGACATACCCGCGTATGCATTGAAACATACTCTTTTTATCAAAGATTTAGCACAAGCTGAATTCCTTTCTTCACTGCCTTCTGTACTCACTGTAGATACATCATATTTACTTCATCAAGATCATATTCTATCAAGCACAACTTCATCAAGTACGTTGTCATCATCTTCATCAAGTAGGTTGCCTTTCAAGGACAACACTCAGCATCATATTGTCAACAAACATCATATCACATCAGATTTACATCATTTACCAAGTCCATCAAGTCAAGAATAACTTCATCAGGTGAATTGCCATCAAGGACAACACATGTCAATAGTCGCATGTCTTCATCTTCATTTAGTGGGTTGCCATCAAGGACAACACTCTGCATCATATTTCCAACAATCTCCCCCTTTGGACTTGATGGCAACCATGATGGTGTTTGGTTACCACAACATATAGATACATTAAGAATACAATGACACCATGTCACTCTCCCAAATATTTGACACCATTCTGTCTCTTCATTCAAACACCATGTCACTCTCCCCCTTTGACATCAAGGGCAAAGGGCAAAACCAGTGGATCAAAACCAACACACTCTCCCCCTTTCACATCAAGGGCAACGGGCGGATCAAAACCAACATACTCTCTCCCTTTTCTCCTCATGTGGAAGAAGCGTTCTACAAATCTGATATGTGCTTAAAGTGGCTAAGCTCCCCCTAAGTTCATGCTGAATCTTCAAACATATTTGTCAATGACTCTATGAACTTCCTATCACCAAAAGACTCATACTTACATCAAATATCCAACCAAGTGGATTTACATATAAGACTCAAGTACCCAACCAAGTGGGTTTACACATTTCAACTCAGCTACCCAACCAAGTGGGTTTACAAAATTTGACTCATCTACCCAACCAAGTGGGTTTACAAATTTGACAAGTCCTTACATGACTGAATAATACAATTTTACATCATGGGTCTCAACCAGACCTTTTCATCAAAATACAAATATGACTTTTCATAATCAATACCAAAAAGACCTCAAGAGAGATCATATATCAGAACCACCATAATGCCAGCAATGCATTATACTCAGCAAAACTAATGCTCCCCCTGAATCTGTGCATTCATGCATCTGTTTCATATGACTAAGGCTCCCCCTTAGTTTGTGCATCCTGAACACTTTCACCATAAAATCATCAAGGCATCTTCATCAAAACATTAGAAACAGATTTATGAGAACTGGAACACCACTAGAGATACCAAACAGTATCAGAGATACCAAACAGCACTGCAGCTGTGCTGAAGAGAGCTGATCCAACCAAGAATTGTCAGCAACCAAACATACGCGGTTTTCTGTGCAGGAACTCGCGTATATACGCGACTGTGTTTCATGAAACCCGCGTATCCAATGCCATCTTCTAAATTTCAACCAGATCTGATTCTCTGTGAGGCAAAGACATTGTTCAGCTTCTTTCTGAGATATTTGAATGCTTCCCTGGACTACAGATAGATAGAACAGTGTAGTGGTGTCTTCAAGTGTCATCCAATGGTTGTAGCATCAGCACAATAGTAACCAAGCGTTCAGATTCTTTGCAGCATCAATACAATCTTTCCAAGAGAGATTCTCATATCAGAACAACATCTTCACATAGGTGTCAAGCAATCATCCATGTGGTCCAACATCACCATGATCTTCAAGAAGTAACATATGTAGGAAAAAGATCTCTCAACCATAGCAACAAACTCTGCATGATTTATGACATCCAACTCATCCATGTGGGAGTACAAAAGATACTTATCAGCAACCAGGGCTCAAAAACTCATCATAATAAACCATGTACCAAGTCATCTTTATTTGAGCATGAGTATCACAAAAACCAGAGAATAAGCAATCATATTGCCAACAATGCAATCATTAGTATTCAACCTGCTGCTCCCCCTAAACCAGTGCTCTTCATTAGCTTGTGCAATCTGAAGCAAGTCATCAGCAACAATCTCTGCATGATCTGTCCTAATCTCTGAATTATAAGACTTTCATCTCAACAACGAAAGCTCTTCATCATAAAGCAACCAGGCTTCAACCATAATCTTCAACACAAGAACCCATGTATCATTTCATTATCATGAATATAACCAGAATGATGCTAACAGTGCAATCATCAGCAGTCAGACTGATGCTCCCCATGGACCTCTGCTCCAGATCTTCAGCTATCAGATAAATTCTCTCATCATCAATGCATACGCGACTGTGTCTAATGAAACTCGCGTGTATATGCGGCTTTTGTGAATATAACCCGCGTATGGAAAGTGAAACATAGAAATTTTTCACATTCCTTTATCTCCCCCTGGACTTGTCCTTCCTGTACCTATCTTCTTCATATCAGATGTTCTGTTAGAAATACATATAACCAGAATAATCAAATCAACAATGAGAGTCATCATGCATTGCTCCCCTTGTGACGATACATTACTAAATCTCATAATGTATCCCACATCATTCCTGCAGTCAATCAGAGAAGTAAGCTTCCAGAAGCGGATGACTGCAGTAGGGTCTGAATTCCCTACGTTTCTGATCGGTCCTCCTTCTTTTGCCAAATTTGCTTGAGATTTCCAACTGTGTGTTGAAAATTGTCCACTTTCCCAGATCTGTTCATCCTGCATTCTTTTTCTACATGTCCATACTTGTTACAAACATAACATCTCATGTGGCCAGAGAAATAAACATAAGAATCATAATGAGTATTTCTATTCTTCCTCCTTTTACAATCAGCTGCTTTATGTCCATACTTGTTACATGAAAAACAATATCCCTTGAAGAAACCATAGTACCTTTCTATGTAGGATCTGTTTGTTTGAGGCTGAAATGATCTGCTTCTGCAATTGGCTGCAACATGCCCATAATTATGACATTTAAAACATTCAACGTTCCTTTGAGAATTCATGATTGATGGTTGATCTTTTGTCTCTTTCACCACTTCAGGTTTTGTATTGACATCCTCTGAATTTTTGGCACTTCCTTGTGAGCTAGATTCTCCTTTAACAGTTTCATGGAAACCAAGACCATATTTGATAGCAGGAGACCTTTGATTACTCATAATATTGTCCAAAATATTAGTACTATCTTGAAACCTCAAAATTTTAATCTTTTCTTCTAATTTACCTTTGAGAATGTTTACCTCAACCTCCAAGGCTTGGCATTGCTTTGTCATGCTTTCTTCTTTCCTTCTTCCATATTCTACTTGATCCTTCAGATTTAGGATTTCTTCTTTCAACCAATTTTCGTTGTCTTCACATGTTTGCTGCAGCTCTTCATTCTTTTTGTTTGATGCTTCGAGATCTTCTTTGAGGGAGACAATTTCTGCTTCAAGTCTTGCATTCTTCTTGTTTGATTTATCCAGGTCTTCTTTGAGGGAGATGATTTCTGTTTCAAGGCCTTCCTTTTCAAACGTTTGTAGAGGTTCCTCAATATTCTTACTTGATGCTTCAAGATATGCTTGTAGAGAGATGACTGTAGCTTCAAGACCTTCATTCTTCTTCTTTGATTTTTCCAGATCTGTTTTTAGAGAAACATTTTCTGCTTCAAGTCCTTCTTTCTTCTTATTTTCTTCTTCAAGTTCTGCTTGCAGAGAGATGATTCCAGCTTGATATCCTTTACTTCGACTGTATACATCATCGAACATCCTTTTCAGTCTAAATACCAAAGCTTTGTTAGCAGAATCCTTCTCATTAAATTTTCTTTGTTGATCTTTGATAACTTCTTCTAGATCCACAAATGTTTTGTTACTATCTTCATCTTTAATCTTGATAGCTTCGATAGCATATTCTTCACTATCATCACCATTGTTTACACAACAAAGATCTTTCAAGGGATGACCCCAATCACTATCTGATTCATTTTTGTCAAATTCAGCTATCTCCTTACTTTGAGTAGCCTTCTTCTTTGCCATGAGCACTTGTAGAGCTTGGTCAGAATCTTCTTCATCTTCACTTTCACTATAATAGTCCTTGCATATACAATTAAGTAAAATACAAGAGCAACGATCAATACCTGTTTCATCTCCTTCAATTTCTGTTATACATGATTTCTGAGGCTTCTTCTTTCCTTGAGTAACCTTCTTCTTTTGCTTCTTTCCCATTGCGACGGATCTCCTTCAAGCGATCAAGCTTCTGCAGAAGGACCACGCTCTGATACCAATTGTTGGGAAAAATACTGAGAGGGGGGGGTGAATCAGTATTTTCTGCATATTCAAAACTTTTTACTTTTTTCATTCCTTAAAACCCATACGCTACTTTGATGAAGCCAAGTAGCGTATACACGTGGATATCCTTCATAAAACTCGCGTATACACAGAGATCTAATTATGCCATTAGTTCTTCACTTATATCATTCCATCATTCATTCATTAGATGTTCTATAAACATTAAACATGTGCAGTAAGAACAGAATAAACCATCACACAAAGCATCACACATGAACACCAGGATTTTTAGGTGGAAACCCAAGTCACGAGAAAACCACCGCTGCCATTGCTCGGCCTTCAATATTTTATTATAGAGAAAACATCTTACAACATATGTCTTGGCGCAGACTTCGGCCGGCACGCGGGCACCACACTGCACTCGTTTGACCTCTCACGGAGGAGCTCCAGCCACGGCTTCGTTTACCGGCCTCACGGAAGGAGCTACGACCCCAGATCTCGTTTACTGACCTCACAGAGGAGCTACGACCCCCTGCTCTCGTTTACCAGCCTCACCTGGAAGGGAGCTACAACCCCCTGACTGAAGGCTACAACCCTCAGCACCACCTTGGACCAAGTTTCATCAATTTTCACACTGGATCCAACCACTTCAATAGAACACAACTTGTAGGCCACATTTCATCATATTTTCAGACTGGACCCTTTCCATGCTTTTAAGCTCAAACATACAACCAAACTGATACAGACCAATTCAGACATCACAGATCAGATAGCAGTAATACAGCAGAACAGAACAGATGTTTCATACCCCATGCTTCAGCAAACCCTAGTTTGCATACGCTCTTTCCCTTTACTGATGTCGCGTATATACGCGCTTACGTCCACACAAACCAGCGTATACCTCTGTGTGTATTTCATTGCGCATACGCGCTTTCTCTTCACTGAAGCCGCATATATACGCGCTTCCTCCGCGACAAAGTAGTGTATAGATCTTCAATCATTATAGAGCAGCATACTTCTTCAGATCAGATATTCAGTTCAGATTCAACCCTTTACTTCAGACAGATGTTCGCCTCATCACAGATCTAATCACTCCACAAACAGATCTAGCAGATACAAATACATTTCAGATCTAGATATCCTGCTTCATAATTTCTTCATAGGTGCATCATAGATTCAGATCTATCATCAAACCTTTACCCTTTCCATACAGATATACTTCACAGAGAAGTATTCATTCAAGCTCACACATCTTGCTCTCACACTCATAATTTGCACAATGAATTTCTTCTCTTTATATAGGTTTTCCCTTTTTCAATACCATGAGCCCCTTTTTCAATACCATGGACCAAAACAATACCATAAGCCCAAAACTACCAGGACGGGGTCAATTAGGCGGATCATTACCCAATACAATGGGTCAATACCATGGTGGTTACCCCTGGTTTTTCACTTTTAGAGCGCTTTATCCCATACACGACTTGTCACATTATTTTCCGCGTGCATACGCGACTTCCCTTAGACATACCCGCGTATGCATTGAAACATACTCTTTTTATCAAAGATTTAGCACAAGCTGAATTCCTTTCTTCACTGCCTTCTGTACTCACTGTAGATACATCATATTTACTTCATCAAGATCATATTCTATCAAGCACAACTTCATCAAGTATGTTGTCATCATCTTCATCAAGTGGGTTGCCTTTCAAGGACAACACTCAGCATCATATTGTCAACAAACATCATATCACATCAGATTTACATCATTTACCAAGTCCATCAAGTCAAGAATAACTTCATCAGGTGAATTGCCATCAAAGACAACACATGTCAATAGTCGCATGTCTTCATCTTCATTTAGTGGGTTGCCATCAAGGACAACACTCTGCATCATATTTCCAACAGGAAATCTAATTCATAATTTCATTTAATAGTAATGATTTTTATTCTCTATTTAAACCAAATTATTAAAAAAAAGGTAGGAAACTACATAAAACATTAGTGTGAAATCTAAATCCTAATAAATATGGTAGGAATTCTAAATCTTTTTTACTCTTATGACATTCTTGAGATGTTTCCACTTGTGCAATTGTGCTTCCAAATATGTGAACTCAACAATAAAACACACCTTAAAATACATGAATCTTGTCTCTCAATGTTTGAAAGAAAAGGTAAACCAACTAGCTATGACGTTCTTCTTTTATACATGAGACCCTTGACTATGCCATGAAATCCTCCAAAATATTTTTAAAGCATGGGAGCTCCTCTTCATGCACGAAGCTAGTGGAATATGACAAGTTATCCAAAATTAATCCAAATATGTGATTTGTGCCTTAGGAAATGTGAATTAAGGTACCCTCTTTGGAAAAACATGCATAAATATTTGTTGCCTGGTGCCTTTAAATGTGAGATGTTGCCACTTGTCAATTGTTCCTCTTCTTGATGATGAAACCGACACCCTAGTTTTGTAAGGATCACTAAGTGTCATTTTGTGTCAACCCAAGGTCGTTTCCATTGTCACCTTAGCAACAAATCCTCTCACTTTAGATTAATTATTGAATCCTAGGGGTGTCCTAAAGCACAAATTTATGGGGGACTCTTTTATGTGACTAGATCACTAGCTAGCATTGAAAACCATCTTTACATTGTATGGTTCAACATCTTGATGATTCTTGTCCTATTGACCACAAATTTTGTATTCATTATTGCTTTCATCACAACACCTACAATAGATATTGATGGTGTTCATAAGCATATTCATAGTTGTGATAAGTGGATTAGGGGCTTCCTTATCACAACCCATAACCCCTAATACGTTTACTCCCTTAGCCAAGGGGGCCCAAGGGTGTACTTGTAGGGGCATTGAAACCAAATTTGGGGGATCATAACATTAGGAAAAGTGGAATGGCATAACCAAAAAGTTCCTTTTTGGGGGGGGCAGGGGGGAAATCTTATGGTGTCTTGAACGGGCCAAGGGGACACAGGGGTAGCATGTATGTGTAGAAGTCAGAGGTGCAAGCATGGTTTAATAGGATCTATAATCCTAGCATTAGAGAATGAGAAGGGGGCTTAGGACCTACTTTCATAGGGCCTAGGGGACCTAGAGGGAAGGCAGCGAGAGAAATTGATAGGGGAACCCAAAATAATGGTGATATGGGTATACTCCGGATGCGGATGTGGTGGCAGTCTGATGGGACTTGGGCCCCTGCGCAGCTCCCAAAGGAGCTTGCATGGGATGCCCACATGGCCTCCTACAGCAGCCTTAATGACGTTATTAATATGCCTCCTCGGGCTGTCAATCCGCCGCTTAACTGCTCTCCGATGCCTCTGTATATGGCGGTTCTTCTGATCTCTGTTCTCATTATGGAACACGAGCACGATAGTAGTAGCTGTGGGAGAGCTCTGACTCCCCTCCGCGGTGAATGCCCTCCTGGCTTTGCTGACTCCAGCATTAAAACTCAAACAGGGCGTTGATGCAGTCTTCTGGCCTGCTTGGAGATTCTCCCTGGAATTCACTTCTCCAATAGCCCCTTCGGTAGTGTTACTTCTCCGCCTGGCATCTTTGTAGAGCTCATAGAAGGCTCAGACATTCCTGCTGGTGTTCAATTGGCTCCCCTCAGTCGTCGTCCCTCTGCTCTCAGGGCCTCTGTTACTTCTGACGTCTCACCATTCTCACGCCACCTTTTCCCTACTCCCTTCTCCATGCCTCGTCTCCGACCGCGGATGCGCTGTCGGCGTGGAATCAGCCGGGGTCAAGCCTCCTTTAATCCACCCTCGCCCTCCTCTGATTCGGGTTCCTCATCTGCTAGTGAAGAGCCTGTCCTTCCACCTGCTTTATGCAGAGGCAGAGTCAGAGGTCGAGGGCGCATTCAATATTCCAGCCACGTTGGCCCTTCTGCTCCTTTTTCAAATTCTAACCCTCCTAGCAGAGTGCATTCGGGGTCCACCATAAGGCAAACCTCTTAGCATGCATAGCTTCGTTTTCACTGTACCTCTGTTCATTCCATTATCACTGCCTTCATTATCGTCTCCCTCCGCGAGGAAATTCCTCATCAGGCCCCTGCCCGCCCTGCATCTCCCTCATCTCCTTGCGCCCCTCACTCCACTGGCAGAGAGAGTCTCCCGGATTCCTCTACTCTCCCGTCTCAAGCTGTGCTGAATAATGATGCTGAGGACCCGGACCTGAAGGATGGCAGCCAAGATGGCATGGCTGACAGTAGTAATGACTACGAATATGGTTGTAGGATCGTTGAGGAGCTGATGTCTCCAGAGCATGAAGGGTGAGCCGATGTGCGTAGACTTCATTTTCTCCAGGTTTCTTTGCTCAATCACTATTGAAGCTTTTTTTCTTTTTAGTTTTAGAGCACAGCTGGAATGGCTGATAGACGTTTTCAGTTAATATATTTATGTCTCTATGGTTTGTATAAATTCAAGGCCGGTTTCCATACCATGGGCGGCCCAAAATATGATGTTAACAAGATCGGTTTCCCATTATGGGCGATCCATACTTTTTATGAATAACATGCTTATCAAGCCCAGCTGTCTGGCTTTCACAGCAGACGCTGAGGCAGTCTTGCACTAGTACTCTTTACACTTAATAGAATTAGTCTCACTTAGAAAAAAAAAATGGTGATAAGGGTATAGTTCCCTAACCACTTGATCCCTCTGAACAACTCTGAATTTCTGAGAGTCGCAAGGGTTAGGGATGTTTTAAAAGATGGCTGCCCCTTCTGTTGCCAGTTTACCGATAGGGAAAAGAGTATATTTGAAGATGAACTCATTTCTTGCAATCCACATTCCCCAGGCAATCAAGAGGGGCATAGTTCTAACTTTGTCATTAGGAGCTTCTTGCCACCATCTTTGCCATGCTTTTGAGAGCAGCTGGCCTTCCTATCTCTGAGGAATATTTGTCATCCTCAGCGTTTCATTCCAAAGGCTGATGGTAAAGGGGCAAGAAAGAAAAATGTGTTGCACTGATTTTTCACTGTCTTTGCACAGAGAGCACCACCCTGGACCAATTTTCCCTTTTTTTTTGAAGGAAATCCTAGGTGGGGACTTTCTTCTGAAGAATACACCAGAAAAACAATCTTGTCTTAGCCGGCCCTTTTAGCTTCCACAATGGTTTTGACCACTAGACAGGATCCTCCCACCCATTCTGAGGCATCAAACAAGCATAACCTAGCTTAGGGGTATACATACAAGTCTGAGAGTGCACCCACCACAACTTAGACATCAACCAAGCATAACCCAGCTTAGGGGTATACATACAAGTCTGAGAGTGATTGAGAACCTTAATGATATTAAGGTGCTCAATCACATCTCTCGAGAGAACAAAAGAACCCATACAGCCCACCTAAGAATCTCGACCCAGTCTGACCAATCTCCCATCCCCAACATTCTAGGCCAAACCTTGTTCGATAATTCTTACAACTGCCACCAAAGCCTTCCACACCATTGAAGAATTCTTGAATGATTTTTTAGGCAGTCTGAGCCAGACCAGAGTTGGCATAGGGTCTATGTATTTCCTCCTTCTTACCGAAGTCCAGAGGTTCTCCGTAGTGATTAGTCTCCAAGCTAGTTTCGCCGCTAGAGAGCTTGAGAATGGAAAGAGGTCCTTTATTCCCCAACCATCCTAAAAATTTGGTCTGACTAATTTTTCCCACGCAACCCAAGGGGTTAAGTGTTCCGACTTGGAGCCTGCCCATAGGAATCTTCTACAGATTTTTTTGATCTTCATCAGAATAATTTTTGGCATCCAAATGAGGCTAGCCCAGTAAACCAGAATTGCCATCACCATAGATGACCAACCTCCCTACTCTGGACAACCATTTGAAACTCCAGTGATTCATCCTATTCTCAATTTTAGCTAAGAGCCATTTCCAATCCTGAATCCGATAATTATCCCGCTTAAGAAAGAAGCCCATATACTTAAAGGAGTCCTATAGATTTTTAACTTCAAAGTGAAGGTAGTCTTTTATTCTGTCCACTTCCACCCTTGAGAGCCCTACAGTGGTTAGGGAAGATTTTTGGCCATTTATACTTAGTCCAGTCGCTTTTAGAAAAATGTCTAAGATATTCTTTAAACACCGACAGTCTTCTATACTCCCGCTACTAAACAGCAAGATGTCATCTACATAGAGGAGATGGGTTACCTAGAGATTGACCGCTACTTCAATACCTTTGAGCTCCCCTCTGAAGCCAAGATGTGTCAACTGCAAGAGTCTTAAAAACATCCAATTGATCCTATCATAGGCGCCCTTAGAGAGGTCAATTTTTACTATAGCTCCTTTTTTCCCTCTCTTTTTGAGGCTGTGGAGGGTTTCTTGAGCTACCCCCACTACTTCATGGATTTTCCTTCCATCCAAAAAATCAAATTACTCTGCAGAAAGGGTTTAAAGAATTTAAAGAAGAGCAAGGTTAAGGAGATAAGAGCAGGAGTGCAGT
This sequence comes from Pinus albicaulis, assembly GCA_034641835.2. Classification (NCBI taxonomy): domain Eukaryota; kingdom Viridiplantae; phylum Streptophyta; class Pinopsida; order Pinales; family Pinaceae; genus Pinus; species Pinus albicaulis. The sequence continues at coordinate 1,168,595,302 of CM076584.1, read as the reverse complement.
CCCGGTTACTTAAAACCTTTTTTCCAAAATTTCCTACTATGTTTCTGGCATACTTTTTCCCTGTCCTATTGACCACAAATTTTTTATTCATTATTGCGTTCATCACAACACCTATAATAGATATTGATGGTGTTCATAAACCTATTTCTAGTTGTGATAAGTGGATTAGGGGCTCCCTTATCACAACCCATAACCCCTAATACGTTTACTCCCTTAATACCCAATCCATATTTCTTTAACCCCTACACTCATAAATCATAACCCATAAACCCCTTCATTCATTAAATATTATGACATTAACCCCTAACCTATATTAATCCATGAACCTCCTAAGACATAAATCCTTATCCTCTTAACCTGTGACCCTTAACCCCTAAACACCTTAACTACTAACCCCTTAACCACTAATAGCTAAATCTCCTAAATATTGAGTCCTTAACCGCTAAATCCTCTGACCCTAAATCCCTTTGGTCCTTGATGGTTGACCCTTGAAGCCCTTAACCACTAAGTATCCAAAGCTGAAAACAACACCCCAAACCAGCAAATTGACCTCCTAGGAGAATCCTTCGTCTCTAATTGAGCATATTAGAAACATTACTTGATTCTTAGAGAACTAGGTACTAGTTACGAGGATATGTGTTTTTGGGTAATGCCATTATTATCATGTATACCAAATGTAGACAATTGGATAATTTGCAAAGCCTCGATTTGAATTACTCACAATATCTACACTTCATCACGTTGAGATGGAGCTTGTAGTGTTCTCTCACATAAGGAGTTGTAAATGAAAAGGAACAAGATCCTATTACATGGAGGGTTTAAAGAGTTTAAAGAAGAGCAGGGTTAAGGAGATAAGAGCGGGAGCACAGTCCGGGTTACTTAAAACCTTGTTTCCAAAATTTCCTACTATGTTTATGGCATACTTTTTCCCTGTCCTATTGACCACAAATTTTGTACTCATTATTGCTTTCATCACAACACCTACTACAATATATATATATGATGTTCATAAGCCTATTTATAGTTGTGATAAGTGGATTAGGGGCTCCCTTATAACAACCCATAACCCCTAATACGTTTACGCCCTTAGCCAAGGGGGCCCAAGGGTGTACTTGTAGGGGCATTGAGACCAAATTTGGGGGGTCATAACATTAGGAAAAGTGGAATGACATAACAAAATTTTTTATGGGGGGGGTTATTTTATGGTGTCTTGAACAGGCCAAGGGGACACAAGGGTAGCATGTATGTGTAGAAGTCAGAGGTGCAAGCATGGTTTACTAAGATCTATAATCCTAGCATTAGAGAATGAGAAGGGGGCTTAGGACCTAATTTCATAGGGCCTAGGGGACCTAGAGGGAAGGCAACGAGAGAAATTTATAAGGGAACCCAAAATAATGGTGATAAGGGGATTAGGAGTCCAATTATCACAAAACATAAGCCCTTAACCCATAACCACTAAATTCCCTACCCCCTTAACCCCCAATCCATATTCCCTTAACCCCTGCACTCATAAAGCATAACCCATATACCCCTTCATTCATTAAATCTTATGACATTAACCCTAACCTATATTAATCCATGAACCTCCTAAGCCATAAATCCTTATCCTCTTAACCTGTGACCATTAACCCCTAACCCTTCACCCCTAAACACCTTAACTACTAACCCCTTAACTACTAAAATTACAACACCCCAAACCAGCAAATTGACCTCCTAGGAGAATCCTTCATCTCTAACTGAGCATATTAGAAACATTAATTGTTTCTTAGAGAACTAGGTACTGGTTACGAGGATATGTGTTTGTGGGTAATGCCATTATTATCATGTATACCAAATGTATACAATTGAATAATTCACAAAGCCTCGTTTTGAATTACTCACAATATCTACACTTCATCATGTTGAGATGGAGCTTGTAGTGTTCTCTCACATAAGGAGTTGTAAACGAAAAGGAGCAAGCTCCCATTAGAGGGCTTTTCTGTGTGGGAGTGTTGGAGGCAGAGTGGTTTCTGGTATTCCATCTAGTTTTTTCACAAATTTTGTCATAGTTGGGCATGATCGTGGAGGTCCCATTGAGGAAACCAAAGAGACAAAAGCGACTGCAGATTCGTCATGAGGAGGCTGCGCATCATTTTGAGGAGAAGCAGGGGGTGGTTCCCTATCGAGATCGAACTCTAGGGGGCATGGTAGCGGAGGGCAAAGTCAAAATTTCAAACACCAGCCTAGATCAAGTAGCACGCACGAGCTCCCGTGTAAAAACTATATTCCCTAATATAGTTTCTATTAATGCTCTAATTAAACTAACATCATTACTTTATAAGTCTTCAACATCATTAAATATTTTTTTTTTCTGAATAAGACTAATTCTATTAAGAAAAACATATGGTACAATCAAAGCTTGCAGAAAAGCAAAGCTAAAGAGCAAGGGAGCCGGAAATGATATAGTATCAACCTCGGTCCCATAGAGCAGCCATGGAAAAAGCAAAAGATAACAAGGAGAACAGAAGAGAACGAGCTAGACTAAGGAGTCTACCCAGCATGGGCAGAGTCTCCCAATCGACATTTTTTCCCTTTCTTTTTACTAACTTTGACCCAACCATTCTGATCCCAACAATGGACTCCAATCCGTCACTTCTTACCACCAAAGCATGCTGTGAGGCACCCTTGTCCGAACTGGGCAGTCTCATGCTAGCTGCCAGACCTGAGAAGGACTGTTCTCTGTGTGTGTCAGGAAGCAGGTCCTTCCTGATGTCTAAATGTCTTTTCTTCCATCAATGTCCTCCCCACTGTGAGCGAGGTTTCCAAATTCGTCCATAGGGGTTACTACAAGGTTTCCAGCCTCGATTTGGCTTTCACATATTCTTCTTTATTGAGAACGATCACATGTATTCTCTAGATGCCCTTGTTCATAAATTGCTGGACATCCGTCGTGTTCTCAGCAATCCAGTTTGCGTCCAATGGAAGTTCCCAATTTTAATCATCATTAAATATTAAATATAGCTTCGTACGGACCAGGCCCCGTTTTTTAATAAAAATAAAACTTAATGAAAACCAAAAATACTAGATGACCACAAAAATACTAAATGACCTCCTTTTACTCAAATAAAAATAAAAATTAATAAAAACCAAAACCAACATATAACTAATAATAACTTTTACCATTTATTAAACTAATCAGTCGCTAGTCTAAAATCCCCTAGTAAATGGACCTCTTAAAATCATTTGATGTGAAATGACCTTTTGCTCAAGAAAATACAAGATGACCTCTCCTTGGCCGAAGAACAAGCACGAAAGATGCAAAACGATTACTAGAAATTTTTTATAAGATTTTAAATATTAAAATTTAACGTAAGGTTTTGTCCTAATTTTCGTTATTTTAAAATTTAATTTCATGTCTTCAACTATACCAAGTGCTATTTCTTCCCATGTTCAGATGATTAGGTGATTTTGGCGATGCCATACCTCATATGTCACTACACTCTGGGACCACTGTATTTTTAAGGACTTTTTTATTATATCGACACGTTCGAATAATAAAGGCCTTTTAATTGAGACATATTTTCCTCCCGATTTGGGTTTCCTCACACCCTGAACATAAACATGTGGTCCGTTGCCAGCATATGGAGATAAAATTCTAACCTTCAACAAATCAGAGAGGGAGAGTGTGTATTGATAAGTTCTAAAGGTATTTTCCTGATATCTATGATTTTTATTGTTAAGATTTCAATAGATTTAAACTTTTATACAGAATTATGTAGAAGGCAGCAGTAGGGTTGACAAGATTTTATAAAATCAATCATATTTTTTTTTCATGCTTAGCAAGACTAGGCACTCCTTAGAGCTACTCCCATACGATGATTATCCCTTACTTTTGTTGTAGGAATTAGTCCTTACAGCCCCTCCAACAAGCCTAATACAGACATGCGTTATCCCTGTAATAACTACAGTGCCTGAGACTCTCTTAAACAATAAATATGCCACCCCTTTTGGTACCAAAACAACCCTACTATCAATGTATTTATGCAGCTACTCCTCGGCTCTGTTATATCTTCTAATCTGACCTCAAAATAGTCATTTCAGGCTTCAGTATTCTCTTCTTCAAGCTGTGGCTTACATCAGAAGGTGTTTTACTCCTAAATATTTTTTCTTGGATGTTATCTTTGCCTCCCTCATTTTCTATTTATACGCAACATAAAGGCTTCATTTGGGTGTCCAAATTGGCTTGACAAGTTGTCACATGACTTATTAACATCAAGCCAACCTAGACTCTTCTTTAGCTGAACCTTTTGCTCCTTGATCTAGACACCCACAACTCCCTCTGAGTTGATTTGCTGACCACACTCTGATTCACTATCCCTTAAAGTAGCTCAGATACTCTCTGATACCATGTTTCTTTTCCACGATCTTGGGTCTAGGATAGTGTCTTAAAATATTTCTGGCTACCAAACCAATAATCACAATGACACTACTTTGCACAACAAAATATAAATAGAAGTAAATCTACCAATGCACAAAATATAGAAAAATTCTTACAATTTTTAACCCAACTTCATTATATTAATCAACATATGATACAACAGTCTAGGGCTCCCGTACCAAGTATAGTGGCCTTCATACACCCATTGATACAAGATACAAAACTGGGTTTGGTGTCAGTCCATCGATAACCAATCTGCCCTCAACAAGATACTCTGACCATGTTGCTGTCGCATTCTCTCTCAGCTCTTCTCGGTCATGCCCTGTACCAGCTCAGTCCTTTGGCTCCCCATCTGTAGCTCTTGACTCTATCAATGCTCCAAGTCCATCTAGCCAATGTGTTTGGTTACCACCTGCCTTTCACTACTTGTGCCTCTGTCCATCAAGGCACACAGGGATTTCATTGACACCTGCTTTTCACAACTCCGTTTGTGAACAATTCTCAATCTTCTCATTGCTGCTCCTCAGTTACTTAGGGACTTCAACCCACTATGGTATTCTTGTGTTGCACCGATGAAGGCCAACATAGGGCATGAAGGGCTACCACCTATCACTACAAGATGTCTATATCCCACAATGAACACGGGCTAGGAGGACTTCGCATCATTTATTGTAGAAGTCCTTCTCCACACACGAGTCTAAGGCTACACAAAACTGCTCCTAGTTGATCAGACCCTGGACCTCTAGCAACCATCGAGGTCCATGAAGATGATGCACACCGAGCCCCAACATGGGTACTATCACACTATCCTCCAACAGACCATAATTGCACAATCCACGTTCACACTTGGCCCACTCTCACACTGCCCTCCAGTAGACCACGAGTGACCAATACTTGTTGTAGCATCTACCTCTGGCTAGGGCATCCTCACACTTAGTAAACCCTCCTCTTGGCTACCAAGATACTTCTCTAACAGCCCTATCGTAGGACACCCCTTACTTCATTGCGAGATCGGCTCCTAGTTGGGGTTTCTTAACACCCAAGAGAACCCCAACACATAGCTTCCATAGGTTGCATATGAATTTGATCCAATCACCAATCATTACATTGGTTAGGGCTTCTAACCAACACATTAGCCCTCCCTTCGCTTCCCAGTTGCATTAAATGTTCAATCCATTCAAATCTAGAATTAATAAATGAACACAAAACATACCTTCACAAGCAAGCCTTGTTGGTATTCTACACCTAGTAATGATGACAATCCATGTCACCTCTTCAACACTTTCTAACAACTATTTCATCACCGTGGGTCATTTCTTCACCTCTAGAGTTTTCCAGCCATTGTTTTGGTTATGTCAGGAATTAGGGCACCATTAAATTCTGAGTACATGAACTCCCGGTGCCAATAGCCTTTCACAGATTCGATATGTTGCTCGCGACTAGACAAACTTGCCAGACAGCTTCAGCTCAGTTGAAGCTTGCATGACAAGTTCTGTTTTCTGGTTTGAGCGTTGCTAGACATACAATTTGTGCAATCTATAAATTTTTTCTGCATGCCCGGAATAATATCTTCTTTGCAACAAACAGGTGTGCAATCCATAGTAGGTATTTGATACATACATTGTCAAAACATGGATTGTCCTTTGTGCCAACGATTCCCTAATATAGTAGCATACACTTCCATTCTATCAGTGTACCAATTTTATATATCTCCAGTCCTGTTGCCCTCATCAGAATACTTACTAATGATCTAATCATGAATTGCCAAGTGTGTCCACCTTCTGTTGTACAAGGTCCTTTATGACAACAAGTCCAAGTCACCTTGTCACCTTCGCACATCGTAAAGATGACAAGCACATCATCCAAACACTACCCCATAAATCATGGACCCAACACACCTCCACAAGACACTGCTGTAATACAGTTTGCACTGTTAGATAGCAGGCAGGCTCCCCGCTAGAGCACCCCACAACTCTCAACCGCGGCCCAAGATGCTCGCAGTAGCGGCACCCTCTCCTTAGCTCGTCCTTCAGGACCTTCAAACAATATTTAAACCATTAAATATGCCCAGACATTGCTTCAGATCTAGTGGCTGTCCTCCTGTGACAGAGAAGTCTTCTTCCTTGAATTCCACATGCTGCTAGATAACTGATGCAAATATGACCCTAAACTAGGATCCAACATACATCAAGATGCACCCAAAATGCATACTTCAGCTCCCTTTTTTAGGGTCTGCTCCATGCTGCAAATCTGGACTGGTTAGGGCACGAACCATAGTCCCTAACACCCTTTAATTTTGGCCCATAAATGCTCCTTAGAGCTGCGTCTATCTCTTCCTTGAAGGTCATGACACTTAGCTGTAGGTCTGAGCTGTTTCTAGTCTTTAAGCAGTCCTTGAACTTCCTTAATCTCTGTGGCAGGCTTCAGTGAAACCTCACAGGCCTTCGACACTCTTGTTTATAGACAAACCACCCATCAAATAGTCCATAGAGACGTATTTCCTACCTCGACCCTATGAAAAGTCCATTGGCCCTCCTAAATTGACCCTAAAACAATCATCTATGCCTCCCTGTTCTTGAACTTCATTTGTTGCAGCTAAGACAGAGACTTAGTCTCTCCTCCACGAGCTATTCACTTGTGATTATGTTGCACAATGGATCAATAGATCGGATATTTGCAATTCAACACAAATTGGGCATTTTTTTCCCCATAAAGCTCTGATACCATGTTAATTTCTGAACATATTCTATGCCATTTCAGATTAGGGCACACAATACTGAAGGAGATAGAACATATTAATAGATCGATGGAAGAAAATCCAAAACAGAGATAATGAATGGTGGCATTACGACGATCAACAGGATGCTTCTACCAGCAAAGTCTCCAATAGGTCATTCAGCCAAGCATGTCACACATAACCCTAGAACAACCCAAACAAAGAACACTCCATAAATACGCAGCACCAAGAACGCAACTCCATTGCTATCAAGAGAGAAGAAAATCAAAGTGGAATAAATTCAAAGTCCATCTTAATTAGGGACCTCCAACAACAATGGTGAGACACCTAGTTACTCATGAAGAATCCCTGTCCTCGATGTCATGGATTTCGATATTGAGGAATCTCCAACCTTTTAGCTTTATAGGGCATAGATCATCCATCACTTTCATCCTGAGTCATGTTAGCTATCAGAAAGTGATTCATCAGACTTCCTTATCTGGTCCACTGTTATTCCATGCTGGTTTCCTTGGAGCACTCCACCAAGGGTCGAGCCCTCTAATCTGTATCCAAAATCATCAGAGACAACGTGGCTAGTCTGCGTGAAAGTGCATCAGCTACCACGTTGTTCTTCCCCTTAACATACTCAATGTCAAAGTCATAAGCCTGGATCTTGCTGATCCACTTCTGCTGCCTCTTCTATAGCTGTTTCTGCTCCAAAAAGAACCTGAGGCTGTTGTGATCAGTCCTCACCCTGAACCTGTTACCCACTAAGTACTGCCGGAATTTGGCCAATGCATGCATAATGGCCAGCATCTCCTTGTCGTATATAGGATACAACCGCTCATGAGGAAGGAGCTTCCAACTCTCATAAGCTATAGGGTGGCCTCCCTGCATCAAAACTGCGCCGATCCCCTCTCCCAATGCATCACACTCCAAAAAAAAAGGCTGCGTAAAATTTGGCAATGCAAGCACTGGGCAGCTGCTCATAACCTCCTTGAGCCTGTTAAAGGCCCGCTGTACTGTATCTGTCCAACTGAATGCCCCCTTCTTCGTCAAATCTGTAAGGGGCGCAGCAAGCTGAGAGAAGCTCTTGACGAATTTCCTGTAATAAGTGCAGATACCAACAAATCATCAAAGTTCCGTAACATTTCTCGGCTCTGGCCAATCTCTGATGGCCCTGATCTTTTCCTCGTGGACCCTCACATTTTCCACTCCTATGATGTGACCCAAATACAACATCTCCATCAACCCAAACTCACACTTGGAGAGCTTAGCATAGAACTGTTGCTCCTCTAAGATATGCAGCACTGCCTCTATATGCTGGAGATGCTCCTCCCAAGTCCTGCTATATATCAGTATATCATCGAAAAAGACCAACATAAACTTCCTCAGATGACTGCGGAAGATATGGTTCATGCATGACTGGAAAGTAGTTGGGGCATTGGTTAGCCCGAAAGGCATAAGCAAGAACTCAAAGTGGCCATAATGGCACCTGAAATCGGTCTTGGGAATGTCCTGTTCTCTCACGCGAATTTGGTGGTACCCGGATCTCAAGTCGATCTTTGATAAGAACTGTGCTCCTCTCAACTCATCCATCATCTCATCTATCTGCAGTATGGGGTACCTGTTCTTCATGGTCTTCTTATTCAGGGCCCTGTAATCAATGCACATTCTCAATGTGTCGTCCTTCTTCTTCACCAACACCACCGAAGAAGCAAAAGGACTAGTGCTAGGCCGAATATGTCCAAGAGCCAGCAACTTCTAGATGGCCCACTCAATCTCATCCCGATAGGCTTTGGGGTGCCTATAGGGTGTGGTAATAACGGCCTGGATGCCCTGCTTTAGCTCAATAGTGTGCTCAAACCCCTGATCTGGTGGCTGTCTCGGTGGTATCTCCCCAAACACCGTATCATATCTATCAAGGATGGCCCATATATCTGGATGAACTGTCTGCTCGGTAGTCCCTGTCTCTAATGCCCGCAACTCAACCGCCCACTCTATGTCTCCCTTCCAGAAGTCTAACTCCATCCGGTGAGCTGAAACAGTCTAGGGTGGGTAAGTGTGCATCCCACGTATCTTCTAATGCTTCCCGGTGTTCTTATCATCCAACTCCATCTCCAAGGCCTCCCAATTTGTGGTGACCTTCCCCAAAGTAATCACCCATTGAACACTGAGAATCCATCGAAGCTTTCTGTCGGTATGCCTCTCCGCTCAACCATCTGTGCATCGATGAAGTTGTGGGTTGCCCCACTGTCTACCAAAACCAAAACTCGCTACCCCCGTACTGTCCCTCGGACATGCAGCGTCAAATACTTGGGTACTCCTCGCAATGCTGCAAGGGTTCCCCCTATGGGTGCAAAAGATGCACCTCCTGCTCCTGGAGGTGGAGGTGGAAAATGGTCTTGCGCTGTCTGACTATCTCTTTCCTCTCCATCCTCATACTCATCCTCTTCCCTGCTGCTCTCGGAGAAGATCTCGATTAAATGTGCTTTGCCCGCAGCACATCTGTGTCCTGGTGCCCACGACTCCTGACAGGTAAAGCACAACCTCTTCTTCTTCAACTCCCTCCTGGCATCATCATCTAGCTATACCCTACCCTGATTCCCCTTTGGAGGCGGAATCCTCACATCCTTTCCCTTTGGTTGGAAAGCCTGTCTCTGGGGGTAAGGTGTCCTAGTCTTGGGTAAGGCATCCTGCAAATCACGGGTCCTGCCAATGGCATCCTGGAGTGTGGCTGGTCTAGTGGATCTGATTAGACCCCAAAGTGGCTCTGCTAACCCCTCAACAAACATGTAGATCATCTGTGCTGCGGATAGATCTGGCACCATCACTGAAACCCTCAGGAAATCCGCAATATACATCTCCGGGCTCCCAGTCTATTTGAGCCTCGTCAACTCAACAAAATGCTCCTCCGGATCCCTCCGGTCAAATCTCTCTATCAGTCTCCGGGTGAACTCGACATATGTGGTCACTGTCGAATGCCCGAGTGTCACCATCCCATGGAACCATCAGTCCTGGGCCTCACCATCCAAATGCAGCATAGCCACCTTGATGGCCTCCAACTCTGCCATCTGGTTAAGCTGGAAATATATATCCAGATTCTCCACCCAAGACTTTGTCGAACTGTCTGATGAGCCATCAAACGTTGGCAAATGGAATTGGCTCGCTGTATGTTGTGTGTCCGCATCATGATAATGCCGGTGCTCTCTGTGATGATCACCGGGTCTGCTGTCCCGCTGGAGCTGAACAAAATGTCTAAATGAAAGGGCATCCTTGAACTCCTACCCATATGCCTGGTACTCAGCAAAATAGTCACCCATGTGACCAGGCTCTGGCTCATGTTGTACTCCTGCCCCTGTGTCTGCACCCAGAAAGGTGGGCATAGTGGAACGTGTGGGTGCATGTGATGCCTGGTGTGGAGTGGCATCCCGCTCCGGCAAATGATGGGATGTGCCTGACCCCTCACCAAAATGGAAACCCCTTGGGGTTTCATGCTGTCTAGCCTCCACAACAGTGAATCTCTGACCCATCACCTCAATCTGTCTCGCCAGATCCTGCACTGATTTGAGGAGTGCCTCCCCAAACTGTTTTGCCTCACTATCATCTACCATTGGCTTTTTTTGTTCTGCGTCCACCACCCTAGCACAGTCACCCTCTTTGTAGGTGTTCTCCAACCTATGCTCAATATCTTTGTAGTTCCTACCTCTGTAGCATATGTAGGGTTTCTGCCCCGGTGTCATAGACAACTAGCTCCACAGGCTGAGCTAGATCTATGCTTTGATACCACTGTAATATCCCATTTCAAAGATATCTCTAAAACACAAGAAAATTCCAACCAGAGATGGACTGGGAGGGCATTTACCAGATATTTCACCTCTGAAAAGAGGGTGAGATCTGGAGGCTATCTGGCCCTTTCCAGACTCTGTCTAAGAGTATGGGGAAAACACACCAAGTGGTATAGTACTGGAAAGCTCAAGGAGAAAAATAACTGTAGTGCAAGCATACAATAGCATATATATATATAGAACACGAACATATACTCAAGAAATGCAAAGAGAATGCTGAGCCATTTTATTATGCTGAGAAATATAAGTGAGTACAATAGGTGATCAGAGTGATGGCACCTAGACTTGCGCAAGGCAAGCGAAGAAATACTCTCAGAATGTTGATGGAATGGCTGCTCTCTGATCTGCGTCCTAGCTGCTAGAAAACTGCCTTGTAGCTGCTACTGCTAGAACAAGATGAGTATCTGGGGCTGCTCCCCTACTCGGAATAAGATGAAACTCTGGAATCAGCCTCTACTCACCAAACCCAGAAAAACCTAGAGAGCATTTCTGGAATGACCGACCCTCGAAAATCACCCCCTTGAGGATCTACGCTATCCTCCAAGGCTCTGCGCTGAGGCTGAATGGAAACCACCAAAACATGGCCACAAACTCTGCCAAAATCCTCCCACAGGAAAGGGCTGGCCCCTTGCTCAATCTCCAAGCTCAAAACCTCCGAAAGAAACCCAATCCAGAGCTCCCCAAAAATGGACTGCATCCTCCCTCTCAGGACTGCGCAGTCTATGGATGCACTGCTCCTTTGCAAAAGCCAAACTCCAACCCTCCTGCAAAATACTGATGGGACAACCTCACCCGAGCAGGCACTCAAAGTCCCCCGGGGCTGAGGATGAGATCTTCGAACGGAGACACTCGGTGCACTAAACAGTGCTGCAAACTAGCTAAACAACCAGCATGCTCAAGAAGTCGAAATGACTAGCTCAATATCATAAAAATCGAATGACCAAAATGAGGAGGCTCTCCCTCTATATAGCGTTAGCCTCTCTCAAACCCTAAGGCTCACCTCCTCCAACGTAGCCTCCCTTTGCCACGTGCTCCATCTTGGCTTGCACAGTCCCTCCATGTGGTCTACATGGGCCCCATCTCTACGTGGTCTCTTGGCCCCCTTGGCTCACTTAAGTTACAACGTGTGTCTACTAGGGAGCGCACTTTTTATTTTTTGAGTGAGTTATGTCCCCCTATACTCACTTTTATTTATAATCTAACTACATAAGGCAAAATTGACCAAAATAGAATATTCCAATTAGCCATTGCTAATTGGGAATATTACATTTATACTTCATTGTTCCTTCACCGAGTCCCTTCTTCTTTGATGATCGTAATAGAGATCGAGCCCATCACTTTTCTCTATCTGAAAGATATTTGAGTTGTTGTTCACTGTGATCTAATCCTTAAGTGCCACTTAATATGCCCTTATTTGACTGCCACCTTAGCTCTGATACCATGTTGAGAATCATGTAGGGCTGTAGTCTAATAAAATTCTCTTCATGCTAATTTCTTGTGATCTTGTTTATGTATATTCTTCTTTAATCTTTCATCAAGTCAATTATCAAATTACTCAGTCAAATGTATAGAGACAAAATTATTTTTCACTTGTAACTGAATTTCTTGACAATTAGTTAACTAATTTATCTTTAGTTCACTAATTTATCTTTAGTTCACTTTTTATCTATCTTTAGTATCAACTAACTTATATAGCTCTTTGCAGACGCAATTTCAAAGGACCTTGGAACATATTATCAAATGGACAAAAGAAATTGGATGAAATTGAAAAATAGGTGTAGTTTAGTTTGTATATTTGATTATTCATCGTGATATGTGAAAAATGTATAAGTGTTAACTTTTTCTCAATTAAATTTATATGACTTGTAAATTGGTTATGTGTAGAACACTAAAAGAATATAGAGATGGGGTTTAGGAATTCTTAAAGTTTGCCGAGGAGCAATCAAGGAATAAGATGTCCACAAAATGTCCATGTAATAAATGTGGCATAGTGAAAGTACAAACATTTGATAAAGTACGAGAGCACTTGATTTGTGATGGTATAATCGAACAATATAACATTTGGTATTTCCATGGAGAGAGCATTCCCATTCAGGTATCTTGAATTTTTTTTGAATTGATCTAGTTTTACTCTTATATGTCTTACAATAAAGATATCACTTATTTTTATATGTGCAAACTTCAATTTTTTTTCTTTGTCTCCTTTAGATTCCATCTATTATTGGCAAGGATAGGCAACATTCTGAAAATGAGCCACATGAAGTTCTCGAGCATATTTCATCTCAACTGGTAAGCCATTTCATATTAGTCAAGGGTCCTATTTGACTAGGTTGACCAAATGCTATTGATTCTAATTTTCATAAAAACCATAAAATTATTAACATAAATTTTGATTTTCTTATTAATAGGGTTATGAACATGTTGTGGAACGTGATTATGATAATCAAGGTGATGAGCATGAAACATTGTTTAGGAACGATAGCGAACCTCTAATTGATGATGATGATGATGATGCAACCATTGTCAGTGATCAAATGCTTGAAATAGTGAATGATGCCAATCGATGTCTTAATCAAAACATCAATGAGAGTTGTGATAATGAGAGGTTGGCATCAACAAATGTACTAAATTAAGTTAATGAATATAAGAAGCTTATCGAAGATGCCAAGAGGCCATTGTACCCAGGTTGTGTTGACTTCACAAAACTGTCAGCCACTGTAGAATTCTACAATCTGAAAGTGAAGAGTGGATGGTCTGATACAAGTTTTGACCAAATGTTAAAATTGCAAAAAAAGGTGCTTCCTAAAGATAACACATTTCCAGATTCTGCATATGCTGCAAAAAGGTTGATAAAATCATTGGGGTTAAACTATGATATGATACACGCATGTCCAAATGATTGCATTTTATATCGAGGAAGATATGAAAGTAAAGATCAATGCCCAACATGTGGAAAATCTCGATGGAAGGTGGATTCTCAATCTCAAAAGGTGCGGAAAGGTGTTCCAGCCAAGGTGTTAAGATATTTTACCATAGCACCAAGGCTAAAAAGAATGTATAGGTATGATCTTGAACACTATAATTTTATTCAAGTTTTCCCCTTCTTGTATTATCTTTACCATTTGTCATAGTGTTATTATATGATAATACTTTATATAAATGATTTTTTTTTTTTTTCATTATAGCTCTACAGATATGTCACAAAAAATGAGGTGGCATCATGAGAATGCAAGCAATGATGGCCAAATGCGCCATCCTGTTGATAGCCCAGCATGGAAAACTATTGATGACAAATGGCCTAGTTTTTCTAGCGAGCCTCGCAATGTACGACTTGCAATGGCAGTAGATGGATTTAATCCTTTTGGAGACTTGAGCAGCACATATAGTGTTTGGCCTGTAGTGTTAGTTACATACAACCTTCCACCATGGTTGTGCACAAAAAGGAATTTTTGTATGCTAACATTGTTAATACCTGGTCCCAAGCAACCAGGAAATGACATTGATGTGTATTTGGAACCCTTGGTAGATGAACTAAAGGAACTATGGGACCAAGGGGTATGGACATATGATGCTTATAGTAAGACATCATTTAACATGAAGGCAATTCTTATGTGGGTGATCCATGATTTTCCTGCTTATGGGAATATGGCTAGTTGCACAACAAAAGGCTATAATGCATGTCCCATATGTGGGAGGAACACAGAATCAGAGTACCTCAGTTGTAGCAGGAAATGTGTGTACATGGGACATAGGAGATTTCTTCCTCAACGTCATAAGTTTCGCTCACAAAAGGCACCGTTTAATGGGAAGGAGGAGCATCGTTATGCCCCTCCAATTGTGAAAGTGTCAGATATTTTTAAGGAAACAAAGGGAAAGGAAGAAATATGGGGGAAGATTGAATCAAATAAAAGGAAAAGAAATAGTAAAACAGGTGAAAAAACCGATGTTGTGGTGTGGAAGAAACAATCAATTCTATTCAATCTACCATATTGGGAGGTATGTAGACCCATGATCAACCATGCCTAATTATTGGACACAACTTGCTTAGTTGACCTCATTGTGATTAGATGTCTTGGTTGAATTGACTATTTATCTTTTTGTCCATATTAAATATTTTTCTAATATTCTTGATGTGTTGGAATGCAAAAACTCCTAATACGCCACAATTTAGATGTAATGCATGTGGAGAAGAATGTGTGTGAAAGCATTTTTGGAACCCTTCTGGATATAAAAGGGAAGTCCAAAGATGGGAAAAAATCACGTGATGACTTTCAAAAAATGGGCTTGAGGAAATCACTATGGCCAAAAGTTAAAGGACAGAAAATATTCCTTCCACCTGCACCACATACTCTTTCAAAGAAAGAGAAACAGACCCTATGTCATGTTCTTTTCATGTTAAAGGTGCCAGACGATTACAGCTCTAATCCAAAAAATCATATATCTATGGAAAAGCTTAAGTTCCATGGTATGAAAGCACATGATTGCCATGTTCTAATACAACAACTCCTCCCAATGGCTTTGCGTCATGTGTTACCAATTTTTGTCTGAAAGACGCTTTGCAAGCTTTGTTACTTTTATAGGAAAATCTGTGCAAAATCAGTTTCTGTAGAGAGTCTTGATAAGCTGGAAAATGATATTGTGGAGACATTGTGCTTTCTTGAAAAGTACTTCACTCCTTCATTCTTTGATATAATGTTGCATTTGAATGTACATTTGGTAGGTGAGCTTCGATATTGTGGGCTAGTTGCATATAGATGGATGTACCCCTTTGAGAGGTACGTGAAACTTTACTTTTTATCAAGACAACAAATATTTTTTTTTAAAGATTTTGACATTACTTAATTTTTTTGTTTGTTAATTTTGTAGGAACATGAAAGTATATAAGAGTTATGTTAAGAAAAAAAATAGGCCTGAAGGATGCATTGCTGAAAGCTATACTGTGGAGGAATCAATAAAGTTTTGTGGAGGATACTTGAAAGGTATGGAAGCTATTGGATCCACACATGGTCGAAATGAAGTGTGGGATGAGGAAGTCGAAGAAGTTATCCTTGATGGAAAGCCATTATCTGCTCCAATTCCTTCATAATTGGATGGAATTAGTTCGGAACAAGCCCATAGGTGGGTTCTATTTCACACAAACGAAGTTGATCCATGGATAGAGTAAGTTACATATTTGGCCTATAATTTTTTTGTTTGTTTGTTTAAGGTTGTTTAAGGTTTAAGATATTTTACCTTTAATTTTTTTATTCATATTTAATCAAAACACATTAACCACCATATCTATTGTCCATAATTGTTGAATTAGGATGCACAAAATGGAGATTGCCAACTCAATTACCCAAACGAAAAAATATGAAGCTCTATTGCAGAAACTCCACAGCCATAAATTTACTAGCTGGTTAAAACAACAGGTAAGTACATTATTTATAATATAAGTGTACTTAAAAATCATTACATTGGAATATTATCATGCAGGAAATTAAATATTTTTTTTAGAGGTTGAATGTATGAATTCTAACTACATTTAAAAATCTAAAACTATACAGGTGGAGGGAGATGGAAATGTGTCTGATACACTTAAATGGCTAGCGCGTGGTCCCAGGAAATTCGTGAATAAGTACAAGGGATACCTAACCAATGGTTATAGATTCCATACAAAAATCATGGAGAATGAGAGAACCACCCAAAATAGTGGCGTGTGTATGGAAGCTCAAACAATGATGAGGTCAAGTTCCAAAGATGCAAAACCTATACTTCAAACCACAACATTTTATGGAGTGGTAGAAGAAATAATTACATTGGACTATTTTTGTATGGAGTACACATTGTTAAAATGTAATTGGATTGATGTATACAATAAGAGAGGGATCAAAACTGATGATTTGGGTTTTACAATGGTGAATATGAAGAAATTTTTAAGCCAAAATCATTGGCAATATGATCCATTTATTCTAGCATCGCAAGCTAAACAAGTATTCTATGTACAAGATCCAGTTGAGACTGACTGGTATGTAGTGTTAACATGTCCTCCAAAAGGATTGAGAAATAATGCATCATATGAACCCGAGTATGCAGATTTGTCACATGTTGTGGAATTTCAAGACACAAAATGTGTAATTGAAGAAGATATAGCTGATGTCGATGTCAACGTTGACGTGAACGTGGATTATGTCTGTTCAGATTGTGAAGGAATATGGTTGAACCTTAAGAAATAAAACATATTTATTTTTCTATTTTGTTTCAAGAACTCCAAAATTGATATTTGGTTATGAAGAGAGATTCCTTTGTTTATTATCTATAAAATGTTTTAGGCCCATTTAGTAGATATATTTTTAGTCCCTACCAATGACAGTGACTAGTGTTTTCGGATTGCACCATTAATCTTGTCCATACAAAAAATTGAACACATAAAAATTTGATATGTGTGAAGTTTCTGCAATTTTTATATTTTTTAAGATTGAAATGAGAATTTTCTATATTATTATTAGATCATAGCCCTAGAAATTACTCATTTAAAAGAACCCATAAAATACAAATTTCTTGGGCACATGCCATTTTTTAGCCTTCTTCAGCGACTGTTGGTTTCAAAACGAACTATTCAGTTGTGGGTTGCAAAACAAACTATGGAGAAAAAGGAGCATAAAGAATCTGAGCATATTACTGGACGGTCAATTGGAGGATTCCTTAGCTTAAGCACAGTTAAGCTAATCATTCTGCATTTTCCTCCATGCAGGTCAGTAAAAACCAGGATGAACATTTACAAAAACGTAAGTGCCATTCTCACATCTCAGTTTCTTTGCCAACAGTGTTGTAGGATAATATCTACCTTTAATCTTAATTTTTCTTGTTTTATTTCCTAAAGGTTCTAGCTTTAAGAGACTGTATAAGATAATAATTCTGCATTTTCCTCCTAGTCCTTGAGATAATACTAACTGTTATTCCATCTCCATTCTTGGTGTTTACTGGTGCTTTAAAATATTACATTGACATTCTAATCTACTGGGGATTTATAATTGTAATTCAGATCTTCTTGTGCTTCTTTATGTATTGTCCATCCGTGCAGTGATTTCTTTTCTCCAATTGATAAATTTCTTCTTCCAACAGTTAAAAAATAAATATGACTGTAAACTTGCCATTCAAGTATAAATGTTTATTTCCTTGGAAACTATGTACGTGCTTGATAAGGATGGTGACTTTCTTTAAAAAGGTAACCTGGAAAGTGATGCAAGTTGGTCAGTGGAATTGGGTCGTCAAACTATGGGGTGCCCTATCATAGTGGAGAACATGAGTCAAAACCAAGAATCGCTTATAGAGGTCAGTTAAATTGTTAGATTAACAGGGTTTTTATATGCACTCAATAATTCAATTTTGTTATTTTGAGACATGGTTTAAAGTCGTGATGCTATCTTCTGTTGGTTTTTACCAATTTTGTAGATGCTATGTGAGAAGCGGGGGCTCTTCCTTGAAATGGATGACATCGTTTGAGGCTTGGGGTTTATGATTTTAAAGGGAGTCATGGAAGCTCACAGTGACAAGATCTGGGATCGCTTTGTTGTTGAGGTAATGCCATAGTTGCAAAGACCTTTCATTCCATGTAAAGCTTCCTCTTTTGTTTGTGTTTGGTTGCTTGAACAGACCATAGACTTCAAGAATTGGCATTGTGATTTATGATGAGAACAGAGTATGCAATTTATTTGAAGGATGCATGTGTTTTTAGAGACCAAACAAATTGCATGGTTGATGCTTAATAACTATCACTTGGAGATTGTTCTTGGGAATTTGATTGTGTAGGGTTGTAGACCATAATATATTCTAGCTATATTCTATAACAGAACATCGTCATTATTTTCAATGATTAAAGTTAAAATCCCTTTTCGTTCCCAATAATATCTTTAAGTTTCTGAGGATAGGTGGCTTCTGACGCAAGAAAAACATGAAACTAGGTGAGAACATGAGCCATGTATTATTTTGTTCACATTGCTCCAAAGAAGAAATTTGTCTTGGATGTTGAAACTTGAGATATATGGAAAATCAAGAGGATAGGATTAGTTCCTATCTGAAATATCACAAAAAATCTGCATTAAAAAGAATAAATAAAAATAAAAATTGAAGGATTAGCACATTTGAGATTAGATGGGAAATGGACTTATTTGAACTTTATTACTGTCAGGTAGTCTGTCCAGCCTATGGGACTTGTAACAAGGGTTTCTAGAGTGAAACTTCATGAGTTCTTGCATTGGTGATTTCAGAAGGGAATCTAGTAGGACTGTTGTATAAATCAAAAGGTTAAAGGTCCTATAGTTTTTCCTCTTTAGGGTGCTTGCTAGACCTGGAATTTATTATGAGAAACACTGTATATCACTTTCTTAGATGGTTGTAGGTGAAGCATCTAAGAATGGGATGGTTGTCAGTATGGTCATTGTCTAATTTTCACAATCGTAAGCCCATTTTCTTGATTCATACATTGGCCATTTCTATCTACCAAATTTAAATTTAAGTCATGCAAATTTGTCCTATTCGTCGATTTTCAATATTCACTTTCAGTTCCACCCCTCAGCAGCCCTACCTATGTCAGCACATGTCTGTTTACAAAGGAATAAGAGATTAGGAAATAGGTATCTTGCCAAACACCCGGTCTGGTGTTTTTGCTAAGGATTCATATACAGAAGTATGAAGTCTTGACTTTGAAGTATTCTTGTACTTTGCTGCCTAACTTTATGTTTTTTACTGATGCAAGGGATTTGCATTTTTTCTAGAAATTTCCTTTTAGGTTGCCATTGTCTACGTGCTTTAATGAATGCCATCCATTCAACCATTTGCAGTTCTGATTTTCCAGGTCCCAACTATTGTTTGTCAATTTCTGTTAATATTTCCTGCTAGGTTATTTGTTTAATAGCAGATAGTGTTAGATGATGTCACAGATGATAGGAATCTCCACAGTTCTCCATGAGTTCCTAAGGTTCTCCACAAGTGTCTCATACTTTCTGCATTGTACTATTTAATCCCAGTCAACTGCCTCATCTTTTGGGTCCTGATTGTGGTTTTCTTTTAGTTTTATTGGTTGGATCTACAACCTTTGGGAGAGTTTTGGTACCTCAAATAAATTATTTAATAGTTAATACCTATTTTGGTAACTGGTCACATTGATGAGAAACTTCACTGAGGTATCCTTCTTCGGTGCTATCACAAATTTGCAAATTCCATTAGGAGAAAAACTCATGCATATTACAGGTCACTGTAATACAGATGTACACTGCAGAAGAAGTTGATTTAGATGAGGCTAGTTTCATGGAATGGGCAACTTGTAAAATTAAATTATATTGGTAGAAAAATGGATGTTCTAACTTCTATGTGACAATGGATAATGTCAAACATGCTGTCGTCGACATGAAATGTACTGGTTATGTAGCTGAGAATGATGTCACAGTTAATGTCTTAGGTGATGTTCTTCAGTATAAGTGCCCTCTTGTATTGATGCCCTTCTTGGCATTGGTGTAGCCTGTAAATGAGACTTCCTGTACAAATGTTCTCTTGTTAAAATTATGATGGCTTTCACAAATATTAATTGCTGCACTTATGACACCTTGTATGGTTGTTTTATCAGTTGCAATAATGATGTCTTGTACATTCACCATCTCATTCTCCTTAATAATAATGTCTTCAATTGACGTGGTCCTTTCAATTAGGGTGTCTTGAATGGATGCCCTTTTATCTATGAGAATGATGCTTTCTAGGGAGGTTCTCTGAGCTACAATTTTTGCATGGAATTATTTAATGGGAAATAACATGGCTACAAATTCTGCATAGATGGTCAATTGGAGAAAACTCGTGTTCAAATTTCCTTGAACCCAGCAACCTAGCAATTTACTACCTAGCAGATTACAGATCTGCTGAGGAGGAGGTAGCACCTGAATTATTCACTTCAGAACATATTGTTTTAAATTATTCACTTCACAACAGAGACCAATCATAAGAATATTCTTATTTTGTGCAGGCCTACAATCCATGACTGAGGAGGAATTGACAGCAAACAATAAACCACATTGCTCAGAGGCATTCAACAAAATTGGCAGATCTTTTGTGTTTTTTCTCAAATTCACCTAACTGTTCAGACGTTGGCTGATTCTTCTTACCTGTATGTTCAAACGCATCTCCCAAAATATACAGCCATCTAGAAGGTAATGACTCTTTGAGCCCTTTGAAAATACACCACATAATAATCTCTGCCCAATTGTTTGAGTTGCTTATCAACTCACCAATGTCTAGTCCAAACAAGTTTCCTTCAAGGATCAAATTAATTTCCTCTTTTCAAATAGAGTTTAGAAGCATTTGAACAGATTCTGGAGTTGTTGCTTCTGACCATACATTTAAAGGTCTCAAATTGCTTGATTTATATGTATTTGCATCCATTTAAAGGTCTCAAATTTCTTGATTTATATGTATTTGCACCCATTTAAAGGTCTCAAATTGCTTGATTTAAAGGTCTCCTCCTCATATGATGTACTATTTTGAATATTCTATTCTTTGCATATCAAACATTATAAAGCCTCTTGCACACACATCTCTTTTATTTGAACATAATTTTGATAATCATTGCATTCATGAAGAAAGGATATATTCATGTGAAATCTTGTCCAGCTGCTTCTCTTGGCTAATGCCATCACCTACATCCCATAGAGAATCCGACAATTGAATTTCAACTTGACCAAAGGCATTGCTTACTTCCTGATGAGATTGAACAAGAGAATCAAAATCTCTCCTTCCAGGGGTCATTACTCTGTGCTTTGAACTTGAAGTTTGCCTCTTTTCCCTTCTCTTCTATCCCGAGACTCCAAAAACTTGCTGCAGTCCATCCTTTCTGTCTCCTCTGCCCACTGAAATTTCAAAAGCACGTCATCCTCGCCCTTATATGCTCCTTCAGTTTGAAATCCAAAATCATCATTTCCACTATTCTTGTTTTCTGTATTTACTTCTGTTGAATCTGTATTTTGTGCTAGGTTACGAGTATATTGTTTTAATTTATTCACTTCAGAACAGATACCAATCATAAGAATATTATTATTTTGTGCAAGCCTACAATCCATGACTGAGGAGGAATTGACAGCAAACAATAAACCACATTGCTCAGAGGCATTCAACAAAATTGGCAGATCTTTGGTGTTTTTTCTCAAATTCACCCGACTGTTCAGACGTTGGCTGATTCTTCTTACCTGTATTTTCAAACCCATCTCCCAAAATATATATCCATTTAGAAGGTAATGAATCTTTGAGCCCTTTAAAAATACACCACATAATAATCTCTGCCCAATTGTTTGAGCTGCTTATCAACTCACCAATGTCTGGTCCAAACAAGTTTCCTTCAAGGATCAAACTAATTTCCCCTTTTCAAATAGAGTTTAGAAGCATTTACACAGATTCTGGAGTTGTTGCTTCTGACCATACATTTAAAGGTCTCAAATTGCTTGATTTATATGTATTTTCACTCATTTGAACTGAAAGCTATATTGTGCAAAGTTGTTTCAAGCTCAAAAGCATTATCTTGCCTATAGAAGCCTGAACCCCAATAATCCTTGCAGTGGCCACTTTCACCAAGTATAATATGTGCTTCATAAACATCATCAAACCTCAAACCTCAATTTCCCTTCCAAGTTTTTCTCTATAACAATTTTTGTGAGTCCTGCTTGTCGGACACCAGTTACAAACTTTCTTTCACTTGAAAATTCACAACAATTGAATTTAAATTAGCCTCACATGGGTTGTATTTCATTTTTAGTATATTTCGCTTGATTATTTCTTTATACAATCTCCCCAATTTTCTTATCCATGTTCCGACGTTCCTTTGCAACTCTTGGTGCAATTGCTAGTTATAAGAGTATTTAAGATTCTGGATCTTTTGATCTGAGATGGATATTGCAATATAAATCTGAAAGATTCATGAGATTACTTCATGTTTGATCAGATTTTTTTAATGATAAATGTTATCTTGCAGGAAAATTTCAAAATTTGAAGTCATATTAATTCAGTACATTGATACAAATTCATACGTTGGTACGATGTATATGATGGAAATTTAATTTTTTTACAGTTACTTTTAGTTTAATTATATCATTTCGCTCGATGCTTTCCATATATTTAACTAAACCTTTCTTTCTTAACAAGACTTTGTCATTTCCCTGTTTTAGTGAAACCGTTTATGGTTTGCTACTCTCATACAACCTTTATCAAGTTACATGCACCCTCATTCGAAAAAACAAGAGAATTTTGCTTGCCATGACTAAGTTTCTTTGTCATTGTTAACTTAAGAAAGTCTTTTAGCTAAGAAACTAGTTTCAAGGTTATGGCATAACTTGTCATATAAATTGAACATAATTTATATCCAAAATGTTAACTTGTAAATTACTTAGCTGGTTTTAGGCTTTCCATTTAAAATCTACTTCAGTTTGAACTTTGAACGAGTTGTTCCATAGACTTGAATATTAAGAGATTTTGGTGTAAGGATTAAAAATTAGCTCGTAAGGCCTCTCAATTATTCATTTGTTTTATCTAATATAACATTTACTATTAAATTAGAACCACTCGGCACAAATACGTCATAGATCAAGATCATACTTTGTAGAGTGTCATAGAATAAAAATAGGAGCAAGGACACCGAGTTCTTTCAGTTTTCCTGGTTCTTATTCCTTTGGTGTATCTTTGCACCTTTAGGGGCAATTGCTAGTTTAAAGTCTAATTTTTTAAAGGGTGCTAGCTCAATGGAAGAGCACCTGCTTTACAAGCAGGAGGTTGGTGGTTCGATTCCATCGTGCCCTGATATTCATATATAGGGAATGACGAAGATCAATTTTTGGTGACGGATGCTCTTTTGACCATCACCAATGAGTTTATGGTGAGACTTTTCGACCCTCACCAAAATGTGAAATGGTGACGGTCAATGAATGCCACCATATATATGCATCAATAGTGACGACCATTAAAGGTCCGTCATCATAAATCGTTGTTGTTTATATGAAATGGTGAGGGTCACTGTTTTTCATTATAGTCATTATTCGTGACAGACCTTGATGTCACCAATGCGTTTATGGTGACGGTCAATGAACGTCGCCATATATATGCACCAATAGTGACAGCCATGAAAGGTCTATCACAAAAAATCATTGCTGTTCATATGAAATGGTGACGGTCACTATCCGTCATTGTAATTAATATTCGTGACGGACCTTGAATGTCACCACAACACATACTTTCGGCGACGCCACCTTTGGTGACGTTCAGTTTTTTGGTGACGGAGGCTATTTTCCGTCACCATTGCTCATATGAAATGGTGACGGTCACTATCCGTCACTATAAATCATTATTGGTGACGGACCTTGAATGTCACCACAACACCTATACTTTTGGCGACGCCACCTTTGGTGACGTTCAGTTTTTTGGTGACGGAGGCTATTGTCCGTCACCATTGCTTATATGAAATGGTGACGGTCACTATTCGTCATTATAAATCATTATTGGTGACGGACCTTGAATGTCACCACAACACCTATACTTTCGGCGACGCCACCTTTGGTGACGTTCAGTTTTTGGTGACGAAGGCTCTTTTGACCCTCACCAATGAGCTTATGGTGACCATTTTCGCCCCTCACCAATGTTCTTTTTTCTTGTAGTGTCTCATTGTTTGTTGTAGTTGTTGATTTTGTTCAACAAATGCTTCTCCATCATCACTAATTCTGTCCCCAAGCGATAGTTGCAACAAATCGAGGATGCTTGAAGGATATGTGCGATAAACAATGTGGAAGGAAGATTTACCTATGGATCTTTTCACATAAATATTGTATGTAAATTCGGATTGAGGTAAAGTGAAATCCAACTGATTGGGCTTCTCAATTACAATGATCTATAACAAGTTTCCAAAACTTCGATTCACTACCTCGGTTTGCCAATCTGTTTGGGGGTGATAGGCACTGTTGAACTGTAACTTAGTCCACATTTTATTCAAAAAATTCCACCAAAAATGACCCAAGAATTGGGTATGTCTTTTAGAGGTAATGGTTTTGAGTACACCATGCAATATAACAATTTTTGAAAAAGATAATTGTGCCACCCTCAATGCATCATTGGTTTTCTTGCAAGTGATGAAATGAGCCATTTTTTAGAATATATAAACAACCACAAAAATAGAATCATTATGTCATTGGGTATTTGGGAACCCCAATACAAATTCCATGCTCACATTTGACCAGGGTCTCAGAGGAATAGTTAACGACATATATAACCTTATGTTCTTAGAGTGCCCTTTAGACACTTAACAAATTCTACATCTTGCCACATACTTGGTGATGTCCTTCCTCATCGTCGACCAATAATACTTATCATATACTAAGGACAATGTCTTATCCTTCCCAAAATGTTTGGCCAAGCCACTACTATGAATCTCCCTGATGATATTTTCTCGCATATAACTTATTGGAATGCAGAGTTGTTTTCCCTTGAAGATATAACCATATTGTAGGAAACATTCACCACAAGAAAGTCTGATATTCGCCACAAATGAGTTCTTCAGCTACTCCACAACCTTTCCAAAAGCGGGGTCCAACACATAGAGATCGTTGAGGGAATAAAACCCAATTACCTGATTTTCCATAGTGGTTAAAATAAAAACACGCTGGCTCAAAGCATTTGCAGCCTAATTCTATTTTCCAAATTTGTGCTTGAGAACAAAATTGTAGCCTTGTAAGAAAGAGACCCACTTTACATGTCTACTTCTCAATTTCTTTTGGGTATTTATATATTTTAGGGCAATGTGATCAGTAAATAACACAAACTCCTTTCGAACCAAATAATGCTTCCAATGTCGCAATACTTGTACAATAGCATAAAATTTCACTTCATTGGTGAAGTAGTTCTGCCTGACCTCATTCAAATTTTTGCTAAAAAATGTAATGGGTCTATTGGCTTCGCTGAGTATGGCTCCAATGCCTATATGAGAGGCATCAAAATCTACCTGAAACACTTTATCAAAATCCGGTAATGGTAAGATGGCTACCTCTGTCACCTTCTTCTTCAAGGAATTAAAACTTTCCTCAGCCTACTTGGTCGATAAGAATGTCTTGCCCTTGGTTCAATATGTGATGGGTTCTACGATACTACTAAAATTATGAATAAAGTTTCTGTAAAATGTGGCCATCCCATGAAAACTACTTACCTCGATTATGCTCCCCAGACGGGGCCATTCCAAAATTTCCCTGACCTTTTCAGAATTAATCTTCACTCCTTCTGTTGAGATGAAAAAGCCTAGAAATACAATTTTTTTTTGTAAAAATATACATTTAAAGTGATGCTTTCTCAAGAGATTGAAGATGGCCTTTAAATGCTACAAGTTATCTTCCTTGTATTTACTAAAAATGAAAATGTCATCAAAATAAACAACAACAAACTTACCAATATAAGGGTGAAGCGCAATACTCATCAACCACATGAAAGTACTATGAGAATTGGATAGCCCAAAGGGAATCACCATCCATTCATATAGTCCATCTCTATTCTTGAAGGTACCTTTCCTCTCATCCCCTTCCCGGATACAAATCTAGTGGTACCCACATCGTAAATCAATTTTACTAAAAATTTGAGCTCCTCCCAACACATCCATCATGTCAACCAAGTGTGGAATAGGAAACCGATATTTGATAATAATTATATTGATTTCCATACTATCTGTGCACATTCTCTATTCTCTGCTTTTTTTGGAGTCAACAATGCGGGTACAGAACATTGAATCATGCTTTCCCTTACTACAACTTTCTTTATCAATTCTTCCACTTGTCGATCAAGCTCTGCAAGTTGCATAGGGCTCATCTCATAGGCTACTTGATTAGGTAATGATGCTCGTACAATTTGATCAATGTGATGTTTAATATCTCACATTGGTGGAAGTCCATCAGGTAACTCGTTTGGCGTAATATCACTGTACTCTGCAAGAATCTTGGTTGCTCAATAGGAATTGGGGTATCTTCCCCTGCTACCTTTTTCACTATTAAGATATAGAAACAACCTATACCTTTATTTATTTAGTAAGATATTTTTCTGACAATAGATTTTCGACTTTCTCTTAATAGTTAAGCGGCAATAAGACGACCTTAGTTCCATCCTTCCAAAAGGTGTAAGTATTTTCCTCTCCATCATGAATGAATTTCCTATCATACTGCCAGGGTCTCCCCAAAAACAAGTGGCAAGCATCCATTGGTATTACATCACACCAAAATTCATCTTTATAAGTCTTACCAATGGAGATATTGACTAAGCATCATTTATTTATGGTTTCTTCATTCCCTTTTTTGAACCATGAAATCTGGTAAGGGTGGGCATGCATATCATATTTTAAATTCAATTTTCTACCATCTCTTTTGAAATCATATTCGCACAACTTCCACTATCAACAATAACTTGAAATACTTTTCCCCCCAAAGTGCATCTGGTTCGAAAGATATTTTTCCGAATCCAAGAATCTCGACAATCATTTCTCTACTTTCACTTCTTTTCTAGAATCACCATGGATCTCTGCATCATGAGATTATCCCCCATATTTGGTGGAACATGAAAATCGGCCACTCCTTCTTCATCCTTATCCTTGAACAAGTTTAACCTTGGTTTTTCTCCTCAATTTTGCGCTAGTATATCTAAATTCAGACATTCAAATGATCGATGACCTTCTTCACCAAAATTAAAACAAACAAAATGTCTTCCTCTGACGCCACCATAACCTCGACCACTCTGAAGTACACTTCCTCGTGGTTGGGTCAGGTTATTTTTCTGTGTATCCTCCACTTTCATAGTGGCATGATATGATTCACCTCTACCAATGCTAAAACCACCTTGTGATGGAGATGAGATTCTTCTTATGGATCCCCTATTCCTTTAAGAAAATTGGCAATTTTTGTTCTCCTTAGCTTTCAAGGCTAATTGGTATGCCTCCTCCACATTATGAACCCTATGCATGCTCAATTCATATTGAATAGTAATTTTCATACAATTCACATACCTTCCAGTGAGTTTCTCATCAGTTTCCTTGTGATCCACACGAACATAAAATTGATAAAGCTTATGTGTGAATTTCTGCACGATAGATAGGTTCTTCTTCAAATTTTGAAATCTGCGAAAAAGGGTTTGGGAATAGTCCAAAGGAAGAAATTTCTGGCGCAACCTTTTCTCCATATTTCTCCAGGTTTGAATATTGTCTTTCCCTTTGTTTACTCTGTTTTTATGCACATGATCCCACTAGATCATGGCGTGACCTTTTAGCTTGGTGCATGAAAATTTCATATTCTTCTCCTCAGTTATAAGCTTCCATTTAAAAAACTTCTTCATGGCATTAAGTCAATCTATTGGCTCCTCTGGTTTAAGACTCCCTGCATAGTTCGAAACTTCCATTTTAAACCCATCGCTTCTCCCTTCTGTAGCCTTGAGAGATATCTCTTCATAATTCAGGTTCTCTAGTTGCCCTTCTACTTGGTGATCTTCGTGTTCATGGTCTGTCTACTCAGCAGACATTTCTCTTTGTATTACTCTCTCATTAATCAAGGGGTTTGTAAGATCTTCAACTTGCCTCTGGAGGTTCTGCATTTCTTGCTGCATTTGAGCAAGACATGTTCGTCCTCTTCCTCTTCCAACCATCTTCTTGCTCTGATACCGGATGATGTAGCTCCAAAAATCTCTCTATCCCAAAATTCACCAATTCAAAATTAACACCGCCTGACAAGATGTTAAACAACTTTGCTACCTGTACAAGTTATAAAATGCAAGCTCTGTTTTTCATGGCTGAAAGAACAAAAACAACACTGGCCATTACATTGGGTTTTTTTGGTAGATAAACTAGATTGAACCCTCCTCGATCAGGCTTCGATATGGTACCTAAAGAAGTGTGATGAAGTAGAAAATTGATAAGAGACCAGAGAGCTAGAGTATGATGGTATTGGGTGCAACATAAGAAGAGTGATCGAGCTAAAGAGAATCAACAACGTGGACCAATTTCCTTGGATTGGACTGCACTGTGGCTAATGAGGTGGATGGGCAGTAGACATGACAGCCCTTAGCACTGCCAAAATGGTAGGAAAAGTGCACAAGAAACCACGCTAACCTCATTAATTCACAGTGTTTTTTGTACATCCTATTGGTCTTATCCGAGTAATGTCGATCCTTGCCTATATGACCCTTGACACTCATCTCTGTCGGACTCTGGAGAAACCGGGCACTACATGAAATTTTCCAATTAAATTATAAGGAAGTCCCCTCATTAGAATAGAACCCCGCTTTTTTTTATATGTTCCAAATTGCAGGAAAAATAAACAAGAAGCAAGGATCAATACAAGCATTAAAGAGATGTGATCGTTGCGTGCGCATCCTCTGCATCAATTCTTATAAGAGTATGCAAGCAAAGGATTGATAATTACTCTTCAATATCAATAGTGAGTACTCAGCATTTTTCATAGATGCAACGAAGATTTTATTTTCTTTTATCTGCGTCAATATTCAAATGTCGTGAGCACAACCTTTAAGGAAACATTATCACTTACTATTCTTTAATGTGGTTATTAATCATGCATCATGAATCATGCATCTCATGTCAAATGCAATTTAATCCAAATTCAATTAGAATAATACCTAATATGATGCACACTAGGATCATATATCTACTTCTTTTCCACTTCACGATTCCCATTAGATAAACTATCATCATTACATATACTAATATTTAGTAAAGTAATAGTAAGCTACAAAACAATTAACTACCACAGTTGTAGCATAATAGCTTAAATTTCATGATTTAACCTTCAATCAATTAGATGATTATTTTAACTCAATCAATTAATCTCATTCTTGATAATATATATTTCACATCATGTAATGAATCAACGTCATAAAAATGGAACAACAAGAAATCACAACATTAGAAACCTATATACCGTAGAAACCCCATAGGGTGAAAACCAAAAGGATTTATTTTTATTATTAAATCCTCGTGAGGGTGTTCACCCCTCACTCAATGGCTTGTAAGGGAGTTCATCCCTTAATTTTTTTTATAAAATATTACATATAAATAACTCTTCAAAACAACAAGTACAACCAGAAGTTATTACAAACAACATGGTAGTTTTTTTCGTGCAACCATATACCTCTTTGCATCGTAGCTATTTTCTTGCATGAAAACATATACTTTTTTGCACAATATTCATTTTCCTACATGAAAAAATTTACTTCTTTTCTAAAATAAATATATTATAACATATACTAATATCATGCATATGCAATTTCATTTATGATAAGAAAAATCTAATATAATATTAATTGATCTTACACATATGAAAATTATTTTAATAAATTGATATATATATATATATATTTAAATTATTTGAATCCCTCAGCCCAACGAGACTCCTGACAGGATATTGTATGTTGAATTGATAATTTAAGACATACTACTATAGCCATCAATGTCAATTTAAAATATGAAGCAATCCTACATTCAGTTCCCCATAAGACTGACTTTCACTGAACAAATTCTGTACATACAATTATTTCAAAACACTCATTCCTCTATCTACACTTTATTCTACATGAATTTAGCCATAATTTTTGATTTCCTTAGGCTTACAACAAGTAGAATTAAGAAAATGAAATATTTTTTCTAAATCCTAAAAGTACTCCATAAATCACCTATAAATCACTCCATAAATCATATCTTTATAAATTTAAAAATCACTCAATAAATCATCCCTAGAATCTCTCATCCTTTTCAAGGTAGATTTTATTTTTCCTTATCAAAAAATTATCACCTATTCATAGCTTTTATAAAACTATAACTTATTACTTCAATATCTCGTAAAATATACGAACTTGTAAAATAAAATTACTTTACCTAGAAGACTATAAATTCTTCTCAAAAATTAAGACCCCATTTTTTTATTTTTATTTTTATTTTTAGTTTTCTTTCAAAACTAAGATTTAATAGCTTGGAAGCTCTAATTCACCTACATTACTAGTCCTCTGTGAAACCTTTTTCAAGTACTGACTTCCTCTCTTCACCCTTTCATACTCATAATCATTTTGGTTTCATGAATATTAAAATTATTTTTACAACGAAGTTTTCAAAAAACTATTTCTTGAATTGTGTCCACATATTTCATTACATATATCAAATTAAATTAGTAATATATTGTAATATGTAATAAATGAATTTTACGAGAGTTTTTACGGTAATAAAATGGGATTTAGGGTCAAGTTTCAAGCATACTTGTGGAATGGTTTTTTAGATTTAATTTATGGGTCTGGTCTCACTTTACCAAAAAATAAAATAAATTGACTTCAACAGTATGTCATAAGTAATGATTGTTTTCTTTTGACCATACATCTAGGCTCATAATGAGGCTATGAGTCAATCGTTACTATGTTTGCATTCAAAGTGATAAGAATTACTTTTGTAATGTTACCAATAAATATAGGATGTTACCAATATATGAAGAAAATTTAAGGTTCAACATTTTTAGAATTTTATATGTTTTTCTAATTGACTCTACTTTGTCACTATTGTAACATGTAAACAATTTATAAATAAAAATATTATAACATTAAATATAAAAGTCAATACAGATTATTATTTTCTAATTATTAAAAAAATAAAATTTTATAGTATTTTTTTGTATACGTTATTAGTATTTTTGAAGAGTTTTATAGATTAATAGGGTCATTTAATTTTAAAGCACAACTCTTTATGTTTACTACATTAATCTATTATATTATGTTTCCAAATTTTAATATTTCTTCATTTGGGACGATTTTCAAAAGGACTTTTTTTGTGCTTATTTTTCAAAGGACTCCTTTTGGCTTAATATTCAAAGGACATTTTTTGGAGGTATGTGATACATTTTTTGGACGCGTTTTGGGATTGATTTTCAAAGTACATTTTTTTGGAGGTATTTTTTTTTTAGAGGTTTTTACACTTAATTTTCAAAATAATTTTTTTTGACGTTTTTTAGGCTTAAGATTCAAAGGATATTTTTTGGAGGTATTTTTGAAAGTGATATTTTTTTCGAGGCTTTTTGTACTTAATTTTCAAAGGACATTGTTTGGAGGTATTTTGTTTTAGAGACATATTTTTAGATGTTTTTGGACATAATTTTTAAAGGAAATTTTTCGGAGGTAGTTTTTAAAGTGACATTTGTTAAGAGGTTGGGTTTAATTTCCAATGGACATTTTTTGGAGGTATTTTTTGAAGTGACATTTTATTAGAGTATGTGTTTTGGGTTGAAGTAAATCTTTTATAATGAGTTTTTAAAATGAGTTTTTGTCTAAATTTTCAAATGAATTTTTTTGCAAGACTTGGAAGGAAATATTTTGAGCTTCGTTTCATTTTTAGAAGACATTTTTTTCTTGGATTTTTTAAAGTATGTTTTTTGGATTGAATTATATATTTTTTACAAAATTTTTAAAATGCGTTTTCTTTTTTTTTAAATTAAATCTTTTGTGATGGTTTTTTTAATTGAGATTTTGTCAAAAAATTTGAAGGAATTTTTTAAGCTTTGTACTCGATTATCATGGGAAATCAAAGAAATTGCAAGAGAAAATATGATTGAACAAGAGACCCGAGGAATGTAGAGAACATGAGAGAGAATATCGCAAAAAAAGGGAGAAGAACACTCAAATATTGAAAGGGAAAATTAACCTAAACTAGAAGTTGAAGTAAGTATGTAAAAGTAAATATTATAAATTTTATATTTACAATTTTCCTAGTGTAAATTGTGAAACTTAATTTTTATTTGATGAAATAATTTGAAAAATACTTTGCAATGTAAAAAAAGAGAGACATTCCTGAAAACATTCATGATGAGATACAAAATTTTGAAAGAGAAAGTGAAACAGATACTAAACCAATTATTGAAGAAGTTAAAAATGTTGAAATAAATTCAAGCGAAGAAATTGAATCACTGGGTATGTGTGTGTGTGTGTGTGTGTGTGTGTGTGTGTGTGTGTATATATATATATATATATATTGAACACATGTGTATTATTGAAATTATACATGTTTATTAATCTAGTTATTTATTGAATATGTAAGCTTATTATGTACATTTAATTTGAATATGTACAAATGCAATCAATATCGATGATGGGATGTTAGAAAATGTTGACACTCACACATATGGAGATAAAAATAAGTTGACCATGTTATATGATATCATGTTGATTGTATTATTTATTCATTCTTCGAAAATGAAACTATGGCAGTTCAAGCCCAATTTTTGAAAGATGTATTCAAATCAAGGAAATTAAAAGAAGCTATGAATTTATTGGGTATTAGAAAATCAACAATAGGTAAAAAAAAATAAAGGAAAATGTGATAAAAAATATAAATAGTGCTCTAAATTCAATTAGAAGATCTAGAAATAAAAATGTTTCAGATGCATGTAGAGTAATACATATGACAGTGGTTTCATCAAGTACTAAAGAGAATTGCTTGGTAAAATATATGGCAGAACATTAGCAACCTCATGAAAAAGTCTTCAAACACATCGGAAATTTCAATTGAAAATATATGTAAATGATGAACTCACTTTTTGCAGAGCTATTTGTAGGCAACCATACAAAGATATACTTGGAGAAAATGTTAACAAAATAATATATGAATATTGGATGAGAAATTCACGTGTTTCAGAAAAAACAAGGGATGTTATTCGAAGAATAATAGCACGAAATTAGTACAAAGAACATCCAAAACATTTCTTGGAAAACACTCAGATAGAGTTTCTCAACTAGTTCAAAGAGGAGAGTCATGAAATTAATGTCTCAATTAGTTCTTTTGTGTAACATAAGCCATGGTATATAAAACCTATCACTATACACGACACTTGTTGTTTTTCTTATCATGTGGAATTTCAATTATATTATGACACATTCCTTAATTTTGGTAAAACATTTTGGAAATATACACCTCCTCCTTCCACTATCCATTATTTCATATCTGAAATTCTATGTGCTAGAGAAAGCCATGAATTATTTTACCAAAAGAATTTTTTTGGTGGTAAAAAATGCGATGATTGTGGAAGTTTGACTAAATTTAAAAAAAAATATCGTACTGATGTAAATGATCATCATTTTACAACATGAAAGTGAAATGGAAGAGATATGAATATATCCATACATCGATTCAAGGTTCAAGTATTACTACAAGTGCTAAAAGAATTGATTTACAAGTAGAAGAAACTTTTGTGATAGAATTTTTGAGAAAGTTTGAGATAGAAATTTATAAATACACAAAGCATTCCCATAGAGATCGATGGAAAGAATTGCAATTGAAAAAATCTCGTGAATTTTTTCCACCAGGGACCATTTTGTTAGTAGTTGATTTTGCAGAAAACTACACATTTGTTCCACAAAATGAAATTCCGAGTGAATACTATCATTTTGACCAATTTTCCATGTTCATCCATATTATATATAAGGATTATAAACAAAATGTTGATCATATAAAATCACTAGTGAATATCTTCACGTTATTAAAGAATATCACTTTTATATCAGTGACGATTGTACACATGATACATGTTTTTTACAACACTGTTTTGAAAATATTTATGACTCCATGAAAAGTCATGGAATAAAATTCAATGGACATTGGATATGGTCATATGGATGCGCAGGTCAATTCAAATCTTCATGATAATTCTTTTGTTTGTGTCGTCTTCATATGAAAAACCACATTAAACATTGTTGGATTTTTTTTGAGATTGGTCATGGAAAAGGAGAACATGACCGTGTAGGGACATGCATAAAATGAGCACTTTGAAGATATCAAATGGACCACTCTGCAAACTAACTTGTCTCAGCTGAAAAAGTTGTTCAATGGTTCATTGTTTCACTAAGCCATGAGACTAACCAATCAAGTGAAGTACAAAGGTATATTCAATTTAATTTTTATTGGATTTCTAATTTTGAACAGTACATTTATCACAATGATTACATATTTGATGGTATTTTGATATCATATTTATATTCTTCTTTGAATTTTCCATATAGTTTTTTTTGGCATATTGGGGTCCAAGATGTAGATAGATCAATTGGATATGATGTTGAAACAATAAAAGGGACTTGAAAATTGCATTCAATTAAAACAAAGTTGTCCACAAATGTGTTTGCATTGGATAAGAGAAAATATTATTTATTTTTTCATGTTTGCATAGACAACACAAAATCCAATGATGCTTTTGAAAACAAAATGTATGTCAAAATATTTATAGCATACAAAAATAAATACAAAGGAGAAAATGTTCATTGCAAGCTTTGAAGAAATGCAATTGGAGGAGACTATAATATCATCTGATGGTGATCAAGTTTCTCATATTGTGAGAGAAGGTAACATTTCAATTTCTTTCAAATGATATAGATCTAGAAATATATATTAATAAAATCAAGTACACATGTTAAATTTAAAGTTAATTTTTCATGTTAATTATGATCTAAATTTAAATACATAAGTTTGTTTTATCATGCAGGAGATGTTTTTGCTGTAATTGCAACTACTATGAACAATGAAAATGTGAATTATTATTCGATGTGTTGTTTTGAACGAAAGATGAAATTATTATAAAACTATGATGATCACGAGTTTACATATGACAGAGGGTCTATTATGCTTAAAGGTTATTTTTTCAGACAAACTAATCAAAGTGAGGATTTTGTTGAATTACAAGACTTATGAACTAGATGTCATAAGTTGTCAATATAGTCACTTGGCATGTGCAACATGCATAAATTTGATAGAAGTTCAATTAAAGAAAAAAAAAAATAAGAAATGGAAAATTTCAAAGGCCAATCATGAACGGATCATTGAAGATGACATTCCATTGGGTTTTTTTTTTATTGAACTGACAAAAAAATTCTTCTCTTTGGATTCATCTTCTAGAACTTCCAAAACTCAACTAAAAATTAAACTTTCTTTTTATGTTATTTGTACAAGTGTTTTTACATGTACATATTTTTGGTACATGTACACGAGTAATTTATACACATGTACACATACACATTTCTACCTTATCTCATCTAAACGATTTCATACATTCTCTAGTACAATTTGTCATAATGTCATTATTGCAAAATGTACATATCTGTGTATCTAGCGGAGTTTATATAATGAAAATTTGAAGTTGCGAGATTTTGTTTTAGACACGTGTATATTAAAAGTAAATTATAATATTCATTCTTCAATGAAAAATGTGCACTATGTGCTTTGTAATTGCGACTTTAATATCAACTGAAAGTAGCTTTTCTATGTGCACTAATGAAAAATGTCGTATATTGTATATAAATGTTCTAAAATGATATTTTAAAATTTTATGATTGTTTGAAACATCTAAGAACACCTAGAATCTTGTGATTTTTTTTAGATATATACATCGATATGTGTTGTACTTCAATCGTTTTAACATATATTCAAACATGTACATAAATCATTTTTTATGTACATATATATTCAAGTGAATTTTTTTTTTTTTGTAACTTGGGCTAAACTATACTAAAAGCATGAAAAATTGTACAAAGGAAATGGGCAGAGATGGAAAACATTGCTTAGCCTATCCCTGCCTTGGTAGTGTTCAAAATAAACCAAGTTTGGGGCTGCCTCAAAGGAGGAAATCAACCCCTTAAGAGTGTCATCTAGTGTTGTAATAAAAAATATTTAATGGCCCATAAAAAAATAAAAGAGATGAAGTATATCCTGAGGTAAAAATCATGGAGTTCATTCATATTCGCTCAGAGTGTGGTCCTCTTCCTCTATCAGGAACATGTATTCTCTACCAATGGCTTCCTCCTCAGATGTGGGCATTTGAGGAGGCTTCAGAGGGGTAGCATGGACAATGGGAGTGACTGGGTACTTTGCATCATTATCACTGGTCCAGACACCTTCCGAGTCCATAACCTAAACACCTATCTCCTCCATCGTGCGCTCATAACCTTGAAGCGTGTTGGTTTCCATGGGTAAAGACTACATAAATTGTGGAATGGTGCATTTCCTTGTTGTTCTCTCCTTGGGCTTCTCCGGAGGAAAAACATTCTCCCTGTGAATGTTATCAAACACTTGAGGAGCCAACACCTCATGGCTAATAGATGCAGAACCCTCGGTGGATTCCAATTGTTTGTCGTTGCCACAGTCAAAGCAACCTAAAAACACACCTCTGTTGCTGCCTCTGATGGGTTTCTGTCATTGGCGCAGGGCCATGGTATGGATTCTGACCTATACATTTTACGTTTTTTTTTTTTAAATTTTAAAACATCGATATGTATCGTACTTAAATATCACCTAAATAATAGATTTGCATCCTAAAATTATATAGCATTCACATACATGTTCAAATGCATAACATACATGCCAATGTATGTATGTCCTAAATGTAATTTGAAATTTCCATCTAGATGCATTTTATATTTAACAAATAAAATGACAACTTGAGTTTTTAAAAGAAAACATTATATCGCAACATGTAATCACATACCAAATGTAGTTCAACTATCCAAAATATACAAATTTATGTGTAAATTGTAATTTGAAATTATCTAGATTCATTTTATATTTAACAAATCTAGTGGCAACTTACGTTTTAAAAACAAAACATTATATCACAACATGTGATCACATACCAAATGTACTTCAACTATCCAAAATACACACATGTATACATGGTTTGTAACTTGAAATTTCCATCTAGAGAGATTCATTTTATATTTTTAACAAGTTTGTAAAATGACAACTTTTTAAAAACAAAACATTATATCACAATCAAATGCCAAATGTAGTTCAACCATCCAAAATATACACATTGTGAAAATGTAATTTGAAATTTCCATTTAGAGATTCATTTTATATTTAACAAATAAAATGGCAACTTGAATTTTAAAAACAAAACATTGTATCACAA
This sequence comes from Pinus albicaulis, assembly GCA_034641835.2. Taxonomy (NCBI): domain Eukaryota; kingdom Viridiplantae; phylum Streptophyta; class Pinopsida; order Pinales; family Pinaceae; genus Pinus; species Pinus albicaulis. The sequence goes on along the minus strand of CM076584.1, from coordinate 1,168,557,367 downwards.
CATGTTATCACATGCCAGATGTAGTTGTACTAAAAAAAATATACACATGTATGTACATGGTTTGTAATTTGAAATTTCCATCTATAGAGATTCATTTTATATTTAAAAAATTTATAAAATGACAACCTTTTAAAATCAAAACATTATATCACAATAACATGCCAAATGTAGTTCAACCATCCAATATATATATATATATATATATATATATATATATATATATATATATATATATATATAAGGATATATATATATATATATATATATATATATATAGTTATTTAAAAATAAGTTATTTTAAATTTCTGTCTAGATAGTAGGACCCCATTTTTATATTTAACAAATAAAATGACAACTTGAGTTTTAAAAATAAAAAATTATATCAAAACATTAGATCACATGCCAAATGTAGTTTAATTATCCAATTTAAAAATAAAACATTTTATCAAAACATGAGATCACATGCCAAATGTAGTTGAACAATCCAAAATATACACGTGTTTTGTAATTTGAAATTTCCATCTAGATTTGATTTTTATATTTAACAAATAAAATGAAAACTTGAGCTTTTAAAACAAAACATTATATCGTAACATGTGATCACATTCCAAATGTATTTCAACTATCCAAAATTTACACACATGTACATGTGTTTTGTAATTTGAAATCTCCATATAGATTCATTTTGTATTTAAAAATTAAAATGACAACTTGAATTTAAAAAAACATAACATTATATATCACAACATGTGATCACATGCCAAATGTAACTATCCAAAATTTAAAATCATTCCTGGGTAAAAGTAAATGCAGTTTAAAACTATATCCACATAGAAAAATATGTCCAATATTTGTATGTCACATTAACAATAAAAGTAAATATATATCTCTAGGTCAATGTATAGTGTTACAAGTATAAATTCATATAGAAAAGTAAATATTACTACATAGATAAGTCTATATATAAAAAAGTAAATTCAAGACTACATCTGTCAAATATAATGCTACACACATTGCATCATCCATAAAATACAGATGGATCTACTGTCTCCGCCAACAAATTCATGATCCTCATACTATCCTGTGAAGAATGGGGAACCTGTACACAATGTGTAAAAAAATTAAAATTTAATGTTTTAAAATTTATTGAGAATATAGAACTTCATGTAAAAAAACAAAATGAAAAAAAAATCATGCAATACCTCATGTGGTTCCCTCTCCATTGTGTTTGGTTGCTCGTCCATTAAAACATCCTCCATAGGAACATCTTCCACAGTAAATTGTACAATACACACACACACACACACACAAATATATATATATATATATATATATATCAAATGAAAATGAATATATAAACTAATTTTCAATAATATTAAAAATAAAGTTAGAGAACTTGTTGAAATGGTGTGGATGTTCCTATGTCCATCATACACTCCATTTCCAGAGTCTATGGAGAAGGGAAATCATCTGCAAGAACCTAAAATTCAAAAAATTTAAAAGTATAAAATAACTCAAGATCTAGATCTCAATTTATAACAAAAAATTGAACTTCAATCTATAAATTATAACTTAAGCATATTTAAATGAAAAAATAAATACTTGTGATGGTGGATTGGGAAAATCTCCTAACGGTGGCTCTAAAAGAAAATCTTTAGAAACCTAACATTAAAAAAATTTAAAATAATAAAATAAATGAAGATCTAGATCTCATATTTTGATGGAACTTTTGAGTTGCAGTATATAACTTGAAAGCATATTTAAAATTGAAAAATTGTTCGTCCTTGTGATGGTGGATTTGGCACATCTCCCAAGGATGAAGAAGGTACCTCCATCCCAAAAAATTCTGACAGAATCAAAATATGTTAACATTTTATTATATATATATGTACATGTGTGCAAAATTATTTATTTCAAAATATGTCATCATGTTTCGATATATATAATAATAGATAAAAAATAATTGTGCATAATCATGTTCATTTAAAAAACACTATAATATGCCAAAATATCATCTTTATGGTGATAACCATCTTGATTTTGTGATTTATGGTGATACCCATCTTGATTATGTGAACGAGAGGCTTCGACTGTGATATTAACAATTTTGTTCATCAAGCGTGAAAACTACAAATGGTGTTGACATATATGATACATTTTTTTAAATTAATGTATACAAATAAATGTATGTATATATTTACTTATTAAAAATTGTACATGTGTTAAAATAATCAACCTAAGCATTAACACATATTGATCCCATGCCCTCTTGCTCATGAATAATTAGGTCCTGCAAACCATTGCGACAATTATTTGCGTATATTCTCTGACCGTCATCACTCTTTTTTTCTATCTCTTCATCTGTATGATACAAAAAATTATAGCATACATTCTCTCATGCTCTTTCTCGTCTTAGACAAACATCCACTCCACCCAATCCACTCTGAATATTGTCAATGATGGAATCCCTTGCTTCTCGACTAATTTGAGAAGTGGCATCCATCTCTAACTACAAAGTTTTGACATGAAGAGGTCAAATAACTAATGGTGGCTCAGGGAAAGGCAACTCACCATCACGGTTAGCGCCCCTACAGTCACATAATCACCCTTTCCAAGGACCAAAAAATTCAGAGGGATGGTCATTATAATTGGGTTACATTTCTAAAAATAATTCTGAATAGAATAATTTTGCAAAATAAAGTGGAACCTCATCATTCGATGGGAGTATTCCATAAGAAGCAAGGTTCCCATCATACAAATGGCCAAATATATCAGGGTGCTTGAAATATTGCACCTTTAACATCTTTCTTTTCAACCCTTCTTTGAAATTAAACATAGACTTGGCCATTTCTGATGTAACTTTTTTTTTAACAACATCCCATGTATCGGGACGCATCATTATTTCCTTTATTTTTCTCATCACTTATACAAAATTATTAGTGGTTCACCAAAGAATTAGGTACACATCTACTAGTTCGCCTAAAGAGTGGGTAATTATTTTCAAGCTTTCTCGACTCTCAGCAGGGAGTTTCAAAGACACAAGATCTCTCTTCAATTTTGAATGAAGATCTTGACACCTCTGTAACATGCATTGTTGCATGTTTGATTCTCAAGGTATATTAGAAATGTTAGAAGGATAAGTCATGGTTGGTGTACAATCTTCTTCTTTTAACAGATTCTATCCTACATCTCTTTGGAGCAACATTTGGAGTAACAATTTCACCCTCTGCATCAATATATAAAATTTTGTATATTAAAAAAATATGTAAACAAATTTGTAAAAATTGAATCAAAATAATATTCTAGTTGATGGCCACCTTGATATGGTTGGCTAGCATCATGCCCACCTTGAGACTGTTGAGAACCAAAACGATCACTGATTGATTGAGAACCAACAAAACCATCCATTAATTGGCCTCTCGGGGAATTCATATCACCGCCCTCACCAAATTTCCCTTCACCTATTTATGGGCATCCAGGGGAATGTGTACCACCACTGACCTCACGTGATGAGAGGGAAGCTTCATAATATATATATATATATATATATGAATTTATAATCAATTCAAAAATGCATTCATACGAATAAATTCATGTATATATTATTGATTAAATTGCTTTAACCATACCACGATTGGGTGAACCATCACCATGCTCCATTGATGGAGTAGATAATATTTTCCTCCTAACACCTAAAAATAAAAAATGAAATTTATTAGCAACTAATTTAACTCGTGAAAAATTGATAAAAATGAATTTCATGTGTATACATGGATGTACACGGGGATAAAATTATATATATAGTCAATAAAAAGGTTAATTCCACATGTATGTACATGTATGTGTGGAGATCATATTATATATTCAAATATCATTGAAAAACATTCACATTTAATATAAATACCATGAAAATCCATCGACCCATGATCCCCCTCTCTCATAGAGGCATGGGATTTTGTTGATCTCCATCTTTCATCCTCCATGATATATATGGATATCTACATAGGATATTTACAATTATTTTTAAATTAATATTTAAAATTAATTCAAAAAATTTCAAAAAATTAATTTAATTTAGTATACAAATTATGTAAAACAGAACTTTCAAAGCACAAATTAATGTGTGAAGCTCATTTTAAACAAAAGTATGTTGAATTCCTCATATTTTAATTTTAAAAAAATGTGAAGTTCACCAAGTTGCGCTTACATGGTGGGAGCACACTTGGGATATAATTGAAAAAAACACATGGTCATTGAAAATGACACATTTATAAGTTAAAAACACACACATATCAAAGATATGTTGTAATGTCCATCAATAAATTTTGAAGGAGAGTGTCTCAAAATTAATTCATATTTGAGAGATGAACCTTGAACTAACATTGCCCCATACAATACTAATTGATATAATAATTCATCTACTAATTCATCTTTGACAAATGAATCTTGAATTAATTCATCTTTGACAGATGAATCTTGAATTGGCATTGCCCCACACAATATATCAATAGACATATTATTAACATTTGCAGAATGTCATATACTAAAAAATTGAAATTGTCTAACAATATTATTTTCTTTTCCATGTAGTTGTTTTAGCTTCTCCTTCTTAACTTGGTACACGCCTTTCATCTAGTTGCACAAAAGTTCAGAATTGGTGAAAAATACAATTCCATTTGATCCACAGTCCCTAGTTGTTCCTAAGACTTCTATCAATGCAACATAATATGCATCGTTGTTTTTTTTTCTTCCCGGTATATTCATTTTACTTTAGAGGACCTTGTTAGTCACAATATTCCAAAGCACATATGTAATAAGTTTTTTTACCCAGATTGGGATAGCAAGAAATATTTATGCATTATGTCCATTTTTAAACCATATTTAGTGGGTTTTTTATCCCTAAAAAAAAACAAATTCAATAAAATATATTAAATTAACATTTATTGCAAATGCATGGGAGAAATGACATGTACATGGTGTGCCTTAAAGTTTATGGTATAAATGACATAAAAATCATAGATAAATGACATAGCAATGGCATGCCTTAAATTTTTCCTTTAAACTAATGACATATAAATGACATGCCTTAAATTTTTCCTTAAATTTTATGGGATAAATCAAATGTATGTACATCATTTTCCTTAAATTTTGCCTTAAATTTTATTGGAGAAATCACATAGAAATGACATGCACATGGTTCCAAAAACGCTAGCAAATGCCTTAAAGTTTATGGGAGAAATGGCATGTACAAAACTGGATATTACAATGAAGAAATTCTATTTATATCTATTCCAGAGATCGACTATAGGGGCATTTACTGGATATGTCACCTTTGAGAAAGGATGAGATCCAGAGGCTACCTGGTCCTATATAAACTCTACCTTTAGAACTTGTAGAAGTTAAACTCAAATCCTATGGAATTTTTGCCACTTAAGGTTCTCACCAAGCATTTTAGGCCTTAATGTTTGCCTTGATTGTATGGGAGAAATTCTTAAGTTTGTGGGAGAAATGACATGTGCATGGCTTGCGTTAAAGTTTTCCTTAAAGTTTATGGGAGAAATCCCATCTAGAAATGACATGCCTTAATGTTTTCTTTGCCTTGAGTTTAAGGGAGAAATGACATGTACATTGTTTTCTTTAAAGTTTTCCTTATAGTTTATGGGAGAAATGACATAGAAATGACAAAGAAATGATAAAGAAATGGAATTCCTTAAATTATTCCTTAAATTTTATGGGATAAATGACACATATATGGAAGAAATGACACATGTTCATGGTTTGCCTTAAATTTTTCCTTCAAGCTTATGGGGGAAATGACACATGTACGTGGTTTTCCTTAAATTTTGCCTTAAAGTTTAAGGGAGAAATGACATGTATATGTTTCCAAAAACACTATAAAATTCCTTCATTAGGGAAATTTTGAGGTCTAAAATGGGCCTCCTAAGGAAATTATAAAATAATAGTGGAAATAATAAAATAATATTTGATTACATCATCAAAATTTAGAGGGAAAAAAGAAAAAAACTACTTTTTTAACTACTATTTTCAATTTATCTCCCAAATTTTTTACTCAAATTTTGAGCGGCAGTACTCATTGCATGCAAAATTTAATTCCTCATCCACAGAGTACCCATGCTGCATATTTTAGATGGGTCATGCTACATGAAAAATCATAAATACATGAAAAACATGATTAAAATCATGCTTTTTTATGTATTTCTCATTTTTCATGTAGCAAAGTCTATTTTAAATATGCAACATGGGTACTCCTTGGATGAGGAATTAAATTTTGTATCCAATGAGTATTCCCGCTTGAAATTTGAGTAAAAGCTTTGGAAGATAAGTTGAAAATACGAGTTGAAAAAGTAGTTTTATTATTTTATTATTTTTTAATATTTTTACCCTTTTACTTAGAAAATGGTCAATCATCCCCCATGGTTAACATCATCATCTTGAATCATATTGGGTCTTATAAAGTTTATTTTTGTTGTAAATTTTTCTTAGAAGGCCCATTTTAGACCTCAAAATTCCCCTAATGAAAGTTTATTGGATAAGTGACATGTACATGGTTATCCTTAAAGTTTGCCTTGAGTTTATAGGAGAAATGGGAGAAATGACATGTATGTACATGAATTTCCTTAAATTTTTCCTTAAATTTTATGGGAGAAATTACATAGAAATTACATGTACATGGTTCCAAAAACATTAGCAAATGCCTTAAACTTTATCGAAGAAATGACATGTACATGGTTATCCTTAAAGTTTATGGGAGAAATGATTAGAAATGGCATGTACAGAAATGGATATTAAGATGAAGAACTTCTATTTAGATATTTTCCAGAGATTGATTGTAGGGGCATTTACTAGATATGTCATCTTTGAGAAAGGATGAGCTCCAGAGGCAAGCTGGCCCTTTACAGATTCTACCTTTAGAACTTGTAGAACTTGGTAGAAATGACATGTATGTACATGGTTTGCCTTAAATTTTTCCTTAAATTTTATGGGGGAAATGAAATAGAAATTACATGTACATGGTTCCAAAAACACTAGAAAATGCCTTGAAGTTTAAAGTTTATGGAAGAAATGACATAGAAATGACATGTACATGGTTCCAAAAAGACTATAAAATGCCTTAAAGTTTATCGAATAAATGACATGTACATGCTTATCCTTAAATTTCACCTTGAGTTTATGGGAGAAATGGGAGAAACAAAATGTATGTAAATGGTTATCCTTAAATTTTTCCTTAAATTTTATGGGGGGAATGACATAGAAATGACATGTACATAGTATGCCTTAAAGTTTTCAAAATTATTTTATGCACTTACTAAAACAAATAGTGGTAGTGGTTGATGAAGTTATGTCAAAAGTCAAACCTTGATGATTTTGTCGGAGAAATGATATGTACATGATTTGAAAAATTATTTTATGCACTTACTAAAACAACTAGTGGTAGTGGTTCATAAATTTATGTCAAAAGTCACACCTTGTTGAGTTTGTGGGAGAAATGAATGTAGATGGTTTGCCTTAAATTATATGGGAGAAATCACATCTAGAAACCTTTATTTTGACATCTATAAATAGGCTAAGAACATTAAAAGATAAATTTCAACTTGCATTATTTATTTCCTTAACAATAATTATGATTTAGCACCAAACAGTTTCTCTAATAATATAATTTAATGTTATTTTTGGTTTGTACTATCATTCATCCTTGAGATGTAAAAGAATTTTACAACTTGAACATCAGTCTACACATTATCATCCTATCATTGTACATAATATAAATTTAATATCCATTACATCATAAAACACTACACTTTTAACATTTTACAATATTAGAAAAGAAAATGTACATAATCTAGATTAGTAATATCGATTACATCATAAAACAATCCACTTTTAACATTTCACAAGATTGAAAAATTAAATGACAACACTAGGAGAGGAAGCATCATGGAAGGTGTAAAATTTAATAATCATTTAAATTTTATAATTTAATGTCATTTTTGGCTTGTACTACGATTCATCCTTGATATGTTCAAGAATTTTACAACTTGAACATCAACCTACACATTATTGTCATATCACTCTACATAATCTAGATTAGTAATATCCATTACATCATTAAACACTCTACTTTTAACATTTTACAAGATTAGAAAAGTAAATGTATATAATATATATTAGTAATATCGATTACATCATAAGACAATCCACTTTTAACATTTTACAGGATTAGAAAATTAAATGACAACAGTAGGAGAGGAAGCATCATGGAAGGTGTAAAATTTATTAATGATTTAAAATTTATAATTTAATGTCATTTTTAGCTTTTCCTATCATTCATCCTTGATATGTACAAGAATTTTACAACTTGAACATCAACCTACACACTATCATCATATCACTACATACATAATCTAGATTAGTGATATCCATTACATCATAAAACACTCCACTTTTAACATTTTACAAGATTAGAAAAGTAAATGACAACACTAGGAGAGGAAGCATCATGAAAGGCATAAATTTAGATAGACTAATAAAAAATATTTAGCATCGACATAAATATGAATACAGTGGAAAACCTATAGTAGCACTATGGTAAGAAGCCAAGGGTCTTCATTACTCGAATAAACCATTTCTACCAATCATTCCTATTAACATCATGTGTCCAAATTCATAAAATGATAAACTATAGTCAACATGAATTTCACATCTTTCATAGAATACCATTCAATTTCACTTCATATGTATTTCTATTGTTTATTTTTCCAACCACTATCAAAGGTATCCAATGTAATTATATCAACTTATAAGGAATCAATATTTTTTCACTTCTATAAAAAGGTATAAGAAAATTTGTGTGAATATACTATAGGAAATAGACAATAAGGAAGCTATAAGAATCCATCCTATAACACATTGTTTTCAATTCAATTTTTTCAATTATTTGAGGAAAAGTGATATCTAAGAATCAAACAAGCTCTTATGTACACATGAATCAACATATTTAGCCATTTCAATCCATTGTACACAATTAAACAAACAATAAGTCTACGGGTCTGGATTTCGTAAACCTTGTTCGAACTATCATTTGATATAAATTATGGATTCTAACAGGATGGTTACGTGTCTTTCTATAATAAAATATTTGTATGTCTATTTTAACATTTTCTGAACATGTTCTAAAAATAATAATTGTTATAAATAATATCCCCATCTAACTGATATAAAGCTAGAACTTCTCTAAATATGTAACTTGTATAAAGAAGATATAGCATATGTAAATAAGAGCCCAAAGGATGGGTTCTAAATACTAATAAAAAGGCAACGAGGTTTCTCCATCAAATATAAAAGATAACACATTGTTTTCAATTCTTTAAGGAAAATTGATATCTAAGAATTGAACAATCTCCTATGTGCATGAATCAACCATATTTATCCATTCCAATCCATTGTACATATTTAAACACTTTTTTGAAAGACAAATAAAATCTAATAAAGGCCTGGGGAAGCAACAAAACAAAAATACAATCTACAAGCTCAAGAAAGAACAAAGATTTGAGTTGGTGCTCATAAGAATACCACAAAGTTATTAGATCTAAAAAGGTTGAAGGAAAGGACATATATATTATATCTACAGAGGTTGAAGGAAAGAACATATATATTAGATCTGCAGAGGTTGAAGGAAATAACATTGTTTTCAATTCTTTGAGGAAAGGTGATATCTAAGAATAAAAAAAGCTCTTATGTACAAATTGATCAACCATATTTATCCATCTCAATCCATTGTACATAATTAAGCACTCTGTTGAAAGACAAAGTCAATCTAACAAATTTCTGAGGAAGCAAAAAAACACAGCTACAACCTAGAAGCTTAAGAAATAATATTGTTGTGAGTTGGTGCTCATAAGAAGAATGCTGAGATATTAGCTCTGCAGAGGTTGAAGGAAAGAACAAAGATATTATATCCGTAGAGGTTGAATCAATCCATTGTACACAATTAACAAAATAGTAAGTCTATGGGTATGGATTCCCCATAACCTTGTTTGAATTGTCAGTCAATGTAATCTATGGATTCTAACTGGATAGTTATGGGTCTTTCTATCCTAAAATCTTTGTATGTTTGTCTAAACATTTTCTAAAAATGTTATGCAAATAGTAATTGTTACAAATAATATCCCCATATAATCGATATATAGGTATAACTTCTATAAATATCTAACTTTTATAAAGAATATATAACGTATATAAATAAGAGCCCTAAGGTTGGGTTCTAAATACTAATAAAGAGGCAGTGTGGTTTGTCCATCAAAAAGAAAATATAACACATTGTTTTCAATTCTTTGAGGGAAAGTGATATCTAAGAATCTAACAAGCTCATATGTACAACATGAATCAACCATATTTAGCCATTTCAGTCCATTGTACACAGTTAAAAAACTTCTACAACATATTATTTTCAGGATTCGATGATTTGTACACAAGGTATATGTCCATAGGCATTAAGATAAATTGTATGTTTTCTCCTCAGACAGAGATGGAAGAAAAACATAGAGTTTGCATGTATAACGAAACCAGTGCCATTGTTTCTGCTATCCATAACAAGCTTTGTACATATAGTATATGCCCATAGGAATTCAAAGAAACTATTTGTTTTCTCCTCAGATAGAGATGGAATAAAAACATAGAGTTTGAAGGTATAAGGAAACGAGCGCCATTGTTTCCGCTAGCCATAATTTTTTTTTAAAGAGGATGCACCTATGTTTACCCCCGGGCTTCCCATGAAGGGGAAATACAGCCCTAAATAGGAGTCAAATCAGGATTTTAGCTGACTTTTACACAAAAAAATTTGTAATGTAAACACTATCTAAGATGTATAGAGTTTAAAAACTAAAAATAGTTTCTTTTTATCCCCAGGATCTCCTCTTAAACGACGAAAAAAATCCGAAACAAAGCCAAAAAGAGATGTGCAGTATACATGAAGTCTGAATTACTATAAAATCGTTTGAATTACAATAAAACTGATTTTATAAAAAACCAATAAATAAAAACTAATAGACTCTATCCCTTTTCTTCAATTCATTTAATTTGTAGGTAAAAGAGTAGTCGAACAGACATTAGGTTGAGTTTTTCCATCTACCTGGAGATGACGAGATAACAGTAAATGATGAGGCAGGTCGCAATGACAACGAATGGTATAAAATGACGAGGCATGCCACAACGACAGCAAATGACGAGGCACGATGCAAGGAGGAAAGAGATTGCTGAAGATGCAGGCTGCAACGAGGAAAGAGATCGTCGAAGACGCAGGCTATTTGTAAGATGCGAATAAAAGAATATAAAAAACATTAAAAACCACAACAATACAAATAGAAAAAGGAAACACAAGTACCAGGTTCTCACCTCCTTGCCCCCGTAACAACAAACACCAGTGCAACGACTAACAATGAACATCAATCAACGGTAACAACCAAACGGTAACAAGCTCAAAACCTCTCGAGGTCTGTGGGTCGGTATATTTATAAGAAAAAGTTTGGCTGGATTGTTTTCAAAATTTCAGCTGAACTAATAGTCTGCTTGAACTAATAGTTCAGTTGAACTAATAGTCCATTCGAACTGATCGTTCGGCCAAACTTTGGTTGTCGGTTTTCCCATCTAGACAAAATTATGTCTACCCACTCCGTCAATACGCTATCAATGTCAACGACAGAATGAGTTCGACCAAACTAATTTACAAAATTAAGCCGAGCTGTTGGAAAAATGAATTTTCAACCCACTTTTCTCAGGAAAGTGTAACCCACCTTCACGTTTTACCCATATATTACAAATTAATATTATGTAGCTTGATAATGTATTTTATTAAAGTAAAATATACGAATAAGTATAAAATATTCAAATAGGTAATATTAAGATATTGTAATTTATAAATAAAAAATGATCAATTGAAATGAAAGGTCTGATGGCCTTAGTATTAGAGGACTTTCTCCATGATTTTATGATCATGATAGAGACAAATAAAAATACAATAATTGGACCAAGTGGCTCCAGAGGCACACAAGAAAAAAAGGGCTTATGAAAGCTTGAAAAATCAAAGTGTTTCTATTTCTCTCTAACCAAATTCAGTTTGATATCTCATCATCCTGATCACAATCGTTCAAACGGTTCGTTGAACTGAGCTCGTATGCGAAAGTTAGAGATGGTCAAAGTTCTATGTTGACTCGGATGACTTGGCAAGTTAAAGAAGGAGAAATTTTTCTGAAATATGACCATTGGAGTTCTGGGAAAAAATAATAATAATAATAATAAAATTGCTGGCAAGCCACCACCCTCGCCACCCTACCTGACCACACCTAACTGCATATATAAAAATAACAAAAAATACGTTTGGGCCAGCAGGCCATGACTCCCACCGGACCCCACGGCACCACCGCCGCACATACATACATACATACAAAGATACATACATACATACATACATACATATATATATATATATATATATATATATATCTATGTGTGTGTGTGTGTGTCTGTGTGTGTTTAAACATATATATCCATTTTGTATGAAATTAAAAGGGAGCCATCCCATATGGTGTTGAACATGTGGAGTTTGAGGGTCGAGTTAGGCCGTGTGGAGCAAACCCAACCACCCATAACCATTTTAATATGGTTATATAAAAAAATACGGCAAGTATGGGAGGATTGGAATTTAACCTGCTAACCTCTCCTCAACAAATTCTTGTTTTTACCACTACATCAAACCAACTCATGTGGTTAAGCCCACCCACAGATTTCTACTTAAGACACTCTTTTAACTAGTGCGCCCAGGCCCGGTAAAGGCACACAGACACTTAGTTTGAGACAGGGATGGTGCACACTGTTCGAGGGAATCTTTCTTGATGTCAAGGGAATCTTTTGATTCCAGGGAGGTAAGATTTTTAGAATGTATTAAATTTTATATGCATTTTAACCATAATTTTGCAGGGAGCATGATGGTGCACCTAGATTTTACATTGCAACAGTGGTTTTGTAGATTCCCTGTGGAGGAGAATCTTCAAGAATCTTGAGGGAATATTTGAGATTCCTTGGAGGGTGAAATTCGCCAGTGTCAGAATGAGGTCAACTTTACACTCATCCTTCTCAAAATTTCGTAAGGATCTCAATGATGATATCAGATTTATGTTTCGATTTCGAGATTTCTAGATTACCTATAGAACAACATCTTCAAGGAATCTAGGGGAATCTAGAAGATTCCCTATGGCACAAATTTTGATAGTGTCAAAATTAAGAAAATTGACAATTTATCGTGCACCTCTCGACTACACGAGTTCAGCGGTGAAGTCATATTTTCCATCTGAGCCTTATTTTTTTCGACCACTTTTCAAAGTGGAGTTGAAAGTGTCAACATTCAATGTGTCAACAGTTATTTTCATGATATTCAACACCATAGTATTGGTGGTACATTCAGATTAGAAAAAATTATCATCCTTTTCTTCAGATAGCTCTAGGATGTGAGGTATATAGAGTGTGATCATGTACTTATTTTTCTATTTTCTATAAGATGCATTCTGTTGTAAAGATCATGGTTGATGTTTCATGAGGGATCATGTTTCCTTATTGATGTGAGATGTAATTTCTATCATGTATTTGTTTTATGTTGTTTGAGATCCCTTTGTTTCCATGTTGGCAGGATACTCATTATCACATGTATGTTTGGTTGAGATCCCTTTATTTCCATGTTGGTGGGATACTCAAAGTAATTATGTGTGAGTTATTTTCATACTGATAGGAATCATTTTTGTGAGTGAGAGTTCCTGTAGTGGAAAATCTCATGGAGAGATCCAACCACTCCCGTGTGAGAGCATTTTTGATGCAGACAAGCCACAAATATCAGAATAGGCACGAATACCTATTGCTTATGGGCCAACAACATGTGACATACAATAAAAAACAATCGTACTTCGCAACAATACAATTTATCTCCCCACACTTTCTCACTTTTCTTAATTTAATAATCTTTGCGATTTTGTGATTTTGCACTTCGCACATTTTTAAGTTTACCACAATGGGTACTCCCTATTCCATGTGATCTATGATAACATTGCATCACAACAAAAACAACTTACTGTTGTGATGCCTTAATAATAAACTCTAAAATATGTTATTTGTGAAATCGCTCCAGGTGCGATTTTATCTCCATCATTGGTCTTGTGGCATTGGACTGTCCACACTTGTCTTTCCTTTTTCATTTCACCAATCAACCCTTCTCCAAATGCATTGTGCGATGACCGATGCACCAGTTCAAAGCTTGGCTTGCATCAAATAAATTCCCATAAACCTTTTTGCAGAGAACCCCACTGTGTCTACGGAGATATCCAAACTTAACAGAGAAATAAAAGAATGATAGTTTAAACACAGAGAGCTGAATTGAAATGCAACACACTTGGAATTAAATTAATGCAAATATATATAGTCAATTCCTTTAATGGTTGAATTTTACATTTCTTTTGCCCTCTGTTCACTCCTCTCTCTCTTCTCTCGCACCTATTCCACCCCTTTTCTCACACCTATTCATGCTTATATATATATATATATATATATATATATATATATCTGAAGCAGTTGTATTTTTCTTTTATTAGTTTTAGGCTGAACCACTCTAACAAACAAATTCTATCCTATCTAAATTATCTAACGTATTTGGCTTAATTTTCCCATAGGGATAACCAATTACTATTTTATTCCTACTTAAGTTAGGAAATAAAAAAAAACTAACTTCTCACAATTAAAACTAAATAGAATATTAATAATCAATGTTTCTCCACCTCTTGTTAGGACAACATGTGAACACACAATCACATTGTTGGCTAAATATAGATGTTCCTGCATTAGACTCCCAAGGAAGAAAATAGTGATCCATTAATGTTTCAGGATCTGCATTAAAATTTTGTAACTTTGCTGCTGTGATCCAACTGGAATCTTCCAATGGGTGTCCTTTCCATTTGACTAGATATTAATAATAGGTCTGTCATCTAGTTTTCTTTTCTTCTCTTTTCTCCAGAATGGCTTCCACTTCTTTCTTTGTTGTCTTTGGCATTTGTTCCTTCCAATTCAAATTCGGGTCCTTTTCTTATGTATATTCTTGTTTTAGTTCTTCCTTTGTTCCTTTGTATGGGTATAAATATGCAACATTAAAAATGCGTGATATCCCAATTCCTGTTGGTAGTTCAATATCATATGCATTTCAGGAAAACTTCCTCAAAATTCTACATGGCCCTACATTTTTCATTTTTAGTTTGTTATAATTCTCGAATGGAAACCTTTCCTTCATTAGATAAATCATGAAGAAATCATGTAATTGAAGCTCCCTTTCAGTCCTCTTCATATCAACTCTTTGTTTAGACTTTTGGGTGTTTTTCTGTAATCTATGCTTGACATCTTCCTACAAATTCTGTATATGTTCTGAAAATTCTTCAGCTTTTGCACTCCTTGTCTCTTGTTTTCTCAAATCTCTAAGTTCATACATGCCTCTTGGATGCATCCCAAAAAAAAACTGAAATGGACTCATTCCAATACTCCGATTAGGAGTATCATTACAGGCATTTCATCTTGAGCAAGTCCTAAGTCGCATTGCTTTGTATTCTTGTAAACCAAACTCCTTAATATATTTTCCAAGCTCATGTTCACCACTTAAGTTTTTCCATTGGTCTGAGGATGATAGTCTGAGGTAGAACTGAGTTTTGTACCTAGCTTTTTCCATAGAGTCCTCCTAAAGTTTCCTACGAACTATGTATCCCTGTTTGAAACAATACTCATAGGCAGTCCATGTAATCTCAGAAATTCAAAGAAAAATAAATTAGCAATGTGAGTTGCATCACTATTTTTCTTACAAGAAATAAAATGAGCCATTTTATAAAACCTATCTACGACAACATATATAGAATCATGTCCTCTTTGAGTCTACAAACAAACCTAAAACAAAATCCATGCTGACAACATCCTAAGGCCTATTGGATATTGGTAATGGTTGATATAATCTAGTGTTTTGGCTTCTTCCTTTGGCATGTTGACAAATATTGCACTTCTCAACAAACTTTTTGAAATCAATTTTCTTTTTTGGCCAGTAATAAAAAGCACTTAGTTGAGCAATTGTTTTGTCTTGTCCAAAGTGTCTAGACATTCCTCCACTATGTTTTTCCTTAATCATATTTTCTCTCATGGAGGACATAGGTATACATAGTTTATTATTCTTAAATAGCAATACTCCTTCAATCAAGTAGCCTAACGACTGGCTTCTATTATGAATCATGGGATTTTTAACAACCACATATATTTCCATAAAATTCGTGTCTTCCTCATACATATCAGTCATCTCTTCAAACCCAAAAATTCCAATATTAAATTCATGCATAGGCAAATTTAATCTTCTCAAAGCATCAACAAATTTTTTGACTTGCCACTTGTGTATTTCATTACAAAGGTAAAAATCTGCAAAAACTCCACCCACTTAGCATGTTTTTGGTTTAACTTCGGCTCATTATTTATGATTTATAGTGCATGGTTATCTAAATACAACACAAATTCTTTGGGCAACAAATAATGTCTCCATTTCTTCAAAGCCTGCACAATAGCATATAATTTCTTATCATAGGATGAATACTTCCTCTTAGCCTCATTTAAATTTCCACTGAAATAAGCTATCGGTCTCTACTCTTGACTCAAAACAGCTCCAATTTCTATCCCACTAGCATCAGTCTCAACTTGGAATATTTTCTCAAAATTTGGTAAGGCCAAAACAGGGCTTTCAGTGATCTTACTTTTCAACAACTTGAAGTTCTGATCTGTTGCTTCTGTCCACTTAAATGGTTGGTTACTCTCCTTTATTGTTTCAATGATGGTGCACAGATTTGACTAAAACCTCTTATAAATTTTCTGTAAAAACTCGTAAGACCATGAAATCTCCTTACCTCAAATACACTTCTCGGAGTTGGATAATCCAGTATTACCTAGATCTTTTCTGGGTCCATCTTGAGGCCTTCTTCTAAGACTATAAATCCCAATTAAATGAGTTCCTTCTTCATGAAACTATATTTCTTGAAATTTATATGCAGTTACTCCCTTTGAAAAGTGTTTAACACTAGCTTGACATGGTCCAAATGCTCCTCCTTACTTTGACTGAAAATAAGAATTCTGTCAAGATAGACTATCACCAATTTACCTGCATAATATTTCAAGGCCTCATGCATTAGTGTCATAAATATGATTGGTTCATTAGTGAGGCCAAAAGGCATCAATAACCAATCATAAAAACCACTATTGGTCTTAAATTTAATCTTCCATTCATCTCCCTCTCTGATTCTTATTTCATGGTATCCACTCTTCAAGTCTGTTTTAGTAAAATAATTTGACCCACTTAAACAATCCATCAAATCCTTTATGCGTGACAATGGAAATATATACCTGATAGTGATCTTGTTTATTGCTTTGGAATCTATACACATACGCCACTCACCTCATTTCTTTTGACTAAGCACAACTGGTACTGCGCATGGACTAATACTTTTTTTGGTCAGTCCTTTATCTAACAGCTCCTGTACCTATCTTCCAACTTCTTTATTATCCCGAGGGGTCATTTTATAAGTTTCTTTGTTTAGTAAACTTGCACTAAGTATTAAATCTATGTGATGACGAATACTTATAATTGGTGGCAATTCAATTGGTAATTGATCAACAATTATGTTAGCGTAATCATCTAACATATTTTTAATTTCTACAGGAAGATTGTTTAAACTAGTAGAAGTCGAGATTACCTTGGGTTTACCCACAGCAACAAAATGCATTTATTTCTCCTTCCTAAATTATTTCAACAATTCCTTTCTAGTAATCAGCATAAAATTATTCCCAGTTATTCCTTTATTTGCTTCATCCTTCAAAGGTGACAATGTGTACTTCTTACCATTCTTCTCTATGGTATAGGTATTCCTTTTTCCATCATGAATTTAATTTGAGTCAAATTTCCAAGGCCTTCCTAGCAATACATGGCACACGTCCATTGGCATCACATCACACAATATAACATCCTTATATGTACCGATCTATATCTCTACTTCGCACTGTTCTGTCACAAAAATATGATGTCCTTTCCGTAGCCACGACACTCTGTAGGGAGTAGAGTGTACCATCTTAATCAACCCCAATTTCTCAACCATCTCTGTGGAAACAATATTATCAATGCTCCCACTATCAATCAAAAATTTGCAGTACTTTTCTTTACACTTGCATACAGACCTAAATAAAATCTTCCTTTGCACTAGATCATTTGCTTCCTTCTCTTCCTTAAGAAATACTCTTTTGAGAAATAAATATTCACCTACCTGAGGTGGTTCTTATTTTCCGTTGACCTGAGGATTTTATTCCTTTTCTTCAACTACATTCACATTCCGTTTATTTTCTAGTTTGTTATCGGGATAGTCCCATGATCCGTGCCCCCATTCTCCACATGTGTAACACTGAATTTCTCTTCCTCGGCCTTTGCCTCTAGTTCAAAATATCCCTCTACCAAAGTCTCCTCTCTACGGTAGTCTTCTACTCGAACCTCCTATTTCATTCCGATAGTGCTGAAATATTGATCTAAAAGTTCTTATTTCTGTTGCTGGACTTTTACCTCTATTCCTTTGACTTTGTTTCGTCAATTTTTTCTCCTCTACCTTAAAAGCTACTTGGTAGGAATCCTCAGTCTTATTCATAGTCAACAAATTGATTTCATCATGTATGTCATACCTTAAACCATTGATGTCTCTGGCTATTTTCTCGATATCATATCCAACATGTTCTTCTCTAATGCTAAGCTTGTCAAACTCCTTTGTATACTCCTTGAAAGTCATTTGTTTCTGCTTCAAGTTTTGTAATTGTCTGAAAATATTTAATTGATAATATTTTGGCATGAATTTACCTTTAATTTTACTCACCATTTTATCCCACTAGTTGATCTTGGGCTTTCCCTTTCTCTCTGTGGATAATTGTAGCTCATCCCAGCACATGGCTGCATGACACTTCAATCTGGTAGCTGCAAATTTCACCTTCTTTTTATCATCAACTTCCTCATATTCAAAATAATTATCTATTGAATTGATATAGTCCATCAGCTCTTCCACATTAAGGTTCCCATCATACAAAGGTATTTCCACCTTTGGTATTTCACTAGGCTTTGCTAACATCTTGGAAACTTAGCTGCCTCTCTTTCTTCCTCTTCTTATTCCTTAGTAGTTTCCTCTTCCGTGTTAACATTCCCTTATTCACATATTGTCGTCTGATTAGTCTCCATTGTCTCCATCCTTGAATGAAGGTGTAAAATCTCTTCTAGCAAAATTTCATTGGCTACAGGTCTTCCTCGACATATGCCAACTCCTCTCCTAGGTGGCATATTTTCTATGACCCTTAAGAACATAAATCAATGATTGCTCTGATACCAAATGATGTAGAGAAGCTGAAAATATCAGAATACGCATGTGGACTTATGGTTTATGGGCCCACAACATGCGGCAACCAATCACAAATGACCGCACTTCGCAACAATACAATTTACCTCCCCGCACTTTCTCACTTCTCTTAATTTAATAATCTTTGCAATTTCACGATTTCTCAAATTTTCACTGAGCACATTTTAATGTTTACCACAATCGGTACTCCCTATTCTATGCAATCTGTGATCACATCACATCACAAAAAAAACAAATTACCATTACGATTCCTTAATAATAAACTCTAAAATCTTTGATTTGCGAGATCCCTCCACATGTGATTTGATCTCTGTCGTTAGTCTTGTTGGATTAGATGGTCCACACTTGTCTTTGCTTGTTCATTTCGCCAATCAACCCTTCTCTAGATGTGTTGTGTGATTGACGATGCACCACTTCAAAGCTTGGCTTGCATCAAATAAATTTTCATAAACCTTTTTACGAAGAACCCGTTGTATCCAATGTGATATCCAAAATTAACAAAGACATAAAAGAATGATGGTTTAAACACAGACATCCAAATCAAAACACAACACACTTGGAATTAAATCAATGAAAATATATAGATTCAATCCCTTTAATGGTTGAATATTACATTTATTTTTCCCTCTCTTTACTCCTCTATCGCTCTTCTCTCACACATATTCTGCCCCATTTCTCACACCTCTTCATGCTTTTATATATATATATATATATATATATATATATATATATATATATATATGAAGCAATTGGCTTTCTCTTTTATTAGCTTCCTGTTGAACCAGTGTAACAAACAATTTATATCCTATGTAATTTATTTTGCCTAGTTGGCTTATTTTCCTCGCAGGGAGAACCAATTGCTATTTTATTCCAACCTAAGGTAGGAAATAAAAAAAACTAACTTCTCACAATTAAAACTAAATAAAATATTAATAATAAATGTTTCGCCACCTCTTGTTAGCCAAAACATGTGAACACACAATCGCATTACTGGTTAAATCCAGATGCTCCTCCATCAAATTTCCTTCTATGACAAAGAAAATACCATCCATGTACATGATCACTCTTTCTAATAGTTATTGCAGCAGCATTTACCATCTTAACACTGAGGCCCGGAGACATAGTCCCTCCTGGATGAAATTTGTTATTAATGTCTTATGTTGCTAATGCTTGTTATGTTCGTCTTCGTTACACCATGATGATATGTTCCTTTATGTTCAGTAATTATTCGACGCAATTCTAACACATCAAATGAAGTAAAAGGTCTTGGTTAAAGGGTATCAGAAATTTACCTGGATCAAGTGGTATGAGAGCGGTCTCTTGCTGATTTGGATTGCAGGGGTGAACCATTGGACGTTCGCTAAGTTGAGCAATGGAGGATTTGAGAGAAATGTATGAGACCATGCTCCGAGTGTCCAAGAAAGCGCACATGTTGTACAAATCTTATGAGAAACAAGAATCAGATAACGCTGAGTTGAAGACACTTCTAAAAGAAGAGAAGAAGGACAAGCAGCGAGTGCAACTTCAATTGCAAGTGACGATAGAGGCATTGGAAGTATTGAAGCACATCGACCAAAGTCTTCAAGCAGATCATGAGGCATTGAAGACACTCTTATAGGAAGAGAAGGAGGAGAAGCAACGATTGCAACTTCAACTACAAGCTGCGATGCAGAACTTGGAGGAAGTGAAGCACAACGAAGGCTTAGAGAAGCCTTTTTCACCTATTTCAAAATCGACAACTAAGGTAAGGAATGTTGATTTCTCTTTAGTTTCACCTTCACATGATATGATTTCTGTTGGAAGTGTGGCGATACCCATTACAAGAACTAGCTTTAGACTCTTCACCAAGATGGGTTACAAAGGAGGAGGACTTGGCATTCATGGCCAAGGCATAACGTAGCCATTGGAGGTTGTACAAAGACCTCACTATGCATGTTTGGGATACAATGAAGGAGGATATTCGAAGGACATAAAATGTGAACAGACATTGTTAAACTCACCAGGGAAGATGACTGATGGGCACACTTCGCTATCATCCCATGGAAGTGCATGTTGTAGCGAAAGAGATGAGGCAAGCTCTTGTAACCATGATTGCACCAAAGACCACCAGGGAAGGTATAAAAAGTCTTATTATTCCAAAGTTCATTTTGA
This sequence comes from Pinus albicaulis, assembly GCA_034641835.2. NCBI lineage: Eukaryota > Viridiplantae > Streptophyta > Pinopsida > Pinales > Pinaceae > Pinus > Pinus albicaulis. The sequence continues at coordinate 1,168,535,708 of CM076584.1, read as the reverse complement.
TTATAAGAATTTTGCTAAACGATAACGTAAATCATGGCACAATAAAACATGTCATTTTTGTGGTTTACGTAACCATGCCATTTCTGAGTGTTGGAAAAGAATGTCAAAACAAAGGAGGATTAGGTGAGGAAAGCCTTCCCCGCAGCATAAAAAGGAACCGGTTAAGTAGGTTTGGAGGAAGAAGAACTTTTGCAGCTAGTGCAACTAAAGTGGCCATCAAAGAGCCATGTGTTCGAGGCTCCACCTAGAGCAACACCTTAAGGACGAAGCGTCAATGCATGAAGCGGTTGAAAAAAATTTTCGACAAGAAAATGCACCATAGAGAAATGATCCATTCACTTTTATAAGTGAGATATGGTTTTTCTAGATGTAGTAGTGTGCCATGGTCATGTTTGTAAATCATGTGTTGCATTTTAACTATAAAAGTGATGATGTGTTTTTCCATTGCTTGTTCACTAACAATGATATTTGTGGCCTTGTTTTATAAATCATGTGACACATTTATTTCATGTAAAAGTGATAATGTGTTTTCCAACACCTCAAAATGTGACAATAATGTTTTGGTCATGTAATGATAGCTAGGGTGTGATTTCCATTTGATCTAAACTTGACCACCGAGTACATGTTATAAACTTGTGGCAAGTATGGAAATTTTTGGGTCATATTTTGTCATAATTTGAGAATGTAATTTGCATGAAATTGTAATAATGGTTTGCAGAGCATGAAAGTGTCAGTGGAGGAGAATATTGAGGAAATACTGAGGGACTCTTTCAGATTCCTTGGAGGCCAAAATTTTTCGGTGTCAGAATGATGTCGACTTTATACTCATTATTCTTGAAATTTCACAATGATATCAATGGTCAGATCAGATTCATATTTTGATGTGCAGATTTCTAGATTCCTTATGGAGAAGCATTTTTTAGGAATATAGGGGGGAATCTAAAAGATTCCCTATGACCCGGATTTCGACAGTGTCAGAATTCAACAAATTGATAGTCGATCCTACACCTCTAGGCGACACGAGTTTAGTGATGCAGTCAAATTTTCCATCTGAGCCTTATGTTTTTCTATCACTTTTCAAAGTAGAGTTGTAGGTGTGAGCATTCAATGTGTGAGCAGTCGTTTTCAGGATATTCGACATCAAAAGGTTAATGCTACAGTTAGATCGCAACAGTTAATCATTTTTTTCTTCAGATAGCTCTAGGATGTGACTTATTTGTAGTGTTATCATGTACTTCTTTGTCTATTTTCTATAAGATGCATTGTATTTTAAATATCCTAGTTGATGTTTGATGAGCGATCTTGTTTTTTCTTGATTCGAGATGTAGTTTCTATGATGGATTTGTTTTATGTAGTTTGAGATCCCTTTGCTACCATGTTGGTGGGATACTCATAATCACATGTATGTTTTATTGAGATCCCTCTATTGTCATGCTAACGGGATATTCATAGTCATTATCTGTGAGTTATTTTCATAATGATAGGAGTCTTTTTTTGTGAATGAGAGTTCCTGTAGCGGAACATATCGTGGAGAGGTCCAGCCACTCTTGTGTGGGAATTTTCCTTGTATGATATAAAAAATACCATCAATGTACATCACCACTCTTTCTAGTGCTTAATGCAGTGGCCTTCACCATCTTGACACCAAGGCCCAAAGAAGTAGTCCCTCCTGGAAGAACTCTCTTATCAATGTCTTGTGTTTCTAATGATTTTTATGTTCCTCTTCATTACAACATGCAGATATATTCTTTTATGTTCATTAATGTTTCGATGCAATTCTAACACATCAACCGAAGTAAAAGGTCATGGATAAAGGGTATCAAAATTTTACTCGGATCAATAATACCCCAATATGGACCAATATGTAGATGTAATATATGAAAGTAAGAAATTATGAATGTATGTCAATATTTTATATAATATTTGTAAGTGGGTTAAAATTATATTATTATTAATATAATATTTTCGAATTTACAAGTGTCTTAGAGTTAATCTAATTTAACATACATGACACTTATTATAATATATAGTGTATAACCATAAATTAGGATTAGAGCACAATAAGCCTCATTTAAAGCACCAATGTCGCAATAATAATATATTCCTTAATATAGTATTCTTCAATTTACAACTATCTTAAGGTTAATCTCGTCTAATATGTAAAAAAAATATTGTAATATATAATTTACAACTATAAATTAAATACAATGCATCAACATGTGAGGCAGAAGCAATAGACACAATCAAACTTGAAATAATACATAGAATGGACATATTTTGCATGTCAAGAGGAGGAAATTATTGTACATACAAAAGTTTGCATATTTGGAATATGATTCAGGGTTCAGTTTTGGGAATATTTGTGGAATCTTTTTATGGCTTTAGTTTTTGTGTGTATTTTTGTTACTTTACAGAATAGATCAACTTGAGTAATGCATCATAATTAGGTATTTATCCAATGATTATTATGTTTTCATTCAAAGTGATAATGATTAATTGTGTATTATTACTGATATATCAACGATGTTAAAAGTAAATGAAGAAAAATTAAGGCTAAACATTTTTATGTTTTGATATTATTTTATAATTGATTCAGTTCTACACTATATATATATATATTCAAGAGTTAGAAAATTATTTTTAAAATTATCAATGTAAATAAGCTTTAAAAATATTAGTATCTTTAGCTTACTAATGTTTTCAAAGTTATCTATAGATATTAACATCATTATAAATTTAAAATATAAACTCTTTACCACATTATTAATTTTTTTCACCATGTTTTTTACTCTTCTTTTAAATTTCTTCTCCTAGATTGCTTGGCATATTTTGAATAATATTTAGGATTCAATTTTGACATATTTTTCAATGGTTTTTTTAATTTTCTTTGTGAGTGTTTTCTCACTTGACCCAAAAATAAAAATAAAAAAGATTGACTTCAACAATGTATTATAAGTAATAATTATTTATTTTTTTCGGACGAGACATCTAGTGTCATAATCTCGTTTTGACTAAATGGTTACTATGTTTACCTTTAAAGTGATAGCAATTAGTTCTTTAATGTTACCGATATAATGGTTAATATTTCTTTTTAATTATTAATGTAAATAATAATTCATAATATTTTGTTTAGGTTTGAGTGTTTTCAATGAATTATATATATATATATATATATATATATATATATATATATACAAAATTTTTAAATATTCTAATTACTTTTTTTTATGTTATCTGGCGGAGTGTGGGCATGTTAAAGGCATGGTATAATTAGGTGACAAACATAAATGTTTATGTTTGTAAATTTCATTAATAAATATTGTTTATGGTAAGCCGTGAAAATTATGGTGGGAAAATGCTAAATGATAATTTCACATACTATATAGTTGGAAGATAATTACTCCTCTATTTAGAGATAAATTTTCTCAGATATAGGGAAAAGGGAGCCAAGAGGAGAGAGAGGAAAAACATGAGGCAAGCTTATTTTCTTGGATGTTGGTTGGAGGAGGCTCAAGAGAGGAGAATGAAGTTGTTAACTTGGATACCCTTGAACATGAAGTTGTTGAAGGAGGATGAGGTTGCATGTAACGAATTCTTGAGTTGGTTGGATAGTCTAATTAGATACTAAATCCTCTATGCTCAGATTTAGAAACCCTATATTGGACTTGGTGGGGTATAATGTTATGGTATTTGTTTTGAATGTTATTGTGATACCCCTGTATTTCTATGTAAATATATTTTGATTTTAGATTAAAATATTTTTAGTTTTGATGGCTAGGAAGCCATAGTGAACTAAATTTTAAACAAAGCATGGTGATGTAATATTTTTTTTTATTGATGCAAAGGGAACTTGAAATTACATTGGAAAGTAACCATGGAGTTAAAGATATTATTTCGAAAATACGAAAACCAAGGTTAACTAATAAGATCAATATAGTTTTACTTTAAATCACTCCTAAAAATTCCAAAAGGTTAATTAGCAACATTTAATATGACTGGAGATAAAATATATTAAATCACTCCGTTGGAGAAAAAGAAGGCGAAAAGGGTGGGATAAATCACCACTAGAGAAAAAGAGGGGCTTTAAAAGAAAAGAAAAAAACCAAGGAGATCCTAGGGAAGTAAAGACTTAAAATATTTTTTCTAGAATCACAAGAGGTTGTTGATTTCTTTTGCAATAGGTCTCTAGGTCTCTGCTCAGGGGGAGTTGGAGGCTCAGTTCAAGGTTGGGTGCGCAGTGTTTTTGGGAGTACAACTTCATCAACGTTACACGGCCAAAGGTGAAGTGGTGCCATAAGCAGAAAAATTGGCATACTTTATATGGATAGAGTTGATTAAATGATAATACAAGTTGGATATGAATTAATTGAGAGTATCTTTATCGGAGCCTATATCAAATTGAGTTTCGTGTAACTTATTGTAGTATATCCATGCCTATAAATGTTTGGGTAATGACGTAATGGATAGAGCGGAAAATTGTCAAATACATTTCGGGAGTAGGAGAATGGTATTCATTTTATTTGTGATCATGTGATAACTTGGAATTCCCTGAGTTACGAGTTAACTAGTAAATTTCGAGAAAAAGGTTTAATGGTTAAGCATGGCATCCAATGAAGCTCAATTAATAGACAATTACTTGCATTATTTGGAACAACTAGGGTCGGGGAAAAATGTATATACGGTTACAACTTAAGAAGCAAGTATAAATATTAACGATTTAACACACGCATATCAATTTAGAAAGGCCAACACTAAGTGTTTTTAAAATATAAGTAACACGTCCTTGTAGATAGATTCCTATTTGAAAAATATTAATTCGTGATGAACCCTCACAGGTGGAATTATCTTCGAAAAATACAAAATGGTTACAAAATGTGTTTTCGGAATGGGGATGGTCTTTTTCTCTGGATTTTCCTGGGCAATCGATGGTTGACCCTAGAGCAAAAAGAAAACATACTGTAAAATTTGGAACCGAGATAAATATTGAGGTAACAGTCAACTGCTAAAAACAAGATAGGTAAATAGAATCATGGAAATTCTTAGATATAATGTATAATATATACATGGCAGAGCATCAATCACTTCTCAACTAGTGTGCTCAACCAAATACAATACAATAGAGTTGGACAGACAGAGATATCTGAAAATTATTCAAGAAGAGTAAAATAAATAAATTTCTAAGTCTTTGAACAATTGCGGTAACCATTAAACACCACAAATAACATGAAGTAAGTAGTATTTATTACAGAAAATCACCATCTTCTTCGAGAGAATAAACACCACTCATATCCAGAAAAGTATTAAAGTATATTAAAACAAATATGTGAAAATATACAAGTACAAACGTTATCATTTAAGAACTTTAGTTCCTTTCAATCTACCCACAATTTAACAAACACAGGGAACGAATCTTAATATAACTCTCGAGAGGAAGATTGTAAATTTAGCATTAATTTAATGCTGAGAAAAATGAAAATTCCTCTCAGAGCTCCGAACGACACAACAAAATTTCCGAGGGCAGAAGCTAGAAGTTTAACTTCGAGTAAACTCATTACAATTGGCATACAGAGAGAAGAAATAATGAATAAAAACCGATGTGCTCCATCAAGGAAACCTCCAGAGAGAGGGGTTCTCCCTCTATTTCAGCACATGACCTCATCCTAACACCAGAAGGAAAAGATCTGTAGGAATATGCTCGGATCATCAACTTGGGAAAGAGAAATAGGTAGGGATTAATTGTTATGAACTCAGCCTGTCAAAATGGGAGCTATCTCACTAAGAACTCATCTTACCTATAGCAAGAAGGTATAGAAAGAAACCAAACGAGTTATAAAAAAATAAAAAAAAAATATGTTGAAAATATTAAAGTCACCTGCCGTGCCTTGGGCAGGAAGAACAAAGAACAAAGCACAACAGCAGCAGCAGCGCAGAGTTTTGAGTGCACAACACTCTGTATTAAAGAAGAATGAAGAAGGTAAGGAGAAGAATTAAATTTTGATTGGCCGTAGCCAAGTATAGCAGAGGAATTAATTTTGAAGTATGGGCGAAGTCATTTTTTGACAGAGGAGCGAAGATTTCCCGTAGTTCAAGTCTACAGAGGAGCAGGTTTAATTAAAACAGTCAAGTCGGGCTTTAAAGCCCTCAATAGCCAAAATGAATGAATTGCTTATAAATAGGTAGAAGTTTTTTATGAGGAGGAAGGACAACTGGTCCCTATCACTTAAGCACTTTAGCGCAGATCGCAGAGCGCAATTTTCAGTTTTCAAATGAGAAGTGTCTTGTTGATGTGGATTATTTGCGATGTGCAATCGTTGTGCCATTGCACGATTGCAACATCGCAATGTCGCAAATCGACCTCCGCTCATTCCATTGTATTGATCGCATATTTCAAAGTTGTTATCGCCCTCCTCCATCGCAAGGTTGTTTATCGCGATGTGCGATCGTTGCGCCATCGCAAGATCGCACAATCGCATGTCATATATATATGCTCCGCCATATCGCATATCGCAATTTCCGCAATTGCGATGGCAGACTACGATGTGGTCCCCACTCGTACGTCGCGCCAATGTTAAAGACTTATGTTGTGCAAAGGTTTTCCTTTGTATTTTGGTTTTATTTATTTGTTTATGTGTAATTTGTGCCGCCGCACCATATATAAAGGGAAAAGGCCCGCGTGCATTTGTAATGAATGAATGTATTGTATTGCATTGTAAACGTTGTGTGAGCCCGCAGGCAAAGAAAACACAATAAGAAGAACAGAGCACTGTTTGTGTGTTCTTGAGAGACAGAGAGAAAAAATTTGTTTTAGAGCACTGCGTCTGTAGCAGTCGAGTTTATTTTGTGAATCCCTCACCATTGAGGAAGAAATTTGTAACAGTTTTTTTTTAAGTTTTGTTAATCAAATAGAAGAAAACATTTTCATGCCATCTCTGTCTGCGATTAAAATTTCTGTTTTTAAACTTCTCTGTGTTGTAGACGAGAGCATCATTCTCTCCACTGTTTGCTTGGAATTCCTCAATAATTCCAACATGGTATCGGAGCTAGTTCAGGCTCTTTGAAGGTTTCAAAGAAGCTGAAGAAGAAGAAGATTTGTTGCAGCGTTTTCTCCAGCAGCGTGAAAAAGCTCGACAAAAGTCACAGTCAGGTATTTTCAAAGATAAAAGTGCAGTTGTTTATTGTTTAAAGAGTTTGCTCTTTCAGAAAAAGGAAAGGCAGTTTAATTTAAGCCTAGATTTCAGTTTTGAAGCAATGGCTGGACCAAGCACTGGTATGAGTCTTGGAAATGTTCAACTTCCACAGTTTAATGGAAAGAACTATGATTATTGGGCCATTACCATGAGAGCCCTGTTTGTATCACAAGACTTATGGGAATAGGTAGAAGATGGTTTTACAGAGCTAGCTGATGAGCAGGCTTTTAATGTCTTAACTCAAGCAGAGAAGGATGTGTTGAAGAATAATAGGAAGAAAGACTCTAAAGCTCTCTTCTGATTGTATCAAGGTGTAAATGAGAGTGTGTTTCTGAGGATAGCAGCAGCTAAGAAATCCAAGGAGGCATGGGAAACTCTGAAAGTAGCCTATCAAGGTATGGAGAAAGTTAAGACAACAAAAATTCAGTTGCTGAGAAGAGATTTTGAAAATATTTACATGAAAGAGTCAGACAGTGTAGACATATTTTTTACACATGTGATTGGGATTGTAAATCAGATAAGATCCCATGGAGAAACTCTTGAAGAAAGAAGGATAGTGGAGAAAATTTTGAGATGCTTACCCTAAAAGTTTGATGTTATTGTTACCACCATAGAAGAGACTAAAGATCTCTCATAGTTCACAGTGGATGAAATTCATGCCTCACTAATAACTCATGAATAGAGATTGAGCAGAGATGAAACCTCGTCTCTTGAGCACGTCTTCAAGACCCAGATGCCTTCAGGAAGAGGAAGAGGCAGAAGCCAGAGCAGAGGTGGAAGGAATAGCCCTTCACATTCACATGGAAGGAGCAACAGTCAAAGTCAAAGCCATGGCCAATGCAACAGCCAACAAGGTGGACATCAACACCAACATGCTCATGGACAAAGGTATGAAAAATCCAATGTCCAATGTCATTATTGCAAGAAATATGGGCACTATGCCAATGAATGTAGAAAGAAGCAAAATGACATGAAAAATAAGCAGAATGCTAATGTAGCAAAAGAAGAAAAGAACCCATGTAATGTGCTATTAGCTTGTAATGTAGCATAGAATAGAGAAGATGATGTTTGGTTCTTAGATTTAGGATGTAGTAATCATATGACTGGCAACAAAGCAGTGTTTGCCAATCTAGATGAAGAAGTTAAATCTGAAGTGACCACAGGGACTGATACTAAGATCTCTGTCAAAGGAAAAGGCAGAGTTAGCATTCGAGCAAGAAATGGGGAGTAGAAATTTGTTCCTAATGTGTATTATGTTCCAGGTATGAAATGTAATCTTTTGAGCGCTGGGCAACTCATAAACAAAGGTTACAATGTAATTTTTAAAGATGATATGTGCACTATAAAAGATATTCCTCCAAGCAAGAAAATTATTGCTGAAATACAAATGACCAGCAATTGAATGTTTCCGCTCAAGCTCAACATTGACTTGAACGGAAAAGGAAAGAAATATGATAGGCCTACAAGCCTTCAGGAAGCCAGAGAGAAAGATGAAAATTGGTTATGGCATGCGAATTTGGACATCTCATTTGGAGGGTTAAATTTCTTGCATAGAAAAGGAATGGACAAGGAGGTTTACAAGCCCAGTTGAAAAGCCTGATAGCCTATGTGAAGGCTGCATCTTGGGAAAGCAACACAGAGAAAATTTTCCTTCAGGGAAAAGCATAAGGGCGAAAGCACCCTTAGAAATAATTCATTCAGATTTATGTGGGCCGATGCAAACATCATCTGTTTCAGGCAGCAATTACATGCTGACCTTCATAGATGGTTTCACAAGAAAAGTGTGGGTTTATTTTCTGAAGTATAAGAGTGAAGTCTTTTAGAAATTTTGCCACTTTAAAGCTCTTGTAGAGAAACAAAGTGGGCAGTACATTAAAGTCCTCAAAACTGACAGAGGAGGAGAATATATCTCAAAGGAGTTTCTACGTTTTTGCAGAGAGAATGACATACACAAGCAATTTACCACAAGGTACACACCGCAACAGAATGGAGTTGCTAAAAGAAAGAATCGAACCATAATGGAAATGGTGAGAAGTATGCTAAAGGAAAAACATTTTCCGAATGAGTATTGGGTAGAAGCAGCAAACTGTGCTGCGTATATTTTCAATAGATGCCCTACAAAAGCTGTGATGAACAAAGTTCCAGAAGAAGCGTGGAGTGGCAGAAAATAGGGAGTCACTCACATGAGATTTTTTGGATGTGTGGCATATGTACACATTCCAGACAAATTGAGAAAGAAATTGGACAGTAAGGGGGAGAAGTACGTTTTCCTTGGATATTGTGAAGATTCCAAAGGATACGGATTATATAACCCATCCACAAAGAATTTTGTGATAAGCAAAGATGTGCAATTCATTGAAGAGGAAGCATGGGATGGTAGCATTGAGAAAATAGTCAATGTTAAAAGTTGTTTGTCTCATGATGAAGATGAGGAAGATGTGGTTGAAATTAATAACCCACCGATAGCACAACCTCCACCAGCACAAGGACAACAAGGGACACCTCAAGCAGCAGGGAGAACACCGTTGAGAAGGAGCGGGAGTGCATCTCCAAGCACACCACATGGAGCAGAAATGAGTGCTTCATCAAGCACAACTACACCAAGTGAAAGCGGAACAAGGTTCAGAAGCCTTAGAGAAATCTATGAGTAAGGAGAATCAAACGAAGGTATGAATTCCTTATTTACTTTGTATTGTCAAGTTGATGATCCTATTCATTTTGAAGATGCTATTAAAGATATAAAATGGATAGAAGCTATGGATGAAGAAATTAATGCCATAGAGAAGAACAAAACATGGGAGTTGGTTGATCTCCCAGAAGGTAAGGAAGTCATTGGAGTTAAATGGGTCTATAAGACCAAAAGAAATGATGAAGGAAAGATAGAGAGACACAAGGCCAGACTTGTCGTCAAGGGATACAAGCAGAAGCAAGGAATTGATTATGAAGAAAATTTTGCACCAGTTGCAAGAATGGAAACAGTGAGAGCAGTGCTGTCCATAGCAGCACAAAACAAATGGAAAGTATATCAGATGGATGTAAAATCTACATTTTTAAATGGAGTTTTAATGGAAGAGGTATATGTGGAACAACCTCTCGGATATGAAAAGAAAGGCCAAGAGCATAAGGTCTGCAAATTGAAGAAAGCTCTTTATGGGCTGAAGCAAGCGCCAAGAGCATGGTACAGTAGGATAGACTCCTATCTACTGGAAAATGGATTTGAAAAGTGTGAGGGAGAACCCACCCTCTACATCAAAGAAAAGGATAGTAAGATGTTGATTGTTGTTTTGTATGTTGATGATTTGATATTTACAGGTAATGATGATTGCCTTGTTGAAAATTTTAAAACAGTCATGAAAGATGAATTTGAAATGACTGACATGGGTTTGTTGAGATACTTCTTGGGAATAGAAGTGGAGCAAAGTGAAAAAGGGATTTTTATATCTCAAGCAAAGTATGTGAATCAAGTTTTAGAAAGATTTAATATGCAGGAGTGCAAAGCTGCAATTACTCCCACAGTAATGGGATTGAAGTTGAGAAAAGATGACAACAACAAGGATGTTGATCCAAGTTTGTATAAAAGCATAGTTGGCAGCCTCATGTATTTGACTGCAACTAGGCCGGATATTATGCATGCTGTTAGTTTAATTTCCAGATTTATGGAGAAGCCAAAAGAAGCACATTGGCAAGCAACAAAGAGAATTCTGAGGTATGTGAAAGGAACAAAAGGATTTGGTATTTTATATACTACTTCAGAAAATTCAGAATTAGTTGGATACACTGATAGTGATTGGGCTGGAAGTGTAGATGATCGGAAGAGCACTTCCGGTTATATTTTTCATATGGGTTCAGGAGCCATTTCATGGGCTTCTAAGAAACAACCTATTGTAGCATTATCTACAGCAGAGGCAGAATATGTGGCAGCTACAGCAGCAACGTGTCAAGCAATTTGGATGAGAAGAATGTTGAGAAGTTTGTGCCAAGAACAGGTAAAGGGCACTGTGATTTATTGCGACAATAGCTCAGCTATTGCATTATCAAAGAATTTTGTGTTTCATAAGAGAACGAAGCACATAGACACAAAGTTTCACTATATCAGAGAATTGGTGAACAATGGAGAAGTTGTTTTACAACATTGTAAAACAGAGGAGCAATATGCAGATATTTTGACAAAGCCATTGGCATAGAAAACATTTGAATTTTTAAGAAAATGCCTAGGTATGATGGACAACCCAGCAGCTGACTTTAAGGGGGAGTGTTGAAAATATTAAAGTCACCTGTCGTGCCTTGGGTAGGAAGAACAAAGAACAAAGTACAACAGTAGCAACAGCGCAGAGTTTTGAGTGCACAACACTCCGTATTAAAGAAGAATGAAGAACGTAAGGAGAAGAATTAAATTTTGATGGGCCGCAGCCGAGTATAGCAGAGGAATTAATTTTGAAGTATGGGCGAAGTAATTTTTTGACAGAGGAGCGAAGATTTCCCGTATTTCAAGTCTACGGAGGAGCAGGTTTAATTAAAACAGTCAAGTCGAGCTTTAAAGCCCTCAACATCCAAAATGAATGAATTGCTTATAAACAGGCAGAGTTTTTTATGAGGAGGAAGGACAAATGGTCCCTACAACTTAAGCACTTTAGCGCAGATCGCAGAGCGCAATTTTTAGTTTTGAGATGAGAAGTGTCTTGTTGATGTGGATTATTTGCGATGTGCGATCGTTGCGCCATCGCACGATTGCAACATCGCAATGTCGCAAATCGACCTCCGCTCATTCCATTGTATTGATCGCATATTTCAAAGTTGTTATCGCCCTCCTCCATCGCAAGGTTGTTTATCGCGATGTGCGATCGTTGCGCCATCGCAAGATCGCACAATCGCATATCATATATATATGCTCCGCCATATCGCATATCGCAATTTCCGCAATTGCGATGGCAGACTATGATGTGGTCCCCACTCGTACGTCGCGCCAATGTTAAAGACTTATGTTGCGCAAAGGTTTTCCTTTGTATTTTGGTTTTATTTATTTGTTTATGTGTAATTTGTGCCGCCACGCCATATATAAAGGGAAAAGGCCCGCGTGCATTTGTAATGAATGAATGTATTGTATTGCATTGTAAACGTTGTGTGAGTCCGCAGGCAAAGAAAACACAGTAAGAAGAACAGAGCACTATTTGTGCGTTCTTGAGAGACAGAGAGAAAAGATTTGTTTTAGAGCACTGCATCTGTAGCAGTCGAGTTTATTTTGTGAATCCCTCACCATTGAGGAAGAAATTTGTAACAATTTTTTTTAAGTTCTGTTAATCAAATAGAAGAAAGAATTTTCATGCCATCTCTGTCTGCGATTAAAATTTCTCTTTTTAAACTTCTCTGTGTTGTAGAGGAGAGCGTCATTCTCTCCACTGTTTGCTTGGAATTCCTCAATAATTCCAAAAAAATCATGACCTGAATAATAGAGGGCGAAAAAACGACTAAAAAAAAATCAACACACACTAATAAGGGAAATGTGGACTATAACCCTTACATGAGTAGGAATGAAGTGTGTCAGTGACCCGTGGCTTCTAGTAAAACATGAGAAAGTTAGTGGCATTCACATGAAAACCCAAGAAGATAGAAACCCAAAAATTTATCTAAAGATAATCCCCATGAATTTTAAAATAAAAGAAAGAGGAGTCTGTAGGAATAAAACTTTAGAACCTCACTGGTAATTCAAATAATAAATTATTATAATCGCAAAAAATTCATTATCATATCACTTACTCTGGTAATGGCCGGAAGGAATGATTTCCACAATCAGACGTAGACTTGATTCATGCACGGTTACCTGGAAGATAATAGGATAGGGGTATTTGATAAATTAAACGATAGAAAATCAATAATAAAAATTCGATTCCAGAAGTATGGAGTTAGCCTGGTAAACATCCTCGTTCCCAGTGTTAGAAAAACCTTTTCTCTAAGCCTTTCCGTCGACTCCTCTCTAGGAACTTGCAACACCTGACGGACAAAAGAACAAACGAAATATGTGAAGCATGTAAGATTGTAATGGAATATATAGGATTAATTGAGAGAATAAAATATAAAACCCCTTACCACAAGGCCTGAGCTAATCTCACGGTAACTTCCAGCTGCGAGCAGACGGGGAGGCAACACAGTGGCAGTTGCAAGCAAATGTGAAGGAAGTTCGGTGATGGTTTCTTAAGATGGAATTTTCTGAGTAATTCTGAACAACAACACACAAAGATAAAAACTGAAATTTAAATTTTAGTGAGAGAGATGAAATATGAAACTCTATTTCATTAAATAAACTTACTCTGTTACAACATAAAATTCTTCAGAACAAGGTTTTGGATTCACAGTGGAAAATTTCTCTTGGCTGTTACACACATCGCACTACAAAATCTCTTTGTCTCTCTGTCTTCAGCCTTCGGGCATAAAAATCAATTACACACACCACTCTCTACATTGTAATTCAACCTCTATATGTTCATTGACCTACTATAGAAATTTATTAGAACCTAATTCAATTGAATTCTATTGATGACAAAACATCAAAATTCAACGTTTGGAAAGATGCATTAATGATCACATAGCTATGGTGGCATCGCTTGGAGATCGCATTGATGTCAATCTGCTTGCTCGCGAAAGTGGTGGTGTTATGGTGGCTCGCAGGGTGGAGACACCACTTAATAAGCAATGACACTCCTTCGGGCGGTTGGGGAGGCACCCCTCCGCGGGTACAAGACAATCGGCCTATGCTACCGCAGTAAGCCACAACCGTAGATCTCTGGTCAACGCGAGATGGGGCGGTCAACTACAGAGGCACCCCGTCAACATAAATAGTGAGCTTGTTGTGCTCCTGCAAACCATTGATCCAAGACCAACGATGGTTGTGCTGTGAACATGCACGAATTTTAACATATCATGGAATTCAAAAATTATTCAACTCCTGCTGAGTCCTCATTGCATCAGACTTCTCTTTGGCGATCGGAGGGGATGATGAGCATAGACCTTTGGCATTTTTGATGTGTGATATCGACATATCACATTGGCACTCAGACAATGAACCGTGTTGCAGTGTTGACGGGCATGCGAAGTGTGATTTGCAACGTAGGCTCCACATGGTCGATGTGGCCGATTTAACTCAAAACAAAATGGCGAAAAATGTAACGGTTGGCTTACAAACAAAAAGCAGCAAAAATGGACTTCTGTTGTCCTTCCTCTGTGCAGTTGGATTTAATATTTCCAACACTTCCCCTTAAATACAACTGCTGGGTTTTTCCTTCATACCCAGGCATTTTCTGAAATAATTAAAAAATTTCCGTGTTAACGGTTTTGTGAGGATATCAACAAATTGTTCTTCAATGCTGCAATGTTTCAAAATTATTTCTCCATTGTTCACTAGCCCCCTGATGTAGTGAGACTTGGTATCAATGTGTTTAGTTATTTTATGAAACACGTAATTTTTTGATAAATCTATCGCTGAGTTGTTATCATAATAAATGGTTGTGTCTTTTTCCTGTTCATGACACAAGTCTCTGAGTACTCTTCTCAGCCATAATGCTTGGCATGTTGTTGTTGTTGTTGCCACATATTCTGCCTATGTTGTTCATAAAGCAACTACTGGTTGCTTCTTGGAAGCCCATGAAATGGCTCCCAATCCCAAATGAAACACATATCCAGATGTGTTCTTCCTGTCATCTACACTCCTAGCCCAATCACTGTCAGTGTAACCTATCAAATTAAAATTTTCAGATGAGGAGTATAAAATACCCTACCCCTTCGTTCCATTCACATACCTTAGAATTCTCTTGGCTGCCTACCAATGAGTTTCTTTCCGTCTTTCCATAAATCTGGAGATTAACCTTACAGCATGCATAATATCTGGCCTAGTTGCAGTCAAATTCATGAGGATACCAACTATGCTTTTATACAATTTTGGATCAAAATCCTTGATGCTGTCTTCTTTTCTCAATTTCAACCCCATGACAGTTGGAGTTACAACTGCTTTGCTGTTCTGCATGTTGAACCTTTTCAACACTTCATCTACATATTTCTCTTGGGAAATGAAAATATCATTTTCATTTTTCTCTACTTCAATTCGAAGAAAATATCTTAAAAAACCAAAATTAGTCATTTCAAATTCACTTTTCATGACTTCTTTAAAATCAACAATGAGAGAATCTTCATTACCAGTAAAGATTAAATCATCTGCATATAAAAAAACAATAAGAATCTTACTGTCATTTTCTTTTATGTAGAGTGTGGGTTCTCCATCACATTTCTCAAATCCATTTTCAATCAGGTAAGCATCTATTTTGTTGTACCATGCTCTTGGTGCTTGCTTCAGCCCATAATGAGCTTTCTTCATCTTGCATACTTTGTGCTCTTGGCGTTCAATTTCATAGCCTAGAGGTTGTTCAACATATACCTCTTCTTTCAACACTCCATTCAGGAATGCAGATTTCACATCCATTTGATAAACCTTCCATTTCTATTGTGTTGCAATAGACAACACTGTTCTCATGGTTTCCATCCTTGCAATTGGTGCAAAGGTTTCTTCATAGTCTCTCCCTTGTTGCCGCTTGTAGCCTTTGACAACAAGTCTAGCCTTGTGCCTTTCAATCTTGCCTTCAACATTGCTCTTGGTCTTATAAACCCATTTTAATCCAATGACTTTTTTACCTTTAAGGAGGTCCACTAACTCCCATGTATTGCTCTTTTCTATTCCACCAATTTCTTCATTCATTGCTTCAATCCATTTTTCTACATTTACAGCATCTTCAAAATGAATTGGGTCATCAACATGACAATATAATGCAAATAAAGAGTTCAGACCAGCATTATCTTTTACCTCTCCTTGTTCATAAATCTCACTCAGATTTCTGAATCTTGGTCTTCTTGGTGTACTTGGAGTTCCACTTGAACTCGAGGCGGTTTTTATTCCCTATGGTGTGCTTGAAGAAGCACTTCCTTGATTTCTCAAAGCTGTTCTATTTCTAGCTTGTGGTGTGGTTTGTTGTTCTTGTGGTGGTGGAGGAGGAGCCACCAAGGAAGGATTATTAGTTGACGTCCCTTCCTCTTCTTATTCATGAGACACACTAATATTCACGTTCACTATTGCCTCTAAACTTCCATCCCAATCTTCTTCTTCTATAAACTGCACATCTTTGTTGATTATAGCTTTCTTGGTGGATGGATTGTAAAGTTTGTATGCTTTGGACTCATCACTGTATCCAACAAAGATACATTTCTCCCCTTTATTGTCAAGCTTCTTTCTCAGTTGATGCAGGACATATGCATATGCCACACAGTCGAATACTTTCATGTGGGTGATGAACTGCTTTATGCCGTTCCACGCTTCTTCAGGAATTTTGTTCATGACAACTTTGGTTGGGCATCTATTCAAGATGTACACTACAAAATTGACAGCTTCAACCCAATACTCATTTGACAAATGTTTTGCCTTCGACATAGTTCTGACCATGTCCATGATGGTCCTATTCTTCCTCTCTGCAACATCGTTTTGCTGAGGTGTGTATCTCATGGTAAATTTCTTATCTATGGCATTCTCTCTGCAAAAACACACAAATTATTTGGAGATGTATTCTCCACCTCTGTCAGTTCTCAACACTTTTATGTAGTGCCCACTCTGCTTCTCAACAAGCATTTTGAAGTGGCAGAACTTCTCAAACACTTCACTCTTCTTATTTAAGAAATACACCCATGTCTTTCTGGTGTAATCATCTATTAAACATATTTATTACCTGCTAAGGATGGTGTTTACATTGGTCCACACAAATTAGAGTGGAAAATATCTAACGGTGCTTTTTCCCTTATACTCTTCCCTATTGGAAACATTTCTCTATGTTGTTTGCCCAAGATGTAGCCTTCACATAGCCTGTCTAGTTTCTCAATCAATGGTAATCCTTTTACCAGTCCCTTTCTATGCAACAATTTCAGGCCTCCAAAATTGAGATGTCCAAATCTCAAGTGCCATAACCAGTTTTCATCTTTCACTTCCTCTTGAAAGACCTCTTCTGTTATAGTTGCTACATTTCTTCCTTCCTTTAAGTATACTCTAAGATTGAGAGGAAACATCATATTGCTTGTCATCTTCACCTCTGCAATGAATTTTTTGCTTGGAGGTATGTCTATGATTGTGCACACATGATCTTTAAAAAAAAAAATTGTAGCCCTTGTCAATGAGCTATCCAATGCTTAACAAATTACATTTCAAGCTAGGTACATAATATACATTCGACAGAAACTTATGTTCTCCATTTCTTGCTAGGATACTTACTCTTCCTTTTCCCTTGACAGAGATCTTACTATCAGTTCCTGTTGTTACTTCAGATTTAACATTTCAATCAAGATTGGTAAACATTGCCATGTTTCCAGTCATGTGGTTGCTACAACCTGAGTCTAAGAACCATACATCATCTTGTCTATCTTGTGCTACATTACATGTTAACAACACATTACTCTGGTTCTTATTTTCTTTTGAAAAATTAGCATTCTTCCTATTATTCATGTCAATTTTCTTTTCCCTACATTCATTTTCATAGTGCCCATATTTCTTGCAATAATGACACTGGACTTGGGATTTATCATACCTTTGTCCATCAGCTTATTGTTGGCTTGAGCACTCATTCTGGTTCTAATTGTAGCTTCCTCCACTTGAACTTGCAGGGATGTTTCTGCCTCTTCCTCTATTGTTTGCTCTGCCTTGACCCATGCTTCGGCCAAAAGACATTTGAGTCTTAAAAGCTTGTTCCAATGAGGAATGTGTTCCTCTGTTCAGTCTATGTTTATGAGACATTAGGGATGCACTCATCTCATCCACTGTAAATTGTGAGAGATCCTTTGTCTCTTTTATTGCCACTACTATGGCATCAAATCTTGAGGGTAGACTTATCAAGGTTTTTTCCACAATCCTTCTTTCTTAAAATGTTTCTCCGTAAGATCTAATTTGGGTAACCAACCCAATAACATGAGTGAAGAATGATTCTATGGTGTCATATTATTTCATACAGAGAGTTTCAAAATGTCTACTCAACATCTGCAACTTTGCTGTCTTCACCTTCTCCATGCCTTGATAGGCAGTCTCGAGAATATGCCATGTTGCCTTGGACTTTGTTGTTGCTACAATCCATTGGAAAATACTCTCATGCACTGATTGAAAGAGATAAAAAAGGGCTTTGGAGTCCTTCTTCTTGTTATCTCTTAACAGGTCTCTTTCTGCTGCTGTCAAAGTAGCCAATGCTGCTGCATCTGCTGGTTCTGGGTAGCCATTCTCAACTAGCTCCCCTATGTCCTCTGAAGAAAATAGGGCTCTCATAGTGATTACCCAATAATCATGATTCTTCCCATTAAACTGTGGAAGTTGGGGATTCGTCAAACTGGTTCCTACTGCAGCCATCATGATTGTGCAAGCAAAAAAAACAATAGCCTTTTCTGCTGAAGAAATCCACTTTAACTAACTTCTTACAACTTCTACAGTGAAGAGAAATCTCTACTTCGTTCACTGAGTGCCTAGACTAGCTTTATACCAGGATGGAATTTTCTGAGTAATTCCGAACAACAACACACAAAGATAAAAACTAAAATTTAAATTTAAGTCACAGAGATGAAATATGAAACTCTATTTCATTAAACTAACTGACTTTGTTACAACAAAGAACTATTCAGAACAAGGTTCTATATTCATAGCGGAAAATTTATCTTCGTTGTTACATACACAATGCTACAAAATATCTCCGACTCTTTGTCTTCAGCCTTCAGGCATAAAAGTCAATTACACATAGCACTCTCTACAATGAAATTCAACCTCTATATGTTCACTGAATGACTATAGAAATTTATTACAACCTAATTCAATTGAATGTTATTGATGACAAAACATCAAAATTCAACGTTTGGCAAGCTGCATTGATGGTCACATAAATATGGCGGCATCGCTTGGAGATCGCATTGATGTCAATCTGCTTGGTGGCAGTAGTGGTCGTGCTACAGTGGTTCACAGGGTGGAGACACCACTTAACAGGTGGCGACACCCGTTTTGGTGGTTGTGGAGGCACCCCTCAGCAGGTTCAAGATGAACAACCTATGCTACCGTAGTAAGCCATAGCCATTGATCTCTGGTCAACGCGAGATGGGGCAGTCAACTACGAAGGCACCCCCTCGACATAAACAAGGAGCTTGTTGTGCTCCCACAAACCATTGATCCCAGACCAATGATGCTCACGCTGTGAACATGCATGAATTTTAACATATCGCAGAATTCAAAACTTATTCAACTCCTACTGAGTCCTCATCGCATCCAACTACTGTTTGGCGATCGATGGGATAGACGAGCATAGACATTTGGCACTTGCGATGTGCGATGTTGTGATATCAACATATCAGATCGGCATTGGGATGATGAACCAGGTTGTGGTACTGATGGACATGTGAAGTACGATGTGCGACGTGGTCTCCACATGGCTGACGTGACCGATTTAACTCAAAAAAAAATGGTAGAAAATGTAATGGTTGGCTTACAAACAAAAACCAACAGAAATGGACTTATGTTGTCCTTCATCTACGCAGTTGGATTTAATATCTCCAACATCTTAGAGAACCACCTCAAGAACATTCATAGGTCCAAACGAGCTAAGGAAATAAGCCAAAAAGGGTTTACGATCATAGGATTGTATCAAAAATCATTATATTGTGAGACTTCATCATGACTTTCCACCAATTCCCAGTACATGTCCCTTCAATTCCTATCAGTGGCCATGGGCGAGGTGGAGAGATATGGTTGGGGTACGGTATGTGATAGCATGGCCATGGATGAGGTGGAAAATGGTGATTGTACACTGAAACCTAGAACCAATGTCTTGGGGGTCGGAAAAGGTTACAAGTACAAAGCAATAGTACACACCATGATAAAAAGTTCACTTAGGTGAGAGATGCCTATATAGAATTGGTTAATGATACTCCTTACTCACCTAAGCCTTGAACATAAAAAAGGTAGGTTGGAAATAAAGTCATGCAAGGTACCTGGAGTGTGCATAAAATATATATAAATAGAAGTTGTAATTATTAAGTGAGGAATTAATTTTGTATCTCTTGGGAAAAGGTTTTGCATCAGTTGCATAGTCGTTGTCAAGTATGGAATGTTAGAAGGGTATTCGACAAGGTGAAAAAAATATTCATAAAGATAAGAGGTAATATTTCGTTAAATTTCCTAAGATATCAAGACTCAGAATTAATATGATTCATTGCGTGTAGAAGAATCACTTCCTTCCCTATACGCAATGGGCTAGGTGTGGCAAGATATTTTAGAAAATAAATTCACAGTTCTATTATAACTAGAAATTATGTATATAAAAAAAATGAGTTAGTTGATAATTTTAAATTTATAGTGAGTGTTTTTGAGAGATTTTGTGAGAGCCTAGTTTCAACAATAGGCTTGGAAAGAACCCCCATAGTAAAAAAATGATTTTTTTTTTTTTGTAGAAATACCAATATGGAATACTGATAGCATGTTATATTTTTTTTATAACATACAAAATGTGAAGCAACCCACCACAAAATGACACAGAATGCCCCCCTATCCATAAAACTCGAAGAACAACTATATGTGGAATTGGGTAACTAAAGTACCCCACAAACTTATCAGTTTATGGATGTCATTTCGTCCATACAAGGATAGAACAAGAAGGTATGAAGAGGAAAAAGGTGGAAACGTAATCAAAGAAGTATAAAAGTGGAGGATATTATGATAGAACGTATCCAAAATCACAGAAAGGAAAGAATAAAATGGAGTTATAGGTAGGGAGTAGGAAAATCAAACCCGGTAATTTTGATGGGAAAAAGGAAGAAGATGCGAAAGCCTAGATTATGTTTTTAGGTATACGAGTATGACAGTAACTTGAAGACCTGACTGGATATTTACTAGTTACAGGGAAAATTTACTCTTTTGTAGGAAGAGGCAAAAAATGTACATACGTTGGAAGAGAACATTGTTACTTTGGAGGAATTTCAGAAACAATTTAGGTCTCGGTACTTGAGTGAGCGATAATATGATGATCGTGCTAACAAATTCCATGAGTTAAGGCTAGGAAAACTAAATATGGATAAGTTTGTATAAAAATTTACAAACTTACTATGGTCTGTCCCCTATATTTAAGAAGAGAAAACTAAATTACATAGATTTTCAAATTGTTTACGAGCACCTTACAAAGAAAGGATTGAGTTTGAGCCTCCTAAGTCCATGGATGATGTAGCACAAAAAATTATATCGTGATACCATCTGTTCAAAAATACAAGTGAAGGCATAAAAGCATTGAAAAGTAAGCAAGAAACCAAGTCTGCAATAAATATTGAAAGATAGAAACCTACATATCTTAAAGTTTTTGGGAAGGATCATCAGAGGAAGAAATTTAGTAAGGGAAATGTAAATAATCTTGCACAGTGTCACATGGGGTCAGATCCCATGTAACTGAACAACAAAAAGAGCATTGGGGGAAAAGATAGATAACTGATGAAGTGTTGGGGTTCTGGAAAATGACACTTGTTAAGGGATATTAAAATAAGGAATTACTGAGGGGAATTTAATCAATAATAGTGGGATTCTTAAGACTTTTTCTGAATATTTATTTAGTTCTCTCCTCTACTATCTCTAACTTATGGGATAATTTATACATAATACAAATGAGAGCCAAGGTGAGGCATTCACATGTACATAGAATCCATCCCATGAGCAACATACACATATTGAAACCGATATTTTTACATGGAAACCCAAAGGGAGAAAACCACCTATTTGTTTCTTGTTATGATGTAAATTAAGCACCTACTTAATTACATCAGTTTTCTTATGAGCACCCACTCAGAGGAGGCACCGACCCCCTTAGCATAGAAAATAACCTACTTTCAAAGAGGCAAAAATTTCTTCTGAATGCAGGCCACCACCTGCTCTAGCCACTGTTCTACTTTTCATACAATTTTCAAAGTGAAAACAGAAGGACATAAAAATACAAAAAAATACCAAACTGATTTTCTAGAGAAGCAACTTATGCTCTTGGTTCTCCACTACTCTGTAGGCTCGCTTGGACTCACACAATTCCATGGGCTCTCTTGCCTAGAGACAACAACAAATTATCCTTTGCACTCTCCCTTTGATCTCAAAGGCTTTCTACTAAACTCCTCTCTATTCTTTTCACTCCAGCACCAAAAACAATACTCACCTCCCCCAGTTTTCTAGATGGAAATGACTATTTTTCATCCTCTACTTCACTATGTGGAATGTTGTCTCTACCGCTTGTCTCCATACTACCCAAGTGTACATCTCTATGGTCCCTCCTACTGCAGTTGCATCTAATGCTGGAATTGTGTCATGGAATTAGACATAATGAAGGTATGTTGAGCTCTTCACTAACTCACTGTGAAATTCTCCATATTGAGAATTTAATCTCATTCCACTTGTGCACTATACGGTGACTTCCCATGGTTATGCATTGCTTCGCAGAGCTTCACAGTACTTTGGAATGAAAACTCTTTTCCTCATTTAAGTCTACAAGATGTGCACGGGAATTAGGAGATTGATTTATTCCAAATACCATCTCATTATTTCTTACATGTGAACCATTGTCCTAATTTTATGGTCTCAACAATTTCTACATATGCCATTAGCACCATTAACCAACTCTATTGTCCTGCAATTAATCTCTAGTTTCCGACCCATTCAACCTTTAACTAGTTGTACTGTTGTATTGAAGCTACCCTCATCATTAATTTTATCAACATAAAGTGATGATATCTCACAATGATGGTTCCATTATCCCCTTAATGCTTAATACTTATCATCTGTTATTTCACGATGAGACGAGGAGCTATGACCAGTGGCTTCACATATCACTACATTGTTATATCAGTGTCATTGCATATCATAACTTTTATTCAATAATCCTTACAAAACTGGAAGTCCTCATTTATTTTATCTCCCACTACTTTTATCTTCATAGAATTTCCTTCATAGGATCGAGTGCCATAACGATAGGGATAAAAATTAGGTGCTAAGTACTACTAGTTCCTGTCGGGGGAGCTTCTCCCTATGTATTTTTCTCTTCCACCATCATTTCCTTTAGCTTTTTATCCATGTTTCAATCCCTATTGGAGATCCTTTATCATTTTAGAACCTTTTCATAAGGCCCTTGTACTAGCAATTGCACCTAATGTTGCAAAGGAAACACCGTAAGGAAGAAGCTAAAAAGAAATCAATTGTAATTAATTTGATGTTAAACAAAGAAATTAAGATATTGATTGTCAAAAATAGATATAAAGGAATTAGGATACAGATAGCCAAATAACAAACTTGGACAGTTCTAGGGGATGGATGGAAATTGACAGATTTGAGCCAAAAAGCAACAGTTACTTGTTTGCCTCTGATTTCATTGCAAATCAGAATCGCAGGTTTGGAAAGTAATTTTAGAACAAGTAATCTGAAATGAACATAGAAATGATGTTAGTAGACCTTTTGACTAAATGAATGAAATGGCAAGGGTACAAAACTATCTTGAGAAGTGAACAAATCAATGAAATGGCAAGGGTAGAAAACTATTTCATCCACTGGACAACTGGAAGCTCCAAATCAGCATAGTCTAACCAGGCAGCTTCTTTGTTTTTCAGTCGGAATCCAGCAACATGATCCTTGGTCCGATTGCAATATTTTATAATTACTTTGTAATTAGTCCTTTGACTACTGCTTTCAAATCTAACCCAAAGAACTGTAACAACCATACCATCATCTGATGTATTTTCCTCCACCTGAAAACCATCCTTCACAACTGAGATGAGGTCTCGTTTTTATAGGATGCACTCCAAAAGAACAATTTTGCATCGGATTTCAGAAGGAAATATAATAATTTATTTATTAAATGAGAGTTTCACAGATCCAAGTCATCTTGCACCCTAGCATTGGCAGCAAGGATTTTATACCATCTCATATACCATAGCAACGTTTTGTTTTCAAGACCAAACCATCCCAAATACCATAGCCAAAGTATCTTAAAGTTATTTAATATTTATATGCTGAGATATCTTTGTCCATCAACACCGCAATACCAAAATCGACCCCTAATGGAAAATACTTGCAAGCTAATCCATAATCACCAACATAGCAGATAGCCACCTACAATTATTATCATCATAAAACACTCGTGAAATAAGACTATCAAGCAAAGAATGTGAGATTACCATGAGGGAAATCACCAAGAATGCCACTGATCCCTTAAAGAAGACCACTATGCTAAACCCTCCTAAAGACTACTATGCTAAAATCTGAAGTCAAGAATATTCTCTGTTAGTTATCCTTGAAAGTATAATGGTCACTGATGTGCATAAAAATGACAACAGTGAACATTTTTAATAAAGAATCCCAATCCCCTCACTGGCCTTTTTTACAACTTAAATCCAATGAGAACAGGAAAAGATAACACAATGAGATCAGTTGTTAATTCACCTAGGAACCTATAGCAAGGACATAAGCACTAACAGAGCATGGGAGAAACTGTTGTAACAGAAATATGATATTGGGATCTGTAGATTTCACCCCATAATCAAGTCCTCTACTACTGCATACAGCAGTTCATCTCCAGCACGTAATTCAAGTTTGTGTATTTCAAGTTTGTCAAGTGGTAATACATCTACTCCTAGACACGCTCACAACCTTCTAACCTGCTAGCATGTGCATTCTTTTAACAATACACTAAAGAAGACTACATGTGTCACAATTCTAAAAAACAAGATTGATTTCGGGGAAACTTTTTATATGGTGTTTTATGAGTTAAATTTTATGAATTCTTGAGGAAGTATTTGTTTTACCATATGTCTATAATTTTTTGGATTTAAGCATTGGTCATTTCGGATCAATGCTACAAGCAACAAAGCTTCAAATAAAAATATGCATACTAACACATATAACAATTTGCAGATTTTATAGCAATCACCGAATTTGTAATAAAACAAATCCTCGCAGGAGTTCTACCAGTTAAAACTACTTGACATAAGTCTTGTAGTAAGAAATAAACAAGTAAATAATGATAACACTAGTTTGAACTGATAACCTTGGATCATGAACCCATTGCATATTTGGCTACAATATGTATTTCTTTGACAATTGTTTACATCTGGAAACCATCTACAGCTGCCAAAAGGCGAAAGTTCCTCATACAATGGAAGTGGAAAATACCAAAAAGATTCCCTAGACAGATCCTGAACACCTAATTTCTCCATATTTCCTACCGATGTTTCAGAACGCATCCCCATGCCTACCGAATGTTGGATACTTAAAGTACTGGCCTTCTTAATCCCGCATACTTCAGTTATTACCTGTCCATTGAAAAAAAAAAGCATACAGATCTATTACTCATTCTTTGGGAGTGAACAAACTTGACAATCATGCAGATTTGTATTCTTCGGTTATTTCATTCGTTGAGCAAAAATGTCACAATCACGGATCTCTTATTTTGGAATAAACAAACTTGAAAGATTCTTTAAAAGAAATGACAAGGTTGATACTTACACATAGGATCCCTCCAATCAATTTCCATACTATTGGTCATCTGTAATGTGAACCCTTGTAGATTGATCTTCTTGATCTTTCATCTCGAATATTTCTTCCCAAATCTATACTGTGACTGTATATGTTTACCTTTGACCATTAACTTGTTGTTCTCTGGTTTTATATGGGAAGTTGCTATTTCTGTGACAAATATGTATATGATAGATCCGGAGCAATGATTTCATTTGAAGGCCTTACAGCCCTTCAAAATTCAGTTCACAGATCATGAGTAAAACAAAGACTGGCCTTTGTAATAAACGGAAGAGTATGGATATTCTTGTCAATATTGCAGTATGCATTTACTCGAGTATCTGATTTTCTAGTTGCAAAATCAAATGGTTATCAATTTCTTCTGAATAGCTGTTATTTGATTTTCTTGTTGAAAAATCAAACAGTTATCAATTTCTGCTAAATAATTAAACATATTTCTGATGTAGTATAAGAATCGTGTCTCCAATTAAGCCCAAAACTTCAAAAAAGAGACAGAAAAATGAGTCGAGAACAACATTTTTCTGGTCAGGGGTGTACCAGACAACTGGCTACAGTAATATTGTTTTGGAGTACAAATACCCAAGGAGAGGAGAAATATAGAAAAGAGAGCCAAAAATAGCTGAAATCTTACTTTAAAAAAAGGAAGAAATTTAGAGCAGAGAGCCAAAATAGCTGGAATCTTACTTAAAAAAAAAAAGGAGCCGCTTCGTTCATCATGCTTCTGTAACCGTCTCTGTCTGTGGTTGAAAGTTTCCCATGTTTGAAGAATTCTCATGGCGATTAGAAGATGAGACTTGACCTCCTTTCTTCATGCCAGTGATGCCTGCAGCTCTTTTCTCGTTGCGCTCGTCCATGGTTATCTGTTGTTGCTGGCATTCCACGCTGCACAATGCAGTGTCACCTCTGCCCAGAAAGAGGAAATCAAATATTTATCAGATCAAATCAAATTAAACGAAACCCAGAATAATTGATCAATCAATTTACCTGTACATGTAGATGTCCCGCCCATCGCTCATGCGACGGTTGCAGAGATGGCAAGCATCAAGAAAATGGGCAGGCTCCATTGACCTATTAGAATTACTGTAACTACTCGTAATTCTAGGTACCATATGGAAAACAGAGGAATCTGGAATTTTCTTGGATTCAATGGCGAAATATGCAGATCCAAGCCGTGACATGCTTGTAGTGCGATTTATTGGTGGAGGCCGAGGATTCTGTTCCTCCATTTATTCTTCTCTCCTGACCCAGATCGCAACAAGAAACCTTAAAGAATCAAGAACCAAGTAACCCTCAAGAATCAATGAATTACTTGTGCTAATTTTCTTGGTTTTGAAGGCTGGTAACCCTTGTTCCCCATAAGAAATGGCCCTGTCATGTTACCATCTACAATGATTGCAGAGAGGGCAATTGCATCCACCAATCCATTTATCAACAGGGGTTTTGGTAACAAACTCCAGACAAGTGCATCAATTTCTGCTAAATAATAAAACATATTTCTGATGTAGCATAAGAATCGTGTCTCCAATTACCATAAAGCGAATTCATGTTTATTGTTTGGTTGGTTTTTTGTAAGCCCATACAACAAATTTTTATTAATATAAATATTTTACATTGATATCATGTTTGTCCAAAAAGAGTAATCAAGAGTAATCTCATAGTGTAAATATGTTACCATATATCCCTAAAGAGCATCAAAACTTCCCAGAAGCAAGATTGAATTTTATCAACATTTACCACTAGTCTTACAGAGCTAATACAATGGATAATAAATAATATATATGCTCAGTAATTAAAAAAACCAAAACTATGTCAAGAATCTTTGTTATCGTTTGTTACTATGAGGTCGTTCATAAGGTGTGAGAGGTAAAACAAAAGAAAAACAAAAAAACACCATCTGTGTGCCTATTGATGTCACAAAGACCATCATACCCACTGATGTGCAGTTCATGTTGTGTAGAAGTGCCAGAAAAAGTATGTGTCAACAGCATTGCCACTGTTGATTAAGTGGCGATACCATTCAGTCTAAAATGATAACCAGCGAGTGGAGGGATGTGTTGAATGGTGGATAAGTATTGACCAATTGAGCATTGATAACCGCAAGGTGCTCAGTAATTTCTTCAGACTCAGAGTCAGAATCAAACACCACATATTTTTCCACCCTTTGCAAGTTTGTGAGTATATCACCCAAACATAAGAAATCATTTCTGAGGAGGCATTTAATGTCCTCCTAACGTGCAAAAATATTGTAATTTTCCAGATGTTTAACTCTAAGCACCAAAACAAATAGTGTCTCAAGTTATTGATGTTCTGCAATGGAGTGTAGAAATTACAATCCCCTTATTTTAAATTTCCCAGGCTCGGGAATCCACTTCATGTGTTGAACACCCACCTCTGAATCACATAAGTAAATCTTGTCGCCAAACTCTCTCGATTCCAGACGTCGAATCTCCTTTCTAATCTCTAGAGGGACCAAGTCGAACAAAGTTTCTACTAAGTTCCATCCAAATAGGAATATGTTATGAGGACTATAACTATTAGCACCTCCTCATTTACATGCCATTCTCTGACAAGGAAACATAGTGACAAAGAGATACGTAGTAGTGATACTGACTTGATTGACCCTAAGACAGAAAACTAGACTTACAGGAAGAGGAATTTAACAACACTCTAAACTATAAAACTTTTTATTTGTAAAAAAAAAATGACAAGGGAATTCAAACTATAAGCTCTTGTATCCCTTGACAAGACATAGATACATGTTGAACAAACATAATTGGACTAATAGTTATACCCAGAAATTTGCAAAATTAACAAAAATTAAAATTCCTTGATCTTCTGGAGGTAACAAGATACAACAGGGCTCACTTTAGTGCCTCTCACAGAATATGAGAGTAGGGATTTGCACTTTAAACATATTTTTTTGTTAAGTAATTCTATCATGTTCCAAAGGGTTATTTTAATTGGTTATGGCATAAAGCCTTATTTTATTAACCTTAAAAAACACTCATGAAATAAGACTATCAAGCAAAGAATGTGAGATTACCATGAGGGCAATCACCAAGAACGCCACTGATCCCTTAAAGAAGACCACTATGCTAAACCCTCCTAAAGACTACTATGCTAAAATATGAAGTCAAGAATACTCCCTGTTAGTTATCCTTGAAAGTATAATGGTCACTGATGTGCATAAAAATGACAACAGTGAGCATTTTAAATAAAGAATCCCAATCCCCTAAATGGCCTTTTTTACAACTTAAATCCAATGAGAACAGGAAAAGATAACACAACGGGATCAGTTGTTAATTCACCTAGGAACCTATAGCAAGGACATAAGCACTAACAGAGCATGGGAGAAACTGTTGTAACAGAAATATGATATTGGGATCTGTAGATTTCACCCCATAATCAAGTCCTCTACTGCTGCATACAGCAGTTCATCTCTAGCACGTAATTCAAGTTTGTGTATTTCAAGTTTGTCAAGTGGTAATACATCTACTCCTAGACAGGCTCACAACCTTCTAACCTGCTAGCATGTGCATTCTTTTAACAATACATTAAAGAAGACTACATGTGTCACAATTCTAAAAAACAAGATTGATTTCGGGGAAATTTTTTATACGGTGTTTATAGGGATTAGAATTTTATGAATTCTTCGGAAGTATTTGTTTTACCACTTATGTCTGTAATTTTTTGGATTTTAAGCATTGGTCATTTCGGATCAATGCTACAAGCAACAAAGCTTCAAATAAAAATATGCATACTAACACACATAACAATTTGCAGATTTTATAACAATCACCGAATTTGTAATAAAATAAATCCTCGCAGGAGTTCTACCAGTTAAAACTACTTGACATAAGTCTTGTAGTAAGAAATAAACAAGTAAATAATGATAACACTAGTTTGAACTGATAACCTTGGATCATGAACCCATTGCATATTTCTCTACAATATGTATTTCTTTGACAATTGTTTACATCTGGAAACCATCTACAACTGCCAAAAGGCGAAAGTTCCTCATACAATGGAAGTGGAAAATACCAAAAAGATTCCCCAGACAGATCCTGAACACCTAATTTCTCCATATTGCCTACCGATGTTTCAGAACGCATCCCCATGCCTACCGAATGTTGGATATTTAAAGTACTGGCCTTCTTAATCCCGCATACTTCAGTTATTACCTGTCCATTGAAAAAAAAAAGCATACAGATCTATTACTCATTCTTTGGAGTGAACAAACTTGACAACTATGCAGATTTATCATTCTTCAGTTATTTCCTGTTCGTTGAGCAAAGATATACAATCCACAGATCTCTTATTTTTGGAATAAACAAACTTGAAAGATTCTTTAAAAGAACTGACAAAGGTTGAAGTACTTACACACTAGGATCCCTCCAAGAAATCACTGTGTTCTATGCTGAATCTTACTTAAAAAAAAAGGAGCCGCTTTGTTCATCATGCTTCTGTAACCGTCTCTGTCTGTGGTTGAAAGTTTCCCATGTTTGAAGAATTCTCATGGCGATTAGAAGATGAGACTTGACCTCCTTTCTTCATGCCAGTGATGCCTGCAGCTCTTTTCTCGTTGCGCTCGTCCATGGTTATCTGTTGTTGCCGGCATTCCACGCTGCACAATGCAGTGTCACCTCTGCCCAGAAAGAGGAAATCAAATATTTATCTGATCAAATCAAATTAAATGAAACCCAGAATAATTGATCAATCAATTTACCTGTACATGTAGATGTCCCGCCCATCGCTCATGCGACGGTTGCAGAGATGGCAAGCATCAAGAAAATGGGCAGGCTCCATTGACCTATTAGAATTACTGTAACTACTCGTAATTCTAGGTACCATATGGAAAACAGAGGAATCTGGAATTTTCTTGGATTCAATGGCGAAATCTGCAAATCCAAGCCGTGACATGCTTGTAGTGCGATTTATTGGTGGAGGCCGAGGATTCTGTTCCTCCATTTATTCTTCTCTCCTGGCCCAGATCGCAACCAGAAACCTTAAAGAATCAAGAACCAAGTAACCCTCAAGAATCAATGAATTACTTGTGCTAATTTTCTTGGCTTTGAAGGCTGGTAACCCTTGTTCCCCATAAGAAATGGCCCTGTCATGTGACCGTCTACAATGATTGCAGAGAGGGCAATTGCATCCACCAATCCATTTATCCACAGGGGTTTTGGTAACAAACTCCAGACAAGTGCAAGTTGCAGAATTTTGATTACACGGCCCCCTTGTTCCGCGTCTGGTTCGTAAAATACAAGCCTAAAGGGAAATGCGACAGAAACAGGCTGCCATTCAAATGCAGAAGCCCTCTCGCAGATTCAACTCTACAAAACAATACCAGAGCATTTAGAACAATATGCAGTCATTCCCCTAACCGCAGATGCGCAGTTGCCTGCCCCTGCCATTCTCGCTCATGCTCACAACGGGCTAAGAAACAAACCCCTGTTATCAACACACAGACAGCACAATGCCCTACCTTCATAAATACATTGTAAACTAATTTTTGGATCGAGGGTTGAAAGGGAAATGCGACAGAAACAGGCTGCCATTCAAATGCAGAAGCCCTCGCAGATTCAACTCTACAAAACAATACCAGAGCATTTAGAACAGTATGCAGTCATTCCCCTAACCGCAGATGCGCAGTTCCCTGCCCCTGCCATTCTCGCTCATGCTCACAACTGGCTAAGAAACAAACCCCTGTTATCAACACACAAACAGCACAATGCCCTACCTTCATAACTACATTGTAAACTAATTTTTGGATCGAGGGTTGAAAATGTTTGAATCGTCTAACATATAATCTAAGGGTTTCACATTATGAAACGATGCACATCAGAAAAGTTGTTTTCAAATAAGAACGCCTTACGGCGTAACAAGAGTTATGAAATTCTCACCTATGATGTTCCATCCTTTGTTATGACATCATGTTGTTGTCATTACTACACATGAAAAACCCTTAGTGGTGACATGTGTCACCCAAATTTTCCCCATTAGGCCACCGAAAATTCCAAATCAAGTTGCCACATGTCCACCATACAGGAACATCATGCTGGCATCATTTTATGCTTCATCTCTTTAGGACCAGTCAACTTATACCATGTGTCTATTAAAGGGAAGAGAAGGAGTCCTCTTGGTCCTTGGTTCTTCACCCAATTCCTATGTATTTATTTTCCTTTACAAACCTCAACGCTTCCAAGAAATTCCAATTTGTAGGGACCTACGAGGTTTCGATGGCCTCGACCTTGATATAGCTTTCTCTATGTTTCTGGTAAGTCCTATGCTCTGAGGTTTCGATCCGTCCTTTTCTCCAATGTTTCGATTAATCCTATGCTCCAAGGTTCTAATAATTCCTTTTCTCTAAGATTCTAATCAATCTTCTGCTACAATATTCTAATAGGTGTCCTGCTCTAAGGTTTCGATCAGTTCTTTCCTCCGAGGTTTTGATCACTCCTCTACTACAATTTTTCAGTATTTTTCCTCCTTGTAAGGACTCCAAGCTCTTTACTTCTTCTATCAACAATTTCTGATTCTGATCGCTATTTTTGTACTTCCATATACCATCTGAAATATTATTCGACACAATTTCCATTAGAGACAGTCCAATGCAGTTTTTGAGCCCATTTACAACCCTAAAAATGGCTTCAAAATATTTTCCAAACTAATTCGTGTTCCAAAATGTTAGACTCCCAATCACCAATGTTGTCATTTTATAGCCTCTCAAATAAGCTTGCTACTATGGGATTCTATACCAAAAGCCTGCAACAACCATAGAACCCCTTGAGCTTCACACATCAAGCACATCAATGCAAGCACTTGTTGCCACAAGCCTCCTTGTTGACTTGGTTAACATCAATTCCAACACACTCGCAACCACTAGACATCTAGAGAATGCCAACCATAAAAAAATATCCCCCTTTGGCATTGATCGCAACAACATAAGCTCCCCATGAAACTAGGCATGTTATTCTTCATTATTTTTATTCCTCGATGCACTAGTAATATTCTCCCCCTTTGGAATCAATGGAAAACTATGCCCTTGAATAATCCCCCTAAACCACTACAACCTACTCTTTCATTGGTCCCACATGCTGAGTATCAGCCTACACCTAACAAAATTGAGTCATTTGGAGGGAGTAATCACAATTCCTATATGCTTCCTTCTATATTCAAGGGGTTCTCTTGAAAGTGTCTTAGTAAAGATATCTGCAAGTTTGACTTTAGTGGCCACATATTCAAGTCTGACAACATTGGCTGCAACATGTTCCCTTAAGGAATGGAACTTGATAGGGATATGCTCGGTGTTTGAATGCATGACTAGATTCTTAGAGATGTTGATGGAATGATTATTATCATACATTATGGGAATAGGATCAATCAAATCTACCTTAATTTCCTTCAAGGTCTGCTTCATCCATATAATTTCCGAGTAATAAGTGGCAGCTGCAATATACTCTGCTTAAACAATTCACTAAGAGGTGGAGGCTTGTTTCTTGTTTACCCATGACACTAATCATTTTCCAAAAAATAATGTTCCACCTAAGGTGCTCTTCCTATCATCAATATTTCCTTCCCAATAAGAGTCAGATTAGGCCTTAAAATTAAATTATCTAATCTTAGCATACCAAAATCCATAATATGTTGTTCCTTGAAGACATGTGAAAATCCTTTTCACAACGATAACATGACTTTCACAATGGAAAACTTGAAATCTGGACAAAAGACCCGTGGCTTGCATGATGTATGGCCTCAAATCTATGAGATATAGTAGTCTTCCTATTATGGATATGTATTCAGTCTTATTTACCAACAGTGTCTCATATTCTCTACAGAATTTGTAGCCTGTAACCATAGGTGTCCTAACTCGCTTGCAATCTTCAAGCCAAAAATTATTCATAGTTTCTCGTATGTATTTTTATTGGGATATAAACACTCCATTTTCAAACTGAGTAATTTGGAATCCCAGGAGTAAATACAATTCTCTGATCATAGAAATTTTTAACTCTATCTGCATACATTTTGCAAATTTATGTCCCAATTGTTCTATGTCTCTTCCAAAGATTTTTTCTTACACATATGCTACTACAATTAGTAGATGGTCTCCTTGAGATTTTATGTATAAATTGTTTTCTATAGTACCTTTCTTAAAGAATTTTTGCTGAAGGTATTGATCCAACCTCTCATACCAAGCTCTTAGAACCTGTTTGAGTCCATATAGAGAATTTTTTAGTTTACACACTAACCCTTCATTTGTGGTGAGCATGAATCATTTTGGATGGTCAACGTGAACTTCCTCTTCCAGATTTCCATTGAGAAATGCTAACTTCACATCCATTTGATATACCTTGATGTTTTTATCACTGGCAAGAGAAAAATATATTCAGAGAGCTTCTAGTCTTTCTACTGGTGCAAAGTTTTCCTCGAAATATATCCCTTCTATTTGGGAATATTGTTTGCAAACTAATCGGGCCTTGTTGTTGATTACTTGACCCTACTCATTTAATTTTTTTTAGAAACCCATTTGCTTCCAATTTTTACCCTCCACAGTTTCCCAAGGCTAATAATGGAAATCGAAGGAGGTAGCCTCAAACCACTTAAGATTTAATATCTATCCCTACCAAATCAGAGAGGGCTCTCTCTATGATATTACAACCAAAATATGAATAAAGGGGTTAAAATATGTTAGGCTAGGTATTGAGATATAAGGTTTTGAAAATTAGGGTTTTTTCTAGATCACGAGGAGAGGCCAAGGAAGCTAGGTCAGCTCTAAAAAAATTTAGTTGCAGGGATACAAAGGACCATGGCAAGTATGTTTAGTGACATTTTGAGGTTGCCAATTTTAGTTTAGGGTGGAAAATAAAAGGTTCAAAATGAGAATGGAAAGCATCATTTCATTTATTAGAATATGAATAACATAAACATGAAATTACTACCAAAACATATTATAAAATTTAAGAATTTTGTTTAACATCCTATAGGAAGATCATTAAAATAAAATATATTGAAAGAATATGAACTAATCATTCACAAAAGTGAATTACAGAAGGAAAAAACTACCACAAAATTGTACTACATCAATCCCTATATAATAGTTGCAACTGGTCTTGTATTTTTGCAAAACCAATTTTTACACAAAGCTCCAAGCCTTCTACTCACTAATGTCCAACCTTGAATATGACTAAAAACTAGATACATATAGGCAAAAACCATATTTCCTTCTCTCAAGGGTCAAATCCATACTTATAGGAATATTTCACACAAATTTCTCTAATGAAACCTAAGACTAGGGAGGCTAAAACAAGCTCTCCTTTTAGCCTTTGACTAACCTTTCTATCAATAATGACCTCAATAATTACATCAAATTTACATTAAAAAGCTTAATTACATTCATTTACATCATGTAAATTCAAAAAAAGACAAATCACATCATAAGAAACCATTTTTGACTGATAAAACGCGAAAAATTTACCTCCAAGGTAAAGTGGAGCGCCATATGTGAAAAGCCTAGCACCAAATTGCACGACAATTTTGAGGGACTTCCTATGCTCAAAATGTTGATCTGAAGGTACCATTGGAAATATTAGGATGTATAGTTGTTCATAGAGTCCTTAAACAAGAAAATTGGCCTCAACAAGGCTGAGAAAAAATTATTCTCCCAAGGTTACTCCAAAAGCGTAGCGCCGACCAGTGAAAACAATGGCAGAAAGTGGGTTTTTAGCATGTTTTTTGCATTTTTCTTCCACCCAGAAATTTTACATTGCACAAAAAATAGATAGCTGACATGTGCAAGTCATAATACATCTAATCAGATATATTTTTGTTGATTTTGAGTCCCGAGGGAAGGCGTTGCGCTTTTGGCTAACTATGTTATCATGTTTTAGCCAAAAGTCACCAAAATTTCAAAAATTTCAAAAAAAGCTCCAAAACCTATCCAAACTTGCCCCTATAAATTGTGAAATGATGTGTTGCAAAATTAGAGAGGCTTAAACCAACAAACCAGGCTTATCTTTCATATTGTTCTCAATTAGGTTTTTCCTTGATTTCTTTTTCAAGCTTTTGACCCTAATTTGAGAAATGTTATTCCTTATGAAATAATGCATTTCCATATACCTCTGAAGCTTTTTGTTCATATTGGCCTACTAAAGAATCCTCTCCGAGTGAAAATTTACCTTTTCAAACCAAAATTCCTTATCTTGCTCAATTTTCGCTGCAATCAAATGATCAAAATCCTCTTGACCTAGTGATGGAGATGGTTTAGTTTCTTGCTCTTCCTGCTTCTTGTGACCTCTTGTTATTTTCCTCCTTCATTTTATTTTCTCTTCCTGATAGTCAAGCTCATAAAATTCAATAATTTATTTACCTTTTCCATCCTCCTTCTCCAAACCTTCCTTGTGTTCACTAAGAAAAAGTTGTTTTACTTGGAGCTTCTTGTTCTCCTCTTGAAGAAATGTAATCATGAAGTTTTCCTTTGATATTTTTTCCTTTAGGTCTCTAATTTTAGTTTCTTTCTCTTTTATAATATTCTCTAGTGAATTTTCCTCCTTGTGCATCTCTAGGTCTTCCATGTATGTATCAAAATGTACTTGTTCTTCCTCTTGCAATGGTGCCTCATGCTGATGTGTTGATGTCTCTTTTTCCACTTATGTAGGGTGAACATCAGCCTCTTTCCTCTAGTATATGTTTTAGTCACGTCAGCCATAGGTGGGATTTTTGTAGGTTTTCTTGTGGAACCAACTTCTTTTCGTCTTGGTGATGTCAAAGGTTTGGACTAATTGCTTGATTGAATTGAAGTAGGCAAAATAGAGGTTGACTACATGAATCCCTCCCAAGAAAAATTTACATATGTAAGCTGATGGAAAACAATTATTTTCACCAAGCCATGATGAAAAAAGCTTTCTTGATGAGCTTTCCCTTTACTATGTACTTTTTCTTCCATTTTGACCAAGCTTCTATAGAGGTAGTGAGGTATGTTAAGAGCTTTAACACCTTTGAAATGCATCAATAGTATAACATGGTATTGATTTATCCTTGAAAACCTACCCTCACATGTGAAATATTTCATGATCATATTCATGAGAGGGGCATACTTATGAAGTAAGTGCCTGGAAGGAAAAATATGCTTTGGAGCATTTTTTTATGGAGGCATCAAACACATCTTATAATTTTCAACATATAGCTCTCTCCTTTTGAACCGGAGCTCTGCATGGTTTGGGATCCCAGTAGCTATAGAATTTTCCACTTCTGAAATATTAAAAGCAACCCCTGCAATGGTTACCTTATCCCTCCTTAGACTGCTAGCAAATGTGCTTGTCAATTTATCACTAAAATCCAATTCTTAAATTATTTTGGAAAACAAAAAAGGCAACCTGTATTTTGGAATGACTTCTTGAGAAATGGTGAAGCCATGATATCCTATACCCTGGTGGGTTCATATATGATGATATTACGTCCTTCATGGTTCCTTTGATCAGTGGTCTCTAAATCCATGTGAAACTATAGCTCACCAGTAAGGGGAATTAGGGTTTAGTTTAGCAGAATGGGGGATTTGGGGCCGTTTTAGGAATGGAGGGAGATGAATGGGTTTTATGTTGTCTAAATTCTTGGGAAAATTTAGCGAGGTAGCGATAAATTTTTAGGAGTGTAGGGAGGTGGAATTTTGGAAAATGAATGATGGGAAGGAGTACAAAAGTGCAAAATAGAGTCGTAGCCTAGGAAATTGTGATGTAGGCTAGGGTTTGTAGGGAAATGAAGAAAATAAGGGAAAGGGATTAGGGGAAGTGCCAAGGTATATGGAAGGTTTAGGAGCGTGTTTGAGCATAAATTTCAGGGTTTTTCAAAGAAAATGAACCAAATACACTATGTGACCAAACTCGTAGCAAACCCTAGGAGAGGGTCATTTTTTTTTTCTTTCGAGCATGAACTGAAGGTAAATAAATGTAGATGATGGAATAATTTAAGCCAATTACTTGTTCTTGATGATTTAGAACCTGTAGTTAATGAATAAATCCTTCGAAACTGAATATTTTTCTCCTTCGAGAAAAACAAAACACCTTGGAGAAAAACTAAGCGTAGCAAGAAAATTCAGCTTTTCAACGTGAAATTTTGTTTCTCTGAGGACTGGAATGCATTTAGATGGTAGAGAGATGTATTATTATAAAGAAATCAGTAAAATATGTTATTGATTTGTCTTCTTATAGGCTGGAGGTTCGAGTTTCTCTGAGGTGGTGATGTGGCCCCACCTTGTCTTTTCACAAATTGACTAGAAAAACTTGTGTACTGTAGCTTCAAACCTTATTATACATAATTACATCTTAATAAGATCAAAATTCAGTTTAGATATAATTATTGAAAACTTTTCCCTATTAATACTCCCTTTAATGGTATCCTAGGTGATGAAATGACCTATTAACATCACATTTGATAATATGACCTAATGGTGACACTATGTGGAATGTTAACCATCATGATGAACAAGATGACCAAGATGACCAAGACACTTTTCCAAGGAAAAATAACTTGACCATGATAATATTTACTGACCATGAGGGTGAAGGGAGTAATAATGACCTAAATACATCATCCAATGATCAAAATTTTATTTGAAAACCCTTTTAAAATATAAAAATCTAACCTTGGACCCTATCAACCATATGAAGGAGCATAATTTCATCACTGGTGACTGATAGGACTAACAAACACTAACACCAATGAATTTTTTCTCTTTAGTTTTTGGAACAGTGTCCCAAGTGTCATTATTTTCAATTTGTTCGAGTTCTTCATTCATATCTTTCACTCATAACTTGTCCTCACTTGCTTTCCTGAGATTCTTACTCTCAACCTGTGACAACAGAGCTAAATTTTCTCAATTTGAGTTGTCAACAAATTTTATCCTAGTTTGAACACCATGTCTTTGATCTCCAAGAATCTGAATCTGAGGATGTTCCTTATTTACATACCTAGACGGTGATTTAGGCCTTGGAGTTGTGCTCATTTCCTCACCTTCACAAGATGGGCATGTCTCTTCTTCATATGAGGGCCTCATATATGAATTTTCTTCTCCATATGACTTTAAATTTATTTTATATGACTTGGGTTGTGAGGTTATTTCATCTACTATCACATCATAGCAATCCTCAATCTTTTTTCTCCATTTGTTCTAACACTTATCCTTTACTTCGAGTAGAGTACCTGAGTAATATACCCTCATCCACATAGAAGTCAAACTTTTTGTGATTTTTATCATTCCTTTTAATAAAGTGTTTTCTCTCAAACAACTTGAAGTGTTTAACTAATGCTGGTATTCCTTTCCATAACTCATAAAGAATTTTATCACTATAAGGCTCGAGTTAAGTTATGTTTGATAAATACATTGTTCTTTGTGTTGCTTCTCCCCATAAGATGTGAGATACATATTCTTCATCCAACATAGCTCTCGCCATTTCCTAGATTGTTCTATTCTTAATCTCCACTACTCAATTTTTTTGTGGAGTTCTAGCCACATAATACTACCTCATGATGTCGTTCTCTTCATAAAATTATTCAAACTCTCTTGAAGTTTATTCTCCACCTCTATCTGATCTTAAGAATTTGATCTTTAAATATTTCTCATGTTATACTTGAAGTTTAAATTTTTTTAAATTCTTAAATTATTTTTATTTTTCTTTTAAGAGCACGATCCATGTGGTCCTATTAAAATCATCAATGAGAAACATAAAATACATTTCTCCTCTTAATAATTTGGTCTAGTTGGGCCACATATATCTGTGTGAATTAGCTCTATTGGTCTAGACAAGGATAACTATTTTCACCTGAAGTGAGTCCTAGTATTCGTACCAAATTGACATGATTTGAAAATTGATTTATCATGCCTTGACAGTCTTAGAAGTCCTCTAATGGCTCCCAAATTGTTGATTCTTATAAAATTATCAAAATTCATATGTCCAATCCTTTTGTGCCACAACCTTGCTTCATTTATTTTTCTTAGATAGAGATCTATTCGACAATCATCAAACATCTATAAATTATTGTGAGTTTTGATTTCTTTTCCCACTAGCTTTCAATCCTTCACATTGTATATATTATAGAACTATGATCGAAATGTCACATCATAAATATTATCACACATCTGGCTTACACTAGGAGAGTTGTGCTTTATACCTTCGACATACATCACATTTTGTGCTTTTCTCTTTTGATCAATACTGACTATGCCTTTACCCTTAATTCTTGCTAGAGCATTTTTACTGAATGTGACATCATTCCCTCTTTCCTTTTCTTTTAGCAAAATAAAATTACTTGTATCCCCAGTCACATACTTGGAGAATACATTGTCTACAAACCACATGTTTACTTGATTTTTTGTTGATAGAAAAAATCCAAATTCCATGTTCTTTCTAGATTTTTGTTTCAATTTTTTCTTATCATCTTCAACAACTCACTTTGAAGTGTTCTAAAAATTTGATGGAAACTCTATATTACCTTTGCACTCACTTTCCTTGTGCCCAAAATTCTCACATTTAAAACATTCAACTTATCTCATTAGGGGAGAGAAGGAATTTCAATTTTTGAATGTAGAGTTTTGAGATCTAAATTTCTGATACTTATTGTATCTAAAATTTTCATCTCTTTCAACTTTGATTCTTTCATAATCAACAGCCTTGTGCCCAAAGATGTGACATTTATACAATGACCATAAAATAAATGAAAGTGCCTAAAGTTTAAGTGTTCATGATTTTTTGCATGAAGGTACCTATGTTGCTTGTCTTATTGATTTATCCTTCGTTTGTGTGGTTCCTTGGGGTAAGTAAAGTTATTATTTCTGTGGTGGACTCCTTTCTATTTTCCCCCCTTTTGTCTTCAATTATTCTTTCTTGATACAAATTTGCATTTTTTTGAGGTTCCTCAAAACCTATGCACCTGAATTTCATCTACCCTATAGAAGATTCATGTGGTCTGGGGTATCCCAAGCCTATTTTGTTTCTTGGAGATCACTAATTCATTAGCATCTAATCCAAATTTCTTATTACTTCCACAAATTTTTCATTTATGCATTTTTGGATCATTATTTCCTTAAGATCCATACTTAGAGAGACGACCTCTTCCTTGAGTCTATGACAATTCTCTTCCCACACATGGATTAAATCTTGAAGAATGTCCTCCTATCCTTTAGCTTCTTCTAGTTTGAATTTCGAGGACGTAATTTCATTTGTGCATGTGCTTGAGATCACTTCCTTATTTACCTTGAAAAAATCTTGTTTTAATTTCTTGTTCTTTCCTTCTAGTTTCTCACATGTTCCTTGTTTTTATTCTAGTAGAATGGTAAAACTATATTTCATTTTAATGGATTCTTCAAGATTTTCATTTTGATAAACAAACTCCTGATTTTCAGAGTTGTACATACCTTCTTCAGAATGTTGTAGTTTTTCTTTTAGCTTCATATTATTTTTATTTTCATTCCTTAACTCATCAATAATGTTGATGAGTTCCCCTTGAATGTCCACCGCTCCTTATTCCTCTTCAGAGTTGATAATATTTATTTCTTTGAGTCCGTTACAAATACCATAAGTAAAAAATTATTTGAATCATCCTTCGAAGAGTTTTTCTTGTCTCACTCTCCTACTGAGATATCCTATTTGGAGGAGAATCCATTTTTCTTATATAACTTCTTACTCTGGTGTTTCTTAGATTTGTTTCCAAATTTCTGTTCATCTTCTTTTTTAAACCTATCTTTGCTAGGGAATTTGGATGAAAAAATTACAAATCTTCCACAGTCAAATAATTTAAAGGGTAGCTTCCCTTTATAATTTATGTATCCATGCTTTAGTTTCCTAGAAAAT
This sequence comes from Pinus albicaulis, assembly GCA_034641835.2. NCBI lineage: Eukaryota > Viridiplantae > Streptophyta > Pinopsida > Pinales > Pinaceae > Pinus > Pinus albicaulis. The sequence goes on along the minus strand of CM076584.1, from coordinate 1,168,494,087 downwards.
TGAGCAAAATCTAGATGGTATTTGTGCTCCTTGTCCTTCTTGGACACTTTGAATATTGCCTCCCTAGGTTAAAACTTCTATTTTCCTACTCTCATCTCATAGGCTGTGAGAGTACCATGAAACTAATCCATCCTGAGCTTCTTTAATTCAGCCATGTCTTCAATGGAAGATACTTTGGCATTAAATCTCATGGGTAGAGATATTAAGACATTCTAAACAATTATATATTCTTTGAATTCTTCACCAATTTATTGAATCATATTGGTTACTTCATCAACATTGAGGAAATATTATGCTTTAATTTCTTCATTCATTCATTTTAAATATTTCAAACCTAATCTTGAAGGTCTCAAGTTTCGGTTTCTTTACTTTCTCATCTCCTTCATGAATCTCATTGAGCTTTACCCAAACATCCTTCAGAGACTTGTAGTGCATAAATTTTACAACTTCCAATTGACTAAACCCAAAGATAATGGCATTATTGGGTTTAGAATTATTTCCATACAATGTTTTTGTATATGCATCAGTGCTAGGAATATGAGTTACACCATAATCTACTAGTATAAAAGTCCAAACATCTACTCATAGGGACATAATATATAATTCCATCCTTACTTTCCAAAAGGCCTAGTTTGTCCCATCAAAGACTAGTACCTTTTTTTAGTAAGCCTCTTAACGCTCTTGCCTAGACATAATTCCTTTTGGATATACCTTCCACTGGTTAGACTATTCCTGAAGGAACCTGGATCTTGTACCAATTCTTGAAATAATGAATTTTTGAGTGGGGGTGGGGGGTGCATCACTAATATTGAGGTTGTTAAATTTTTTATCAATATGTCAGTAGTTATTTCCTCTAATGTTTGTTATTTACGGGAGAATTTATACATAATACAAATGAGCAGCAAGATGAGGCACTCATATGTCCATACAATCCATGACATGAGAAACATACACATATTTACACTAGCATTTTTATGTGGAAACCGAAAGGGAGAAACCACCAATATGTTTGTTGTTTTGATGAAAATTAAGCACCTACTTAATTACATCAATTTATTTGTGAGAACCCACTCATATTAGGCATTGTCCCCATTAGAATAGAAATCACCTAATTTCCAAGAGGAACCAACCTCTTCTGAATGCAGGCCACCACCTAATCTAGCTACTATTCTACTCATATAATTTTCAAACAAAAAACAGAGGCACATATAAATAAAGAAAAGTATAAAACTAGTTTTCTCGAGAAGCAACTTCTACTCTCGGTTTTGCACTACTCCACAAGCTCTTTTGGCCTCACACAGTTCCACAGGCTCTCATCGACACAAAAAAAATAATAATCTATAGTTTTCAAATTGCATTTGATTTCATAGATCTCTACTACACTCTTATTTGTTATCTGCGCTTCATCACCAACAACAATACTCACTTCCCCTGGTTTGATTGATTGAAATTACTAGTTTTGATCCTCTTCTGCACTCTGTACATTTCTATCTCTACTACCTATCTCCATACTACCAAATTTTACCTTTCTATGGCTCCTATTTTTGTTGTTACATATGATGCTAGAATTTTGTCATGGTATTAAACATAAGGATGGGCTACTAACCTCTCCACTGGCTCACTATGTAATTCTCCATAAGGAGAATTTAATCTCAATCCACCTACGCACTTTACTTTGACTTCCCAACCTTATTAATTTCTTCATAGAGCATGAAAGTCTTAGGAATGGCCACTTTGTTCCTTATTTAAGCCTATAATATGTAGATGGGAAGTGGGATATGGATTTCTTCCAAATACCATCTCACCAGTTCTTCATTGGGAAATGTTATCCTTATTTTCTTGTCTCAACGATTTCTATAGAAGTCATTAACATCATTAACCATCTTCGTTATCTTGAACTTAATGTATAACTTCCAACTGATTCAACATTGATCTCTCTGTAATGCGGGATCAAAGCTCCACTCATTGTAACTTTTATTAACAAAAAGTTATGCTATCTCATAATGCTGATTCCTATAGCCCCTTGGTGCTTAACACTTATCTCTTGTTCTTTCATCATGAGACTAAGAGTTGTGACTAATGGCTTCACATAACACTATAATGTTATATCGGTTCCCTTGCATATCATAAATTTTATTCAACATACCTTATGAAACTACAAAGTAGTGATTTATTTTAGCTCCATCTCCTTATCTCTTCATAGTACCATTTCTTTCATAGGAAAAGGTTCCATGACCAAAGGCATAAAAATTAGGTGTTAAGGCCTTTAGGCTCCACTTGGGAGAACTTATTCCTATGTACTTTTCTCTTTCGCCTTCGGTTCGTTTAACTTCTCATCCAGGCACCAATCCCTATTATATATCCTTATCAGATCAGATTTTTTTCCTAAGGAACTTGCACAGGAGTTACAAAATTATGACCTCTTATGTTCCAAATTATGATATGATGTTATAATTATTCCACGTGCCACCTCCTTAGTGGCAACATGTGTTGCCCAGATGTTCCCCATTAGGCCTTCAGAAATGAAAATCAAGTTTCCACGTATACACCATACTGCCACATCATGCTGACATCATTTTCCACTTTATATCTTCATGAGAAATAAATTGATTCCATGTGTCCATTAGAGGAGACATAAAGAGTCCTCTTGATCCTAGGTTCTTCACCGAATACCTATTTATTTCTTTCCTTTGAAAAACTAGGCATTTCTATGAAATTTCAATATGTACAAACTTACGATATTTTGAGGTTTCAATGGCCTTGACCTCCAATATATCATGCTTTAAGGTTTTTATAAGTCCTATGCTTTAAGGTTCTGATCAATCATATTCTCCAAGTTATGATTATTCCTCTTCTTCGAGGTTCCGAGAGATCCTTTTTTGTGAGGTTTCGATCAGTCCTTTGCTTCGATGTTTTGATAAGTCTCCTGCTTTGAGGTTTTGATCAATCCTTTTATCCTAGGTTCCTATCATTTCGTTTTCTCTGATGTTCTGGTATTTGGGCTCCCCCTATGGAATCCAAGCTCCTTACTTCATCTATCAACAAATTTTAATTTCGATGGAATTTTTGGACTTCCATATACCATTAGAAATATTTTTCAAATCATCTTCCACTAGATATGGCCTAATGTAGTCTTTGAACCCATTTATAACCTGAAAAATGACCCCAAATTCTCTTCCAATTGTTTTCTTATGCCAAGAATCTAGACTCCCAATCATCATAGTCATAATTTTATGGCTTCTCTAATAAACCTACTACTATAGTGATTCTCTACCAAAAGCCTGTAGAAACCATAGGACTCCCCATGATCTTAACATATTAAGCACATCAATGCAAGCACCTACAACAACAATTCTCCTTTCTGACTCGATTGACATCAATGCCAACACACTCGCAACCACTAGTCATCCAGAAAAATTCCAACTATCCAACAAGGGATTATTCATATAATATCTGATATATTGAAAATATTTAAGTAGTCCATGAAGCTACAACTGTAAATGATGTTGCCAGGAATATTCCAAAAACCATCACAACACTAGAAGATAGAGAGGTTGAGCATCAATCTTCTATGATTGAGATTGAAAGTACCATTCTAAACTAATTTATTTCTATTTTAATTAATCAAAGGACTAGTTTGAGTTACATTAGTCTCAAAATTGTGGAATAATGTAAATTTAAATCTGAAAATTTTAAGAATGCATGGTTGGTAAAGTTACTAACTATTACCAAAATAAAGGTAACCTATAAAATACGACAGTTACACATTGAATTAAAATATTACACCATAGAAGTGGATTCAAACATTCTTCCTGTATGATCTTATGATATATTAATTGGCATTAACTAGTTGGAGAAACAGGGACCTCTTATAAAATGTTTCGAGAAAATAGTGGGTTGTATGCAGGGAAAATTTTAGGGGCCAATATTTGCAAGTGGGATAATTTTGCATGATTTTTCCAAAAAAAAGATTTTCTAATTTCTATTTTTTCTAAAAATTATTCGCCAAAATTTTATAGTATAATTTTTCTTTACCTTAAAAATTGCCAAAAATTTATATAGAGACTATATAGAATTATTACGAATTTGAATATTTTTACAAAAATATTGCCAAACATTTTACTGATTTCATACTATGGACTAGTTATATTCATTAAGGTTTCTAAACCTTAAAATAAATTTCCATCCTTAAAATTTTACTTGCTTGTATGGACCAAGAAGGGAAAACCAGACTAATTAGAGGAAAAACAAAATCAATATCAACTCAGAAAATATTAGGCTTATAGTTTAAAATGAATGAAAAATAAGGATGCTAGATATACATGGTGCAAGTGGAAACAAATGAACAAAAAATAGAAAAGGAAGATTTAGGGGCATTACCTACTTTTAGAGAGTTTCAAGATGTTTTTCTAGATGAAATCCCTTACAGACCTTCTTGTAAAGACATAGAATTCTCTATCTATTTAGTACTAGGTTCCACCCTCATTTCTATAGCTCCTTATCGAATGAGCATACCCAACCTATTAGAATTACAAATCTAGTTACAGGAATTGCTAGACAAAGGTTACATCAGGCCCAATGTCTTACCATGGGACGTGGTGGGGGGGGGGGGGCATACTATCTGTTAAGAAAATGGATGGCAAATTTAGAATGTGCATTGATTATTATAAATTGAATAAGTTAACTACAAAGAATAAATGTTTGTTGCCCTCAATTGATGATTTTTTCGATCAGGTAAAACTATATTCTCAAAATTTGATTGAAGGGCCGATTATCATCTACTATGAATAGAAGATGAATATATTCATAAGAAAACTTTCCAAACTAGATATGGCCATTATGATTTTGTAGTGTTACCGTTTGGTCTGACTAACACACCAACAACCTTCATGTGTCTAATCAACAATTTACTTCAAAAATATCTTGATAGGTTTTTGTTAGTATTCATAGAGGACATTTTAGTGTATTCTAAAAATAAAGGAGAGAACAAAAAAAATCTCAGATTAGTGTTATAGTATTTAAGAGAACATCAAAAATATGAAAAATTCATAAAATGCAAGTTTTACAAAAGCATAATACAATGTTTAGGGCACAACATTTCCAAGGAGGGACTATGCGTTAACCCTGAAAAGGTTAGGGCTATTATGAGTTTTGCCACACCTAAGAATGTTTGAATTGTTCGTTAATTTATGGGGATCGTAGGATACTATTGAAGGTTTATAAAGGGTTTTTCAAAAATGGATTATCCCATTACTTCCTTATAGAGAAAGGGGAAAATGTTTGAGTGGTTAACCAAATGCCAACAATGTTTTGATAAGTTAAAACAACTACTGGCAAAAACCACTATGTTAAAAATTTAAAACCCAAATAGGGAATTCAACGTTTGTATTGATGCATGTTTGGAAGGCCTTGGGGGGGTGTTGATAGAGTAAAATGCAGTAATAGCCTTTGAATATACGAAGCTGAAACCACACGAAAGGAATTATGTCATTTATGATCTAGAGCTCGCAGTAGTAATACATGCTTTAAAACTATGGAGACACTACTTGTTAGGAAATTTTTTTACCATAGTGACATATCAAATCAATCTGAAATATTTCTTTATCCAACCATATCTAAATGTTCGACAAACAAGGTGGCTATCTTTCCTAAATGTGTTTGAATTTGATATAAAACACATAAAAGGAATAGAGAAAAAAATCTTAGATGCTCTAAATATACATGCCCATGCTTTGATATGGACATATTTTAGCAGCATTAGTACATTTTTTCAGAATATATTAAAAATTCAATGCAACAAGATCCTCAATATGTAGAAACTCAATAGAAATTATAGCAAACAAAAATTCTAGGATATTCTAAAAATTTTGAAAAATTTATAACCTACTGAAATATATTTCTTATTCTTAATATGATCATGCTAAAACAAATGATGATGGTTGAGTATCATAAGAAACCATATGCAGGTCATCTTGCATACCAAAATATGATAGAATACTTATGGAATTGTATATAATGTAAACAAGTAAAACTGGAACATCAACATCCTGCAAGACTGCAAAAACCATTTCCCATTCCTAAATCCAAATGGGAGGTGATTTCAATGTATTTTATTACAATATTACTAAGGATAGAAATACAACATGATTCCATCATGGTGGTGGTGGATACATTGGCTAAAGTGACATTTTATACTAGTGCAGTCTAGTTATTGAACCACACAAATTACTAACATTTTCATGAAGGAAATTTTCTAACTGCATGGTGTGCCAAAGAAGGTAGTGTCAGATAGAGATGATAAATTCACCTAAAAGTTTTGGAAATATCTGTTTGGAGGCATGGGGAACCAATGAAATTCAGCTTTGTGTATCATACTCAAATGGATGGACAAAATGAAAGAACCAATGAGATGTTGGAGGATATAATACGAATGTATGTCATGGACATGCCTTCTAAATGGGAGTATTTTCTGCATTTGGCAGAATTTTCATACAAAAATAGTTACGAATATTCCATAAAAATGAGCCCTTTTGAGGCTTTGTATGGTAGAAAATGTCATACACCACTAACTTGGAGTCAATCGGAAGAATACTGGATCTAGGACCAAATGATTTCTGAGAAATGGAACAGGTGGGACTGAAGATTTGACAGAACATCAACATTGCATAGGGCACACAAAAAAATTATGCCGACAAGAAATTAAGTCCTAATTACTTTAAGATTTGATACCATGTTTACTTAAGAGTAAGACAAAGAAAACGTACCTTAAGAACTCAGACTTGTGGAAAGATGGCACCACGGTTCGGTGGGCTTTTAGAAATCTTGGAGATAATTGGTCTAGTAGCATATGAATAGAATTTCTGAACCATATTAAATTTCACAATTTTTTTGATGCGTCTTTATTAAATAAAAATATTCATGATTATTCCCACATTATTGATTGGAATATGATACAATTGGAACCTGAAGGATATTTCCTTCTAGATCTACTCCACATCTTATATTAGAAGGAGGTCTTGATCAAGAATCGATTCATTGCTCGAGTTAAAGTGCAGTGGAGGAACTTTACACCTAATGAGGCTACCTAGGAGTAGGAGGATACCATGAAAAAATCTTACCCAAAATTGTTCAAGTAAGAGGAAACTGAATAATAAACATCGGGGACGATGTTATTTTTCAATAGGGGGGAAATGTGATACCCATTTAGTTCTATGTAAATTTATATTATCCTTAGATTAAATTATTCCTTGTTGTGATGGACAAGAATCATAGTGAACTCAATTTGAAATAAAGCATGATGATGTAATAAAAAAAAATTATTAAGGAAAGGGAAACTGGAAATTACTTAGGAAATAAACACTGGAGTTAAGATATTATTTCCAAGATCCAAAAACCAAGATTAGCAGATAGGATCAAGATAATTTTCCCTTAAATCACTCATAAAAAATTCGTAGGCATTGATTAGAAATATTTACTATGATGGGACAAAAAAAATATTAAATCACTCGATTGTAGAAAAACACAGAGAAAATGGTAGGATAAATTTTTTCAGGATAAAAGTGTGGCATTTAAAAGAAAATGAAAAAAAGGAAATAAAACATAGGATAGAGGGTTCACAGACACTAAAAAGTGGGATTCTACATAGGAAAGAGCTGCTATGGAAGTAGAGTATTAAAATATCTTTTCTGGAATCACAAGAGGTCTTTGATTCCTTTGGAAACAAGTCTCTACTCGAGGGGGACTCGAAGATTAGTTCAAGGTTGGGTGGACAGTGTTTTTCCTAGTACAACTCTATTAGTGTTACAAAAACGAAGTTGTAGTGTTTCCATTAGTTGACAAAGTCTCATACTTTATACGGTTAGAGTTTATTTTAGTGTTATTATAAAAAGTATGGTAATGTCTAGTTAATTTAGTCCAACATTTATTATGTTTAATTCTTTGCATGTATTAAGTTTTGGTTATGAATGGAGACTGTAAGTGGAATAGGTTAAATTTGTTGTGTTAATTATAATTATATTGTATGTTTCTGGATAAAAAAAATTTTATTTGTGGATTTTTATTTAATTATGAACTAACTTGGAAAATATGTATATTTTTGTATCTCAAAAATCCATCTCGTATGTACTGCAAAGGATTCTTGCGAAATATGAAACGATAATATGAGATGGATATGAATTAATAGATAATATATTTATCTAATCCTACATAAAATTGAGTTGCATGTACCCTATTATAGTATATCCATAGGTATAAATTTTTGGGTAAGGAAGTACTTGAGGAGGGGGGAAAAGGTCAAATACATTACGATAATCATCGCATGTATAGATAGTAAGATATTTTTATTCACTTTATCTATGACTATGTGATAACTAGGAATGCCTTGAGTTACCAGTTAAATAGTAAAAGCCGAGACAAATTTTAATGGTTAATCACAACATCCAGTGAAGCTCAAGTAATATACAATTACTTACATTCTTTGGGATGACTAGGGTTAGGGGAAAATGTATATGTGGTTACAAGTTAAGAAATTGAAAGAACCAATTATAAATAGTAATGATTTAACACATGTATATCAATTTATAAAGGTCAACACTAAGCGTTTTTAAAATATAAGTAACAAATCCTTGCAGGTATATTCATATTTGGAGAAAATTAATTCATGATGAACACTTATGGTTGGATTTCTCTTCGAAAAAGACTAAATGGTCAAAAGTTTTTTGTCGGAAGGGTTAAGGTTGTTTCTCTGTATTTTCCTGAGAAATCTATGGTTGACCCCAGAGGAAAAAGTAGAGACTGTAAAATTCGAAACCGAGATAAATGTTGAGGTTACAGTTAACTGTTAAAAACAAGATAAACAGAACCATGGAAACTATGGATATAATGTACAATATATCCATTCCATATCTTTAATCACTTCTAAAATAGCGTGCTAGAAAAAATACACCAAAATAGTATAGGAGAGATAGACATATCTAAAAAATATTCATGCAGAGGAAACAAAATAAATGTCTAAATTATTTGAACAATTGCACTAACAATTAAAAACTACAAATAACAAGAAATAAGTATTATTTATTAGAGAAAATCACCATTTTCTTCTATAGAATAAAGACCGATCATATATGCAAAAGTATTGAACTATATTAAAAACAAAACTGAAAATATACAACTACATACATTAACATTCAAGAACTTTAGTTCCTTTCAATCTACCCAAAATTTATCAAATAGATGGAAGGGATATTAATATAACTCTCTAGAGGGATATTGTAAATTTAGTTTTGACTTAATCCTGAGAAAAGCATGAAAAATATTCTCAGGGCTTCAAACGACAAAACGAACTTCCTGAGGGAACAAGCCAACAATTTCACCTTGAGTTAACTCATTATAATTGGCATACAACAATATCACATAATGAAAAAAAAAAGAGATACTCCTTTATGGAAATCTCCAGAGACAGGGGCTCTGCTTGCGTTTCAACACACGACCTCATCCCAACACCAGAAGGAAACAACTTGTAGGAATATGCTCAGATCACCAACCTAGCAAGGAGAAAAAGGTAAAGGTTAGACGTTGTGGACTTGATGCATCAACCTGGGATCTATATCAATAAGAAATCATCATACCTGCAATGAGAAGGTATATATCAACAAGAAAAATGATTCAAATAAAAATCATGACTTCAATAATACAGGGTTACCAAACTATTGAAAATAAATCAATGCCCATTGTAGAAAGGAAACTTGTGTTGGAAATTAACCCCAACTGTAACTTGAAGCTTCAGGACAGAAAACATAAATTTTTTATTTAATCTCTCTGAAGATAAGGACACAGCAACAAAAAAATTTGTTTTTTTTTTGCACTCAACCTGTGCATTGATTTTTTCTTTAAACCCCTGCAACAGTCGTTCTCCTTACAGTGTCATAGCCCCTCCAGATTTGAGAATCATGGTTTAAAACCACGCTACCTCCACACCATAAACCTTGCACCTAAATGCATTTAAATGCCACACCATTTTGTTTTAAATTTAAAACCTCCACGTCATCCTGATATGGACCCCTCTAGTCCATCTCACCATCTCCTCCAACCAATTGGCACTCATCGCATTGTTCGTCACTTACAACATCCCTTATCCAAACCCATGTGTTGTGTAGTCCCTGCCACTACCATGTTAACCATCCAATGACTAATCAAATGTGTATCACATGCCCTCCTGCCTACGATTTCAGCTCTTTGTTATCGCGCGATAGCGCAACCCTGCCATCTACCAACTCACCATCCATCGACCAATAGTGCATCATCGAAAGGTTTGTATGCCCAGTCAATCCACACTCCGTTCGATGCGATAAACCATCGCATAAAATTTTCCATTCTCTTATCACACAGTTTCATGTTGGTGTCATCTGGCACGCCAATCCATGCGATAAAACATATCGTGACATTTTGTAATGTTTTGATTTAAGGTTTTTTGTACAATTGCGAATGATTTATTTCATGAAGTTTAGACTTATGCTTATAATTTATTTTTCATATGCGCCACGACATATTTCCATATAGTTTTAAACTTAGGATATTCTTTTTATATGTATTGTAAACATATATATCTTTATAATACAAAGATGGTAGAGTAGATAGTGTAAGACTATGTAAGGTGAAAATACACACAATGTTGACTCTTTGAAAAAAAAATACACAGAGTATGTCTGCGTATGTTGTGTAGAGAGAATGGAGCGCAGTGAACAATAGTGTTAAAAATTGCATTTGTAACTAGACAATAGTTCTGATGAAAGATGTTTTTTGTAACAGTTTAATCATAAATGAAATACAACATTTTTGCTCCATCTGCAAAGTATTTTTTTTGCTCTCTCTGTGTTTAGAAGAGGAATTTTGTTTCCTCCATTGTTAAGGAATTATCAGAAATTCCAACATGGTATCAGAGCTAGTCCAGACTCTCATTAGTTGTTGAAGAAGCTGAAGAAAGAAGAAGACTGTTGAAGCATTTCTCCAACAGAGTCAAGGTTTCTGCAAGTTCATGAGAAATTTTTATTTAAATTACACAGTCGAGTTTTGTATAGTTATGCATAGTAAAAAATGGTAGGAACTAGCAAAAGCACGAGTATGGGAAATACTCAACTCCCACAGTTCAATGGGAAGAACTATGATTATTGGGAAATCACAATAAGAGCCCTATTTGCATCTCAAGACTTATGGGAACTAGTTGAAGATGGATTTGAAGAACCAGTTTATAAAAATGATTTTAATGCCTTAACACGGGAAGAAAAGGATTTGCTGAAGAGTAATAAGAATAAGTACTCAAAATCCCTCTTCTATCTCTATCAAGTAGTGCATGAAATCATATTTCCAATAATTGCAAAAGCAAAGAAGTCTAAGGAGGCATGGGATACCCTCCATACAACCTATGAAGGTAGGGAGAAACTAAACACATCAAAGCTTCAACTCATGAGAAGAGAGTTTGAAGTTATTTGCATGAAAGTGTATGATAAATTAGATTCATTCTTCACATAGTTGATTGGGTTGGTTACCCAAATGAGATCTCATGGAGAGATAGTAGAAGAAATAAGAATAGTGGAGAAAGTATTGAGGAGCTTACCCCCAATATTTAATGTGATATTCACTACTATTGAAGAGACAAAGGATCTCTCAAGCTTTACAGATGATGAGCTTCATGCATCTTTGATGACATAGGAAGAAAGGATGAATAGAATAGAAAACTCATCTCTAGAGCATGCCTTCAAGACCCAAATGTCCTTTGGAAGAGGAAGAGGTCAAGGAAGATCAAAATACCAAAGAAAAGCTAGAGGAAGACACCAAAACAAAGGAGGAAGAGACAACCTTGCAGGTACAAGCGGAAGGGGCAACAACCAAAGTCAGAATCAAAGCGAAGACAACAACCAACAACGTGGACAAAAACAAGCACATGGACAAAGGTATGATAAATCCCAAGTCCAATGTCATTATTGTAATAACTATGGGAACTATGACAATGAATGTAGAAAGAAACAAAGTGACATGGGTAATAGACCCAGTGTTAACTTTACTAAAGAAACTCAAAGTAAAGAAAAACTATTTTTAGCATGTAATATGGCTGAGGAGAAGAATGAATATATATGGTTTCTAGATTCAGGATGTAGAAACCATATGACTGGAAACATTTCTATGTTTTGCATGTTGGATGAAAATGTGAAGTCTCAAGTAACATTGGGAACAGAAAGCAAAGTCTCTGTCACGGGGAAAGGAAGACTAAGTGTTTTGACAAAGAAAGGAGAAAGGAAATCCATATTAGATGTATACTATGTACCCGATATGAAGTTTAACCTTTTGAGCATTGGACATCTTATTCGAAAAGGCTATAATGTATTCTTTGAAGATGATGTATGTACCGTAATGGAAATACCACCATGCAATCAAATGATTGCACAAGTGAAGATGACAAGAAACATAATGTCTCCTCTCAAGATGAGAGTAGATTTGAAGAAAGGAGTTACAATGGAAGCTATGACACAGGAGGCATTCCAAAAGGAAGAAAAGGATGAAAAATAGTTATGGCATTTAAGATTTGGATATCTCAACTTTGGAGGCCTAAATTTGTTGCACAGAAAAGGTATGTTAAATGGATTACCATTGATTGAGAAACTAGACAGCTTATGTGAAGGCTGCATCTTGGGAAAACAACACAGAGAAATATTTCCATCGAGAAAGAGTATAAGGGAAAAATCACCCTTAGAAATAGTCCATTCTGATTTGTGTGGACCAATGCAAACACCATCATTAGCAAGTAGCCACTATACGTTGACCTTTATTGATGATTACATGAGAAAAAAATCGGTATATTTCTTAAATTTGAAGAGTGAAGTATTCGAAAAGTTCTGTCACTTTAAAGCTCTTGTTTAAAATCAAAGTGGAAAACACATAAAATTCCTTAGGTCTGATTGAGATGGAGAATATATCTCCAAATATTTTCTGCATTTTTTCAGAAAAAAATGGAATTCATAAGAAATTTACAACAAGGTATACACCACATCAAAATGGTGTTGCTGAAAGGAAAAATAGAACCATCATGGATATGGTAAGAAGCATGTTGAAGGAAAAACATTTTCCAAATGAATATTGGGATGAAGCTATACATTGTGAAGCATATGTGCTGAATAGATGCCCAAAAAACAGTGTCATGAACAGAGTTCCACAAGAAGCATGGACTCGCATAAAACAATTTTTCACCCACATGAGAGTATTTGGATGTGTGGCTTATGCACATATTCCAGATCAGATAAGGAAGAAGTTGGATAGTAAGGAGGAGAAGTGTATATTTTTTGGTTATAGTGATGAATTAAAGGCATACAGATTATATAACTCGTCCACAAAGAATTTTATGATAAGCAGAGATGTGCAGTTTATTGAGGAAGAATATTGGGATGGAAGCATTGAAAAAACAATGAATGTAAAGACATGTATGTCTCAAGATGAAGATGAGGAAGAAATGGCTGAAAGAAATCTCTCATTTATAACACCTCCTCCACCAACACAAGGACAAAAAGGGGCACCACAAGCTATTATAAGAACACCCTTGAGAAGTGATGACAATGATTCTCCAAGCACATCACAAGGAGCAGATTTGAATGCTTCTACAAGCACAATTTCAGGAAGTTAAAGAGGAACTAGATTCAGAAGTTTAAATGAAATCTATGAGCAAGAGGCAACCAATGACGGTATGAACTCTTTATTTTCTATGTATTGTCATATAGAGGATCCTATTCATTTTGAGGAAGCAGTAAAATATAAGAAATGGATAGATGCTATGGATGAAGAAATAAATTCAACAGAGAAGAAAAATACATGGGAACTAATTGATCTTCCAAAAGGAAAGGAAGTGATTTGAGTAAAATGGGTTTACAAGACCAAAAGAAATTTTCAAGGCAAGATTGAAAGGCACAAAGCCAGACTTATTGTCAAAGGCTACAAGCAGCAACAAGGAAGAGATTATGAATAAACTTTTGCACTAGTTGCAAGAATGGAAATAGTAAGAGTAGTGTTGTCCATAGTAGCACAACCCAAATGGAAAGTTTACCAAAATTATGCGAAATCGACATTCCTAAATGGAGTATTGATGGAAGATTTTTATGTTGCACAACTCTAGGCTATGAAAAGGAAGGCCAAGAGCACAAAGTATGGAAGTTGTAGAAAGCTCTATATGGACTTAAACAAGCACCAAGAGCATGGTACAGTAGAATATATGCCTATCTACTAGAAAATGGGTTTAAGAAATGAGAAGGAGAACCCACACTATACATCAAATAAAAGGATGGTAAGATGTTAATTATTTTTTTATATGTTGATGATGTGATCTTTACAGGTAATGATGCTTACCTCATTGAAAAATTTAAGACAATCACAAAAGAGGAATTTGAGATGATTGATATGGGATTGCTGAGATACTTCTTAGGAATAGAAGTAGAGAAAAATGAAAACAAAATTTTTATTTCTCAAGAAAAATATGTGAAAAAAGTTTTCGAAATATTTAATATGCAGGATTACAAAGTAGCAATAACTCCTACAGTGATGGGATTGAAATTGAGAAAAGAAGACAACAACAAGGATGTAGATCCAATTTTGTACAAAAGCATAGTTGGTAGCCTTATTTATTTCACTGCAACTAGGCCTGATATTATGTATGTTGTGATTTTGATTTCCATATTCATGGAAAGGCCAAAGGAGGCACATTGGCAAGAAGCAAAGAGAATTCTAAGGTATGTGAAAGGAACAAAGGGGTATGGTATTTATTACACCTCTTCAGAAAATTTTGAATTAATTGGATATATTGATAGTGATTGCGCTGGAAGTATAGATGACAGAAAAAGTACTTCTCGATATGTTTTTCATTTCGAATCAGGAGCCATCTCATGGGCTTCTAAGAAACAACCAATTGTGGCTCTATCAACAGCAGAGGTAGAGTATATGGCAGCTACAGCAGCAACATGTCAAGCAGTATAAATGAGAATAATGTAGATATATTTGTGCCATGAACAAGTAAAAGGTACAAAAATTTATTGTGATAATAGCTCAGCAATAGCTTTATCCAAGAATTCAGTGTTTCATAAAAGAACAAAACACATTGATGCAAAATATCACTACATCAAAGAATTGGTGAACAATGGAGAAGTTGTTCTGAAGCGTTGCAGAACAGAAGAACAGTTTGCAGATATCTTGACAAAACCGTTGGGGTAGAAAAGTTTTAATTATCTTAGAAAGTGCTTGGGAATGTAAGACAGAAGAAGTTGTGATTAATGGGCAGTGTTGGAAATTAACCTCAACTGCAACCTGTAACAATAGGATAGAAAACATAAATTTTTTATTTAATCTCTCTAGAGAGGAGGACATAGCAACAACAAATTTCATTTTTTTTTTGCACTCAACCTGTGCATTAATTTTTTGACTTTAAACCCCTGCAACAGGCGTTATCCTTACAGTGTCATAGCCCCTCTAGACTTGAGAATCATGGTTTAAAACCACGCTACCTCTGCACCATAAACCATGCACCTAATTGCATTTAAATGTCGTTTCATTTTATTTTAAATTTAAAACCTCCACGTCAACCTTATATGGACCCCACTAGTTCACATCACCATCTCCCATGACTAATCATCACTCATCACACCATTCGACGCTTACGTCATCCCTTCTCCAAACCCATGCAATGCGTGGACCCTGCCACTACCACATCAACCATCTGACGACCAATCAAATGTGTATCGCATGCCCTCCTGCCTACATCATCGGCTCTCTGTTATTGCGCAATAGCGCAACCCCACCATCTGCCAACTCACCAGCCATCGACCAATAGCGCATCGTTGCAAGGTTTGGATGCCAAGTCAGTCGACGCTCTGTTCGATACGATAAACCATCACATAACATTCCTTGTTTGCTTATCACATAGTTTTGTGCTGATGTCATTTGACGCACCAATCTATGTGATAAAACATATCCCGACATTTTGTAATGTTTTGATTTAAGGTTTTATGTACCGCCGTGAATGTTTTTTTTATAAATTTTAGACTTAGGCTTATAACTTGTTTTTAATGTGCACCACGACATATTTCCATATAGTTTTCAACTTAGGATATTATTTTTATATTTATTGTAAATATATACATGTTTACAATACAAAGACAGTAGAGTAGAGAGTATAAGACTATGTAAGGTGAAAATACACAGAGTGTTGACTATGTGAAAAAAAATACACAGAGTATGTGTGCATATGCTGTGTAGAGAGAATGGAGCAGTGTGAAAAACAATGTTAAAAACTGCATTTGTAACCAGAAAACAGATCTGATGAAAGATTATTTTTTGTAACTATTGAATCACTAATGAAATACAGAGTTTTTTCTCCATCTGCAAAGTATTTTATTTTCTCTCTCTGTGTTTAGAGGAGGAATTTTGTTTCCTCTATTTTTAATGATTTCTAGGAAATTCTAACAACTTGGATTATAATCCCTACATAGGTAGGAAAGAAGTGTGTCAGTGACTTGTGGCTGTCAGTAAAACATGAGAAAGGTAGCGCCATTATCGATAGCAAGAAGACCAAAGAAGAAAAAAACCCCAAAGAATATCTATAGATAATACCCATGAATTTTCAAATAAAATAAAAGGGACTCTATACGAATCAAAATTTATAACTTCACTTGTAATTCAAAGAAAAAAAATCTCTAACGAGGAAAACTCCCTTACAAAATCACTTACTCTGGTGATTTTCAGAAGGAATCATCTTTGCACTGAGACACTGTCTCGATTCATGTAAGGTTACCTAGAATATAGGAGGATAAGCGTATTAGATAAATGAAATGATTGAAAACAAATAATAAACAATGAATTGTAGAGAGTTACCAAACCGTAAATTCCCATTATCCTCTTCCTATTTATACACCTCTCCTGAGATCAATTTCTCTCACTTTTCTATCTTGATAATGAACCTCTCTAATAGGAAAAGTATCGAGTGACCAAACCATAAATTCCCATGGAAACCATCACACCTCTCTAAAAGGAAAATTACGGAGTGAACAAACTATAAATTCCCATGGAAACCATCACAGAACTAGTACGCATTGAGCCAAGACACTTAATACCATAAATATTGTCTGTAACTACATATAAACACCCTAAATAAATGCAATTATGATATTTTAAAACATGAGGGAATAAATATTTTCCTAGATATATGAATTTGAGCTACCTGTGACGGGAAAGGTACATAGCAAGAGAATTATTACAAAGAGGAAGAGTTGGTTGTAGATATCACTCCTATGAGTGGAAGGAGTGCAAATGAGTGGAAAACGACATTGGAGAAGGGAGGTGGTTACCCACTAACCACTTCGTCTCACTCTAGAGGTAGACATAAAGCCTAGTGTCAAATACCATTGATCGGTCTTGTACCCCCAATTCCAAGGTAGAGCAATCCCAAGGAAATGATCTTAGAACTCGGAAGGTTAAGAAAATTAAGGAGATGACACATAGTTAATATGTGGATGTTCGAACCTTATGTGTGCTAGGGAGATCAATTATATAACATATGACAATACATATTCACACCCAAGGCTAATTTAAAACCTCACGACTAATCTCCATCATGTTGTTGTGAGCTCACAAGTTAAACATAATGTAAAATTTATTATAACGATGAATGTATTTGTATCATGAAGTTATAATAACTAGAGTCTAAAAAAAGTAAAAAAATGCAATGTTTTAAAGATTTTTAAGAATAGATAATAATAATAAAAAATAATCCTTGTCATGATAATTTACAAATTTATATGTAAAAAAAATAAAAATTGGGATATGTCTAACAAGTGTTCTCATAGCCACAGTTGCCAAACTATGGGCTATATAAGGAAAACCTGGAGAATAAAACTCTTTATTTTTTGTTCCATAGAGAAAGAGATATGACAAGTGGAAGTAGAGTGATTACCACACCACCCATAATACAACCTATAGGGCTTTGTTCAATACCCTTTCCAGGAATTAATCCAAAATTTTTTGTCTAGTTAGCGAAAGAACATTGGACCAAAATTGTTGTCTTGTTGGAAATATGACAACAATTGAGGAAAAAAATGGCTAATTTAATCTCTAATAATGAGTGATTAATAAGGGAGAAAGAAATAATAATTAGGATTTTAACCGATAGAAAAAACCATAGGAATTAAGTCCCAAATCCTAATAATGAAAAAAAAACAGAACCATGTGAATGAAGAGAAGAAAACATGCATAAGAAAAGTCACACAAAATAATTAGAGGGTGATAAGGAGATGAAAGAGGAATAATCTGGAAATTATTCTCGGGAAAGAATAAAAATGTGTGAAAATACAAAAACAAATTTGAAGGGAAATTTAGAAAAATTAAGGATCCAACATTTGACGGTGAGTCGGAGCAGGTTGTTGAAGCATGGTTAGTAAATATTAATAACTGTTTGTATATTTATGATTATGATAATAGTTTGAAGGTTTTTTTAGAAATGAACCATCTTGAGGGAAATGAATTCCTGTGATCGGAGGAAGTCAAGGCACTACACGTAGTCGAGGAACAAGAAATAACATGGGGGAATTTCTAGAAATATTTTAAGAATAAGTACCTAATTGAGGGATTTTTTGATGGTAAAGCCAAGGAATTTCATGAAATCATATTGGGTCATCTATCCATGGACAAGAATGTGTTGTAATTTACTTCTTTATTACTCTACGTCCCTTACATATGAGAAGAAAAGGATAAGGTTCAATGTTTCATAAGTAGTATTCTTGTATTCATGAATGAAAAATTGGAGTTTGATAACCCTAATACTATTGATGGAATTGTTCATGAAGAATGGATACGCTACCAATAGATGAAACATAATTGGGATAGTAAAAAATCATGGTCATTCAAGTAAGGGAAAAAAAATAGAATAATAAGAATGAAAAAATTGTCAATACAAAGAATTCACACAGAAAATAGCAAGGTAAATTTACGGGGGAAAGTCAACAAAATACCTAGTTGTAGAATGATTCTAAGCCAAAAAAAATTTGAAAAAACTTGTATTTGTGTTGGGAAAAATACTGAGAGTGTAGGGGGTGAATCGGTAAATAGCAAACTAAAACTTTTTACTTTTTCATGCTCTAAAAATCCATACGCTACTTTGCTGAAGCCAACTAGCGTATACACGCGGATATCCTTCATAAAACTCGCGTATACATAGAGATCTAATTATGCCATTAGTTATTCACTTATATCATTCCATCATTCATTCATTAGATGTTCTATAAACAGTAAACATGTGGAGTAAGAACAGAATAAACCATCACACAAAGCATCACACATGAACACCAGGATTTTTAGGTGGAAACCCAAGTCGGGAGAAAACCACCGCTGCAGTTGCTCAGCCTTCAATATTTTATTATAGAGAAAACATTTTACAACATATGTGCTGGTGCAGACTCTACCAGCACGCAGGCACCCACCTGCGCTCGTTTACCAGCCTCTCCTGGAAGGGAGCTCCGACCCCCTGACTCGTTTACCAGCCTCTCCTGGAAGGGAGCTACGACCCCCCGATCTCGTTTACCAGCCTCACCTGGAAGGGAGCTACGACCCCCCGATCTCGTTTACCAGCCTCACCTGGAAGGGAGCTACGACCCCCTGACTGAAGGCTACAACCCTCAGCACCTCTATGGACCACGTTTCATCAATTTTCACACTGGATCCAAAGCTTCCTCTAGGACACCACTTGCAGGCCACGTTTCATCATATGTTCAGACTAGACCCTTTCCATACTTTTAAGCACAGTCAACCATGAAACAGATACATATAACACACTGACAGATATCAGTAAACCAGTAGAACAGATCAGACATTTCTTACCATAGACTTCAGCAAACCCTAGTTTGCATACGCGCTTTCCTTTCACTGATGTCGCGTATATACGCGCTTCTGTTCACATCAACCAGCGTATACCTCTGTACATATTTCATTGCGCATACGCGATTTCTCTTCAGCGAAGCCGCGTATATACGTGCTTCCTCTGCGGCAAACTAGCATATAGATCTTCAATTATTATAGAGCAACATACCTCTTCAGATCAGATATTCAGTTCAGATTTACCCTTCTACTTCAGACAGATGTTCGCCTCATCTCAGATCTAAGCCTTCCATAAACAGATCTAGCAGATACAAATACATTCCAGATCTAAATATTTTGCTTCATCATTTCTTCATAGGTGCATCATAGATTCAGATCTATTATCAAACCTTTACACTTTCCATATAGATATACTTCATAGAGAAGTATTCATTTAAGCTCAGACATCTTGCTCCCACCCTCATGATTTGCATAATGAATTTCATCTCTTTATATAGGTTTATCCTTTTTCAATACCATGAGCCCCTTTTTCAATACCATAAGCCAAAACAATACCATGATCCCAAAACTACATTACTTCCGATGGTATTCCTGGACGGGGTCAATTAGGCGGATCATTACCCAATACAATGGGTCAATACCATGGTGGTTACCCCTGGTTTTGCACTTTTTGAGCGTTTTTTCCCATACGCGACTTGGCACGTTCTTTCCCGCGTGCATACGTGACTTCCCTTAGGCAAATCCGCGTATTCCTAGAGACATACTCTTTTCATCATATATTTAGCACATGCTGAATTCCTTTCTTCATTGCCTTATGTACTCACTATAGATACATCAGTTTTAGTTCATCAAGACATATTCTATCAAGCACAACTTCATCCAGTAAGTTGCCATTATCTTCATCAAGAGGGTTGCCTTTCAAGGACAACACTCATCATCATATTGCTAACAAACATCATTTACCAAGTCCATCAAGTCAAGAATAACTTCATCAGGTGGATTTCCATCAAGGACAACACATGTCATCAGTCGCATGTCTTCATCTTCATTCAGTGGGTTGCCATCAAGGACAACACTCAGCATCATATTGCCAACAATCTCCCCCTTTGGACTTGATGGCAACCACGATGGTGTTTGGTTACCACAACATTTTTGACACCATTCTTTATCTTCATACAAACACCATGTCACTCTCCCCCTGTTCTCCTCATGTGGAAGAAGCGTTCTGCAGATCTAATATATACTGAAGTGGCCAAGCTCCCCCTCAGTTCATGCTGAATTTTCAAACATGTTTTCTAATGAAGTACATGAATCTATGAAATTCCTATCACCAAAGACTCATACTTACATCAAATATCCAACGAAGTGGTTTTACATAAAAGACTCAAGTACCCAACCAAGTGGGTTTACACATTTCAACTCAGCTACCCAACCAAGTGGGTTTACACATTTGACTCAGCTACCCAACCAAGTGGGTTTACAAATTTGACTCAGCTACCCAACCAAGTGGGTTTACAAATTTTGACAAGTCCTTACATGACTGAAATTTACAATTTTTACATCATGGGTCTCAACTTGACCTTTTCATTAAACTACAAATATAACTTTAAGACTAACACCAGAAAGTCCTCAAGAAAGAGAACATATTTCAGAACCATCATAATGCTAACAATGCATTATACTCAGTAAAGCTAATGCTCCCCCTGAAACTGTGCATCCAAGTATCCTTTTCATATGACTAAGGGTCCCCCTTAGTTTGTGCATTCTGAACATTTTCACCAACAAATCATCAAGGCATCTTTATCAAAACATTAGACATAGAATTATGAGAACTGGAACAGCACCAGAGATACCAAACAGTATCAGAGATACCAAACAGCACTGCAGCTGTGCTGAAGAGAGCTGACTCCAAACAGAGAAATGTCAGCAATCATACATACGCGGTTTTCTGTGCATGAACTCGCGTATATACACGATTGTGTTTCAGGAAACCCGCGTATCCAATACCATCTTCTATATTTTAACCAGATCTGATCCTCTTGTGAGGAAAAAAAAAACAATGTTCAGCTTCTTTCTGAGATATTTGAATGCTTCCCTGGAATATAGATAGCTAGAACAGAGTAGTTGTGTCTTCAAGCGTCATCCAATGGTTGTAGCATAAGTACATTAGTCACCAAGCCTTCAGATTCTTTGCAGCATCAATACAATCTTTCCAAGAGAGATTATCATACCAGAACAACATCTTCAAATATGTGTCAATCATCCATGTGGTCCAATATCACCATGATCATGAAGTAACATATGTAGGCAAAAGATCTCAACCATAGTAACAAACTCTTCATGATCTATTCTTATTTCTGAATCAAACGACATCCAACTCATCCATTTGTGAGCACAAAAGATATTTATTAGCAACCAGGGCTCAAAATCTCATCATAATAAACCATGTACCAAGTCATCATCATTTGAGCATGAGTATCACAAAAGCCAAGAATAAGCAGTCATATTGCCAACAATGCAATCATTAGTATTCAACCTGCTACTCCCCCTGGACTAGTGCTCCTTCTTGTGCAACCTGAAAACATTCATCAGCAAGTCGTCAGCAACAATCTCTGCATGGGCTGCCCTTCTCTCTGAATTATAGGACTTTCATCTCAACAATGAATACTCTTCATCAACAAGAAAATAGGACTCATCCACAATCTTCAACACAAGACACCATGTATCGATTCCTCATTATTTAGAACTGAGGAACTAAGCTGAAATTGAGTCAATAACACAGTTATTAACAGTCAGACTGATGCTTCCCCTGAACCTCTACTCCAGATCTTCAGCTATCATATAAATTCTCTTATCATCAATGCATACGCTACTGTGTTTGCTAGAACTCGCGTGTATACGCGAATTTTGTTAATAGAACCCGCGTATGGAAAGTGAAGCATAGAAATTTTTCACATTCCTTCATCTCCTCCTGAACTTGTACTTCCTGTACCTGTCTTCTTCATATCAGATGCTTTGTCAGAAATACATATAACCAGAATAATCAAATCAATCATGAGAGACATCATACATTGCTCCCCATGTGACGATGCATTACTAAATCTCATAATGTATCCCACATCATTCTTGCAGTCAATCAGAGAAGTAAGCTTCAGAAGCGGATGACTGCAGTAGGGTCAAAATTCCCTACGTTTCTGATCGGTCCTCCATCTTTTTCCAGATTTTTTTGAACTTTCTATTTGTGTGCTGGAAGTTATCCAATTTCTCATATCTGTTCAACCTGCATTATTTTTCTACATGTCCATACTTGTTACAAGAATAACATCTCATGTGACCAGAGAAATAAGCATAAGAATCATAATGAGTATTTTTATTCTTCCTCCTTTTACAATCAGCTGCTTTATGTCCATACTTGTTACATGAAAAACAATATCCCTTGAAGAAACCAGAGTACCTTTCTATGTAGGAATTGTTTGATTGAGGCTGAAATGATCTGCTCCTGCAATTTGCTGCAACATGCCCATAATTATGACATTTAAAGCATTCAACATTATTGACTGATTTCCTTTGAGATTTCAT
The DNA here is from genome assembly GCA_034641835.2 of Pinus albicaulis. Lineage (NCBI taxonomy): Eukaryota > Viridiplantae > Streptophyta > Pinopsida > Pinales > Pinaceae > Pinus > Pinus albicaulis. The sequence goes on along the minus strand of CM076584.1, from coordinate 1,168,470,615 downwards.
CATTGTTGGTTGACCTTTTGTCTCTTTCAACACTTCAGGTTTTGCATTGACATCCTCTGATTTTTTAGCACTTCCTTGTGAGCTAGATTCTCCTTTAACAGTTTCATGGAAACCAAGACCAAGTTTGATAGCAGGAGACCTTTGATTACTCAGAATATTGTCCAAAATGTTAGTACCATCTTGAAACCTCAAAAGTTTAACCTTTTCTTCTAATTTACCTTTGAGAATGTTTACCTCAACCTCCAAGGCTTGACATTGCTTTGTCATGCTTTCTTCTTTCCTTCTTCCATCTTCTACTTGATCATTCAGATTTAGAATCTCTTCTTTCAACCAATTTTCGTTTTCTTCACATGTTTGTTGCAGCTCTTCATTCTTCTTATTTGATTTTTCCAGATCTTCTTTGAGAGAGATGATTTCTTATTCAAGGCCTTCCTTTTCAAATGGTTGTAGAGGTTCCTCATTCTTCTTACTTGATGCTTCAAGATCTTCTTGCAGAGAGATGATTGCAGCTTCAAGTCCTTCATTCTTCTTGCTTGATTTTTCGAGATCTGCATTTTGATCGTTGATTTCTGCTTCTAGTTCTTTAATTCGATTGGATGCATAAGTATGAAACCTTTGATACTTTTCCACCTGTCCACTCAGCATTTCTATTTGATATTTCATTTGAGATATCATCTCATTGTAGATATAATCTTTCTTATCTATTTCCTTTTGTTGTTCTTCAACTTTCATCTTGATAGCTTCTTCTAGATCCAAAACTTTACTCTCACTATCTTCACTAGAGTTTGCACAACGAAAATCATTCAAAGGACCCCAATCACTATCTGATTCATCTTCTTCAATTTCTGCTATACATGTTTTCTGAGATATCTTCTTGTTTCGAGTAGCCTTCTTCTTTTGCTTCTTTACCATGAGCACTTTCAGATCATAGTCAGAATCTTCTTCATCTTCACTGGACACTTCATCATCATCTTCATTTGCATAAAAAATCTTCCTCTTTTCAAATTGTTTCCCTTTACCATGTTTTTCTCTATAAGGACATTTAGCAGCATAGTGACCAACTTTTCCACACTCAAAACATTTGAAGGGAAGCTTACCTTTGAATCTTCCAGTACCTAGTTGGAGCTTTCTCACAAAATTTGCTTCTTCTTCTTTAGATATATAGCTGGATTCTTTGACAACTTCCTTTTCTTTTCCTCTTGCAGATACCTTAAAAGCAGCTTCTTTGATTTGAGACGGACCTCCTTGTCTCATTTCAAAAGCAGTCAGAATACCATGTAATTGAACAATAGTAAGAGTTTGTAGATCTTGCCTTTCTTCAATAGCTGAAACTTTAGAGTCAAATTTTGAAGTCAAGGATCTTAAGACCTTTTCCACCAGAGTAGTATCAGTTATGGTTTCTCCCAAATTTCTCATCCGATTTACAATATCATCCAGACGAAGAAAGAAACTGGCAACACTCTCATCACTATGCATCTTCAAATTTTCATATTCAATTCTAAGAGTTTGGAGTTTTGCACTTTTTACCGTTGTGTCTCCTTCATAGCTTAGAATGATTTTGTCCCATATGTCTTTTGCCGAATGTAGTTGCATCACTTTAGAAAATTCTGATTCAGACATGCTTCCCAATAAGACATTCACTGCTTTGGCATTGATTTCATACTTCTTTCTTTCAGCTGCATCAGTAGGAATATTTGTTGGGTATTGATAACCTTCTTGCACGATTGCCCATACATCTGCACCAAGACTTTGCAGATATGCTTTTGTTCGTACCTTCCAGAAAATCAGATTGCTTCCATTGAATAGAGGTGGCTTTATAGACATCACTCCTTCTTGAGTTCCCATTGCGACGGATCTCCTTCAAGCGATCAAGCTTCTGCAGAAGGACCACGCTCTGATACCAATTGTTGGGAAAAATACTGAGAGGGGGGGGTGAATCAGTATTTACTGCATATTCAAAACTTTTTACTTTTTCATTCCTTAAAATCCATACGCTACTTTCCTTCAGTAAACTAGCGTATATACGCGGATCCCCTTTATGAAACTAGCGTATACACAGAGATCTAGATCTGTCATTAAATCTTCACTTATATTATTCCATCATTCATTCATCAGATGTTCAATAAACAGTAAACATGTGCAGTAAGAACAGAATAAACCATCACACAAGCATCACACATGAACACCAGGATTTTTAGGTGGAAACCCAAATCGGGAGAAAACCACCGCTGCAGTTGCTCAGCCTTCAATATTTTATTATAGAGAAACATCTTACAACATATGTGCTGGCGCAGACTTGACCAGCACGCAGGCACCCACCTGCGCTCGTTTACCAGCCTCTCCTGGAAGGGAGCTACGACCCCCTGACTCGTTTACCAGCCTCTCCTGGAAGGGAGCTACGACCCCCTGATCTCGTTTACCGGCCTCACCTGGAAGGGAGCTACAACCCCGATCTCGTTTACCAACCTCACAGATCAGCTACGACCCCAGTGAAGGCCTACAACCCTCAGCACCTCTATGGACCACGTTTCATCAATTTTCACACTGGATCCAAAGCTTCCTCTAGGACACCACTTGCAGGCCACGTTTCATCATATGTTCAGACTAGACCCTTTCCATACTTTTAAGCACAGTCAACCATGAAACAGATACATATAACACACTGAAAGATATCAGTAAACCAGCAGAACAGATCAGACATTTCTTACCACAGACTTCAGCAAACCCTAGTTTGCATACGCGCTTTCCTTTCACTAATGTCGCGTATATACGCGCTTTCCTTTCACTGATGTCGCGTATATACACGCTTCCGTTCACATCAACCAGCGTACACCTCTATACATATTTCATTGCGCATACGCGCTTTCTCTTCAGCGAAGCCGCGTATATACGCGCTTCCTCTGCGGCGAACTAGCGTATAGATCTTCAATTATTATAGAGCAGCATACTTCTTCAGATCAGATATTCAGTTCACATTTACCCTTTTACTTCAGAAAGATGTTCACCTCATCTCATATCTAAGCCTTCCATAAACAGATCTAGCAGATACAAATACATTCCAGATCTAAATATTCCGCTTCATCATTTCTTCATAGGTGCATCATAGATTCAGATCTATTATCAAACCTTTACCCTTTCCATACAGATATACTTCATAGAGAAGTATTCATTCAAGCTCAGACATCTTGCTCCACACTCATGATTTGCATAATGAATTTCATCTCTTTATATAGGTTTATCCTTTTTCAATACCATGAGCCAAAACAATACCATGAGCCCAAAACTAAATTACTTCCGATGGTATTCCTGGACGGGGTCAATTAGGCGGATCATTACCCAATACAATGCGTCAATACCATGGTGGTTACCCCTGGTTTTGCACTTTTTGAGCGCTTTTTCCCATACGCGACTTGGCACGTTCTTTCCCGCGTGCATACGCGACTTCCATTAGGAAAATCCGCGTATTCCTAGAGACATACTCTTTTCATCATATATTTAGCACATGCTGAATTCCTTTCTTCATTGCCTTCTGTACTCACTGTAGATACATCAGTTTCAGTTCATCAAGACATATTCTATCAAGCAGAACTTCATCCAGTAAGTTGCCATTATCTTCATCAAGAGGGTTGCCTTTCAAGGACAGCACTCATCATCATATTGCTAACAAACATCATTTACCAAGTCCATCAAGTCAAGAATAACTTCATCAGGTGGATTGCCATCAAGGACAACACATGTCATCTGTCGCATGTCTTCATCTTCATTCAGTGGGTTGCCATCAAGGACAACACTCGGCATCATATTGCCAACAATCTCCCCCTTTGGACTTGATGGAAACCACGATGGTGTTTGGTTACCACAACATTTTTGACACCATTCTTTCTCTTCATACAAACACCATGTCACTCTCCCCCTGTTCTCCTGATGTGGAAGAAGCGTTCTGCAGATCTAATATATACTAAAGTGGCCAAGCTCCCCCTGAGTTCATGCTGAATCTTCAAACATGTTTTCTAATGAAGTACATGACTCTATGAAATTCCTATCACCAAAGACTCATACTTACATCAAATATCCAATCAAGTGGTTTTACATAAAAGACTCAAGTACCCAACCAAGTGGGTTTACACATTTCAACTCAGCTACCCAACCAAGTGGGTTTACACATTTGACTCAGCTACCCAACCAAGTGGGTTTACAAATTTGACTCAGCTACCCAACCAAGTGGGTTTACAAATTTTGACAAGTCCTTACATGACTAAAATTTACAATTTTTACATCATGGGTCTCAACTTGACCTTTTCATTAAACTACAAATATAACTTTAAGACCAACACCAGAAAGTCCTCAAGAAAGAGAACATATTTCAGAACCATCATAATGCCAACAATGCATTATACTCAGTAAAGCTAATGCTCCCCCTGAAACTGTGCATCCAAGTATCCTTTTCATATGACTAAGGCTCCCCCTTAGTTTGTGCATTCTGAACATTTTCACCAACAAATCATCAAGGCATCTTTATCAAAACATTAGACATAGAATTATGAGAACTGGAACACCACCAGAGATACCAAGCAATATCAGAGATACTAAACAGCACTGCAGCTGTGCTGAAGAGAGCTGACTCCAAACAGAGAAATGTCAGAAATCAGACATACGCGGTTTTCTGTGCATGAACTCGCGTATATACGCGACTGTGTTTCAGGAAACCCGTGTATCCAATACCATCTTCTATATTTTAACCAGATCTGATCCTCTTGTGAGGAAAAAAAATAGTGTTCAGCTTCTTTCTGAGATATTTGAATGCTTCCCTGGAATATAGATAGCTAGAATAGAGTATTTGTGTCTTCAAGCGTCATCCAATGGTTGTAGCATAAGTACATTAGTCATCAAGCCTTCATATTCTTTGCAGCATCAATACAATCTTTCCAAGAGAGATTATCATACCAAAACAACATCTTCAAATATGTGTCAATCATCCATGTGGTCCAATATCACCATGATCATGAAGTAACATATGTAGGCAAAAGATCTCAACCATAGTAACAAACTCTTCATGATCTATTCTTATTTCTGAATCAAACGACATCCAAATCATCCATTTGTGAGCACAAAAGATATTTATCAGCAACCAGGGCTCAAAATCTCATCATAATAAACCATGTACCAAGTCATCATCATTTGAGGATGAGTATCACGAAAACCAAGAATAAGCAGTCATATTGCCAACAATGCAATCATTAGTATCCAACCTGCTACTCCCCCTGGACCAGTGCTCCTTCTTGTGCAACCTGAAAATGTTCATCAGCAAGTCGTCAGCAACAATCTCTGCATGGGCTGCCCTTCTCTCCGAATTATAGGACTTTCATCTCAACAATGAATACTCTTCATCAACAAGCAAACAGGACTCATCCACAATGTTCAACACAAGACACCATGTATCGATTCCTCATTATTTAGAACTGAGGAACTAAGCTGAAATTGAGTCAATAACACAGTTATTAACAGTCAGACTGATGCTTCCCCTAAACCTCTACTCCAGATCTTAATCTATCATATAAATTCTCTTATCATCAATGCATACGCTACTGTGTTTGCTGGAACTCACGTGTATACGCGAATTTTGTTAATAGAACCCGCGTATGGAAAGTGAAGCATAGAAATTTTTCACATTCCTTCATCTCCTCCTGAACTTGTACTTCCTGTACCTGTCTTCTTCATATCAGATGCTTTGTCAGAAATACATATAACCAGAATAATCAAATCGATCATGAGAGACATCATACATTGCTCCCCCTGTGACGATTCATTACTAAATCTCATAATGTATCCCGCATCATTCCTGCAGTCAATCAGAGAAGTAAGCTTCAGAAGCGGATGACTGCAGTAGGGTCAAAATTCCCTACGTTTCTGATCGGTCCTCCATCTTTTTCCAGAGTTGTTTGAACTTACTATTTGTGTGCTGGAAGTTATCCAATTTCTCATATCTGTTCAACCTGCATTCTTTTTCTACATGTCCATACTTGTTACAAGAATAACATCTCATGTGACAAGAGAAATAAGCATAATAATCATAATGAGTATTTCTAATCTTCCTCCTTTTACAATCAGCTGCTTTATGTCCATACTTGTTACATGAAAAACAATATCCCTTGAAGAAACCAGAGTACCTTTCTATGTAGGAACTGTTTGTTTGAGGCTGAAATGATTTGCTCCTGCAATTTGCTGCAACATGCCCATAATTATGAAATTTAAAGCATTCAACATTATTGACTGATTTCCTTTGAGATTTCATCATTGTTGGTTGATCTTTTGTCTCTTTCAACACTTCAGGTTTTGCATTGACATCCTCTGAATTTTTAGCACTTCCTTGTGAGCTAGATTCTCCTTTAACAATTTCTTGGAAACCAAGACCAAGTTTGATAGCAGGAGACCTTTGATTACTCAGAATGTTGTCCAAAATGTTAGTACCATCTTGAAACCTCAGAAGTTTAACCTTTTCTTCGAATTTACCTTTGAGAATGTTTACCTCAACCTCCAAGGCTTGACATTGCTTTGTCATGCTTTCTTCTTTCCTTCTTCCATATTCTACTTGATCCTTCAGATTTAGAATCTCTTCTTTCAACCAATTTTCGTTTTCTTCACATGTTTGTTGCAGCTCTTCATTCTTCTTATTTGATTTTTCCAGATCTTCTTTGAGAAAGATGATTTCTACTTCAAGGCCTTCCTTTTCAAACGGTTGTAGAGGTTCCTCATTCTTCTTACTTGATGCTTCAAGATCTGCTTGCAGAGAGATGATTGCAGCTTCAAGTCCTTCATTCTTCTTGCTTGATTTTTCGAGATCTGCATTTTGATCGTTGATTTCTGCTTCTAGTTCTTTAATTCGATTGGATGCATAAGTATGAAATCTTTGATACTTGTCCACCTGTCCATTCAACATTTCTATTTGATATTTCGTTTGAGATATCATCTCATTGTAGATATAATCTTTCTTATCTGTTTCCTTTTGTTGTTCTTCAACTTTCATCTTGATAGCTTCTTCTAGATCCACAACTTTACTCTCACTATCTTCACTAGAGTTTGCACAACGAAAATCATTCAAATGACCCCAATCACTATCTGATTCATCTTCTTCAATTTCTGCTATACATGTTTTCTGAGATATCTTCTTGTTTCGAGTAGCCTTCTTCTTTTGCTTCTTTGCCATGAGCACTTTCAGATCATGGTCAGAATCTTCTTCATCTTCACTGGACACTTCATCATCATCTTCATTTGCATAAAAAATCTTCCTCTTTTCAAATTGTTTCCCTTTACTATGTTTTTCTTTATAAGGACATTTAGCAGCATAGTGACCAACTTTTCCACACTCAAAACATTTGAAGGGAAGCTTACCTTTGAATCTTCCAGTACCTAGTTGGAGCTTTCTCACAAAATTCGCTTCTTCTTCTTTGGATATATAGCTGGATTCTTTGACAACTTCCTTTTCTTTTCCTCTTGCAGATACCTTAAAAGCAGCTTCTCTGATTTGAGAAGGACCTCCTTGTCTCATTTCAAAAGCAGTCAGAATACCATGTAATTGAACAATATTAAGAGTTTGCAGATCTTGCCTTTCTTCAATAGCTGAAACTTTAGAGTCAAATTTTGAAGTCAAGGATCTTAAGAATTTTTCCACCAGAGTAGTATCGATTATGGTTTCACCCAAATTTCTCATCCGATTTACAATATCATCTAGACGAAGAAAGAAACTGGCAACACTTTCATCACTATGCATCTTCAAATTTTCATATTCAATTCTAAGAGTTTGGAGTTTTGCACTTTTACCTTTGTGTCTCCTTCATAGCTTAGAATGATTTTGTCCCATATTTATTTTGCTGAATGTAGCTGCATCACTTTAGCAAATTCTGATTCAGACATGCTTCCTAACAAGACATTCACTACTTTGGCATTGATTTCATACTTCTTCCTTTCTGCTGCATCAGTAGGAATACTTGCTGGGTATTGATAACCTTCTTCCATGATTGCCCATACATCTGCACCAAGACTTTGCAGATATGCTTTTGTTCGTACCTTCCAGAATATCAGATTGCTTCCATTGAATAGAGGTGGCTTTATAGACATCACTCCTTCTTGACTTCCCATTGCGACGGATCTCCTTCAAGCGATCGAGCTTCTGCAGAAGGACCTGCTCTGATACCAATTGTTGGGAAAAATACTGAGAGGGGTGGGGGGGGGTGAATCAGTATTTAGGGCAAACTAAAAATTTTTACTTTTTCATGCTCTAAAACCCATACGCTACTTTGCTGAAGCCAACTGGCGTATACACGCAGATATCCTTCATAAAACTCGCGTATACACAGAGATATAATTATGCCATTAGTTCTTTACTTATATCATTCCATCATTCATTCATTAGATGTTCTATAAACAGTAAACATGTGCAGTAAGAACAGAATAAACCATCACACAAAGCATCACACATGAACACCAGGATTTTTAGGTGGAAACCCAAGTCGGGAGAAAACCACCGCTGCCGTTGCTCAGCCTTCAATATTTTATTATAGATAAAACATCTTACAACATATGTGCTGGTGCAGACTCCTACCAGCACGCAGGCACCCACCTGCGCTCGTTTACCAGCCTCTCCTGGAAGGGAGCTCCAACCCCCTGACTCGTTTACCAGCCTCTCCTGGAAGGGAGCTACGACCCCCTGATCTCGTTTACCAGCCTCACATGGAAGGGAGCTACGACCCCCTGATCTCGTTTACCAGCCTCACCTGGAAGGGAGCTACGACCCCCTGACTGAAGGCTACAACCCTCAGCACCACCTTGGACCACGTTTCATCAATTTTCACACTGGATCCAACAACTTCAATAGAACAACACTTGCAGGCCACGTTTCATCATATTTTCAGACTGGACCCTTTCCATAATTTTAAGCACAGACATACATCACAAACAAATACATATCAACACAGATCAGATAGCAGAAACACAGCAGAACAGATCAGATATTTCATACCCCTTGCTCCAGCAAACCCTAGTTTGCATACGCGCTTTCCCTTTACTGATGTCGCGTATATACGCGCTTCCGTCCACACAAACCAGCGTATACTTCAGTGTATATTTTATTGCGCATACGCGCTTTTACTTCAGCGAAGCTGCGTATATACACGCTTCCTCCGCGGCGAAGTAGCGTATAGATCTTCAATCATTACAGAGCAGCAGACTTCATCAGATCAGATATTCAGTTCAGATTTACCCTTTTACTTCAGACAGATGTTCGCCTCATCTCAGATCTAAGCCTTCCATAAACAGATCTAGCAGATACAAATACATTCCAGATCTAAATATTTTGCTTCATCATTTCTTCATAGGTGCATCATAGATTCAGATCTATTATCAAACCTTTACACTTTCCATATAGATATACTTCATAGAGAAGTATTCATTTAAGCTCAGACATCTTGCTCCCACCCTCATGATTTGCATAATGAATTTCATCTCTTTATATAGGTTTATCCTTTTTCAATACCATGAGCTTGAAACAATACCATGAGCCAAACACATTACTTCCGATGGTATTCCTGGACGGGGTCAATTAGGCAGATCATTACCCAATACAATGGGTCAATACCATGGTGGTTACCCCTGGTTTTTCACTTTTTGAGCGCTTTTTCCCATACGCGACTTGGCACATTCTTTCCCGCGTGCATACGCGACTTCTTTTAGGCAAATCCGCGTATTCCTAGAGACATACTCTTTTCATCATATATTTAGCACATGCTGAATTCCTTTCTTCATTGCCTTCTGTACTCACTGTAGATACATCAATTTCAGTTCATCAAGACATATTCTATCAAGCACAACTTCATCCAGTAAGTTGCCATTATCTTCATCAAGAGGGTTGCCTTTCAAGGACAACACTCATCATCATATTGCTAACAAACATCATTTACCAAGTCCATCAAGTCAAGAATAACTTCATCAGGTGGATTTCCATCAAGGACAACACATGTCATCAGTCGCATGTCTTCATCTTCATTCAGTGGGTTGCCATCAAGGACAACACTCAGCATCATATTGCCAACAATCTCCCCCTTTGGACTTGATGGCAACCACGATGGTGTTTGGTTACCACAACATTTTTGACACCATTCTTTATCTTCATACAAACACCATGTCACTCTCCCCCTGTTCTCCTCATGTGGAAGAAGCGTTCTGCAGATCTAATATATACTGAAGTGGCCAAGCTCCCCCTCAGTTCATGCTGAATTTTCAAACATGTTTTCTAATGAAGTACATGAATCTATGAAATTCCTATCACCAAAGACTCATACTTACATCAAATATCCAACGAAGTGGTTTTACATAAAAGACTCAAGTACCCAACCAAGTGGGTTTACACATTTCAACTCAGCTACCCAACCAAGTGGGTTTACACATTTGACTCAGCTACCCAACCAAGTGGGTTTACAAATTTGACTCAGCTACCCAACCAAGTGGGTTTACAAATTTTGACAAGTCCTTACATGACTGAAATTTACAATTTTTACATCATGGGTCTCAACTTGACCTTTTCATTAAACTACAAATATAACTTTAAGACCAACACCATAAAGTCCTCAAGAAAGAGAACATATTTCAGAACCATCATAATGCCAACAATGCATTATACTCAGTAAAGCTAATGCTCCCCCTAAAACTGTGCATCCAAGTATCCTTTTCATATGACTAAGGCTCCCCCTTAGTTTGTGCATTCTGAACATTTTCACCAACAAATCATCAAGGCATATTTATCAAAACATTAGACATAGAATTATGAGAACTGGAACACCACCAGAGATACCAAGCAGTATCAGAGATACCAAATAGCACTGCAGCTGTGCTGAAGTGAGCTGACTCCAAACAGAGAAATGTCAGCAATCAGACATACGCGGTTTTCTGTGCATGAACTCGCGTATATACGCGACTGTGTTTCAGGAAACCCGCGTATCCAATACCATCTTATATATTTTAACCAGATCTGGTCCTCTTGTGAGGAAAAAAAAATAGTGTTCAACTTCTTTCTAAGATATTTGAATGCTTCCCTGGAATATAGATAGCTAGAATAGAGTAGTTGTGTCTTCAAGCGTCATCCAATGGTTGTAGCATAAGTACATTAGTCACCAAGCCTTCAGATTCTTTACAGCATCAATACAATCTTTCCAAGAGAGATTATCATACCAGAACAGCATCTTCAAATATGTGTCAATCATCCATGTGGTCCAATATCACCATGATCATGAAGTAACGTATGTAGGCAAAAGATCTCAACCATAGTAACAAACTCTTCATGATCTATTCTTATTTCTGAATCAAACGACATCCAACTCATCCATTTGTGAGCACAAAAGATATTTATCAGCAACCAGGGGTCAAAATATCATAATAATAAACCATGTACCAAGTCATCATCATTTGAGCATGAGTATCACAAAAACCAAGAATTAGCAGTCATATTGCCAACAATGCAATCATTAGTATTCAACCTGCTACTCCCCCTGGACCAGTGCTCCTTCTTGTGCAACCTGAAAACTTTCATCAGCAAGTCGTCAGCAACAATCTCTGCATGGGCTACCCTTCTCTCCGAATTATAGGACTTTCATCTCAACAATGAATACTCTTCATCAACAAGCAAATAGGACTTATCCACAATCTTCAACACAAGACACCATGTATCGATTCCTCATTATTTACAACTGAGGAACTAAGCTGAAATTGAGTCAATAACACAGTTATTAACAGTCAGACTGATGCTTCCCCTGAACCTCTACTCCAGATCTTCAGCTATCATATAAATTATCTTATCATCAATGCATACGCTACTGTGTTTGCTGGAACTCGCGTGTATACGCGAATTTTGTTAATAGAACCCGCGTATGGAAAGTGAAGCATAGAAATTTTTCACATTCCTTCATCTCCTCCTGAACTTGTACTTCCTGTACCTGTCTTCTTCATATCAGATGCTTTGTTAGAAATACATATAACCAGAATAATCAAGTCAATCATGAGAGAAATCATACATTGCTCCCCCTGTGACGATGCATTACTAAATATCATAATGTATCCCACATCATTCCTGCAGTCAATCAGAGAAGTAAGCTTCAGAAGCGGATGACTGCAGTAGGGTCAAAATTCCCTACGTTTCTGATCGGTCCTCCATCTTTTTCCAGATTTGTTTGAACTTTCTATTTGTGTCTTGAAGTTGTCAATTTCTCATATACGGCTAACTGCATTCTTTTTTCTACATATATACCTTGTTACAAGAATAACATCTCATGTGACCGGAGAAATAAGCATAAGAATCATAATGAGTATTTCTAATCTTCCTCCTTTTACAATCAGCTGCTTTATGTCCATACTTGTTACATGAAAAACAATATCCCTTGAAGAAACCAGAGTACCTTTCTATGTAGGAGCTGTTTGATTGAGGCTGAAATGATCTGCTCCTGCAATTTGCTGCAACATGCCCATAATTATGACATTTAAAGCATTCAACTTTATTGACTGATTTCCTTTGAGATTTCATCATTGTTGGTTGACCTTTTGTTTCTTTCAACACTTCAAGTTTTTCATTGACATCCTCTGAATTTTTAGCAATTCCTTGTGAGCTAGATTCTCCTTTAACAGTTTCATGGAAACCAAGACCAAGTTTGATAGTAGGAGACCTTTGATTACTCAGAATATTGTCCAAAATGTTAGTACTATCTTGAAACCTCAAAAGTTTAATCTTTTCTTCTAATTTACCTTTGAGAATGTTTACCTCAACCTCCGAGAGCTTGACATTACTTTGTCCTTGGCATATTCACCCTCCCTTCTTTCATCTTCTACTTGATCCTTCAGATTTAGAATCTCTTCTTTCAACCAATTTTCGTTTTCTTCACATGTTTTTTGCAGCTCTTCATTCTTCTTATTTGATTTTTCCAGATCTTCTTTGAGAGAGATGATTTCTCAGAGGCTATATATGCAACCATAACACTGCATGACAACGTCCAGGGCCCCAAATACTTAGTTCTCTGCCGGTGACCCTAGGATTTGAGCCACCTTTTTAGGCGTAGAACCCAGTGCTTTGCTGAGAACTTCATGAAAAGTTTAGAGATGAGAAAGAACAATAGGAAAATGATATGGGAGGAATCACATAAATAACAAGTCATTTGGACCCCTCCTAGCCATGATAGGCATTTTTTCAAACATGTTACAAACATGAAAGATGCATGTATAAACATAATAATAGAGAAAAGGGGTCTCATAATTATCTAAGAATTGATAATAAGCATTTCTCCTTTACAGCATTAGCTACAATGCAATATATTTTACCATAGATACATTTTGAATTCATTTAAAGTTAAAAAAATGGAGAGAGGCATGCATCATCGCTAATAAAATACATGCTTATAGACAACATAATAACAACCAAAATATGGTGGATACAAAAACTTTATAATCCACATAATAACCAATACATCTTCATAGCAAATACCTAAGGAATGAGTTCTTCATTATCGAATGTAAAAACCAACCGAATATGGGACTTCCACATTCCACCTTACCATAGATTTGCTGATCAAATTCTCTGTTCAGCCAAGCACCCTCATGTCATATTCCAAGCATGAATGTGGGAGTCAAATAGAAAGAACCAAACAGGGCATATCGACGGTAAACTATCTGAACTTCATCAATAGAAATCAAGATTTATCTAGATCCATCCCAGATCAGTAGGCCAACACAATAAACGTGTCATAATCGGCTTTACCATGATCTACACACGATCACTAAACCAACACAAGCATGGATATCACTGAATTATCTTAGCCTGAACCATGAGGAATTTTCCTCTCTCGTAGTATCTTAGGCTTTACTGCAGCCCATGGTCTAAATCAGGGGTCACTAGGCCCTAAATCGACATGTGCTCTCTAGGCTTTACCGTATATCCAAAACTTGGGATACTTAGCCATGATGAAGGGAAAAACACCTCTCAAGAATTATTGTAATACAAACCCGAATAACTAGGCCCTAAACCGAGGCAACCACCTATAGGATTCACCATATATCCTACCTTTTACCAGTCAAGGATTCTTAGGCCTACCTTGGTAACACACTATCTGAATTTACCACAACCCATATTCCAATTCAAGGGTTACTAGGCCATGTGTTATATCAATTCAGAGATCCGCCCCACTCAGATTTGAATCCAACCAATAATCGAGCTAAACCAAAACATGGGAACTCCACAAGACCATGGTTATCATGAAATGGCAAGGCTATAATCAAGAAACTCTCACACCTGAAAAAAAACCCATGCCAAGAAAGAAAAGAATCACATGTAATACCATGCATGTCATATCTAGCAGGGAAAATACACATGCAAATTGATACCTTTGAAGAATCCTGATGTAGCTACTTGATTCTTGCTCCTCCTTTCTTGCTTCCTCATTCCTTCTTTCTTTCCTTTCTTGGTCCAATTCAAAAAATTATACAAGAAACTATAAGTGTCCAAGAGTGAGTGAGAGAGAGTGAAAATAATGATAGAGCTCCAAAAATGCACTCAAAAAGGCTTGAGAAAAAACTTGCCAACTAATCCTCATAAGCCTTTTTATGAATGAGGCCTCTACTTTCTTCATTTTCCATTATTTTACTTCATTTTCCTCCTCATATGCAACCTATGACCCTTCACCTTCCTTTTATCTTATTTTTCAATATTTTCATAAAAAAAAATGTCAATTAATGCCTTATGCCTTTCCAAAGCCTTTGTCATTTCCTTTGCCAATTTACTTTAGCCATAGTAAACCGAAATGAACACCCACTAGTATTTATTGCATAACATTCATCTTAGATTAAGTGTCCCATAAACTGTGGTTATTATTTTTAACTTTATTACATGGATTTTTCACTAGGGCTATTATAGAACCCTCATCCTTGGGGGAACACCATCCTCGGTGTTTAATGACACATATACCCCAGAAAAACTGTTGAAAAGAAAACATAATTCCCATGGATATTTATAACACAACTCGTTGGAGTATTTACACTAAATAACCCATTTAAAAGAAAAAATCATCATGGAAATAATACCATGTATTGGAGCTTTATAACACATATCATTACAATATTTACAATAGTATACACAATTTTCTCAACCAGCAAATAAAATAATACAATGCCCATTTCAGCAACAAGTGAATCTATAGGCTCACACCTCCACCCTCAAAGTAATACCAGGATTCACCTCTTTCCGAGGATGTCCAAAATCCACAAAGCCAAAGTTTCATCCAATGTATAACAGTAAAATCTTGCGGTACCTTGCCCTCACTGAAAGATTACCGGTTCATTACTCCAGGGAATAGTCCCAATGTGCATATAATTTCATATGTCAATGCTAATGGCCAAAAAAATCCATCCCCAACCTTCCATTCTTTGTTACACAGTCCCTCAGGAAATCCCATAATCCCCTTCCATGTAGTCACTCACCATCCATTTTACCCCACATCCCCTATCATGGGAAATCCATCACTTGGTAATACTTTCTCGCATCAGAATATACAAAAACCAAGGCATATACCTTCCTCAAAACCATCATACCATTAAGAGCATGCTTATGGAAATAAATGGACACTATTGGGTATTAGTGTCCCATAATGGCCCTACTCTTGAAGTGCTTTGCCAACATACTGTTGCATGCTCCAATTCCCTTAATTGTTGCTTCTAATGCTTTAAATCAGATTCAACCACCCAACCGAGCATTTGCGTGCTTCCTGTACCGAGCATGTAGCTTCCATTAGATTAAAAAATAAATTAAAATAAATTCATATCATACCCCATTGGTAGCTTGCCAATAAGGTACATTTACAATTCTGTAAACTTCCTATCACACAAGTCAAACTAGTTGTTTGATCAAATCATCATGTATAAACATATCACATCAGGTTAGCTCAAAACAAAAGCATCATAAATTTAAATCATGAATCACATGAAATCATCGTAAACCATAATAATAAATTGGATGTAACCATCATAAGTTAGAATCATACATCACATGCATAATAAAACTGAAACAACATATTGAAACTTATCCTTTTTCGGTCCATACTTCTTCCTTTGTTCTTTTGCACACACCGGATTGGTTTCCACACCCAATAAACAACAGTGCCTTATCTTCAACTATGTATACGTACACATATTATATAACACATACATCCAAGCAAGGCCTACAACACCACACAATACATAAAACTACACATGTGATACAACTCATACACCTACACCCGGTGTACAACACAACATAATAGATACATATACATACAATGTACTACACAAAACAATACATACACATACATCTACTGTATAACCCAGAGAATACACAAGTCCCGATGCCACGACTACACCATGCACATACATAATACCACATGCCTACAAAAAAACATGTATGACATGCATAGAATGCCACATTTATACTAGTACCATATGTGCAACATGTACATAGTACCACCTGTACACAACATTACCTACACAACATCCCATGTAAATGACACCACCTACAAAATGTGTACACAATGCAAAATGTACACTGCACCACCTATACAATGTGTACACAATACCACATGTACACAACACCACATGCATGACATGCACACATCGCCACACACACAACATGTGCACAACACCACTCGCACATAGCACCACATGTACAATGACGTACACAAAATTGCATGCACACAACAACCCATGTATAATCATTCACACAATACCATATTTACATAACACCATATGTGCAACACACACACAACACCATATGTACATAGCACTATATATACCACATTTACATAGCATCATACAAACACAACACTGCATATTCAACATGTGCACAACACCATATGCACACAACAATGCATATCCAACATGCACACAGTATGATATGTACACAAAACCGTATATCCAACATGTACATAGCACATTCTATACCTATCATTCCATATTAAATATACATACAACACCATATATACAACAGACATACAACATCATATGTACACAATACTACATATGTCACATGTACACATCACCATAGGTGCAATTAGTGAATATACAACATTTTCAACATATACACAACAATATGACTACACATCCATAGATCATACACTAACTTCATAAGTAGTTGTGCTTCTAGTGTCTTTCCACTATCCATGCTTATCATAGCATGTTGCAGATCACACTATTTTCACATCGTTGATGTACCCATCGACATTACTTTTCCATAACATAAGCGTAGGCTTAGTAAAAGAATATAATATCAATTCATGACCACATGATACTTACCTCTTAGATCTGTCAACGCTATTATGCCACTTGATTCTTCATAGAAAAGAATATCTTCATGCCATTCACCTACATAAGCAATCATTCATCAACAAGAATGATCCTTGAAAACCTTGCCATACAGTGACATAGATACATACATACAAACATATATAATCCTTAACATAAAACAATCATCATCTTATGAGACAATGTCGTACATACACACATATAAACATATAAACATTAGCATCATGATCCATGATGACCTTGTCAGACACAAAATTCATACATACATACATACATACATACATACATATATATAATCATTAGCATAATTATGATCACAACGCAATTGCTAGATATCTTATGGTCTAAATTAAGAGAACTTCCTTTTTCTATGCACACCATGCACAACATTAAGAACAAGAGTTCCCAACATAGCTAAGGCATATGACACCTCAAATCCATTTTATTTACCTTTTTTGGTTACCTTTCTCATTTATATAGTGCCACCATCCATGTGCTACAATTGAACCAACCAGTCCAAATGATTGCCATATTCTTACCTTCTAGTACGCTTACTCGGGCACCGAGCTTCATTCATGTCTTACATTACCTATCAAGTTCCAATGATCTCTTCCTGATATTTTTCAACTTTCCATTTTCCCAAACAAATCTCCAGGGCACTCAAAACATTAAAGACATGGAGAAGAACAAGAAACAACAAGAAGAAAACCATGAAAAACAATAACAATATGACACTATAACCAAAGTGGCATATCTATGCACTAAACATAAACAAGATAAAAATCAAGTGCAAACAAATCAAGAAAGATGAAAATAAAAAAACTCTCAACAAACACCAAGACTCAATCCCCATGGCTTCCCAGGGAAAGCTCAACTTGGTCCTTTTCAAATATTTCATGGTAGTCTCTTTTTCCATACAATCCCCTCCATCATACTTCCATAAACATATAACCATTTGCGCATAAATAAATGTAACAATAAGATAGTTACCTAACCTTGTTGTGTTAATCATCCTTGTAATTTAACACACACATGTGTGAGTCACATGTTCCAAATATCAAGACAACATATTTATTAATTTGGAATCAATATTTAGCAAGTCTAAAAACCTTGTCATAATTAAAAATCAACTGACAGTCATTATTCATAATACACGAAGCTATAACTATCACCTATTTACACTCAAGTACATATCAACTATCTCAACACATGTGTGTCAGTATAATCATATTAAAACAAAATCATTCTTCATGAAACCTTATATAAGCATGCCCATATCATGAAATTAATCAAACTTCACTTCAAAAAACTATAAATGTACCATGTTAGAAAAATCAACTAGACAATATAATAGGAACCAAACACTCAACACGATATAGATGACATAATCAAAATGTCAAGGAACAATTATACGACATAAGAAAACTCATACCTTAATGTATCTAACAGGAAGTTATCGTGTCTACAAAATCAATCGAGATTAGCACTATATAACTTCAGAACCGATCAAATAAAACCTAAATAATATCATGATATCCATAAAAATAACTAGATAGCATGCTAACATCATAAACTCATAAAAATTGCATTCATGCATAATAATCACATAGGCACATTTTGTTTAGATTAATACAACACAATGTCACAGATAAGTCGAACCATACCTAAATGTCATAACCCTAGCCATCAACCTAGCACAATCCAATTTAGCATGATACATATAACATCAAGATATTAACTTTATAACCCTAATCGTCAAGTTAACTAACATATAACAACAATATGTTAACATATATCATGCTCATCAACAACATATAACATAACTATCGAGCTAACTCCAAGTTAACATATAACATAGTCATCAGGTTAATACCAAGCTTAACTAACCAATGCATGTACATATGATCACACTAGTTAACTAACATCTATCATGTATGTAACCATAAAATCAATAGAATGAAAAGCATACACCTAACCATCATACATATGATTACACTGATCAACTAGAATTTATCACATATGTAACCATAATAATAAAGTGACACACATATAAGTAAGCATAAGGCTTACAACAACCATGAATCACATACCTACATGCCAAACATACAAGCTCGTATGACGATTTTCTCTTAACGAAATTTCATTGTTGCAAATTCACTTTAATGATTTGCATTGCTCGTTTTTTCTTAGCCAACACATTAGCATTATAACATAACAATATCATTACGATGACCTAATTTTATACAATGACCTTATGGACAACAACCTCAATGAAACCAATGCAAACTTGACCATACGCACCACTTGAAATGTATAACCAATCATGAACGACCAATGCATATTCAACATATGACATCACACAATCAAGAATACATGGATAACACCGAAGTGTGACCAATATGTAACCCTAGCATAATCAAGTAATGCATGTAAAATATGTGACAATATAAAAGAAAGCATGCATGAACAATACATAAGCATGAACAACACATAAATTGTCATACACTCATTTTAAACCATTTGGTCCATATCCGTAGGAATAACACTGCATGCTAGTGGCTAGGAGGATATAGACGTAGTAATAACACTAAATACTAGTGGTCAAGGCCCCAGATACTCAGTTGTGTGCCAACGGCTCTGAGATTTGAGCCATCTTTTCAGGCCCAAAATCTAGTTCTCTTCCTAGAACGTAATGAAAATTTCATACATTATACATAAATACAAAATAATGATATGGAAGAAATAACATCAATAAGAACTCATTTGGACCCCTCTTAGCCATGACAAGAATTTTCTCAAACATGTAACAAACGTGAAAGCTATAGGTATAAAAAACATAACAGAGCAAATGGGTCTCATACTTATATGGGAATCACTAAGAAGCATTTATCCCTTACATCATTAGCTACAATAAAACCAATTTGACCATAGATACCTTGTGCATTCATTTACAAGTAAAAACATGGAGAGAGCCATATATCATCACTGATAAAACACATTCTTATAACCAACATAATAAAAATTGAAATTAAATGGATAACACAACAATAGAATCCACATAATAACCAATAAATTTTCATACCAAATACCAAAGGAATGAGCTCTTCATTCTTAAATGTAAAAATAAACCAGAGATGGGACTTCCACATTCCACCCAACCATATATTTTTTGAGCCAAATATAGCTTCATATAATCACCCTCGTGCTATATTCCATGCATGAGTGTGAGACTGAAACTCAATGAACCAATGAGTGCATCCCTACGATAAACCAGCTCACCCTCGTTAGTATAAATTATGCTTTACTGTGATTCATCCTGAATCAGTAGGCCAACACAATATACATTTCATAATCATATTTACCATGATCTACACTCGATCGCGAGGCCAACACAAGAATGGATACCAAAGGATTCTCTCTGCCTAAACCATGATAAATTTTCTTATCTCCTAGTCTCTTAGGATTTACCACAACCCATAGTTTGAATGAGGGGTAATTAGGTAAACCATGAGAAATTTTGTTATCTCCTAGTCTCTTAGGATTTACCACAACCCATAGTTTGAATAAGGGGTAATTAGGCCCTAAACCAAGACATGCTCTCCAGGCTTTACCGTATATCCCAAACCTGGGATTTCTATTCCCGATGGATAGGACATAACCTCTAAGGCCTTACTGGAATCCAAACCAAGATCACTAGGCCTTAAACCAAGGAAACAAAATCTAGGATTTATCGTATATCCCACCATTCACTGGTGGAGCATTCCTAGTCCCACCTAGGAAACACACTTTCCATATTTACCGCAACCCATAGTCTGGTTCAGGAGTTACTAGGCCATGTGTTATATAAATTTAGAGATCCACCCCACTCATCTTCGAATCCATCTGATAATCCAGCTAAAAAAAAACATTAGAACTCCACAACACCATGGTTATCCAAAAATGGAAAGGGTAGAATAAAAAATTGTCACACCTCACAAACACCCATTGCAAGATAGAAAATAACCACATGAAATACCTTGAATGTTAGATCTAGCAAGGAATATACACATGTAAATAAACATCTACCAAGAATCATGTTGTAGATGCTTTATTCCTACTCCTCCTTCAATATTTCCTCCATCTTTCTCCTTTATTTCCTTCCTTGGTCCAATTCCAAAATTCTCCAATAAATTACAAATATCTAAGAGTTAGAGAGAGAGAGAGATAGAGAATAATGAGCGGGATCCAAAAATGAACTACCAAAAACTTGAAAAAAACATTTCCAACTCATCCTCAAAACCCACTTTATTAATCAGACATCTATTTTCTTCATTTTCTATTATTTTCCTTAATTTTCCTCCTCACATGCAACCTGTGAACTTTTACCTTCCTTTTCTCCTATTTTCCATTATTTTCATAAATAAAATGGCAATCAATACCTCATGTCTTTCCAAATCCTTTTCCATTTCCTTTTACAATTTACTTTGGCAATAGTAAACCGAAATGAACATCCACTTGGATGTCATTCTGAACATTCATCTTGGAATAAGTATCCCATTAACCATGTTTATGATTTTTAACTTTATTACATGGAATTTTCAATAGGGCTATTACACATTAATCCAACCATATCACCATGGAGATCCCCTCTACTCTTTTTCAAAATAAATATGACACCTTAATGTGTACATTAACTACTTGGAACTAAATAAGTTAACTATTAAGAACAAGTACCTATTACCTAGCATATAGGACTTGTTCGATGAGGTTAAGGGTGATACTATGTTTTCCAAGATTTATTTACACTTAGGGTACCATCAAGTATGGATCAGAGATGAAGACTTATGAAAACCTACATTTAGGACTCATTATGTGCACTACGAGTTTGTATTCCTACCTTTTGGGGTTAATAATGCCCCAACCACGTTTATGTGCCTTATGAATAGTATATTCGACCATCACATTGAAAATCTCACATTAATTTTCCATGGATGATATCATAATTTACTCAAGAAATATGGAAGAAGATAAAAGACATTTATAGATAATATTGCAAATCCTTTAGGAACACCAATTGTATGACAAGTATAGAAAATTTAAATATTATAAAGATCGAATACAATTTGTGAGACATAATAACTTAAGATGGAATAAGTATATATCTTAAAAATATTAAGACGATTATGTAGTAGCTCAATCCAAAAAATGTTTTCGATATTAAATCCTTTTTGGATTTAGTGAGGTCTTATCGTTATTTTATAGAGTGTTTTTCTATAGTATCTTACCCCATAAACTCTTTACAAAATAAGGGGAGAGATTTTAGATAGACATCAGAGTGCCAAAAAAATTTTGATAAGTTAAGACATCTATTTACTACAACCCTGGTTCTAAGGATTACAGATGCTAAAAATAATTTTTTTGTCTACATAGATGCATGTGAGGAAGGGATAGGAGATTTATTAATGCAAGAATGTTGTGTAGTAGCCTACGATTCCAAAAAATTAAAGGACCATAAAAAATGATATTACATCTATGAATTATAAATAACAACCATATTTCACACTTTAAAGGTATTGTTGTTATGTTTGGAAATAAAATAATTTTAATGACTCATCATAGTAGTTTAACTAACATTTTTAGACTACCAACCCTTAATCCTCGATAAGCTAGAATGAATTATTTCTTAAGAAATTTTGACTTTGATATAAAACATTTGAAAGGTAAGGAAAATTGGGTGGCAGATGCCCTAAGTGAGAATTTGAACTATATTTATGTTATTTCATTGGGTCAAATAAATTTGATTCTACTAATCATATTAATGATGTAGCCCAAAGAGACCCATACTATTAATTTTTATGGCAATAAATGAAGCAACAAGGAAACTGAAAAAAAATTGGGATATGACGATAATGAGAATAATTTGGTGATTTATAGGAACATAATTTATGTCCCAAACTAGGAAGATTTAAAGAAACTAATTTTAGATCTATATCATAGAAGCACCTATGTTTCCCACCCCGGTTACCAAAAATTAATTACTTCTCTAAGAAAATATTATTTTTTCTTGTTATGAAGACGAAAGTGGAAGAATATCTAACAAGGTATCTTGAATGTCAACAAGTAAAAGCTGAACACAAACATATTGTAGGTTTACTTCAGTCAGTACCCATTCTTGAGTGCAAATGATAAATTATTGCATTGGATATTATTACGGGCTTACCTAACTCAAATAGAAAAAAATGATTCCATAATTATTGTTTTTGAAAAATCAAGTAACTCAATACATTTTGTTCCTGTGCAGTCCACTTAAAAAATTATTCAAATTACAGATTTATTTATGAGAGAAACTTTATATTTACATGGTGTACCTAAAATATTAATCTCTGATAGAGATGTGAAGTTGACTTCTACCTTTTAGAAGGCTCTCTTTATAGGTCTATGAACTTATACACAACTCAGTACTACCTACCATCCACAGACGGATGGAAAAACTAAACGAGTGAAGCAAGTGATAAAAGATATGTTAAGGATGTACCTCATGCACCAACCAACCAAATCGGAAGAATATATTCACCTAGTGGAATTTTGATACAACAAAAAATTATTCTGCCTCCATAAGAATGATCCCATTTGAAATATTCTATGGAAAAAGGTGTGAGACACCTATTAATTGCACTAACCCTAAAGATAAACTAATATTGGCAACAAACATGTTAAAACATATGGAACACACTGTGAAAAAAGTACGAATGAATTTAATAGCTGCTAAATACTGACAAAAGACTTATACAGACAAAAAATGAACCTACTGGTAATTTCAAGTGGGATATCACATGTATGTAAGGTTAAAACCAAATAATATTACTTTAAGGTGGGGAAGTTTTTCGAAACTAGCCCCTCGATTCTATCGACCTTTCAAAATACTTGCTTGAATCACACATTTTGCCTATCAATTGAATTTTCCTAGCCATATGTGTATACATAATGTATTCTATGTTTCGTTGTGAAAGAATTATATATATGATCATAAGAGAATTATTAATTAGCACGATGTATAAGTAAACAATAAATGGAATAATTTTATATGTGTGTTACTTAAATGATGATTAATGGAGAACCAGTGATTTTTTTAATAATTGTGGATGTAGGTCAAGCAACAAAGAGAGTTCCTAGTCTAGACTCTATGTATTATTGACGAAAGATAAATAATGATACAAAAATGAGCTATCACCCAAGTTAAAGTGGAGTGGAATAACTACATCCCAAAAGAGAAGGATAAAAAATTCATACACAAGGAATATCTCATCTTGTTCTAAGGGTCGGGAAAACACTAGGTACGATGTATCATTCAAAGGGGTAATGATGTAACACCTCCCTAGTGAACTTATAAATATTATAATTACTTTTTTTAAGTTATTGTAAGACAGTGGGCCGTGTTGAAGGCCTGGTATAATTAGGTGATAGACATAATTTTTTATGTTTTTAAATTTCTATTTTAAAAAAATTCTATTGTAAGCCAAGAAAATTATGGTGGGAAAATGCTAAACATGAGTTTCACATTCTAGATAGTTGGAAGGGAATTAATCCTATCCATATACATAAATTATCTCAATTAGGGAAAAGGGAGGAAAGAGGGGAGAGAGGAAAAACCTGAGTAAAACTTGTTTTCTTGGAGCTTGGTTGGGGGAGGGCGAAGAGAAGAGAATGAATTTGTTAAGCTGGATACCCTTAAACAAGACGTCGTTGAGGGAGGTAGGACACTTTTAAGTAAGGAAATATAAAGTTGGTTGGCTAATGGAATTCCAAACTAAATGGTTTGTGCTCATATTTAAAAACACTATGTTGGACCTGGTGGGGTCTAAGAATGTTCTTTGTTGAAGTTGGTATGTTATATGTCCTTAAAGTTGTACTAGATGTTAAATTCACTCAAGGGGAGTTTTTGTATAGATTACTAGTTCTCATTGGTACAATGGAACATCCTTCCCCTTGTTAATTTTATGTCTCACTTAGACATTAGAAACATATAAGTAGTATGGATGTGCTTTTATGTTGAGATACTAATCTCATTGTAAGTTAGGTGTCAATTCATTTAATTGTCTTGCCTGCTAGGTGTCGTAGACAATTTAGTTTTACTTCAGTTTTAGTCAAGTTCTACTCCAATCATTTATTATTGATGTTTAAAATGTAATCTATTTAACTATATTTCAATATTGAGAAGGGAAATATCGTCTCCCTTTTTTCGCTCTCATTCTTTGTCATGGTATCAGAGCTTAGCCCGTGTAAGACTCCTTGAGAGAAACATAGATCGAAGCTACTTTGTGTAAGACTGTCAAGAAACAATGTGAGCACAAGGTGACTGTGAGGTGAGTGAAAAATGAATGTGAGATCCAAAGGAATATTGTTGAGGTGTAGAGGTCCAAAGGAAAAATAATAACAAAGAACTAGCAGAGGAGAATCCAATGAGATTTGAGTGATTTATTTTTATTTTCAAGTTTTTTTTATCAACGTTCTTTTTGAAGGAAAAAGCGTGCCAATCAGCCATCAACGTGGGTGTGAGCTTGTTGAAGAGAGAAAAAATTGAAGAAATAATGGCTTCTTCTAGTTCTTTGCCACAAACCCCAAATCTGCTTGACAAAAATTATGAGTTTTGGAGTTTAAGATGAAGACTTTTCTCCAAGCCCAAGAGTGTTGGGATACACTTCATATTGCCTATGTATAATCAACCCAAGAAGCATGGCGACCATGACCAATAATCAGAGTAATGTTTCTCTTGAACTGAAAAAGAAGGAGAACAGAGCCAAATGTTGGATACAAAACTCAGTCGATGACTCTATCTTTGACAAGATAATCGGTGCATCAACAACAAAAGAAGCTTGGGATATTTTGAAAGTTGCATATCAAGGAAATGATACATGAAGACAGTTAAATTGCAAACATTGTGAGCATAGTTTGAAACCCTAAAGATGATTGACATGGAGAATGTGGATCAGTTCATTACCAAATTCATGGGATTAGTCAATCAGATCAAAATCATTGGCGAAACCATTACAGATCATAAAATTGTTGAAAAAGTCCTTTGAAGCCTACCCAAGAAATATGATATGATTATAACAACCATTTTGGAATCCAAAGATTTTACAACCTTCTCTGTAGAAGAGTTTACTAGATCACTTTTGGCACACAAAACAAGACTCAAGCTCACAGGAAAACTCCATAGAACAAGCTATCAAAACAAAAATATCATTTGGCCTTGGCAAAGATAGAGGATATAGAGGTGACAGAAAGCAAGGTAGAGGCCAATGTAGTGGCATATCAGATCATCATCATGCAACAAAGTAGTGTAGGCCTCCACAAAACTGACCCAAAGTGGTAGATCATGGAACTGATCGAGCGTTAAATTTTATTACTGTAAGAATTTTTTCCACTGCGAACAAGAATATAGAAAGAGAAAATGAGATCACCAAAGAGGCATTATCAATCTCTACAACAATGAAGGATAATCCTCAAATACCATGTTTCTTTCATGCCATATTTCGGAAGAGAAACATAGTGAAGACCTTTGGTTGCTAGACAGTGGATGCAACAATCACATGATAGGAAACAAGAATTTTCTTTCTTCTCTTGATGCTTCCATAACATCAGAGATTACACTTGGAGATTGTAAAAGTATTAAAGCTGAAGGAAAAGGTACTGTACCTATTCTTACTAAATAGAATTAGAACAAATGCATCCCTGATGTTTACTATGTTCCTCAGCTGAAACGTAATCTCATTAGTGTAGGAAAACTAATGGAAAATGGCTACGATGTATTATTTCAAAACAACACATTCTATATATATGACAAAGATCCCCATAAAATATTTATAGAAAAAAGTTGGAAAGAACAAGAATAGGATGTTTCCATTGACTCTTAGAAGCAATATTAATTCCACAATATATCAAGAATAGATCAGACTCATTTAGGGCCTTCTAGGTATGGCCACATCCTAATCAAAAGCCTAAGTCTACATCAAAAGAATTCTATAGTCATTGGTCTACCTACTATGAGTGAAAAACACTGTAAGTGTGAAATTTGTGTACTATCCAAGCATCAAAGAGATAACTTTCCCACATCACCCTTGAGGGCGAAAGAGACTTTAGCACTTGTCCGTACAAATATATGTGGCCCAATGCAGACATAGTCCATTGGTGGTAGTTTCAACTTTCTTCCATTTGTTGATGAGTTTAGCAGGAAGATATGGGTGTACCTTTTAAAAAATAAATCAAATACTTCCTCTAGATTTAAAGAGTTCAAGGTAGAAGTAGAAAAATAGAGTCGAAAACTCTTGAAAGTAGCTATACCAGATAGAGGAGTAGAATACATCTCCAATGAATTTGAAACAATTTTTTGACAACAAGGAATCATAACGCAGAACAATACAAGATACATTCCACATCATAATGAAGTAACAGAAAGAAAAAATCAGTCGATCATGAACATGGTGAGATGTATGCTTCGTGAGAGGAAGTTGTCAAATAACTATTTGGACGAAGCAATGTTGACGGTAGTGTATGTACTCAACAAATTGCCAACAACCAGTCTTCAAGATACAGTATCCCAAGAAGCATGGGATGATAACAAGGTAAATGTATCACATTTTATAATTTTTGGATCAATAGTTTTTTCACATGTTCTTGAGAAACTAAGAAAAAAGCTTGATGATAAGAGTGAAATATGCTTATTTGTAGGTTATAGTGAGCATTCAAAAGGCTACAGACTTTACATTCCTATTACCAAAAAGTTTATTTTAAGCTAAGATGTCAAAATTTTCGAAAATAAATCTTTGTTTGATCTTGTAGATGAAACTTCAAATCAGTTTGTTTATCCACCATAGTCACCAAGATTTTAGGTTCAAGAATATCCAAACCATTATGAAAAAAGTGCATCATCAAGCATTGATTCAACTAGTGATCAAACATCTTCAAAAGAGGGATAGAAAACAATAAGTATTAGAGAGATATATGAATAGAAGCATGAATTTGACCAACAGAATATGTTTGCATTTCTTTCAACTCAATCGACCCATTTTGAAGAAGAATTTCAAGAAAAGCATTGGGTTTATGCAATGAACCAAGAAATTTCTGCCATAAATAAAAACCAAACTTGGGAATTAATTGATCTCCTAAGAGGAAAAACAAGAATTGGTGTAAAATTGGTATATAAGACCAAGCTAAATGAAAAATTAAAAATTCAGAAACATAAGGCAAGGTTGGTTGCCAAAGGATTCTCAAATCAAATATGGTCAAACATTTTCTCCAGTAGCAAGGTTAGACACTGTTAGAACCATTTTGTCGACAATAGCTCAACACAAATGGAAAGTCTATCAGCTAGATGTAAAATCTGCGTTCATAAATGGTATATTACAGGAAGAGTTTTACGTAGAGCATCCTCCTCATTTTGAAGTGCCAGGATAGGTTTTATAAAGTATATAGATTGAAGAAATCTTTATATGGTTTGAAACAAGCTCCAAGAGCTTGGTACAGTTGCATCGACACCCATCTCCTCAAAATTGGTTTTTCCATAAGCAACCATGAACCCTCTTTGTATACCCAATATCTTGATGGTAAAATTCTTATTATATGCCTTTATGTAGATGATCTTATTTACACAAGAAATATGATGTTATAAGACTTCGAATAATCAATGCAAGAAGAGTTTGATATGATAGATCTAGGAGTCATGAAGTTTTTTTTTAGGCATTGAAATTCAGTAATCTGCTAATGTAATTTTTGTTCGTCAACAAAAATATGCCATTGACATTATCCAAAAGTTCAGAATGAATAATTCAAAATTAGCTAATACTCCAATTTCTCAAGGCACCAAACTAAGCAAAGAAGATGCAACACCACCTGTTGATTCTACATTGTATAAAATTTTAGTTGGTAGTTTGTTGTATCTCACTATAACTAGACCTGATATTATGTTTGCAACAAGTTTTGTCTCCAAGTTTATGCAGTCACCAAATATTACTCATTGGAAAGTTGCAAGAAGGGTGTTAAGGTATATTTTAGGGACCATAGACTATGGTTTGTTTTATACACATTCTGAAAATTGTTCACTTACATTTTACAGACAACGAATATGCAGGGAGTTTAGATGATCGCAAAAGTACCTCAGTGTATCTTTTTCATCTTTGAACCAATCTGATTTCATGGGGCTCCAAGAAGTAGTCAATAATTTCAATATCTTTTGCAGAGGCCGAATATATAGTAGCAAATTTAGCAGCTTGTCAAACAGTGTGGTTGAGAAGATTATTGAAAGATATTTCAAATATTTAGAAGGAGCTGACTCCAATTTACCTTGATAACAACTCAACAATATTTGTTACACAGTAATTTGTCACCGTCCTTGCAATCCCCATCTCGCCCATTGGAGGGTCATTTCTATGACCAATAAGTAGTCTCATGTGTTGCAAATACCATCATTGCATCCCTTGCCATGATGACAACTTTCCTTTTGTTGATCATTTCTTGAGAAGACCCCTAAAAACACCTATTTTTGCCTTGGCACTGGTAGCCCGTTATGTCCTCGCACCAATGAGAAAAATTAACACTGAGCCCGTGCTAGTTGGCATTATGTCCCAGTTAAGCACCTGCGCCAATCTTCTTATGGAAATTTTTTTTTAAAAAGAGGCGAAGTTTCGATTACAACAACTTCGTGAATGAGTCATGAGGAGTGGTTTCGACTGAATAACCACAGCCTTCCTTCTTTGTCCTCTTGTTTCCACCTTATGTGGAACCTCCCAAGGGATAAGGCCTCCCTTCCACTAGTGTAGGGATCCCAACCTCCTCCTCTCATCTATAAATATAGCCATCTTCCATTGATGAAGGGGCTGAATGGTTGAGCAAAGTAGTCTTAGTAGCCTGAATAGAGTTGAATCAATTGTAAGGAGATTATCGTCAGACAGCTGAAGAGAGAGAGACTTGTCCTTTTCCCGATGAGATTTACCAAGACGTACTCCTCTGTCGACCCACTGAAGGAAGATCCAACGTCAGAGCTCAAGTTGTATCTTTATTTTTTTTGTTTAATAATAAACAATTTTGATTATGGTTCCACTCAGATGTTCATGTTTCATGTTATGAGTTGTATCTTCTCTGACTGATACATAATTTCAGGTATTAGGTTTTAAACTTGTGTGTTTGTTGTTTCTTCTTGTATGTGCAGGTGTTCGATCGCATCGAGCGGGAGAATTTTGATCTACCAAAACAAGGGACGGAAGTGCCATCTTCTCTGCAAACGACAACAGCATAGGAATTAAGGTAGGCCTCTTGTTGCATCTTGGTCTTTTGCAATTAGGAACTTGCGTCTTAGCGTGACTCAGTTGTTGCTAGACCCAATCTAGGCTTGTAGGGATCGCCTCTGTCCGCAGGGCAGATTTACCTCTCCCAAAAAATGGAAACTCCGCTAGGGAGACATTGATTCGAGTTTGTCTCATCTTTTCGGTTGATTTTGGTCTTTCCCTGCTTGATCCACTCTTGTGGTTTGCTCTTTTTCAGTGTTAAACTTTTCTTTAGCCTCATCATCCCTGATCTGCTTCTTGATTTCTCCTTTTTATATTTTCCATTAGTAAACTCGATTGGCTCGGTTTTTTCCCTGACAGTTTCACCAGCTGGCACATGTTGCCATTTTATCACCCACACCAATCCTGTTCTAGCGCTAGTTGCAGCGTGACAGTTGCACCAATTCTGTAAGGTGCTAGGGTTTGCTTCTTTTTGAGCTTTTTGAGCTTGGTATATGGTTTTGGTGTCACTTTTTTGACTGCCTGAGTGTTCTCGAGCCTTGTTTGACTAATTGAGACCTTCATCCTATAGTTGTTTACCTTTTTCTATCGATTTTACTTTCTAGCCCTAGAGCATCTAGGTGCTATAGTGCGTCGAGCCTCTCGTGGGAGTTTTTGGTCTTCATTTGATCAGTCAACTTAAGTATTGCTTCTTTCCATTCGTTTGGTAGTTCTTCATCGTTTTGTGGCGTTATTTGAGTGGTTGGTTTCTTCTTCATTCGAATTCTGCTTTCTCTCATTTTGGGCCTAGATTACACGGTTCATTTGAGTCTTTGGGATTCTTTTCGATTTGAGGGACTTCTTTATCAATTTGACATCTGATTGTGTGTTTGGCATTGAGTGAAACTTGCTTGTATTTTCTCTTTTTCTATCACTTCTCAAATTTGTCTTTTCATTAGTTTTCAATTTTTTTAGTGCATTTTTCTCTTAAGCATTGAAAATACGAAAAATCTCTTCTGCTCCGGATTAGTTAATGTAGATTGAATCTTTTCTATGTTTTAGTGATTTGTAGCTCTAAAATAAAAGCTTCTAGCTTTCATTAGCGTGCATTAGAGACACTAGTGGTTGTTTTGCAATCATTTTGTTATTGTGTGAAAAGCTCTCAACCTTCCTGTATTTAGGTATTCATCGAAAAGTATGATACATTGTGGCATGTAGTGTGCATTTAGGAGTTTTTGAGACATAACATTCGGTACGGCCTGGAAATTGAAACATACTTGAAGATCAACATTAAAATCTTTTCAATTTACCTGAAGACAACATTAAAACATTAACGAAATATTTAGAGGTCTAGGCTAGTGACATGTTCTGGCGTCGTTAAACCAAGTAGCTGCTGTTCGCCTCTTGGCTTTAGATAGCACTAGTACGGACTTGTGCTCCACATACCATCGCGTATATAAAGGGAGACCCCACTACATTGCTATCCTCTATTCGTAGGAAGCCGAGTCTGCCGCCTTATACCCGTGATACACCAGACACATCATTTGCGGAGATTTCCTACGTGTATGTCAAGTCCTTGGTTGATTTCTCTTTTATTTTGAAACCAAGGTGTATATTGCAGTTCATGGATATCTGGTACACCCTTTGGCTAGATTACCCGAGTAGTCATTTTGATATTTTCTGACTCTGTAAATTTGAAAGGATCATAAAGAACTTTTCCTTTCATGCTTGTTTCGAAACTAAAAGAGATAGTGTCACCTTCCATCCGTTTCTCGACTCTTAAAACATGAAATGGTGAAGTTTCTAAGTTTCAATATGGTAAAATAAATCACCTGCGATCATGTGCGCTGTTACAATTTTCTTGTTGGCCATTTGATTGTGTGCCTTGAGTTTTTAGCCCATGTGTTGTGTTTGATCTTTTCTTCATGTCATTACTGTCATAGTGGCGGAACCCTCAGTTTCGTCTACTGGTAGTCCGTATACAGACGATTCATCAGAGGTCTCTCAATCCTCTGCTAAACCTCAGCAGCCCATTGTCTCCGAGTTTCCCGATGAGGGATCGGTTCTATCTGAGCTTCCCTTTGGGGGACCAATTAAGTTCAATTGGCCCTTGCCCAATGCTTGGTTTGGATTTGGAGTAGGGGAGTATTTCCCTCCTCTTACTTTGGGTTCTCCCTTTATGGCTACTATTATTCCTCCTAGTACTCGTTGTCTTCTAGTAGATCTAGCGACAGGTTCATATATGGGCTCATCCACCCATTATCCTAGTGAGGAAATCCCCATGTCTGGTGAAGATTACCAGTTGTTCCTAGAAGACAACCCCAAGTTATCTGTCATGTCTTCGCCCAGTCCTTCGCTTCCAGTGGGGTATAGATCTTTAAGTCAGATTATGACTGTTGTCGCCTCTATGGGGATATCAACTCCTTCTACGAGGACAATTATTCCTTCATTGGGGATGTCTCTTAGGACACCCATCACATCATCCCCTCAGGTAACTTCAGTACCTATCAGGCCCACTGTCTGTGTGGCCGCATCTACACCCGCTGTTACCACTCAGTCTGTAAGGACTGCATCGCTTTCCGAAGACATCTACATAGCATTTTTTTATGCCGGAGAACATTTCTCATGAAGAGTATCGATTGTCTCTACATCAATCGAACCCCGAGGTCGGTCCATCCTCCCAAGATCCCAACCGTCCGTATTTTTCGCATTATGCCCAGGATGGTACACCCATTTACATTTTTCCATATCAATACAATGAGCAGGGAAACCCTTTACATTTACCCACACCAGAGGCTTATCTTCATGGTCAAGGTTTTCCGTCTAACCAGGCTGGGCAGTCTTATAACCTACAAGGACAACCCTTTTAGGGCCAACCTTCGGGCCAGCCTGGTTATCTTTATGACCCGCAATAACAGCCCTTACAAGGCCAACCTTCGGGCCAGTAGGGGTTGTTATACGGTCCGCAAGGACAGTCCTACAACCCTTCAGGTCAACCTATGCAGTCTCACCCTGTGGTCCAACCAGGGCAACCTCAAGAACCCACAGGTCAACCAGGGTCCCAACCTGTGCCGTTGTATGGTATTGGGGGGAAAATCCAACCTTCTCAACCTATGCAACCTTAATATCCTATTGGTCTGAATGTTGCACAGCCAGGATCATTTTATGGTCCTGTTGCAGGTCAAACCGGTTATGAGGCACAACCTGGCCCCATTCCACCACCAGGCCAACCGGTCCATCCGGCACAGCCTGGTGTCCCAAATAATCCAGGTCAACCTATACAACCTATGCAACCTATCTACCCAGGTCAACCTATTCAACTAGGGTAGCCTGTTCAGCCAGGTCAACCTGTCCAACCAGGCCAAACTGTACAACTTGTGCAACCTGTTTACCCAGGTCAACCTGTTCAACCAGGGCAGCTTGTTCAGCCAGGTCAACCTATCCAACCAAGCCAGCCTGTACATCTTGTCAACCTTGCTCAATAGCCAATTTATTTGATGCCGCAACCGAATCAACCGGTGCGCCCTACTTATCGGGCTTAGCAGGGCCCCACCTATTAGCAGCCCGCTCAACCCCAAGGCGGTTACTATCCTCAAGGTCAATCTCAACCGAATTACAACCCGCCCCAAGGTTCTAATTATCACCCTCAACAACCCGCCTATACCTATACTCAGCAGCCGAATCCATATACTGCTCAAACGGGGCCGACATATAATCAGGGTCCATACTCTGGTTATCAACCCTTGTACATTGGTTACCAACAACCGTATCAGACTGGTTATACACCCCATACCCCCTATGGTCAGAATCCCTCGGGACAAAACTCATGGGGGAAAGGATATGCTCAACCAGCGTGGAGTACAGGTACAGGTCGTTATCAAGGGCCTGGCATGCCTTTCAATCTGTAGTTGCCGTTCTTGGCCACCTTGGAATTACCAGATGTTTCTAAATTAACCAATGATCTGATTCTTCACAATCCTTGTTGGCCTCTGGTTCTGACCAAGGTGCCCGGCGACTTCCCTAAGTTTGAAGGTAAAGCTGGAGAGGACCCCCAAGCTCATGTAATGACCTATCATCTGTGGTGTTCATCTAACTCTTAGGTGGATGATTCAATTCGTCTACATCTCTTCCAATGTACTCTCACCAATGCTGCCGCTAAGTGGCATATTGAATTACCTCGCAGCCATTTTTCAAGATTTCAATACGTTATCCATGGCTTTTCTAATGCACTTCCAGTTACCGGTTCGTTATGAAACCAGGACGCATCTCCTGACTTCTTTGAAGCAGGATAAAGCCACCCATATATCTGATCATATTCATGAGTGGCGACGTCGTCGTAGATTGATCAAGTTTGATATACCTGATCAGCTACTAACTCATTGGTTCACCACCTCCTTCTTTAAAAAAATCACTCAAGATATTGCTATGGGGGCATGTGTGACTGAAGAACAAGCCATCGCACATTACGAGTACCTTGATCTGGTGTACTCTCAGTCTGGCATGATTTATGATATTTTGACTGATGCTCCGCGGCTAGGAACATCTAAGGCACCACCTACCTCAGCGGTGGGTGGTGTCATTGGTTCTGTTTCTCAAAATTCTCGAAAATCCTCTAATGGGAAGCAGAGTTCCAGTTCTTCGAACAATTCTGCTCTTCCCGCCCCTCTGGATTTTGGTAAAACTGTGGAGGTCAACGCTGTTCAGGCTAATCCTACAGAAAAGGCCTCTAAAGGAAAGAAGAAGGGCAAAGGAAAATCCAAACCCGATGCCCCGAAACCAGAGTCTTCTAAACCTCGTACTGATGACGGTTCCCAATGTAAACCGAAGTACCCTTGCCTTATCTATGAAGGAGACCATTATACTAAATATTGTCATCGATGATCTGAAGTTAGTCAACTTCTGAAAGGCTCCAAAGGAACTCCAACAGTTCTCAAAGAACCGTTCCCGTCTCAGCAAACCTAGATGCTTGAGCAGCCTTCACCATCTGTACCATTTGGGTCCCAGGTGTTTATGATGAATGGTGCTGCACCTGTCTCGATTGATACGCGTTTGAAGGATTATGCCGGATCGCGTCAAGCAGCTAGAAAAGAAGTTGTGGATGGCCCACCTCCCCCACCTGTCTCCGGTCCTTTGGAAATTGAGAAGCCCAGTGCTGAACCTATTGTGAGGCCACCTTCTAAAGGTGTTCTGCGAAGATCTTCCTATAATCCAAATGCCCATGCCGCTCAACACTACAGTATTTTTGAGGATTTGGCACAGGCGCCTTCTGCCATGTCTGCATTGGAAGTGCTTCAAAGTTTCCCATCACAACGGAAAGCTCTATTGTCTGCAATCGGTGGAATCGATCTTGTCGATTCTAATCTTCTCACCTTTCACCTAGAAAATTTTGTCCTCCGACTTCCACATCAGATTGCTCTTGTTATACAAGTTCGGATCAACGGCCTCAGCATCCATAGAGCCATTGTGGATGAAGGTGCTTCCACCTGTTTTATGTCATCTTCCTGCTGCAAGGCCATTGGCTCTCTAGCTCTTTCATCGTCTCCCAATGCTCTAGAGGAATTTGATGATCAGGAATCAAAACCCCTGGGTGCTCTCAAGAGTTTTCCGATCACGTTGCAGGGGAAGACAGTCAACGTAGAAGTAGAAGTGGTTGACGCCAAGATTAACTACACTATTCTTCTCAGTCGTAGTTGGACTCACACCATGTTATGCGTGCCGTCCACCCTCTTCCGGCTTTTGAAGTTCCCTCATGAGGGAAAATTTTTTACTATGGAACAATTGTCTTTCTTCACCTTATCCTCTGAGAACAATGTTTCTTATGTGGATCAGATCCCCAATCCCCCCGACAGTGTAGGACCCGGTCTCTTCAAGGACCCTACCCTCATGGGTATTTTTCCCGCGCCACCACCGCACATTGTTCAAGTTAATATGGTCTCTAGGTCTCACAACCCTTGGATCACCCCTTTTCCTGAACAGGTGACCTTGTTTGGAGAATAAATGCCGCTAAATCTAGTTGAGATTAATTATTGCGAAATTGTCACTCCATCTGATCCTCCTCCTGAACATGCTCCTTCGAGCATGGCTCTGGATATATATTCTCAATCCCCTTGGCTCGGTTATGTAGATTCACCCGACCCTTCAAGAGAATTTTTCCCTTCCGATGAAGCTATTGTTGAAACCATGTCTCTTGAAGATCTACCATGGAGCGATGGACATCATCGTTCCTCGTTAATGCCCGGCCTGGGGGTAATGTCTGATTGTCTAGAGCGATTCGCATCTCAGGTTCCCACCCCACCTCTTCAAACATCGATACTGACTCATGAGGTCCTTTCGAAGGGAAACTTAAGTAATATAACTCAAACCATGTTGATCGACATCTCCGTCAAACCAGGGGTAGTCGAGAATATTCATGTGGGAGTGAATTGTTCTCCTGAAGAGATACAAGTTTATACATATCTTTTTCATGATTTAAGAGATGTTTTCAGATCGTCCTATGAAGAGATGCCTGGGATTTCTCCCAGCATATTCGTGGACGAGATTCCTACCTATCTAGGTGGGAAACCTGTGCGTCAACGCCTATGCCCAGTGCATCCCCGAAAAGCTGTAGCTATAAAGGCAGAAGTTGAAAAACTTCTTAACGTAGGATTTATCTATCCAATTCCCCTCACAAAATGGGTTTCAAATATTGTCCCTGTAGATAAGAAACAGGGCACTATAAGAGTCTGTGTTGATTACCGAGACATCAATCAGGCGTGTCCTAAGGACAATTACCGCACTCCTTTTATAGATCAAATCATTGACGAATGCACGGGGAGTGAGATTTATTCCATTATGGACGGCTTTTCTGAGTACAATCAAATCAATATTTTACCCGCTGATCAACACAAGACGACCTTTATCTATCCGTGGGGTACCTTTGCTTACAAAAAGCTCCCGTTCGATTTAAAAAATGCTGGGGCCACCTTCCAGCATGCTATGTCTTATGCTTTCCATGAAATACGATATATTGTTCAACCGTATCTGGACGATTTTCCGGTCCATTCAGCTTGGTGTGAGGACCATCCTGAACACCTCCGCTAGTTTTTCCTCTGTTGTAGACACTATAATATTAGACTGAATCCTCATAAGTGCGTCTTCTGCGTAGATTCTGGCCATATTTCTGGATTCATCCTCTCAAAATATGGGATTCGCCTTGACCCCCTCAAGTTCGAGGCCATCATTAACCTCCCATCCCCTTCCTCGTTACATCAACTACAAAGTCTGCAGGGGAAAGCTAACTTCTAACGACGCTTCATTCCAAATTATGCAGAAGTGGCAAAGGGCTTTATGCATCTTTTGAAACAGGACATTCCCTTCCATTCAGACGAGATTGCCCAGCAATATTTTGATAAGCTTAAAACGTTGCTCGTAAACACTCCGCTGATACGTTCTCCTAACTATCATCACGATTTCACCCTTTATTTGGCCGCTGCATTTAGCACGATAGCTATGGTATTAGTACAGGATGACGACGATGGAAATGAACACATAGTTTATTATCTATCTCTAAATATTCTCGACACGGAAATGCTCATGTCGAGAAGTTGGCACTCGTTGCGGTTCAGGATGTTCAACAATTCCGCCACTACATCATGTTGCGTACCATAACCATGATTTCAGACTGCAACCCCATGACGTATATCTTGTCTCAACAATTGCTGTGGGGAAAGTACTCCAAGTGGATTGTAATACTTTAGGAGTTCGATTTAGAGTTCACCACTGCTAAGTCGACGAAATCATTAGTTTTCACTGATCTGATTTACTCTCTCCCGACAGACTCTGTCCCATTGAAATTCGAGGATCAATCCTGGATGACACGCTCTTTTTTATCAGCACTCGTGACCCATGGTATGATGACATTATCGTGTATCTTCAAACATCCACATTCCAGTTTGCATTGACAAAGGATGCTCGACTTCAGATTCGGCATCAATCTCAAACATACCACATTGTAGGAGATACCCTGTATCGTGTTGGAGTCGATTCCGTGCTTCGTCAGTGCTTGACCCTGGAAGAGGCTGAAAGAGTCTTGAATGACTATCACAGTGGCGCCTGTGGCGGTCACATGTCTGGATATTCCACCGCCAAGAAGATTCCGTGTGTGGGTTACTTTTGGCCCTCTATATTCAAATATTGTATCATTGCAGTCCGCAAATGTCATGCGTGCCAGGTTTTTCAGCGCAAGGTGTGCGTGCCACCCCTACCCTTGCATCATGTCATTACCGTAGTCCCTTTTGCAAAATGGGGCGTAGATTTTATGACATGTAACCATCACTTGGCCGGGGGGCATGCTTATATAATCGTCGCCATAGACTACTTTACTAAGTGGGCCGAAGCGATGCTTACATTAGCTGCCAACGGTAAGAAAACTGCCCAATTTATTTTCAACCATGTTAT
The DNA here is from genome assembly GCA_034641835.2 of Pinus albicaulis. NCBI lineage: Eukaryota > Viridiplantae > Streptophyta > Pinopsida > Pinales > Pinaceae > Pinus > Pinus albicaulis. Next base: position 1,168,431,586 of record CM076584.1, on the reverse strand, counting down.
TACACGTTTTGGAGTCCCTCAGGCCATTATTACCGATCATGGCACCCATTTTCAGGATTACATGATGGTTGAGCTGACATCAAAGTTGGGCTCATGCCATGATAGCTCAACACAATACTACCCCCAAGCGAATGGTCAGGTTGAGGCTGTGAACAAGGTTTTGGTCACAATGCCTCAACGAAATATTGGTATACACAAATCCAACTAGCATCTCCAATTGTTCTCAGCTCTCTGGGCTTATTGAACATTTGTAAAGAGTGCAACCAGATTCACAGTTTTTCAGTTGGTGTATGGTTTGGAAGCGACTCTCCCGGTTGAATGCGAAATTCCTTCCCTAAAGTTGGTTTTGGAACTATTGTCGGACACTTCTCCGGAGGAAGAACGTCTCTTGTATTTGGAACGACTGGATGAAACCCACCGCATAGCTGCCTTAGTTATTGAGGCACAGAAAAAGCAGGTCAAAGCCCACTTCGATCAATCGGTTTCTCCCCGTTCTTTCGTTGAAGGAGACCTTGTCCTCCTATATGACCAAGCACATGATAAAATTGGAGCAGGCAAATTCCAGCCCATGTGGCATGGGCCGTATATAGTTAAATGAGTATTAAAAAATGGGGCCTATGAGCTTATCGACTACAAAAGAGTTCCCCTGGTGTAGCCTAGGAATGGATTGTACCTCAAAAAATACAACACTTGAGTTATTCTCGTGTGGTGTGTGTACATAAGTGAGTATTTTTAATTTTTGTGCATGTGTGGTGTGGTGTGCTTTGTAAGCGTCTTTCTGCTAATTGGGTCTTCCTGATTGTGAAAATGTCTATTACTCCTTTTGTTGGTTTCGCGGATGGTGCCTCCCGCAGTACTAAGAATCTGTCCTTGGCAGCTTGGGTAATCTACAATCCTGAAGGTGAGTTGGTTAATTTGCAAGGTGTTTGTCTAGGGCCTACCACAAATAATGTTGCGGAGTATAGTGTCGTTTTAGAATTATTAAACGAGGATGTTAACCTTGGTATTCATGCATTACTTGTGTATCTGGACTCATACCTTGTAGTATTACAAATTAACGGTCATTATTTAGTTAGAAACCCATCCATTTTACGTCTGTATCTACGTATTCGCTTACTGGAAAGAAAATTTGATTACATTACATATCAACATGTTAGTATGAATCCTTTGTCGAAGTGTACAAAAAAGGACCACTTTAGCTATGCATAACTAATAGCCCTAACAACAAAAGTGGCTGCCAATATCTTCAGATCTGCGGTTAGTTGAACATAAAAGAGCTGCAAAAACCAGATCTATGCATGGAAAGACATTAAGCAGAAAAAATAAGGGTTTGCTCCATATACCAGTAGACAAGACAAGAACAATTTTTTGAAAGAATTTTTGTATTAATTGGGCACCTGGGAGGAAAAAAAGAAGGCGTATCCAATTCTCCTCAGTGGGATGGGTTCTTGGAAGTCCTCAGCACTTCAGATCTAATATTTCTCTCTCTTGTTGGTGTAGAAAACCCACACAAAGAATGGAACTCAAAAGGGAGTTCACACAGCAAATGGTAGAAAAATGGGACCAAGTGTATAGATCCAGAGAGTAGTCACAACCAAACAACAAAGGTGAAGAATAAATGGGAAAAACCCTCCTATTTATAACAAAATATTGGGTCATTCTAAATCTTGGTGCATGGGTTAACCAGATCTGGATCCACTTTTTATGGAATATTTTATTATATTTGTTGGAGGAAAAAGGTATTTGACTTGGGTCAAATCCCTTAATTTTTCAAAAATAAATAAATAAATGATTTATTTATCTTTTAAGGAAGCGGTTAGAAGATAATCAAATAAATAATGATTTATTTAATTATTTAAGGAAGTGGTTGAAAGATAACTAAATAAATAATGATTTATTTAATTATTTGTGGGTGATTTGGTCATATTTAACAAGGAATATTATCTAAATAAGATTTAAATAATTATTCCTAGAAAATAATGAGATAAATAAATGTTTATCTAATTAATTTCTTTGTTTTTGGGTTAAACATGACTGGGAATAATAATTAAATTATGGTTTAATTAATTGTTCCATGAGGAAATTTAAACAAAATAGGTTTGTTTAATATTTCCTTTTGGGGTTTCTTGTTTTGACCATAAACAACCTAATAAATGTGGTTTATCAAGTTATTTTCCATAGTGAAAGCAATTTTACTTAGGGTAAAATTGGTCTTACATGGTGTACTTGGGTCCATCTAATGATAATAGGTTAGATGACCAAAAAATGGTGTGACGATTGCCCCCGGCGTCGAGTGTCGGGGAGCAAATCGTATGTTGAGCGTTGTAAGAACACAATCACTAGACAACAAAAGGGATGTCGAGGAGAGAGAAATGTGAGGTAGATAGTGGCACCGAGGACTAGACACGAGAAGACGAGACTCGCGGTGCCAGTCTCTTTCTACCGAGAGGAGTGCATGTTTGAAAGCGAGCGGGGGAAACATACCTGTAAAACGAGGACAAAGTACAAGAAGAATAGTGTGTCCGATGAAGCAAGGGACCGAACCATGAAATGCAGGTGGCATAATCATGAGCCAGATGAAAATACAATGAGGAATCCCACATACATGCTGTGCCTGGGATAACAGCCAAGACTTTTACAATAATATCTGAGTACATGAGATACAAATACAACCCAAATGCCCCATATAAATGGGGAAGGGCTCACACAATCTGACTGATACATGCAAGTCGAAGAGGCGGCGCGGTGGCTGTGGCCGACATCATCAAATATATGGAGCTGCATCGAAGGCTGCAATGAAGAGGTCATCCGGGTATGTGGGGGGCTACCTGCAAGGCCACCCCCTCATGAGGGCTGAGACATCTCACACACACCCGGGAATCACCAAGAGCTGCTGCTGCATCACTAAACCATCAAGTATGCGGATCTCGATCATGCTGAAAGGAGCTGGAGTGGAGAAAAAATCAAGTCAAAGGGAAATGAGAGATCCCTTTGCCTGATCCGAGGCACCGAACAAGAGTGGAAGCTGGAACCAAGGTACACCGCCCTCTAGACACAACCACAGAAGAGGTCAGTGTCGACGAGAAGGAGGCCTCTTCCGGGTGGTCATGAGACATCCTCAACTAAGGCACGAGAGAAAGTAGTGGAGCGACGAACAGACTGACACTAATGACAATAGTGAAAATGGGAAGGACTGAGTAGCGAATCGACGACTTCCCTTGTTAGATCATAAAGGGCAAGAATGACATGGCAGCAACTGACACGATATCATAAGGGATAGGGGGCAGTGAAACTGAAGGTCATAATGTGTGACACAAGAGAGAGACCAAGCAATGAAGGATGGAGGGCTATAGTGGGGTACAAAGGGACTCGGTATAGACTCCATGGAAGGAATCATGACTCAACTTGGATGCTCTAAAAAAGGGCGACTCGATGGTGCTGCCACACAGTAAAGGCCCCAATGGGGGACCGTGGAAACATGAGTACAAGGTGGGAACTCATGATGAAAATCAACATGAACAAAGACAAGTAAGGAGGCAAGATGGTGCCCCAAGTACAAGTGTTGTAAGTGAGGAAATTCGATTTTAAGGAGAGGTGAAGTGACCCTTCTTGGACAAAATTTGTCCTGGTGAAGTATCAGATCACAAAAAATTAATAGATACCCATTTGAGGGCTCGGTGAGAGCTTTCCAACGGTGCAGACGGTTCATCAAACGGGGCTACGGTGTGGTCGCAGCAGTCGAAAGAAGAAGCAGGGGTTCTCTTTTAATAAGACAGTTTTCCCTCCAAAATCACTCATTTGCTATTGTTGCTGTGGTGAATGTAGAGAGGAGAGAAGGCCCTAAATCTTGCGGCGAACGTAGCGGACGAACCGACCGTTGGGATCGCGATCCGTCAGTTGCAGGTAAGAGGCCTAACCTTTCTCTTGCATTTTGATGGATTAAATTTGTAGTTTAGGGCCCAGAATCCCAGAAGCAGCCCCTCCTTTATCTCTACAGCCGGGTCGCACTTTTTGGGTCAAAAAGTGCAACCTAGGAAGCAGGTTTCAGGAAAAAAAGTGCGACCTGTCCCAGAAATGGGCAGAAAACTGCGACCTGGGAGATAAGGAGGTTTTGGTGCTGTTTTATGGCTGGAAGTTGGGTTTTGATGTTTGGTTATGGTTTTCCCGATCTGTAAGCTGATAAAAATGATGTGTTTGTGCAGGTATGGAAAATTTACGGGTTAAATGGAGAGAGAGGGACCTGGGGACACTACGGGCAGAGATCCAGGTGGATCAGGGCGTCCGTCGTATATTGGCCAAGTTTGGGATTCTCAAGTTTTTGGAGAACCCTTTGATGAGAACAGGAGAACCATTATTGGCCCAGATTATCAGTTACTGGGATCCAGATCAGGAGGTCTTTGTAGTGCAGGGGCACAGGATCGAACTGACGGTCTAGGACATGTATTTCCTGACTGGTCTCCCGCCACTGGGGATGGTGGGAAAGACACAGCGAGTATTTCCGCGGGGGCGACATATCATGGAGTTTGTGGAGCATCATTGTCAACCGGGTCTCCAAGTCAAGGGGACTCGAATACCGATCGGGGATCTAGAGAGGCTAGAAACCCGTGCAATGGTTGCAGCTGTGCTGCATATCCTGTGCAACCAAGCGCTCCATCACATCACTGGGGGGCAGATGATGATAGTGGAGAGTGTGCTGGGTGGGACCTACTATGGGTGGGCCCAAATGATGTTGGTGTCACTAAAGCGACAGTTGTCGCTATGCAGGCGGCAGGTGAACCATGATTGCTCATATGGGACTTTATTGTGCGCCTTCTTCTTTGAGAAGATCCCGACCTTGAGGCCTCGTGTACAACTTCTAGATGGGGGCCCGAGAGAGCCCAGGATGCGCCGTTGGGGATGGCTACTGTGCAGAGGAGGAGGAGGGGCAGTCGGGCGAGTGTTTCGACCTGAGTTTTTTTCCCATTGGGATTAGATGCCATTGTACATAGATGACTATCCCTATAGTGGGATGAGCTACTGTGGAGACCCGGACCTGCCACTTCTGCCTGGTCGAGTCTGGGGGCCCGATGGTAAGTGACAGATTGCTATTCTTGTGTGGGCATGTTAAATTTTTTTGAATAGTAGTTTAGGGTACTGATTCATGTACTTTTGGTATGCAGATATACCACCGGTAAAACCGGCTGGATATATGGGACGACCGGCAGCATCTGGAGCTACTGGTCCGAGTGGGTCGAGAGCGGCGCATAATGAGGATGCAGCCACCCTGCTGGAGGACATCCGCCGTAGATGTGAAAGGTTGTTTACCAGAGTATCAGAGCGCGGGTGGTAGGACTTAGACGACCAGTTCACAGAGCCATGTGTTGGTCTACCCTCGGAATGGCGAGGTGTCATGCGACGCATGGCGATGGCCGGTCAGGCGATGCGTGATCTACATGCTGTAGGGACAGAGCCATTGGCCCGGGATCCTCCAGATAGTAATTAGGGGTGGGGCATGTGGTGCCCCCTATTATGTATGTAGGGGCAGGTGGTGCCCCCAGTTTTGGGTTTTTTGTAACATGCTATGGGCATGTCATATGTATCAGAGTAGATGGAATCTAAACACATGTTTTTGCGACACATATTATGGATATGCATCATGTTTAATGATTATGAATGTTATTGTCTTGTATGAAATGCGTGTGATAAATGCCAATCTAGAACATGGTTTGCAATAATATCTACATAGTGATTCTGTTCTTGAGGTACATGGTTGAAAGTTATGGTTTCAAATGCACGTATCAAAAGTTTCACTCGTAAATAGCATCTAAACAGCACAGGGTTATGCACACGATAAACACCATTTAGTTTCATTACAAGAAGTAGGGAATCCAAACGAACGTGCAAATGGAGGATGCGATGAAAGAGGGCATCGGCTAAGAGACCACGCACTGCATCATATTCAGCCTGATTATTGGTGGCAGAACCAATGCAGACCCCGTTAGAGAGAACAAGGGCATGCAAGGGGGTGAAGATGGCCCAACCTGCCGAGGCTAGATTCCGGGAGTAATGACTTGCACCATCGGCGTAACCGATAAAGGGTGTGGACGGGGGGTCCTGCGGGATGGTGTTACAAGACAACAAATGAGGGGAGGGGAGGCAATGAAGGTAGCGTGAGTGCACAGAAGACATCGGGCGGCAACTGCGGGAGGGAGTGCAAGGAGCAGGATGACTATGACTCATATACAAACTGGAGGGTGGTATATGAGGGCTATCTGAAGTAGGGAGAGGACTCGGGCTGCGGAGGTTAACAGAGACACGGGTGGAGTGATCTCGCGTATGGGTAGAAAAGGGGTGGTTAGGTGACACAACATGGGAGGATGCAGGGGGGCTAGGCTCCTAGGGTCTCGCAGAGGAGGATAGGTAAAGAATGGTTATAGTAGACTCCGTCATCTGAACATCAGGGGGGGGAATGTCGATGGGAGCGGGGGGATCCTCAGGCTGACCTGAAGCATACTGCGTGAGGATGGGAGAGGCGGATTGATTTTGTTCAACCTCATACTCTCGGACCACCTCTAAAGAGGCGCGGTAATGCGTCAAGTGAGGACAATGGTGGGAGTAATGGCCATGAACGCCGCACAAAGCACAGGGTTTGTTGGTGCGGAGAGTCTTGGGGTTCTTGGTTACGGACGAAGAAGGATTGGAGGCTTCAGGGACCGTAGACTCGGGGAACGCGACTTTAACCATGGGCTGAATACGGGGTAACTCAGGACAAGCATGGGTGGCATGACCGGTGACATCACATAAGGCACAAGGCTTCGCGGGCGGAGGAGGAGCCGGGTCAGTCATGGTGGTCTTGTCTTTGGGTGCCCCCTTGCGGGCTCACGCTGTCGGGAGCCGTCACGACGAGAAGGGTCTGTCACACAGAGGAGATGTGGGGCACGGTGGCAACGGAGAGTGTGAGGGGCCGGCGGTTGAGCCGGTGTGGCTTCGCAAGGTTTGGGGTGACTAGGGGGGGTGGCGGCTAGGGGGTCAAGGTACCAAACCGGAATGCCCAAGGTCAAGTTGGGGAGAGAGAGGGTGGCCATGACGGGGGACGAGAATAAACTCGGGAGGAACTAGGAAAGGGATCAACGGCGAGGCCGTGACCCGGGAGGGACGGCTTCGGGGACGGTGCCGAAGCCGGGACGAACTGTTCGAGGAGGATAAAGGGGTTCGGGGATACCAGCTGTAGGGGGAGGGCCAGAAGGAGAAGGTCCGGCTGGCTGAGATGAATGGCTAGGAGCGGGGTGCGGAGGGCAAGGGGGAGGTTGCTGACTAGCCGAAGCAGGCTACTTGAGAGCAGCTCGAGACGATTGCATCATGCAAACATTCGATGAGCTGGGGTCGGAGATAGGAGGGGGAAGACCAGGGAAAGTTCCAAGCAAAGAGGAGTCTTTGTAGACGCTGGGAGAGACACTGGTCAAGGAATCGATGGTTTGTTTATTGGCTACAGAAGAGATGGTCGTCTCAGGGGAGGTCTGAGATTTTGGCTCATGATATGTCAACTGGTCGATGGTGACTATCTTTCCATTATGGGGGAAAGACATCTTGCGGAAAACCGCGGATGGGACAGCATACATAGCATAGGTGTAGCTTCGCCCCAATAGAATGTTGTAGTCTAGCGGGGCGTCGATGACTTCGACATCAACGCAAATAGTCTTACCGGCGAGGGTGATAGGACAATTATGAAACAGGCCAATGGGCTGGGAGGCATGGCCATCCCACGCTCAAAGGGTGATCGTGGACAGCGCCAACTCAGGGGATCCGAGTTGCTTCCAAACCGAAGGGGACATCACGCAGGTGGATGCCCCTTCATCAATTATGCACCGGGAAACGTTGGCGTTCCGGATTTTGACTGGGATTTGGAAGGCGACGGAAGGAGGGAGAGGAGGATGGTCCAATTGAGTAGTGTCGAAAACAATCATTTGGTCATCAGCAGGATCTATAGCGCCCATAGCATATAGTAGAGCCTTCTTTTGGGAAGGGCACGACTGGAGGAGTTCCAGTGTGGAAATGGCAGCAAGGGATTGCGCCAAATCATCTACTATACTATACGAATGAGCAGCTCGACCAGAAGCAACGTTTTGACGTAGGGGTCCCTTAGGAATCTTGGTATGAACCTCAACTTTGGGTTGAGGGATATGTAAGGGGCCACTAGATGTCGAAAGAGGCTCTGTAGAACCTGAAGAAGGAGGCTCGAGGGCAGACTGAGCATGAGGCTTGGGGTACTGGCGAGACCGAGTTTGAAGGTGAAGGTCAACGGTCGGGGAAGGATCGGAGTGCATCATAAGGATCTGGTAATTACAGGAACCAGAAAGGGAAGGGGGAGTGGCGACCTGGCTATCAGGTGGTTGGGTAGCCACGAATCCTTGCTGAGGGAAAGGATCAGTAAACACAGCTGGTTGGGTAGTGGCCACAATAGGAGGAGCATGAGGGGAGGCGTGCTTTCCGCACAATGTGGCTTGAGACTCCCACATCTGCCGCATCTGGGGTAAAAGGGGACAATCGTGGGTGTAATGACCATAAACACCGCAACACAAACAAGGCTTATTAGTGCGAAGCGACCTGTCCGGCTTGGGCTGAGTGCCCTGTTGCTGGTTGGCAGTGTTAGGGTCAACACCGGGATTGGGTCCACGGGTACCAAGGGCAGATTGGTTTGGGTTGCCTCTGCGCCTTCTTTGAGAAGAAGGGGGATTAGTCGTGCCCTGCTGTGCAAATATTTGCCCTAGAGGGGGCTTTAAGTGCTGTTGCGGGTTTGGAGGAGGCAAGGGAGATGGAAGCACATATGCTAGAGGAGCTGGCGCACTAGGCTGCGGATAAAGGTAATGGTTAGGTTGGGAAACATTGAGGTAAGCAGGAGGTTGGGCAAAAGGAGGAGGCATGCCGTATCCTGGATACATGCTACCGGGAGGGGGAAGAGTGCTGGAGGTGCTGGCCCTTCCCTGAGGGAGACCATATCCCATAGGAGATTGAGCGTACGGATGGGAAAGGGCTCCAATGATACCGTCGGCGGAATGAGATGCCCCCGGGACGTTAGCGCCACCGGGCCTGGGGAGGTCAGGAAGAACGGTATAAACATAACCAGATTGAGCGTAGATCAGGTCATATTTCAAGGCTATTTGGAGGGAGGCTTCTTCAGTTTGAGGAAAATGGGAGGTGACATCTTTGCCGATGGGAGCTGGAAGGGTGCGGAGGAACCAGTCCATATAAACCCGATCTTCGAAGGGAGGGGCTCGACATAAGCTCCGTCTTCTTCGCCATTCCTGAACATGGGCGGACAGGCGGGTTGAAGAGGATTGCTTGAAGGAAGTCAAGAGCTCCGTGCCAGTGTCGTATCGGAGAGGGAGCTGGAAATAAGACAAAAAGGCTTGGGCAAGGGTCACAAAGGTGGTATGGGAAGAGGTGGCTTGTTCAACATACCATTTAGAAGCTTCGCTGGTAAGCGTGCGTTGGAACAAACGAAGACGGATGGAGTCATCGGTAATGGAATTGGAGGAACACCACATGTGGAAAGATCGGACATGATTGGTTAGATCTTCTCCAGCTTGGCCTTCAAACTTAGGGATGTCGGAAGGGAGCTTGGTTGGCATGGAAAGGCAACCAACATCGTGGCGGATAGGGTCATTGATCAACTGATTGAAATTGGGGAGGCTGAGGCCTACAATGTACAGCAGCAAGGGGGCGGCCGGGGTAGTTCCTGTGGCGGTTCCACTAGTAGTCGGGCTGGCATTAGGGCCGGGAGAACCGCTAGCGCTAGGCCCTGGACCAGACATAGTGGAGGTGGCAGGGGGATAACCAGGAGGAGAAGGAGAACCCGATGAATCAGGAGAGGAGTCGGAGTGCGGACTCGAAGGAGGACTGGCTCGACGACGGCGGGGCGGAGCAGGTCGATCAACCGGAAACTGAGGGTGAAGGCCAAGAAGTCTCCGGGAAAGGTGCCTTGGGGGCGCAATGATGACAGGAAGAAGGAAACCGGGGAGGAAGAAAGGGACGGAGAGCAATGGGGGTCAGGCGGTCGGGTGGGGGGACAGACTGACACGAAGAGTGCGCAGGCCCGGGTGTGTGGGCGCTTCTTCACTTAGGGTCAGTGTGTGGTGTGCATTAATTTTAATTTTTAAACCCTTTTCGTTTTGAGAGCAAGAAAAAGTGTGCTACGTAACTGAAAATAAATCTGTAGAGAACAGTATATAATGCTGAAATAACAGAACATTTAATAGCTAAACATGCATTAATCTAACCCAAAAAATGCGGGTCTCTCAAAACTACTCTAAAAGAGGGCAAAAAACTAGTCAAAACACACATAAAAAGAGGCCAATAGATCTAGGGTCAAAAGGGACAGGGATCTAAAGGATAAAGCTGCTGAAAAGAGGTGCAGATCACAGCCAAGAGACAGAGGCAAGGTGGCTGGAAAAAGGAAGGTAATCAGCAAAAGCGGAGGGGGCAAGGAGGAGGCCCTAAAAGTAGATCCATACAAATCTTCAGGAGTTGATTTGAGAGGTAGAAGAGCTGATTACGATGGATCTGAAAGGGAGGTAACAGATCTGGAAAAAAAGAGGTTGAAGCTCTGAAAAACAGACGGCTGAAACAGCTAAAACTCTTCCACAAAAAGTGGAGGGTACTAAAGCCCTAGGGGGCTAGGTTCCCACTTAGATGAGTAAAAACATATCAGAACTTGGTCAAAGCGGTGGGGCGGGGGCTGGAAGACAGCGCAGGCTGCGGCCAAAACCCCGAGAAAAAGGTGCCCGGAAAAATCCTTTGAAAAAGGCGGAGAGGTCGCCGAGGTTCGACACCGTTTCGGTGCGAGGTCGCGAGAAAAGGGCGAAAGAAGTGCGACACGGAGGTCCTGGTCGCGAGTTATGGGCCAAAAAGTGCGACCCCCCCGTTCTGGTTGTCTCGGCGGCAGATTTTCAGAAAAGTTGCCGTCTCAGTTGCGGCTGGTGTCGCTTACCTGCGCAATAGGGCCAGAAACACACGGAAGTTAGAAATTTTGATGTTTTAGGGTTTTATGTGAGAAAAAAAACATGAAACTAGGAAAAATAAACAGCTGAAAAGAAACCCTAGGGTCTGAAGTAGCTGGATATGCAGGAATATGAAAAACGACAGCGGTCGTAATTTAAAACACGTGTGGAGTCGCCATTTGTTAGTATGAATCCTTTGTCGAAGTGTACGAAAAAGGACCACTTTAGCTACGCATAACTAATAGCCCTAACAACAAAAGTGGCTGCCAATATCTTCAAATCTACGGTTAGTTGAACATAAAAGAGCTGCAAAAACCAGATCTATGCATGGAAAGACATTAAGAAAAAAAAATAAGGGTTTTCTCCATATACCAATAGACAAGACAAGAACAATTTTTGAAAGAATTTTTGTATTAATCGGGCACCTGGGAGGAAAACAAGAAGGCGTATCCAATTCTCCTCAGTGGGATGGGTTCTTGGAAGTCCTCAGCACTTCAGATCTAAAATCTCTCTCTTGTTGGTGTAGAAAACCCACACAAAGAATGGAACTCAAAGGGAGCTCTCACAGCAAATGGCAGAAAATGGTGACCAAGTGTATAGATCCAGAGTGATCTAATAGGCAACAAAAGGTGAAGAATGGTAGAAAAAACCCTCCTATTTATAACAAAATATTGGGTCATTCTAGATCTTGGTGCATGGGTTAACCAGATCTAGATCCACTTTTTATGGAATATTTTATTATATTTGTTGGAGGGAAAAGGTATTTGACTTGGGTCAAATCCCTTAATTTGTCAAAAATAAATAAACAAATGATTTATTTATCTTTTTAAGGAAGTGGTTAGAAGATAATCAAATAAATAATGATTTATTTAATTATTTAAGGAAGTGGTTGAAAGATAATTAAATAAATAGTGATTTATTTAATTATTTGTGGGTGATTTGGTCATATTTAACAAGGAATATTATCTAAATAAGGTTTAAATAATTATTCCTAGAAAATAATGAGATAAATAAAGGTTTATCTAATTAATTTCTTTGATTTTGGGTTAAAAATGACTGGGAATAATAATTAAAGTATGGTTTAATTAATTACTCCATGAGGAAAATCAAACAAATATAGGTTTGTTTAATATTTCCTTTTGGGGTTTCTTGTTTTAACATAGTGAAAGCAATTTTACTTAGGGTAAAATTTGTCTTACGTGGTGTACTTGGGTCAATCTAATGATAATAGGTTAGATGACCAAAAAATGGTGTAACACAACATATACCCAGACACATGAATGCATTAACAGATGCAATAGTTAATTAGGTTTTAGATAGACATTTGCACAACGTATAAAAAACATCATCACATGTAAAAATATCCATCCAGAAATAGATATATAGATATATATGTCGAATAGTTTGCAATTTGTGTACATCACATAAAGTCAAAAAATATACATGTCTCTCTAATAATAGCCGGAGACAACACGTCTCTCAAAAATATGCATATAAAAAGGCCCTAGATAGCTAATCAACGTGGTGCTTGAGGTAACATGTCACCGCACGCACCAATCACCTCAACAGTCGATGGAGGTGACTAGGCACCCCCACAGTGTGTTGCTGGTAAGCGAACGGGACATCTGCCACCCATGCATAGTCTGGGATTCCTCAAGTGATTCTGTCTAAGTTCTGGATCAGCTCACTCCCTTCGCCACCCTCAGCCTGAGGGTCGTATGTGAGAGGGGTCCTTCTTGCAATGGGCGACATGCTCGCGGGCCTCTCTGGGCCAACATCTGCATACACATAGAACTGTTATTAGAATAAGCATGTATCAGACAAAAAAAATCATAAATATATAAAAAATAAAAAAGAGTCATACCCAACTCCTTGTCCCAGTCCTCCCCCTTTGGAAGTGGGAGATTGGGGTCTCCCATGAAGTCAGTTCCTACGTAGGGCCAATCCTCAACCACAATCAGTTGACGTCGTAACCATACAAAAAAATCAGGCCTCTAGGACATCTGCTGGCCCCTTCCTGACCTGGGCGTAAGTGCTGCCCATCGAGCCATTATTGGCTCCCTCAATGGCGGCTCAGCGACTATCACCCCTTGGCCCTAGAAAATTGGTAATTGTTCCAGAATGAATGACACTAGAATGGAACCATACTCAAACTGTTTCAGTTTGGCGTTCTTGCACTTTGTCAGTTGTTGTTTGATATTTGTTGTCATAGTAGTGGCCCAATCAAAAAGTGTAGGATTCATGCATTCTGAAGCTAGTAGGAGCTACGCCTTAGTTGCCTCATGCAGGGCCTGCAATCCTGCAACCCGCGTAATGGTGTGAAGCACTACCCGGAATGCTAGATTGTAGACTGTGTGGATGTCTACTTTCCCATTGCCCGATCTTGTTTGTGCCCCTCGGCACACTCTCGCCATTACCATATCCATTTTCTCCCCAGAAGGTCTACTGCCTGTCATGATTGGCACTGGGCCTATGCACGACAATCTGGTTATGAAATAAACATCAGAGACTAGTACTTGGTATTGAAGTTTGAACACTTCTTCATTCTCATCCCATATGCTAACCAAATACTGCAATAGCTCAGGTTGAGCTCTCAAACATGGTGTGAGGAAAAATTTCTTGAGACCACAGTCTCGGAGGGCATTCATGCAAGCTTCATTTTTCATGGCCATTTCATCCTCTTCCCCATGTTCCCTCTCCTTCCACTCAATCACCATTGTGGCTGGATATTTGCGCCAACATGGTCAAAAATAGCTTATTAGGTCTCTGCACCACTTAAAAATTCATTTGAGTGGCTCACATTTTGGTTAATTAACGCGGAAAATTGAGTTGCACCATTGGCGCGACTGTTTTGCTAACCGTTGCGCCAACTACCATGACCCCTTTGCAGAAAGGAGCTAATTGGCATGGGTCCATGCCTAATACCCGTACCAATTGGGCGAGCCCTAAATTTGCAAAATGTTTTCCCCTTAGGTGAAATAGACAATGGAAATTTACAAAAAATGAATCAAAACAAAGCTAAGAGGAGCGCCTCTTATCTGGAACGAACGAGAACCTGAATGATGTACCAGATTGGTCACAATCGCCACCACAAGTCTGCACAACAAATGCTCACTGTTGCTCTCGAAATGAGGTAAAAAGTAAAAGTAAATATGTTTTTACCATTTGTGGCATATTTATAACTTTTGAAGTCAAAATTAGGTTTTGAAAGTCATTTTTCCCAATATGTTAATATGTTTTTTCGAAAAATGGATTTTACACTCGCTTTTATGTGTAGCAACAGGTTTTTACGCAGCTTGGATGGTGATACGAGTTGTATTTTATACTTTTTTGGACTCAGTAAAAACACTAAAAAGTCATTTTGGAATCATCTTTCAGCTCTTTTCTGACTCTCTAAACATGAAAAGATTGTTGAGTCCCTTATCGTTTCGATCTCGTTAAAGTGGCTGTGAAACGACATCTACCCAGTATACGTTTACCCCTTTTTCGGGTTGGGATGGATTATTTATGAAAAAGGAATACCCTAGCCTATCGTGACTAGGAGGTTTTCTCAGACATTGTTTTCTACCTTTTCAGATCTGAGGAACTATATACGAAAAGGGACAGTTGGAGTTTACTTTTCCGCTGTCTTTTCAAACTCTCTAAACATGAAAAGACACCGAGTTCTCCCTTTGTCGGACTCGTTAAACCCCGATGACATCGGATTCAGTCATAATGATGGTATACGAGTTTCTCCTTCCTAGGGCTCGTTAAATGTACTAGGATGGATTCATCTGAAGGACGAACTTATATGACAAGCATATGGTATCCTCTTCAAGCTTGTGTAAAAATAAAGAGGTACTCGGCAGAAATGGTGGGGAAAAATGGAACCAGTATCGTCGTCGTGTCGGCAATATGTTGCTCTTGAACATGGCACTTGTCTACATTCGTGTCAGGTTGGGGACATCTCATCTGACTATTTGTTTGCCTCCATGGGTTTAGGTAATCCCTTTTGACCTCTCATCTGCTCTTTTCCTCGTCATCATGACCTTTGATATTTTGATGTCAAATACTGACAAATCCACCGTCGTGTCGCTGATATGTTAAAGAGGTGGTTGACCTCTACAAGTTTCAACCTTCCTCTGGTTCTCCTCTGATCCTAATTCACAACATTAGGTTCCTCTGTCTCACGTCGATGATGTGGGAAACACTATGGCCCACCCTCGATGAAGGTCACTTCCTTTGAACTTCAGCTCATTATCTAGGAAGTTTATCTAGAGACTCCCTTTTGGTACCTTGGAGCCTGCATGCCTCAATGGAAGGTTCTTCGCATTCGACACAAGGCTTTCATCATTGGCCTTAGATCGGATGATTCTACGGGTGCTTGACGCCAGCTCACTATTCACATTTAATGGATTGTACCTATAGGGCCATTTTCATCATTGATGGTTCCTCTCATGTCTGTTAACAGCTTTCATCATTGGCTGGTAATCAGACAATGTTCTTGCATGTTCAACTTCAGCTCACTTTTTCAAATGCTTGAACTTGTACTATGTTCGGGTCGAGATGGAGCACAGACCTTGGATTTTGTTTGTTAGAATCGAGGCTTCAATTTTGTGGATTATTATGATTGGTTACATGACTCATTCACTGGATGGCTGCAATCATACTTGAGTCTATTTATCGATCCTTACTGGATGGCTGCATCCATACCTTGGATCTTGATTATTGTATATTCTGTTACAGATGGCTGCGCCCATACCACGTATATATCATTTATTTGAGATATCAGTTGTACTTGTCTATGCAGGTTTTCCGACGGTAGTGTT
The DNA here is from genome assembly GCA_034641835.2 of Pinus albicaulis. Taxonomy (NCBI): domain Eukaryota; kingdom Viridiplantae; phylum Streptophyta; class Pinopsida; order Pinales; family Pinaceae; genus Pinus; species Pinus albicaulis. Next base: position 1,168,415,802 of record CM076584.1, on the reverse strand, counting down.
TTAAGTTGGACACATTCTCATAAAGCATTTCACCTCCCTCTCTCTTTCGGGCCTCATGCTTTAGGGGGAATCTGTTACACAATAATTTGTCACCGTCCCCACAATCCCCATCTCGCCCATTGGAGGGTTGTTTCTGTGACCAATAAGTATTGTCATGCCTTGCAAATACCATCATTGCATCCTTGCCATGAGGACAACTTTCCTTCTGTTGATCATTCCCTGAGCAGACCCCTAAAAACACCTATTTTTGCCTTGGTGCTGGTAGCCCATTATGTCCTCGTGCCAAAGAGGAAAATTAACACTGAGCCGACACCAGTTGGTGCTCTATCCCAGTTAAGCAATCGCGCCAATCTATTTATGGAAAGTTTTTTAAAAAAAGAGGCGAAGTTTCGATTACAACAACTTCGTGGATGAGTCACGAGGAGTGGTTTCGACTGAATAACCATGGCCTTCCTCCTTTTGCCTCTTGTTTCCACCTTATGGGGAACCTCCCAAGGGATAAGGCCTCCCTTCCACTATTGTAGGGATCCCAACCTCCTCCTCTCCTCTATAAATATAGCCATCTTCCATTGATGAAGTGGCTGAATGGTTGAGCATAGTCTTAGTAGCCTCAATAGAGCTGAATCAATTGTAAGGAGATTATTGTCAAACAGCCGAAGAGAGAGAGACTTGTCCTTTTCCCGACGAGCTTTACCGAGACATACTCCTCTGTCAACTTGCCGAAGGAAGATCCAGCGTCAGAGCTCAGGTTGTATCTTTCTTTGTTCTGATTAATAATAAATGACTTCGATTATGGTTCCACTCAGATGTTCATGTTTCATGTTATGAGTTGTATCTTCTCTGACTGATACATAATTGCATGTATTAAGTTTTATGCTTGTGTGTTTGTTGTTTCTTCTTGTATGTGCAGGTGTTCGATTGCATCGAGCGGGAGAATTGTGATCTGCCAGAAAAAGGGACAGAAGCACCATCTTCTCCGCAAACGATAGCAGCATAGGACTTAAGGTAGGCCTCTTGTTGTATCTTGGTATTTTGCAACTAGGAACTTGCGTCTTAGCATGACTCGGTTGTTGCTAGACTCGATTTGGGCTAGTAGGGATCGCCTCTGTCTGCAGGGGGGATTTACCTCTCTAACAATCTCATTATCAAAAATTCATGTTTTTCACAAAAAGAGCAAGCACATTGTGAGACGTTTTCATTTCATTCGTGAACTTTTCAATAATGGGGACATAGCACTTTATTTCTGTGGTTCCAAAGATGAGCGTGCAAATATTTTCACAAAGCCATTGGGAAATAATGTATTTGAATTTCAAAGAGAGAAATTAGGCATTGTTACTTCCTCCACTTGTAACAATTGAGATTACGAAGGGATGTTGAGATACTAATCTCAATGTCATTTAGGTTTCATTTCATTTAATTCTCTTGTCTGCTAGGTGCCATAGACAGTTCAATTTTACTTTAGTTTTAGTGGAGTTCTACTCTTTTCATTTTTATTATTGATTTTTACAATGTAATCTATTTTACTATCTTTGAATATTGAGAAGGGCAATCTCTACTCTAGTTTTTCGATGCGATTCTTTGTCATTTTTTTTATATGTTGTTTTCTTTCTGGATGTGAAATTATTTTATGTATATACTATGTTATGATTATTTTCGTGAAGGATGGAATTCTGATAAATGGAAATAAACAACATGTTAAGAGTTAATTTGTTGTGGACTAGGTTAGTGTCTAGGCCAATCAAGACAACACAAAAATCGAGTGATAGTCCTAGGTTCAATAAAAATACCTTCGAACAAGGAGAGTAGGTCCGACAATGAGGTCTCCCTGTTCAATGTTCCCGCCTAAAAAAATAATTCAAAGGGTTAACTTATAACAATAAACACTATACATATATATAAATATGTGCAAATATACGTGGTTTGAAATATAACAACTTACATCAAGAACTCATTTATCACAGTAACTATGTATTCATAAAATTGTATATAAATAAAAATGACACTGTGTAACTGTAATACTCACTATGGAAACTTAGAATAAATTTATGTTTTCTAAATAAAATAACAAAAGTGCATGTGACTATATAGTAGTCCAACTGTCTTCTAAGACTCAAAATTAAAACGAAAAGCCCCACATATGTAACATTATAAGAAATTATCAAGTAGGTTACATTATAAGAAACTCTCAATTAGGGTATGTAGTGGTGATGTTGACCCTAAATATCTGTCAAGAGTAATAAAAAGGAAAAAAAGATGGGTTTGTATACTTTCAGGTTTTGGCCAACATAATATATTAAAAGAAACGAGCTTAGAAAGGCCTTAACGTCGTAGAAGTCTTTGCCGTATACCAAAAACGCCCAGGTATGTAACATTATAAGAAATTATCAATAAGGTTACATTATAAGAAACTCTCAATTAGGGTATGTAGTGGTGATGTTGACCCTAAATATCTGTCAAGAGTAATAAAAAGGAAAAAAAGGATGGGTTTGTATACTTTCAGGTTTTGGCCAACATAATATATAAAAGAAACGAGCTTAGAAAGGCCTTAACGTCGTAGAAGTCTTTGCCGTATACCAAAAACGCCCACGTATGTAACATTATCAGAAATTATCAATTAGGTTACATGATAAGAAACTTTCAATTAGGGTATGTAGTGGTGATGTTGACCCTAAATATCTGTCAAGAGTAATAAAAAGGAAAAAAAGACGGGTTTCTATACTTTCAGGTTTTGACCGACATAATATATAAAAGAAACGAGCTTAGACAAGCCTTAACGTCGTAGAAGTCTTTGCCGTATACCAAAAACGGACCAGTAGAACACATATGATATTCCTGTAGTACATTAAAAACTCCATAAATATTATAGTGAAGGCCTATTATTAACAGTATAAACATAGTTAGGGAAATGCTAATTTGGAAACGTAATATTGAAGAGATTAATAATTAACACAGAAGGTAGAATGAGTATTGTCAAACCATTTCTGAAATGAAATAAAATACTTGTGAATATAATCCATGCATCAACTACTATCAAACAGTAAGGAGTTTAATGAATTCCTTTATAGGAAATAAACTTAGAAAAACGTAAACTTGTATCTAGGGTAAAATATACAATGTTTATCTCCATGAATAAATCACAAATAACATAAACTAAATAGTCATAAGGGTCGAATTTCCACCAGTAACCTTAAATATAGCTCAATGACAAGCGACTATACAAATTCATAGCAATAATTTCTAAAAAAAACTAAGAAAAGTGGAATATAACACTTAGTTTTCTAAAAACACTAAAATGAGGATAGAGTTACGAATCCGCAAGCACTTGCAGCAACATATATAAAAAAAATGGGTTTAATTAGAACGTAGAAGGTTTCATACATGTAACCGAAAATGATCTTTCAAAGTTGAATTTCCTTTGTTAGAACAAGGGTCTCACTTGCAAGACAAAGAACCGAAAACCATCTCAAAATATAAGTGTTACCAAAATTAATCATTACCGAGAAGAAAGAGGGGATTCAGGTATTACTTGAACAAGTAACCAAAATATTCAATTCCATTGTAATCCCTATACATAATGAAAATGCAGAAACCACTAAAGAATGTATGTAATTATCCTTAAAATGATTAACTAACAGATGAAATAACTCTTAATCAACAAAATACATGTTAATCTATTGGTTAGATAACTATAGAGGAATCTAGGACACTCTACAGCCTCCAAAAATAAAAGTACATAGTGGCCAAACCGGAAATTCCCATGGAAACAATCACAAATACCCAATGAGTCAAGATATTGAAGACGAGACAAAGTGTCATTAACTACATAGAAAAACCCTAACTCAACACAATTACCATTTGTTAAACTTTAAAAGTATAAATATTTACCTATCGAGGTGATATAGAATTTCCTTTGAACAGAATGTTGGAATTTCTGGAGAATTCTGAACACAGAGGAATAAAACTAATTCCTGTTATACAACACAATGATTAAAAAAAAATTGAATTGGGGAAACACAGAGATGAAATAGAGATTCTATTTCATTAAAATAAACTTGAATGGTTACAAAACAAGTCTTCCTTCCTCAGAGCTACAGTTTTGGATTTACAACTAAATTCACTCGCTCCTGCAAACACATCACTTCAATTTTTGTCTCTTTATCCTTTTTTTCTGCCTTCGGGCAAATTACAATACATAGCCAACTCTATAATTGGGCATATAAGACATTATATATATATATATATATATATATATATATATTCCATATTTATAATATATATCAAAATATCTATTTAACCAAAGTTAAAAACAATGTACCACGGTAAAATAAAATTAACCCAACGTAAAACATTAAAACATTAAAACATGGTGTGGGAAATAAAACTTGACTGAAAACATTTCACAAACATTAAACTTCATCCTAAGGTTTAAAACCATTTCTATTTATATTCTCCGGGGGCTACTTGAAAGAGCTTCCCGTGAGTTCCCTTATCCCCTCAGAATTACTTATGGTTGGTAAAGAGGTGGGTCCAGAGGTGAGTGATGTCACCACCTCCGGGGGTTATCTTCCCCTTTGTTGCTAAATCTTGGATGCTCCCTCGTAATATTGTTGCTGTGCAATGTATTTAATATGTTTGGCGGAGAAGTTAATGGAGTGGGTGTTGTTGATAAGTGAAGGCAACATTGCGTGGAGTGCAAATCTGAGCTGAGGATTTACAGCTACCATCCGTCCTTCGAACTTCACATCAGAATTTATGTTGCTATTGCTGTTGTCTCTCAAGAGCTCCCATAACCATTTAAGTTCTATCATTCTTCTTATGCGGGCAGTTGGAATTAATATTCCAACACTCCCCTTTAATTTCAACTGCTGGGTTTTCTTGCATACCCAGGAATTTCCCTAAATAATTAAAACTCTTATGCACTAATGGCTTTGTGAATATATCGGAAAATTGTTCCTCTGTTCAGTCTGTGTTCATGAGACATCAAGGATGCACTCAACTCATCCACTATAAATTGTGAGAGATCCTTTGTCTCTTCTATTTCCACTACTATGGCATCAAATCTTGAGGGTAGACTTCTAAAGATTTTCTCCACAATTCTTCTTTCTTCAAGTGTCTTCCCATGAGACCTTATTTGGGTAACCAACCCAATAACAAGAGTGAGAAATGAGTGTATATTTTCACACTCTTTCATACAGAGAGTTTCAAAATCTCTCCTCAACATTTGCAACTTTGTTGTCTTCACCTTCTGCATGCCTTGATAGGTTCTATTGAGAATATCCCATGTCTCCTTAGACTTTGTTGCTGCTTCAATCCTTGGGAAAAAACTCTCATGTACAGATTGAGAAAGATAGAAGAGGGCTTTGGAGTCCTTCTTCCTATTATCTTTGAAAACAATATTTTTCTGCTACTATCAAAGCAGCCAATGCTACTGCATCTACTGGTTCGGGGTAGCCATTCTCAACTAGCTCCCATATGTCCTATGAAGCAAACAAGGCTCTCATAGTGATAGACCAATATTCATGATTATTCTTGTTAAACTATGGAAGTTGGGGATTTGTCAGACTGCTCCCTGTTGCTGCCATCGTGACTATGCAAAACAGACAATTTTCTTGACCGTGTTAAAAAAATTAAATAGAAGCTTTCTCTTTGCTGGAGAAATCTGCTTCTACAAACTTATTACAGCTTCTGCAGTGAAGAGCGATCTATGCTTCTTTCACTGAGCACCTAGACTAGCTCTGATACCATGTTGGAATTTCTGAAGAATTCCTAACACACAGAGGAATAAAAATAATTCCTCTTCTACTACACAGAGATAAAAAAAAAATGAATTGCGGAAACAGAGAGATGAAATATATATTCTATTTCATTAAAATAAACTTGAACTATTATAAAAAAAGTCCTCCTTCCTCAGAGCTATAGTTCTGGATTTACAACTAAATTCACTGGCTGTTGCAAACACAATGCTTCAATTTTTGTCTCTCTGTCATTTTTTTCATCCTTCGAGCAAATTACAATACATAGCCAACTCTATAATTGCACAAGGCATATAAGACATTATATATATATATATATATATATATATATATATATATAGATGTTATAAATATTCCATATTTATAATATATATCAAAATATATATTTAACCAAATTTAAAAACAATGTAATGTGGTAAAATAAAATTAATCCAACGTAAAACATTAAAACATTAAAACATGATGCGGGAAATAAAACTTGACTCAAAGCATTTCAAAAACATTAAACTTTATCCTAAAGGTTGAAAACCTTTTCTATTTATGTTTTCTGGGGATTGCTTGAAAGACCTTCCCGTGAATTCCCTTGTCCCCCAGAATTACTTGTTGTTGGTAAAGAGTTGGGTCCAGAGGTGAGTGACGTCACCTCCTCCAGGGGCTGTCTTCCCCTTTTCTGCTAAAGCTTGGATGCTCCCCCAGAATATTGTTGTTGCGAAATGTATTTAATATGGTTGGTGGAGAAGTTAATGCAGTGGATGTTGTTGATAAGTGAGGGCGAGGTTGCGTGGAGTGAAAATCTAAGCTGAGGATTTACAGCTGCCATCCATCCCTCGAACTTTAGATCAGAATTTATGCTGCCACTGCTGCTGTCTCTCAAGAGCCCCCATCACCATTTAAGTTTTGACGTTCTTCTTCTGCGGGCTGTTGGAATTAATATTCCAACACAGAAAGGTTTAGAGAAAGAGAATTGTCACAAGGAGGAAGGTTTGGTTGCAGAGTTCTCTCCTTGTAGTGGAAGGAGTGCGAATGAGCGTAGAGTGGTGTCAAATAAGAGAAACACTTATCCTCTGACCACTTCATCTCATCATGGTCATAGATGAAAACCATAGTTTCAAGGACCATCAATCAGGTCGGTATCCGCAATCCCAATGCCAAGCAATCCAAAGGTAAAGATCATACAGCTAAAAATGTGAATAATGTTAGGGATAGGATGCACTGTTAATGTGTGGATGTTCGAACCTTATCTGCACTAGCGTGATCAATTATATAACATATGACAATACATATTCACACCCAAGGTTAAGTTACAACCTCAGGACTAATTGCCATCATGTTGTTGTGAGCTCACAAGTTAATCATAATATCAACTTTATTATAACGTCGAATGTATTTGTATCGTGAAGTTATAATACCCAGAGTCTAATAAAAGTAAATAAATGTAATGTGTTCATGATTTGGAAGCATAGATAATAATAAACAATTAATCCTTTTCATGATAATCTACCAATTCATAAGTTACAAAAAATTAGGAGATGTGTTACAATGAATAAGAATCAAATATTCAAATATGTGAGTATCAGATATTATAAATTCTAATTAAAATATCATAAATTGAAAAGAAATATTAGGTGGATTTAGCCTTTGATGAATTTTCCTTAATTTTATAATCACTAACAAAATAAACAAAAATATATAATAATATTTTAGTATGGGTAAATGAGTAGGTGTAACGTAAGAAAGTAAGTATGTCAACTTTTATTATTATCTTTTCAAGTGGATTAAAATTATAATATTCTTAATGCAATATTTTCAAATTTACAAGTATCTTAAGCTTGATTTAAGGCTACGATGTGACCATAATAATATATTTCTTAATATCTTATTTTATAATTTATACCTATTACTATTAGAATTTAATATAGATAACATTCCTTAATATGCTTTATATATATTTGTTAGGGTTAAATCAAGAAACACAACATAATGTATTTCTTAACAAAATCTATTACAACTTACATTTTTTTTAGGATAAATATCTTCTCATATATAAAAAAATTAGTATAATATATAATATATAACTATAAATTAGAGTTAAAGCAATACAATCTATGCTTAAAACATAAACATTGTCTAGGGAATCAATACACCTAGTCAAGCTCTAATGTATGCAAAAAATGGAAAGAGTTTCGAGACTCAAAATAATACACAAAATAGAGATAGTTTCTAGATCTCCATGTTGAAAGGATCATATACACAAAAAAATTTCATATTTGGAATAACATTTAGGATTCAGTTTTGGGCATATTTGTGGAAGGTTTTTTTTAGTTTGTGTGTAAATTGTTTTACTTTCACCAATAGATCAATATTAGTAAAACATGATAATCATGCTTTCAATTAATGATAACTATGTTTATATTCAAAGTGATAATATAATAATAAAATATTTTTTTCTAATATTTATCCTCTAATTCAATAATTTGAAAGAGTTATTCTTAAAATCTCAAATGAACCACTTTTTTTTTTTTTTTTTTTTTGTACAATTTCATAACTTTGTGTAAGTTGGCTTATAATATAAGACCATTTATAATATATATATATATATATATATTTGAAGCAAATAGATTTCATATAATAAAAATGATATATATATATATATATATATATATATATATATATATATATATATATATATATATATAATATGTTTACTTGCCTACCACTATGGAAACCACACTCAATAGTAATATATCAATAAATATTTTGTCCTTATAAATTGTCTGAACTCGACAACCCAACAAAAAATATGCCGCATGAAATAATTCATCATTTTGAAAAATAAACCAGATCTAACAACACCTATGATTGTAGCTAGACTGCTACTATCATACATAATCATAAAAATAATTAAGAACATCTACTTTGACGGGGAATTGACCAAGATAGTGTTAGGTATATCATTATCCTCACCAACGGTGGAGAACACAGAGTCTACCAAATTCTTAGCTAGAATTAAAACTTTGTCAATTAGGTTTCTTTTGTGTTGTTCCAAATAATTAATGCATAAGAGGATTTCATATTGGGTCTCTGAGGATTCTACTATAATTTTTTTCTTTATGGTTTTTAGATAGCAATGAATGTCCATAATCTATAATAACTCATTTGTCTTGTCCTACTGTTCCTAACATCTGACGCACGCCCATCAATCTATTATTCATTGTAAAGATGAGTGACTAAATTTCAATTGATTATGGACTCTCACATATATTCTTCAATTTATATTCAACTATGGAGATGGGTAGAACACACATAAATGACAATAGATCTTTCCATCGATCATTAGGCCTGTGATTTGGAGGGAGTAAACAAATTCCTCCATACCCTATCACTTCTAGCATGAGTTGAAAAAACCATAGTTATTGAAGGACCAAATAATAGCATTAAATGTAAAGACAAAGAAAATATTAAGCACGGAGAAATAAAATAAGGTTTACGTGAGGATCTAGGGAGATAGGATGTGAGCTAAGAAGATAAGGAGAATGATGAAAATGGAATGATTACATTTAGAAAAAATAAGAGGAGACTCATAAAAGAAGACGAACATAATAAACAAATAAAAAATATATTCCCAAAATCGAATTAAAAGGAACAATGAACCAACATAGAAAATAAGGGTTACGTGAGGATCTAGGGAGAGAGGATGTGACCTAAGAAGATAAGGAGAATGATGAAAATGCAATGATTCCATTTAGAAAAAATAAGAGGACATTTATAAAAGAAGACCAACATAATAAAGAAATAAAAAAAATATTCTCCAAGTAGTACTCAAAGTAAACAATGAACCAGCATTCGAAACTAGACCTTGAAGGATTAACTTCCATCGAGATAAATCCCAATAGATAAACAACACAGAAAAGAGAGGTGGAAGAATTAAAAATGGAGGGGATAGAATTAAATAAAGAGAACCATCTCGTGATATGCCACACTATTAAATGAAAAATTAAACCATATCCTGGAGCTCTGGGTCTATCACCTCGCTCATGAGCCTATGCTAACTACTCAAACGATTGATTTTGTTTCCTAGGAAAAGGAAATCATTTGTTTCCCTTTCTTCCAACCCTGTTTCTTTGTTATTTACAATATCATAGTAAGGGTAATCTTTCCCAAGTGTGTTGTCAACTTAATAAATTAAACTACCGAGGAATGGAATTTAAAACCCGTCTGCTTGTGTAATAATGTTTTCTTTACTTAGACTCGATTATGTTAGTTTGATGGCGGAAAGGGCATGAGAATTGGTTAAGATAGAAATAAATAGTAAAGTGGTTATGATGTAATAGATTAATTTTAATTGAAAATTTGTAACTACTTGGGAATGAGAGACTAAAGTTAAGATATTCTTGCAAAATAATGGAAAAAATATCAATGAAGGATGAGATTGAGATAAAGTTTCCATAAGTGGGACTCTTAGATAAGATTTAATGAGATACGATATAAATATCCATCAAAACACTTGGGAATGAGACACTAAAGTTAAGATATTTTGGAAAAACAGTGAAAAAAATATCAATGAAGGATGAGATTGAGATAAAGTTTCCATAAGTGGAACTCCTAGATAAGATTTAATGAGATAGGAGATAAATATACTACCGCTAAGAATGGAGTAGAATAAATCATGAGATAAGAGATAAATATCCTACCGCTAAGAATGGAGTAGAATAAAGCTTCGCTAAGTATGGAGTAGAATAAAGCATTGCGAGAGAGAAAGACAAACTTTAAAGAAAGAAAAAAAGAAGAAGAAGAAAGCCTAGGAAATTGGGTTGGCAGACCCGCAATTTAAAAAAAGAAAAAAAGAAGCCTAGGAAAGTGGATTGGCAGACCCACCCACAAAAGCAAGATGCTACCAAGGAAAAATATGTTGGAAATTATTTCCAACTGCTTGCATTGATCAGCAGAAGAGCAAAGTAAATATGATGGGATCGAAGACCGGCGACAAAGAAATTGTTGATGGTAAGTTGAATACAGTGGAAGCTCCATTCATATCGGCAGCAACCACCATATTAAATTCCCTGCCAACTCCATTTAACACACAACAACATTTAAGAGTTGAGGCGACAAGCCATTTTGGTAGGTTCGCAGAGCTCGAGCAGCTCGAAGAGTGGAGACCCCATGAACAGCTGATGTCATCTTCAGCAGGGCCCACCTCTCACCACTCACAAAGTAATTCTGAGGGAGTATGAGAACTCATGGGAATGCTCTCCAAGCACCCCATGGAATATGGAACAAATATTTTTTTTTTAATGTTTTGTTTTAATAGTTGTTTTATTCACGACAAAGCATATATGTTTTAAATGTTTTACGCTGGGTAAATGTTTTATTACCGCAGTATATTTAAGTTTTAAATATTGGTCATTTATATGTTATATATATTATAAATATGAGATATTTATAATATATATTATATTATGTAATGTTTATAAATATATGTCGTGAGCAAAGTAAAAGAGTGATGTGTAATGTATTGTAATTGCTCGAAGGCTAAAGATAGAGTAAGAGCATTGTGTTGTGCATATCAGAGAGACAGAGAGAAATTTAGAAGCGTTGTGTGTGTAACATCCAAGTGATTTATGTTGTGAAGCCAGAACATGAGAGTTCTGAGGAGTTTTAGTTATAACAGAGTAGTTTATGTTTTTAAATAAAACTGAGTTTTATTTCATCTCTGTGTTTGTGTGTCTGTCTGTCCGCAATTCGAATTTTATTTTAATCTGTGTTGTTTAAAATGTTAAGGAATTATCCCTAGAAAATTCCAACATGGTATCAGAGCTATTCTAGGCACTCGGTGAGACAAAACAGAGTTTGTTTTTCCACTGCAGGAGCTGTAAGAAGCTTATTTGAGTAGATTTCCCCAACAGAGAAATTTTTTTCTTGTTTTATTATATAGTCTGTATCTTTTCTTTACTTATACAGTTAAGATGGCAGATGCTGGAAATGGTTTGACAAATTTCCAACTTCCACAGTTTAATGGGAAGAATCATAGTTATTGGTCCATAAGTATGAGAGCCTTTTTTTCTTCTAAAGGATTATGGGAGCTAGTTGAAAATGGCTACCCTGAACCTGTAGATGCAACAACATTGGCTGCTTTGACAGTAGCAAAAAGAGACCTGTTGAAGAGCGATAGGAAGAAGGACTCCAAAGCCCTCTTTTATCTCTTTCAATTAGTACATGAGAGTGTTTTCCCACCGATTGCAGCAGCAACAAAGTCTAAAGAGGCATGGGATATTCTCAAAATTTCCTATCAAGGCATGGAGAAGGTGAAGACTGCAAAGTTGCAAATGTTGATGAGACACTTTGAAACACTTAGCATGAAAGAATCTGATACAATAGATTCATTCTTCACTCATGTTATTAGGTTGATAACTCAGATAATATCTCACGGTGAAACTCTTGAAGAGAGAAGGATTGTAGAGAAGATATTGAGAAATTTACCCTCAAGCTTTGAAGCTATTGTGGTAGCAATAGAAGAGACAAAGGATCTCTCACATTTCACAGTAGATGAACTAAGTGCTTCTATTATGTCTCAAGAATACAGACTGAGCAGAGGAAAAAATTCCTCATTGGAGCAAGCATTCAAGACTCAGATGTCTTTTGGCCGAGGTAGAAGTTGTGGCAGAGACAATAACAGAGGTCGAGGAAGAAGCCAAAACATAGGCAGAAATAATCCTACTAACACAAGTGGAAGGAGCTACAATCAGAACCAAGATGAAGGTTCAAGCAAAGAGCAAGCTCATGGACAAAGGTATGATAAATCCCAAGTCCAATGTCATTATTGCAAGAAATTAGGCCATTATGCCAATGAATGTAGGAAAAAGAAAAATGAGATGAATAATAGGAAAAATGCTAATTTTGCAAATGAAGAAGATAAGAATCCAAATATTGTGCTTTTAAAATGTAACATTGCACAAGACAAACAAGAAGATGTCTGGTTCTTAGACTCGGGTTGTAGTAATCACATGACTGGAAACATAGCAATGTTTTCCAATCTGGATGAAAATGTGAAATATGAGGTAACAACAGGAACTGATAGTAAGATATCTATCAAGGGTAAGGGCGGAGTCAGTATCCTAGCAAGAAATGGAGAACAGATGATTGTGCGAGAGGTATACTATGTATGTGGTTTGAAATGTAATGTTTTGAGCATTGGATAGCTCATTGACAATGGTTACAATATGTTCTTCAAAGATGATGTGTGTACAATCAGAGACATACCTCCAAGCAAGAAGATCATTGCAGAGGTGTAGATGACCAACAATAGAATGTTTCCTCTCAAACTTAGAGTAGATTTGAAGGAAGGAAGAAATATTGCAGCTGTAACACAAGAAGTTTTTCAAGAGGAAGTGAAGGTTGAGAACTGGTTATGGCACTTGAGATTTGGACATATCAATTACGGAGGCCTGAATTTGTTGTATAGAAAGGGAATGGTAAAAGGATTGCCATTTATTGAAAAACTGAATAGCCTTTGTGAAGTCTGCATCTTGTGAAAATAACATAGAGAAAGCTTTCCAACAGGAAAGTTTATAAGGGCAAAAGTACCCTTGGAAATTTTTCACTCTGATGTATGTGGACCAATGCAAACACCTTCATTTGCTGGAAACAAATATGTTTTGACATTCATTGATGATTACACCAAAAAGACATGGGTGTATGTGATGAAATAGAAGAGTGAAGTGTTTGAGAAATTTCGCCACTTCAAAACTCTCGATGAGAATCAGTGTGGGCACTATATCAAACTGCTTATAACTCACAGAGGTGGAGATTACATCTCCAAATACTTTCTGCATTTTTGCAGAGAGAATGGCATACAAAAGCAATTTACCATGAGGTATACACCTCAGCAAAACGGTGTTGCATAAAGGAAGAATAGGATCATTTTGGACATGGTCAGAAGTATGTTGAAGGAAAAACAATTTCCACATGAGTATTGGGGAGAAGCTGTCACTTGCGTAGTGTACATCTTGAATAGATGCCCGACCAAAAATGTCATGAACAAAATTCCAGAAGAAGCATGGAGTGGATGAAAGAAAATAGTCACTCACATGAGAGTATTCGGCTATGTAGCATATGCACATGTACCGGATCAGCTAAGGAAGAAGCTTGACAATAAGGGGGAGAAGTGTGTCTTTATTGGCTACTGTGATGAGTCAAAATCATACAAACTGTACAATCCATCCACCAAGAAATTGATAGTAAGCAGAGATGTGCATTTCATTGAAGAAGAAGCTTGGGATGGAAGCTTAGAGAAGACAGTGAACATGAAGACAATTGTGTCTCACGAAGAAGAAGAAGAAGGAACAACAGCTAATAACTCTTCTTCGGTGGCTCCTCCTCTACCACCGCAAGTACAAAAAAACACACCACAAGTTGGAATTCAAATAGCCTTGAGAAGTCAAGGGAGTGCTTCTCCAAGCACACCACAGGGATCATAAATGCCCTCAAGTTCGTATGGAACTCCAAGCACACCAAGAAGACCAAGATTCATAAATCTGAGTGAGATTTATGAACAAGGAGAGGTAAGTAACAATACCGGTCTAAATTATTTATTCACTTTATATTGTCATGTTGATGACCCAATTCATTTTGAAGATGTTGTAGATGAAGATAAATGGATTGAAGCAATGAATGAAGAAATTGGTGCAATTGAGAAGAGTAAGACATGGGAGTTAGTGGATCTTCCTAAAGTCAAATAATTTATTGGAGTTAAATGGGTCTACAAGACCAAAAACAATGCTGAAGGCAAGATTGAAAGGCATAAATCAAGACTTGTTGTTAAAGGCTATAAGCAGCAACAAAGCAGAGACTATGCTGAAACCTTTACACCGGTTGCAAGGATGGAAACCATGAGAACAGTGTTGTCCATAGCAGCACAACATAAATGTAAGATTTATCAGATGGATGTAAAATACGCATTCCTAAATGGAGTGTTGAAAGAAGAGGTTTATGTTGAACAACCTTCAAGCTATGAAGTTGAAGGCCAAGAGCGTAAAGTATGAAAGTTGATGAATGTTCTTTATGGGTTGAAGCAAGCTCCAACAGCATGGTACAACAGAATAGATGCTTACCTAATTGAGAATGGGTTTGAGAAGTGTGATGGAGAACCCACACTCTACATAAAGGAAAATGATGGTAAAATTCTTATCTTTGTTTTATATGTATATGATTTAATTTTTACTGGCAATGATGCTTATCTCATTGTTGATTTTAAAGCAACAATGAAAAGTGAGATTGAAATGACTAACTTGGGCTTCTTAAGATATTTTCCTAGAATTGAAGTAGACCAAAGTGAAAATGGTGTTTTCATTTCCCAAGTTAAATATGTAGAAGCAGTGTTGAAGAGATTTAACATGCAGAACAACAAGGCAGCTGTGACTCCAACAGTAATGGGGTTGAAATTGAGTAAAGAAAATAACAGTAAGGATTTTGATCCAAAGTTGTATAAGAGCATAGTTGGCAGCCTTATGTACTTAACTGCAACTAGGCTAGATATTATGCATGTTGTTAGCTTAATCTCCAGATTCATGGAAAGACCGAAAGAAGCTCATTGGCAAGCAGCAAAGAGAATTATAAGGTATGTAAATGGAATGAAGGGATATGGTATTTTATACTCCTTTTCTGAAAATTTTGTGTTGACATGTTACACTGACAATGATTGGGTGGAAGTGTTGATGATAGGAAGAGCACATCAGGATATGTGTTTCATTTGGGATCGGAAGCAGTTTCATGGGCTTCCAAGAAGCAACCAGTAGTTCATTTATCTACAACAGAGGCAGAATATGTGGCAGCAATAGCAGCAACATGCCAAGCAGTATGGCTGGGAAGAGTTCTCAAATATTTGTGTCATGAAAAAGAAAAAGGCACAACCATTTCCTGTGACAATAGCTCGGCGATAGCATTGTCTAAAAATTATGTTTTCAATAAAAAGACAAAGCACATAGACACCAAGTTTCACTTCATACGCGAATTGGTTAACAATGGTGAGATTGTTTTGCAGCACTGTAGAATAGAGGATCAGGTTGCTGATATCCTCACAAAACCATTAGCTCATAAAAGTTTTAATTATTTCAGGAAATGCCTGGGTATGCAGAAAAACCCAGCATTTGAAATGAAGGGGTAGTGTTGGAAATTAATTCCAACTGCTCGCATTGATCATCAGAGTAGCAGAGTAAATATGATGGGATCGAAGACCATCGGAAAAGAAATTGTTGATGGTAAGTTGAACATGGTGGAAGCTCCATTCATATCAGTAGCAACCACCATATTAAATTCCCTGCCAACTCCATTGAACACACAGCAGCATTTAAGAGTTGATGCGACAAGCCATTCCGGCTGGTTAGCAGAGCCCGAGCAGCTGGAGGAGTGGAGACCCCCGGAACAGCTGATGTCATCTTCAAGTGGGCCCACCCTCACCACTCACAAAGAAATTTCGAGGGAATATGAGAACTCATGGGAATTCTCTCCCAGAACCCCACGGAATATGGAACAAACATTTGTTTTTTAATGTTTTGTTTTAATAGTTGTGTTATTCACGGCAATCCGTATATGTTTTAAATGTTTTACGTTGGGTAAATGCTTTATTATCGTAGTACATTTAAGTTTTAAATATTGGTCATTTATATGTTATATATATTATAAATATGAGATATTTAAATATATATATTATATTATGTAATGTTTATAAATATATGACGCGAGCATTGTAAAAGAGTGTTGTGTACTGTATTGTAATTGCCCGAAGGCTGAAGATAGAGTAAGAGCATTGTGTTGTGCATATCAAAGAGACAGAGAGGAATTTAGAAGCACTGTGTGTGTAATAGCCAAGTGATTTCTGTTGTGAATCCAAAACATGAGAGTTCTGAAGAGTTTTAATTGTAACAGAGCAGTTTATGTTTTTAAATAAAATAGAATTTTATTTCATCTCTGTGTTTGTCTGTGTGTTTGTCCACAATTTGAATTTTATTTAAATCTGTGTTGTTTAAAAGGTTAAGGAATTATCCCCAGAAAATTCCAACAAAATATGCTTTCAAAGAAAATTTATAAAAATAAATAATGAAGGGATAAAAGTTTTATTAATTCCTTTGGAAACTTATTTCAACTTGGGGGAACTCGTAGATAAGTTCATAGTTGGGTGGAAAGTGTTCTCCTAAAGTTCGGTTCCCGCTTCGAAAATTTATAAAAATACATAATCAAGGGATAAAAGGTTTTTTGATTCCTTTGTAAACTTATCTCAACTAGGGGGAACTTGTTGATAAGCTCATAGTTGGGTGGATACTGTTCTCTTCAAGTTTAGTTCCTGCAATGATTACGATTAGGAAATTTGTTATTGTTTATTTCTTGTGAATGGTATAATTATGTGAAGAGTATTTGGGTAATTTTTAGTCTTAATGTGATGGAAAATTTTATATATTTTCTTATGATGTCAGCAAATAAAAATTATGGCCACCGAATTCATTCAAATATGTGACTGAAATGGTAGTTAAGCTAGGAATTAAAATACACGGTAAATTATATTCATGATATCGATAAGTATATATGGAACTAAATAAATTTTGTTGTAGGTAGTATTAGGATTTTGACTCATGGACAAGTAAATGAAGGAAAATTCAATATTGCTAGGATAGTAGAGTCGATGTACGAACACACAATTAAAGCTCTTATACAATTAGAATGATTCTTTCATTTAAAAAATAAAAAGTAGTATAGAAATTAGCTAGTCCATGTTGGCACTAAATAAATCAAATCGATATAGAAACAATAAGGGTGATATTATAACTGATACCGAGCCTATTAGAAAGGAAAATGATAAGTCAATGTATACATGATTCATTTTTTTGCTGAATCACAGAAGATGGTATTCTTAAAGAGTAAAAAGGTAAAAAAAATTCTCTTGAGAGACAATATTAAAATAAACCTGTAGGAAAATGAGCTAGTTCACGTCGGAAAATCCTTTTCGGACGTTCTATAAGTAATAATATATTTACATATCCTAATATCTTTGTGCCCAAAATGAACATTCTTGTACAGTCAAATACGTTTCATTCATCAATATGTCACTTACTAGGAGGAGAGCTTAGATATGAAAAAAATATTGTATACTTTACAAAACAACACCAAATCCTCTAATTTGTCTTACATCGGATGTAATAGTCATATAAAGAGATAATTAATACTATGATCCAACTAAATAACAAAAAAAATAACTTATCTACATATGTTATATTTAAACTTTCCGCGAAGCATACAAACTTAACATGAGCATACTCACAATAGTAACATAAAATTTCATAGGGGAACAATAGGAAACTTTATAGTTCGCTTGGAAAGAATAAATGCTATATGACTCATGTTCACATAAAATACATGCAAAATAAGAACAATTCAAAGTATTTAAACTCTAAATCGCATGGATTTAATAACCATGAATCTCCAACGTAGGAAGATATTATAATTAAAAATACAAAAGGTATAATTCGATTAAATGTATTAAATCCACCCTAGAGGGTTTACCGCAATACAAATATATATAAAAAAATAATACTTACACTAACTGCAATAATCCGAAACCAACGATTTTACTTAAAACAAGAAGGAAATAAAAAAAATGTATAGATATATTCTATGTCCTAGGAAAATTGCGCTGAGAGCTAAAACAACCCCTTGCTTCTCGAGATAAAGTAGGTGTAGGGTTGATGAGTACGCAGTGTGAATAGTGAAAGCATGGAACTAAGTGAATACCGACATGTGACAAAATTAGTGGCAGTTAGTTGTGGTAGAGGTCTATACCTTAGAAAGGTAGTAACATAAGAATGTATATGTGTACGTACCTACATAGAAATAAAAGAAACCGGATAAACAAAGATAATAATTTTCATAAACTACATAATGAGGTATATTCTTTAAAAACTCCATCTTAATTACCTTGATGAAGAATAACCAATCGTAGAGGGTAATCTTGCCATAACCTTGGGAATTTTGAAGAGGGGGTTGCAGGAAAAATAAAAGAAGAAAAATTTAGAAGAAGAGAGGAACGTTATGTAAACATGGAAGGAGAAAACTCCCATCCACCTAGTGTCCCTTTACAATATATGTTTCATTTCATCATAGTGATGATTGTTACAAAGGAATGTAGGGAATTAAACCTTTATTTGAAAAGGGTTTCAATAAGAAATAAAACAAGATTGAGTCTAACAAAAAAATTGCAAGACCACGTTTATAAAAATAATAACACCAATATAATAAAACTGAAGATACAGGGTCAGTCGACCTATAAAGCATATTATTTGGGAAAAATATAGACACTAGGAATAGGGTGAGAGATAACAACGGTTTAATTGAACACGTATGCAAGAACCGTAAATTTGTCACAGAAAAAATAAATTTAAACCAAGGAAGAAAGAAAAATTTACCTTGAAGAAAAGAAATGACTTCATGGTAGACCAATTGCTGGAGAATTGTTGTATCTTTGGGTTAATGGGAAAGGTTCACATACTGAAACTTCTTCATGGTAGAGGTGTTCCGGGGTAACAACTATGAAAAATAGGAAACCAAAGAAAACAAAAAAAAAAGAAACATCCAATTTCATAACATGTGCGTTAAGAAAGGTACGAAGAAACCTGAAAATGGTATCCATAGGAATCCTCTGCAGAACCAGTGAAAGAGGAAAGCTAAAATAATAGACTGTCCACAGGGAAATTGAGAACTATCGATAACTTTTTTTACAGGAAAAGCCCCTTGCAGTTGAAGGGGATGCGTTTCCAGGATTCTAGGAAAATTCCACATGTCAAACCTCTATTATCACTTACCATGGCATTCAACGGACTAGACAACACACAAAGTAGAAAGTACCAAATAAAATGGATACGAGGCAAAGTGTTAAGTTTAGGGTTTCTGAAATAACCTTTAATGATCGATATGCATACTTAATCTTCATCATCCAATAATTTAGGTTTGCTAACCCATGTAACGTGTATTTGGGTAGGGTGAACGTGGAAGCGACTCGTTTGATTACCATGTTTCAAGATCGTGAGTGCGACCGACCTTCTCACATATTACAAGACCAGAAACATATTCCCTAAGTCCCAAATGAGAAATAAACCCAACCTTGATCACCATGATGGACTACCGTAAGCTCATTAATACCAACAATTAAAGTATATCCATAAGTAGATGTCAATGCTATATGTGCACTATGAAAAACAAGGGTATTAGGTATAGGTCTCAAGGAAATTGGTTATAGAACATAAATTATATTTGACCAATCAAGTAGGGGAAATGGTAATTGTATTAACCATGAAGTAGCACTAATGTCTTAGTTTAGGGAAGCTTGAATAGATTAAGAACTTATTAAAACCCATGGGAAAAATATTAGGTGGTAAAACTTGCTGAAAAAGCATTATAAGTTGGAATAAATGTATATACTTTTATACATTCGCATATTAGAGTAGGATAGAAATAAATTTGGTAAATTGTCCTAATTTAAAAAATAAAATTTATGAAAAGCGGATACATGACAGAATGGTATCGAAGCCTCGATCTTAACATTGCGTTTGGAAGGAACCATCATATTAAAATTAAATATGTGTATAAGTGTAAATATCAGATGTTGATGAAAATTTGTATTATTTATAAGGTACTTAAGTGAATCACGACACAATAGAATGGAAGAGGATGCCCCTCCATCCATAAGATATGTTGAAGAATTATATGTTGACTTGGGAAATGGAAGCACCCCACCAACCTCTCAATTTATGGATGTTATAAAAAATCTACAACAATAGTTTGCTCATATTAAGAGCGATAACAGACACCTACTAAAGGCTAGTGAGGAACAAGAGAGGATGATAATAAAGTTGACATAAAAGTATAGCCATAGAACCATAGAGCCCGAAGGGATTAAAAGAAAAATATGGAAACATAATCAGAGAGGTCTAAAAGTGAAGGTGATTTTGATAGGACACACTTGAAATCACATAAAGGAATGAATAAAATGGAGTTACAACGAGAATTGAGCAAAATAAGTGTAACATCTCTCTAATTCTCTTTTACAAGAAGTTGATTTTTTTTTTTCGATTGGCATATACTTCATATTACCTTTAACTTTACCACAACACTGGTTCTGACTATAATATTCTTACTATATGAAATTTCCTATACTTATATGTTAACATAAATACCAAACAATTTATATATAAATACTTATATGTTAACATAGATACCAACGCATTTAACATATAAATACCAAACCATTTATATATAAATACTTATATGTTAACATAAATACCAACCCATTTAACATATAAATACCAAACCATTTATTAAATCTCAAGCTCATATATACTCATATATATCGCATGAATGAAGGCTATGTCTCAAGCTCATGTATATCTCACGGTCATATATACATATTATATGCGATTATACATATCTTTTTCTCGTCTTCTATAACCCATATAGTAATTATTTTATGCTTACACTTTTATAATTTCCATTGAAGAATTGAGGGTTCAACTAATAACCCGGTAGTCGTGATAATAACGCTGAGTTTTATAAATGACCGCCGTCGAGTTCTTTATGCCTATGGCTGAAACCCTACGGACTTCATTCCTTACGTTGACAGCTGGTTATATCATTGGTTATGCTTTTGTAATATTATTACTTTACTTTTCTGATGCGTTGTATTAACGAGGAGTCTTGTCTCTCATAAATGAAAAGGTAAAGGGTCATGATGGCGCTCTGGCGCTACATGCTCGATATTGTTCTTCTGTTCAGATCTCAAGTGTTACGTTCAGGCACGGTTTCACGGATCAGGAGCCATGTCGACTTAACCCCTAGCTTCAAAATCTATGGGGATTGATTCTGAAGTGAAAGACCACGCTTATAACGTACTTGCCTGTTGGATGTTTGACCTGTGGTTTAATAAACTTCAGTCAGACAGAAATCGTACGCAATTTCCCCATCGGTCTTACGACTACAATCTCCCTCAGGATTTCTTAAGTCCTCTACTATTGAGTTGTAGTTATCCAATTTCCAGATCATTCTTTTCTCCCTCGATCCGATTTATTGCTCTGTGGTTTTTTTTATTAGGGTTTTAGGTTATCGTTTAAATCATGTTCGGTTCTATTACTGTTTAGAGTTGACCTGGTTTATCCTTTCGTGTCCAGCCCTCTCGACTTTTTATCAGATCACTAGGGTTTTGCGGACATGAGGAGGTTATACCAGAGTGTGCATTTTATCGTCGGTAGCCTGGAAATCGAAATTTCTCCCTCCATTCGCTTCGGTGCTCGTGAGTTTATGGAGTCTATCAGCATTACCAAGTTGGTTCGGCTCTTACTCTTCTCTCCGCACTTTGCTTTAACTTTTTACAGCGCTTTCTCCCTTTGTTCGATTTATCAAAATGGGTATATGTCTAACTGATATATGGGTTCTGTCTTCCCATTTCGCTTCTGAACATTCGTAAGGAGTTGTATCTCTACATAAATCTAACTGATCTCTTCCTACCATTTGTTTTTATTTTTCCGAATCCTTTCTCGTCGCGCATAAGAACTCCGAACTTCGAAGAATGAGATACAGGTATTCCCATGAGGGTATACAATGGATTTTGTTTTTCTCTGGACTCAGTTTAACACGGTTGTATTCCAGTTTACTCTGGCTCCAAGGTTAGGATTATTTTCGTAGGCAAATTTTGTTTTCTCTTACTTCTGGAATGTCGACTCACTCGACAGTCGTTTTCACAGGTTTGCTTCTTCAACCCTGTATTTACGTCGTCTTGCTATTCACTAGTATTATATTTTTATTTTTTCTTACCTGGTGGATACTCCCATTTCAGGTACCCGGGATCTCTGTCATCGCGGCCTTCTTATTCCAGTTATTATATCGCTCTCCTGGTTAAATTTTCGTTCCACTCATTCATTGTAATTCGTCTATCCTACAGGTTCTCCACCTTCTTCGATGTTCGTTTAAGATTCTCACGATTGTTGACAGAGTTTCAGTCGCTTGTTTTTTCATTTCGCATACTACCCAGTTTTATAAATCTTGCTTTATGCCTGACTTTCATGGCACTTCTGGCTGTATGTACTATTATAAAGCACTCGTTTACTTTCTTGTGTTGTAACTGAACACAGAGTTTTTTGTTCTTATTTCACTTAGGTTTTCTCTTTCGTTACAACAATAATACGAATTTGAAGGAAGAACTTTATAAATTAACTAATTAAGTTTAACCCATCTTATGCACATGTAGATATTCCTAGCCTGTAATTAATTAAATCTCTACAGAGATAGGCTGAGCGCATACACAGAAGCACCAGCCTCTCTCACCATATTTCATTTTTCTTACTGATGGAAATGTAGTGCCGCTATAGAATTTTTCAGTGTATGTATACCCCTAAAAAAATTTTCGTTAATATCTGTGGACTATCTATATATATTGTGGAGGAATGGATATTCAATACTGTTGGTTGTTTACTACGTTTAACCTACACAACAAAATGATTACCATTTATATTCTGCTACTCATTGCTAATTTTACTCATGCTCTGAATAATTGTACAGGTACTCTCGAACTTTGGTTGTATTATTTTAGGATGCGTAGTTCCCGCACCGCTCAATACACTACGATATTTTCTTCTAAATAGTAATGAGTAGTAGGACTATAAATTCATTGTTTCAACTGTAAAATTTTGGTTTCCTCTGCAGTTTGAATTTTCTAATTTTAAAACTGGCACTGGTGGAAGTTTTCTAGAGTTCGAATATTCCTTTGCAATATTTAATGTATTAAGGTTTCCTATCAGAACTTCCCGCAAATTTTCATAGTAGATCTAAACAAAGAGATTTGAATATAACCATATCACCTTTGAACTACTGTTTATACAGTTAAATAGAGGAAGTTATACCTAACCCTTTTTTTTGTTTGTGTACATTGCAGTTGTACATTAAATATCATAAAAGTGAAACTGTGTTTTGACTAGCAGAATTAAATCTTATTTTGCAGAATTATTTAATAAAACCTTATATGTATTCAGAATGTAATTTCACTCATGTAGAACCCAGTTACATTCAATTTTAGTTTTCTGAGACTTCTTTTCATTTCAAATTTCAGAAATAGCTTAAGATTATATTAATTGTACTAACACAATATGTACAACTTTGCTAGCTTTGGACTAATAAAGGAGTTAAGGATTTGGCCCTCATTTACTTAATCATACTCATAATTGGATATTACTAGATTTGAAGCAACTTAAGCTAAATCATCTGTGAAGAATTGCGTATCCTCAGATTTAAACCACCTTGGTTTAGAGATTCTGATGGATTCTTCATCACAGACTTAATTTCTACAACTAGGAAGAATTATAAGGGTGAATACCTTATGATTAATTCTGTTAAATGTAGTATTTATGTTCTAATAAACAATTAACTTTTATATGTAGCCAATTCATACTGTCTGAAGTAAACACATTCAGTGATTTCAAGTACATACCACTCATGCAATAGACCAACCACCCAACCTTAGAGTCCTTTTGTCTCCCAGAACTCACCTCCACCACAAACCAACCACTAATCTATTTAGGAGCAGCTTATTTAAGCTATATTTCCCCAAAGTCTGTTTCTAATTCTGCGTCCAGAATAGCAGGATGCTTTTCTTCCTGTTTGTCTAGGCTTCCCATTTTAGGGACTCTTTAAAACTGTTTTATGCTTTTCCTCAGCTTTTCCAGCTTTTTACCTCTTCCTAACTACTTTCCTCATCATTGGGGAAATTTAGATTCTTCCTCAAAATCTAAATTAGAAGTAATTCCTTTCAAGGATTTTTGAAAGATTGTGGGGAATTAGTTGCCTTATCCATCCTCATGGATTTAGCAAGTGATCTCATAATCTCATTTTGGTCCATCTGCACAAAATCATTTTATTCATTTCCTCAAATTAAATATTTAACTACATTCACAAAATACTTATCCTTTGGGGTCCACTCACCTTAGGATTAAAGTTCAAATGTCTAGCTTTGAAATTCAAACACATAAATTGGGGGTGTTACATATTCCCCCTCTGAAAATAAACACCGTCCTCGGTGTTGTTATTCAACTACTAGAGTTCATTTTTCAAACAAAAATGGATATATTTCCATCATTTCAGCTTCTCTTTCCCAGGTAGCTTCTTCAGCAGTAAAGTTCTTCCACTGCACTTTTACTCTTGCTACTGTTATGTTTCTCAATTCAATTTCTTCCCACTCCAATATTTGAAGTGGTTCTGGCTGAAACTCCCCTTCTGGTTCCACCTGTACAACATTCCAATCAACTATGTGAGAAGGATCATGCACATATCTTTTTAATAACGAAACATGAAACACATCATGAACTCTAACATGGGGAGGTAAAGCCAGCTTGTAAGCCACTGGTCCCACCCTTTCTAATACTTCAAAAGGACCACAATATCTAGGAGCTAGTTTTTCACAACTTCCAGCATAAAGAGTGCTCTTTTTGGGTTTAATACGCAAGTACACATGTTCCCCCACTTTGAATTCTCGGTGTACTCTTTTCTTATCAACATAACTTTTCTGGCGATCTTGTGCTGTCTTGATGTTTCTTTGTATATGTTTAACAATTCTTTCCATCTCTTGTAAAGCATCCGGTCCCAACTTTAGTTTATCTTCTAGCTGGCTCCAGCTCAAAGGAGTACGACACTTTCCTCCATAGAGTGCCTCAAACGGACTCATTTTTATGGTGGATTGATAGCTGTTATTATAGGCAAATTCATCTAAATGTAAGTAGTCTTCCCAATTTGAAGGCCTATCCATCACATACATTCTCAGCATATCCTCCAAAATCTGATTAGTTCTCTCTATTTGGCCATCTGTCTGAGGGTGGTAAGCAGTACTAAAATTCAATTTAGTGCCCATCCCTCCAATTAGCCCTTTCCAAAAAGCTGCTGTAAACTTAGCATCTTGGTCAGAAACAATGACTTTTGGGACCCCATGTAATCTTACTATTTCTTTTAAAAACACATCTGCTACTTGGGCTGTCCCAAAAGTAGACTTAACAGGTATGAAGTGTGCAGCTTTTGTAAGGTGTCTACTACCACCATTACTGAATCATGTTGGTGTTTGGTTTTAGGTAATCCTGTTATGAAGTTCATGGAAATAGTATCCCACTTCCATTCTGCAATTGGTAAAGGGTTTAAAAGACCCGCCGGATGCTGATGCTCAGCTTTGACTAGTTGGCATTCCATGCATCTACTTAAATATTCTGCTACATCTCTTTTCATTCCTGGCCAGAACAACTTCTTTTTCAAGGCTGTTAGTAGTTTCTGATATCTTGGATGTCCTACATATGGCTATTTGTGATATTCATCCAGAATTTCCCTTTTTAAGGACTCTACATTGGGAATATACAACCTATTCTTATAACAGATCAGCCCTTTTTCGTTTTGAGTGAAATCAGTTTTCTCCTTTTTCCGCAATTTCACCAGGAGTGTTTCATAATTTGGATCTTGAGTTGTTGCCTTTCTCACCAACTCTTGTACTTCGATTTGGGCACTACTTCCAATTCTATTTATATTCTGACAAGCATTTCTGCTCAATGCATCAGCAATTTTATTTTCTTTTCCCCTGATATGTTTTATGTCCATATCAAATTCACTTAGAAAAGACAGTCATCTGGCTTGTCCTGCATTCAAATCAGTTTGGGAAAAGAAATATTTGAGACTAATATGATCAGTCATCAATGTAATTTTTTTTCCAAGGAGATAGTGTCGCCACATCTTCAAGGCATGAATAATGGCAGCTAACTCCAAATCATAGGCACTGTAGTTCTGTTCATGTATCTTCAATTTCCTAGATTCATAGGCAATCACTGAATTTTCCTACAAGAGGACTCCTCCAAACCCCTCGCTACATGCATCCGTACATACCACAAATTCTTTATCAGGATCTGCAATCTTCAGTATAGGGGCTGTAGTGAGTTTTAGCTTTAATTGATCAAATCTGTTTTGGCATTTTTCTGTCCACTCAAATTTGACACCCTTTCTTTGTAATGAGGTTATGGGATGTGCTATGGCAGAAAATCTTTCCACAAATCTGCGATAATAGCCTGCAATCCCCATGAATGATCTTACTGCTGAAACATCAGTTGGTACAGGCCATTATTTTATAGCCTTTATCTTTTCAGGGTCAACAGCAAGGCCTTGTTCAGAAATAATATGGCCCAAGTATTGAATATTATCTTTATAAAATTCACATTTGCTGAACTTGGCATATAGCTGGTTTTCTTTTAGAGTTTGCAACACTATTCTCAAATGTTCTCTATGTTCATCCTCATTTTTGGAGTAGACTAAAATATCATCTATGAACACAAGAAAAAATTTATCCAAGTACTTATTTAACACACTGTTCATCAAACACATAAATGTGGCAGGGGCATTTGTCAAACCAAAAGGTAGGACTACAAATTCGTAGTGTCCATACCTGGTTCGGAAAGCTCTTTTGCTGATGTCTTCTTCCTTGATTCTGAGCTGGTGATAACCAGTTCTTAAGTCAATCTTCGAAAATACTGAAGCTCCTCTCACTTGATCAAAAAGATCATCAATTCTAGGTAAAGGGTATCTATTCTTAATGGTCAACTTGTTCAGTTGGCGATAATCAATGCACATCCTAAAAGTTCCATCTTTATTTTTCACAAATACGAACGGTGCTCCCCAAGGAGACACACTCGGTCTGATATAACCTTTATCTAGCAATTCTTGCAATTGCATTTTCAGTTCCATAAGTTCAGGAGGACTCATTTGATAAGGGGATCGGGAAACAGGTGTTTCTCCCGGCACCAAATCAATGGTAAAGTCAATTTCTCTTTTGGGGGGAAGATGAGGAATCTCATCTGGAAAGACTTCCTTAAATTTCCTTACCACCGGTAAATCATTCAGCAGATTTTCTCCAGTTTTCTGTTCTACTTCCTCTACATGTACTGCATAAACTTGATATCCCTTCCTAGCTGTTCGTTTTAATTGTAGTGCTGATATTTGTCTTACCGAAATGGATTTTGGTTTTCCTTTTAGAGTAAAAGGTTTCCCTTCTTCATTCACAAAATGCAGGGTTTTATCCCAGTAGTTCATCAGGGCTTTCTTCTTTTCCAGCCAGTCCATTCCTATCAGCAAGTCATAAGAACCTAAAGGCAGTATGTTCATATTTACATCTGTTTGAAAATCATTTAATTTGATTGTTGTTCTGGGCAATTTATGTGTTACCTTTCTCTTAGTTCCAGTGGCCAGCTGTACCAACCATGATTGCTGAAATTTTTCAGGTTTAAGATTACATTGTTCTACAATTTTTGGACTAATGTAACTCAAAGAAGCACCTGGATCAATCAAAACTGTAACAGCTTGGTCAAAAATCTTACCTTCCATTTCAACCATGGTAGCTTGATGTTCTGCTTGCCGGTTCTCCAAGGCTGCACTGATAGTGGGTATGCTTCGTGCTATGTCATTTACTGTGGTTGCTTCTCGATCTCTCATAATCATCTGAATATTTATGTGGGGAC
Source organism: Pinus albicaulis (assembly GCA_034641835.2). NCBI lineage: Eukaryota > Viridiplantae > Streptophyta > Pinopsida > Pinales > Pinaceae > Pinus > Pinus albicaulis. The sequence continues at coordinate 1,168,387,490 of CM076584.1, read as the reverse complement.
AATCCCTCAACAGATGGGGTTCTCCGCATCCCCAACATTTCAGCGATTCCTTCATTTTAACTGTGCCCTCTTTCTTATTGTCTCCCTCCATTTTCCTTGAAGCCACCTGTGACTGAGCAGTTTGAATTTCTCTGGATTTATTAAATTTCTTTCGTTGATGATCTCTGCCAAAATTTTTCAAATATGCTTGTTTTTGTCTCTTCCCCTTGAACTCACCTTTGTTTAGCCAGCCTTTTCCCTGCTCAGCCTTTCCTTTAAACTGCTGATAGCATAACATCGCTTTCCTCACTGCCTCATCCATAGTCTTTGGGTTATCAAACTCGATCTTCTCTTTATACGCAACTGGCAAACAATTCAGAAACCCTTGTACCTTTGCTTTCTCTTCCCTAATATAAGGGACATATCTCAACAGATTCGTAAACTTAGTGACAAACTCATCGATAGTGAGCTGTCCCAGTTTAAGTTCCTGAAATTCCTTGGCTTTATCATCATAATAACGTTCATTTAGATAGCGGTTTTTGAACTTAACCTGGAAATATTCCCAAGTAACTGTCTTTTCGTCAATGGCATGAACCATTTTTGTCTCCTCCCACCACAAGGTAGCCTTACCTTGTAGTTGGTAAACAGCTAATATAGCCTTCAGATTGCTTTCATATTCATAAACCTGGAAATATTTAATCATATTCAGCAACCAGGCTTCAGCATCTTCCTCCTTCTCCCCATCATAGGAGGGAGGTTTGATCTTTCGGAATTCCCCCTGTAATTATTTTTTCTGCTTATACTGATGCCTACCCGGATCATCATCCTCAGATTCATCAATCTTCCTTTTTCCGGAACCTTCGCCTTCATGGTTGTTCTATGAGGTTAGCTCTCTGATGAGCTTTTCCTGCTCCTTACTGGTTGATGACAACTTGTCATTCTGGCTTCTCATCTCAGCCAATTCTTGTTCCAACCTGTGCAAGATAGCCATCACCGGAGCGTTGGGATCTGGCGTACTAAACTCATCACGTAGATCCACATAAATTTCTTCTCCTTCTGCCATTCCAGCAGCATACTACACCACACAATACAAATTAGTAAAATAAAAAAAATAAAAATAATTTTTTTTTTTTTTCTTTCCACAATACTTATTTATACACAGCAATAGTGAGCACAACATCAATAGCCCAGCTTTATAAATTGGGCTCTGATACCATTTTTAACGTCTCTCTAATTCTCTTTTACAAAAGGTTGATTTTTTTTTTTTCGATTGGCATATACTTCATATTACCTTTAACTTTACCACAACACTGGTTCTGACTATAATATTCTTACTATATGAAATTTCCTATACTTATATGTTAACATAAATACCAAACCATTTATATATAAATACCAAACCATTTATATATAAATACTTATATGTTAACATAAATACCAACCCATTTAACATATAAATACCAAACCATTTATTAAATCTCAAGCTCATATATACTCATATATATCGCATGAATGAAGGCTATGTCTCAAGCTCATGTATATCTCATGGTCATATATACATATTTTATGCGATTATACATATCTTTTTCTGGTCTTCTATAACCCATATAGTAATTATTTTATGCTTACACTTTTATAATTTCCATTGAAGAAACGAGGGTTCAACTAATAACCCGGTAGTCGTGATAATAATGCAGAGTTTTATAAATTACTGCCGTCGAGTTCTTTATGCCTATGGCTGAAACCCTACGGACTTCATTCCTTACGTTGATAGCTGGTTATATCACTGGTTATGCTTTTGTAATATTATTACTTTACTTTTCTGATGCGTTGTATTAACGAGGAGTCATGTCTCTCATAAATGAAAATGTAAAGGGTCATGATGGTGCTCTGGCGCTACAGGCTGGATATTGTTCTTCTGTTCAGATCTCAAGTGCTACGTTCAGGCACGGTTTCACGGATCAGGAGCCACGTCGACTTAACCCCTGGCTTCAAAATCTATGGGGATTGCTTCTGAAGTGAAAGACCACGCTTATAACGTACTTGCCTGTTGGATGTTCAACCTATGGTTTAATAAACTTCAGCGAGACAGACATCGTACGCAATTTCCCCATCGGTCTTACGGCTGCAATCTCCCTCGGGATTTCTTAAGTCCTCTACTATTGAGTTGTAGTTATCCAATTGCCAGATCATTCTTTTCGCCCTTGATCCGATTTATCGCTCTGTAGTTTTTTTTTTTAGGGTTTCAGGTTATGGTTTAAATCATGTTCAGTTCTATTACTGTTTAGATTTGACCTGGTTTATCCTTCCGTGTCCAGCCCTCTCGAATTTTTATCAGATCACTAGGGTTTTGCGGACATGAGGAGGTTATACCAGACTGTGCATTTTATCGTCGGCAGCCTGGAAATCGAAATTTCTCCCTCCGTTCGCTTCGGCGCTCGTGAGATTATGGATTATATCAGCATTACCAAGTTGGTTCAGCTCTTACTCTTATCTCCGCACTTTGCTTTAACTTTTTACAGCGCTTTCTCCCTTTGTTTGATTTATCAAAATGGGTATATGTCTAACTGATATATGGGTTTTGTCTTCCCATTTCGCTTCTGAGCATTCGTAAGGAGTTATATCTCTACATAAATATAACTGATCTCTTCCTACTGTTTGTTTTTATTTTTCCGAATCCTTTCTCGTCACGCATAAGAACTCCGAACTTTGAAAAATGAGATACAGGTATTCCCATGAGGGTATACAATGGATTTTGTTTTTCTCTGGACTTGGTTTAACACGGTTAAATTCTGGTTTACTCTGGCTCCGGGGTCAGGATTATTTTCGTAGGCAAATTTTGTTTTCTCTTCCTTCTAGAACGTCGACTCACTCGACAGTCGTTTTCACAAGTTTGTTTCTTCAGCCATGTATTTACGTCATCTTGCTATTCACTAGTATTATATTTTGTTTTTTTTTTCTTACCTGGTGGATACTCCCATTTCAGGTACCCGGGATCTCTGTCATCGCGGCCTTCTTATTCCAGTTATTATATCGCGCTCCTGGTTAAATTTTCATTCCACTCATTCATTGTAATTCGTCTATCCTACATGTTCTCCACCTTCTTCGATGTTCGTTTAAGATTCTCACTATTGTTGACAGAGTTTCGGTCGCTTGTTTTTTCATTTCGCATACTACCCAGTTGTATAAATCTTGCTTTATGCCTGACTGTCACGGCACTTCCGGCTGTATATACTATTATAAGGCACTCGTTTACTTTCTTGTGTTGTAACTGAACACAGAGTTTTTCGTTCTTATTTCACTTAGGTTTTCTCTTTTGTTACAACAATAATATGAATTTGAAAGAAGAACTTTATAAATTAACTAATTATGTTTAACCCATCTTATGCACATGTAGATATTCCTAGCCTGTAATTAATTAAATCTCTACAGAGATAGGCCGGGCGCATACACAGAAGCACCAGCCTCTCTCACCATATTTCGTTTTTCTTACCGATGGAAATGTAGTGCCGCTATAGAATTTGTCAGTGTATGTATACCCCTAAAATTTTTTTCGTTAATCTCTATGGACTGTCTATATATGTTGTGGAGGAATGGAGATTCAATACCGTTGGTTGTTTACTACGTTTAACCTACACAACAAAATTATTACCATTTATATTCTGCTACTCATTGCTAATTTTACTCACACTACAAGAAAAAAGCACATTTGTGAGGGTCATGCTTGTGACGGACCTTTAAGGTCCGTCACCAATGTCACATATGGTGACGGCCTTTAAAAAACCGTCACTGTAAGTGTATATAGTGATGTTCCTTTATGGTCCGTCACCAAAGACATTTTCAATGACACTTTTGGTGAGGGTTGTTGAAGGCCCGTCACTAATTCTCTCTTTGGTGACACTTCTAGTGACGAACTTTTAATGTCTCTCACCAATGCTCTTTTTGTTACTTTTGGTGATGGTCAAAAAATGTCCGTCATCATTGATCATTAAAAAACCGTCACTGTAAGTTTATATAGTGATGGTCCTTTATGGTACGTCACCAAATACATTTTGAATGACACTTTTGGTGAGGGTCATTAAAGGCCCATCACTAATTCTCTCTTTGGTGACATTTCTAGTGACGAAGTTTTAATGATCCTCACCAATGCTTGTTTTGTTACTTTTGGTGACGGTCAAAAAATGGTCGTCATCATTGATCATTCCAATGAGTTTTTGATGATGCTATGTACCTGTTAATATATTTTTTTGTCAAAAGTTAACGATTTAATACCATTATTATGGAGTATTTTTTATAATATGTCCAAAGCGATAGTGGTTAGGGTCAGTGAATTTTTTAGAAGTAATTAGTGTGTATCATTTCCCTCAAGTAATAACTAGTCAAATAGAGATTTCCTATGAGTCAACAGATGATTCATATATATTAAGTTTATTATCTAGAAAATTCCCTTTAGATAAATTTCCACTATTGTGTGTAGGAAATATATTATTTAATACATAATCAAGCTTTGACAATTCTATTAATGAGAAATACCTAACGATCCTCACCAATCTGGGCACGCCTTAATTAATTAATGCTTTGGCACACACTAACATTTCTTAGCACCCCACATGTATTGGAACATCTTTGTACCTAGAACATGGTGACATGCACTAGCACAACATCGTACTCTGCTAACATGTGTTGGCATGCTGCATATAGTCCCTAGCATTCCCTGGAACACCTTGGTTGAATGCATTGGCATACATTAGCACTTGGCACACAATGCCACTTGGCATGTATTGGGACCTATTATTAGTGTGCCTAGCATGCCCCTTTTCAAAAAGATAAAGTCCTGACTTATTAAACCTCTTATTGGTTCTTCCTTTTTTTTCCTTGACACATATTGACATACCCTAGTCCCCTGCACCACATCCTTAGCACCCAGCATGTATTGGCATATCTTGGCACTATTAATTGGCACATGATATAATTAGCACACCATGGAACTCCCAAGCACACTTTGGGAATTCTTGACATGCCTTGATATTCCCTAGCATGCCTTACCAATGCTTAGCATACCTTGTCATTCCCTCCTTGGCATGACAACTAACACTCATTAACGCTAGTCTCTGGCGCACGTTCCTCATATTCATTAAATTTCATGAATTTTTACTTAGTGCTCCCTTAATGTTTTTTCCTAGTAATCCTTAACACTCATGAACATGCATTATCACTCTCTAGCACACTTTAGCACTCTTCAACATTCCCTTCCACTTCAGAACATGCATAACACTAGTTCCTGACACATATTGGCGCTTGGCACGTGTTGGTTCTTGGAAAGTCTTAGCATGTGTGGAATACGTTGAGATGCCTTGGTATGATTTGGCATGGTTTAATATTAAATTTATTTGTGATTATCAGTTGTTGGAAAGTAGATGAGAAGCAACAAAGGAATACTTGGCACTTAGAATGCACTAAGACTTTGCACTTGGCACCTATTGTTGCCTAGTGTTGATGTGCCTAGCATGCCCCTCTTGGAAAAGGTAAATTGATGACTTATTAACCCTCTTATGTGTTCATTTCCTTGTAGTTTAACTTTTTTCTCCCTTTTGTTGTCTTGACATTTTCTGACATGCATTGACACACCCTCGCACATCTTGGCATGCCTTATCACTTAGCACATATTAGCATGTTTGACATGTATTCCCACTATCTGGCACATCAAGGGGGTGAAGAGAGATGTAGTCCTAAAGTAGGTCGAGTACGAGGGCAAGTAAGGGTTGCTAAAGAGAGGTCATGATCATCCTCCAAGAGCAATATCACCATGTGAGTGTTCAAAAGAATGTTACATACCTTAAGGGTCGGTTTGCGCTAGGAAGTAGGATGGCATATTGTTGGTTCTCTTCTGGCAGATCGAGCTTAAGAGAGGTTTCTCATGAGAATCTGGGCATGTGATTTCAATGGTGTCTTTGTGTGAAGGCCGCATCAAATTCTAAAATGTTGAAATTTGCAACAAGAAACAGTGAGATTGGAAACCAGAAAGGACAAAAAAAAATGCACCCACACTGGTGAGGAATTTTGATGCACCGGGAGTGAGGAATGTGGGGCGTCTAATTTATTTTTCCCTTAAATAAATTGGACAATAAATTGTAATTTCATCTCATAACAACTTGTGTTAGTTAATTAAGTCATGGTGACCGAGTTAGCTCAAGAAATTCAAGTACTTGAGGGTCTAAGATGAGGCATCTAGAGGGATTCTAATATTTTTTGGGTCCAGTTGAAATTGATGCATTAGTGGGGTGCAAGTGTAATTAACTGAATTAAATGCATTAAAATCAGTTTAACTGGTTCTAACTAAGTTATGAGGTAGCGAGAGGTCCAGTGAATTAAATTAGATTTAATTCACAATGAGTGATCAATCATATAACTGATAATTCGCTATTAATAGTTGTATGCATGTCAGTTTCGAGGAATACCCAGTTGAGATAGAGGTTAAAGGGAACATAAATATCAGATGTATTCAGAGAAAATTTCCCATGTGAAATTATAGAGTCATTGGGATTCCATAATGGATTGTGCAATAAAGGAAGATTGATTTTCCTAATTAATAAGCAGTTAATTCCCTAGCTAGGATTGTATGAGCAAGGCAGGCTAAAGTAAGGATCAGAATTGGCTAAGTACTAGACCGAGTTTTCCTAGATCAACGGGAGACAATTGACAGAGTGTCGGAGAATCTCATGAGAGATTAAGCATTAATGTTTTGTTTCATGATTCCTTGACTTAATACACAATAGAGATAGAGGGTCTTTGAGCAGTTTCTTTCCCCAAATACATCATGTTGTTGTGCGATTGATAATTTATTTCTCTTACTTATATGTGATTGTGCGATCGTGTTTTGTTTCCGCAAATTGTAGGAAGGATTCAATATCTCATTTTAGTATATTACAAGATTAGATTGAATATTGTTGGTTAGATTTTCTACATGGTATTAGAGCATAAATTTTTTGGGCGACGATTTTGCATAGAATATTTGAATATTTTGGTGTAAAATTTTCAAAAACAAATAGGCTATTTGGATTCCTTGCGAAAATCTACCGAAATAGAAAAAACAAATCGGTCGAATCGGAGCTCGGATGAGGGAGATATCATCGATTTAAAATAAACTCTTTTTTAGAAACTTTTTGTAACGTTGGGACAATTACACTATATGCGAGTCAAGAACCTATATGTAATTGAGGTACCAGATGCATGCAAAGCTTTGAGGAGAAAGGCAGAAGTTAGAGACTTGGTGGTTTAAAGGGAAAATAAATACCTCTTAACATGAATCTTCATGAGAAGCGGTCTCAGAAGGTTGTGGAGTAGTTGCCACAATTGGAGAAGCAGAGAGGAGACTGAGTGGAAGCATCCACTCAAGCAGAGACCTCCATGAGGGGGAAATTTTGAGCCAGATGAGAAGAGGGAGTAGCCATACCTGGAGGTGTAAGCTGGTGGGGTGATGTATAGACATAATCCCAAGATAAGAAATTTGGGCAAGGTCCATTGAGATGGCATGTGATCTCATGGATCGAACCTGGCTACGAGGAGCCACAGTACAATAGTAGTAGGAAGGATAAGTTAAATTGATGTAGTCAGATGTCAGCAAGACAGAAATCAGAGTCAGATGTCAAATACTGGATCACAAATTACAGTTAGCAATAGTTCAAAGGGCACGGATGCAGATGTCAGCAGCAGCGTAGAGAATCCAGTACTAGACAGATGTAGTAGCTAGCAGCAGTCAGAAGATTCTGATGATAAATGCATTATACTGAGTAAGTTGTTCGGAGGCTATTCAGTTTTAGGAATTGCAGGTGCAAACAACACTAGAGAAGTGTAGCATGCAGAACATTCCAAAAGTACCGAATGGAGATATATTGAATTCCTTTCTTGTTGAGAGGGAGTATTGAAATTTGCAACAAGAAATACTGAAATTGGAAACTAGAAAGGACAAAAAAAAATGCACCCACACTAGTGAGAAATTTTGATGTACCAGGAGTGAGGAATGTGAGGCGTCTAATTTATTTTTCTCTTAAATAAATTGGACAATAAATTGTAATTTCGCCTCATAACAACTTGTGTCAGTTAACTAAGTCATGATGATTGAGTTAGCTCAAGAAATTCGATTTAAGGTGATCGAGGTGGATATTGGTAGCCACCCGCCTATTCCACTTGGGCCCTCGCCATTGTCTCTTTCAATTTTTCAATTTCCTTAATTATAGCACAGTTTACTATTTTTGTTAGTTTTTCAGGTCCTGAACTTCCAGAGCCATTTTGAGGCCCAAAACGACGTTTTTTGGGCAAGAAAGGTTTAGCGATTTCATAGAAATCGCATTAGCAGTTGTAGTCCTCGAAGAGATCTTTGGAACAAGGTATCATGTGCATCAAACGAAGATCATATGACCAAGTTACGACCCCGGAAAGTTGGCTGCCCAACTAACCCCAGCGGGGCCCATAAACTCTTGGTGTTACATCTCCTCAGGTTAGGGTTTTGATTGTTTAGTATTTTATCTTATTTTTAAATAATAAAAAAGACCCTTCATCCTTATTGTAACACAGTTGAGAGGAACATAAATATCAGTTGTATTTATAGAAAATTTCCCATGTGCAATTATAAAGTCATTGGGATGCCATGATGGATTGTGCAATCAAGGAAGGTTGATTTTCCTAATTAATATGGAGATAATTCCATAGGAATTGTGTGAGCAAGGCAGGCTGAGAATTGGCTAAGTATTAGACCGATTTTTCCTAGATCAGCAGGAGACAATTGGTAGAGTGTTTGAGAATCTCAAGAGAGATTAAGCATTGTATTGTTTCATGATTCCATGACTTAATACAAAATAGAGATAGAGGGTTTTGAGCAGTTGCTTCCCTAGATACATCTTGTGTTGTGCGATTGATAACTTGTTTCTCTTACTTATATGTGATTGTGTGATCGTGTGTTGTTTCCACAAATTGTAGGAAGGATTCAATATCTTGTTTTAGTACATTACAAGATTAAATTGAATCTCGTTGGTTAGATTTCCTCCATGAAATAGAAGACAGGGTTGATACAATCTTGCCTTGTGGTGGTTAGTAGGCCGCAAGGTCTGTGATAAAGACCAACATAAATGGAGGAGGGCTTGCACTATAATTTAGAGCCATAACAGAAGTCGACACAGGTGTAATATTGACTGATTTAACCCTAGTTTGAGGGTCGACATTGAGATATGAAGTTCATGTCAAGATTCAGTCAAAGAAATGCCCAAAATCTATGGATCCATATGAGCTAGGTCGAGTCTCTTATGGAGGCAAGAGTCGTGTTTTTTCTATGTGTGGATAGGGTTTGTTCTACAACAATTAGAAGTACATAAGTATAATTCCCTAGTTAGGACAGTTTCCTAGCATGTTTAGTTCATAAGGTATGCCCTTAAGACTATGACAAATTTGCGTAGAAGAAGACAGGTTGTGACCCTTAGAGCGAGGTTTATTTCTGCAATAAAGACCACAGATATGGAAGATGGTTTTCAGATTCAGTATGTGTGGAGACAATAGATCCAAAGGAGGGTGGAACTTGAGCAGAAGATTGAGCATGCAGAAGAAATGTGCCATATGGAGAATGGATTGACATGCAGAGGAGTTGATTTTGGTGGACTTTCCATAGATTTTTAGACAAATATCTCAAGAAACCTATAAAAAATTACTAAATGGACTGTTAGTGGCTGATTTGTGACCCCAGTTCAGTCATCTACATATTGTTAGAAGTATGATAAGAGGAGTAATTCATATATGTTCGTAGATTGGACAAAAAAGATCAAATTGTCGATACACAACAACAGTGATCTTGAGAGGACTCAAACCCTTGTTAGGTGGCAGATTTGAAGAGCCCTAGATGAAGACAATATTGCGGGGCCCTAGATCAGTAAAAAGAATTGATTGTGGTTGGGCAGATTGATGGTAGTCCAAGTACAGTTGGAGGGTTGTTAGATTACTGTCAAAGAAGAGCCCTGACTCTTGTTCTGGTGAAGGACAACAAAATTGGTAGAAGCGTAGGTGTATAGGGCCTAATGATGTGCAGACTTTCAAGGACTAAAGTAATAGTCAAGTGGGCGAACCAACTAGCCCTAGTTCACTATATTGTAGAGGATTGATTCAGAGAGAAGAAGGGCAGCCTCCATAGCCCTGGACTTCTCATCTTCGAGCTGTAATATGGCAAAAGTGGGCATACGAAAGAGTTGTTCACAAATGGAATTGTAAACAACTTGTTACCATTCAAACTACTAGTGGACCTAAAAGGTGTTCCTAAGAGGGCAATTGCTAGGACAAGGGAAACGATGGAGGCTTAGCCCATTGTCACCACAACTAAGGCTCTGTGCTCTTCATGGAATTTCACCGATGGGTGGAGTCTCGGTAGTTTAGGAAGTCACTTGTAGAGTATTGGTCAATGAATAGGTGGGAAGTGACCTTCGAAACCCTTTCTCTAAGATAAAATAAAGAGTGGGACTTGCTTTCCTTCTAAGCAAGTGAATTTATCTTCTAGGGAGAGAAGAGGGGGATTGAAGGGTTGAGGGAGAATAAAAATACTTATGAAGGAAGTTCTCAATCCCTAAAATCCTTTGGGAACTTGGATTCCTAAATGGTCCTTGATGAAAGGCCTTTGACACTAAATGGGACCACACGGGGCCAAGTGGAACCAGCCCAGGTTCGGGGATGGAATTTAGCAACCAATGATGTTCCTATACTGGAAAGGTTAGGGGAAAGGATAAGACAAGAGTTTTTACTTCGATAGGTCAAATTGATCCTACTAGGTTCTATCCTTGGGACCACCTAGGCAAAACTTGATCCTAGAGCTAGGGCTTGAGGTATTTGAATATTCCACTGTCGGAATTGGCCCAAGTTTTGAGGAGAGTGAGGGTACCCAACAACGCAACTGCCTCTAGGAGATAGAAGTTTTCCTCTAGCTAGATTCCTAGGAAATTGTTGCCCTAGGTGACCTAATGGGGCTAGACCTAGGGAATGTGAAAATTTTCTTTAACTCTAGATCTCCAAATTCATCAAATTATATCCTGTATTCAAACCTGATCCTCTATGTTAGCCATTCTGAAGATAATGCTGAGAAATTACTATAGAACCATCACCTACATGTAGTGATCTTATTATGTGAGCAGACAACCTACTTTCGAGAAGACACGGAAAGGTAAACACTCTCTGCCAAGATTTTCCATACAACCCAGGTTGAGCAACCACATATACATCACCGGTTTTTTCTCTTCAAATTTGTGACTTAGAAGAGCTTTTTCTGACCACCTCCGGGTTGCTCCCAGAGTCACCCAAGCAAGCCCTCTCAGCATCATCCTCTTTCTATAGTACCTAATTAGTAATTTAATTAACCAAAACAGTTTCTTGATCATGCAGGTATTTCAAATATATTGCCAATAAGCATAAAGCTTTCATGTTAAACAATCACGTCAAAAGACTTTAGACTATGATGCAAAAAATACAAAGAAACCTCACCAACACTCGAAGGACAAACAAATTCAAACCTCTACAAAGTATAAATAGATATCTGATAAAATTCATTCCACCACAAAAATGTGCTTAACTAAAGAAAATTCTAATTACTGTGCTTTCAAGACAAAGCTTTCAAGGGCAGTGATGTTATAAACATACCCCTAACACCTCGTGAACAATCAATGTGTATAAGTAGACCATCATAAGGCTCATTTTAAACATCATTATTATCATTTTATAAATCATTTTTATGAAATCAACAAGAAGCAAGCAATAATTGCATTCAGTTCCACTGAAGCAAAGTATATGGTAGTTTCATATTCTTATTATGAAGCTATCTAGATTTGCAACTTGATTGTAGAGTCAACCAATCACTTGTTGAAGCCCAATATTGTCTCTTGTGAGAATCAAAGTTACATCAAGCTCTATGAAAATCCAGTGTGTCATAACCATTTCAAACACATTGATATTCAATACAATTTCCTAAGATTCCAAGTTCATTAGGGAGTTGGTAGTGTTGGACCACATTCTGACAAAGTTGCATATGGTTAATAGTTTGACAAAGCTCCTAACAAAGGGGAAGTTGCACATGGTTAATGCTAGTCATATCTGTAGAAGGAATATTATAAGCATAATTTACTAGAAAAACAAAAGAACATTATCAAAGGAATAGTCATGAGAATGCAGGTTGCACAAAGGATATCTACATGTACAGGATTTTCTAAAAGTTTAAACACCAGCCCAAGGAAATAAAATCAAGGGAAGGGCTTGCTTCTTCATCAAAGCACTGATCCTAAGATTTTCCTAACAGAAATAGAAAAAAAATGCAGCAAACCAGAATTTTCCTGCTATGAAATGACGGAAATATTGCAGACTGGACACTTGTTTTTCTAAAGCAACCACTGCTTGATGCGGGCCTCGTGATAACTGTTACTAGACTTTAAACTGCCCAGCTCATATCTTTCTAAATACTCTTCTTTTACAAACAATTCATAGCATCATTTTCATACTCTGATTTACCATCATTAGCAAGGGTTTCCATATGTTTTTGAATCTGAAGAGGGAGAAAATTTTACACTTTAAAACTACCAACTAAACCTATAAATCTACAAACAGATTTTAAAGTCCAAGCCTGCTTCATTCTTTGATAATCTTACTGATTACTCTCTTTTTTAGTGATGTTTTCATTATGCCTTGAAAAATATAAGGTAACTTGGTGTGAAATTGTAAATTGATAATTCCAGCTGGCATCATTTCAAGACTTATGGACAAGAAGTGGACATATATTAGTTACTGCATTCAAAGAAAAGTCCTCCCCACAGATATTATAAATACCTGGAAAATGTTGCATTTGACTTCAATATCCATACTCTGAGAAGCATACTCTGTTTTTGAGGAGTACAAGCTTTTCTCTAAACACTTGGAAATAGTCTCCTCACTAAGTCATGTGCTAACATCCTTACGATGTACGATGTATTTTTGTAGTTTTTTTATTAAGAAAAATAGAGATTTATGCAAGTAAGTGTGCATTCACATTATTCACAATAGAGATTTATGCTGATTGGATATTATTTGTGCTAATCACATTTTATATTAATGTTAGCAGCATAGTAAGCAGCATAAAAGAGAGGCAGAAATTTGATTGTGTGCCATGTTAGGTTCTAGAAATGCTATAACATGTGAGAAGCAATGAACCAAAACCTCTCATAGCAATTATGAACCAAAACATAGTGCCATAACACTTACCTTATGTGACCCTGAAATATTGATTTGTGCATCAAATTTGTGGACATTAGTACATACAAACATTGAACCTATCTACCCTACACTGATATGACCTTGAAATTTGAGTATACTTGACTGAGATATCATATTTGACAAAGTTTGATACATTGACATATTGCCACGATGTATTGGTCTTAACATTGACACATTCAACCTCCATTGACATTGAAATTACACATAGACCACAATGTAAGATAGACCTTTGGCATTTAGACTTCACAAGTGTTTTGGGCATTGATATGTTGACCTCAGGTTAGTAGCAGTATCCAATGTCCTTGAGCTAGTTCATCCTACATCTTAAATCTTAGACCATAAAACTTTAAATGCATTATACCAAAATGTGAAGGCTTTAAACCTTGAACCTTGCTTATTAAGAAATCTGAACACTAAAATACCCTTTAAAGCCCCAAAATCCATGATGGACATTGGTTAAAATGTCCTCAAGAGATATCCAACCTGTCTACAAGGGCAGTTATGCACACAGATATTCATAAATAGCCCATTGTAAGTTCACATTCCATACTATATTGACCCAATTACCTTTTGAAAATGACTAAAAGCATTGCAGTATGCTTAAATAGCCCATTGGACGTGCACATTCCATACTATGACCCAATTAGATTTTAAAAATGATTCTAAGCATTGTAGTATGCTTTAAGAAATGACCTTTTGAAAATGATTGTAAAAAAATGGTGAAACACTTTAGGAGCTTTTGGCATTATAGATAACCTGTACTTAAGGACTCTTTGATATCTCTTGGAAATACAAGAGAAATGATTCTAAGAATCATTGCAGTATGCTTTAACTGGTCTTTTGAAAATTATTCTAACAAAAAAGGTAGCAAACTTGAGGAAGTTTTGGCATTAGAGATAAACTCCACTGAAGGACTTGAGATATATCTTAGAAAAATAAATTTGTTCTAAATTACTAGGAGGCTGTTGGAAAGGCTTTTGCAGCTTCACGTACATTCAAGTTCCATATATCAATTAGGGGCCTTGGTCTGATCTACACTTGAAGTATTTCTATAGTATTTTTATTAAGAACAGTACATATTTATGGAAATAAGTGTGCATTCACATTAAATAACTACAAGTACTCTGCTAATTCTACACAGGGTATGTGTGTGGACTGCATTCTTGTTGGTTTTGCTGGCCATTCTGGGTGCATGCTCATATGTAGAAGTTTAACTAAAGTCTCTCGGACCCCTAAGAAAAACCATAATGGCCATCATGCATTCTGGGTGCATGCTCAGATGTTATCTTGGGTGTAACTCTTTTGTTACTGAACAGGCTTGGTACCATCTATTTTGAATTTCAATTTAAACAGTGTTTCCATCTAGCTTTCCTGCCATATGGAAGTGTGGTTAAGGGCCACATACCTTTTGGCATCAGTTAGTTATACTTCATTCAATTGCATGATGGTTTTTAAGGGCTTGTATCCATGACTAAGGGTTGTGATATGTAGAATGCATGCCCATAATATTTCAAGGCTTTCTGGCTAGAGGTTGACACATTCAAGTAGAACTTCAAATTGATTGTGATCGGTCACTATTGGTTGATATACTATTTTGTTGATCCTGTTGATTTTTACATTGTAATACATGGCTTCTTGTTGCTTGGTATTTGATCTTTCAAGGCTCATTTACTAAACCTGGACCATCATTCATTTTGATTTGCCTTGATTTCATGTTTTCAACTCCTATGGACTTATTTACCTGATTAAATTTTCATCCTCGATGTCATTTTAGAGCCTCCATTTCTTGGAATCAACTTGGCGTTGTTCATGCTTGATGGTATTTTAGAGCCTCCATTTCTTGGAATCGTCTCATAACATAAGAATTATTTACTTTTGGATAGCTTTACGTGCTTTACTTGACCTTAAAAGTGGAGAATGGTCAACCACTTTTGGGTTGTCTACAACTTTTTCATCCCATAGTGTTATTGTTATTGTCTCCGAGCGCTTTAAGCCACATTTAGTAGACTTCGATTTTCATTTGATGTGTCTCATGTCTTCCAACTTCCATTGACTCATTTACCTGTCAAAGTGACATCCCCATTGACAATCAATTCAAGTTTGATCTGCTTATAAGGCATTATTTCCATTCAAATTCTAAGTTGTAAGTTTGTAACCAATCATGATACGTTTGACAACTTTGTCATCAAGTGTGTGCCTCATTTACTGGTATATAGCCACATCTATGCGAACATTTGAAGATCCTCAAGAGATCATTTGTTTCCATTCCATACGATGTCTTCAACTTCCATTGATTTATTCACCTGTGAATATCCATCGAAAGTCACACCCCCCTTGACAATCAATTCAAGTTTGATCTGATTATAAGATATTATATCCCTTCAAATTCTAAGTTGTAACCAGTCATGATACGTTGGACAACTTTATCAACAAGTGCATGCCCTCTTTTACTGGTATGTAGCCACACCTGTGTGAACATTTTAAGATGCTTAAGAGATCATTTCTTGTCATTCCATACTAAATGTAGTGTCTTTTGATGTAGGGAATTGGTGGGCAATGTAGTTTTGTCATTCCATACTTAACTGACTACTTATGATTCCTATTGTTACTCAAGATAAAAACTCTTTGGAACTTTGGTGAATGAAATGAATTGCTTTGTTCACAGGGAGGTTGTTAAGTAGCAGCCCTGGAGCCTAGGAACCTCTAGAAGAATATGAAATAGTGGAAACAAATGAAATTGCCAGATTTTCTTTATCCTCTTTTTCAACTGAAATCATTTTCCAATGTTCCTGTGGTGGTGCCCTTGCTTTCTGCATTAAATTAATCTATACCTTGTTATTTTAGCAACAAAAATTCTAATTGCAAGTGAATCTCATTTTTGTATCAGATCAGCAAACTTTTTCTTGAACTTTTTGTTCCCACCTGCTGAAAGAAAACTCTGTTTTTTTGTTATCAATTTTGAATATTTATTTCATGTCTTTTCTTGCAGTAGTATGGAGATTATGCAAGGTTAATATGGGCCCTCTGTCAAGTGAAGTGACCAGACTATCATAAGATTAGACTAGTAAAGCAATCAAGGTGATGACTGCATGTACATTGGTGCCTCAACTGGTGCCTGCCTCATTGATCACATCTTATGTTGTCATCTTTATTTGGGAAAATTTCCTCAGATATATCTTAGGATGGCAGCTGGATATTCATAAATGTTAAATATCTTGAATTCCAAGTGATTATTGTCCAATTCATAAAAGTTTGTAACCAATAATGATACGTTTGACAACTTTGTCATCAAGTGTGTGCCACATTTACTGGTATATAGCCACATCTATGCGAACATTTGAAGATCCTCAAGAGATCATTTGTTGACATTCCATACGATGTCTTCAACTTCCATTGATTTATTCACCTGTGAATATCCATCGAAAGTCACACCCCCCTTGACAATCAATTCAAGTTTGATCTGATTATAAGATATTATATCCCTTCAAATTCTAAGTTGTAACCAATCATGATACGTTGGAAAACTTTGTCATCAAGTGCATGCCCTCTTTTACTGGTATGTAGCCACACCTATGTGAGCATTCTAAGATGCTTAAGAGATCATTTGTTGTCATTCCATACTAAATGTAGTGTCTTTTGATGTAGGGAATTGGTGGGCAATCTAGTTTTGTCATTCCATACTTAACTGACTACTTATGATTCCTATTGTTACTCAAGATAAAAACTCTTTGGAACTTTGGTGAATGAAATGAATTTCTTTTTTCACAGGGATGTTTGTTAAGTAGCAGCCCTGGAGCCTAGGAACCTCTAGAAGAATCTGAAATAGTGGAAACAAATGAAATTGCCAGATTTTCTTTATCCTCTTTTTCAACTGAAATCCTTTTCCAATGTTCCTGTGGTGGTGCCCTTGCTTTCTGCATTAAATACATCTATACCTTGTTATTTTAGCAACAAAAAGTCTAATTACAAGTGAATCTCATTTTTGTATCAGATCGGTAAACTTTTTCTTGAAATTTTTGTTCCCACCTGCTGAAAGAAAACTCTGTTTTTTTGTTATCAACTTTGAATATTTCTTTCATGTCTTCTCTTGCAGTAGTATGGAGATTATGCAAGGTTAATCTGGGCCCTCTGTCAAGTGAAGTGACCAGACTGTCATAAGATTAGACTATTAAAGCAATCAAGGTGATGACTGCATGTACATTGGTGCCTCAACTGGTGCCTGCCTCATTGATCACATCTTATGTTGTCATATTTATTTGGGAAAATTCCCTCAGATATATCTTAGGATGGCAGCTGGATATTCATAAATGTTAAATATATTGAATTCCAAGTGATTATTGTGCTTGTTACATATTAGGAACCTCCTCTTTATTTGGTGAAATTCCCTCAGACAAATCTCACAGTTACAGCTTTATTTTCACACACATGTGCCCCATTCTTCTGTTGGTGTTTTGGCATTGTTGGTGTGAGTCGTTTGATCATTAATGCTCAAAATGCTACAAGTAAGATCCCTGTGATTATTAGTTTCCCATTTGTTGATTCTTGCAGTTCCTATGGTATGTTTGACTTCATCTTCTTCCAGAATGTTAAATGATCTTGTTCAATAACGGAATTCCCATTTGCAGCTTCCAGATGAAAACCCATGCTGTGAAAATTTTCAACCAGATCCATTTTAGACAAAGAATAAAGTCACACTAGCTACAGCCATGGCTCTGGTGTACTTGGAGCCTTCTAATTTTCATGGGTGTTTGTTGTGTATTCCTTTGTCTTTTCCAATTAGGTAACCAACCTGCAAATTAAAATAATATTGGAAAAAATTTCAGTGCTCTAAGAGAGATATTGAGCTTGTGTTTGCAACACTAGAGTGCTCAGCAATTGGAATCAGATTTATAGATTAAGGCATGAATGTACCGCAAATAAAATACATACCATCCACTAAAATATTTTAATTTTAGCAGAAAGAATGATGTATTCACAGCGGGAAAATATTGGCGAGTAAAATATATGATAGAGAATTGCAGTACTTTGGAAATAAAATGCACGAGTCAACCTTACATAATCTGGAATTAACCAACACTTCTGGACTATGACTACAATTTACCTATGCAAGTTTCCTGATTATCATGCTGTCTTCTCTGTTGCATTTTACTCTGTCTGTCTTTTTGTGACAATTTTTGTTGTCTCATTATATATTTTTTTATTATTCAATAAAATGTATTAAATACTTCTCTATAGATAAAGGCTAAAGGGCTATTCATAAAGAAAAGGTCAGTTAACCTTCCTAAAGTAATATTACATAGACAGTAAGCTCTCATTAGCATATGCAAGCTCCTTAAGGACTTGTTCCAACTTATCAATTTAGATTCCAAAGTGTAAGAGAGAGTGCATATGTGCCTGATAAGCCAAATGTGTGCTTCCTTGAGCATCAAAAACAAAGGAATAAGAAAAATATCAAAATGAAGAAAGAAGTTGGCAAATATCTATCATTAGCAAGTGCGGGATGGATAATTTAAATGGTTTCATAGTTGTTTAAGCCTTAATTGAAAGGGATTCTGGCTATCATCAAAAATCACAGAAAGCTTGCAACCTTTACACAACATTTACAAAGCATGATAAGACAGTATATATCCAGCGTGATAAGGTTTATATATCCATATTACAAACAATAACCAAACAGTAGCAAGAACATTGCAGTACATTTGATGTAAAAAACATATAGCTTAGAGAAGTATAATAGTAATCATGTATCCAACATCTTAACCATGATATTAATCACAAGTAAGCTATCAAAATCTGCATCCAGAATCCTCAAATGTTTGGGATAGTAATTTACCAATTCATTGTTCTCTCTCAATAATTGATCAATTCAATGTCACTACTCTTCCAACATATAAAAGTGTTAAGCGCATCTGCTAAATACTCGCATTGACTACTTCTATGTTTAAGCTTAATTTCACAATCCGAATCAACCAAGATTGATTGTGGGCACACAAAATAATATCCTTCTCCTAATACTTCTCCATTGGGCATGACAAAATTTGGTTCAGTGTTTTTTATGTAACCATTTGCAACCTTCACTTGACCATTAAAATATGTAAGTGAACATTTATTCTCGTTAAATCCTGTATTTGAAGGTAGTAATTGCGGTTGACCCTACAAATAAACAAATTCTTGTAAGATTCCATAGAATAAAAATATAATATTAAAAAAGAAAATAAACAAGTATAAAACTTACCCGTGTTATTAAGTCACCAATTGGGTCATGAACAGGTTGTCCTGAAGTCAATGGAGTTTGTTCTAGTGAAGCCTGACTAAGACTTAAGGAACTTTGCTAAAAAATAAATAGTTTGAATGTGATACCATGAAATCAGAAGATGAACGGTTAAGCTACAGAAATAATATTTCATTAATTACATATCTACAACAATACAATCATGTTCATATTGGCATGTGCTTTTAAAATTTCAATCTTCAAAGATGGCATACATCAACAATTAAATATCCTACACGTAATTCTTACATTGTTGGTTGGTTCTGGATTAACTCGACCATTTTATTTTCCCGCCTCCGTGGCAGCTTTCCATTTCATTAATTCTTCAACAGCTGCCTTCAATATTCCAAGTTCCTTGTCTTTTTCTTTCAATTTTTCTTCTGTATTATGTAATTGCCTCTTGTAAGCACGGTCTTTTCCAAAAAAATCAGTAGGAGTGACTCCATAGCCAACCCCACGTACACAACCCCTCCTCTCAGGCTCCAAAACTATTGCAATGGCATCTTCCTTTGTTGCATATGCAGGAGACACTGAATCATTTTGTATCGATTCAATTTGTTTCTAACAAAGACAACATTTCAATAAATACATGTAAGAAACATCATTAATATTTAAAAAAGAAAAAAATTAAATAGATACAAAAATAGTTCTGGAACTTACTATTCTCTCTGCACTAAATGATGAAATTGGAGTGCCATCCTTCTTTGTATGACATTTAATCCACACATCAACCCTAGTTACAGGCACATCATTTTGATTGTAAGTTTGATTCTAGTCACAAAAATTACAATGGTGTAGATAAGTATATTTGCAATTGGTGATTGTGAACAAAAAAAAAATTTGATTACAACTTACAAGGTCATGTTCAACTCTAAAGTAACCTCTACGGCCAGAAGTGTGGGTCTTTGGTTCTAATGTCCTATTTTCCTGATTAACTTTTGCTTTCTCCTGCAACTCAATAAAAAATCGATGCTTAGATTGAAAATGATTATATGCAAGGATTCAAATTCCAATCTCATTTAACGATAACAAGTAGATTTGTCATTCATTTTTACCTTGAATTTAGGGTCCGATCGTATTCTAACAAATTCAATCCAATCGGTTTCATTTACTCCAATAGGAACATATTTCATCCTCTCCTCATATGTGTTGTATTTCAAATAATTATTTTTATACAAATTATATCTGTAAGTTCTCAAGCACTGAGATATTGCTTTATAACACCATTGCTCCGCTGACAAGTCTATTTGGTAGGTACGCTACAATAGATAAACAACGAATTATTAGATACAAATACTTATTTGAAATTAAACTTATCATGCACACATTCACATACACCAATGAAATTTAGAAAAAAATCCAATAATAATTTGGTTGATACTCACATTGATTGCACTCCATATGTCTTTTTTAAGTGCTTCAGGCACTTGTTTCCATTCCATATGTTTGATGCCTACAATCTCTCTTGCAATGACACCTAAAAAGGAGGAGAATTTCTCTGATTGTTGACCAACAGGTTGTCCCCTCTCATTAAATTGAATTTCAGGCAATGTAGAGGCCTCTGTAGTGTTTCCAAAGAGGCATTTTGTTGGTCCCCTACCCTTCCTTTTCACATTTGTTGTACTATGAGCTTCAATACTTGGATCTTCTCCTTCCAAGCCATGCTCTTGCTGTGGTTGTTCTTGCTCCATATCATGATCTAGTTGTGATGTTTCTTGCTCCAAACCATAAAGTTGTTGTGATGGTACGTGCTGAGAATTTTCTGGAAAAAAAATCACACCTTTTGAGACAATAACAATATGAATCTCTTAACATAAAATCTTGAAGTATTTATACAAGAAATATAAAGTTGAAAAATGATCATACCTTCCAATGGTTCATCCACATTTTTCTCAAGAATATGTGCATTAGAATTGGTGTTGACACTAAAGCAACTAGATTCATGTTGTAATGGGGAAACAGATCCTGGTGCTCTATTTTGTGGATGTTTTTTGATGATGCCACAACGAATGTTGTCATTTTTTTTGGTAATGTGGCTTGACTTTGTGGTTTTACTCACTGTTAAAAGTGATCTCTTCCAATGTCTTTCATTCCTATTGGATACCTACACATATAGATTGCGACACTTAATAAAAGTTAGTAAGATATCACTTAAAGTAGAAAAGAAAACACAATAATTGTTAAAAAATCATTGACGTCCAAAACGAAAAATAATTTCTTACCTCAGTATGGATATCCACGGATAGACTGCAAAACAAAAAAAACATTTTTATTAGAAAATCCTTGTCATTTCATAAGAGTTCAATTCAGATCATAAGAGTTCAATTTCATTTTTGTTTTTAAACAGAATTATGAGTTGTAAAATTTTATAGTGTAAAGCCACAATGACATTACCATTTCCAGGGAAGAAATTGCAGGGTGGTGTGAATGGGTTCACATATAACAATAATTGAGGAGTTATTTTGCCTAAAGATAAACAATAAACTATTTCCGTGTAAACAACTAGGCTAAAAAAAGTTAAAAACAATTTCTATGTGAACAACTAGGCTGAAAGAGCCATTACAAAAGTCCAATATAAAAAAAGAAAGAGAGAAAAGCATCTAATAGTAATATTGTTGAGTGAAACACTTGAATGATATATTGTAGCAATGGATGCCATGTGCATGTCAATAAAACTCTCAAAGCCATTGCGGTTATCATTCTATGGACTCCAAAAAAGGCAACTAAACAATAGAGGCTCATACTTTTCAGGAATAAACCCCAGTTTCTCTGGAATCTGTCTATATTCATCTTCATGTGACTACCTTTTAGGCTTCTACATAAAATTTGTAGCATACATTATTGTAAAGATACCTGTTGTGTCATCGAGCATTATTAAATAAGGATTACAATTTTAATTCTAAGTGAAATAGTTTAGGAAAGAGGGCTAGACACGGATAAAACAAGATGGAATTGGTAAGTTGAACAACAGTAGAAGAGAAAATTGCACCGGTAGTTGAACAGCAGTAGAAGAGACAACTGCACGCTAACATACTGGGCTTCTAGTTGAAAAAGGCAAAGGAAAAGTCTGCCATATACAAAATTATGAAATTCAATGGGTTATCGTAAGCAGTCCAATTATAGAAGAGATTCAAAGTAGTCTAGATTCTTGATGTTGTTGTGCCTTTGTTTATAATTTTGGGACTTGGAGAACTATATAAATTAACGCAGGTCCATATGTTGACAATAATCTATAGCGATTAAAACAAATCCCATTTAAATTCAAGGTATGTCACGAGTACGGTCATTTTCCCAATCGATGCTCTAAAATTGTTAATGATGAAAATGTTCAGCCCGAGAAACAATGGGAAACTGTCAAGAGGAAAAAGACTACTGCTGCCCAACTAGCTGAAGCTCCTCCCAAATTTGCTCCCTTCAAACCTAATCCTTCCTCCTCGTCGACTCCTCCGCCCTCCCCTCCCAAGAAATATTTAGAGTCTTCTAATCCCTTCTCCTCCATTTTCCTTGATGATGACCCCCCATCACTCTACCTCCATCTCAGTATGGCACTCCTATTCGCACTTCCCCTGCAAACCCTTCTCCTTCATTCTCCCATGACCCTCCTTCATCAAGATCAACCAGAAGCTCTACTAAAGAACATGGGGCCAATCTGGACACTCACAGGAAACAAGGACCAGGCAGGAGATCGACCAAACAACACAGAGAAGGACCAGGCAGGAGATGGGCACTCAAAACCCTATAGAAAATTACATTTTGGGGCAAAACAGTAAGGAAGGCGCATACAAAGATTAGGGAGGGCGAGCAACTCTCCATACCCCTCTCACCGAATGATGAAAGTCCTATCCTGAAATAGCAGGGGATTAAGGCACCCCTCTAAAATCACATCTCTGAATGATTTGATAACTCAGGAAAAACCAAGAATATTAATATTACAAGAAACAAAGCAAGGATACCAAGAAATGAGAGGGATTATTGATCGCCTCAAGAAATATGATGGAAGCATCTGTGAATCTCGGGGAGCTTCAGGGGGAATCACCACCCTTTGGAACCACACTGCCTGGAAGCACCAAATTGATACAATCAACCAATTCTAGATTAAAGTTACTCTAGAGGGCTGCGGATCAGATCACCACAGCTACTAAACCTAGTCTTTGGTGGCAAGATAATCTGGAGACTCATCAATGGAGAATCTGGTTGGTGGAAGAATGTGCTGGAAACCAAATATTTAAATTCTCCGAGGCAGCTTCTATTAGACCACGATATTCCTCTCAGAGCCCGCACCAAAATCTGGGGGTTGTGTAAAAAAGCAATTCCCATCCTTGCTTCTAACATTTCTAAGGTCCCCAAGGGAGGCAACAACACTAGAATAGGGGCTGATAAAAAAATGGGCTAGCTACCTATCAGCAGTAAGCCTGGAACCCATCAGATCCTCACCTTCCTTGACAACAAGGGGATTCACAGCTTGAGCTAGATATCCAAATGGGATATTCACACTCATCTCTGGATAGGTTGGCATTTCCTTGTTATACCTGACGAGCTACGTTCAAGCCTGGATAATCTGCAGACTCAACTCCATGGTATCACCCCCACCAAACAAAACGAAGATGATTTCTTCTGTTGGGACCCTTCAGGCACCAACTATACTGTCAAAACCGCCTACCGACAAATCTGTAACAGTGATTGCCCCACGCCCATATGGACTCAATGGAAAACTACTTGGAAATCAGAGACTCTTCCAAAAATTAAATTCTTCATATGGGTTCTTCTAAAAGGGAAAGTGCTAACCTCTGATAATCTAAAAAAGCGTGGTATTATTCGTCCCTCACGTTGCCCAAACTGTCAAGCAGCTGAGGAAACTATTCAACACCTTTTCATGAATTGCCCCTTCGCCGCTGCTTGTTGGAAAGAAGCCTTCCTGAAGGACCAGCTCCCCTGGGATTCCCACAACACCATTGCCGAACTCTTACACTTATGGAAGAAGAATTACCCCTGGCAGTGCAAGAAGAATAATGTGGCAAGACGAGTCTGGAACGCTCTCCCTTATACTATGCTATGGCGCATATGGCTAGCACGCAATCAAACAATCTTCAGAGACAAAAAAATCGAAATTAGGAAGCTATATAACAAGGCAAGAGGACTCGCTTTGGAAACTATAGCTGTCAAGTGTCAAAGGAGCATTGACACTACTGGTCTCTTTGTTGAAGAACAGAATTATATAGGATGTCTGCTCGATCAAAGCAACAGGGGCCAATATTATGGCCAAAATAGAAACGACACCAATAGTAACCAAATCTCTAACAGCAGTTGGAAAATTAGAATGAAGGATAAGGAGTTTGCAGGCTGGATAAGAAGCTATAACACGCACTATCTATTCTTTGATGGAGCCTCCAAGTCTAATCCTGGCAAGGCTGGGGCGGGAAAAATTATTTGTAATGCCAATGGAGACATCTTCCTTGCTTACGAATGGGGATTAGGCCCCCTTTCCAATAACAAAGCTGAAGCCCTTGCTCTATACCAAGGCCTCCTTCAGCTCCAAGTTCTCGGCATTTTCATAGCAACAGTGATCGGAGATTCGAAAATCATCATCAGCTTAATGGTCCACAATCGGACAGCCTCCAATTTAGCTCTCCAGCAAATAATAAATCGATGCCATGTGCTCACCCAGTTAATGCAAGAAAATTTATTTATTCATTTCCTTCGCTCCCTCAATAAGGAGGCTGATGCACAAGCAAACAGGGCTTGTTCCAAACCTCTCGGCAGCCTCAAATGCAATGCTTTCGAGTCTTTCTATTTTCTGCCATGAACAGGACAAATTCTCTTAGATTGCCTGCAGAGGCATTTGTTGTTTTCATGCCCAAGAGTTCGATGGCAACTAGGAATTTTTTTGGAAACATTGAGCCCAGTTTCAGCACAGCAAATGCAGGATCTACAAGCCTTGAAGGCATATTATTGCAGGATTTACAGGCTCTAAAGACAACCTCTCTTTAACATGTTTTACAAATGTATTTTTTTATTATCACAGTTTGTTCGAATCTACACTAGATCAGATCTTAAAACAACCAATCATAATCAGAGTGCAGGGGAAGCTGGCCTTACTGATGTCCCTCTCTATCTCTTTTTTCAAACATATTGCCCTGTAACAATGGAGCCTAGACTCCCAAATTTTTCTTTTTGAATATAAACAGCAACCGATTATGTCAAAAAAAAAAACAAGGATTTATTCAAATGTTAAAGCAGTGTAGAGCATTATACTGTGAAAAACATCATTTTACGGGTCGACATATGCAGATCTTATACTATGAATCTTGAGTGATCCTCCTATATATAATTATGAGCTGAAACATAAAGAGGTGGAAAATTTATATGACATAATCTGCCATTGCTTGCAGGTTTAAATTAGACAAAATAAGTGTGATGAAGATGAATCATTTATGGCTTATAAAAGTTCTATTTGCTATATTGGAACCTCCTCCAGTAAGGCAGACACCATATAGGACTGGTTATATGACACAGCTTCAGAATTGACATTAGAAATGATATGATTTTCACCCCAAAATGTTGGTTGAAATTGGGACAAAACAGGGACAAATTATATATGGTTTATCTTGAAGTTTCAGTTGATCAGTATCGCAGATATATAATTTAGGGACTTAAAGAATTAAATAAATTAACGCAAGTCCATCTGTTGGCAATAATCTATAGCGATTTTCAATTCTTCTAGTTACTTTCTATGCCAAATAAATTCTGAAACTAATGAAGATAATGTCATAATAAAAGTGCTAACATAAAAACGTAATAGTAAACCAACATAATATTCATCAAAAAATGAAAACGCAGTATTATAACCGAACAAAACCCCAAAAAAACTTATATTGGGAAATATGTATTGATCATTAAAACATACTTCTATGAAAATATTGAACATCTGCAAGGTGAAGGAATAATATGCATGCTGATTCGGAAATCTTGTGACTGAAAATATTGGTATTCTCACATTAAAAGACACTATATTGAATTTTCTTTCGAAATAAAACTTCGTAAACAACGTTTTGGCAGGTTGAATGAAATCTGTTGTCACCGATATAGAAGTCTCAAATTGCAGAGCAGTGCTATGGTTCAACACTAACATTTCTGGCAGAGACAACCAGCATAACATTTTCTTGCAAGTCTCAATTTTTTTTTAATTTTTGATTAAGAAACACAGGTAATTTGATTCTGCATTATTGTGAGAATGTAATCAAACGATGGAATGATATCTTGGTAGCAAACATAAATTAAGTGATGTGATTATCTTCTGGGCATACCAAAAACCATTACAAACTCTCACATGAGGAAACCTTATAAAAAACACGCCTAAAATTGTCACTGCAATATGCCTCAAATCCTTTCGATCAGATGTCATATATTCGACTGGTCACAATGAAGGGCCACAGAATTTGCCTAAGCCCAACCCTTATGCAAAAATTTAATAAACTGATGATCGTTAGCTAGATCCAGACCTTCGTTATATTTATCCAATACCAGAAACACGTAGCAAGATCCTGTGCCCACATCAGAGCAAGCAGAGGTGGAGGCAGGCGGTAATGCGGGAATAGCCACCGATCATAGACAATTCCTATAGCCTTTACATTACCAGCCGGTCCTACTCCAGTCAGAGACATTGAAAAAATTGTCATTTTCTTTATTCATCAGTCTGGATGACTTTTCATTGAGATTATGCAAATGAACGTATTCATCTGTATGAGTCCTTTAGAACTGCTAACTGTGGTTTTGATGGAAGGGATTAGCATGCAACACTGGAAATTTGCTGTGTTTGCTGAGGAACTGCTAACTATGGTTTTGATGGAAGGGATTAGCATGCAAACATCTAAAACTGTGGAGGCAATCCAGAATTAAATGTAGATCACGTGGTTTTGCCTCATAAAAATGGTGAAGGCCATCAAGAATTAAAGCACATGCAGCGTAGCCAAACATGCATTGAGGATAGATGTCACCAATGTGATTCGGGACCGATGTCACCAGCACAATAAAAAGGTTGACAAACCCAAAAAAAACTGATTCAAAAAAATAGATTTATCTACCTAAATATACATGCACACCAGCTTCAGGCGAAGAAAAAAAAAACAGCTAAAACGTCCAAAATCACAAAAAAAATAACTTAAAATAATTCATTATTATAAAACATAAATTTACCTTTTTTCATTTCTTCTTCTTGTAGTCATGGCGCGCTGACTTCAATAGTGACTCCAATTGTATCTAAAGCACACTCAATTGAATAGGAATGAGTTCTATTCTCAATTTAAATAGTAAAAAACCCTAAAAAATATTGGTGGGAAATCTAAATCTTAATAAAAATGGTGGGAAATCTAAAAATAGCAAGAAATCTAAATAGTGATTTCATTGGATAAGAATGAGTTATATTCTCAATTTAAACAAAATGGAAATTAGAAACTCTTAAAAATATTGGTGGGAAATCTAATTCATAATTTCATTGAATAATAATGAGTTTTATTCTCAATTTAAACCAAATTATTAAAAAAAAGGTAGGAAACTCCAGAAAACATTAGTGTGAAATCTAAATCCTAATAAATATGGTAGGAATTCTAAATATTTTTTACTCTTATGACATTCTTGAGATGTTTCCACTTGTGCAATTGTGCTTCCAAATATGTGAACTCAACAATTAAACACACCTTAAAATACATGAATCTTGTCTCTCATTGTGTGAAAGAAAAGGTAAACCAACTAGCTATGACGTTCTTCTTTTATACATGAGACCCTTGACTATGCCATGAAATCCTCCAAAATCTTTTTAAAGCATGGGAGCTCCTCTTCATGCACGAAGCTAGTGGAATATGACAAGTTATCCAAAATTAATCCAAATATGTGATTTGTGCCTTAGGAAATGTGAATTAAGGTACCCTCAGTGGAAAAACATGCATAAATATTTGTTGCTTGGTGCCTTTAAATGTGAGATGTTGCCACTTGTCAATTGTGCCTCTTCTTGATGATGAAACCGACACCCTAGTTTTGTAAGGATCACTAAGTGTCATTTTGTGTCAACCCAAGGCCGTTTCCATTGTCACCTTAGCAACGAATCCTCTCACTTTAGATTAATTATTGAATCCTAGGGGTGTCCTAAAGCACAAATTTATGGGGGACTCTTTTATGTGACTAGATCACTAGCTAGCATTGAAAACCATCTTTACATTGTATGGTTCAAAATCTTGATGATTCCTATCCTATTGACCACAAATTTTGTATTCATTATTGCTTTCATCACAACACCTACAATAGATATTGATGGTGTTCATAAGCATATTCATAGTTGTGATAAGTGGATTAGGGGCTTCCTTATCACAACCCATAACTCCTAATACGTTTACTCCCTTAGCCAAGGGGGCCCAAGGGTGTACTTGTAGGGGCATTGAAACCAAATTTTGGGGATCATAACATTAGGAAAAGTGGAATGACATAACCAAAAAGTTCCTTTTTGGGGGGGGCGGAGGGGAAATCTTATGGTGTCTTGAACGGGCCAAGGGGACACAAGGGTAGCATGTATGTGTAGAAGTCAGAGGTGCAAGCATGGTTTACTAGGATCTATAATCCTAGCATTAGAGAATGAGGAGGGGGCTTAGGACCTAATTTCATAGGGCCTAGGGGACCTAGAGGGAAGGGAGCAAGAGAAATTGATAGGGGAACCCAAAATAATGGTGATAAGGGTATACTCCGAATGCGGATGTGGTGGCAATCTGATGGGACTTGGGCCCCTGCGCAGCTCCTAAAGGAGCTCGCATGGGATGCCCACATGGCCTCCTGCATCAGCCTTAATGACGTTATTAATATGCCTCCTTGGGCTATCAATCTGCCGCTTAACTGCTCTCTGATGCCTTTGTATATGGCAGTTCTTCTGATCTCTGTTCTCATTATGGAACGCGAGCACGATAGTAGCAGCTATGGGAGAGCTCTGACTCCCCTCCATGGTGAATGCCCTCCTGGCTTTGCTGACTCCAGCATTAAAACTCAAACAGGGCGTCGATGCAGTATTCTGGCCTGCTTGGGGATTCTCCCTGGAATTCACTTCTCCAATAGCCCCTTCTGCAGTGTTACTTCTCCGCCTGGCGTCTCTGTAGAGCTCATAGAAGGCTCAGACATTCCTGCTGGTGTTCAATTGGCTCCCCTCGATCGTCGTCCCTCTGCTCTCAGGGCCTCTGTTACTTCTGATGTCTCACCATTCTCATGCCACCTTTGCCCTACTCCCTTCTCCATGCCTCATCTCCGACCGCGGATGCGCTGTCGGCATGGAATAAGCCGGGGTCAAGCCTCCTTTAATCCACCATCGCCCTCCTCTGATTCAGGTTCCTCATCTGCTAGTGAAGAGCCTGTCCTTCCTCCTGCTTCGCGCAGAGGCAGAGTCAGAGGTCGAGGGCGCATTCAAGATTCCAGCCACGTTGGCCCTTCTGCTCCTTTTTCAAATTCTAACCCTCCTGACAGAGTGCATTCAAGGTCCACCATAAGGAAAACCTCTCAGCATGCAAAGCTTCGTTTTCACTGTACCTATGTTCATTCCATTATCACTGCCTTCATTATCGTCTCCCTCCACGAGGAAATTCCTCATCAGGCCCCTGCCCACCCTGCATCTCCCTCGTCTCCTCGCGCCCCTCACTCCACTGGCAGAGAGATTCTCCCGGATTCCTTTACTCTCCCATCTCAAGCTGTGCTGAATAATGATGCTGAGGACCCGGACCTGAAAGATGGCAGCCAAGTTAGCATGGCTGACAGCAGTAATGACTACAAATATGGTTTCAGGATCGTTGAGGAGCTGATGTCTCCAGAGCATGAAGGGTGAGCCGATGTGCGCAGACTTCATTTTCTCCAGGTTTCTTTGCTCAATCACTGTTGGAGCATTTTTTCTTTTTAGTTTTAGAGCACAGCTGGAATGGCTAATAGACGTTTTCAGTTTATATATTTATGTCTCTATGGTTTGTATAAATTCAAGGCTGGTTTCCCTACCATAGGCGGCCCAGAATATGATGTTAATAGGATCAGTTTCCCATTATGGGAGATCCATACTTTTTATGAACAACATGCTTATCAAGCCCAGCTATCTGGCTTTCACAACAGACGTTGAGGCAATCTTGTACTAGTACTCTTTACACTTAATAGAATTAGTCTCACTTAGAAAAAAAAAATGGTGATAAGGGTATAGTTCCCTAACCACTTCCCTCAGAACAACTCTGAATTTCTGAGAGTCGCAAGGGTTAAGGATGTTTTCAGAGATGGTTGCCCCTTCTATTGCCAGTTTACCGATAGGGAAAAGAGTATCTTTGAAGATGAACTAATTCTTGCAATCCACATTCCCCGGGCAATCAAGAGGGGCATAGTTCTAACTTTGTCATTAGGAACTTCCTGCCACCATCTTTGCCATGCTTCTGAGAGCAGCTGGCCTTCCTATCTCTGAGGAATATTTGTCATCCTCAGCGTTTCATTCCAAAGGCTGATTTTTCACTGTCTTTGCACAGAGAGCACCACCCTGGACCAATTTTCCCTTTTTTTTTTAAGGAAATCCCAGGTGGGGACTTTCTTCTGAAGAATACACCAGAAAAACAATCTTGTCTTAGCCGGCCCTTTTAGCTTCCACAACGGTTTTGACCACTAGACAGGATCCTCCCACCCATTCTGAGACATCAACCAAGCATAACCCAGCTTAGGGGTATACATACAAGTCTGAGAGTGCACCCACCGCAACTGAGACATCAACCAAGCATAACCCAGCTTAGGGGTATACATACAAGTCTGAGATTGATTGAGCACCTTAATGATATTAAGGTGCTCAATCACGTCTCTTGAGAGAACAAAAGAACCCATACATCCCACCTAAGAATCTCGACCCAGTCTGACCAATCTCCCATCCCCAACATTCTAGGCCAAACCTTGTTCGATAATTTTTACAACTGCCACCAAAGCCTTCCACACCATCGACGAATTCTTGAATGATTTTTGAGGCAGTCTGAGCCAGACCAGAGTTGGCATAGGGTCTATGTATTTCCTCCTTCTTACTGAAGTGCAGAGGTTCTCCGTAGTGATTAGTCTCCAAGCTAGTTTCGCCGCTAGAGACCTTGAGAATGGAAAGAGGTCCTTTATTCCCCAACCATCCTAACATTTTGGTCTGACTAATTTTTCCCACGCAACCCAAGGGGTTAAGTGTTCCGACTTGGAGCCTGCCCATAGGAATCTGCTACATATTTTGTTGATCTTCATGAGAATAATTTTTGGCATCCAAATGAGGCTAGCCCAGTAAACCAGAATTTCCATCATCAAAGATTTGATTAGAACCAACCTCCCTACTCTGGACAGCCATTTGA
Source organism: Pinus albicaulis (assembly GCA_034641835.2). Taxonomy (NCBI): domain Eukaryota; kingdom Viridiplantae; phylum Streptophyta; class Pinopsida; order Pinales; family Pinaceae; genus Pinus; species Pinus albicaulis. The sequence continues at coordinate 1,168,355,612 of CM076584.1, read as the reverse complement.
AACTCCAGTGATTCATCCTATTCTCAATTTTAGCTAAGAGCCATTTCCAATCCTGAATCGGATAATTATCCGGCTTAAGAAAGAAGCCCAGATACTTAAAGGAGTCCTATAGAGTTTGAACTTCAAAGTGAAGGTAGTCTTTTATTCTGTCCACTTCCACCCTTGAGAGCCCTACAGTGGTCAGGGAAGATTTTTTTCCATTTATACTTAGTCCAGTAGCTTTTAGAAAAATGTCTAAGATATTCTTTAAACACCGACAGTCTTATATACTCCCGCTACTAAACAGCAAGATGTCATCTACATAGAGGAGATGGGTTACCTAGAGATTCACCGCTACTTCAATACCTTTGAGCTCCCCTCTGAGGCCAAGATGTGTCAACTGCAAGAGTCTTAAAAACATCCAATTGATCCTATCATAGGCGCCCTTAGAGAGGTCAATTTTTACTATAGCTCCTTTTTTCCCACTCTTTTTGAGGCTGTGGAGGGTTTCTTGAGCTACCCCCACTGCTTCATGGATTTTCCTTCCATCCAAAAAATCAAATTGCTCTGCAGAAAGGGTTTAAAGAATTTAAAGAAGAGCAGGGTTAAGGAGATAAGAGCGGGAGTGCAGTCCCGGTTACTTAAAACCTTTTTTCCAAAATTTCCTACTATGTTTCTGGCATACTTTTTCCCTATCCTATTGACCACAAATTTTGTATTCATTATTGCTTTCATCACAACACCTACAATAGATATTGATGGTGTTCATAAACCTATTTCTAGTTGTGATAAGTGGATTAGGGGCTCCCTTATCACAACCCATAACCCCTAATATGTTTACTCCCTTAATACCCAATCCATATTTCTTTAACCCCTACACTCATAAATCATAACCCATAAACCCCTTCATTCATTAAATCTTATGACATTAACCCCTAACCTATATTAATTCATGAACCTCCTAAGCCATAAATCCTTATCCTCTTAACCTGTGACCCTTAACCCCTAAACACCTTAACTACTAACCCCTTAACCACTAATAGCTAAATCTCCTAAATATTGAGTACTTAACCGCTAAATCCTCTGACCCTAAATCCCTTTGGCCCTTGACACTTGACCCTTGAAGCCCTTAACCACTAAGTATCCAAAGCTGAAAACAACACCCCAAACCAGTAAATTGATCTCCTAGGAGAATCCTTCGTCTCTAATTGAGCATATTAGAAACATTACTTGATTCTTAGAGAACTAGGTACTAGTTACGAGGATATGTGTTTGTGGGTAATGCCATTATTATCATGTATACCAAATGTAGACAATTGGATAATTTGCAAAGCCTCGATTTGAATTACTCACAATATCTACACTTCATCACGTTGAGATGGAGCTTGTAGTGTTCTCTCACATAAGGAGTTGTAAATGAAAAGGAACAAGCTCCTAATACATGGAGGGTTTAAAGAGTTTAAAGAAGAGAAGGGTTAAGGAGATAAGAGCAGGAGCACAGTTCGGGTTACTTAAAACCTTTTTTCCAAAATTTCCTACTATGTTTCTGGCATACTTTTTCCCTGTCCTATTGACCACAAATTTTGTATTCATTATTGCTTTCATCACAACACCTACTACAATAGATATATATGATGTTCATAAGCCTATTTATAGTTGTGATAAGTGGATTAGGGGCTCCCTTATCACAACCCATAACCCCTAATACGTTTACGCCCTTAGCCAAGGGGGCCCAAGGGTGTACTTGTAGGGGCATTGAGACCAAATTTGGGGGGTCATAACATTAGGAAAAGTGGATTGACATAACAAAAAAGTTTATGGGGGGGGGGTATCCTATGGTGTCTTGAACAGGCCAAGGGGACACAAGGGTAGCATGTATGTGTAGAAGTCAGAGGTGTAAGCATGGTTTACTAAGATCTATAATCCTAGCATTAGAGAATGAGAAGGGGGATTAGGCCCTAATTTCATAGGGCCTAGGGGACCTAGAGGGAAGGAAACGAGAGAAATTGATAAGGGAACCCAAAATAATGGTGATAAGGGGATTAGGAGTCCAATTATCACAAAACATAAGTCCAAACCCATAACCACTAAATTCCCTACCCCCTTAACCCCCAATCCATATTCCCTTAACCCCTGCACTCATAAAGCATAACCCATATACCCCTTCATTCATTAAATCTTATGACATTAACCCCTAACCTATATTAATCCATGAACCTCCTAAGCCATAAATCCTTATCCTCTTAACCTGTGACCATTAACCCCTAACCCTTCACCCCTAAACACCTTAACTACTAACCCCTTAACTACTAAAAGTACAACACCCCAAACCAGAAAATTGAGCTCCCAGGAGAATCCTTCATCTCTAACTAAGCATATTAGAAACATTAATTATTTCTTAGAGAACTAGGTACTGGTTATGAGGATATGTGTTTGTGGGTAATGCCATTATTATCATGTATACCAAATGTAGACAATTGAATAATTCGCAAAGCCTCGTTTTGAATTACTCACAATATCTACACTTCATCATGTTGAGATGGAGCTTGTAGTGTTCTCTCACATAAGGAGTTGTAAATGAAAAGGAGAAAGCCCCCATTAGAGGGCTTTTCTGTGTGGGAGTGTTGGAGGCAGAGTGGTTTCTGGTATTCCATCTAGTTTTTTCACAAATTTTGTCATAGTTGGGCGTGATCGTGGAGGTCCCATTGAGGAAACCAAAGAGAGAAAAGTGACTGCAGATTCGTCATGAGGAGGCTGCGCATCATTTTGAGGAGCAGCAGGGGGTGGTTCCCTATCGAGATCGAACTCTGATGGGCATGGTAGCGGAGGGCAAAGTCAGAATTTCAAACACCAGCCTAGATCAAGTAGCACACACGAGCTCCCGTGTAAAAACTATATTCCCTAATATAGTTTTTATTAATGCTCTAATTAAACTAACATTATTACTTTATAAGTCTTCAACATCATTAAATATTAGATATAGCTTCTATTTGAATTGAACTTCTCTTCTTGAAATAAAAATAAAACTTAATGAAAACCAAAAATACTAGATGACCACAAAAATACTAGATGACCTCCTTTTACTCAAATAAAAATAAAACTTAATAAAAACCAAAACCAACATAGCAATTGCTTTATAATTTTTATTATCTATTAAAATCTAACTTGGCCACTAGTCTAAACTCTAGTAAATGGACCTCTTAAAATTTATTCCTAGATGTGAAATGACCTCTTTTGCTCAAATAAAAATACTAGATTGCCTCCTTTTGCTGAAATAAAATTAAAACTTTATGAAAATCAAAACGACTATTGTAATTGCTTTATAAGATTTTGGTACCTCTAAAAATTTAATTTTTGGGCGGCTTCTTAAACTTTAATTTCGGGCGGCTTCTTAAAATTTAATTTCGGCGGCTTCTGAAACTATAATTTCGGGCAGCTAATTTCCCTTGGCCAGGTTCAGGACAGAGTTAGGTGATTTTGGCGCAGATGCCATACCCTTCTATGCTTCGTTGCACTATGGATTCGACTATATTCTTAACGTGATTTTATTATATCAGATCTAGTTTAACTCTTTTTCCAGCTTTAATTGAGATATTATTCTCCTGATTTGGGGGTTTCTCTGCAATTCGGAACAGAAAACATGTGGTCTGTTGCCAGCATATGGAGATAAAATTGCAACCTTCGACAACTCAAAGAGGGAGAGTGTGTATTGATAAGTTCTAAAGGTATTTTCCTGATATCTATGACTTTCATTGTTAAAATTTCAATAGATTTAAACTTGTATACCGAATTATGTAGAAGGCAGCGGTAGGGTTGACAAGATTTTATAAAATCAATCATATTTTTTTTTGTGGTTAGCAAGACCAAGCACTCCTTAGAGCTGCTCTCATACGCTGATTGTCCCTTACTTTTGTTGTAGGAATTAGTCCTTGCGGCCCCTCCAACAAGCCTCATACAGACATGCGTTATCTCTATAATAACTATAGTGCCTGAGACTCTCTTAAACAATAAATATGCCACCCCTTTTGGTACCAAAACAACCGTACTATCAACGTATTTACGCAGCTACTCCTTGGCCTTGTTATATCTTCTAATCTGACCTCAAAACAGTTATTTCAGGCTTTAGTCTTCTCTTCTTCAAGTTGTGGCTTACATCAAAAGGTGTTTTACTCCTAAATATTTTTTCTTGGATGTTATCTTAGCCTCCCTCACCTTCTATTTATACGCGATATAAAGGCTTCATTTGGGTGTCCACATTGGCTTGACAAGTTGTCACATGGCTTATTAACATCAAGCCAACCTAGACTCTTCTTTAGCTGAACCTTTTGCTCCTTGATCTAGACACCCACAACTCCCTATGAGTTGCTTCGCTAACCACACTCTGATTCACTATCCCTTAAAGTAGCTCAAATAATCTTTGATACCATGTTGCTTTTCCACAATCATGGGTCTAGGATAGTGTCTTAAATTCTTTCACGCTACCAAACCAATAATCACAATGATACTATCTTGCACAACAAAATATAAAAAACAGTAAATCTACAAATGCACAAAATATAGAAAACTTCTTACAATTTTTAACCCAACTTTGTTATATTAATCAACATATGATACAATAGTCTAGGGCTCCCATACCAAAGATAATGGCCTTCATACACCCATTGATACAAGATACAAAACTGGGTTTGGTGTCAGTCCATCGACAACCAATCTGCCCTCAACAAGATACTCTGACCATGTCGTTGTCGCATTCTCTCTCAGATCTTCTTGGTCATGCCCTGTACCAGCTCGGTCCTTCGGCTCCCGATCTGTAGCTCTTGACTCTATCAATGCTCCAAGTCCATCTAGCCACTAAAGCTTGGCTACCAATATGCTCACTAGTTGTGCCTTGGTCCATCAAGGGCACAACACATCGAGACTCCTGTCGAATTGTTCACAACTTCGTTTGTGAACAATTCTCAATCTTCTCATTGCTGCTCCTCCGTTACTTAGGGACTTCAAACCACTACGGTCTTCCTGTGCTGCACCATTGGAGAACTAAAATTTATAATATACTTACATTACTTTTCGTTATGTTTATAAATGATTTTATTGTTATATATATATATATATATATATATATATATATATATATATATATATTTGACTAATACCACAGTCAGGTTAATTTTCTGATCCCAGTGATGATTCCTTTAACATGCTCATTATTTCTTTAAGCACCACTTAAGAGTATACGATATGTTTATTTTGAGGTTTCCTTGAAATTTCTCTTCTACACTTGTATGTTACCTTAATATAAAATGTGTATAGCTAAATCTTATTTTCATTGTATATAGGTAAGTAAAATATATTACCTCATATTAAAGTTTGGTTTACATTTCGGTTTTCTCAATTCAAGTTTTTAACTCGTGATCCCCTTATGTCCAGGTTGGTCGGACCCCTGGCAACTTCCTTCTATGCAGTAATGACATAGTTTTGTTGTTCTATCATTAATATTTACATTTTGATATATGTGTACACATAACGGGTTCATTGGTTATATTTATATTTTTAAAATAATCTGGTGTACTTATCTAAGACTCGAGATTCAAGTAATTATAAATAGGGACTGTAAATAGTAACAGTACTAGTTTCTACATACGTACTGAGTGGTTTCTTCTCATTAACTGTGGAAATTCTCTTTCAAGAATTCTATATCTATATATAATTTCTTCTTATTTCAGTTGAATACCAGTTCTATAGCTCTGCTAGATTTTCATGGTACATAAATTTTGAACCTTCTGAATTTAAATTTTAAAAGGAAATTCAGATGATAGTTTCTCAAGATAACAGTATACCATTGTTTCTTTGTTATTCAATATAGAACTGGAAAATCTTATTCCATAGCATTCTAAATGTTGGAAACAGAACGCTACTGGAAATATTAACAAAATTATAGTGTTTTTCGCTTATATTCCTCTATTTAGCTATAATATGAGAATTTTTTCTATTTCCAAGAATACTTTAAATTCCTACTTTTAGCCTAATAATACAGATTCATATGTATGCATGTCCCTAGTAATTTCAGTTCTCGTTTATTTTTCTCTAGCTAGCACATAAACATTTAATTGTACAGTACAAAATATCTTTATATATGTATATCTATATGTTCCATTTTTTCATATCACTTTCTGTTTAAAATTTGTTTTTAAATAATCTTTTCAATTTTTTAACAGAATAATAAATAACTAATTTACAGAAATATCAGTTTCTTGTGAGGTACCTAACCCTATATCTAGATCCATCACTTGATTTTAGAAATTCTCAGATTTGGTCCTCTATAGAGTATGTCTGTACAACAATGCAGTTTTTACTATTTCTTCTATATTGATTTCTATTAAATGTACAGAACAGCAAAAGATAATTATACTCATAAATTTTCCCATTTCTAAACACAGAGTTAAACTTAGAATTTGCATACTAACATGGCTACTTTATCACTTCCAGTAGTTCATCACATCATTATAATTTAACTCAAATTCCATTTCGAATTAAATGTGCATACCACTTAGGTTTAACTAGTTTGCCTCCCAACCTTAGAGATCTTTCTCTAGAGCGCACCCCCAAGCAGAGATCTTTCCCCCAGTCATAGACAACCTCTTGTCTATCTAGAATCTGCTTATATAAGCTTTCTTTCCCCAGCATGTTTCCCTTAATTGCGTCCAGTTAATTCAGGATGTTGTATTTTTGTTTGCCTAGGATTTCCCTTTGTTTCTTCCACAAAGGTACTTTTAAAGCTAGTTGTTCTGCTTTCTAGCCTTATTCCACCTCATCTTGGTAATTTCCTTTTTAGTGAAGTACTTTTTTAGATTTTTATCTCCAATATAATTTTAATATTCACCTTATTCCTTGAAAGGATTCTTGGAATTTTAGGAAAGTCTTACAACCTTATCCATCCTCATGGATTTGATTTCCATATATCTAATCATAACTAGTCATTGCAAATTAATTTCTATTTTATTTTATTAACATCATTTAATAAAATATATCCACCATAAACATGTTCTTTGCGGTCCACCTTGACCCTTAAAGTCCTTAACTACCTATTTTAAAAATAAAAAACTTAGGGACATTACATATTCTCCCCAAAAACTAAATACCGTCCTCAGTGTTACAATTTTCGATGTTGATTGCTCAACTCGGGATGAAGATTCCTCCTTCATATTTTCTCCTGGCTCCTAGAAGTTTCTTTAGAGTACCAACACGTTCCTCTACTTTTAATGTACCTACTAATACACTCTGGAGTTTGATTTTCTTCCTGATTCATTATAAGAAGTATATATGGAAGAATTTATTTTATTTTATTTATTTATTTATTTCTGTCTGTACACAGTTCAAACCAATTCATATGATTAGTATCATATACATATATTATTAGAATAATAATTTCAATAAATTCAGCTCTTAGCAAAACCCTTCCACGTTCATAGTAGTATAGTGAAATTTTGGCACAACTGCTTATTATTACATGTTTTTCGGCGAGACTTCCTCCTCACGTAAACATGGTTTCGTTAGATAGTCTTGGTGATTTCTCTGCATGTATTTTCACCTTTGCCTCCTTTGACTGGAGTGTACAATTCTTGTTACAGACTTTTCTTCAAAAAAACAAATATCTTTTCATTAGAATTTCATGAATTTAGAAAACCAACTTTTATCATATGCAAAGGTTCTGCTTCCCTTTTCCCAGTTCATACAAGTACTTCAAGTACCTTCTAACTGATTGATTTTATCAATCAATAAATTTAGATGGTAATAACCATGCTCAATAATAAGGTCTATAATTCAATTTCCACTTTCCACTTGAATTTTACCTCATAAAGTATATCATTTATTACCTTACATCTTGGAAGTTCATATCAGTTTACAGTTTCGGTCTTGCACACATTGACCGATTTTTACTAACATCAGTTTCTAAATCAACCCATTGCTAGGTCAACCCTTTTTTTTGTTTCTTTACATTATCTACTTCCTATTTCTATTTTTAATTAGGCATAGGATCCAAATTTTTGTCTGATAACTAGGTTTCATTGTCTCTTACCAACATTTTCCACATAGCGTTTTTCATTACTCTTTCCTCCTATCAGGTCAAACATGCCTTGTTCTAAATATTAAACTTAATTTGAGTCATCAGTATGTCTGAACTAAGGACATCTTATGGTATTTTTCTACCATTTATGTTGTACTGAGGTAACATTATTAATGTACCCTCTATTTTTGCAATTATTAGTTCTTTCTGATTGGAAATATCTATCAATATTTTGGTATTTTGTAGTTTTACTCGAAGATATTTTCCAACTTTACTGTTGCATTCATTCTACTTGTTTCACTTATTCATAGCCAAAACTTTTTATTACTTGAATATTATTCATATTTTTAGGGACATTCATCTTTTCAAAACATCCCAACATATTTTTTAGTTTCTTACAAACTTAATTAAGGAAATGCAAACACCTAGTTTGCTTAGCATTTTCCTTATTTTGAAGAATTTCTACTTCAATTTTAGGTGTTCTGAATCAACCCCTTCTCACTTTCCTAAAGCATACATTTCCGCAGAAACCTTAATATTAACTCAATATAATTATGCTTATGTCTATTTTCTTTTGCACTCATACGTTATAACTTCTATTACTTATATAAAATCCTTAGTATCACATACCTTTCAAATATTAAATAGGATTAGGTGAATTCTTTTAACTGTTCGAGCTATATTGACCATTTTATGGTCTATGTATTTTTATCTTCTTGTGGTTGTAGAGAGATATTTTCAAATGTTGAGTTTAAAAAGAGAAATATAAGGATTGTAACTCAATTCATGCTCTCTTGAGATTTTCTTCCATCCACTACTGCTCCTCTCGACTTTGACAGAATTGGAAAACAATTGCGCATTTTTTTTTTTATGTTATGGTTTACTTGATGGATAAAAAAGACCAATCAAATCCTGTAGAATTCCAGATTCATATTTTTTTTGTATCTTGTTCTTTATTTAGTTTTTTTCAGAAATCTATAGTTACTTTGGAGGTTCCATCTTTCCTTTCGACCAACATGACCTGTACTCCTAGCAGGGATCTAGTTGGTCTTACATAGTTTCTATTCAGTACTTGTTATTGCTTCATTTTTAACTCTCACAAATTTTGATATAACACATGGTTTAATCTTCATTTAACAATCAACTTCCCTATTTTGGGAATTTATCTGGAGTTTTATCCAGAACTGTCTCCTTACTCTCACTGTTGGTTGGAAATTTTTCTACTAGTTTCTATTTTAGTTTGATATCTTCATTCCATAGCATATAATTTCAGCATTTTTTTAGCTGTCTTTTCTAATATCACTGGTTTTCCATCACTACATATACCCTGTAGTGATTTATTTCAACAATTTGGTAGTCCTTATTATTATCCTACCTAATTTATTCCTATTTCTACCACATAGAAATCAATAATGGAAAATTTTAACTCTAACTAGAGTTTGTTACACTTTGTTACCTTTCCATAATCTTTGGAAATCTGATATGTCAATTCTGTACAAAATTCCAACTTGCTGGAATCTTCGTGTCCTTTGCCAATCTACATCTAGGTTCATTAACCAGAAAATAACATGTTGTTTATCCTGCATATTTGTGAATTTCTTTTCAATTTCATGTAGCCTCTTTTATCCCACCACAAAGTTCATATTCTTACTAATATAATGTCTAAAATGTGCAGCTAGGTATAACTTTCTTGAGTAATTTTTATTTCTAAAGTAAATTTTTATCCACGATATATGTTTCATTATTCCATTTTTGGAACTAAGAGGGGTTTTATTATTAAAATGTGGTTCTTCCATTCCACACATCTCATCAGTATTTTCTTGTTAATCATAGTTACTATATTCTGCAATTATTAGCTTTCAGTATTACTGATTTTACAGATTGCAGGAGACAAAATTCCTTGTCAATCTCCTTATAGATAGTAGGTAGGTAGTTTTTTTTTTTTTTAATAGTTGAATTATTTTACTAATCACTTATTTTTTATTGCTCAATTTACTCTGAGAACCCAACCTTCGTAACTTTGTCACATGTCTCCTTATACTTTATCTACTAGTTTAAAAGCATATGTGACCCATTGTCACTTCTTTTCATCCTCTCACACATTCTTTTTAAATTTTATACCTTATTTTGAAACCAAATTTGGTATAATCCTCCTTTTACCATCATAGGAGGAAGTTCTAACTAAGATTTTCTAGAATTCCTCTAAATTTCCTTATTCCTAGCAGACTGTTGTCTAGAGGCATCATCTTCCTCAGAATTATTCTGAGTAATTTACAGTTCCTTTTTCTCTTTACATTCGATGCATCATAACCATCAATAAAGTATTTGGATTTGTTGGGTTTCCTCGACACCCAAATCCACCTATAGCTCATCATATTTTGTCATGGTTCACAGCTATATGTTTCAACACTATTTCACTATTCATGAATCTAACCATTTGTGAAAATTAAACTTAACAAAATTTATAGCACATAAATTTTCTGGTGTGAGCACACATTTTTTCGAACTGTTTTAACATGGGCTCTAATGCCATTTGTAACACGTCTCATTTCAAAATATTTTTTTTACTATAGTAATATATTACACTATAATTCGTCGCATTTCGACATATTTCTGTCCTTCAAAACTTTATTTACTTCACTATATTTATTTACTGATGAGAGCATATTCAACCTTCAGTTATCACTACCCTATAAGATTCCTTCTCCTTAATTAATATGGACCTGGTGTTCTAAAATATCTCACCTTTTCCCATTTATGGGAATATCATTTCTATAAATCCCTTATCATTTTACATCTATTCTCTCCCATTTATAATGATTGTAATAGTTAATCCTGGATTATGATAACAAACTATCAATTTTGAAATAATATTTAAATTAATATCTTCCACTTTACATTTTAAATATGTATCTTTTTAACTATATTACTTCCTTATACATAACTTGAATTAAGTCAAACCTCTTTGACTTAATTATTTTCATTTGATAATTCTCCATCTCAATTGAGTAAAATTTCGATTCTTTTTCTTTATCTCTTTATGTGGCATATAAAATGGTTGTAAGGTCTGAAACTACACCTTAGTGCAACCTAAAGCCTTTTATTTCACTTAACTACTTACCACCATGCTTAACACCTTATTTAATTCCTCAACGAGGATCTCGATGTATGATTTCGAGATGAAATAAAAACTACCTTAAATGGATTTTATTAATATACATAATATAAATTCTTATTATCATTGGCCCTCTATATCCTTAACTTAAGCTTGATTCTCCATGAAGTTTCAACTATGTTATATGCGACATTTGTGGTAAATCTGTACACATTGCTTAACCAACCTTTTCATCCATACATATTATTGATCTATATACATTCATTATATGGGAGGTTTAGGTTAAATATAATTTCACTTAAATTCCTCTGCATATTACTCTATATAACATATTCTAATATTCCCATTTTGCATCCCTACACCTTTAATGTTTCGGCTATACATTAATGTAATCTCTAGCTAGTGATTATATTTATGTGCTGGTATTAACCAAAGTTATCATTTACACACTTTAATGGTATGATATGACTTCTCAGTTTATTACCTCTTCCACTGTGAATTTCGGTCTTGAACTTGGTCAAGAGATGTGTTGTCCCTTACCATACATCTACTCACACTCTATTAATTTATTTCCCAACACAGTTTTCAATGACATTAGTAATGGTGTAAATGACCATTCGTTTAATGTTGAACCAAATGGATTTTTTCTCCCAACCAAGTTCATTAACCTGGCTTAGTATAAAGTTTGACATTTTAACATGGTTTCCCATAGCTATATCTGCAATATCCGGTTGATGTTTTAAGTTGCATACTCTCACGGCTTCTATAACCCTTAGTTTTTATTATTGACCCTAATTAATTTATTCTCCTTATCTGTGGTGTGAAATAGGCTTAATATATATATATATATATATATATGAACATGTATTTTGAATTCTTGTAACTATATTTTTATGACACAATTCCCTTCATACACTACCTGGCTATTATATGCAATGGTACCGACTGCCAGGTTTGTGGATTACGCTATCCATCGGTTAATCCTCCTGTGATATTCATATTAGTAACTCTTTACTTTTATTCATACCTTTCTTTTCTCGATGTACCAAATCTCAATCAGAAATTTCTTGGAATTTGATCGTGTTAACTAATTTTTACCACATCACATGACCTCTCCATTTGTATTTCAATGTATTAATCTGAGCGATGACCCCAAATCCGATGACACGTGGATGATAGGGATGTTGTTCGGTTTTAGGGTTTGATGTGGTATAAGTAATTTCAATATTTTTTTATGCATTCTCATTTGAACGTCGACTTTGTTCTAGTTGTCGTGGGAGACACTTTGCAACTCTACAAGGGAGAGCGGATAGACATATGACTTCACGCAGAGCACCATTAATATTTATTTACAGGTAATGGTTTCAATTTATTAAATTATTCACTGTTTCTCTCTAATATCAGCTACGCCATAATTTCCCACGATCCACTGTGTTGATATTAGTTTCTGTTACATACACGAATAAATTCACTCCAGTTCAACAACTAAATCTCATTTGCGAGATCCCTCCATCGGACCCTTCGCCTTTCATGATTTTAGATAGCACTAGCTTCCTCCTTTGACTGAACCTTCGGCCATTTCCCGAAAGGACCTCTATCATTGGTATGAGTAGTTTCAGAACGTGATTCCTCAATGTTGACAGAGGCTTCCACTTCCTAAGCAGACATTACTGGCAAGTTAACTCCAAGTATGTCGTCTTCTATTCCTCATCCATTTCTCATTGTCGACATTTTCATTTGTGAGGTCTTTCTTGTCTTCTGGGATTATGTATGCATTTGTGAGTTAAATTTTCTCCTAAATTCTTTTCTAATGGAGTACTGAATTGTGTTTTCCCATTTCATGAATGATTTCCATTAAATAAGAATTCTCTGGAAATTCTTTATAGATTCTTACATTTTTTTTTTTAATTCGAATCCGATTTTTTTTGCAGGTACACTTGCCCAGTGCATTATGGTCCAAGTTTTCGGAAATAGTATTCAGAAGTTATGGAAAACTGGGTAAGTTACCATTCATGGTTTTCGACCTCGGTTAATAAAATTTTTGTTTCATTTTCTAGAACGTTATAAAATATTTCCAAGAAATCTATGTTAAGTATCTCATGAAACCATGGAATTATATTATGGAAAATTCAGAGTTTCTTTCCCCAAATCTAAAGATACAGTTCTTACATTTATTGGAGAATTAAAATTTATAATCTACTTCCATTAATTTTCATTATTCTTATAACTGATTTTATTTTTATATATATATACTCGTACACCCGTAATGGAAGTCCTTACTTCTCCTTCTCTATTTGAATAATACCAGTCATGTTAATTTTATGATCCTAGTGATCATTCCTTTAACATTCCCCTTATTTCTTTAAGCACCCCTTAACTGTATACAATATCTTTATTTGAGGTTTATTTGAAAGTTCTCTTCTAAACTTGTATGGTACGTTAATATAAAATGTGTATAGCTAACTCTTATTGTGATTGTATAGAGGTAGGTAAAATATATTACCTGATATTGAAGTTTGGTTTACATTTTGGTTTTCTGAATTCAAGTTTTTAACTCATGATCCCATTATGTCCAGGTCAGTTGGACACCTGATGACTTCCTTCTATGCAGTAATGGTATAGTTTTGTTGTTCTATCATTAATATTTACAGTTTGATATATATGTACATATAACAAGTTCACTGGTTATATTTATATTTTAAAACTGCACTGGTGTAATTATCTAATGCTCCAAATTCATGTAATTATAAATAGGGATGGTAGATATTAACAGTACTAGTTTCTACATATGTATTGAGTGGTTTCTTCTGGTTAAATGTAGTAATTTTCTTTCAGCAATTCTATATCTATATGTACTTTCTTCTTACTTCGGTTGAATACCAATTATATAGCTCTGTTAGATTTTCATGGTATATAAATATTGAATCTTCTGAATTTGAATTTTAAAATGAAATTTAGATGATAGTTTCCTAGGATAATAGTATACCACAGTTTCTTTGTTATTCAATATAGAACTGGAAAATTTTATTCCATAAAATTCTAAATGTTGGAAAGAGAATTCTACTGGAAATCTTAATAAATTATAGTTTTTCCACTTATATTCCTCTATTGAGCTACAATATGAGAATTTTTTCTCTTTCCAATAATACTTTAAATTCCTACTTTTAGAATAATAATATAGATTTATATGTATGCATGTCCCTAGTAATTTGAGTTCTCGTTTATTTTTCCCTAGCTGTTACAGAAACATTTAATTTTACAGTACAACATATCTTTAGATATAAATACCTATATGTTCCATTTCTACATATCACTTTCTGTTTAAAATTTATTTTTAAATAAACTGTTCAGTTTGCTAATAGAATAATAAATAACTAATTTACAGAAATATCCATTTCCTGTGAGGTACCTAACCTCAGATCTAGACCCATCACTAGGTTTTATACATTCCAAGAGTTGGCCCTCTACAGAGTATGTCTGTACAACAATCTAGTTTCTACTATTTCTTCTATAGTGATTTTTGTTAAATGTACTGACCAGCAAAAGATAAATGTACTCATAACTTTTCCCATTTCTAAACGCAAGGTTAAACTCATAATTTACATATTAACATGGCTACTTTATCACTTCTAGTAATTCATCACATCATTATAATTTAAATCAAAGACCATTTCCAATTAAATGTGCATACCACTGATGTTTCACTAGTTGCCTCCCAACCTTAAAGCTCTTTCTCCAGAGCTCACCCTCAAGCAGAGATCTTTCCCCTAGTCATAGACAACATCTTGTCTATCTAGAATCTGCTTATATAAGCTTGCTTTCCCCATCATGTTTCCCTTAACTGCGTTCAATTAATTCAAGATATTGTATTCCTGTTTGCCTATGCTTTCCCTTTGTTTCTTCCATAAAGGTACTTTTAAAGCTAGTTGTTTTGCTTTCTAGCTTGATTCCACCTCATCCCAGTAATTTCCTCTTTACTGAGGTACTTTTTTAGATTTTTATCTCCAATCTAATTTTAATATTTACCTTATTCCTTCCAAGGATTTTTGGAAGTCTAGGAAATTCTTACAACCTTATCCATCCTCATGGATTTGGTTTCTAGATCTCTAATCATAACTAGTCATTGCACATTAATTTCTATCTTATTTGATTAACATAATTTAATAAAATATATCCACCATCAACATGTTCTTTGGGGTCGACCTTGACCCTTAAATTCCTTAACTGCCTATTTTAAAAAGCATCTATTTAGGGACTTTACAATCTACACGGAAATTGATTCATCTAATGCAAGTAATCAAATAGGATTAGAAATCAACATCTACACCAAAATCAATCCATCTAGTGAAAGTAAGAAAATAATATTAGAAACCAACATCTACACTGAAATTAATGCATCTATTACAAGCAATGAAATAGGATTAGAAATCAACATCTACATGAAATACATGCATTTAATGCAAACAATGAAATACGATTAGAAATGATCTACATTGAAATCAATACATCTAGTGCAAGAAGTCAAAAATAATTAGAAATCAGCATCTACACTAAAATTAATGCATCTAGCGTAAGAAATCAAATAGGATTAGAAATAACCATCTACACTAAATTCAATGCATTTAGTGTGAGCAATCATATAGTATTACAAATCATCTAAATTCAAATCAATGCATTTAGTGCGAACAATTAAATATCATTAGAAATGAACATCTGCACTAAAATCAATGCATCTAGTGCAAACAATCAAATATGATTAGAAATCACCATCTACACTAAAATAAATTTATCTAGTGTAAGAAATATTCTTCCCCCTCTCCCCCATCCAACTCCTTATCTATTTCCCTCCCTCTCTCCACTCTTTCACGTCCTCTATCTTCCTTCCTCTCTCTCCATTTATTTCCCACCTCTCTATCTCTTTCTCTCTTCACTGTCCAACTTTGTTACTATATCCCTCCCTCTCTCCTTCTCCCCTACCTTCTCTCCATCTCCACTTGTTTGTCTATTTATCTCAACCCAAAACATACAGACTCTCTTTCCATCTCTCTTTCTTTGTCTCTATCTCACCCCAAAACATAGAGACTCTCTCTCCATCTCTCCCTTTCCATCCCCTCTCTCTCTCCACTTCTTACTCTCTATGTCTTCTTCTACCCTCCCTCTCTCCCTCTCCAACTCTATCTCCCTATCCCTCAATCTATCCTCTTATCTCGCTCCCTCTCCCCTCCTCTCTCTCTCCTCTCTCTCATTTTCTCTCCTACCTCCCTCTCTCTTCCCCCATCTCTCTCTCCCTCCCTTTTCCCACCAATTTTCTCTCTTCCCCCATCACTCTCTTCTTTTCTCTCCAATCCTCTCTCTCACTCTCTTTTCCCTTGAATCCTCTCTCTTCCCTCATTTCTTTCTAGCTCAACATCTACACTAAAATAAATGCATTTAGTGCAAGAAATTAGATAGGATTATAAATCACCATCCACGTTGAAATCAATGCATCTAGTGCAAGAAATGTTCTTCCCTCCTTCCCCCCTCCAACTCCATCCCTCTTTCCCTCCCTCCCTCTCTCTCTCTCTCTCTCTCTCTCTCTCTCTCTCTCTCTCTGCCCTTCAATCCTCTCACTATCTCCATCCCTCTCTCCTCCTCTCTCCCCCCTCATATTTGTCTCCCTCTACCTCTCTTACCCTTCTCTACCACTATCACTCCTCCCCCCCCCCCCTCTCTCTATCTCTCTCTCCATTCCTCCTTGCCTATCTCCTTGATTTTATTTCCATTTCTCCCTTGTCAGCCCCCTATCTCTCCACCTCTATCACTATGCCTTTGTTCTTACTTCCCATATATATCTAGAGTTAATATATATTATGGTTAATAATGTTTTTTTTGCATGGTATTAATAATTACTTGGGCATTGTTATTTGGCTCATAGGCTTCACCTAAATAAAATATCTTTTTTGAGTGTTCATAAATGTAGAGATGTTTATGGAGTAAATATTTTTTTTTCCATGCCTCTTTTATTTACCATGGTATTTAACCCATAGACTTGGTATATAATTATATGTTGAATTATAATTCTATTTGATATATTTATATATATTTATCATGCTTCTTTATAACTCTTTTATAAATATGGATTTTGGCCCATGCAATTTGGCTCATGGTATTAATAATAATTTGTCCCATGGTATTTGGCCCACAGGCTTCACCTAAATAAAACCTCTTTTTTTTGTTTTTGTAAATATAAAGAGGCTTATGGAGTAAATATAAAAGGAGGTTTTATTTATTTACCATACCTCTCGAGTAAGTATAAATAGAGGTTTTATTTATTTACCATACCTCTACTTTATTTATATTTTTATTTATTTACCATACCTATACCTCTTTATATTTTAAATTTATATTGTGTTGATACATAGTAGTAATTAGAGTTATTTTTAAATAAGACTGACATTGGATAAAAAATGTTAAATGTTAAACAATACAGTTACGTTTACATTTACATGTTAAAGTTTATGTTTTTATGTGAGATCTACCCCCATACTAGGTTTTAGAGTATCATAATACATAGTTATATTTTCATAATTAATCCTAGCCTATTAATAATATTAGAATGTTATATATAATCTAAGGAATTAAGTTAAATATTATTTAAGATTCAAGCTAATGTTTTGGCTGACATTAGCAAAAAATATTTTTTTATTTGTTACGATGTGACATACTTAGACATCGGGATAATACTCGGCTATAAAATTCCTCTCTCGACACCATAATATTCAAATAAAATAAAAAATAAAGGTATTGTTTTAATATTTTGAATTATTATTTTATTATAAAATTAATTTATTTTAAAATTAATAAAAATATTTTAATTATTAAAAACTAAATATAATAATAAAATTTATGTTTCTTTTTAAATGATTAAATATTAGTCAAATTCATTAATGAAGTTTTAAAAAAAAATTATATTTGAATTGTCACAATTTCATTAGGTTTTAAATATGAGTTTTTAGATGTAGATTTATTAGCAAAGGTAATATATAATTTTTTATCAAAGTTTTGTTTTCTATTTTCACAATAAAAAAATATTAAACGAATTTCCTAAATTTATAATATGGTTTTATAATCCTTAATGTTTTTTTCATGAACCAATTTATATGGCCCAGTTGAGTTAATTCCTATAAGAGAGTATGCATGGATAGTTTAAAGAAAATAGTTTCACAAATTATCTTCTTTACCTCGAGTAGATTATGTATGTAATTGGTATTATTAATTAACTTGTATAATATACATTTTAAAATTCTTGGTCTCAGGGATGACGTTTTGCTTGAATTTGTTGTTATGTTTTTATTTTTTATTTTTTTTCTCTTAGTTACGTTAATGGAGATTATATTTTTTCCTTATGTAATAAAATTATTGAATGCAAAGTAGTTTGTGAATAGGTTTGGAGTTTGAGTTAACCATGAATTACTTATTTTTGTATTATGAGAGAATGCTTTGAGTTCATAATTTCTATTCTTTATAATTAGTTCTCATTTTTAATTATTTAGAAGATTTTAATTCAAATTATATAAACTCTAAAATGAATATTATGACCCATAAAATAAGTATGGTTGACCATGGTTGATTCTCATATTGAGACAATCCTTGTCCTAATACAATGCTAGATAATAGTTGACTATGCTTGACTAGATTGATTTTCGTATTGAGACAATATTTGCCAGAATGTGACGTTGGACCATGGTTCACCATGGTTGATTTTCATATCGAGACAATCATTTTCATAATGTTTCATTCGACCATGGGTGACAATGGTATACACTCGCTCGCTATGACTGAGCATAGTTTACCATGATTGATATTATAAACCCAAGGGACTAAAACCCAAAGTATGAATAGAAAGGAACAATATTAAACCCAAGGGACTAATATCATAAACCCTAAGAAAATATTATACACACTAAAATAAACATGGTTGATCATGGTCAACCATGATTAACCATCGTTGAATATCATAAACCATAATCAACCTTGTTTAAAATCCCTTTCATCATAATCAACTATTAGTGTCAACCATGGACAATCATGGTCAACCATGATTAGCCATGGTCAACCACTATGAACCATGTTTTATAAAATCAAACTTGGTCAACCATGGTCAATCATGGTGAACCATGCCCAAATGTCACATTTTGACAGAGATTGTCTCGATATGAAAATAAACCATTTTCAACCATGGTCAACCATGGTTAACCATGGTTAGCCATGGTCAACAATGGCTAACCATGAGTAACGATGGTTTAATTTCATCAACCATGATCATATTGATTTAAATCTCTTTCTTCATGATAAAATTTGATGGTGAGTCATGGAAAATCATGGTCAACCATGGTCGAACATTGCATTGTGACAAAGATTTTCTTGATATGAAAATCAACCATGGTCCAACTTCGCATTGTGACAAATATTTGCTCAATATGAAAATCAATCATGGTCAAGCACGGTCAACTATCCTCCAATGTTGCATTGCGAAAAGGATTATCTCAATATGGAAATCAACCTTGGTAAACCATGTTTATTTTAAGTTTTATAATATTTATTTTAGGGTTTATATACCTTGGGTTCATAATTTTTATCCCTTGGGCTTATTATTCCTTTTGGTTTATAATATCAATCCCTTGGTTATATTAATCTAAGGGTCCATATTATTAGGGTTTAATATTGTTCGCTTGGGTTTATAGTTCCTCGCATTTTTAGTATTAATCCCTACGGTTTATTATTCACTTGGGTTTATAATATCAATCATGATCAACCATGGTCAATGATTTTTTATAAATTAAACCATGTTCCACCATATTTTATAAAATCATTCGTGGTCAACCACGGTTAATGATGGCCAACCATGATCCAAAGTGACATTTTTACGATGATTGTCTTAAATGAAAATCAACCATTGTCTCAACAATGGTCCAACATCGTATTATGTCAAAAATTGTCTCAATATCGTAATCATAGTGATCCATGCTCAACATTGGTCAACCATGTTCAACCATGTTTTTATAAAATCAAACACAGTCATCCATTCTCAACCATAGTCGAACATCACATTTTCTAAAAGACTGTCACAATATGAAAATCAAGTGAACCATGGTAAACCTTGATAAGCAATGGTCAATAACGAACAACCATGATTAAATGTGGTTGAATTTCATCAAACATGATCAACCTTAGTTAAAATATCTTTCATCAATATCGACTATGACTATTGACCATGCACAATCACGGTGAATCAGGTTTAACCATGGTCAATCATGGTTAAACATACATTATAAAATAAAACATGGTCAACCATGGTTGAACATCACGTTGTGAAAATATTCTTTTGATATGAACATTAACCGTGGTCAACCATGGTCCAACGTCACATTGTAACAAAGATTCCCTCGATATGAAAATAAATCATGGTGAAGCATGGTCAACCATGGTCCAACGTTAGATTGTGACCAGGATTGTATCGAAATGGAAATAAACCATGGTTAAATATGTTTATTTTAGTTTTTATAATATATATCTTAGGGTTTATATAACTTGGGTTTATTATTTTCTTGGGTTATAATATAAATCCCTTGGGTTTATTAATATGAGGGTTCATATTCCTAATGTTTAATATTATTCACTTAGGTTTATAGTCCCTTATGTTTATAGTATTGGTCCCTAGGTTTTCTTATTACATTGGGTTTATAATATCAATCACTGTCAACCATGGCCAACCATGTTTTATAAAATCAATCATGGTCATCCATATTTTATAGAGTAAATATTGGTTAACCATGGTTAATCATGGTCACCCATTGTCTAACATCGCATTCTGACAATGCTTATCTAAATACGACAATCAATCAGTGTCTCAACCATGGTCCAACATCGTATTATGAAAAACATTATTTCAATATCATAACCATGGTCAACCGTTGTCAATCATGGTTAACCATGTAAAACCATGCCTTATAAAATCAAACATGATCATCCATAGTCAATCATGATCAACCATGGTCGAACGTGGCATTGTGACAAAAATTGTCTCAATATGGAAATCAACCATGATTTAATTTCATCAACCATGATCAACCTTGATTAGAATCTCTTTCATCGTGATAAACTATGATGATCTCATCATGTGCTCAATATTTATCTCAAAAATCAAAGTTTTCAGAATTTCTGAAAACTAGGACAAAACGCGTAGAGCTCACCAACAGGACTCCAATGTAACTCGTTTCATCAAAATTTGAGTGCGTATGAGTAAGTTAAGGCCTATTGTTTGTCTTCTCAAACAGTTAAAAACATTGCAGGATTGTGATAGGTAGCTGACATGGCAGCTGAGATAGAAAAAAGGAATCTTCCAGAATATTCTTCAATTTTCTGCCAATGAGGTTGTGACAAGTGGCATTTTCGAATTCGCCAGTTTGGTCTATGTGGAGGTAAATTTCCTAATGATTCTAAGGTGGAATTGTGTGTTTTTTTTTAGTTTAGTTATTTAATTATGATTTAAATATTAAATATATATTTATATATATTATATGTTCTAGACATATTATATATATTATATGTATGTTTTATTATATTATAATTAAATTTTAATTAAATCATATATATATATATATATGCAGTTAAACCATAGCCGCTCTACATTAGTCACACCATAGTCCATAGCCACGAATTATACATAATACAAATTCCGCATATATAAATGTGCAAAGTCAATGTGAAATGGTTCACACATATCATAGTGCATGGATTAAATCAAAGCCAAAGGTTTGTAAATGCGAAGGTCACGTTATCATATGTTATCATATGGTACGTAGTCTAACCAACACAAAGTCCGCAGATTGCATATGACAAAAAACGTCTTGACGGGGCGGGGTCGGGTTTGAACCAAGGAACTCTGCCCCACAAGCCATCATTCTATCCAATATGCCACAACGCTCACATTTGGAATGCATCTGTGCCAATGTGTATTTAAACATTTAGGCGGTGGGTCCAACGAGGTGTGGAGGGGCTAACGTGCGACCATCCCCTCCACCATGTGAGGAGTGCATACAACCAAGTGCTAGAGATTTAATTAAACTACGCCATTATCACTAACCACTAGCACTAATCATGATTAGCTATTAGTTAAGTTGAGATTAACTTGGTAGCATATCTGGAGCGCCCCTAATTTCAGCGGACTTCCTCTTTTAATGGAGCTAACTGGCAGTTAGCTAGATTTGGAGGCAGTTTCCTAAGGAAATTTGTTTTGGCCATACTGGAGGTATATTTTGACCAATTTTGAAAATGAATAGTCAATTTTATATTATTTTGGCATTCCAGAGAAAATGGTAACATTTCAAAGGCTGAAAATTACTTCTACATATGATTTTGCTAGAGGGAAGTTCAAGGGAGCCTAGAGTCACCTAGAAAGGAGGTAAATTATGGACCAGCCAGAGTCATTTTTAGTAATTGGACAGTCATTTTTAGATGATTTGTATATTTTGAAGACAATAGAACATGTTTCATGAGTAATTGATTAATGTGCACAACATCTTTTCCAAATTTGAGCTAATACAAGAGGCCCAAGCTACTGAGCTGGACGAAGGAGATGTAGCCCAGGAGGGGTTAACTCCTTCATCAAAAACCTATGTTAATGGCTCCGTTTATGGTTTTTTGTACATGTTTATGCTATTGTTTATTTCTTACTTATGTTTTTTATTTTTCATTAAAATCAACATAGAGAAAAAGACAATTTTATGTTTTGACACTCACCTGCATCAAGGAAACTAAAGCACCATAAGCAAACAAGAAGAAAATAAATTATAATTATGAATTTGTAATTAGCACAACAAAACTAACATATGAGGTTCAGATCATGATCAACCATGGAAAATCATGGTCAACCATGGTAAGATAATGTCAATCATGGTCAACCATGTTTTATAAAATAAAACATGGTCAAGCATGGTCAATCATTGTTGAACATGATCCCCATCATCAAACATGTTCGAACACAATTAAGCCATGTTCACCCATGGTTTTATAATATCAATCACACTCAACCATGGTCAACCATGTTTTATAAATTCAATCATGATCATCCATATTTTATAAAATCAATCGTTGTCAACCATGCTCCAACATTGCATTGTGACAATGGTTGTCTTAATATGAAAATCAATCATTATCTCAACCATGTTCAACCATGTTCTATAAAATCAAATATTGTATTCCATGGTCGATCATGGTCAACCATTGTCGAACATCACATTGTGAAGATGATTGTCTCGATATGAAAATCAACCATGGTCAACCATGATTAACAATGGTTGAATTTCATCAACCATGATCAACCTTGATTATAATTTCTTTCATCATGATCAATTATGATGGTCAACCATGGTGAGCTAATGTCAATCATGTCAACCATGGTTGAACATCACATTATGAAAAATATTGTCTCGATATGAAAATCAACCATGGTTGAACGTCGCATTGTGCCAAAGATTTTCTTGATATGAAAATAAACCATGGCCGAATATTGCATTGTGACAAAGATTATCTCAATATGAAATTAAATCATTGTCTAGCATGGTCAACCATGGTCTAACGTCGCATTTTTACAAGTATTTCCTAAATATTGAAATCAAACATGGTCAACCATGTTTATTTTAATGTTTATATTCTCATGGGTTTAATGTGTCTAAATGGTTCATACTCATAGGTTAGCATATTGTTCACTCATTTATAGTCCCTTGAGTTTTAGTATTGTCTAGCAACAGGGATAGGGACTGTGTTTGATTTTAAAAAAAATGGACATGTGAAATTTAATCCTAAGGGGAGTGGACCCCAAAGGGATAAGTACTTTAGTGGATGGAATTAAATATTTTATTTTGGAAATTAAATAAAATAATTTTGTGCAAATTGACCAAAATGAGAATTATGAGATCACTTGCTAAATCCATGAGGATGGATAGAGGCAAATAATTTCCCCAAAAATCTTTCAAAATAATCCTTGAAAAAATTTATTTCCAAATTAGATTTTGAGGAAAATCTAGTTTCCCCAATGATATGGATAGTAGTTGGGAAGAGGTAAAAAGCTGGGAAAAACGGCTTTAAAAGATCCTAAATAAAGTCCTACGCAAATAGGAAGAAAAATACGATATTAGATAGAATTAAGGAAAACGAACTTTGGGGAGCAAAGGCAGCAATATTCATGAACATATCGAGAGGTTGGTCTATTTTAGGTGGTCGGCTAGGGGTGAGTTATGGAGATAAGAGGGACTCTATGGTTGGGAGGATGATCAGTGCAAGTGAGTATGCTCACGGTAATTATGAACAATTGAAAATTTAATTTTGATGTGATGCAGCAATTGCACCTATGTCTTTGTCTTGCTTGAATTATAGTAGTGTTCATACATTTATAGAGTTAAGGAGGGATTTGACATATAAAATTACATGGTTGTAGGAACTGAAAAATGAGAAAAATCATCCGGAAAACTCTCGTAATAACTGGTTTAAATAAAATTTATAGTACCTCATAATTCAAGATTTTGTAACTTTAATCTGCTTCTGTTAACAACAGGATTAAAACAGTGAACACTAGAGATAATTGAATTATGTGGGTAGTAAGAAAATTATTAAATTTACTGAATAAAGTATAGACCTGTAGACTATCAAAATAGAAATACATGTCTATCTATAAGTTGCATGCTACATTAAGGATAGATTTGAAAGAATATAGATTTTAGTGCTTTATACAATTTCATCTAATGAAGAGATCTAGCTAATTATGATTACCAAATTTGCAAACAATTGTAGTATGAGAAGCATAAACATATCGAATGTGTGACTAACATTATTTGTACAGGAATGGCCCAAGTACAATAATTATTCTAAAATAAGATGTGAAATTCTACATAACGCATGCAACTGTAAAAGCTGTGAAAGATAACAGTTAAAATCTCCATCAGAACTATATTATGTTTAGAAGTGTAATATAAACACTACATAGCCTGAAAGTGTTATGGAAACATATAGTTGCAGAAAATGTCATAAGTAACTATTACAATGGAACCCAAATAAGAAGTATAAAAAGATTCCACTGTTGGACTCATAGAATCCACCTCAAATTATAGACTCTGTGTAAATGGGAAATTCTCCTTCACTGAGAAATTATAACTAGACAACTTTTGAAACAAGGAGACTTCTAGTCCAATTTGCTAATTATGTGAGAAAGGAGTGGAAAGTAAATTAAGATGAGCACATCTCTAATTGTCTTCAATTTAATTTAAGAAGACTATTTATGAATGGGAAAATAATTAACAGGGATATTAACAAATATATATATATATATATATATATATATTGCTGAGTTGTTCATGTTAACAGAGACGAGGAATAGACATATCCTATACAGATATATATAAATATATATCAAATTTTTTATCCATTTGTGGAAATAGGACATTATAGTGCTATCATAATGTTCCAGAAATCGATATACAGGAAATTTCATCGTCCGAAGGAAAAATTATTAATATTCACAGTCTCTGGCAGAGGTTAGTATTACAATAAACACTTTTTATGAAAATAAAAATGTTAAAATGTATAAACAAATTTTGTAGAACAACATAATGGGAACTGGCTTCTTTCTGACCAGCATACAGTGAATACCGACTTGAAAACGCCAAGTGCGTTAAAATTAGTGTCGAATGAAACCACACCTTTCATAGTTCACCGAGAAAGGAAGACAGCGTTCGGAAATACCTTTAAGAGAAACAATAAAAAATAAGGATATGAGTTGAGAAATTGAAAAGAAGAACTCTATTAAGAATGAAATGATAACTAAGAAATAACTGGTTACCTGACAAGGGAGAACCTCGTTCCTTCAAACGACCTGCAATAGACGTAGAGGCAGGACATTAAAAATTCGAAGGGTAGGCGTTTCAATTGGGAATAAAGAAACCACGACTTCTGAGAAAAAAAACATTTGAATTGAACACTTACCTAGGCTGAGATAATGTTCGAGAGGAGTAAAATC
Organism: Pinus albicaulis; assembly: GCA_034641835.2. Lineage (NCBI taxonomy): Eukaryota > Viridiplantae > Streptophyta > Pinopsida > Pinales > Pinaceae > Pinus > Pinus albicaulis. The sequence goes on along the minus strand of CM076584.1, from coordinate 1,168,329,401 downwards.
CACCTATCGCCATTCGAACGACCTCAGAAAAAACCTCGAAGGACGTTGAGGAGGGGGTAAACTTCTATTCAGGAACGATAGAGCATTAGTCCCACTCATCGTTCATAGGAATACCTACAATGTAGCATAAGAGAGTTTGAATTAACAACCAATAGACATACTCGAATAGAAAAACAAGAAAAAAAATCTCTATCAAAGGTTTTTCCAACTGACCCATACGAAACTCGACTGTAAACGAGACTATGGGAATGAATTTATCTTAAATTAAATCTCAACTCTCACTCGAATCACAAAGCGTATTTCTATGGCAAGAAAAATCCATATCAAGCTGTAAACATAGAGCATGAGCTTCACATTTAAAACTAGAGCCGTGCATGAATGTAATACCTGAACCATCATATGAAGAGTGCATGGATACGATGAAGTCTGGGAGAGTCTACGCTCAGTTCTCCAAGGTGTAGAGTCTCGCCACTGGGAGGCAAGTCGAACGAATGAAAGGAGAAAGAACCGACTCAACAAATAACACAGATAATTTATACGAATGTCCCAATCCAAGAATCGATGAATCCCTACCAATCAGGAATGATCTTCACCGTCCACATGGCCTTGAATCCTTGGCATAGCCACGGATCGAGTTGGGAATATGCATTTAATACAGAGTAGATAAAAACATAAATGTCACTCTATGAGATCTACGCCACAATACCATCGATTTTATCATGTGTCTGGCGTATTAAGAACGTATGCTAGCGTGGCATATCACAAACAACATATACACACATATAACCTCCAGTATGGACGTATGCAGAACCAATGAACTTGAAAATCAAAAAAATGTCATGAATAAGATGACGAGGAGGATTGAACCAGTTAACATGGTCAAACACCTTAGTCAACCATGCCAACGAGACACATCGAATGTAATGGAAATTAAATACGCATATCTCCATATCACTTAGCTTAAGTGATGTGTACGTAAAGCATAAATGATGCGACAGTCATCCTCACAATAAATTCCTATCTTTGACATGAGGGTCAATAGGATTAGACCGTGAATGATTCGCAATTCCACTGTGAGGTGATAATAATTGAAATATATCAAGACACAAAAACCCATCGAATACCATAGTAATACATAAGAGAATGATATTTGAATAGAAACGTAGAGTTAATAAGTCTACAAAAGTGTGTATAATATTGTGAGTAAATTGTCATGTGTAAGGACCATATAAATGTGGAAGAGCATATGTATAATTTACAACATGCCTAGATAGACAGGCATGGGAGTAAATTCAACCCTACCATAGAGATGGTAAAATATATATATGTAAATTTAATAGAGATGGTGAAGAATAAGGGTAAATACTATCAGCCACAATCATTAGTGGAGGAAAACAGTAAACTATACTCCCAAGAGTAATAGGAGGAATAGTAACTCTACTCCATACCAGATCATACTTGATGAAATTTGGAAGTAGAAGGGAACAATTGTGGTCAATAGAAGCACTGAATTAAATTATAAAGAGAAAAAAAATTTATTTAGGGTGGAAGGAAGAGACGTTACAAATGGTATCAGAGCTCATGTTATACAAAACTGGGTTGTTGTTGTGTGTGCTCACTATTGTTATGTACACTGTATAAATTTATTTATTGTTGAGAATTTTTTTTTTTCTGACCTGTGTTGTTTAGTGTACAGTGGTGCTGAAATGGCAGAAGGTGAGGAAATTTATGTCGATCTTCATGATGAAGATAATACACCAGATCCCAATGATCCGATGATGGCTATGTTGCACAGTTTGCAACGAGAGATGGCTGAACTAAGAAGCCAGAATGACATATTGTCATTAGCCAGTGAGGAGCAGGAAAAGCTCATCAGAGAACTAACTTCGCGGAACAGCCAAGAAGGTGAGGGTTTTGAAAAGAGGAATACTGATGAGTCTGAGGATGATGATGTTGTTAGGCATCGATATAAATAGAAAAAGGAATTACAGGGGGAATTCTGAAAGATCAAACCTCCCTCCTATGATGGGGAGAAGGAGGAAGATGCTGAATCCTGGTTGCTGAACATGATTAAGTATTTCCAGGTCTATGAATATGAAAGCAATCTGAAGGCCAGATAAGCTATTTACCAGCTACAAGGTAACGCTACCTTGTGGTGAGAGGAGACGAAAATGGTTCATGCCATTGATGAAAAGAGAGTTACCTGGGAAGACTTCCAGGTTAAGTTCAAAAACCGCTACTTAAATGAACGTTACTATGATGATAAAGCAAAGGAATTTCATGAGCTTAGACTGGGACAACTTACTATTGATGAGTTTGTCACTAAGTTTACAAATCTGTTGAGATATGTCCCTTACATTAGGGAAGAGAAGGAAAAGGTACAAAGGTTTCTGAACTGTTTGCCTGCTGTATACAAAGAGAAGATCGAGTTTGATAACCCAAAAAATATGGACGAGGCAGTGAGGAAGGCGAGATTATGCTATCAGCAGTTTAAGGGAAAGGCTGAGCATGGAAAAAGCTGGCTAAACAAAGGTGAAATTAAAGGAAAGAAACAGAAACCAGCTTACTTAAGGAATTTTGGTAGGGACCATCAGAGGAAAAAGTTTAGTAAACCAAAAGAATGCCAAACAGCTCAGTCTCAAATTGGTTCCAAACAACTAGATGAAGGAAATAAAAAGGAAGGTATAGTCAAAATGAGGGAACCTTTGAAATTCTGAGGATGTGGAGAAACCTATCTTTTGAGAGACTATCCCCACCGAAACATTCAGATGATTATGAGAGATCGAGAAGCTACTACAGTAAATGATATAGCAAGAAATATACCCACTATCAGTGCAGCCTTGGAGAATCGACAAGCAAAACATCAAGCTACCATGGTTGAAATGGAGGGTAAGATTTCTGACCAATATGTTACCGTTTTGATGTATCTGGGTGCTTCTTTGAGTTACATTAGTCCAAAAATTGTAGAAAAATGCAAACTCAAAACTGAAAAATTTCAGCAGTCTTGGCTGGTCCAGTTAGCCACTGGAACCATGAGGAAATTAACTCATAAGTTACCTCAAACAGTAATCAAATTAAATGATTTTCAAACAGAGGTAAATTTAAACATTTTTCCATCAGGTTCATATGACTTGCTGATAGGAATGGACTGGCTGGAAAAGAAGAAGGCCGTGATGAACTGTTGGGATAAGACCCTGCATTGTGTAGATGAAGAAGGGAAACCTTTTATTCTCAAGGGAAAACCAAAACCTATCTCTGTAAGACAAATATCAGCACTGCAATTAAAATGAACAGCTAGGAAAGGATACCAAGTCTATGCAGTACATGTAGAAGAGACAGAACAGAAAACTGAAAAAAATCTGTTGTATACTTTGCCAGTAGTAAGAGAGTTTAAGGAAATTTTTCCAGATGAGATTCCTCATCTTCCTCCCAAAAGGGAGATTGACTTTTCAATCGATTTGGTGCCAGGAGAAACACTTGTTTCCAAAGCCCCTTATCGAATGAGTCCCCCCGAACTCATGGAACTGAAAATGAAATTACAGGAATTGCTGGATAAGGGCTATATCCGACCAAGTGTGTCTCCTTGGGGAGCACCGGTTCTATTTGTGAAAAAGAAGGATGGAACCTTTAGGATGTGAATTGATTAATGTCAACTGAATAAGTTGAACATTAAAAACAGATACCCCTTACCCAGAATTGATGATCTTTTTGACCAAGTGAGAGGGGCTTCAGTATTTTCGAAGATTGACTTAAGGACTAGTTATCACCAACTCAGAATTAAAGAAGAAGACATCAGAAAAACAACCTTTCGAACTAGGTATGGTCACTACGAATTTGTAGTCCTACCTTTTGGTTTGACAAATGCCCCTACCACCTTTATGTGCTTAATGAAAAGTGTGTTAAATAAGTAGTTGGACAAATTTGTACTTGTGTTCATAGATGACATTTTGGTTTACTCAAAAAGTGAGGAAGAACACAAACATCATTTGGAGATAGTATTGCAAACTTTGAAAAAAAACCAGTTATATGCCAAATTCAGTAAATGTGAATTATATAAGGATAAGATCAAATACTTGGGTCATATTATTTCTTAACAAGGGCTGGATATTAATCCTGAAAAGATAAAGGCTATTAAAGAATGGCCTGTGCCAACAGATGTTTCAACAGTGAGATCATTCATGGGGATTGCAGGTTATTATCGGAGATTTGTGGAGAGATTTTCTGCCATAGCATATCCCATAACCTCACTACAAAGGAAGGGTGTCAAATTTTAGTGGACTGAAAAATTCCAGAACAGTTTTGAACAATTGAAATTAAAACTCACCACAGCCCCTATATTGAAAATTGCAGATCCTAATAAATAATTTGTTGTATGTACATATTCCTCTAGAGAGGGGTTGGGAGGAGTCCTTTTGCAGAAAAATTAAGTTATTGCATATGAATCTAGGAAACTGAAGACACATGAACAGAACTATAGTGCCTATGATTTGGAGTTAGCTGCTGTTATTCATGCCTTGAAGATGTGGCGACACTATCTCCTTGGAAAAAAAATTACATTCATGACTGATCATATTAGTCTCAAATATTTCTTTTCCCAAACTGATTTGAATGCTAGACAAGCCAGATGGTTGTATTTTCTGAGTGAATTTGATATGGACATAAAACATATCAGAGGAAAAGAAAATAAAATTTTTGATGCCTTGAGCAGAAATGCTTTTCAAAATATAAACAGCATTGGAAGTAGTGCCCAATTTGATTTAGAAGATTTAGTGAAAAACGCAGCAGACCAGGATCCAAATTATGAAACACTACAGGTGAAACTACTCAAGAAGGAGATGACTGATTACACACAAAACCAAAAAGGACTAATCTGCTACAAAAATAGATTATATATCCCCAATGTAGAGTCCTTGAAAAGAGAGATTCTAGATGAATATCACAAACAGCCATATGCAAGGCATCCTGGATATCAGAAAATGTTAACAACTTTGAAAAAGAAGTTTTTCTGGCCAGGAATAAAAAGAGATGTAGCAGAATATTTAGCTAGATGCATGGAGTGTCAATTAGTTGAAGTTGAACATCAGCATCCTGCTGGTCTTCTAAATCCTTTACCGATTCCAGAATGGAAATGGGACACAATTTCTATAGATTTTTTAACAAGGCTACCCAAAACTAAATACCAACATGATTTAGTGATGGTAGTAGTAGACACTTTAACAAAAGCTGCACACTTTATACCTGTAAAGTCTACTTTTGGGACAGCCGAAATAGCAGATGTGTTTCTAAATGAGATAGTAAGCCTCCATGGGGTCCCAAAGGTAATTGTTTCAGACAGAGATGTTAAGTTCACAACAGCCTTTTGGAAAGGTCTATTTGGAGGTATGGGCACTAAGTTGAATTTTAGTACTGCCTATCGCCCTCAGACCGACGGTCAGACAGAGAGAACTAATCAGATTTTAGATGATATGTTGAGAATGTATGTGATGGATAGGCCATCAAAGTGGGAAGACTACTTGCATTTAGCTGAATTTGCCTATAATAACAGCTATCAATCCTCCATCAAAATGAGTCTGTTTCAGGCACTCTATGGAAGGAAGTGTCGTACTCCTTTGAGCTGGAGCCAGCCAGAGGATAAGCTAATGTTGGGACCATATGCCTTACAAGAGATGGAAAGGATTGTTAAACAAATACAAAGAAACATCAAGACCGCACAAGATCGCCAGAAAAACTATGCTGATAAGAAGAGGGTACATCGAGAATTTAAAGTGGGAGAGCATGTGTATTTGCGTATTAAACCCAAAAAGAGCACACTTTATGCTGGAAGTTGTGCAAAACTGGCTCCTAGATACTGTGGTCCTTTTGAAGTATTAGAAAAGGTGGGACCAATGGCTTACAAGTTGGCCTTACCACCCCATGTTAGAGTTCATGATGTGTTTCATGTTTCATTATTAAAAAGATATGTTCATTATGCTTCTCACATAGTTGATTGGAATGTGGTATAGGTGGAACCAGAAGGGGAGTTCCTTCCAGAACCGCTTCAAATATTGGAGCGGGAAGAAATTGAATTGAGGAATTGGACGGTAGCAAGAGTAAAGGTGCAGTGGAAGCAATTTACTGATGAAGAAGCTACCTGGGAAAGAGAAGCTGAAATGATGGAAAGATATCAATTTTTGTTTGAAAAATGAACTCTAGTAGTTAAATACCAACACCGAGGACGGTGTTTGCTTTCAGAGGGGGAATATGTAACACCCCTAGTTTATGTGTTTGAATTTCAAAAACTAGACATTTGAACTTTAATCCTAAGGGGAGTGGACCCCAAAGGACAAGTATTTTGTGGATGTAATTAAATATTTAATTTGAGAATATGAATAAAATAATTCTGTGCAGATTGACCAAAATGAGAATTATGAGATCACTTGATAAATCCATGAGGATGGATAAAGGAAAATACTTTCCCCACAATCTTTCAAAAATGCTTGAAAGAATTTATTTCCAAATTAGATTTTGAGGAAAATCTAGTTTCCCCAATGATGTGGAGAGTAGTTGGGAAGAGGTAAAAAGCTGGGAAAAGAAGAAAGTAGCTTTAAAAGTCCCTAAATAGGGAAGCCTAGGCAAATAGGAAGAAAAGCATCTTGATATTCTGGACGCAGAATTAGAAACAGGCTTTGGGAAGCAAAAGCTTAAATAATCTATTCCTGAATAGATTAGAAGTTGGTCTGTTCTGGAGGTAGTCTCAGCTCGGGGGTGAGTTCTGGAGATAGAGGGACTCTACGGTTGGGAGGACTAGTCAATTACCCAAATGGTATGCTCACAGTAATTATGAACAATTGAAAACTTAATTTTTATGTGACAGACTGTAGTTACCTATGTATATTTTGTCTTCTGAATTATAGTAGTGTTCCATACATTTACATAGTTAAGGAGGGATTTAACCCTCTAAGTCTACATGGTTGCAGGAACTAGAAAAATGAGGAAAAATCATCCAGAAGCTCTAAACCAGCCTTTGGTTTAAATCTGGATATTTATAGTACCTCGTAATTCAAGATTTTGTAACTTTAATCTGATTCTGTTAACAATAGGATTAAAACAGTAAACATTAGAGATAATTGAATTATGTGGGTAGTAAGGAAATTATTAAATTTACTAGGTAAAGTACAGACCTGTAGACTTCCAAAATAGAAATACATGTCTATCTATAAGCTGCATGCTACAGTAAGGATAGATTTGAAAGAACATAGATTTTAGTTCTTTATACAATTTAAGCTAATGAAGAGATCTAGCTAATTATGATTACCAAATCTGCAAACAACTGTAGTATGAGAAACATAAACATATCGAATGTGTGACTAACATTCTTTGTACAGGAATGGCCCAAGTAGAATAATTATTCTAAATAAGATGTGAAATTCTACATAATGCAAGCAACTGTAAAAGATGTGAGAGATAACAGTTAAATTCTCCATTAGAATTATATTATGTTTAGAAGTGTAGTCTAAACACTACATAGCCTGAAAGTGTTATGGAAACATACAGTTGCAGAAAATGTCATAAGTAACTATTGCAATGGAACCCAAATAAGAAGTATAAAAAGAGTCCACTGTTGGACTCATAGAATCCACCTGAAATTAGAGACTCTGTGTAAATGGGAAATTCTCCTTCATCGAGAAATTATAACTAGACAGCTTTTGCAACAAGGAGACTTATAGTCCAATTTGCTAATTATGTGAGAAAGGAACGGAAATTAAATTACGATGAGCACATCTTTGACTGTCTTCAATTTAATTTAAGAAGACCATTTATGAATGGGCAAATAATTAACGGGGATATTAACAAATATATATATATATATATATATATATATATATACATATTACTGAGTTGTCCATGTTAACAGAGACGAGGAATAGACATATCCTATACATATATATATAAATATATATCAAATGTTGTATCCATTTGTGGAAATAGGACATTATAGTGCTATCATAATGTTCCAGAAATTGATATACAGGAAATTTCATCGCCCGAACGAAAAATTATTAATAGTCACAGTCTCTGGCAGAGGTTAATATTACAATAAACACTTTTTATGACAATAAAAATGTTAAACTATCTGAACAAATCTTGTAGAACAACGTAATGAGAACTGGCTTCTTTCCGACCAGCATACAGTGAATACCGACCTGAAAATGCCAAGTGCGTTAAAATTAGTGTTGAATGAAACCACGCCTTTCATAGTTCACCGAGAAAGGAAGACAGCTTTTGGAAATACCTGTAAGAGAAACAATCAACAATAAGGATACGAGTTGAGAAATTGAAAAGAAGAACTCTATTAAGAATGAAATTATAACTAAGAAATAACTGGTTACCTGACAAGGGAGAACCTCGTTCCTTCAAACGACCTGCAATAGAAGTAGAGGCGGGACATTAAAAATTCGAAGGGTAGGCGTTTCAATTGGGAATAAAGAAGCCATGGCTTCTAAGAAAAAACATTTGAATTGAACACTTACCTAGGCCGGGATAATTGCTCGAGAAGAGTAAAATCCACCTATCGCCATTCGAACGACCTCAGAAAAAAACCTCGAAGGACGTTGAGGAGGGGGTAAACTTCTATTCAGGAACGATAGAGCATTAGTCTCACTCATCGTTCATAGGAATACCTACGATGTAGCATAAGAGAGGTTGAATTAACCACCAATAGACATACTCGAACATAAAAACAAGGAAAAAAATCTCTATCAAAGGTTTGCCCAACTGACCCATACGAAACTCGACTGTAAACGAGACTATGGGAAAGAATTTATCTTAAATGAAATCTCATCTCTCGCTCGAATCATAGAGCATATTTCTATGGCAAGAAAAATCCATATCAAGTTGTAAACAGAGAGCACAAACTTCACATTTAAAACTAGAGCCGTGCATGAATGTAATACCTGAACCATCATATCAAGAGTGCATGGATACGCTGAAGTCTGTGAGAGTCTACGCTCAGTTCTCCAAGGTGCAGAGTCCCGCCACCGGGAGGCAAGTCGAACGAATGAAAGGAGAAAGAACCGACTCCACAAATAACACAGATAATTTATACGAATGTCCCAATCCAAGAATCGACGAAACCCTACCGATCAGGAATGATCTTCACCGTCCACATGGCCTTGAATCCATGGCATAGCCACAGATCGATTTGGGAATTGGCATTTAATACACAATAGATCAAAACGTAAATGTCGATCTGTGAGATATACGCCACAGTACCATCGATTTTATCATGTGTCCGACGTATTAAGAACATATGCTGGCGTGGCATATCACAAACAACATATACACACATATAACCTCCAGTATGGACGTATGCAGAACCAATGAACTTGAAAATCAACAAAACGTCACGAATAAGATGACGGGGAGGACTGAACCAGTTAACGTGGCCAAACACCTTAGTCAACCATGCCAACGAGACACATCAAAGTCAATGGAAATTAAATACGCATATCTCCATATCACTTAGCTTAAGAGATGTGTACGTAAAGCATAAAAGATGCGATAGTCATACTCACAATAAATTCCTATCCATGACAGGAGGGTCAATAGGATTAGACCATGAATGATTCGCAATTCCACTGTGAGGTGATAAGAATTGAAATATATCAAGACGCAAAAACCCATCGAATACCATAGTAATACATAAGAGAATGATATTTGACTAGAAACGTAGAGTTAATAAGTCTACAAAAGTGTGTATAATATTGTGAGTAAATTGTCATGTGTAAGGACCATATAAATGGGGAAGAGCATAGGCATAATTTACAATATGCCTAGATAGACATGCATGGGAGTTAACGCAAGCATACAATAGAGATGGTAAAATATATATATGTAAATTTAATAGAGATGGTGAAGAATAAGGGTAAATACCATCCGCCACAATCATTAGTGGAAGAAAACAGTAAACTATACTCCCAAGAGTAATAGGAGGAATAGTAACTCTACCCCATACCATATCATATGTGACGAAATCCGGAAGTAGAATGGAATAGATGTGGTCAATAGAAGCACTGAATTAAATTATAAATAGAAAAAAAAATTTGTTTAGGGTGGAAGGAAGAGACGTTACATAATCCCTACAGTTTATTATTCCCTTAGGTTTATAATATTAGTCATGTGTAACCATAGTCAACCATGTTTTATAAATTTAATCATGGTGAACCAAATTTCATAAATTCATTCGTGGTCAACCATGGTTAGTCACGGTCAACCATGGTCCAAAGTCACATTGTGACAATTATTGTCTCAATATGAAAACCAATCATTGTCTCAATCATGATCCAACGTCGCATTATGACAAACATTGTGTCATTATGATAATTATGGTCAACCATGGTTGAATGTTTCATTGTGACAAAGATTGTCATGATATGAAAATCAAGCATGGTTAAGCATGGTCGACCATTGTCCAACATCGCATTTTCATAAGGATTATCTTAATATGAAAATCAACCATGGTCAGTAATGTTTATTTTAGTGTTTATAATATTTATATTAAGGTTTATATACATTGGTCTCTTAACATTAGCCCCTCGGGTTTAATATTATACCCTTTGCTTCAAAATCCCTTGGGATTTTATAATTAATCCCTTGGGTTTATAGTATCAATCCCTTGGGTTTATAATATCATTCATGGTGAACCATGGTTAACCATGGTTGGCATTATAAACATAAGGGAATAACATTATAAAATGAAGGGACTAATAAACCCTAGGATAAACATTGTAAACCCAGGCGTCTAATAAACCCTCAAATTAATATCATAAACCCTATGAATAATATTATACTTAAGGAATATGCACCCTTATATAAATGGAGCCAAGGGATTGATATTATAAACCCAAACAACTAATAAGCCCAAGAGATTAATACTAATTCCTTCATTTTGAGATTAGTATTAATCTTTTGGGTTTATTAATCCCTTGGATTTATAATATCAATCTCTTAGCTCCATTTATATAAGTGTTCATATTGTTGGAGTATAATATTATTTATAGAGTTTATAACATTAATCGTAAGATTTAATAATATTAATTTTATGGTTTAATTCTACAGTTTAATAATAATATAATAATTATTAATAATTAGTTAATTCTTTCACTTTTATATAATAATTATTACTTAATTAATTAACAATAAAGAATAATTAATAAAATAATAATTAGTTATTAATTAATTAATTAATTAATAACTTATTAATTAATTATTGACTTAAGGCTTTACTTTAAGTTAATAAATTATAAACCCTAAATTAATTTATTAAATAAACATATTACTGTTATAAATAAGTAAATTATGCTAATAATAATAGGTTTTTCATAATAGTGTTTTTTTTATATTATTATATATTTATTAATAGTAGGTTAATTAATTATAATTTTAATTAATATGAAATATTTATTTATTGTTATTTAAATATTATAATCATTTTAAAACAGTTATTATTACAATTATTTATTATTAAATAAACATATTATTATTACTATTATTTATTATTAAATAAACATATTATTATTATAATTAAATAAATTATGATATTAATAATATGTTTTTTTTAATAGTGTTTTTTTATATTATTATATAATTGTCATATTTTTTTAATTGTAAATACAAATAAAGATTTCACCTATATCAATTATTTTAATATTTATAACAACCACTTTAATATTTTTAATGTGTGATTATGTTAATAATATAGTACAACATTAATTAGCCCTAAATATATATATATTTTAACTTCAGATGAAGCTGAATTTTTCTTTTGGGGTATATATATTTCAACTTCACGTGAATGGAAAGTAGGGTGGTTGATTTTTTTTATAAATATAATTTAATAGGCGAGATTAAATTTAGGGCAAATATGCGTGGAATATGCTTTATACAAGTCGCACATCTACTCGTCTCTTTCAAGAGGAAACGTGAAGCCATAGAAAAAAAATATTTGAAAGTTATAAAGTTTTGTCTGCGATGACGTGTCTAGAGATAAATTGCCTTTTGTTCTGTCATTTGTTTCGTTCACTTTCTGCCGGTGAAGCTCTACTTCTTTCGAAAGCGGGAGGGTTGTATCCTAATCTCCAGAACACATGGTTGTGAATATAGAGATGAACACATTTATGCCATGGTTTAGTGTATGATGGTCCGCCACTGGTGTGCCCAGACGACTCTCAGCTATTGCGTAGAACACAAGGGTTTTAATGATATATTCATCGGCCTCTCAGGCCATCGCAGAGTACAAAAGATATCTAATTGTAAACGCCTAGTCTTAAAAACTCACAATAAAATTTAAGTTGTAAGTTGGAAAAGATTATGAAAAATTTAGGTAGAAATTTTTGAAAATCCATTCTAAAAAACTATTTAAATATTTCAATCATTTTAAAGGAATTATTCAAACACTCCAATTACCTAACTTAAAAAAAAATATTTTTTGAAATTTGTTTTACAAGATTCTGACAAAAACTGTAGTGCTACTGCATTGTTTTCCAGTTTTCCGTAATTTTTTCAGTCTTACTAATGTCTCGAATTTTGTCTGAAGATTCATTGCATCTATGACTTCGACCATGCAATCATAGTTTATGAGATGTATGTACAAGAAATTATGTGCTTAAAGTATAAGGTTGTTGTTACAAACCTTGTATAATTTGAAAATTCTTATCGGTGATTTGTTGTCCTACCTTCTTTAGATTTAGTTTTAAAAAAATGCTTAGGAAAAATTATCTGTAGGGTGAATAATTTGTTTATGAGGAAAGGGTTAGCACATCGCAGTCACACTACAAGTGTGACTACTTGGCACAGTCCATAGTACTACAATAAAAAAGAAAAGAAAACTCTAGTGACAGCTGAGAAGAAAATAATTTATTTTTACCATTATTAGAATAAAAAAGAAAAATGAACTCTAGTGACAGGCTGAGAAGAAAGTAGTTTATTTTTACCATTATACAACTGTAGATAACAAAAGAGGACAGTACAACTAACTAAATGTTTTATTGGACAGAAGCTACATGCAAAGTAGAAATATTATTGCTCGATGTTACTAGAATAGTAAACAAATAATAAAGGGTAAGCATACTTCTTACAAAAGGAAGAAATACTTTACAAAATAGCATCGTTTATCTAATAGAAAATGTAAATCAATTTATATTATCTCAGAAAAATCTCAAGTTACAGTCCACAAAATAGTGTTTTAATTTAAAAGAAAGCAAACAACAACTTATTTCCGAGTTATAAACGTGAATATAATATTTAAATGTTCTGCCCCTTTTGACAAGGAATTAACAATTCCAAGTCACCGTTGTACTTTGCATTCTAAAAGAAAATGGTATTGAAACAAATGTGGAGAAATAACCCTAAAGGATTCGTCATGGTGCCAACAAAATAATTAACAACAGAAGATGTGGCTAGAGAGGCTGTAATTTTCCTAAGGAAATTATCAACAGAACCGCTAGGGATAGCATAACCCTACATGGAAGCTTCCAACAGAGTATTAAACAAGAAGATACATTTTGCTTCGGCAACAAAGCTATATTCGGCTAATCCTCCATTTAAACGTGGAAGGAGAAAATAAGGATATTGTTAAAATAAAACTCGGAAAACCTGGATGGAGACACCAATAAACTATTGAATAGAAGCCTGGCCTTACAGGTGAAAATGCTTCCACAACTTTATGGGTTTTGCAAACAATAGAATAACGTTGCGAAGGTCAGTTGATGGGAAGAAAATAAAAACCCTAGGATGTGATATCGTAGGTAGAGAGAACTATAAATTCCAAATGTATATTGAAAATTTAATTGTGTAAGACATCAATGCGAGGAACTCACCAGCAACTCCTGGGGTGGTTACCCTAGAGGCAAGAGAGTGAAGTCCGACCGTAGATTTTCGATGGATGAGAAATGTAGGATCACGATCAAACCCAAAAAAGAATAATATTGAATGCCATCTCGAGACTCCTTATGAATGAGTACCAAAATCTTTCCAGAGAATTCGATAATCAAAGGTGGAATGTTAAGTTTCCGACCGAGTGGCGTAACCTTGTTAGAAGATAGATATTCTATACTTCAATCAAAGTCCATGGGCGACACGTGAACATAAGGAAAAGGGTAGAATAGGTCTCACATGTAATTACTAGCGTGGTGCGCACAATATTTATAAAACGATACATTCATCCCTATTAAAATCCTTTATATTAACTCTCAAGAGAACCATAAAATAACAACATGCATGTCGATAGCTCCGAAAAGCTTGAACTTATGCAAGGAAAAAAGATTGTGTGTATGCATGAAGGTGCATAATATTTATTTTATTATACCTTAGACTAATTTCATAATTAGTAACATAATATAGTTTTGTTATACTTTCACGATGAGGGAACATTATCCGTTGATATATAAAACCAGAGCCGCAGGCAGCGGTTGTCCCTGCCGGGTTTGAAAGTTTGAAAATCTTACTATATTTCATTAAAAAATATTACTATATCTGCAAAATTTGGTAATACATGAATTTTCAAAATATATAAGTCAGTCAAACTCATGGGATTTTGAAATTTTGCATGTTTATGAAATTGGGAGTTGGTCATAAAACTGTTTTTCGAGTGATCCTTTATGTTTATATATATGTGGGCACGCAGAGCTCATCAAAGGAAGGCAAATCAAAATAATATGACTCTTGCGATATGGTGTGGTACTCCAAACATTGTTAGCCCAGAAATCTTTAATCCAAACTTTGGACCTGCAATCTACTGGTCATTCAGCTCTGATCTATAGAGATTGTTATTATTTGGTCAATTTTTTAAGTTGTGCAATCCATATAAAACTTGATATTGGCAGATTCTCTCAGTGCTAAGCGAATCAGACAAAGATATAATTATCACTATCTTACCTACCATATTGCTGCAACCAAAAGTAAAAAAAATGATGGTCATCCATAACTGCATCATATTTTGCCTAGATAATTAGGGAAGGAAACCTATAAACATTTGAAACAATTAGGAAATACCGTAGATTGGATGCATGTCCTACGAAGGAAAATTGACTGAAACAAAACGCTTTAATATAACGTGTCCCAAGGTATTCCACTAAACTAATCTTGAACCTGGCCATCAATGGTGCCATTATCCCCCAAAATTGAAGAAAAAATTATTCAAACCCTCCAGATTGTATTGTATTATATGTAATGAAGGTATGCGATGATTAAACTATTCAAAGATGACAAGTGAGGCTAGACTGCCAAAATTATGATACTATAAAGAAGTTAGCGGCTTTTTGGAGCAATTTAAGGACATTAAAAAAGCAAATAATAAAAAGCGATTTGTGATAAGATCTTTAAGTCTCACGATGTGAAGAACTACACACAATTTTCGTAACAGATGAATAATGAGCATATGACATAAACTCCATTTCCATTTAATTACATTTCGAGACTCCATTTCCATTTAGTTACATTGAAGAGAGTATGATAATTCTAGCAACAACATTGGAATTTTGTATTAAAATGAATCACTTTATTGTTTATAACGACAGGCCCCACCACGGCTTTGCCACTCACCAACTTTGATGGGGTTGATGAGCAACCACTATGACATGGACAAGCCATGGCTATATGAAACGTCTGGCCTGGTTTTGTTCCCGCATCCCAGTATTAGATATCAATATCATTTTGCTCGTCTGGTTTTGCTTTTGCATCCCTGTATTAGATATCAATATAATTTTTCTCGCGAGAAATTTGTTATCGTTTTGCTGGAATTTTTTTTTAATAGGAGAATTCAAGCACATTGAGAAGTTAGTTAGATAAGTTCTTCAAATTCCTTTACTGCGTAGGTGTCCATTGATCAGGTTTTGAGCGCTTAGAGAAGTTTTTCAAATTTCCTTACTGCACAGGTCTCCATTGATCAGGTTAGTATAGCATTTTATTTTTCTTTTCTTGCAGAGGACTCCACGAGTCTCTGTTCTATGTTTCTCTCGTTGTTTCTAACGCTCTTCTCTTCGGATTATTCCTTCCGTAAATAGTAATGTTCCTTCCTCCTCACTGTCAGTCTCTGTAGATGGATGTATGGGGTGTGAGTAAAAAGCTACAGTACGCTCATTGTAGCAATAATTTGAAAGCAATTTGGGTTTACAAGCCTCTCTAGGGACTGGGTACTTTCCATCCATTGGTTTTAAGAGTGAAAGTACCTCCTTCCAAGGGACATGGAAGGACATGTAATATGTAATATTATGAGCAGTGCTTTTCCATAGAATACTGGTTTTATAATGCACAGACCATACACTCAACGGTGTACCCTGTAAATGAGTCCCTTAAAATGAGAAAGATTTAATCCACTTTAATAACCTTAGGTGTGCTTAACATCTAGGTTTTATGTCTTGTTGTGTGCACCATGTTGGAATTTTGAGAATTCCAAGCAAACAGTGGAGAGAATAAGCTCCACTTCTCAACACAGAGAGATTAAAAAAAAAATTTCAATAGGAGACAGAGTTTCCCAGACTTTTAAAACAACTTCTATTTCTTTTAAAACTGTTACAAATTCTTCCTCTTCAGAGAGGGATAACAATAATGGTGACTGCTACAGACGCAGTGCACAGAACTCTCTGTCTCTCTCAAAAAACAATACTCTGTCTTCAAACAGTCAACACACTGCTGTGTGTTTTTTTCTTTCCGCGCTGCTGTGCGAGAACAATGCAGAAATAACCTTACCACAGGCTCTCGAGCCTTTTGGCTTTTTATATATGCCGTATATAAAAAAAACATTACAACAAAACTATATAAGACTTTAAACAAAGTCAATATGAAATTATCGGGTCCCACTATAATGTGCTGGAACGCGCGATCAAACATTTAAATGCAATGTATATTACAATCGGGTCCGCGCTTTAAACAAACAAGCGCACAATCAAAAATTCTGATTGCGATCCGAAAGCGGATGCGATTGGAAAATACAAACCCCGACCTATACCTGGATCGGGTCCGCCACTCCAATCGCAGCATATTACAAAGGCGTGCGATCAACCGAAAGTTCCGATTGCGATTACAATGGACGCGATGGTCCGATATAAAACCTGGCATATAACTCGATCGGGTCGGCCAATTTCAACGGTGCAATCGGGCCCAACACTTAAGAGTTTCCGATTGCGATTGGACAACCGGATGCAATTGCTCATTCAACTGTGGCATATACTCCAATCGCACGACCAAACAACAAAACTACGATTGCGATTGAACAATCGGATGCGATTGGCGCATAAAATGTGGTGAATAGTACAATCGGGTCTGGGACATCAATCGGGAGTCATAACATATTCCCTCCGATTGAGTCTTGCGATTGAAACCAAGCGATTCCATTCAGGTGTCGCCACGTGGTCAAGTGGACCCACGGGCCTCTGCTATACGGGAGGGCGATTTATATATGTTTCGGTTGTATGTTTTATATACAGCCGTTCCGTTGCGGAACTCTGCCATATCAACAAGACACTTAGATCTTCGGATCATTTATATTGCGATTGCGATTTGCGATTGAATCACATCGCATCACGACTTCACATCTGCAAGACATTTGAGTTATAAAACTTATATGAACCATGATTTGCCATTACGATTAGATCACATCGCATCTCATCCTCTTCATCAACAAGACATTGCTTCAAAAAAAATAACTTTGGTTGTTGAGGGCTTTAAAGCCTGAAATGACTGTCTTAACTCAATCTACCCCTCCGTAAAACTAATCTCTGTTCTTCCGTAGACAAAAACGGCTCTACCCATCACTGAGTTAATTCTTCTGCAATCCGTGGCTGCGGCCCATCAGGAGTAAATTCATCTCCATTCTTCTTCAATGCAGAGTGCCGTGCACTCAAAATTCTGCTGCCTCTGTGTACTCGTTTTCTTCCTGCCCAAAGGCATGGCAGGTGACTTTAATATTTCAACACTCCCCCTTAAAGTCAGCTGCTGGGTTATCCACCATACCCAGGCATTTCCTTAAAAATTCAAAGGTCTTCTGTCCCAATGGTTTAGTTAAAATATCTGCATATTGCTCCTCTGTTTTACAATGCTGTAAAACAACTTCACCATTATTCACCAATTCTCTGATATAATGATACTTTGTGTCTATGTGCTTTGTTCTTTTATGAAACACATAATTCTTTGACAATGCAATAGCTGAGCTATTGTCACAATAAATCACAGTGCCCTTTACCTGTTCTTGGCACAAACTTCTCAACATCCTTCTCATCCAAATTGCTTGACATGCTGCTGCTGTAGCTGCCACATATTCTGCCTCTGCTGTAGACAATGCTACAATAGGCTGTTTCTTGGAAGCCCATGAAATGGCTCCTGAACCCATATGAAAAATATAACCGGAAGTGCTTTTCCGATCATCTACACTTCCAGCCCAATCACTGTCAGTGTATCCAACTAATTCTGAATTTTCTGAAGTAGTATATAAAATACCAAATCTTTTTGTTCCTTTCACATACCTCAGAATTCTCTTTGCTGCTTGCCAATGTGCTTCTTTTGGATTTTCCATAAATATGGAAATTAAACTAACAGCATGCATAATATCCGACCTAGTTGCAGTCAAATACATGAGGCTGCCAACTATGCTTTTATACAAACTTGGATCGAAATCCTTGCTGCTGTCCTCTCTGCTGAGTTTTAATCCCATTACTGTGGGAGTGATTGCTGCTTTGCACTCTTGCATGTGAAATCTTTCTAGAACTTGATTCATATACTTTGCTTGAGAAATAAAAATTCCTTTTTCACCTTGCTCCACTTCTATTCCCAAGAAGTATCTTAATAAACCCATGTCAGTCATTTCAAATTCATCCTTCATGACTGTTTTAAAATTTTCAACAAGGTAATCATCATTACCTGTAAAAATTAAATCATCAACATATAAGACAACAATCAATAACTTACCATCATTTTCTTTGATGTAGAGGGTGGGTTCTCCCTCACACTTCTCAAATCCATTCTCCAATAGATAAGAATCTATTCTGCTGTACCATGCTCTTGGTGCTTGTTTCAGCCCATAAAGAGCTTTCTTCAATTTACAGACCTTATGCTCTTGGCCTTTCTTCTCATATCTAAGAGGTTGTTCCACATATACCTCTTCCATTAAAACTCCATTTAAAAATGCGGATTTTACATCCATTTGATATACTTTCCATTTATTTTTTGCTGCTATGGACAGCACTGCTCTTACCGTCTCCATTCTTGCAACTGGTGCAAAAGTTTCTTCATAATCAATCCCTTGCTTCTGCTTATATCCTTTGACAACACGTCTGGCCTTGTGTCTTTCTATTTTTCCTTCAGCATTGCTTTTGGTCTTGTATACCCATTTAACTCCAATGACTTCTTTACCTTCTGGTAGATCAACCAACTCCCATGTTCTATTCTTCTCTATGGCTTTAATTTCATCATCCATAGCTTTTATCCATTTTCTATCTTTAATAGCATCTTCAAAATGAATAGGATCATCAACTTGACAATACAAAGCAAATAAGGAATTCATACCTTCGTTTGCTTCTCCTTGCTCATAAATTTCTCTAAGGCTTCTGAATCTTGTTCCTCTTTCACTTGGTGTAGCCGTGCTTGATGAAGCACTCGATTCTGCTCCTTGTGGTGTACTCGGTGAACCACTGCCGCTTCTTCTCAAGGGTGTTCTTACTGCCGCTTGAGGCATACCTTGCTGGCCTTGCGCTGCTGGAGGTTGTGCAATGGATGGGTTATTAATCTCAACCACATCTACATCATCTTCATCATGAGATAAACAGTTTTTGACATTGATTGTTTTCTCAATGCTTCCATCCCACGCTTCCTCTTCGATTAATTGCACATCTCTGCTAATTACAAACTTCTTTGTGGATGGGTTATATAGTCTGTATCCTTTGGAATCTTCACAATATCCAAAAAAAATGCACTTCTCCCCCTTACTATCCAACTTCTTTCTCAATTTGTCTGGAATGTGTGCATATGCCACACATCCAAAAACTCTCATGTGAGGTTCTCCCTGTTTTCTGCCACTCCACGCTTCTTCTGGAACTTTGTTCATCACTGCTTTTGTAGGGCATCTATTCAAAATATATACAGCACAGTTTGCTGCTTCTGCCCAATACTCATTCGGTAAGTGTTTCGCCTTTAGCATACTTCTCACCATCTCCATTATGGTTTGATTCTTCCTTTCAGCCACTCCATTCTGTTGCGGTGTGTGCCTGGTGGTAAATTGCTTGTGTATGCCACTCTCTCTGCAAAAACGCAGAAATTATTTTGAGATATATTCTCCTCCTCTATCTGTTCTGAGGACTTTAATGTGCAGTCCGCTCTGTTTTTCTACAAGAGCTTTAAATTGACGAAATTTCTGAAAGACTTCACTCTTATATTTTAAGAAATAAACCCACACTTTTTGTGTGAAATCATCAACGAAAGTCAGCATGTAATTGCTGCCCGAAACAGATGCTGTTTGCATCGGCCCACATAAATCTGAGTGGATTATCTCCAAAGGTGCTTTCGCCCTTATGCTTTTCCCTGAAGGAAAATTTTCTCTGTGTTGCTTTCCCAAGATGCAGCCTTCACATAGGCTGTCAGGCTTCTCTATCAGTGGTAAACCTTTTACCATTCCTTTTCTGTGCAGCAAATTCAAGCCTCCGAAATTTAGATGTCCAAATCTCAGATGCCATAACCAATGTTCATCTTTCTCTTCCTTCTGGAAGGCTTCTTGAGTTACAACTGCTACATTCTTTCCTTTTCCTTTGAAGTCAATGTTGAGCTTGAGTGGAAACATTCTATTGCTGGTCATTTGAATTTCAGAAATAATTTTCTTAGTTGGAGGAATATCTTTTATGGTGCACACATCATCTTTGAATATAACATTGTAACCTTTGTTTATGAGCTGCCCAACGCTCAAAAGATTACATTTCAGGCCTGGAACATAATACACATCAGGGACAAATTTTTGCTCCCCATTCCTTGCACGAATACTTACTCTGCCTTTCCCTTTGACAACGATTTTAGTATCAGTCCCTGTGGTCACTTCAGATTTAACTTCTTCATCAAGATTGGAAAACATTGCTTTGTTGCCAGTCATGTGATTACTACATCCAGAATCTAAGAACCAAACATCATATTCTTTATCTTGTGCTACATTACAAGCTAACAGCACATTACTTGGGTTCTTTTCCTCTTTTGCTACATTAGAATTCTGCCTATTCTTCATGTCATTTTGCTTCTTTCTACATTCATTGGCATAGTGCCCATATTTCTTGCAATAATGACACTGGACATTGGTTTTGTCATACCTTTGTCCTTGAGCATGTTGGTGTTGATGTCCACCTTGCTGGCTGTTGCATTGGCCATGGCTCTGGCTTTGACTATTGCTCCTTCCATGTGAATGTGAAGAGATGTCCCTTCCACCTCTATTCTGACTTCTGCCTCTTCCTCTTCCTTTTCTTTGACCTCTTCCTCTTCCTGAAGGCATCTGGGTCTTGAAGGCATTCTCAAGAGATGAGTGTTCATCTCTGCTCAATCTTTGTTCATGAGTTATCAGCGAGGCATGAAGTTCATCCACTGTGAATTGTGAGAGATATTTGGTCTCTTCTATGGTGGTAACAATAACATCAAACTTTGAGGGTAAGCATCTCAAAAGTTTCTCCACAATCCTTCTATCTTCAGGAGTTTCTCCATGGGATCTTATCTGATTGACAATCCCAATCACATGTGTGAAAAATGTGTCAACACTTTCTGACTCTTTCATGCAAAGAGTTTCAAAATCTCTTCTCAGCAATTGAAGTTTTGCTGTTTTAACTTTCTCCATACCTTGATAGGCTACTTTCAGAGTTTCGCATGCCTCCTTGGATTTCTTAGCTGCTGCTATCCTTGGAAACACACTCTCATTTACAGCTTGATACAAATAGAAGAGAGCTTTAGCATCGTTCTTCCTATTATTCTTCAACACATCTTTCTCTGCTTGAGTTAAGGCATTAAAAGCCTGCTCATCAGCTGGTTCTGTGAAACCATCTTCTACTACTTCCCACAAGTCTTGTGAGACAAACAAGACTCTCATGGTAATGGCCCAATAATCATAGTTCTTTCCATTAAACTGTGGAAGCTAAACACTTCCAAGACTCATACCAGTGCTTGGTCCAGCCATTGCTTCTTAAACTGAACTCAGACTTTAAACAAACTGTCTTTCCTTTACTGAAAGAACAAACTCCTTTTTAAATACAAATCAGCACTATTATCTTTGAGAAATACCTGAACTTTGACCTCTGTTGAGCTTTTCACACTGCTGGAGAACACGCTGCAACCGGTCTTCTTCTTCAGCTTCTTTGAAATCTTCAAAGAGCCTAGACTAGCTCTGATACCATGTTGGAATTTTGAGAATTCCAAGCAAACAGTGGAGAGAATAAGCTCCACTTCTCAACACAGAGAGATTAAAAAAAAAAATTCAATAGGAGACAGAGTTTCCCAGACTTTTAAAACAACTTCTATTTCTTTTAAAACTGTTACAAATTCTTCCTCTTCAGAGAGGGATAACAATAATGGTGACTGCTACAGATGCAGTGCACAGAACTCTCTGTCTCTCTCAAAAAACAATACTTTGTCTTCAAACAGTCAACACACTGCTGTGTGTTTTTTTCTTTCCGCGCTGCTGTGCGAGAACAATGCAGAAATAACCTTACCACAGGCTCTCGAGCCTTTTGGCTTTTTATATATGCCGTATATAAAAAAAACATTACAAGAAAACTATATAAGACTTTAAACAAAGTCAATATGAAATTATCGGATCCCACTATAATGTGCTGGAACGCGCGATCAAACATTTAAATGCAATGTATATTACAATCGGGTCCACGCTTTAAACAAACAAGCGCACAATCAAAAATTCCGATTGCGATCCGAAAGCGGATGCGATTGGAAAATATAAACCCCGGCCTATACCTGGATCGGGTCCGCCACTCCAATCGCAGCATATTACAAAGGCGTACGATCAACCGAAAGTTCCGATTGCGATTACAACGGACGCGATGGTCCGATATAAAACCTGGCATATAACTCGATCGGGTCCGCCAATTTCAACAGTGCAATCGGGCCCAACACTCAAGAGTTTCCGATTGCGATTGGACAACTAGATGCGATTGCCCATTCAACTATGGCATATAATATCATCGGGTCTGCCACTCCAATTGCACGACCAAACAACAAAACTCCGATTACGATTGAACAATCGGATGCGATTGGCGCATAAAATGTGGTGAATAGTACAATTGGGTCTGGGACTTCAATCGGGAGTCATAACATATTCCCTCCGATTGAGTCTTGCGATTGAAACCAAGCGATTCCATTCAGGTGTCGCCACGTGGTCAAGTGGACCCATGGGCCTCTGCTATACGGGAGGGCGATTTATATATGTTTCGGTTGTATGTTTTATATACAGCCGTTCCGTTGCGGAACTCTGCCATATCAACAAGACACTTAGATCTTCAGATCATTTATATTGCGATTGTGATTTGCGATTGAATCGC
This sequence comes from Pinus albicaulis, assembly GCA_034641835.2. NCBI lineage: Eukaryota > Viridiplantae > Streptophyta > Pinopsida > Pinales > Pinaceae > Pinus > Pinus albicaulis. The sequence goes on along the minus strand of CM076584.1, from coordinate 1,168,305,858 downwards.
ATCGCATCGCGACTTCACATCTGCAAGACATTTGAGTTATAAAACTTATATGAACCATGATTTGCGATTGCGATTAGATCACATCGCATCTCATCCTCTTCATCAACAAGACACTGCTTCAAAAAAAATAACTTTGGTTGTTGAGGGCTTTAAAGCCTGAAATGACTGTCTTAACTCAATCTGCCCCTCCGTAAAGCTAATCTCTGTTCTTCCGTAGACAAAAACGGCTCTTCCCATCACTGAGTTAATTCTTCTGCAATCCGTGGCTGCGGCCCATCAGGAGTAAATTCATCTCCATTCTTCTTCAATGCAGAGTGTTGTGCACTCAAAATTCTGCTGCCTCTGTGTACTCATTTTCTTCCTGCCCAAAGGCATGGCAGGTGACTTTAATATTTCAACACACCAATCACTCTGATCAGGATCTCTTCTAGTCGGTCCGACCTCTCTGTTGACCTTCAACTATCGACAGAAAGGCACCAACTCCTCTCGATAGAAAGACACCGAGTGAATTCATAAACATAAGAGACAGAAAGATCCTGCTGTTCAAGAAACCCGCACCAACCGAAAATCAAATTCTTGAACATTAGCACAGTTAGTACTATCTATTGAAATCCAATATTAATAATGAGAACGAGAAATCAACAATTTTTTTGTCAAATGCTATCCCGCTAACTTCTAGAAACGTTAAACTTAATAACAGTGTGTTGTACTAATAAATCACAAAAAAATGAGGCTTTGTTATCTATGTATGTGTCTCAATAGAATTTTATCTACTAGATTTTACTGGTAGTGTCATATAAATATACATAAAACCAGAACGTGTACGTTATTAAACATAACAACATAGAAAATTGGTATTGTCTTCTAGTGGGTATTGTCACGGACTTCAAAAAACAACACATAAGTAAAGGAATATTACAGGCATGCCGAATTGGAATGAAGGAAATGGTTGCGTATGCAGATCCAGCCACATGTTCTTTCCCTTCCGTTGTGCCGCAACAACCCTCTTACCCACAAGTGCTTTCTTAAGCTCTTCGGGAGACACCCGTTCTATGAACTTGCCGTGTCATGTCCAGTAATTGCCTTCGTGATCCTTTTTCCACAACAGTGCTCTTCCACTGCTTTCCGAGTTGCTTCTATCTCAAGTAACTCACTCACTGCTTCTTCTTGTCCAAACTATACTAGAAATATGTTGGAAAGACAGAGGATTCAATCACATAAATAACACAAATATTTCACACATGAACAATGAGTTGCAGCTCTTCAATTAATCTAAAACACTTTGAATCATAAAACTCACTTAATACAATGAAAGTTTAAAGTGTATTTAATCTAATTGACATGCACACACTCTTACACATAACTGAATTTGATCAACTCGCTTAACTCACTCTCTAACTCAATGACCAAATATAACTGTAACTCAACTCAACTAATTCACTTAACTTATTGTATAATTCACTCAACTCTAACTCTACGTGCGGGAAGTAATTATATATTTTAACACTCCCCCTTAATTACGACCGCTAAACTAAAACATAACTCATGACAACTCAAATATGCCTGCTGGTCTATGTCTCAGCTAGGCTTACAACACCCAAGTTTCTTTGGTGGAACTCAAACAAATCTACTACTAATGGCTTCGTAAAGATATCAGCCAATTGATAACTCGTTCTACAAGGCTTCAAGTGAACTTCTCCATTGTTCACAAGTTCTCGAATAAAATGATATCTAGTATCAATATGCTTGCTCTTTTGATGAAACACACTATTCTTGGATAGTGCAATTGCTGATGTGTTGTCACAGTATATCATTGTTGATCCTTGTTGTTTCTGCTTGAGTCCATCCAATACTCTTCTTAACCATACTGCTTGACATGTTGTTGAAGTTGCTGCTACATATTCTACTTCTGTTGATGATAGTGTAACAATAGGCTGTTTCTTAGATGCCCATGCTATCACTCCTGAACCGAGATGGAAAACATAACCCAATGTGCTCTTCCGATCATCCAAACTTCCTACAAAATCACTATCTTTATATCCAATCAATTCTTTCTTTTCTGTACTTGCATACATTATGCCATAATTTCTTGTTCCTGCTATGTATCTTAGAATTCTTTTTCCAACACTCTAATGTGTGTCTTTTGGATTCTCCATGAATTTGGAAATTAGACTCACTCCCTGCATTATATCTGGTCTTGTCGCTGTGAGATACATGAGGTTGCCAACCAATATTTTGAATAGAGTTGGATTGACATCTGCACCTTCATCATCCTTACTTAAATTTGTACCCATTGCAACTGGTGTAGGTACAGGTTTGGAATTATCCATCTTGAATATTTTCAGCAAATCTGTTGCATACTTATTTTGACAAATAAAAATGCCTTTTTCAGATTTCTCAACTTCAATGCCAAGAAAATATTTCATGAGACCTAGATCTTTCATCTCAAATTCTTTCATCATGGCTGCTTTAAATTCATCTATTTCAAGATCACCTGTAAAAATCATATCATCAACATATAAGCAAACTATAAAAATCTGTCCATGGTCATTTACCTTTGTGTATAAGGTAGGCTCAATGATGCTTCTACAAAATCCATTCTTGCTCATATAACTGTCGATTTTGCTATACCATGCTCTAGGTGCTTGCTTCAGTCCATAGAGCACTTTCTTCAATCTGTAAACTTTATCTTCTTTTCCTTCAACTTCATAACCTAGAGGCTGCTGCACATAAATTTCTTCTTCCAAAATTCCATTCAAGAAGGCTGATTTGACATCAATCTGATATACTTTCCACTTTTTCTGAGCTGGTGTTGCTAGAACTGCTCTTACAGTATCCAATCTAGCGACCGAAGAAAAATTTTCTCCAAAGTCTATTCCCGGTTGCTACGAGAATCCTTTTGCTACAAGTCTTGCTTTAAATCTGTCAATCTCACCTTTCTCATTCACTTTGGTCTTATATACCCACTTCACACCAATGAGATTTTTATCGTTTGGTAAATCAACCAAATCCCATGTATCATTCTTTTCAATTAAATTCATCTCTTCATCCATGGATTGCACCCAGTTGTCATCTCTAATTGCTTCTTCAAAAGAGGAAGGTTGGAATGCCAACAATGCAAAATTTGAACTAACATCCAAATCATCATAAATATCTTTCAAACTTTTCATCTTTTTCTTACCAGTACTTGATTCATTACCTGATTCACTGCTTGGAGAATTCTGGTTTGTGGATCTGCTTGAAGATCCATGCTGCTCTGAATATCTTGGAGTATTTGCTGGTGTGACTTTGTTTGGTGTCTGCTCTCTTGGTTCTTGTTTCTCCTCTTCTTTTACAAGAGAATCCTCCATCAATGGTGTTTGAGCATCGGTTAGTGTGTCTACAGTCCCATTCCATGACTCTTGTTCTTTGAAAATAACATCTCTGCTAATGATTGTTTTCTTTGTGATAGGGTTATACAATTTGTAAGCTTTTCACTGCTCACTATAATGAGTAAATATACATTTTTCACTTTGATCATCTAATTTGCCTCTTATTTTCTTAGGCACATGTGCATAGGCTACACATCCAAAAACTTTGAAATGAGATACACTGCATGACATACCTGACCATGCTTCTTCTGGAACTCTGTTCATCACGCTCTTTGTAGGAGATTTGTTTATCACATAAACAACACATGCAACTTCTTCTGCCCAATACTCATTCGACAGGTGTCTTTCTTTCAACATGCTCCTTGTCATGTTCATGATTGTTCGGTTCTTCCTCTCTGCTACACCATTCTTCTGTGGTGTGTATCTGGTTGTAAACTGTCTTCTGATTCCATGTTGTTTGCAGTACTCATGGAATGCCTTCGAATTGTATTCTCCACCACGATCCGATCTCAATACCTTGATCTGTTGATCACTTTGGTTCTCCACCAAAGCTTTGAACTCCTTGAACTTTGCAAAAGTTTCAGACTTCTTCTTCAAAAAGTAAACCCAAGTCTTTCGACTATAATCATTAATAAAGGTGAGGAAGTAATAGCTTCCACCAATTGACTATGTCCTCATAGGTCCACACAAGTCAGTATGCACCAATTAAAGTGGTTTCTTTGCTCTGTAAGAAACTCCTTTCAGAAAACTTTCACGGTGTTGCTTTGCCAAGATGCAACACTCACAAGTGCTAGCAGGTTATTTGATGGGAGGTAAACCTCTGACCATCTATTTCTGCTGCAATAATCTTAAACCGGAAAAATGCAAGTGTCCAAACCAAAAGTGCCATAACTAGTATGCATCAGAACATGTAGTTGTAAAATAACTAACCTGATTATTGTAGTTCATAATGAGAGGAAAGAGTCTGTTCCTCATCATCTGCACCTTTGCAATCAGCTGCTTTCTTGGGGATTTGTCGTAAATAACACATTGTTGCCCATGAAAGATAACTTTCTATCCTTTCTGCATCAGTTGACCAACACTAATCAAATTGTGTTTGAGTCCAGAGACATAATATACCTCTGATATGGTCTTTGGCTCCCCCTGCTTGGTCTCAATGTTGACAACTCCTTTGCGATCTATAGCCACGGTCTTATCAGTTCCCAAATTTACCTTTTTCTTCACTGAGACATCCAAATTGGCAACCAAATTCTTGTTGCCTGTCATGTGGTTACTGCAACCACTGTCTAATAGCCAGACCTTATCAGACGGTGCATGCATGGTGTTGCATGCTAGAAACATAGAGTTAATATTTTTTTTACTAACATTAGCTCTCTAATTGCCTTGATCTGCAATCTTCTTCCTACAATCACGAGCATAATGACCAAATATATTGCAGTAATAGCACTTTACCTTTGATTTGTCAGACCTTTGATTGTTATTAAATCTTCTACTGTTGCTGCTTACACTTTGATGCTCATGATAGTCTCAACCATCTCTGTGATTGCCATAGTTGCTGCCTCATCCTCTGCCTCTCGATCGACCTCTGCCTCGACCTCTTGAAATATAAACTTGACTTTTAAAGGTAGTCTCTAATGTGGAATCCTTATTTCTGTCTATCCTTTCCTCATGCGATAGAAGAGATCCCATCAACTCATCAACAATCAGTTTTTCCAAATCCTTCGCTTCTTCTATGGCTGCTACCACAACATCAAACTTGGTAGACAAAGATCGGAGGACCTTCTCAATCAATGTTCGATCTTTAATATCTTCGCCATATATTTTTAACTGATTGACGACAGACATGACCCTATTCATGAAGGAATCAATGTCCTCTGTCTCCTTCATCCGCAGAATTTTGAAATCTCTCCTAGTATTCTGCAGTTTAACAATATTAACTTTGGCCATACCTTGATAGCTTGTCGCCAAGGTGTCCCATGCCTCCTCTGCTGACGAGGTTATCATGATCTTCTGGAAAACGGCTTGATTGACTCCCTGCTAGATTAGAAGCAATTCTTGTGCATTCTTTCGCTTATCTTTCTTCCACTATTCCCTCTCTACATTACTAAGGGCTCGTTCTTCTGCATCATCTTGAGGTTCTGCAAACCCATACTTGACATGATCCCAGACATCATGCGCTTTTAGCATATTCTCCATTTTAATAGCCCACATATCGTAATCTTTCCCATTGAAAGATGGAAGTTGTGGCTGAAAACTTGATGTGGCCATCTTGCTGCAACCATTAATTCACTGTTAAAAACTTAAGAATATTCGAACGAAGTCATAAAATCCTTTGGATATGGCTTTAAACGAAGATTACTCTGTTGAACTTTTTTTTTTGGTTGAATAACGCGTCCAAGCTTCAATACCGCCACGTGCTAATGCACTTCCTAGTCTATGGTGTTGTGTTAGTGCCTTAATGCACCAGAACTTCTAGATGCTCACGTGTTCCAGAATCGTGTTAAGTTATTCGTTTTTAACATGGTTCTCTACAGTGGTAACCAACGTTATAATGCTCTGTCTATAATTAACATCTACATTATAACATAAAAATGCGGAAAAAAAAATTTCCTTCTTACACACGGATGATTTCTAATCCGTTTTTCTTATGTTCTCTGTAACCTTGCTCTGATACCAATCTGTTGGAAAGGCAGAGGATTCAATCACATAAATAATGCAAATATTTCACACACGAACAATGAGTTGTGACTCTTTAATTAATCTAAAACACTCTGAATCATAAAACTCTCTTAATACAATGAAATCGTGAAGGGTATTTAATCTAATTGACATGCACACACTCTCACACATAACTGAACTTGATCAACTCACTTAACTCACTCTCTAACTCACTCACCAAATCTAATTTTAACTCAACTCAAGTAATTCACTTAACTGATTGTGTAATTCACTCAACTCTAACTCTGCATGTGGGAAGTAATTATATATTTTAACAAAATAAAGTTATTGTGTATCTTTTTATTGAACACCCACCTTCCCAACTACTCGAAACATGGGGTGTAAATCTCTTCAATTTATGCAAACCTCAAAAACACCTCTAGAAAATCCAAATGCCTGCCAACAAACTATATATTGGGATCAGAGTTGTTCAACTAACCCACAATTCCCTTCACATATTTCCAAACCCTAACCTTATATGTAAGTAACAGGGTGTTTCCTAAGGCATACCTCTTGAATAGTAGGGCTAAATATAGAACCAATGCAAATATGATAGGCTACATGGTCCTTTATACCACCTCGGCTGCGTTATTCCAGGAGGGTTGCATCGCAAGTTAAAGTGAGGTGCATCGGTTAATTTTCCTAGAAAGAGAGGCAATAGGAGATACGAGCACTTGGTCAAACCTAAAGCATTGAGTAGGAATCCACGGACTCGCAAGAGAAACCCAAGGGTGGATTTTGTTTCTCTCTGCTCATTCTTCCCAGCTACCAGATCTAAGCTACTAGTATTCGTGAAACACAAAAACTGTAACTATGGAAAATGGAAATTAAGCCTAAGGTTTTGAGAGGGTTGGCCTAAGATCCCAATTATCCCTGCAGGTAGGGAGGTCGAACCTGTTCATTTTCCAGTTATTCTAGCTCCATGTTTAAAACCATCTTATAGTAGAAAAAACACATCTTATACGAGAAAAATTAATGCTTTCCTTTTGTAATGGGAACACAAACACAATATGTAGTAATATAGTCCAAATCTCATGCAAAAATTCCTTTATTTTTCCAATAGAAACAAAAACAATAGAAATATAGTTCAAATATGATGAAAAAAATTGTGAGAAAAAACAAAACAGTATCAATACAGTCCAAATCTACAATGTTGTGATGCAAGTTGTTTATCAATGCAATGCAAATCTACAAAGTTGTGATGCAAGTTCTCTATCAATGCAGTCCAAATCTACAAATTTGTGATGCAAGTTGTCTGTAGTGCAGCCCAATGCAACATTGTGATGAAACTTTACAATAATTTCTATCCAACATTACTTCAATGAAAAAAAAATGCAGGTTTGTAATACTAATCTATTGTAATACTGAGGTAAATCTAAAGAAATGCAGGTTTGTAATACTGAGCTAAATGCAAAAAAATGCAGGTTTGTCATACTAGGCTAATGACCCAAAATTGTGATGAAGGTTTGTAATACTCAACTAACCACAATTTGCTTCTTAGTATGACATAATCCTCACCACACGAACATGTTGTGGTCGACAAGTTGGCCATTTATATGAATAGTTGTTGCAGCTAGAAAAAATATCTATTACAGTTGCTTCTTAGTTCGTTAATACAGATCCTAGTCACCAGGAAGTTATGGTCGAAAAAGTGTCAATGTACACGAAGAATTTTTGCAGGTGGAAACAATTGTTGCATGTTCTTTGTATGATATGCTAATACGAATGCTACTCACCAAGAAGTTGTGGTCGACAAGGTGTCAATGTACATGAACAACTGTTGGAGTGGAAAAAATAGTTGTTGCATGTGGAAAAAATTGGTGGCAGGTGTAAAGGGAGACAAAAGCAGTGGACTTTGTTTTAAAAACAATAAAGAGATTTCCCCACTTATAAATTAAATCTATGCATTATCTTTTCTTAATGCAAGTTTTAAGAAATATATTGCAATAATTTGTTATTTACAGACTTTGGTTTTGTTATCTGTAGACTTAGCATATCTCAAAATATTTTGGTTCTTTGTCGAATGTGGTTATACAAAATTTTGGTTATGTACAAATGTGTTATGCAGACATGCAGACTTTCCCTAAGGGATGGGAGGGTTCCAGTAATAGGCTTGTTTGAAAATATTCGTTAAATTTTGTTGAACACCAGATTTCATAAAAATGTTTAGTTAGATTTTGCAAAAGATAATATCAACATAAATTAATATAAATTTAACCACAATCGATGGCTATAGTCCCTGCTTTGCCATAACCAAGGACTAATAATACCAAAAGTAGATCCCACTCAACAAAATAGTAGTGCTATTGAAAGTATACAAATACAATGTGTTGAATGTTTGTCTAATAATTTTCATCAAAGAAGAAATAGTTAGAAATGTGTATAAAGAAATGTATGTGTACACTCTCCATTTTATCTTATAAGTTAAATTATTTGAAAAAAAAATGTGGTAGATCATCACAGGAGACATGACATGTCAGAATAGTCATGTCCAGACGGTGTGTGACCCCACCATCAACAAATCCAGTTTAATCTCAGGATGAAATTCATATTTTATTTTCATGTTCTTCATTTCACCTAGGCACCAAACATTGTTGGAGTGCCATTAGGGTTGGGTCAATGGTTTTATACTATATTTATTGTCACGAAAATAGCCCTCACATTGAAGCTGCAGATGTGGACAGTAAAGGCGATGAAATCAAACAAAGAGTACATAAAGGAGAACATGAATAATATACAGTTATTTATTTTAAGATAATATTTCATTTTATATATATAATAGAAATGAATTTTTTTTATATTTAAAAAGATTTAATAACTGTATTAATCATTAAAAATAATATGAAAATGGTTTTTTATTTTAATTTTTATATTAAACTATGCCAATTAAATATGAAAGTTTCAATTAATGAAACTAAATTATAAATTTATTTATTTTTATTTTTTTAAATTAAAAATTAATATTTTAATATTATTTTAAGTAAATGTTTCAAATTATTTAATGATTAACAATTTAATCAACCATTAATTCATTAATACTTGATATTAAAATTAAAATATTATTAATATTATAACTATTTGATGAACAAACATATTAGAGAGAAACTTGTGGATCACTACTCTTATCATAGGTTATGCTTGTTCAAGGTAGTATTGTTCAAATTTTAAATGCAAGTTTCTTTTTTTCTTTTGCAATTTTTTAAAGTAGTTAATGTTGGTGTTTTGATTTTTTTTTCAATTTTCAACCTTATTTAAATAGCAAACCGCACCAACATTATTAATAATAATTTATAGTAGTTTATTAACCGTTAATAACTAATAATTAGTAAATTATTAATAATTAGTTATAACGATTATTCATTTATAAATAATTAATTATTAATTATTAATTGAATAATTAATAGATTTTATATAATTCAGGTTTTTAATATTAATCTCTTGTGTTTGTATCATTTTAGGGTTTTAGTATTAATTTCTTAGGATTTATAATCTCAATCACTTGGTTTTATCGTCAACCATGGCAAAACGTCGTATTGTGAGAAAGATTGTCTTAATATCAAAATTAGTCATGGTCAATCATGGTCAATAACGATGGTTATCAATGGTACAATGTCGTATTCTCAAAAATATTGTGTCAATATGAAAACCAACCATGGTAAACCATGTCCAACCATGTTTTTCTTAGGGTTTATAATATTTATATTATGGTTTATATACCTTAGGTTTATAATATTAATCACCTGGCTTTAATACTATTCCCTGAGGTTTATAATCCCTTCGATTTTTAGTATTAATTCCATGGGTTTATTATTCACTTGGGCTTATAATATTGATCCCTTAGGTTTATTAATCTAAGTGTTTAAATTCCTAGGTTATAATATTATTGATAGGTTTTATAATATTAATCCGAGGATATATAATCATGTTCAACCTTGTTCTAACATCACATTGTGGAAATGATTGTCTCAATATGAAAATCAACCATGTTTAACCACCATTCAATATGAAAATCAACCATGGTCAAATGTCACATTGAGACAAAGATTGTCTCAATCTTGAGATCAACTATGTTCAACCATTCTCCAACGTCGCATTGTGACAAATATGAAAATCAATCACGGTCAACCATGGTAAACCATGGTTGAACGTCACATTATGACAAAGATTGTCTCAATATCAAAACCAACCATGGTCAAACATGTTTACTCTAGGGTTTATAATATTCATCTTAGATTTTGTATACGTTGGGTTTATAATATTAACTCCTTCGGTTTAATATTATTCCCATATTACATTATTAATATAATTTGTTTTATTTAATTTTTGGATGGTTTTAGTACTTTTGGCATGTGAATGTGAAGTAATGTTGTCATCTATAAATTAATGTTTTCATCTGAGCTACATTTAGCATGTTATGTAATGACATGTGTTATAATTTGTTTTGTTTTTAAAATTTAAGTTTTGGATGCTTGGAGTACATTTGGCATGTGAAGTAATGTTGTGATCTATATTTTTTTGTTAAATTAAAAGTTAAAAGTTTTGGATGGTTTCAATCTACATTTGGCATGTGATATTTAATGTTAAATGTTTCTGTTGGATATTTGAATTATAATTGGCATGGCATATGAAGTTTTTAAAACTCAAGTTTTGGATGGTTTCAATCTACATTTTGCATGTGATATTTAATGAGCTTTAAATTTTTAATGTTTTAATGTTGCACAATATATAATCAAAAGGTTTTTAAAACTTAAAGTTTTGGATGATTTCAATCTACATTTGGCACATGTGGTATATAATGTTAAATGTTACTATTGGATCTAATTGAACTATAATTGGCATGGCATGTGAAGTAACGATCTATATATAATTTAAAGTTTTTTAAACTCAAGTTTTGAACGGTTTCAATCTACATTTCGCATGTGATGTTTAATGTTTTAATGTTGCACGATATATTATCAAAAAATTTTAAAATTTTAAAGTTTTGGATGGTTTCAATCTACATTTGGCACATGTGGTATATAATGTTAAATGTTTCTATTGGATAGTTGTTCACTATAATTGGCATGGCATGTCAAGTAATGTTGCACAAATCCCTTTTGGATGGTTGAAGTAAATTTGGAATTTTAAGATTGCTTTTGATCTCTCCATGTAGTTTTGTTTGAATGAAAAAATTTCCAATAGGAAGAACATAGCTTTTTAATGCAACTAACCATGTATCAATTGAGCTCTAATTGAAAAAAGAGTTTAAAGAAGTAGATATATGTACAAATTATCCCTTTAATTTTTATTTGAAATATAATTCTAGTACATATATATTTTTGTTGAATTTGGGTCAATGTCATTAATGCACTCAAATAGGTAGACTTGTCGATTTATTTACATTGTTGAAACTTTTTACCAAAAAATCCAACTAGTTCTTCATCAATGCACATATAAAAACTACTTGGAACAATTAATTATGCATTCTAGAACATATCTATCCAAGACAAGTAACATTTTTGATCAATGCACATTGAACATATCCGACCATTGGACAAGCAGATTTTGTACTAGATTTTCAATTAGGATTAGAAATGTGGGTCAAATCCCACCAAAAGCCACAGAATTTCTCCAAGTCTCTTGTCTGAAAGGAATTTCGTACAGAACTATACTGCTGATGATTTATTTACATTGTTTCCATACTTTTTACCAGAAAATCCAACTAGTTTTTCATCAATGCACATAGAAAAACTAGTTCCAGTTAATTGCATTCTAGAACATATATATTGAGTATTCCTCTACATACAATTGAAACATCTTTCTCTCTAGATCTATTAATTGACTTTATAGCACTAATCATATTTTTTATCACATCTTCCTTCATTTCTTTTATCTTTGGTTGATTTTCGAATACCCAATAGTGTCGTAGCTTCTTTTAATTTCCTTAATGATAGGAGACCTTTCAACATTTGAGCCTGAACTGTCACCCGCTAATTTACGAAATACTTTTCAAAAATGCAGTTAACACGATATCGTATAACATGTTCAGGTTTTTTATCTCCATATGTGTGAGTGTCAACATTTTCTAACATCTCATTATCGATAGTGATTTCATCTATACATATTCGAAAAAATAGTACATATTAAATAAATAACTAAATTAATAAATATATCTATAATTTCAAACATTTTTCAAATTAGTTCATCAAATAAAAATTAAGCTTCACATTTTACATTAGGAAAATTTTAAATATATCAATAGATCATAATATTTACATTTACATACCTGCTTCAATTTTTGCTTGAGGTTGATTTTCTTCTTCAATATTTTGAGGAATATCTCTGTCTATTTACATTAAACAAAATATTTTTCAAGTTAGTTCATCAAATAAAAATTAAGCTTCACATTTTACATTAGGAAAATTTTAAATATATCAATAGATCATAATATTTACATTTACATACCTGCTTCAATTTCTGCTTGAGGTTGATTTTCTTCTTCAATATTTTGAGGAATATCTCTGTCTGTTTACATTAAACAAAATAGCTTTCAAATTAGTTCATCAAATAAAAATTAAGCTTCACATTTTACATTAGGAAAATTTTAAACATATCAATAGATCATAATATTTACATTTACATACCTGCTTCAAGTTCTTCTTGAGGTTGATTTTCTTCTTCAATATTTTGAGGAATATCTCTGTCTGTTTACATTAAACAAAATATTTTTCAAATTAGTTCATCAAATAAAAATTAAGCTTCACATTTTACATTAGGAAAATTTTAAATATATCAATAGATCATAATATTTAAATTTACATACCTGCTTCAATTTATGCTTGAAGTTGATTTTCCTCTTGAATATTTGAGAGGGCTTCTAACTTTCTTTTGCGAGATTGTCTCGTTTCTTCTCTACGTTCTTCAGGGTCTCTTTTTCGATCATATTTTCTCGCACAAGTTCTTCGATTTCCCATGATAATAGGGTATGAAGTTCAAAAATTTTCCTTCAAAATATTAGACAATAACTCGATTACAAAAAATATCACAAAAGATTTAATTTAAAAAAATTCAGTTTAAATTTTTTGCAAAAAATACATACACCAATTCAAAACACTTACTTTAAAAAATTCGAGAGAAAAATGTCTTATAAAAATGAAACGAAGCTCAAAATATTTACTTCAACTCAAAATATGGACATACCTCCAAGAAATGTCTTTTGAATGTACATCCAAGAAATTTTTTTAAGTTCAAATTTTTTTTTTGCAAAATCATGCCACCTCCAAGAAATGTCTTTCAAAAAAATTCTTTAAACCCAAAACAATTCTTTGTAAAATCGATTTGCATCCAAGAAATGCTCTTAAATCCAAAATTTGAAGAAAAGATTTTAAACCAAAACCAATATCTTTGTAAAATGAGATGAAATGTGCGAAATGTGTGAAAATTGTGAATAATTTCACGAAAATTTATATTGCCGCAAAATGTGTTTTAGTAGGGGCTTCGCAAAACTTTCCAGCCGATGGAAAGTTATACAATATTTTGGCCACAATAGTTCAGCCGAAATTTTTATTAAAAGTTCGGTCGAACAATTAACTCGTTAGATTTAACGAGCCGTCGACGCAAAACATAGTTGGGTTGAACTGTTAAACAAAGTTTGGCCAAACTAATGCATCACCAGTTAGGCAAAAACCAGGCTCTGAATACATTTCTATAACTTTGGACTAATTAAAATCCATGAAAGGTTGTTAATTAACTGTCGGAACTAAGACAAGCATTTTCATAATTGAATCTACTTTCAGGAAATATAACTTTTATGGAATTTCATAAACGTTTACTAATTTTAATTATTTTTCTAATAAAATGGGTGCTAACAATTTCTAAGGGTAATTGTGATTCAGTGAAATCAAAATTTTTTATCTCCCAAAATACATTGTAAAAAAAATTGAAAAAATTATGGGGCATTACATTGGTTCGTCGTCTCTAATGGGTCGCTTTTATATTTTTAGTTTATAACTTATATGTTAAGAAATTTTTTGGGTCGCGAAACATATCCAAAATACGCAGTTTTTTGTATTGGACCAGTTCAAAAAATTCTAGTAATTATGATATGCATCCATTGGCTTTGTAAATATGACGAAACCAAAGTAGACTCTGTCTAGATTGTTGTAACACATTTTGTTTTCTAAAAAACACAAATTTTCAATGAATACAACATTGTGTCATAACATGACTTCTTATGAATCCTTTGATTTTCAAGAAACACACAATCAAAGAAACGCTAAGTTGACATATCAAATCTGCATAAAAAAAAATTCAAAAAATAAGTAATAGAAAGCTAACAAAATTTCTCACAACTTTTATTTTTATCGCAAAATGAAATTCTACACAGAAAAATTGTTATAGTTTGTAGAAATTTGGAGAACCGAAAAAAATGAAATCTTTTTCTCAAAAAAGGGCAAAAAGTGTAACCCAGCTTCACATTTTCATCCAATAAAATATGTCAAAAAATTGTAAATCTCACAAGTATCAAATTGTATCAATTTTAAAAAATTTTAAGACCATATAAATTTTGAAATAAAATCTACTGTAAATCATTTCCATCAAATGGAGCCGGATCTAGCATCTTCCCTACTAGGGTCTCAGTCCGCGCCCTATCATGTGAATGGGAAACTTACATACACAATGCACATGTACTTGAACATTAAAATTTGATGTTTTAAAAATGAATGAGAATATATATATCTATAACTTCATGTAAAAAACAAAATATAACAAAAAAATCATGCAATACCTCATAAGGTTCCCTCTCCATTTGATGAACAAGTTCTCCCATAGGAACATCTGCAGTGGTAAACTGTACAATATATATATATATATATTAAAAACTTTCAAATGAAAATGCACGTGTACATATATAAACTTATTTTCAATAATATTAAAAAAAGGAACTAAAGACAACTTGTTCAAATGTTGTGGATGTTCCTATCTCCGTCACTAGAGTCTGCAGATTAAAGAAATATTCTATAGGAACCTAAATTCAAAAAATTTTAAATAACTCAAAATATAGATCTCTCTCTCTCTCTGTATATATATATATATCTCAATTTTTAATGAAACTTTTTGAGGTAGAATATATATATATATATATATAACTTTTAAACATAATTTTTAAACTTGTTAAAAATTGTCCATACTTGTGGCTCATCTCCCAAGGAAGTAGAAGGTACATCTCTGAAGGAAGAAGAAGGTACCGCCATCCCAAAAACATCAGACAGAATCGGTACCTGTTAAAACATTTTATCAAATTATATATATACATACATGTACATGTGTGGCAACAATTATTTATTTTAAAGTCACTTAAAAAACACTAACATTTTCCAACATATCTTGATGGTCAGACCCATCTGCATTGTTTGAACTAGAGGTCCCGAATGTGATATTAACATTTTCGTCACGCATCATGTGTGAGAACTGCAAATGGTGTTTTAACATATAATCATACATTTTTGTTAGATTAATGTACACATACAAATAAATGTATACATGTACATACATATGTATTTATTAAAAATTGTACACATGTATATGTAAAAATAATTTCAAACCCTAAGGTCACTAACACATACCGTTCCGGTGCCCTCTTCCTCATGAAAAATTAGGTCTTGCAAACCATTGCGACAATTTATTGCATACGTTCAGAGATATTCAACATTAATGTTGTAAATCTCCCCATCTGTACAATAAACAAAATTGGCACGTGCATTTTCTCATCCTCTTTGTTGATTTAAACAAAGATCGACTCCACTCAATCTGCTATGAACATTGTCGATCATAACATCCCTTGCTTCTCGACTTATTTGAGAAGTCACATCCATCTCTAATCTCAGATTTTTGACTCGAAACAGTCAACTCACCAGTGGCAGCTCAGGGAGAGGCAACTCCACATCTCTCTTAGCGCCCTTACGGTCATATAATCGACCTTTCCTCGGGCCAAAAAATTCCGAAGGAAGGTCATTGTAGTTGGGTTTCATACCCAAAAAAAATTCTGCATAAAATATTTGTGCAAAATAAACATGAAACTCATCGTTCCATGGAAGCCTTCCATAGGCCGCAAGATGCCTATCATACAAATAATGAGCTTTGTCTGGGTGCTTGAAATACTGCACCTTCAACATTTTTCTTTTTGGCCCTTCGTTATAATTAAACATTGACTTGGCCACTTCTTTTGTAACTTTTTGTTTTACGTCCTCCCATTTATCGGGACCCATCATTGTTTCTTTTCTCTTTCTCATCATTTCTACAACTGAATCAGTCATTGGCCCAAGATTTCTGTACACATTTACCATTTCACCCAATGAATGTGTAACTATTTCAAGGCTTTGTCGACTCTCAGCAGGTAGAGACAAAGCCACGAGATCTCTTTGCAATTTTGCATGAATTCTTTCACACCTTTGTAAGGTGCATTCTGCCATGTTTGTTTCCCATGGTATATCAGTAATCTCGTCTGGATAAGCTGTGCTGGGTTGACAACCTTCTTCTTGAAAGTAGTGGGCTGCCCTACATCTATTTTGACCACTAGTTCGAACATTTTTTACCTTTGCATCAATATATATAAAATTTCGTATATTAAAAAAAACACGTGTAAAAAAAGTTGCACAAATTTAATGAAAAAATATTGAAAATGATGGCAACCTTGATGTTGTTGGTTAACATCTTCTCCAACATCACCCTGCTAAGAACCAACCCCGGAATGACGTTGCTGAGAACCAGACCCAAAATGACCCTGTTGAGAACCAGCAGCCGTTGATTGGCCTTCGGGGGAATAAATATCACCCCCTTCACGCAACCTGCTACCACTCATACCTCGACTGGTTGAACCATGGCCACGCTCCATGGATGGAGTAGAAACCCTTCTCCTCTTACCTCCTAAAAATTAAAATATGAAACTTATTAGCAACTAATTTAACTCACAAAGTTAATAAAAAATCAATTCCATATGTACACACATGTATGGAGATTTAAGATTATATTTAAATACTGTTAACATCCCCCGATCCCTAAACCTCCATATGGGATTCGGCTAATCTTCGTCGTTCATCCTCCATGATATATATCTATTGGTCGACATTTACACAAAATAGATTTCAAAAAATCAATTTGTAATTTAGTGTACACAAATGATGTAGAACACAACTTTCAAAGCAATAATTGATCATGTGTGAAACTAAATTTAATCGAAAAATAAATTATAAAAATGATAAGTTCACCAAATTGCGCTTTACATGGTGGGAGCACACTTGGTATAAAATTTACCACTTATACACTTTATTTTGTGGGAGAAATGACACATGTACATAGTTTACCTTAAAGTTGTCGTGTTTTATGGATATTAAAATGAAGAACTTCTATTTAGATCCATTCCAGAGATTGATTGTAGGGGCATTTACTAGATATGTCACCTTTCATAAAAGATGAGATCCAGAGGCTACCTGGCCCTTTATAGACTCTGCCTATAGAACTTGTAGAGTAAACACTAGAGGCATTAACAATATCAAAGAACTTTTTCATGCTCAGACATGGGAATGTGTCTCTTTCCCTACGCAAAAAAATAGTTCAAGGTAGTTAATCTTCATAGACACGTCATCAAGCAAGTCAATGTGATCATCCCCAACTTACTTTTCATGAAATTAGGCTTGGAATCCTCTACAACCTGTTGGATGGAGTTGAATGGGAACTAGGTCAAGGCCTTTACAAAATACATGCTAATGAATAACACTTACTAGGTTATGCCAACAAATAAAGTGGGAGAAATGTTTTCTCCTCGAGGTTGTCCAATTGGGTGTGTAATACCAACTTCACCCATTTCCTAACAGGTTTCTCTCTTAGGTTAAAAATGTATTCCACCTTATTAGTTATATATTTTTCAATTTCTCGTGGATTCCTTGAATTTTTTCTCCTACTATCTCCCTCTCTCACTCCCCAAATTATTGTCATCAAACATGCCCCATTGAGGATCTAGAGCAATGTTTGCACCATGCTTAGAACTTTCATTGCTGCTAATTGAAATTGGAGTCATGTATACTAGATTTCTTGCTTAAGTGGCTCTTACTTGGAAAATATCCTGAGATGAGTTTGACATGATGGTCATATGAGGTTGGAAGCTACTTGGTGTAATTTTCCTGATATCTTCAAAAAAACAGAGCAAAAATGTCATTTTCGATTATTTCTTTTTAGCTTCTGCATACAACAGATGTTATCACAATTGCAACACAATCATGTTCCATGAGCATGAATTATGAATGTCGCAAGCCAAATTGCAAGGAAATTTGCATTCATTTTAGGCAAAAGAAGGATATGACATTAAGGTCCATGCTAGAAAAAATTATGCAAATAAGGTTGCTAAGTCTTGATACTTACCATGTGTTTCAAAGCCATAATGAAGGTTGGCTTTGAGAGTGTCCTCTCAAAGCCCTGTCTTGAGATGAAATTTAATTCAATGTCTCTTAGAGTTGCAAGCTGAAATTGATAGAACTATTTGATTTCTTCACGATAGATGGATATCTCCTTTCATCTATACCTTTCTCTACCATCTTATTTCCAAGCGAAATAGGAATTTTCACATTTTGAATGCCATTACCATGTAATTTGGTAGTCTGCTAGCTAGACCTATCACAAGTAAGGTTGTCATACCAAACTATTTCTCTTGCTCAAATCAGTGACCATGACTCTCTTCTCACACTGCTTACCATATAAGATCTTCAATTGTACATGTCACGCAAAGTTGGGGGTTCTAGGTCTACACCTATTAGGTAAAGTTAGATATTTTATGGCATTGTGGTCCTTAAATTTAGAGGTGTTCCACTTGAAAAATTAGGCATTAAATATGGATGAAAAGGATTTGTTTTGACTTTGATAGAATTTCCTCATGGAATTACTGAATTTCTCGACGACATCATGCTAGATTTGCTTAGAGAAGAAGGTTTTGGAGGAGAAATTGAATTCTTTTGACTTATTTTTGGCATTGAAGTTTGAAATAGTAGTTTTGATGACTCCATTGATGACCTTGTTGAGGAATTTAATGCACACAATATTGACTTTGAAGATGGTTTAGAAGATGTTGAAGAAGTTGTAGATTTTGGTGTTGTCACTGAATGTTTCTTTGTTGTTGGACTTGATCAAGACACAATTTAAATTTACGAGCAGATTTAAGACCTTGAAGAGGTTTTAGATTTTGTTTTTCTCACTGAAGGTTTTTGTCTAGTTTTGTTTCTTAAACCATCATTTCCATAGGACATTTTTGGTGAATAGATTCTTGACCTTGATGAGAGGATATGATACCTTGAAGAGGCTACATCTTTGGGTGACGTCACTAATTGTTTCTCTATTAGTATGTTTGTTAAACATCTTTCTTAGGGCGAGGCAACTCCACATATATTGTACACAGTTTATGGGACAGAAATCAATATGTAGAAATATTCACTTGGTTTTTATAATTGGATAGAAGAATGACTTAAAATGACCTTGTATGTCTTCTCATTTTAGAGCTCAAATTTTTAGGAAGGATTTAAGTATCCACCTTTCAATAATCACTAGAAGAGGTTGATAAAGAATATAGGAAGACAAAAAACTAACGAGTGGTGTAATAAATGAATTTCTTGGGAGGTAGATTGGCATATGGACTTTTGGTAGCTAGAAATTTTCCAAATTAGTGAATGTAGTTTAAAGCCAAACCTCTAGTTTATTTTGGTTTAGACAAGGTCTAGAATTTCAAAAGTGAATTTCCTCTTTCTTCCTCTTACATACATTCCAATGATCGAAATCTGGATTGAGGGAAAAAAATTTCCTAAATAAAAATTTTGCATTTTATTTGTTGTACACATGAGTTTTTAAAATCTAATTAACTCACAATTTTCTCACAAAATACACTTAAATCTTGACAAATAAACCCCTTCCCAATTGGCTAAATTTAGACGATCCTAAACACATTTTTATTTAACTAATGAGGGAGATAGCCCAATAAAACTAGTTTTTCCATATTCAAATCAAGTTGGTATCAAATTAAAATTTAGCTCATTTTAGTCAAGGTTAGTTATTGGTTTCTGTCTTCAATTTCCTCTCAAAATGAATGTGTACGTGCTTTTGAGAGACACACTAGAGGAATAAGGTCCAAATTTTTGATGAAAATGTGCTACGAAAGTAAAGGGTTAAAGGAAAACATGTACAACGCATAGTTGAGTACAAGGCATAGTTGAGCCAAATGTTGTTGAGGAAGGGCCTAATTATTTGGGCCTTGGTTATGGAAAACATGATGGAGAATGCTCCAAAGCCAAGGAGGCACATGAAGTTGTTCCAAGAAGAAATTTTATTTCGTGTTCATTACCTCAAGCTTGTGAAGTTTGTGTTCATGATGAATGGAAAAGTTTGACACCCACTTTGCAAGAAGATGTTAATAAACATGCAGCTAATGAGAATGTAAAAGAAGAGGATGTTGAAAGCTCTATCTAGTCATTGAATTCATTGCTAGTATTCAAAGGAGAGCCACTACCTCATCAAATTCACCTCCTCAAGAAGGCGACAATGGTGAATGTTCCAGGTATAAATTTTCCTTTAATCAAATTTCTTTTGATTATGATAAACATGGTAAATACTCACATAAGATATAGAAAATAACTTGCACATGTTCCTTTTGTGCTTTGGATAATCATAATGTTTATAAATGTTGGAAGAAGATATCCATGCACATTGAAACTTTCTAAATAAATGAGGCAAAAAGTCAAAGGCCCATTGGACAAGGAAAATGATGTTGAAAATAACATGCAATTGTTTATTACTCATTGCCATAAGAAAGGTCACCTTGTGGACAAGTGTTGGACTTTGTATCCAACAAGTCATCCACAAAATTTGAAGAAGGTGGAAAGAGATAATGACAAGAATGGAAAAGAGGATTCCATAATCGATGAGGGTCAAGATGATTCACATGATGAAGTGCAGCTAAAAGAAGCGCCATTGAAATGGTTTGCTAACAGATGGTTAGATTTCTTATCCAATTAAGGCCTTGCATGTATTTTGATGTTTCTTGAATTTCTTTGCAAATTCAAAGTATGGTGCATGTTGCATGAAGCAAGATGTTGAAAATAGAGTTATGTTGACACACTTAAATGCAACAAATATGGAAATTTGTACATGAGCTCTATTATTTGACTTAAGAGTCAGTTTTTTGAAGAGGCATGTTTTGTCGACTTGTGTTTGGTTGATGGTTTTGTACACCAATATGTAAGAGTACATGGAGATATTCACATGATGTGAATTTTTTTTTCTTTGAACGAGAAAAATGATATGTCAGCGAGGTATGTTTCTTGCATGATGTTTTTTTCAGTTTGATGGTTTTGTTTGTGACAAGACGTCAGAAGATTTTGGGAAGGTCCACTCTTGAGCGAGAGCCTCATAATTACAACCTAGTCATGAGAATCAAATGGGAGTGCATCCTTATTTTGAAAACAAATAGGATTCTAAGCTACCTAGGACTGAAACCATTATTTTTAAATTTGAAATAACATGGTGTGTTGTTTCAATGCCTGAATCCACAACCCTAACATAAATTGTTTTATTCTTTTTTTACAGGATTTAGTTGGTTATATTAAAAGTCAGTTGAATTTAAAATTCTTGGCTTAGTGGCATGAACCAAACATATTGTACATATTAAATGAGGAATTTCGCTCTCTCAATCATTTCTAAATCACCCATATCACCAAGAAAACATGTTTTAAAAGAACATACTTTGGTATGGGAAAGACCTTAGGTTTCAAATATTATAAGAAGGTTTTTGATATGGTTGAGAGAATGTGGAAAATAGAATCCATAAACAAATTATTTTTCAAAACGTATTACTTTAAAAGTATCAACAAGGAATGTACAAGGGTGTTCAATGAATTAACGTTATTTATTTAAATTCCATGACGTATATCTTACTCATAATTTTAACAAATTATTAAATAATGATCTAGATTGGATAATTATATTATTTTTCATATATTTTGATGCTTATAGAGTGAAAAAACTAAAAGAATCAACTTGTAGGGTCATTTTAATGGTGGGTGGAGAATTGGGGTTTAAAACCTTTTGGAGTCATTTTGAGGTATTAAATGACATTTCTGGGGGTCAAACGATTATCCCTTGTGCCGAAATCTTGACCATTATTCTACACTTAAAGACATATCCAATGGTGCAAGAAAAACATCAAATGAAGTTCATTCAAAATTTATACCTTTAGTAAGTTGACCTATCATGTTGACCACCATGGTATGAAAGAATGACATTTTATCCCCATTACTCATGCATGGCAAGCTAACTACATGCGGAATTTTAACGAGACTCTAAAAGGTCTAAAATCACAAACCTCGTTAATGGTTGACGGAGTCAAATCTTACACCTAGTTGGCTATCACGCTATGTTAAATACTTGGCCACTAGGAGGAATAAGAGTTCCATTTTTTGTTATTGTATTTTGTTCCATAGTTGAAAATACAACTAGGAGTGTGAATTTAGAGAGAAAAATGTATGAAATTAAGTTTTTATAGCAACCTTACACACTAAAAGTCTTAGCTAACTCTAGAGAGATTACCTCTTTCTTTGTACTCACATATCTTCCATACTAGAAAAGAGAGAGTAGAGCATGTTTACATTTTAGTGTTGTTTTTCTCCCATAAGGATTTCCTAGGGAAAAATGAGTCTAGAGCATCATTACTTTTTAGGGTTGCTTGTCTCCCATAAGGATTTCCTAGGAAAATAATTGTGTTGATTGTCTAGAGATATGTATGTATGTGTTTCATTATGTTCTCTATTTCTTATGTTGTGTTTCATTATGTTTTATATTTCTTACATTTCTACCCTCCTATTTTTCTTTCCAATCAAGGTTTATAAAATAACATGAGAAGCAACATGAGACTTGGAACAATCATTTTCATTATCTATATGGAAGGCAAGAAGGATTATATCCCCTTAAGCTTAAGCTTATGTAGTTTGTCAATTTTTATCATATATTTTTTGGTAAGGGTAAGTGTTTTTTATCTATAGTACAAGTCATGAGTTCCCCAATGTTAACTTATGTAAAGCATGATTCTAGGATTACTACAATTTGTACATGGTTTTTTATTGTGATGATGCCCTGTCTCAATCACTTGGCCATCTCTCGATGGGTAGTTAAATCTTTATAACAATACTTAAGTAATATTTATCTATTTGTATTATGTGAAATTATGTAAAAAATGGTATACTATTTTTCATAAAAATGGGTTGAGTTTATCATATATTTCAATGAAAGTTGATTAAATATGTTTTCTTTAAAAGGATCTAACAATTTTGTTAAGGTATGAATTTGCAATTTTGTGTGGCTCTCTATCAACCTTCACTTCCTCATTTCTAGAAAAAATCTACTTGCTCATTCTTATACCCACTTTCTATTCAAATGCATGAGTTTTGAACTCTCGGTAACTATGTTTTTCCACGCAGGAAAATTATATGTCACATTTTATACTAACTCTAAATATTATTTTGAAGTTTGGATTACTGTTATTCTTTTATATCATTTAACATTAGATATAAGTTTAAATTGAAAGCTACTTAGATGAAGTATAGCTTAGATATGGCATTTGAAAATTATTATCTATTTATTGAACTCAAGGACATAATTATTACACATGTTTAATTTACATTCAAATGCTTCTTTGATTTATCTCCTATAGCTTAACGTAATGCTAGATATATAATTTAAGTTGAAGGTCCATGAGATAAATATGACTTCTATGTGACATTTGTATTGAATCATCTATTTGTTGTGTTATATGAACATAATTGGTACGCATATCTAATTTGCATTACTAATATGTCATGCTTCTTTAATTTATCTTTTATAGATGACTGGAACATCCCTTTTTAATCTATCCCTTTTGACTTCGGATATGTGGGCAATACTCATGTGCATATTTTTCCATCATAAAGCAATGAGTAAAATTGTATTCCATTTGTGTCAATGTTAAGGTTAAGCACATGGATTAAAGTTTTATATAAGATACATTGCCACGGTGTACATTTATATCTAAGGAGTCCAAAACCTCATTCAAGACCATATGTTTTGTTGATGTAGTTTGATTGGTTATATTGAATTTCTTTTGCAGTTGTTTCAGTGGGCCTCACCATCTAGTGATTTTAGGTAAAAAATTATTTACATGGAATTTTGAAGTATCCTAGAATGTTTATTATTTATCACTACTAGCCTTGGTGATTTAGTTGTTTGTTTTGATGCTGCTTGGTTACCCATATTTAATAGTTGTTCATGCTTAATTCATTGTTAAGGCTTTTTATTGGCCTATCAGGATGTATTTTTCTCAAATCCATAATGGCTAAAAGAATGAAATTTATCTATGAAAAAGAGAGGTCATATGGAAAAAAAAAAATTTGCAAGTGTTCTTTTGAACCCATAGAACTTGCAACCCCAATATGGATACAATACTAAGTAATACATAGCCTCCTCATCTAACTTAGCCAGGGATTTGCAATACTATATTTGAGTTGGCTAGCTCCATTTCAAGATATTATAATGTTAGATTATTAGTTCTATAGATTTTGATTATGGTAGTAAAATTTTACAAAAACCGGAAACTACAAATAATATTATTCTAGATATATGTAAAAAGGACATGGTAGAGAAAATCAAACAATATTAAACTTTTCATAAATATTTTAGATAAAAATACATTTTCTAATTTTGATTGTAAATTCCAAGGCTTAAAGAAATAATTTTTCTAATAATTTTTTTTTAATTAATGAATAAAAAATAATCATTTTCAATCAAAATCACATCCAACATATAATAAAAATAATAAAAATAATTTAAAACTTCATACACTATGACATTACTATGGCAAAGAGCATAAAAATATACAAGCAAAAAATCCTTTTCTATAATAATGGAGAGCTTCAAATATACAAGAAAAAAAATCTTTCAGACTCCTTGTATCCCAGAGAAAGAGTTGCTCAAACAATCATATTTTAAACAATTAAAACTTGGAGAAAATCATCTATTTTTGAATTTCAATTATATAAAAAATTAGTCAAATATAAGACAAGAGTTACTCATACTGTAAAAGTTTAAATAATATTAACTTAAAAAAAAAAAATATTTGGAAATGAACCAAAAAAAAATATTTATAAATTTCATTTAGAGTAACTCAAATCCATATTAACACCTCTTGATAAATCTGAAATCAAATTAAATCTATATTAATTAATTTAATAGTTTAAATTCCTATTTGTGGTGTGCCAAATAGAAATATTCAAAGCGAAAGTTACAACTTACAAATATTACTCAAATATATCACAAAAGGAAATAGAATAACAAACATAATGGACAATATGAAACAAAGTATTATACCTTTATTGATATGGATGGATTCTTAATTACAAACATTTGCGTAAAATATGATGAAGCTTTGGGGGGAATTTAATGAAACACTTTGTGGACAATATCAAAAGAGTTAAGAAAGTGGCTGCTAAATAGTCTAAAAAGAAGGCAACAGAAGATAAAAAGGATCTTTTAGAAGTAGAAGAGGTCATTTCTAGGCTTTTGACAATAATGTAAATGAAATTTTTATTGAAAAAGACTTGCAGTATTTGAAAATTTTGGACGGGAGAAAGCAAGCACTATTAGAAAAAGAAACAATTCAATGAAGACTTAAAAGTAGAGCCATCTAGTTCGCTGAAGGTGATAACAACACTAATTTTTCTAGAAACATGTAAATCATAAAACCTGCAACTAAGTTGCAGATTTGGAAAAATATTACAACCATGAAACAAGACTTTTATAATTTGATTAAGGAGAGGCAGATGTCCAAGTTGTCATGGAGACAATTCAAATCCCTCCATGGTGTCAAGAAAATGGTATAGAAGAGGGTAATGAGCATGATGAAGCTGAGAGTTATGTGGGGAAGTTAGAGGCAAGCATCATAGATAGAAAAAAAAGAATAGAAAAGAAGATGATCCAATCATGCAAATTAAGCTACCTACTTGCACACTCTTTTTGCAATTTTTGCAAAAGATTCTAATCGCTCAACAAGTGCTCCAAAGAACATGGGAGAAGATGGGCTATCCACTATAAAAGCATTTTCATTCATGAATGTACAAAAGTGGAGCAACGATAAATGGCTGATGTCAAAAATCTATAAATAAGGGATGAATTGTACATTCAATCAATGTACATACATCATACAAATTATATATGTTCATATCACGTTTCCGCACAAAGCATATATTCATCGATATGGATGGTATCTTACATCGCTTCGCTGCTAATGAGCTAAGTTGTTTCTGCAAATGATGCATGTACACCCCAAGTGCAATAATAATACCAAACAAAGTAATTAGGCCATGGAAAAGATAATTTGATTACGATTGTTAAAATTGGTTTTTAATTTTGTTTGAGCTGAGTTTACAATACCATCGTCAGCTCCTGAGTAAGGGTAATATGCGATTTTTTATTGATGGATGAAGTTGCTACAGTTTAACACTTTGCTAGGGACTGTAATGATGAGAATGAGACACAAACTGTAAAACAGGAATCACTGTAACGATGAGCATGAGAAACAAACGCAAAACTGCAACTTGCAAGAACTCTATATATAGATTCCCAGAATATATGAATTATAGAATCCCTGAATAAGTTTTGTTCGAGAAATTATGACAGTGAGTATTCTGAAGGCTATTACCAATAGGACATGGACATGTGTTATTGGGTACCATACTCTGGTAAGATAGATGTCCTGAGAAATAAACAACTCTAAAAAAAAACATAGCAAATATGGTAATGGAAAGAATATTGCATACAGAAAATGTAAAATGTAAATAAAACATTACTTAATAAAAAAAAATTGCACAAAACGAAACAAGGAAAAGAGGAAATCAACTTATATTCCCCAGAAGATGTTACCGAGACAGCAAGTTATAGTTCGATTTCTTAGTATAGCTTTGTCAAAAAGAAATCATAACTATCATGATTGCAGATGAATAATTTGTAGTTGCCAATTATTAAATTACAGAATAGAGTAAAATAATACATTATATTCCAGTTCCTTCAAAAACAGATCCGAAAATCAAACCTATGTGATATGTATACAGACAATTCAGAAAAATAATATCCGGCAGCAAAAGAATCTAAACCTCAACCAAAACCAACAAAAACATCTCCAGAGACTTTAGAAAGACAGCCCATCAGAAATACAGCCCATCAGTAAATCATAGCAAACAAAAATTCCAACCCCGAAAGCCTTAGCAAGCAAATAAGAACCAAAATTAGGCGAAGTACCAAAGACAAAACCCAAAGTGTCAATATATTAAAAAAAAAAGAATCAAAAGAAACAGTAAAACAAGTTGGGCAGATAGAACTTGCAATGCTTAATAATACAAGCGTAGGGAAAGTTATAGTTCTCATTCTAAAATTAATTATGCGTCCGCTAAAATAAATAAAAGATGCTGCAAAAACAAGGAAAAAACCATTCATTTATTTTCCACAGAACAAGATACTTAAGAATAACACTCAAGGCCCCAGTGATAAAAAAGGCGAACGTTCTTCCAGTAATGAATCAGCATAGATTTATACTAGTGGTGATGGTTGATTTATAATGAATATGAAAATTCATTTAGACTTTCAAATTTCTCAGAACTTATGTCAGCTGTTGAGTCCTCAAAAAACCAACAAATTATTCCCACATAATTAAGCCTAAATGAAAATTACTTCATTGTTTAACGCTCTAGAAATTCTTGTGCAGAGTCCTGAAGTTTGATGAGTTCTTTAAATTTAAATCAAGTCGTCTAAATTTCAAAGGGATATTGCGTCGATTTAGTAGATAGGAAGTATTAGGATACAATAAAAATGAGGTTCCATAAATCACATCCAAAAATTCCTTAAACCAAAATTCAAGCCCCGACGTTTTTTTAATACACAACACAAAAAAAATTTGACAGCCCGAAGAAAGGAGTCGAACATACCTGAAGGAGTCAAAGAGCATGGACGGGAGGAACACCAACATGGTCGGGAGGAGCAACAACGCGAACAGAGCAGCAGCGACAGGGACATAAAACGTGCGAACAATGAAACCGGTAAACCACCAAACTTTACGGGCGATTTATTTATAGAAAATAGTGCGGCCAAACTATTTTAAAATTAAAAGTTCAGCCGAACTCACATGTCGGTTTTCCAATCTCCGTCAAAAATTCTGTTTTCCCGCGTCGTCAGTGTGTCGTCAATCTAAACGGAATCATGAGTTCGGCCGAACTTTCTAGGAAAGTTTGGCCGAACTATTACATAGTTCGAGTGAACTTTATAAAATGTTCAACCGAACTATTGCCGAGAAAATTTTTTTGCTCCCGATTCTCCCAAAAGTGTAACCCAGCTTCACGTTTCCGCCCTCCAATGTCATATTGTGACAAATATTGTCTCATTATGAAAATTAACCATGATCAATCATTCTTAAGAAACATCATTTATGGTCAATCATGGTCAAACAAGGTTCAATGTGACATTGTGATAAATATTACCTTAGTATGGAAATAAACCATGCTCCAATGTCACATTTTGAAAAATATTGCCTCAATATGAAAACTAATCATGAGCAACCATTGTCCAATGCTGCATTGCGACAAAGGTTGTGTTAATATTGAAATCAACCATGGTCAATTTTGGTCAACCATGTTTATTTTAGGGTTTATATACCTTGGGTTTATGATATTGATCCCTTAGGTTTAATATTATTCTGTTGGGTTTATAATCACTTGGGGTTATAATATTCATCCCTTGGGTTTACTACTCCCTTGGGTTTATAATATCAACCCCTTGGGTTTATGTTTAACCATGGTCCAATGTTGCGTTGTGATAAAAATTTCCTGAATAAGAAAATCAATCATGGTCAAGCATTGCCAATCATTTTCAACCATGGTAACATTGTGACAAGGATTGTTTCATGGTGCAACATCACATTGTGACAACCATGGTCAATGATGATCCAACGTCGCGATGTAACAAAGATTATGGAAATATTAAAACCAACCATTGTAAACCATGTTTATTTTAGGGTTTATAATAGTTATTCAAGGGTTTATATACCTTGGATTTATAATATTAATTTATTGGGTTTCATATTATTCCCTTGTGTTTATAATCATGGTAAACCATGCTCCAATGCCACATTTGGATAAAGATTGTCTCAATATGAAAATAAACCATGTTCAACCATGGTTAGTCATGGTAAATGATGGTCAACAATGGTTAATCATGGTCAATTGTGGTTAACCATGGTCCAACGTCGCATTGTGAGAAAGATTGTCTCAAGATGAAAATCAATCATGGTCTACGATGGTCAATCTTCATCAACCATGGTCAGATTGTGACAAGAATTGTCTCATGGTCCAATGTCACATTGTGACAACCATTGTCAACCATGGTAAACAATGGTCCAACATTTCATTGTTATGAAGATTGTGTCAATATGATAACTAATCATGGTCAACCGTGTTTATTTTATGGTTTATAATACTTATCCGATGGTTTATATACCTTAGCATTTTAATATTATTCCCTTGGGTTTATAATCCCTTGGGGTTTTAGTATTAATCCCTTGGGTTTATAATATCGATTCATTGGGTTTATTAATCTAAGGTTTCATATTCCTACGGTATAGTATTGTTCATAGGGTTTATAATATTAATCATTGGGTTTAATATAATCCCTTGGGTTTATAATCATGGTTAACTATGATCCAACGTCACATTCCGACAAATATTGTTTCAATATGAAAATTAACCATGGGAAACCATCATCAACCATGGTAAATAATGCTCAACCATGGTCTGATATCACATTGCGACAAAGATTGCCTCAATATGAAAACCAACCATGGTAAACCATGGTTAATCATGGTTAATTATATTCAACAATGGTCCATCATCGCATTGTGAGAAAGATTATCTCAATTTAAAAATCAACCATAGTAAGCACCACAATAATAAAAATTAATATTAATATTCCTTTGAGTTTATCAGTTGGTATTAGGGTTTATGCTCGACCATGGTCCAACATTGCATTGTTAGAAATATTGGCTCAACATGAAAATCAACCATGTTCAACCATGGTCAATCATGGTCAATAACCATGGTCACATTGTTACAAAGATATTTTCATGTTCCAACATCACATTGTTACAAAGATTGTGTCAATATGAAAACAAGCCATCATAAACCATGGTCAACCACGTTTAAATTAGGGTTTATAATATTTATCTTAGTGTTTATATAACTTGGGTTTATAATATTAATCCCTTTAGTTTAATATTATTCCATTTGGTTTATAATCCCTTAGGGTTACAGTATTAATCCCTTGGGTTTATTGCCCCCTTAGGTTTATAATATTTATCCTTGAGGTTTATTAATTAATAATTAATTATAATAATTATCTATTGATAAAATAACTAATTAGGTTAAATTAATATTAATTAAGTTTATAATTAACTTACATTGACATTATTAATATTTATTAATTACTAATTATTAATAATTAATAGAGTTTATATACCTTAGATTTTAATATTAATGTCTTGGGTTTAATATTATTCCCTTGGATTTATAATATCAATTCCTTAGGTTTACGGTCAACCATGGTCTAGTGTCGCATTATGAGAAAGTTTGTCTCAATATGAAAATAAATGATGGTTCAACATCACATTGTAAAAAATATTGTATAAATATGAAAATCAACCATGGTCAAACATGTATGTTTCATGGTTTATAATATTTATCTTAGATTTTATATACCTTGGGTTTATAATATTAATCTCTTACATTTAATACTATTCCCTTGAGTTTATAAACACTTTGGTTTTTAGTATGAATCCTTTCAGTTTATTATTTCCTTGGGTTTATAGTATAAATCCCTTGGGTTTATTAATCTAAGTGTTCATATTCATAGGGTATAATATTATTCATAGGGTTGATAATATTAATCCTTGGGTTTAAAATCACGGTCAACCATGGTCTGATATCACATTCTGGCAATGATTGTCTCAATATGAAAATCATCCATTGCCAACCATGGTCAAAAGTCACATTATAAAAAATATTGTCTCAATATTGAACTCAACGATGGTACAACATCGCATTGTGAAAGATATTTTCTTCAAATGAAAATCGATCATGGTCAACCATGGTTGACCAACGTATTGTGACAAATATTGTCTCAACATGAAAATTAGCCATCATGATCAAACATAATAAACCAAGTTTATTCTAGGGTTTATAATATTTATCTTAGGGTTTATATACCTTGGGTTTATAATATTAATCCCTTGCATTTAATATTATTCCCTTGGGTTTATTATTCCCTTAGGCTTATAATATAAATCTCCTCAGTTTATGGTCAACCATGGTCTAATCTATTATATTTTGGTCAACCATGCTCAACGATGCTCAACCATGTTTCAACATCACATTGTGACAAATATTATCGCATTATGAAAATGAACCATGAGAAACCATTTTCAAACTTTGTCAACCATGGTCCAATGTCACATTGTGGCAAAGATTGTCTCAATATTAAAATCAACCATCGTAAGACATGTTTAATCATGCTCAATTATGTCCAACTATCGTCGAACATCGAATTGTGAGAAATAATTTTTTAATACAAAAATCAATGATTTTCAAACCTACATAAAAGAAAATATTAATAATCTGAGGGAATTATTAATGGGGTTTTGGGTTTATAGTCAACAATGGTCCAATGTCATATTGTTAGAAAGATTGTCTCAATATGAAAATTAATCATAGTAAACCATTGTCAATCATGGTCAACCATGGTCACAATATGACAAATATATTCTCATGGTCCAATGTTATATTGTGATAACCATGGTCAACCATGGTTAACCATGTTCCAATGTTGTATTGCTACAAATATTGTGTCAATATGAAAACCAAACATCATAAATCATCGTCAAGTATATTTATTTTAGTTTTTATATACCTTGGGTTTATCATATTAATCCCTTGTGTTTAAAATTGGGTTTATAATCCCTTAGGGTTCTAGTATTAATCACTTGGGTTTATAATCGCATTATCAAAACCATGGTTAACCATGATCCAACATCCCATTGTTACAAATATTGTGTCAATATGGAAATCAACCATGGTCAGACATTGTCCAACGTCGCATTGTGATAAAGATTGTCTCGATATGAAAATCAATAATGGTCAATCAAGGCCAACCATGGTCAATCATTTCATTGTGATGAATATTGTCTCAATATGAAAATAAAAATGGTCAAACATGGTAAACTATGTTTATTTTATGGTTTATAATATTTATCTTATTTTTTATATACCTTGGGTTTATAATATTAATCCCTTGGGTTTATAATCTCTTGGGTTTTTAGTATAATCCCTTGGGTTTATTATTCCCTTGGATTTATAATATCAATCCCTTGGGTTTATTATTCTAAGGGTTCATATTCCTATGGTATAATATTATTCATATGAATTATAATATTAATCCTATGGTTTAATATAGATCCCTTGTGTTTATAGTCATCATCAACTATGGTCAACCATGGTCCAATGTGATATTGTGACAAAGATTGTCTTATTATGAAAATTAACCATGATCAACAATTGTGAAGCATCGTCAATGATGGTCAATGATGGTCATCAATGTCTAATGTCAGATTGTGACAAAGTTTGTCTCAATATGGAAATCAACCATTGTCCGACATTACAATTTGACAAAGATTGTGTCAATATTAAAATCAATCGTGCTCAACTGTTGTCCAATGTTGCATTGTGACAAAGATCACGTCAACATGGAAATCAACCATGGTCAATTTTTATCAACCATGTTTATTTTAGTGTTTATAATATTTATTTTAGGGTTTATATACATTGGGTTTATAATATTAATTGGTTGGGTTTAAAATTACTCCATTGGGTTTATAATCCCTTAGGGTGATAGTATTAATTCCTTCTGTCTATTAATACCTTGGGTTTATAATATCAAACCCTTAGGTTTATGGTCAACGATGGTGTAATCCCTTGGGTTTATTGTCAACCATGGTCCAATGTCACATTATGACAAAGATTATCTCAGTATGATAATGAACCAAGGGCGACGATTATAAACCATCGTCAATCATGGTTAGCCATCATCCAATGTCACATTGTGATAAAGATTGTATCAATATGAAAATAAACCATGGTCAACCATGGTTAATCATGGTTAGCTGTGGTCAACTATCATCAACCATGGTCCAACGTTGCATTGTGATTTATATTGTTCAATAGAAAAACCAATATTAATAATCCCTTCGGTTTACTAATGGGTATTTAGGTTTATACTCAACCATGGTCCAATGTTGCATTGTTACAAATATTGTATCAATGTGAAAATCAATCATGGTCAACCACGTTTATTTTAGGGTTTATAATATTTATCTTAGGGTTTATATACTTCGGGTTTATAATATTAATCCATTAGGTTTAATATTATTCCATTGGCTTTATAATCCCTTGGGATTATAGTTTTAATCCCTTGGGTTTATAATATTAATCTCTTGAGTTTATGGTCAACCATGGTCCAGCGTCATATTGTGATAAAGATTGTCTCAATACGAAAATCAAACACGATAAACCATGGTGAATCGTGGTTAACCATGGTGACATTGTGACAAAGATTGTGTCATGGTCCAACTTCACATTGCAACCGCAATGGTTAACCATGATCAAGGATTGTCCAATGTCGCATTGTTACAAATATTGTGTCAATATGGAAATCAACCATGGCCCAACGTTGCATTGTGACAAATATTGTTTCGATATGAAAATCGGTCATGGTTAACAATGGTCGAATGCAGGCTTGTGACAAAGATGACCTCAATATGAAAATCAACCATGTTCAAACATGATCAACCATATTTATTTATTTTAGGATTTAGAATATTTATCTTAGTGTTTATATACCTTGGGTTTATAATATTAATTCCTTGAGTTTAATATTATTCACTTGGGTTTTAATCCCTTGGGGTTTTAGTATTAATCCCTTCATTTTATTATTCCCTTGGGTTTATAATATAAATCCATTTGGTTTATTAATCTAAGGGTTCATGGTCAATAACTATCACATTGTGATAAAGATTCTCTCATGGTATAACATAACATTGTGATAACCATCGTCTAATGTCGCATTGTTACAAAGATTATGTTAATATGAAAATAAACCATGTTTATTTTAGGGTTTATAATATTTATCCTAGGTTGATATAGCTTGGGTTTATAACATTAATTCTGTTGGCCTAATATTACTCCATAGGGTTTAAAATCCATTGGGAATATAGTATTAGTCCCTTGGGTTTATAATATCAATCCCTTGGGTTTATGGTCAACCATGGTCCAACGTCGCATTGTAAGAAAGATTGTCTCAATATGAGAATCAATCACGGTAAACCATGGTCAATCATCGCTGACTATGGTCAATAACCATGGCCACATTGTGACAAGGATTGTCTCATGGTCCAACTTCACGTTGTGACAACTTTGGTCAATGATGGTCCAACGTTGCATTGTTACAAAGATTGGTTCAATATGAAAATAAACCATGATCAACCATATTTATTTTAGAGTTTATAATATTTACCTTAATTTTTAATAATTGATTATAATTAATATTAATTATAATAATAATAATTATAGTTATCATACTCATTGTAATAATTATAATTATAGCTATAGTTATAATTCTTATTCTTACTATTAATTATGACTATTTTTACAATTATAATTAAATTTATATAATTATCATTATATGAAGAATATTATAATTATAAATATATTATATAATTATTATTATTATAATAATAATAATAATAATAATAATAGTAGTAGTTGGATACATGGTTACAAAAAAATAAAAATAAAAACTAAAAACTGTATAATATTTTTTTTACTGTTATTGTTATATATTTTTTAATATTAATATTAACCCTATATCATTCAGGCCAATTATATGTACTAATATTGTTGTGCATGTAATTGAATATATAATTGGTTATGGTTGTACTAATATTATTAGATTTAATAGGTTAGATTAATAATTTGAGTAAAATTTGCATCTCCAAAAATTTAATGTACGTAAATCCAAAGTTATTATAACCAATAAATAAAAACAAGTAAACATTGTGGCCCCATCCCACACAAGCTTGCACACTTGAAACTCAAATCCCATGTCTTCACAAGGAAAATATCTACCAGTTGGCCTCGAAAGGGCCGTCATAGTTTTCAGTGTAAGTCCTGCTGCATGTTGTGAATAGGTCATTCTTTGCCCTGAGGTTATTCTACGAAATGGACGAGGAGCACGGCGGGAGATCGAGAAGGCTCTGCCCAAGCTGCTGTGTGGAAGGACATCTGTCGCTGCTGCATTTTTCCATGTCGTCTTTGTATATCATTAATTTCTTCTCACTCGGCTCCCTTTTCCTCTTTGTATATTGGAGATCATATATATATATATAAGTAACGTTGTAGATTTTCTTCGTAAAATTCAGTTAAAAATTTCTGCTTCTAAAGCATCTTGTGTTTCATAGAAAGTCCTATCTGTTCAGTAGTTTTTGAATGGCCAACTAAGTACCTAAACAAGACACTTTTATCTTTATTCTTCTCTATGAGATGATTAAATAAAAAATGGCACTTTCGCAGCAATTGAAATTTGTTTGCAATGCTACAGAGCATCATTGTTGATTTCCGTGGATCCTACAATTTACATACATTTGTTTTATTTTCTCCCATTAACTTTCTAAAACCACCCCACATCTTAGCATCAACACTGGCAAAATAATATTCAAAGCACAAAAATCTCCATTATTCTGGAAGATTAATATTCAATGCAGAAACGTCTCCATTATTTTGTACAGTCCAATGCAATCACATATTCGATGTACAAAATTGTAATTATATTGCGTAGTGAAAAGCAATCAGGTCACCAATTTTGAATAGTAAAAGAAGCTTATTGCTAGCTTTACTGACTTTTCACCAGCATATTGGCATTTCGTTGTTTCGCTCTGCCCACGGGTAAGTTATTTTTCAAGGGTAATTAAATTTTGAGCTTTGTCAAGTTAATTTTCAAGGGTAATTAAATTTTGAGCTTTGTCCATCCTCCAAAGAATTAAAGGTCATGTTGTCACTCATAGAGACAGCCTAGAGTTGTGATAGACCAGTGCCTAGGACGTCTTAGCATAGCAAGGAGCATATGATATAATGTATGAAGTTGTCAACTTCAACTCATATGCTATCTCATGTAAATAGGGAAATAAACTAGAATGGGACCGAGACTCTCAGAAACTAACACAGAGAAAGGGATACTGCAGAGGCAAAGTGCATAAATCTAATATGAAAGCAATAGACAATTCAGAGACAGTTTACTGCAAAGCGGGCCGATTTAGAAATACTTCATAGACATGAGTTATCAGAAGGTGTATGTAGTGAAAGAAATATTGAGAAGATATTAGTTAACATCGAGCTGATACCCAGATATACAATACCACCATGCATGAGCTTACCAATCTAAGAATCCATACATGATAATGGCATTTTAAAAGCACCCTCCCAAAGAAACTAATATAGCAGAAGTATGGTTAGCTGAATTATGGAATAGAATATCATGCATGAGCCATATTTAAAGCGCTTGACTGATCCGAGCATGGGCATCAACTAGGATGAATCCATACCAAAAATCAGTGAGCCACTCGCATTCCAAAACATGATACAAGAAAGATGGATGAAATGAAATGTTCTATTAATATAACACTGTCACACCTCCAATTCAAAGTTTTTATATATATATATATATATATATATATATATATATATTGGTAACTTCCTTCTGTTTACGTGTTTGACTGTGTACTCAGTTCAGGAAATTTGTTTTAAATTCCAAATCCTAAGTTTCCTCTTTTCACCTAGTACCTAGTTATTAAATTAGGTTAAGGAGTATAACCTTTTCTTTCCACTATACCCATTATAATAACATTTAGAAATTCCCCATGTACATAACATATATATATAAATTCTCATGTCTACGTATACTTGACTCCACAAAGGTTGTTATTCATGACCATTAGGATTTATGAAAATGGTTATATACCTATCTATTTTACCAACTCGACATACAATTTCGATGCATCTAAAATCTAAAGTTATATAGGTATTAGTATTGACATATGGTCAACCTTTTTCGATGATATAATCTCGGCATCGATTTATGATTATCATTATATATAAAACGATAATCAACGTAATCAACGTTATCAACGAAATCAACGATAATCAACGAAATCGACGTTATCGTTATGTAATCAACGTTATATATAATGGTATATATATAAAATGATATATGATCATTGTTATTAACCCTTTGTACCTGTGTATCGCATATATGATTTTTATGTTTATAACAATGCCAGCCGCCCCTATCGATTATTTCGTAACGTAAGTTACTAGAGGTTGCGTATAAGTCACTGATTATTTCGTGTAGGACACTCATATCCGGATCTTTTTCCCGTCTTCCGGATGTGTACCGAAATGATGAATTTCTTTTTCTAGTCTTGACACCTCAGTCGATTGTCTGCAGTGGCAGCGTTCTCATGATGAAATTGGAGTACTAGCTACAGCGCATGAATCAGTTCTTGGACCGGAAGGTTTACACGCGTCCTGCATTCTTTCGTAAACCTTTTCATGTTCAGATTTGTGTTTGCAGACTCCCACCTTGAGATAAAGGGGATTCCACGGTCACGTCTCACTCACAGCAGGTTGAAAAATGGAGAAGAGGTCGCTTCAACTGGAAAGGGCGCAGAGCGAGGCCGTCATTCATCCTACCTAGTACTTTTCTTGCAGATTAAATAAGTTTAAATACTACAGCATGGTACGTATAGACTGATTCGACTGGGTTAATCAAATCTCCTTTGGGATTATATGAATTTCTCGAGCGTTGAAATTAAGGCTATGTTTCTTTCTCTCCTGCCCTAACCCATGATATGAGTGACACAGGTACAGGCATTGATTTCTTTTATTAGGGTTTCGGTTACTAACTTAAACCCTATTCTTTTCATTTCGTTCTATTGTCCAGGACTATGCTATTCGCCACACCCCTTCGTCTGTTCTTCCAGGTCCAGAGATTTTCGAACCTTAAATGGGCATGCCAGGGCATGCGTCGCACCGCCAACCCGTTGATACCCAACTTATCAACATCGCCCCTATTCTGGGTTATCTTACCACTGTCATTTTCATTGAATGGTGAGTTTGCTTCTACTGTTACTATCGGTTCAAATCTACGGAGTCGTTTTTTTTTTGTTATTGCTACCTCCGTCCATTATCGCCCCTTTTGATTTTCTATATGGTTGATGTACAGGGTTTAATACTCCAGCGGGAAGGCGTTCGTAAAGAAGAACGATCTCCTTTTCTGTGGAAAAACCCAGGTTGGTTTCGATTTAGGCTTCAACCTCTCTACAAATCACGTTTTACTAATACACTTATAAAACTCTTACAATAATACGTCCCGGTTGATTTCAGGTAACCCGGAACTTACTCCGGCCACTGGTGTTCTGTGAAACTCCAACCACCGAGGGCTCGGTGCACAGACTTCCTTGGCTTTCGATTTTCCTAATGTGTGACTGAGACGTACTACATTGATCTAAATTTGTTTTCTATTTCTATCCTGCGCGAACTCGGGTCTGTATGCAAGAGCTGAAGGGCGTTATTTTTCCTCTCTGGCCACGTACCCCTATCTTATTTGTAATTTTTACGTTTTATTATCTCCGTGCTAATCATGCTTCTTGTAAGTAAGGGCTTATATCTGACCGTGAGAGGTTTTTTTTCTTTACCTTTGGATTTGATAATTTGTCACGTAATATCTATGCAACACCAATCGTATTTTGTAGGAGTACTCGGCAGGGGTTTCGTTATATCCATACGTCGAGGCCTCCCCTTCCAGATTTGTGGTATTATGATTTCCAATGTTAACATAGGGTAATAGATTTATGTTCATATGCAACTAAACTACGTTTACTACCCTAATACCATAGCAAAATTTCTAAAGTCGAATGATAATATTCAGAGAAATAATTACGTTCACAATTCAAGCACCCGCTTCTTCCATCATGTCGCGGAATATTATGTATTAATGTTTTCATTATCGTAGGTAGTTTACAGTTAGCAATTATTATTCAACACATCTTTTATTTTTATTTTTCCAGGGCCTCTTTATTACATTCCATATCTACATGCAAGCGGTAACTCGTTGTAACCGTCACGACTATATGTGTTTATATATATATGCGGCGCTAAGTCTTTATAATTTTCATAACTATAGATCTACACGTACATGCAGGCACATATTTTCGTTTTTGATTTGCATCGTTTTTGTTTTTATCTATATGCTACTTGTAGTTCTATGGAAAGTTTAAAGCGGAATATTTTAATACTCTGCAGATACTTTTCGACCAGTGTTTTCAATTTTACGCATATAGAAATTGTACATAGCATGCTACTTCTTATTTACAAAATGTTGTAACACAGAGGATTTTTACTGCTTATCGGGCAGAGAGAACTCCTTTACAAAAAAATCAATTCATAACATGTTGTTTAAAATAAGAATATAGATTCATTTACATCAACCACTACCATTCGAATTATATTTCACTATCTATTGTTTCCATTTGAGAATTGATTTGATTTCTAAATTCTAGAAATTGAAATACTGATTTACCCTAGTATTAAATACTACTTCTTTGTCAGTTTTATAAGCAGATTAAAGTTGTGAAATCTGAAATAGGAGTATTGTACATTTTCTACAATAGTTGAATTATTACATGTTTTCGAGACTCTGAGGATTAGTATAATTTTGTGTCTGTCTCATTTAATGCACAATTTAGATTTCAGTTCCTCTGTTTTAATTTAATTTATGGTACAGGAATTCACATATTGTTCCATCCTAATCATGTGCATAAAATTTATACTAATAGATCAGGAGCAGCTTAACATTAAATTATCTGTGGAGGAATATGTATCCTCAGATTTAAACCGACCTCGGTTTAGAGTTTCTGTGGGATTCTACTCTACATATTTCTGGTCTACAACTATACAGAATTATAAAGGTGGATGCCTTATGATTGATTATGTTAAATGTAGCACTAATAAATCTAATCTACAAATCAACTTATTATATGTAGCCGATTCATACCATAAGAAATAAAAACACCAATGATTTCAGGGACATACCACTATTTCAAATGACCAACCTCTCAACCTTAGAGTCCTTCTGTCTCCCAGAACTCACCCCCGAGCTGAGATCACCTCCACCACAGACCAACCCCTTGATCTGTTTAGGAGCAGCTTATTTAAGCTCATGTTCCCCAAAGCATGTTTCTAATTCTGCGTCCAGAATAGCATGATGCTTTTCTTCCTGTTTGGCCTAAGCTTCCAATTTTAGGGACTCTTTAAAGCTTTTTATGCTTTTCCTCAGCTTTTCCATCTTTTTACCTCTTCCCAATTACTTTCCTCGTCATTGGGGAAATTTAGATTCTTTCTCAAAAATCTAAATTAGAATTAATTCTTTTCAAGGATTTTTGTAAGATTGTGGGGAATAGTTGCCTTATCCATCCTCATGGATTTAGCAAGTGATCTCATAATCTCATTTTGGTCAATATGCACACAATCATTTTATTCATTTCCTCAACTTAAATATTAAATTACATTCACAAAATACTTATCCTTTGGGGTCCACTCCCGTTAGGATTAAAGTTCAATGTCTAACTTTGAAATTCAAACACATAAATTGGGGGTGTTAAATATTCCCCCTCTGAAAATAAACACCATCCTCGGTGTTGTTATTTAACTACTAGAGTTCATTTTTAAAACAAAAATGGATATCTCTCCATCATTTCAGCTTCTCTTTCCCAGGTAGCTTCTTTAGCAGTAAAGTGCTTCCACTGCACTTTTACTCGGGCTACTGTTCTGTTTCTCAATTCAATTTCTTCCCGCTCCAATATTTGAAGCAGTTCTGGCAGAAACTCCCCTTCTGGTTCCACCTGTACAACATTCCAATCAACTATGTGAGAAGCATCATGCACATATCTTTTTAATAACGAAACATGAAACACATCATGTACTCTAACATGAGGTGGTAAGTCCAGCTTGTAAGCCACTGGTCCCACCCTTTCTAATACTTCAAAAGGACCACAATATCTAGGAGCCAGTTTTGCACAACTTCCAGCATAAAGTGTGCTCTTTTTGGGTTTAATACGCAAATACACATGATCCCCCACTTTGAATTATCGGTGCACTCGTTTCTTATCAGCATATTTTTTCTGGCGATCTTGTGCTGTCTTAATGTTTCTTTGTATCTGTTTAACAATTCTTTCCATCTCTTGTAAGGCATCGGGCCCCAACATTATTTTATCCTCTGGTTGGCTCCAGCTCAAAGGAGTACGACACTTTCTTCCATACAGTGCCTCAAACGGACTCATCTTGATAGAGGATTGGTAGCTGTTATTATAGGAAAATTCGACTAAATGAAAATACTCTTCCCACTTTGATGGCTTATCCATCACATACATTCTCAGCATATCCTCCAAAATTTTATTAGTCCTCTCTGTCTGCCCATCGGTCTGAGGGTGATAGGCGGTACTAAAATTCAACTTAGTACCCATCCCTCCAAATAGTCCTTTCCAAAAAGCTGCTGTAAACTTAACATCTCGGTCTAAAACAATTACTTTTGGAACCCCATGAAGCCTTACTACCTCCTTGAGGAACACATTCGCTACTTGAGCTATCCCAAAGGTAGATTTCACTGGTATAAAGTGGGCAGCTTTTGTTAGAGTGTCTACTACCACCATTACTGAATCATGCTGGTATTTGGTTTTGGGTAATCCTGTTATAAATTCCATGGAAACTGTGTCCCATTTCCATTCTGCAATTGGAAAATGGTTTAAAAGACCAGCAGGATGTTGATGCTCAACTTTAAGTAGTTGACATTCCATACATCTAGTTAAATATTCTGCTACATCTCTCTTCATTCCTGGCCAAAACAACTTCTTTTTCAGGGCTGTTAACATTTTCTGATATCCTGGATGTCCTGCATATGGCTGTTTGTGATATTGGTCAAAAATATCTTTTTTCAAGGTCTCCACATTTGGAACATATAATCTGTTTTTATAACAGATCAACCCTTTTTGGTTTTGAGTGAAATCAATTTTTTCCTGTTTCTGTAATTTCACCAACAGTGTTTCATAATTTGGATCTTGGTTTGCTGCCTTTTTCACTAGATCTTCTATATCAATCTGAGCACTACTTCCAATGCTATTTATATTCTGACAAGCATTTCGACTTAACGCATCCGCAATTTTATTTTCTTTTCCCCTGATATGTTTTATGTCCATATCAAACTCACTTAGAAAAGACAGCCATCTGGCTTGTCTTGCATTCAGATCAGTTTGGGAAAAGAAATATTTGAGACTAATATGATCAGTCATCAATGTAAACTTTTTCCCAAGAAGATAGTGCCGCCACATTTTCAAAGCATGGATAACAGCTACTAGCTCCAAATCATAGATACTGTAGTTTTGTTCATGTATCTTCAGTTTCCTAGATTCATAGGCAATAACTGAATTTTCCTGCAAGAGAACTCCTCCCAATCCCTCCTTACAGGCATCCGTACATACCACAAATTCTTTATTAGGATCTGCAATTTTAAGTATAGGGGCTGTAGTAAGTTTCAGTTTTAATTGGTCAAAACTTTTTTGGCATTTTTCAGTCGATACAAATTTGACACCTTTCCTTTGTAAAGATGTTATGGGATGTGCTATGGTAGAAAATCT
The DNA here is from genome assembly GCA_034641835.2 of Pinus albicaulis. Taxonomy (NCBI): domain Eukaryota; kingdom Viridiplantae; phylum Streptophyta; class Pinopsida; order Pinales; family Pinaceae; genus Pinus; species Pinus albicaulis. The sequence goes on along the minus strand of CM076584.1, from coordinate 1,168,262,844 downwards.
CTCCACAAATCTGCGATAATAGCCTGCAATCCCCATGAATGATCTTATTGCTGAAACATCAGTTGGTACAGGCCATTCTTTTATAGCCTTTATCTTTTCAGGGTCAACAGCAAGGCCTTGTTCAGAAATAATATGGCCCAAATATTGAATCTTATGTTTATAAAATTCACATATGCTGAACTTGGCATATAGCTGGTTTTCTTTCAGAGTTTGCAATACTATCCGCAAATGTTCTCTATGTTCCTCCTCATTTTTGGAGTAGACCAAAATGTCATCTATGAACACCAGAACAAATTTATCCAAGTACTTATTTAACACACTGTTCATCAGACACATGAATGTGGCAGGGGCATTTGTCAAACCAAAAGGTAGGACTACAAATTCGTAGTGTCCATACTTGGTTCTGAAGGCTGTTTTGCTGATGTCTTCTTCCTTGATTCTGAGCTGGTGATAACCATTTCTTAAGTCAATATTCGAAAAGACCGAAGCTCCTCTCACTTGATGAAAAATATCATCAATTCTAAGTAAAGGGTATATATTCTTAATGGTCAACTTGTTCAGTTGGCGATAATCAATGCACATCCTAAAAGTTCCATATTTCTTCTTCACAAATAATACCGGTGCTCCTCAAGGAGACACACTTGGTCTAATATAACCTTTATCTAGCAATTCTTGTAATTTCATTTTCAGTTCCATAAGTTCAGGAAGACTCATTTGATAAGGGGCTCGGGAAACAGGTGTTGCTCCCAGCACCAGATCGATTGTAAAGTCAATTTCTCTTTTGGGGGGAAGATGAGGAATCTCATCTGGAAAAACTTCCTTAAACTCTTTTACTACTGCTAAAACATCCAACAGATTTCCTTGAGTTTTCTGTTCTACTTCCTCCACATGTGCTGCATAAACTTGGTATCCTTTTCTAGCTGTTCGTTTTAATTGTAGTGCTGATATTTGTCTTATAGAAATGGATTTTGGTTTTCCCTTGAGCATAAAAGGTTTCCCTTCCTCATACACACAATGTAGGGTCTTATCCCAGCAATTCATTAGGGATTTCTTCTTTTCCAGCCAGTCCATTCCTATCAGCAAGTCATATGAACCTAAATGCAGAATGTTCAGATTTACTTCTGTTTGAAAGTCATTTAATTTTATTGTTGTTGAAGGCAATTTATGGGTTACTTTTCTCTTGGTTCCAGTGGCCAGTTGAACCAACCATGACTGCTGAAATTTTTCGGGTTTAAGATTACATTTTTCTACAATATTTGGACTAATATAACTTAAATAAGCACCTGGATCAATCAAAACTGTAACAGATTGGTCAGAGATCTTACCCTCCATTTCCACCATAGTAGCTTGATGTTCTGCTTGTCGATTTTCCAAAGCTGCACTGATGGTTGGCATGCTTCGGCCTATGTCATTCACTGTGGTTGCTTCTCGATCTCTCATAATCATCTGAATATTTCTGTGGGTACAATCCCTCAACAGATGGGATTCCCCACATCCCCAACATTTCAAAGGTTCCTTCATTTTGACAGTGCCCTCTCTCTTACTGTCTCCATTCATCTGTTTTGAAGCCACCTGAGATTGAGCAGTTTGACTTTCTCTACGTTTGCTGAACTTTTTCCGCTGATGATCTCTACCAAAATTCTTCAAATAGGCTGGTTTCTGTCTCCTTCCCTTGAATTCCCCCTCGTTTGACCAGCCTTTTCCTTGTTTCGCCTTTCCTTTAAACTGTTGGTAGCATAATCTCGCCTTCCTTACCGCCTCATCCATTGTTTTTGGATTGTCAAACTCGATCTTCTCTTTGTATACAGTAGGCAAACAATTCATAAACCTTTGTATTGTTGCCTTTTCTTCCCTAATGTAGGGTACATATCTCAACAGATTTGTAAAATTAGTAACAAACTCATCAATAGTGAGTTGTCCTAGTCTAAGTTCATGGAATTCCTTTACTTTATCATCATAATAACGCTCATTCAAATAACGATTTTTGAACTTAACCTGGAAATATTCCCAAGTAACTGTCTTTTCATCAATGGCATGAACCATTTTCGTCTCCTCCCACCACAAGGTAGCTTTACCTTGTAGCTGGTAAACAGCTAATTTGGCTTTTAGATTGCTTTCATATTCATAGACCTGGAAATATTTAATCATATTCAGCAACCAGGCTTCAGCATCTTCCTCCTTTTCCCCATCATAGGAGGGAGGTTTGATCTTTCATAATTCCCCTTGTAATTCCTTTCTCTATTTAGACTGATGCCTAGTAGCATCATCGTCATCAGACTCATCAATATTCCTCTTTCCGGAACCTTCTCCTTCTTGGTTGTTCCGTGAAGCTAGTTCTCTGATGAGCTTTTCCTGCTCCTTACTGGCTGATGACAACCTGTCATTTTGGCTTCTTAGTTCAGCCAATTCTCGTTGCAACCTGTGCAACATAGCCATCACAGGAGTGTTGGGATCTGGTGTACCAAACTCATCCCGCAGATCCGCATAAATTTCTTCACCTTCAGCCATTTCAGCACCACTGTACACACTCATAACAAAGATCAGAAAGATTTTTAAAAAGAAAATTTTCCACAATACTCATTTAAAAAAAAAACACTCAGCAACAGTGAGCACAATAACAACAGCCCAGTTTTATAACTTGGGCTCTGATACCATTTGTCACACCTCGAATTCAAAGATTTTTTTTTTTTTTTTTATATATATAGATTGGGGTAACTTCCTTCTGTTTACGTGTTTGACTGTGTACTGAGTTCAGTAAATTTGTTTTAAATTTCAAATCCTATGTTTCCTCTTTTCACCTAGTACCTAGTTATTAAATTAGGTTAAGGAGTATAACCTTTTCTTTCCACTATACCCATTATAATAACATTTAGAAATTCCCCATGTACATAACATATATATATAAATTCTCATGTCTACGTATACTTGACTCCACAAAGGTTGTTATTCATGACCATTAGGATTTATGAAAATGGTTATATACCTATCTATTTTACCAACTCGACATACAATTTCGATGCATCTAAAATCTAAAGTTATATAGGTATTAGTATTGACATATGGTCAACCTTTTTCGATGATATAATCTCGGCATCGATTTATGATTATCGTTATATATAAAACGATAATCAACGTAATCAACGTTATCAATGAAATCAACGATAATCAACGAAATCAACGTTATCGTTATGTAATCAACGTTATATATAATGGTATATATATAAAATGATATATGATCATCGTTATTAACCCTTTGTACCTATGTATCGCATATATGATTTTTATGTTTATAACAATGCCAGCCGCCCCTATCGATTATTTCGTAATGTAAGTTACTAGAGGTTGCGTATAAGTCACTGATTATTTCGTGTAGGACACTCATATCCCGATATTTTTCCCGTCTTCTGGATGTGTATCGAAATGATGAATTTATTTTTTTAGTCTTGACACCTCGGTCGATTGTCTGCAGTGACAGTGTTCTCATGATGAAATTGGAGTACTGGCTACAACACGTGAATCAGTTCTTGGACCGGAAGGTTTACACGCATTCTGCATTATTTCGTAAACCTTTTCGTGTTCAGATTTGTGTTTGCAGACTCCCGCCTCGAGATAAAGGGGATTCGACATCCACGTCTCACTCACAGCAGGTTGAAAAATGGAGAAGAGGTTGCTTCAACTGGAAAGGGTGCAGAGCGAGGCCGTCATTCCTCCTACCTAGTACTTTGCTTGCAGATTAAATAAGTTTAAATACTGCAGCATGGTACGTATAGACCGATTCGACTGGGTTAATGAAATCTCCTTTGGGATTATATGAATTTCTCGAGAATTGAAATTAGGGCTACGTTTCTTTCTCTCCTACCCTAACCCGTGATATGAGTTACACGGGTACAAGCATTGATTTCTTTTATTAGGGTTTCGGTTACTAACTTAAACCCTATTCTTTTCATTTCGTTCTATTGTCCAGGACTGTGCTATTCGCCGCACCCCTTCTTCTGTTCTTCCAGGTCTAGAGATTTGCGAACCTTAAATGGGCATGCCAGGGCATGTGTTGCACCGCCAGCCCGTTGATACCCAACTTATCAACGTCGCCCCTATTCTGGGTTATCTTACCACGGTGATTTTCATTGAATGGTGAGTTTGCTTCTACTGTTACTATCGTTTCAAATCTACGGAGTCATTTTTTTTTGTTATTGCTACCTTCGTCCATTATCGCCCCTTTTGATTTTCTATATGGTTGATGTACAGGGTTTAATACTCCAACGGGAAGGCGTTCATAAAGAAGAACGATCTCATTTTCTGTGGAAAAACCCAGGTTGGTTTCGATTTAGGCTTTGACCTCTCTACGGATCACGTTTTACTAATACACTTATAAAAATCTTACAATAATACGTCCCGGTTTATTTCAGGTAACCCGAAACTTACTCTCGCCACTGGTGTTCTGTGAAACGCCAACCACTGAGGGCTCGGTGCACAGACTTCCTTGCTTTTCGATTTTCCTAATGTGTGACTGAGACGTACTGCATTGACCAAAATTTGTTTTCTATTTCTATCCTGCGCGAACTCGCGTCTATATGCAAGAGCTGATGGGCGTTAGTTTTCCTCTCTGGCCGCGTTCCCCTATCTTATTTGTAATTTTTTCGTTTTATTATCTCCATGCTAATCATGCTTCTTGTAAGTAAGGGTTTATATCTGACCGTGAGAGGTTTTTTTTCTTTACCTTTGGATTTGATAATTTGTCATGTAATATCTATGCAACACCAATCGTATTTTGCAGGAGTACTCGGTAGGGGTTTCGTTATATCCATACACCGAGGCCTCCCCTTCCAGATTTGTGGTATTATGATTTCCAATGTTAACATAGGGTAATAGATTTATGTTCATATGCAACTAAACTACGTTTACTACCCTAATACCGTAGCAAAAGTTCTGAAGTCGAATGATAATATTCAGAGAAATAATTACGTTCACAATTCAAGCACCCGCTTCTTCCATCATGTCGCGGAATATTATGTATTAATGTTTTCATTATCGTAGGTAGTTTAAAGTTAGCAATTATTATTCAACACATCTTTTATTTTTATTTTTCTAGGGCCTCTTTATTACATTCCATATCTACATGCAAGCGCTAACTCGTTGTAACCGTCACGACTATATGTGTTTATATATATGCGGCGCTAACTCTTTATAATTTTCATAACTATAGATCTACACATACATGCAGGCACATCTTTTCTTTTTCGATTGGCATCGTTTTTGTTTTTATCTATATGCTACTTGTAGTTCTATGGCAAGTTTAAAGCGGAATATTTCAATACTCTGCAGATACTTTTCGACCAGTGTTTTCAATTTTACGCATATAGAAATTGTACATAGCATGCTACTTCTAATTTACAAAATGTCGTAACACAGAGGATTTTTACTGCTTATCGGGCGGAGAGAGCTCCTTTACAAAAAAATCAATTCATAACACGTTGTTTAAAATAAGAATATAGATTCATTTACAGCAACCACTACCATTCGAATTATATTTCACTATCTATTGTTTCCATTTGAGAATTGACTTGATTTCTAAATTCTAGATATTGAAATACTGATTTACCCTAGTATTAAATACTACTTCTTTGTCAGTTTCAGAAGCAGATTAAAGTTGTGAAATCTGAAATAGGAGTACTGTACATTTTCTACAATAGTTGAATTATTACATGTTTTCGAGACTCTGAGTATTAGTATAATTTTGTGTCTGTCTCATTTAATGCACAATTTAGATTTCAGTTCCTCTGTTTTAATTTAATTTATGGTACAGGAATTCCCATATTGTTCCATCCTAATCATGTGCATAAAATTTATACTAATAGATCAGGAGCAGCTTAACATTAAATTATCTGTGGAGGAATATGTATCCTCAAATTTAAACCGACCTCGGTTTAGAGTTTCTGTGGGATTCTACTCTACATATTTCTAGTCTACAACTATACAGAATTATAAAGGTGGATGCCTTATGATTGATTCTGTTAAATGTAGCACTAATAAATCTAATCTAAAAATCAACTTATTATATGTAGCCAATTCATACCATAAGAAATAAAAACACCAATGATTTTAGGGACATACCACTATTGCAAATGACCAACCTCCCAACCTTAGAGTCCTTCTGTCTCCCAGAACTCACCCCCGAGCTGAGATCACCTCCACCACAGACCAACCCCTTGATCTATTTAGGAGCAGCTTATTTAAGCTCATGTTCCCCAAAGCATGTTTCTAATTCTGCGTCCAGAATAGAAGGATGCTTTTCTTCCTGTTTGGCCTAGGCTTCCCATTTTAGGGACTCTTTAAAGTTGTTTTATGCTTTTCCTCAGCTTTTCCAGCTTTTTACCTCTTCCCAATTACTTTCCTCATCATTGGGGAATTTAGATTCTTCCTCAAAAATCTAAATTAGAATTAATTCCTTTCAAGGATTTTTGAAAGATTGTGGGGAATAGTTTCCTTATCCATCCTCATGGATTTAGCAAGTGATCTCATAATCTCATTTTGGTCAATATGCACACAATCATTTTATTCATTTCCTCAACTTAAATATTAAATTACATTCACAAAATACTTATCCTTTGGGGTCCACTCCCCTTAGGATTAAAGTTCAATGTCTAACTTTGAAATTCAAACACATAAATTAGGGGTGTTACAAACACAATAAAGAAAGTTACAGACTGTGAAATACGAAAGACCAGAATCCTCTTTAACAGATGGAACTCCTCCTCACTGAGACCCTATGGGCTCTGTGCCTTCATACAAGAGTTTTACAAAATGTATACAAAAAGTCTTTCACTGCATAATTTTCTGATAAAATCTGGAACCTCTACAATACGTTTCTTCCTGGTTTTTATAGGAGAAACCAAAACCTAGTAAAAAAAGGTAGGTGATGAACATTTAATTTGCATAATTAAGGCAAAATGGCAGAAACATTCGCGCCCATACTTCTGAATGACTATGTTGTGCTATTTGTACTTTGTGGCCTGCTTTCTAAAATAAATGTTCTGAGTAAAAATATTTTCAGGAACACAGTAGAGAAATAGAAACCTTATGGGTGGTCTGTCCTTCCTGGAGAGAAAATTCTGCTAACACCAGCCTAGATCCATCTAACTCTGGATATATCATGCGTAGAGAGGGATCAAATCTCTTGAGGTGCAAACCTATTTTTTGAGTGAAAAACTTGAGAAAAGGTTTGCACCTTGAGAGCTTTGATCCCTCTCAGCGCATGATAGATCCAGAGTTAGATGGATCTAGGTTGGTTCCAGTCGGAGGCATCAACGGCACATTTTTCAGATTATTAAAATTTTTATATATTTTTGAGATGTAAGATGGATCTAGGCTGGTTTCATTCATGTGTTGCCAAGGAAAATCTATCAAAGATATGATTAATTTTATCAGTAATATGTAAATATATCAAATATTAATATAATCATTTTAAATATGCTAAATATTTCTGAGATTAACTTGGTCATTTTAATATTAAATTTTCTTAGTTACCTCAGTTCGTTGACATGATAATTATTGTTAATAACTATAATGATGAAAAATTATGAAATATGTTTTTTAAATGCAAAGTGACAATAATAGTGTTGAACGATAGAAAATGTGAATAATAAGAACGTACTCATGTTACAATCAATCTCAAACTATTTTCTTCTACTACTCTTATTTCCTTCCTTGTTAGTTTTGTTATCTTTTCATATCGATTATATGAAAAAGAAAATTGAAATCGTAAACCATTTAAATCTTTAGCTCGATCTGTTGTACTAAACATGATACCTTGTCTCTCTTGCTCTCCAATATTAATAGCTTAAATTACTATAACACAAAAATCAAACTACATTTTTAATAAATTTTTGTGCTTACACGAAAATCAATGCATATTTTTAATCCAATCACTTTAATATTAGTGTACTATCATATATCCAATTACATCAAATCATAAATCAACATATACAGTGAATCAATGCATTTAATGCAAGCAATCAAATAAGATTAGAAAATAACTTCTACATTGAAATCAATGCACCTAATGCAATCAATCAAATAAGATTAGAAACCAACATCTACACTGAAATCAATGCATTTATCAAAACAGATCAAATGATTCATAAATCTCATCTGTTTGAGTGTTTGTTGGAAAACAACTGATCATTAGTATTCAGAATAAATGTGACAGATAATGCATATATTGCAAACAAAATGAATATAATTTAACAAATCAACCTCTAGTTGAAATCATACATCAATTCCTAAGTAGTCAAATAGTATTAGGAATCATCACCTACCACAGAAATCAATGCATCTAGTGCAAGTAATCATATATCATTAGAAATTAATATCTACACTAAAATCGATGCATCTTGTGCAAATAATCAAATGGGATTTGAAATGCCATCTCCACTTAAATAAATCCATCTGTTACAACAAATATTGTTCTCTATACCTAATCATATCTATATCCCCCTCCATCTATTCTTTTTTGTCTCTCTATCTCACCCCCTAAACACACAGGCTCTTGCACTCCATATATATCAATCTCTTTGTCAATCACCAGCTCTCCCCATCTCTCTCTTCTTCCCTCTCTTCACCTTCCATATATATCTCTATCTTCCCCTTCTCTCCCTCTCCCCCACTAATATCTCTCTTTCCTCCTTTTTTCCTCTCTCCCTCTCTCTCCATCTTCCTTATCACTCACTCTCTCTCTCTAGAAACCAACATCTACATTGAAATCAATGCATTTATTCAAAGAAATCAAATAGGATTAGAAATCGCCATCTACATTGAAATAAATTCATTTAGTGCAAACAATCAAATAGGATTAGAAATCATCTACATTGAAATAAATTCATCTAGTGCAAGTAATCAAATATAATTATAAATCGGCATCTAAATTGAAATCAACACATTCAGTGCAAGCAATCAAATTGTATTAGAAATCACCACCTACACTAAAATCAATGCATCTAGTGCAAGTAATCAAATATCATTAGAAATAAATATCTACAATAAAATCGATGCATCTGGTGAAAATAATCAAATAGGATTAGAAATCACCATCTCCACTTATATCAATCCATCTAGTGCGAGAAATATTCCTCCCTCTCTCCACCCTTCATCCATATCTATATCCCCCTCCATCTATTCCTTTTTGTCTCTCTATCTCACCCCCCTAAACACACGCGCTCTCGTACTCCATATATATCAATCTCTTTTTCAATCACCCCCTCTCCCTATCTCTCTCTTCTTCCCTCTCTTCACCTTCCATCTATATCTCTATCTTCCCTTTCTCTCCCTCTCCCCCGCTAATATCTCTCTTTCCTCCTTTTGTACTCTCTCCCTCTCTCTCCATCTTCCTTATCACTCACTCTCTCTCTCTAGAAACCAACATCTACACTGAAATCAATGAATTTACTCAAAGAAATCAAACACGATTAGAAATTTCCATCTACACTAAAATCAATGCATTTAGTGCAAACAATCAAATAGGATTAGAAATCATCTACATTGAAATAAATTAATCTAGTGCAAGTAATCAAATACAATTATAAATCGACATCTAAATTGAAATCAACACATTCGGTGCAAGAAATCAAATTGTATCAGAAATCACCACTACTGAAATCCATTACATCTAGTGCAAGTAATTAAATATCATTAGAAAAAAATACCTACACTAAAATCAATGAATCTAATGCAAACAATAAAATAGGATTAGAAATCACTATCTCCACTTAAATCAATCCATGTAGTGCAAGAAATATTTTTCCCTCTCTCCACCCTCCATCTATATCTATGTCCCCCTCCATCTCTTCTTTTTCTTCTCTCTATCTCACCCCCCCTAAACACACATGCTCTCCGACACTCCATATATATTAATCTCTTTGTCACTCCCTCCCTCTCGCCATCTCTCTCTTCTTCCCGCTCTTCACCTTCAAACTATATTTCTATCTTCCCAGTCTCTCCCTCTCTCTCCATCTTCCTTATCACTTACTCTCTCTCTCTCTCTCTCTCCACCTTTCTCTCTCTATTTCTTTCTTCTTACCTCTCCCTCCCCCTCCAAGTCCATCTCTCTTTTCCTCCCTCTCTCCACTCTCTCACATCCTCTCTCATCCTTCCTCTCTTTCCCTTTCTCTCCCATATCTCTCTCCCTCTCTCTCTCTCTTCAGCCACCAACTATGTTACTATATCCCTCCCTCTCTTCTTATATATCCTTCTCCCGCCCCCCCCCTTATCTCCATCTCTCTTTATTTGTCTCTTTATCTCATCCCCAAACATACATGCTCTCTCTTTGTCTCTCCCTTGCCACTCCTTCTCTCTCTACACTTCTCACTCTCTATATTCCTTATTTCCTACATCTCTCCCCATCCAACTCCATCTCTCTATCAATACCTCTCTCCTCCACTCTCTCAAGTCCTCTCTCTCGTCCTTCCTCTATCTCTCTCTCTCTCTCTCTCCTTCTCTATCGCCCCCATCACTCTCCTCCTCTCTCTCATCCTTCTCTTTGTCTCCTCTCTCTTCCCCCATCTCTCTCTCTCTCTCTAATCCTCTCTCTTCCCCCATCCCTTTCTTTCTCTCTCTCTTTCCATCCCTCTCTCTCTCCAACTACATTACTATATCCCTCCCTCTCTCCTTCTCACTTCTTCTCTCCCCCCTTCTTTCCATACATCTTACTTTGTCTCTTTATCTCACCCCTAAACATACACACTCTCTCTCCATCTCTCCCTTATCACTCTCTCTCTCTATTTATTCTTAGGTATGTAAACTAATGAACATAACTATTCATAAATATAAAGCACATTATAGAGTAAATATGAAAAGAGGTTTTATTTACTTACCGTACCTCTAGTTTATTTATATTTTTGTTTATTTACCATACCCCTTTTCTTTACTATGGTATTTGGCCCCTAGGCTTGTTATATAATTAGATTTTTATTTATAATCCTATTTGATATATTGTTATTTATTTACCTTGCCTATTTATGCCTCTTTTATATTTATTTATTTACCATACCTCTTTATATCTATTTTATATTTATTTATTTATTTATCATACTTGTTTATACCTCTTTTATATTTATTTATTTACCCATGGTATTTGGCCCATGGTATCAATATTAATTTGTCACGTGGTATTCGTCCCATAGGCTTGATCTAAATAAAACCTCTTTTTAAAGTTTTTTTAAATATAAAAATATTTATGGAATAAATATAAAAAGAATTTTTATTTATTTACCATAGATCTAGTTTATATATACTTTTACTTATTTATCATAGCTATGGAGTAAGTATAAATTCATTTTACAAATATTTAATTAAAAGAAATATTAAAATATTTTGGATTTTGATTGTTTGTGTTGAATTAACTCTTTTCCTTTGATTTAGGAAATGGTATTGACTTTAGTAAAGAGTAAGGATGTTTAAAATTTTACTTAATTTGGAAATTCAATGTGGTAATTTTTTTTGTTAAAGGTAAATTTATGATCCATTCAAATTCAGGTATATAATTTACTATCCATTCAAATTATATAAATAATACATAATTGTATTGGAAATTGATATATGTTCTAGCACAATGCGATTTTTATTTTTTACTTTTAATTTAAAACTTAAGCCGACATTTTGTATGAGGACGTGACCTAATTGACATCAGGGTCATATTGGGCTGTAGATGCGCCTCTCTTCACAATAAAACCTTGAGGGCATAGTTTTCTGTGCATTGTACCCTATGCCTTCCCAATCCTGAATTAAGCTTTAAAATTTTCAATGCCGAACGTTGAATTCCTCAACCATCCGTTGATCTTGCTCTGCTGCTCCATTAATGTTTTCATCTGTGAAATCGCCACCTTGAATGTCGCTGGGAAGCTTGCCAAAGTATAACCCTATTTCCTTAATGGATGTCATTTCACAGCAGCTACCTAGGACTTTCTTCCTAAATTTCACCTCTGAAAGACTGGTCCTTTGACGCGTTCTCGGCTTTTGTAATGGACACTACAAATTATGATAATTATTTGTCGATGTAAACCTGCAAAACACACAAAGTGGTGAAGAAAAAAAATGCATGGGGGATGGCAATGCAATGGAGGCGACTGTGTAGTGAAGAAACATTATGAAATGGCGGAAGCATGCAGGGTGGTGATGAAGAAAGTGCAGTGGAATAATGGTAGGCAGACTAGCAAAAGTTTTAAACGAAAAAAAATGAAATTTTACCTATGACTGACATATGTAATGGGCGGAGTAGAAATGCGATGCACACGTGGGATAATGACGTGGTGGGAGACTAGGTCCAAGGTGTGCATGTGACTAGATGTGGACCGCCCGATCTCAGGGGGAGATCGACGGCTGAAAGAGCATTGGAGGTGATGAATAGTGGGCTAGGGGCACATTTGCTGTGGATTAAAACCCGTGCAGTTTTGGAGCGCAACGATCCTCGGATGAAGACCCCCAGATTGGACGGCTGACAGCGATATCGTTGCGTGACTTTTGTCGAACAATAGCGCACGATGAATGGCGGTTTTGGAGCCGTACGCTGGGATGCGTGGCAGACAATGTATGGAATCGCTGGCCCAAAAAGAATTATTGCCCACTGCCGAAAGGCAGTGTGATACATACCACCCAGTTTTTGCAATGGGAGTGGGAGTGCGGACCACCAAGACAGGCAGGCTGCGGACCGTTGATTTCACAGTTTGATTGGACAGCTGAGATGTGGTTTGGGCGATGAATGGATGATTGTGAATGTCGTTCGATCTGTACATATCAATGGCTGAGGGCGCGCTCGATATTCATACGCGATGAGCGCCTGGTGTTTTTGCGCCTAGTTCCAGCACTGGGTTACGTGGAGGAAAAGAGCAGAGGCTTGGCCAAAGGGGCTAGGCCTGATAGATTTTCGGATTTACGATCTGTCGCCTTTTATAATGTAATTTGGGGGTGGGAAGGGCAACGATAGGCACAAAAAATGGCTTCTTTAAGGCTGAAAGAGGGGATTTGAGAGGTTAAAGCCAAATTGCTTGTGAAAATTTTGCAGATAGTTGATTATGATCAACATCGGCTCCACCTGGGGATGACAAGTTCATCCCTGTACATGTCGAGAACTCGCAGACCTTCCTGATCATTATGTAAGCAGACTCTACTCTCCAGCACCTCCATTTTTCACTTTATAATTCATCACAACACCCACATTATTCGAACAAAGATAAAACAAAAACTAAAATATAGTATAGTACATCAGGATGTCCCTGCCCAGATTAGAACTGGAAATAGGGTTTAAGAAATTGACCATTTACAGGGGCATCGAGCAAGTCGCCCTGTAAATCCTCCAACCTGAAAGTATTATTTCCCCCCTGTTCCACAATTTTGAAAGGACCAAACCAGATGGGGTGGAATTTACCATGTTTTCCTTTTTTGGCTCTTCGTACATCCCATCTTAGCACTAGGTCGCCAATCTGCAATTTCCTGTCTTTTGCATGCTGATCAAAAATGTGTTTCATTTTCTCTTGATATTCTATTAACCTCTGATTCACCTGGCCCCATGTTTCTTCTAATTCCACCAATTGATTGATTCTTCTGATCATATCATCAGGTTCCTCCTGGATTTCTTGCATGAAGCGAGCCACTGGTAAAGCTAGCTATATAGGAAAAACTACTGCTCGTCCATATACCAATTCATATGGATATTTCCCAGTTGCTCTCTTTCTGGTGATTCTATTAGCCCATAGAGCAAATTTCAATTGGGAATCCCAATTCTTCTGATTTTCATTGGTATTCTTATTCAAAGCCCTCACCAGAGTTTTATTTGAAGACTCTGACAAGCCATTTCCTTGTGGATAGTAAGTTGTAGAGTGACTCGGTATGATATTGTATTGCTGGCATAAATTCATAAATTTTGCAGACTTGAAGGCCTGTGAATTATCATTCACTATCCTAGTAGGACAGCCAAACCTGGATATGATGTTTTCCTCCATGAACTTTATGATCACAGTATCTGTAACATTCCTTGTAGGTATGGCTTCCACCCATTTGGTGAAATAATCAGTGGTCGTTAAAATCCACTTATGTTGACCACTCGATGGAGGATGTAACTCACCTCTAAAATCAATACCCCATTGTTTGAATGGTTCATCTACGTGCACAGGAATCATGGGCAGAGGTGCTAACTTCTGCCTTTCAGCAAATTTATGATATTTTTCACATGCTCTTACTCTGGCAAAAACATCTCCAAAATTTTTTGGCCAATAGAAGCCAGCTTTCAAAATTTTATGAGCTGTGGCCCTCCAGATGTAATGACCTCCACAGATCCCTTCATGAATTTCTGCTATAATACTCTCGACTTCATTCTCTGTGAGACACAGGAGTAAGATGCCTGAGGGATCTCGCGAGTATAGCCGGCGATTGGCGACTATATACTTCTGTGATTTCAATCGTAATGCTCTGTATTTATCTTTAAGACAGCTTGGAGGGCAACTGAGTGTGAGGAGATATTCTACTATCTCTTTGTACCACTGACTGGTGAGGTACTTTATATGTGTTTCTGGAGTAGCTACTCCAATTCTCTATCAGTCTTCTTGCTCTTCATATTCCTCCCCTGCTATAATGGACAAATTTATGCCCAAAGCTTGATAGTTTGATTCTGATAACATTTTGGCAAGCCCCTGTCCTTTGATCAGCTTAGTAGGGCAGATGTCTAAGTCATATTCCTGTATTTTAGCAATCCACTTGCCCCTTTTTCCTTCACTATCCCCCTAAATAAGGATATCCTTTATAGCAGCTGCAGGCACAAATGCATTGATGTGGGACTTTAAGATATATACACGGAATTCTTTGAGGGATTTCACTAGGGCATATGCTTGATTTTCCAATATGTTGTACTTTAATTCTGCATCACGGAGCACCTAACTAAAAAAGGCAATAGGCTACTCATACCCTTCATCATTTTTCTGCAATAAAACTCCTGCTATTGTATAAGGTGATGCAAAAGAAAAAATTATGAAAGGTTTATCATAATCTAGTCCAGCCAGCACAGGGGCTTCTGCAAAAGCATTCTTTATCCTGGTAAATGCCTCCCGTGATTCTTGTGACCACTTTACCTCATTATCCTTCTTTAGCATATCCGTTATATGCCTAACTATCTTAGCATAGTTAGGGATAAACCTTCTCAAGAAATTAATGTGGCCTAGGAATACTTGTACCTCTTTCTTATTTATGGGAAAATCAATACCATTTATAACCTCTACCCTCTTGGGATCTATCTTCACCCCATATTTAGTCATGATATGGCCCAAAAGCTTTTCCTCTTCTAATGAAAATAAGGAATTTTGAGGATTTAGAGAGAGACCATACCTTCTACATTTCTGAAAAGTTCTACGCAGATGCTCAATGTGCTCAGTATCGTTCCTAGAAAATACAGTGATATCCTCGAGGTAGACCACTAGGAATTTATCTTGCTCCCCAACAAAAGCAATGTCCATGGCCCTCTGAAAAGTGGCTCCTGCGTTAATCAATCCAAAAGGCATCCTAGCATACATAAATGTATCCCACGGTGTGGTGAAAGAAGTCTTCTTTTGATCCTCTGGAAGTACAGCCACTTGATTATAACGAGAGAATGCATCCATCATTGACATCCTGGAGGCTCCAACCACTTTCTGCAGGATGTAATCCATCTTAGGTAGTAGATAATTATCCTTTAAGGATGCTCTGTTTAAGTTTCTAAAATCCACACACAGCCTTATTTCTCCATTCTTGTTTCGTACAGGGACAAGGTTCACCACCCATTCAGAGTACCTCAATGGAACAATTATTTTGGCCTTTAACAGCTTCTTAATTTCCTTCTCAATAGAAGGAAGCATCAAGGGGTTGATTTGTCTGAGCTTATGCTCATGGGGATTTGCATATTCCTTCAGTGGAATTTTGTGTTGCATAATACTGATATCAAAAGTTTTGAAGTCTTGATAGGACCATGCAAACACATCTTTGTAAGACCTGAAATAATTTCTGATATAACTTTCTATATTCTCCAGGGATTTTCTTAGACAGTTTTACAATTTTGGGGTCAGCCTCAGTACCAAGATTCAAGTCTTCTACCTGATTTTCTTCTACCACTTTGCTCGGCTGCAGTGGGACATCATTCTTATCAAATAATCTTTCTAGAGGCACCAGCCCTCTAGGTATAATGTTTCCCTTCAACTGCAACACTTTATTTCCTGCCATTTTCTCCTCCCAATTTATTTTTGAAATGTCTTTGATCTCTTCCTCTTCTTCATCAGCATCAATATCCATATTGGAGAATTCCCCTATTGTTTCCAGGAATCTCTTCATTTGTTCTTTGTCCTCAAATACCTGTCAGTGCTTGATGTTCTCTGGAATAGATGGTCGATAACGTACCTCAATTTCATACCTCAAGAGAGGGTTTTGGGGGGGACAAAATGTACTAGCAGCCACAACAAGGGAATCAACCATCCTATTCTGTTCTCAAGGCATGAACTGGATATTGAATGCCAAGAAGAAATTCTCTACCTTGTCCCAAACTTCATTCCTATAAGCCCTGAGCCGAGGATGTTTGGTTTGACATTGATTTTTGACTTGACTAACCACCAGTTCTAAATCTCCCAGAACTTTTATACTTTGTATGTTCATGCTCCTAGCTGTCTGCAATCCTATCAGCAGTGCTTCATATTCAGCCACATTATTGGTAGCTTCGTATTCCAGCTTGAAAGACAATGGAACCCATCTTCCTGTAGGAGAAATCAATAGTATTCCAGCTCCATTACCTTCTTTTGAATTTTCTCTATCAAAATGAAGAGTCCAGATTTCTGCTTCATGGCTCACTGAGGGCTGCTCAGTCTTGATCTGAGAGAAGGGTGGTTCATGAGCATAATCTTGATCTTCTTCTAGCATCAAGCATGAGAAATATCCTTCCTTACTGTAGATTGGTGAGTTTACAGATTTGTCAGCCTTAGTAACCATCTTGACAAATCTGGTTCCCCTGTACAGTCTCCTCTCCTGGCCACCAAAAATTGGGATAGTGGCATATGTTAAGTCCATCCTGAGTGACCCACCAATTTTTTCTCCCTAGGACCTTGACAGTAACATGCCAAAGCGAGCTGGGATGTCAGCCACCACAATGTCGATCACCACACTTTTTGCTGGGATTTGGGCCAAATTGACCACCAAATCCTTGATCATCCCCAAGCATTTAACTCTTTTGGAGTCAAATGAATAGAGGTCTTTGTATGGACGAGTGATTTGTAGTCCTAGATGTTCCATGACTAATAAAGGCATAAGATTATGGTAAGCTCTAGAATCTAGCATACAGTTATGTAGTAGCAGGTCATGAATCACTAGAGACACATAGAAAGGAGGAGTAAAGGGATCTAACTCCTCAACATGTGGGCCAAAAACTACCATGGGTCTTTCTTCTTGAATGTTGAGACTATCTGGGATGATTGGTGCTTTTGGAGGAAGCATGAAAGAGGTGACTTGATATTGATATGCTGGCTGTTTCAACAGTTCAGTCAAGGGGACTAGGATTTTAACCTTTTCAAGTTCCTTTTGTAGACTGAAAGTAGGAGGAGAATTTTCTATCACAACCTCTTATGATTCTTTATTTTCAGCTGGGGGCTTGACTTCTTTAGACACAGACTTGACATTAGCGGGAATGACTGCTTTTGAAGAGGAAGAAATTTGATCACTAGACTACAAAGCTGTGTTTAGATGTCCCTTACCTTTGTCTGTGGCTTTCCGCATTGTTGACTCCTCCTGAGCAGGTGCTTGCTTCTGCGGTAGCTCTTCTTCTTGCTCTTGAGTACGATTCCTCTTCCTAGAAGATCTGAGATCATATCTTCTATTGAAATGTGCTTGCATGAAATCATCAAATTTTTTACAATAATGATCAAATTATACTTCTTCTGTGTCTCTGGCCTTTTCTTCTTCTTGCAATGAGCACCCAGCTCCATCATTCCCTTGCAAAGGGCATTCCTCTCCATCACTATTTGAAAAGGCAAGATTTGCACCCTCTAGTACATAGGCAGTGTCTTCAGTAGAATCATCTACTGGACCTTCCAGGTACAATGGGTGTGGCACTTGATCCTATTGCTCCTTTGCTTCCCTTGGAAATATTTGCAAGGGTGGTTTCCTATACTGAGGATTGTAACCTTGGTTTGGAGCATTCTGGAAATTCCTGAAAGCTGAATTCTTGGCCTCCAATTCAAGCTTACCCAGATTATTAGTAAGGTTTCTGATCTTTTTGTTCATTTCTTTGATTATGCTAGTACTGGAGTCTCTGTCTTGGCTAGAAGTAGAAACCTCTTCTTTGCTCCTCCTTCTAGCATCTTGTTCAAATTTTCCTTTTTATTTACCAGTGGAGGCAAAATTTGCTTCTAACTCTAGTGCATCTACCTGAGCATCATCCAGAGTAGCCGGCTTTGTTTCTCTGAGAGAGAAACCAAATTCTGAATCAAAGGCTGCTACAAAAAAAACTTTAGCAACAGTTTGATGGGGTTTCATATCAGCAGGGAGACTCAGATACAATTTATTAAACCTCTTGATAAATTTTGACACTCCTTCATTGTGTCTTTTCTTTAGTGTATTGAACTCAATGAGACAATTTCCATGATCTTTCTTCTCTCCCCATTTCCTGAGAAAAGTGTCTTCCATGTTATCCCATGTGGTAATAGAATGGCCAGCCAATGTCTTAAACCATTTTTGAGCTTCACCATCTAGAGATTGCACAAACAGTCTTAAGACCACATCTAAATGTTCAACATTAAAGTTTTCTACAAAGGAGAAGAAAGTCTCAAGATGTTTTTGAGCATCGATTTCATTTTGTCCATTGAATCTGGGCAAGATCTTCGAATAATCCCGAGGCATATCATTCAACACTTGGGGTAATGCCAAGGGAGCATATTTATTCATCAAGAAGGCCAGAACATGGGCCATTGGAGGAGGTGTAGGTAGTGCAATAGTTTGATGAGTAAGAGGAGGAGGAGGAGGAAGTGGAGTATGAATAATAATAGGAATATACTCACTGCAGCTTGAGGGGTTGAGGGGAACAAAGGTTTGTTAACAACAAATACTTCGGTTACTTCCTTGACCTCTTCAACCTCAGGAGTAGGATGAAGACTGTTTTTATTTCTGATACCCTCCCGGGGTGGAGTATCTGAATAATAATAATCAGTATCTCCCACAGTAGAGTCGGGATCTGGCACTTGAGCTTCTTGAGAAGAAGAGGATGGAAAGTCTTCTACAGAAAATTCAGAAATTTCAGAACGGGCTGATTTCCTTTCCCTCCAATTTATTCTATGTATAATCTGGTCAGGGTCAGACACTGAAGGTGTCCTTGGCTTAGACATATCTGACCTCAGGTGTGGCTTACAAGGAGCCAGGACTGATTTATCAAATAACAAATGTGGAGTCGCCAAGGTGAGGAATCTACAACTCTCAACTCTCCATACTCACCTACTTGAAGAGTGAATTAGATTTTGTGAAGGCCCAGGGATTTAAACTTCTCAATTTCTCTCCCCGACAACGGCGCCAAAAAGATGTTGTCACTCCTAGAGATAGCCTAGAGTTGTGATAGACCAGTGCCTAGGACATCTTAGCAGAGCAAGGAGCATATGATATAATGTATGAAGTTGTCAACTTCAACTCACACGCTATCTCATGTAAACAGGGAAATAAACTAAAATAGGACCAAGACTCTCAGAAACTGACACAGAGAAAGGGATAATGCAGAGGAAAAGTGCATAAATCTAATATGAAAGCAACAGACAATTCAGAGATAGTTTACTGCAAAGCGGGCCGATTCAGAAATACTTCACAGACATGAGTTATCAGAAGGTGTATGTAGTGAAAGAAATATTGAGAAGATATTAGTTAACATCGAGCTGATACCCAGATATAAAATACCACCATGCATGGGCTTACCAATCTAAGAATCCATACATGATAATAGCATTTTAAAAGCACCCTCCCAAAGAAACTAATATAGCAGAAGCATGGTTAGCTGAATAATGGAATAGAATATCATGCATGAGCCATATTTAAAGCACTTGACTGCTCCGAGCATGGGCATCAACTAGGATGAATCCATACCAAAAATCAGTGAGCCACTCGCATTCCAAAACATGATACAAGAAAGATGGATGAAATGAAATGTTCTATTAATATAACACAATAAAGAAAGTTACAGACTGTGAAATACCAAAGACCAGAATCCTCTTTAACAAATGGAACTCCTCCTCACTAAGACCCTATGGCCTCTGTGCCTTCATACAAGAGTTTTACAAAATGTATACAAAAAGCCTTTCACTGCATAATTTTCTGATAAAATCTGGAACCTCTACAATACGTTTCTTCTTGGTTTTTATAGGAGAAACCAAAACCTAGTAAAAGAGGTAGGTGATGAACATTTAATTTGCATAATTAAGGCAAAATGGTAGAAACATTCGCGCCCATATTGCTGAATGACTATGCTATGCTGTTTGTACTCTGTAGCTTGCTTTCTGAAATAAATGTTCTGAGTAAAAATATTTTCAGGAACACGGTAGAGAAATAGCAACCTTATGGGCGGTTTGTCCTTCCTGGAGAGAAAATTCTGCTAAAAATGCCTTGAGGGCATAGTTTTCTGTGCATTGTACCCTCTGCCTTCCCAATCCTGAATTAAGCTTTAAAATTTTCAACTCCGAACGCTGAATTCCTCAACCATCCGGTGATCTTCCTCTGCTGCTCCATTAATGTTTTCATCTATGAAATAGGCGCCTTGAATGTCGCTGGGAAGCTTGCCAAAGTATAACCCTATTTCCTTAATGGATGTCATCTCACAATAGCTACCTGGGACTTTCTTCGTAAATTTCGCCTCTGAAAGACTGGTCCTTTGACGCGTTCTTGGCTTTTGTAATGGATGCTGCAAATTATGATAATTCTTTATCACTGTAAACCTGCAAAACACACAAAGTGGTGAAGAAAAAAAATGCATGGGGGATGACAATGCAATGGACTCGACTGTGTACTGAAGCAACATGATGAAATGGCGGAAGCATACAGGGTGGTGATGAGGAAAGTGTAGTGGAATAATGGTAGGTGGACTAGCAAAAGTTTTAAACGAAAAACAATGAAATTTGACCTATGACTGACATATGTAATGGGCGGAGGAGAAATGCGACGCACACGTGGGATAATTACGTGGTGGGAGACTAGGTCCAAGGTGTGCATCTGACTAGATGTGGACCGCCCAATCTCAGGGGGAGATTGACGGTTGAAAGAGCATCAGAGGTGATGGACAGTGGGCCAGGGGCACATTTTCCGTGGATTAAAACTCGTGCAGCTTCGGAGCGCGACGATCGTCTGATGAAGACCCCCAGATCGGATGGCTGATAGCGATGTCGCTGCGTGACTTTTGTCGAACAATAGCGCGCGATGAACAACGGTTTTGGAGCCGTACGTTGGGACGCATGGCAAAAAGTTTATGGAATTGCTGACCCAATGAGAATTACCGCCCATTATCGAAAGGCGGTGCGATACATACCACCTAGTTTTTGCAATGGGAGCGGGAGTGGGGACCACCAAGACAGGCAGGTTGCAGACCATTGATTTCGAAGTTTGATTGGATGGCTGAGATGTGGTTTGGGTGATGAATGGAGGATTGTGAATGTTGTTCGATCTGTACAGATCAACGGCGAAGGGCGCGCCCGATATTCATATGCGATGAGCACCTGGTGTTTTTGCACCTGGTTCTAGCACTGGGTTACATGGAGGAAAAGAGCGGAGGCTTGGCCAAAGGGGCTACACCTGATAGATTTTCGGATTTACGATCTGTGGCCTCTTATAATGTAATTTGGGGGCGGGAAGGGCAACGATAGGCACAAAAAATGGCTCGTTTAAGGCTGAAAGAGGGGATTTGAGAGGTTAAAGCCAAATTGCTTCTGAAAATTTTGCAAATAGCTGATTATGATCAACAGGTCAAATGTGATAATTGATTCTTTTGTGAACATATTCGTTATGAGGTATTTTATTAATATATTTTTGATCTTTTCCTCGAAAAAAAATATTGTAATCATTTATATTGTTTTTCCTTGAAAGAATCAGCTTGATCATTTAGATTGTTTTTCCTTTAGGGTAATACCAATTTTAAAACATCAATTATTAATAAAATTATAATATGTATTAATGTTAGCATATAAGACTAATATAAATAATATGGATAACAATTTTTTTTTTAATTTAAATTTTGATTTTTTGGCTTATATTTTATTATAAGGTATTAAATATGCTTTTAGTAATTGAATTTATATTAATGGAGAAAAATGCACTCTAAATAATTAAACTATTATAACAATTAAAATTAGTATTTCATTTAAATGTAATTGTTAAAAAAAAGCAATTCTTATTTATTTTATAGCGAAAATGAAGATCTAAACAATGATCAGAATAGGATAATATAATATGTCATGTTTGTGATGTTAAGCATATTGAAAATAAAAAACAAGTTTTACTAAACTATGTTGGTACTACCATAATTTCAAAATATTTATTATACTATAAATTTTCTTCACTAAATTACTAAAAATATAATAATCTTGAAATACTTTTGAAAACACATTTAAATACAAAAATAAAATATTCACAAAAGTATAAAACTTATTCTAACTTTGTTGAAAGTTAATTATTATCATTCTATTAATACAAAAATCAGTAGGATTTTTTCCAAAAATTTAATGAATAAATTTTTTATTCAAAATAAATTGTTGAAATTAAACCATTCCAATAATAATAATAATAATAATAATAACAACAACAACAATAAATTCACCATAAAATATAAATGATAACAATCTATTAACCAATAATACTTTGGTTGTGTAAATCTTTTAAATTTTGTAATCATGATGATGATAATAAATTAGTATTTTTTAAAATATATTCTATATTTTTTATTTATCATTTTTAAAAATATAGATATTCTATATTTTAATTCACATCAAATTAAATCGAGATAGGAAACCTGAACAAGCTTCACACTATGTATCTTATACTTAGGATTATGATTGATTTATAAGTATATTCATGAAATATAGTTTAGATATCTTATCCACATCACCTATCTTATCTACCATACTCATCAAATATAATATACAATTCAAATATTCCATTTAGTGAGAGATTTCGAGTCAAGATCAAGAAACTAACGGACACAATTGTGCACAAACTCACTAAACAAGTTAACGAAATTTCTAACTCCAATTAATTTCCAGCATACTAAGTACATATCAATGTTAATCTACCTCTCCACCTCACTTACTCACCTTCTTTACTCATCATTTATTACGTCGATAAGCACCTCATTATTGGAATTGGCTACTTTTATTTTTTTGCTAATTATTTTTTTTTGATCAAATAATCTAATTTCAAAGATGTCAATATTTTTCTCCTCGTCACCACTATATCAATGGATAGAATCCACACCACTAACTTCCTTGCATGTCTAAATCACATGTTTAAAGCATACTTGAATTAAATTTTTACAAAACATGATTAAATATTTATTGTACCTTATTGATAAAGTATATTCATTAGTGAAAAATGAATTTAAAAACTATTATAAAATATATATTGAAACATGCATTGATTTGAAAATGTATCTCTATTCACATTCTTAAACGTATGTCTCTTCAAAAAATTTCCATGTGTTTTGTCTACTTCATTATGTAAACTGGGTGGTTTCCTATGTGTTACCAACTCCCTCATCTATTTCATGGTGACATGGTTGCATTACAAACTAAAGAAATTTGAATTTTTCTGATCCTTTGAGGTGAACCGATACCAGAGCTCATTTCAGCTTTTGTCATCACTGGTTATTTAGATATTTAGAGCCATTTTTAGAGTTACCTAGTCTTTAGTTTCATAAAGGTTTTTTTTAGTGATTTTAGATGGTGTTCTGGTACACCATTGTAATCTCCACAGTAGACCTTGTTGTGAGTTTGAGATAAAGAAATTGTTCCTCATGTTCGATGCCAAATACTCTTATTCATTCCCTCTAGGTTTTCGCTTGCTTTAGAGATTGGAATTTGACTTCTTTCAGGTTTTGTTTATTTATACAAAATTAACCAGTTAAATGAGTTTTTACAAATTTATAATAAAGTAGAACTAAGAAATTTTTTCGCTTTTTTATTTTGTATATAAAAGTGAAATGATGTTTTAAGGTTTTATTATAAAATAGTGTGAAGGAATATTTTTCTGTTGCAGTCTAGGAAATACACAAGGTTATCCACCCAAACTTTACCCTCAAGGTTACCCTAATCTTATCCAACCCAAGTGCCACCTTCATAAGGCTAGCCTATCTAGACATAACATGCCTATGAGAAGGAACCCACCAAAGCCACACCATCTCATACATATCCTCTTATCTTTTTTCTTTGAACTTCATTGCACCCTTTTTTTTTTTATAATTTTTTCATAGTTAGTGTGTTGAGGAAGATTGGTAATTTGGTTGTAGCCTGTAGATTTTCCATTGTTTTTGTGTGATCAATTTCCATTATAACCTTATGAAATACATGCGCTCCCACTCTCACATACATTAAACTATATATGATGGGTGAGCAACAAATTTTGATGGAAAACATTCAAAGGATAGTACCCTCTTTTAAATTAATTTATATTCTGATATTAGAATGTGTATTGATACAATTGATTGTAGTCATTGTACAAAAATGTTGCCTCTTTTGATTCGCTAAATAAAAAGTTAATTTAGGGATTTTGTAAAGTGAAAATTTATGTTCATTTTATTGTTTAAATATGTGATGATGTTCAAGGAGACTAATGTAGCCAAAGAAAATGGTTTGTCTTTATTTATTAAAAAAATAGTGTGGCAAGTATCTTGTATTTAAAATAATTTCTTGAATTGGTAAATTATGAGATATAAAAGAAAAAACTTATGATTTTTTATTAAAAGCTATGTGAAATTAATGTGCATAAAAGTAAGTTTGTTTTCTAATTCCAAAGTTTATTACCGTACTTTAATGTAGTGGTTAAATCTATTGCCTTGAATTGCCGAGTTGTTGGATTTCCTTTCTAGTAACAAGATTTCTAGCTATTGGATTTAAGTGTGAATATTTTTAATATAGTGGCTTAATAATTTTTCAGCAGTGAGATATTCATTACTTTAAGAAAATAATCTGTAGTTTCATATGCATTGGTTTAATATAACAATTAATATTTTAATATACATTAATTTAAATCAAAGCATTACTAATCTAATACAAATATTACCATTACATTGTCATGCAAATATTTTTATTACAATGATGATGTTGAAATTTGATATACAAAATAATTTTTAATTTAATATAAATTAATGTTATATAAAACATTGTTTTAACTTATAATGGTTCCAAGTCATTTTAACATAATGGCTCTTTGGTCTTTTAACACCATCTTCAATATAATATTGTGTAGTTCATCATACATTAATTTTATATAATAATTTATAATTTAATATATTATATAATGATTTAATATTTTACTTTGTAATTTAATATATTATGATTAATTTACTATAAATGTTATAAATAACAATTTAATTAATATGTTTACTCATAAAAATTAATTAAGATATTAATCTATTTATAATTTTTTTAATAATGCAATGCTTAATGCTTAAATATTAATTTTCATGTTAGTTATTAATATTAATAACATTTAATTAATAATATTAATATTATTATTGACATTAACGTTATTATTATAAATAGTATTATATTAATATTCATAAAAAATATTAAGCATATTTAGTATTAACAATAATATTAATAAATTTTGGTATTAATTTTAATTTTAATAATATTAATATTTACATTCATGTTAATAATATTACATTTACATTTACATTAATAATGATATTAACATTCTTACTATAAATAATGTTAATAAATTTTGATATTAATTTTAATTTATTAATTTAAATATGCATTATTAATATTAATATTAATAATATAATTAGAAAAATTAATATTAATTTTAATAATTTTAATATTTAAAACATTAATTTTAATGATGTTAATATTTATAAATATTAATTTGAATTTTTATTATTAATATTGATAACATTTAATTAACAAGATTACTATTATTAATGATATTTACATTATTACTATAAAACATATTAATTATTTAACATTAATATTGATAAATAATATTAACAACATTATATTAATAAATTTTAGTTTTCAATGTTCATTATTATTTTATTAATATTATTAATAATAATATTAATTAATAAATTTTGATATGAATATTAATAACATTAAATATTAACGGATACGATGGTGTCTAGGGTTTCTTCCCTTTCCTCACAGACAGACGCGCTCTCCTCTGTCGCATCCGCGCCGGCTAAGCCTGCGGCTCAGATTCTTCTCCCCCCTGTGGCAATCGATCCAGAATTCATTCTTCACGCCTCGCAACATCCCCTCTCTGTTGCCTTGAATCCCATGATTCTGATCAAAAGTCGGAAATCTCACTGGCATATTGATGGCCCTGGCCGAGTGTTTGAAACCCTGCGTCACAGCAGCCTCGACTTCTCTCACGTGCCAGAGACCCTGGCCATGCTTGCAGCGGCGGCCCCTCTCAAAGCACAGTATATAGGCAGCGACGTTTATAAGAAGCATAAGATCCTCTGCCCCTTCTACAACTCTCTCCCTCTGTCCCCGGCAACGGATCTGGGCTAGAGCGGCAGTCTCATTTCAAGTAAGAAAGTGCCTCCTCGACCGTTACTAGACTGTCAGGCTCTCGAAGGAGCCAGATCGGTTCCGGAGGAGCTCAGAAATTTCTCTGCATCCTTTCAGATTCAAATCTCACAACATTCAGGAAAAACCATTCTGCAATGGGTTTGCTCCTCAGACTTGGTGCAGAATCTCAAGGAAAATCTGGAACGCCGGATCGGGATACCCTCTGCCCTCCAGAGACTTCTCTTTAGAGGTAAACAACTCGAAGATCTTCTGCCCCTCTCTGCTTACAAAATAAACAGAAATGATTCTTTGGTTTTTACCCTTCGTTTGCGAGGAGGCGTTGTTGGGCAGTCATCTTCTGCTCCTCCCTTCTCTTACAAAGATGCAGTACGCTCTGAGGTTTCCAAACCCCCTGAGGCCCCTAAACCCAAGCCTTTCTTGGTTGACAAGCTAGACGAGGTTCCTTCTATTGAGATCTCGCATCCTGGCCTAGCAAATGATCTTCAAAATTTTTTCGAAAAGGCCATCATATGCAGGTTCAATGGGCTCTGGCCGAAATCTAAGGAACTCTATGACTGGATCCATGCTAACTGGACTCACCAATGCAAGGTTAGATTTTGCTCAAAGGGATATTTCATAGTCTTGTTTGACAAGATCAAGCATTGTCATCAGGCCTTGGACGAAGGCCCCTGGTTTATGGGAACTGCTGGGATTTTCTTAACTCCATGGTTCCCAGATTTTTATCCAGCAACTGCAGTTATCACCAGGACGCCTGTATGGATCCGGCTACCAAACTTACCAGCCCACCTATGGCATATTGCAGTTTACAAAGGCATAGGCAATACTTTGGGCCGCTTCTTAATGGGGGATTACTGGTGAGAAAATCAAGGGCTTTACAGATATGCCAGAATATGTGTGGAACTTGATTTGAGCAAGGGACTGCCAGATCAAATTAATCTCAAGATCAACGACTTTGTCTGGACTCAAAACCTGGATTACGAGAATACTGCTTTTCGTTGCCACAAGTGTCACCAAACAGGGCATCTGCAAAATTCTTGCCCATATCTCCCTGCAAAAACAAAAAAAGATAACATCTCTAAGACCAAACCCAAGCGATGGACTCCTTGCTCTCCGCCGCCAGCCGTAAGCTCAGACTCCTCAAGATCGGAAGACGAAGAGAGCGATGCAGAACCTGATCTTCCGCCTCAGACGATGGGCCTGTCTTCTGATGCTCCTGAGCATGCTCCTGTCACAGATATCACCCAGAAACGGGCCCACGATACCTCCTCCTCAGAATCAGATAAGGAGACTCTCCAGTTGGAGGACTTCAGTCTTCAAGTTGTTTTAGTTCATCCTCCACAGGATGGTTGGGTCAAACTCAATAAAAAGAAAGGGAAAAAACTTCGTGTGGAGACTTCTGCCCATGCTAAGTAGAAGTCGGTCCTTCTTGCATTCTATTCATTTGTTGTAACTCCTGGCTTGCATCTGTGCATCTCCGGGACCGAGGTTGATAGTTTTTTATCATTTCCGGTTGACCGGGGTCTTGTTTCTCTTGCTTGTACTATATTTTTTACTTAATAGAATTAGTTCAATTCAGAAAAAAAAAAAATAACATTAAATATTAATAGATTTTTAATATTATTTATTAATATTAATTTTAATATTGCATTAATATTAAACTAGATGTTAACTATAGATTATAATATATTATATAAATTTAGGTTTTTTAAATTTTAATTTCAGTTATTTTTAATCGAGTCAAAAGCATCATTATATTATCATTTTAAAAGTTACAACAAGATACAACATGTCCTCATTAGAATTGACCATCACAGGCTTCATAAAAAATAGGTCCAAATTCCTACAAAAAATTAAGCCTCAAAGTGAGCCAAGACAACTGGTGTTTATGGTTATTGCTAGCACAAAATTAGCAAAAAGAAGTGCAGAGAAATACATAATGGAGGGGGATTGGGAGGAAAAAGTGGAGGTGAAGTGAAGAGGCCTACATGATTGTTGACGTGATAGTGAATGTGTTCCACTTGAATTTGCAGAGCTCGAAGATATTTATGGGAGCACTAAAGCTATCATCGAAGACTCTCTAGAGCGTCCACAGATTCATTCTCCAAATGTTGAATATCATTAATGTAGGAAATAAGCCCATTTATTTATTGATACCTCTCCTCTCTCATGTTGTCCAAATTGAGTTGTATGTGTTGTAGTTAAGCTACAATCATGTCCAGGGTAGCCAGGGCTTCCACTTGTCCTGGAAAATGGGTTGGAGAGACCGTCATCGCCGCCAATGATGTTGACTTTCCTTAGGCTTTGAGTTGGAGCTCAACTTTCCATTCAGTCGTCTATCCTCCATATCTTGCCCAAGACCACATCTTCATGCTTGGCTACGTTTTCAGGACAAAAATCCTATCTCTCCACCCCACTGTAAGCTGAGGCTATGAGGTGGCTTAGAAATACAGGAAACCACAACCCTATTAGAACTGAAAGTATGTTTACCAAAACCATTTACCTCACCCCGCCATTGAACAAATCGCTAGTGCAGGAGGTTTGCCTAGTTGCCAAGTTCAAGCATACACTATCAACGTAAAGAACCCAATTGGAAGGCATGCACGAGGAAGCCAAGACACACGAGCACCACCCCAGCCTAAACCAAAATTTCTCTCCAACCTCGTCTGTGAGTGCCACAAGCCACACTAGTACAATGGATTCGTCGTTTTCACAAAGACACACCCAATTGGACTTTCTTCCCATAACTAGAATGGTAGGTACCTCACGAGTATCAGGTTTGTTTTCAGCAAGGGCAGAAGTGCTAGGATCCCACAGACAAAATGAAAACCGAACCCACTTCCATGCCTTCACAACATTCCAATTCTCACCTTCAGTAGGTGCCTCAAGCCATGGCCCATACAATGCAGATAGCGCACACACAACCCATCAACCTTGATAATACCCGAATGTTGGAGAGATAGTGCAAGAACCAAGGCACCATAACCCGAGTGTGTGAGGAAGCGTTAATGTGCGCAAGTGGCGCATGGAAGCCTATCTATTGCCTCCGCTCTCAATGCTTTCAATTGTAAATTTGCCATAATACCCCCATTGGGATTAATTTTAATCTTAATCTTAATCTTAATATTAATTTATATATTCATTATTAATATTAATATAAATTAATATGACTATGAACATTAATATTACTTTTAATATTATTAATATTTATAAATATTAATTTTAATGTTAATTATTAATATTAGTAACATTTAATTAATATTATTAACATTATTAATGATATTAACATTATTACTATAAATAATATTAGCATTCATATTAATCAATAATATTAACAACATTTAGTATTCTTAAATTTTAATTTACGATATTCTTTATTGTTACTA
This sequence comes from Pinus albicaulis, assembly GCA_034641835.2. Taxonomy (NCBI): domain Eukaryota; kingdom Viridiplantae; phylum Streptophyta; class Pinopsida; order Pinales; family Pinaceae; genus Pinus; species Pinus albicaulis. Next base: position 1,168,232,702 of record CM076584.1, on the reverse strand, counting down.
TTTTATTTTGTATTATTAATATTAATATTAATTTTAATATTAATTTAAAATATCTATTATTATAGTTTTAATATATTAATATGATTAATATTAATTAATAAATTTAAATATTAATATAATTAACATTAATAACATTACATATTTATAATATGTTAGTATAAATTTTTAATGTTATTTATTAATATTAATGTTAATTAATATGAATATTAATATTAATATTACTTTCGGATAATCGTAAGAGTGTTTGAGATCGGAAAATTTGCCGGAAGTGCGGGAAAAGTCGAGGGGTTTTCGGGGGGCGGAAGCCTGGGGTTTCGAAGGCCGCCCCTGCGATCCGAAACCGAACGTTGGCTAAAAGCCGAGATGGCATCCAGATCCTGCGGCAAGGGAGTTGAAAATGGCCCATGAGAAGATGGGACGCCGGGGGCCTGAGCCCCACTTCAAACGAGTCATAATGAAAATATTAATATTACTTTCAATAATTTTAATATTTATAAATATTAATTTTAACATCTATTATTGATATTAATAATATTAAATAATATTGATATGTTTAACCATGGTCTAACGTCACATAGTGACAAATATTGTCTCAATATGAAAATTAATTATGGTCAAGCATGGTCCGCATGGTCCAACATCGCAATGTGAAAAATATTGTGTCAATATTAAAATCAATTATGGCAACCATGGTCAATCATGATCAATAAGAAAATAAACTATGGTCAATCATGGTCAATATGAAAATCAACTATGATCAATCATGGTCAATATGAAAATCAACTATGTTCAATCATGGTCAATCATGGTTTAACATCACATTGTGGCAAATATTGTCTCAATATGAAAATAAACCATGGTCAACCATGGTCCAACGTCACATTGTGACAAATATTGTCTCAATATGAAAATCAACCATGGTCAATCATGGTTAACCCTGGTTAACCATAGGAAATAATCATGGTCACATTGTACCAAAGATTTTCTCTTGGTCGAAGGTCTTATTATGGAAACCATGGCCATCCATGTTCATCCATGGTCCAATGTCACATTGTGACAAAGATTGCCTTAATATGAAAATAAACCATGGTACAATGTTGCATTGTGACAAATATTGTCCCAATATGAAAATCAATCATGGTCAACCATGGTCCAATGTCGCATTATGACAAACATTGTGTCAATTTGAAAATCAACCATCATCAACAATGGTAAACCATGTTTATTTTAGAGTTTATAATATTTATATTAGGGTCTATATACCTTGGGTCTATAATATCAAACCCTTAGGTTTAAAATTAGTCCCTTGGGTTTTTAGTATTAATCCCTTGTGTTTATTGGTCCCTTGGGTTTATAACATCAATCCCTTTGGTTTATTAATCTAAGGGTCCATATTCCTAGGGTATAATATTATTCATAGGGTTTATAATATTAATCCTATGGTTTATTATAAATCCCATGGGTTAATAATCATGGTCACCCATGTTCAGCCATTGTCCAGTGTCACATTGTGACAAATTTTGTCTTGATATGAAAATCAGCCATGTTCAACCATCGTCAATAATCATCAACCATGGTACTTCATGGTCAACCATGATCTAACACCACATTACTATAAATATTTTCTCAATATGAAAATAAAACATGGTCAATAATTTTCAGTAATAGTCAATAATGGTCAACCATAGTCAAATGCCGCATTGTGACAAATATTGTCTCAAAATAAAAATTAGTCATGGTCAATAATTGTCAATATGAAAATAAAGCATGGAAAATCATGATCAACCATGTTCCAACATGACATTGTGACAAAAATTATATCGATATCAAAATCATCCATCGTCACCATGGTTAACTATTATCAACTGTGGTCTAATGTCACATTATGACAAATAATATCGCAATAACAAAATAAAAAATGGTTAATCATGGTAAATGATTATCAATATCGATGGTTACATTATGACAAAGATTGGTGTTCGCAACCATGGTCATCCATAGCTAACCATAGTCAACTATGGTACAATGTCGCATTGTGACAAATATTGTCAATATGAAAATCAACCATGATCAACTATGGTCAATCATGGTCAACCATGGTCTAATGTCATATTGTGACAAATATTCTCTCAACATGAAAATCAATCATGTTTAACCAAGGTCCAATGTCACATTGTGACACGTGTTGTCTCAATATGAAAATAGACCATGGTTAACGCTATTTTCTTTAGGGTATATAATATTTATTTTAGGGTTGATATACCTTGGGTTTATAGTTTTAATTCTTTGGGTTTTTTATGTTTTTAGTATTAATCCCATCCTTTTATTACTTCCTTGGGTTTATAATATCAATATGTTGGCTTTATCAATATCGTCAATACGAAAGTCAATCATGGTCAACCATGGCCAAACCTCAGATTGTGTCAAATATTGTCTCAATAATAAAGTCAATCATGGAAACCATGGTTAATCATGGTCAAGTACGATCAATCATGGTTAATCATGGTCAATTACGACGACCTTGGTCAATCATGGTCAATATGAAAATAAAATATGGTCAATCATCATCAACCATGGTTTGACATCACATTGTGGCAAATATTGTCTCAATATGAAATTAAACCATGGTCAACCATCATCGACCATGTTCAACCTTTGTCGACCATGGTCAACCATCATCAACCATCTTCAATCATGGTCAACCATGGTCCAATGTCACATTGTGACAAAGATTATCTCAATATGAAAATCAACCGTGGTCAATCATGGTCAATCATGATCAACCATGTTTAACCATGGGAAATAATATTGTGACAAATATTGTCTCAATATGAAAATAGACCATGGTCAACCATGGTCACCTATGTTTCCTTTAGGATTTATAATACTTATCTTTGGGTTTATATACCTTGTGTTTATAGTATTACTCCTTCGTGTTTTTTAGGTTTTAAGTATTAATCCATTGTTTTTATTAGTGCCTAGGGTTTGTAATATCAATCCATTGGCTTTATCAATGTAGGGGTTCATATTCCTAGGGTATAATATTAATTATAGGGTTTATAATATTCGTTCTAGCTTTTAATAAAGATCCCCTAGGTTTATAATCCATTAGGATTATAATATTAATCGTAGGGTATATATTCCTAGGGTTTAATATTAAGCCTAATGTTTATAATATTAATCCCTTGAGTTTGTTAATTTTAGGGTTTATATTCCTAGGGTTAAAAATTCATCCTAGGGTTTAATGTTATTCAATTTGGTTTTTAATATTAAACCATGGTCAACCATGGTTCACTGTCACATTGTGGTAAACATTCTCTCAATCTGAAAATCAATCATGATCAACCATTTTCCAATGTTGCATTGTGACAAATATTGTCTCAATATAAAAATCAACCATGGTCAACCATGTTTTTTTTTGGATTTATATATTTATCTTAGGTTCAACATATCTTGGATTTACAATATTAATTCTTTGGGTTTTTTAAGTTTTTAGTATTAATTCCTTGTTTTTATTAGTGCCTTGGGTTTATAATAGAAATTGCTTGGATTTAGTAATCTAAGGGTTTATATTCATAGGGCATAATATTATTGATAGGGTTTATACTAGTAATCCTAGGGTTCTATATACATACCTTGGGTTTATAATCCATTAAGTTTATAATTTAAAATAATTTATTTTATAATATTAATCATGGGGCTTATATTGCTAGGGTTTAATATTGAGCCTAGTGTGTACCATATTAATCCCTTGTGTGTTTAATATTAATACCTTGGGTTTATAATATTAATAATAAGGTTAATGATATGAATGTTAGTGTATAATGCTTAGTTTAGGGTTTAAAATATTTATCTTAGGATTTACATCCCTTCGGTTTATAATATTAATCCCTTAGGTTTATAATCACTTTCAATTTTAGTATTAATCCCTTGAGTTTATTAGTTCCTTGGGATTATAATATCGAGAGTTTGATATTGTAACATTGGAATGGAACACAAATGTATCCAACATCGCATTGTCAAAAAAATTGTATGAATATGAAAACAAGTCTAAAAATCATTATGACAATTTTACATTACATTGCAATTTATTCAATGTCACATTGTTACATTATAAAATTTGGGTTTAATAGAAGGTTTATAATATTAGGACCTTTTAATATTTGGTTTATAATATCAAAGTTTAATATTCACTTCATAATATGTAGTATTAATGTTTATAATATTAATTTTAGGGTTTAATATGAATCCCTTAGGTTTATCAACCCTTTGGAATTTTAATATTAATCCTTTCAGTTTATCAATCATTTAAGTTTCTTTTATTAATCCATTGAGTTTAAAATTATTCCCCTCAGTTAATAATCCATTGAGTTTATAATATAAATATCTTAGGTTTATTAATTCATTCGAATTGTGGTATTAATCTCTTGGGTTTATAATAATAATCCTAAGGTTTATTACATTAATATCAGAGTTTATATTCCTGGGGTTTAATATTATTCCCTTTAGTTCACACGTCCTTGGATTTATAATATTAATCCCTTGGGCTTATTAATCTTAGGGTTTATGTTCCTAGAATTTAATATTAATCTTAAGGTTTAATTTTATTCCTTTGGGTTTACTAATGAGATAGGTTTATAATGTTGATCCTAAGGTTTGTAATAGTAATCCTAGGGTTTAATATAAATCCCTTGGGTTGATATTCATGGTCAACCTGATCTAATGTCAAATTGACAAAGATCCTCTCGATATGAAAATCACCCATGTTCAACCATCATCAACCATCGTCAACTATTTTCAACCATGGTACTTCATGGTCAACCATGGTCCAATGCCAAATTATAACAAATATTCTCTCAATATAAAAACCAACCATGCTCAACCATCTTCAAGCATAGTCCACCATGGTCAACTATGGTCAGATGTCACATTGTGACAAATATTCCTCAAAATAAAAATTAATCATGGTAAATCATGGTCAATATGAAAATAAACCATGGTCAAATGTTACATTGTGAAAAAACTGTCTCAATATCAAAATCAACCATCGTTAACCATCGTCAACCATGGTCTAATATCGCATTGTCACAAATATTATCTCAATATGAAAATCAACCATGGTCGATTATCGTTAAAATCCATGGTTACATTGTAACATAATTTGTCTCATGGTCCAACGCCACATTTTCACAACCATGGTCAATCATAGTCCAACATCGCATTGTGAGAAAAAGTTTCAATATGGAAACCAACCATGGTCCAACATCACATTATGAAAAAGATTCTCTCAATTTGAAAACCAATCATTGTCAACCATTTTCCAACGTCACATTGTGACAAACCTTTTCTCAATATGAAAATAAATCATAATCAACCATGAGAGTCGAGCCTCCAAACATGGGTCACATTATTCTTGCAAAAAGAAAATGAGTTGGCTCCATGTTCAAATACCACACCCATCACAGGAAGGGACCTGCATGTTTCAGTAGCCTCGATTATGGTGGGTGCAACGGATACAATAGGGGAAATTTCACGGATGTCATACACAACCCTGACCATGGTGCTACCCTCTGCAAGTTGACCTTCAGGCACAGATTTCGTTAGAAGCATCAGAAGGATCTTGTCATAGCATTCGAAGGTATGTACTCAGGAAATTTCATTTACTATAGGAATAAGGCCAATTTGAATGTGCGTAATGGGTTTCCCTTGAGGTCTATTCTAGAGGGAGCCATTGTCTGCAACATGGAACATAACAGTGATCAACGTTCATTTGCTAGGGCTTCTGGAGACTACGCCATTATCGTCGACCACAATATTGATAACGACACTACCAGGATGGGAAAAATGCAACGTGAGTGTGTTAGGGTTCCTACATTAGGTCTTTCAGGAACTGCCTCGACCGCCTCGAATTTCCTCTGAGAGGTATGGACTAGCTACCCTGGATATGCAGTCACTGGCCCCAAACAGATTCAGTGCATGGATGAAGGTATAAAATGCTTCCAAAATGGGTTTTGGAACCTGATTCTCTAGAACATGTATCGGCGGCCTTGCAATATGTATCCTCGTCTTGATTTCAAATTTTCATTAGACCCCCTATTGGAAAAAATACTTTAATTTGGGTATACGAAGTAGAGTGGGTGATACAATTGAAAAAAAACATAAAGAAATCATTGTCATACCTAGTACATCTACAATCCATGGTCTATGGAGATAGAACAGTACAAGATAAATGGTCAATGAAGGATCACCTAAGGGTGAAAACCCAAAGTTGGGAAACACTTTTTGGCGGATGGCCATAATTTGGGTGAAATTTTTAATTTCTCGGTAGAAATTAGTCAACTCAATTTCTCAGCCGAGAGTTTTTATAACTCTCGTCCAAGAGATTTTTAATGTTTCACCCGAGAGTTAGATTGGGCTTCACCGGAGTTACTACTCTCAGACAAGACTTAAGTATTTTCTCGTCTGAGAGTTTTATTGATATAAAATCTTGGGTAAAATCTCAGACGAGAGTTTTAAAAATCTCGTCCTAGAGTTGTTTTAACTCTCGTCTGAGAGTTTATATTCTCTTACACTCACATCTTAGAGTTTTATGCTTATAAAAAACTCCAAAATCCTGTCTCCCCCGACATTCTGCAAACCCCTGGCCCACATAAACGTGTACACTGGAGCACAAGCCGTGTCGTGTTCGAGCGACATCAGCGAGCGATTTTTCCACCATAAGTGCCCTTGATAGTGACAAATTGGATATCTATTTCCAGGTAAGTCTACAATTTTATTTCTTTAGGACATTAAGCATTCGGAGTAGAATTATTCTTCATATAGGAAAATAACAGTAAGAAAAACTTAGTTTTAGATTTTTTATAATGTTGCAAAACTCTCTATATTTTTTGTCACATTTCCCTTATATGCGGAAGATGAAGAGTATAAATGTTCAATTTATGCACACTAGTAAACTGGGTAAATGTAGGGTTTTATTTGCAATATACAAAATAGAAAGGGAAATATTACGAAGCAGGTGGTCTACCTTATTTTGATTATAAACAATTGATATCTTTTTTATACACAATTGATCACCAAATACATAAGGAAAATGGATATACTATCCCAATATGCCTAAATATTTTTGTGAGTACCAACAACTATTTTTATCCAAGAATAGATTTTTGTTCTATCGATCAGAAATACAATTGTGTAGTTACAAAATCATGACAAAATAATCCAAATGAAGGAAAAAATATATTTTTTTCATTGAAGAAAACCTTTGACGAAATTAACACCTCGTCAGAAAATATCGTAATTTATAAGCTTAACACTCTAGAATTGATTCCTAGTCAAGTTGGACTGTCTTTGGAGTGCGTGGCAGCTGAAGCATGGAGCAGTTTTTTACTGAATCAATCTCAATACGATGGCGTGGATCATACATATTATCATCTCTCAAGGATTTTAATATAGATTATGTTGATGATTCCCTGTATTAAGAGGTTAGCATTGCTCCAGTCAATGCTTTCTCAAATGTAGAATATAAATTATTTCCAATGCCATGATTTCAAAAATTATAAACTTTGATCATGTTTAGTGAAAAGGAAATTAGATTTCCTTTTGATCATGTTTAGTGGAAATGGAATCAGATGTCCTATTGACACTTTCCCAAGACAACTTTTTTTTATATGAAATTCATAAAAAGATTGTTCTACAGTGGAAACCTTACAAGAAAATAGAAAATTATTAACTTTTTATAAGGATGTTGTACAAAGTATTAAGAATGGGACATATCTCCATAGGAACAACCTCCTTTTCTCTCTCTAGGTGCATGACACTTAAATTCGGTTGGCAAAGAAATTCATAGAATTATTCCACGGCTGATACACCCTATATTATAATAAATAGAAAGTAGCCATTTATATTTCTGCAATATGGAATTTGATACTACATTTTCAACCATAGATACTCTGCCATCTTTGGATTATGAACATACTTTTAACGCATGCCAAGGACAGCTACAAAGATTATGGGTCTCCTTGTAATCTTTCCAAAAGCAGTTTTCCAACTTTATGCTTCCTATGTCTCGTTTAAACTATGAAACATGTATTTTAGCAATAAATGAAAGAGGAAAAGAAAAATATTGCCTGAGCTCAAAATTAGATTTAAACCAGTATCATTCCTTTTCGTTGTATGATGTCGCCCATGTCTGGCCTAATTTCTCCCTTTGTAACCTGTTGACCATACCACAGATTTCTTCCTTTCAGCAGTGTCACATATGTATCAGCGAGAAGTGGGCTTGTCAAATTTTTGGGTTCTTCCACCAACAAATGTGTTATATAGATCATCTCTGATGTGCAGTGAGAAAAATAAACAAATTTTCTTGTAGCACTCTCATTTGTCAAAGCTGCAACCATGCCTGTATAGGAACTAAAAATTATTAACATATTTTGTAGATGCACAGTGAAACATCAATTCATCATTATTTATAGGTTTAAAGGAAAATTAAATTCAGACAGGAATGGAAACAACTCAAGGCATGTGAAATTTTCCACGGGAAGATAATGAATGCCTTTGAAACAATTTGTATGTTTATGCAATTCTTTGAGATGCCGATTGCAACACTCAATCACTATTATTGGGCATAGTAGCCAAAATTGAAAAATCAAATCTAAAATCAATGAAACTATACAAAAATTGTCACAAGAACTGAATGAAAGTGCAAGAAGCAACCATGATACCATTGTTTTATTCTAAATAGTAAATACTAGTTTACTACTAAATTTAAAAATTGATAAGACTGTCTTGCTCGCAGCACCTAAGAATTTATGTTTGTGTTGCGTGCTTTTGCTACAAATTTCTCCATGGCACACATATCATAAATTCATTAAATTCCCAATGGTCATTGAGAAAATCAGGTCCATACATGAATACCAAAGTTAGAGAACTTGAAGAAATACTAAATGATGTGAGAAGAAAATTCTTATCTGCAGCTATTGCATCTACATTTTTTAGACCTTCCATGACTTCATGCGTGACAAGGTCTCGATTATCCTATACTGTAAAATGTGGTTGATGAAGGAATTTTTCTAAGGGTTTTGCCCACATTTTTGACACACATATTCGATCATTAGCATACTCCTCGTTGTACACTTCTGAAGCTATTTTTGGTCCTCCCAGATATAGTATAATTGATATAGGAACATTTGTTGCACACAAAAAATATCAATCATAAAATCAATACTCGATAAATCAACACCACATAATATATTTTTATCTTGTTCATAGTGGATTGATCACAGTCCTCAGATGCAAAAAAATAAACACTGCAAAGACAACAACAAACTTTGAAAGCAATAGGAAAACTTTCAAACTAGATTGAAATGCACACCTTAAATCTAACAGATAAACTGATTGGAAAATTCCATTACACCAGAGTTGCATAATAACAAGGGCAAAGTGGATAATAGGCAAGGCATTTTTCTAGAGTTGATTTCTATTAAAAGTATTCAACACAAATTTACAATATCCAAGATAAGATGCATTTGCTTTGGTTTCAACATCAACTTTTAGCAGGAAAAGCTCAAATGCATACACCACACTTATTAGATACCCAGGTTCTAGCATGGCATGGGAAATATACAAATGATTGTCAAAAATCCAGGTACTAGATTTAATGTCTATCATTTTAATTTCTTAGCATTACATTATGTTAAAAATATCATCAATGTGCAAATCCAAAGGTTTAGAATATGTACAACCCCATTGACTAATCAATGAAATTGCTACATGGAGAAGGTCCTAAGCATATTTGTGACAGTGGTTTTAGCAGGTCCTAAGCTAGGCATATGTGCTGAAAACATGACTAATGGAGTGAGTTCTGATTTAAATATCGTCCATAGACCTACTCAATCTTATAATGGTAACCTTTTACCTCATGTAACAACATATGAAATCATTGGTCGATGACGTGACTGTCGATTGATAATTTGTTTTCTAATTTATTTATGAGGGGAAGAAATTTGATTTGATACTATAAAAATAATGATATCAGGTGAGCCCTCCAGAGACCTCTCCATGAGAGGAGGATTATCAGGTACATTGGAGGTTTAGTTATGTCATGTTTTCAAGTAGGTTATATTTATTGTTCATTGTGAAAAATTGATTAATGTGAAAAAAATTTGTTCGAAAGAGGTGGATGCACTCATATGACTCATGTGCAAAGACACCAAATCACAAGAGGAGCTCCATATACCCGTTCCCATTCATCCCAAACTTCTTAGATCCCATTTTGAGGGGTATATTATACATGGTATAGGTGCACATTAGATTGCTAGTAAAAATATTCAACTTTAGATTATATTCAATGTTGAACAAGTCAATTTTTTTTCCAAATGACATGTGTTTAATTGAAAACATTATGCTCCATAGGTGAAAATGTATGAGTTTGGGTTGGCCCTATTTATGTTGAGGGAAAAATGAGAACAATGTCTCAGCCTGTCGCATCTGTCCCACACTTGGATAGATCTCATTCATGTAAAATCTAAAGTAAAATTTATTGTTTGATGTATGTTTAATGTGAAACTTATTGTGTGTCTCATGTACTTGTGTGATAAAACAATTTAATGTTTTGTACAATGGTTAGTAGATACCTTCATTCCTCGGAAGGGAAAAATCCTAGTCCGATGAGCAAAGAGGATGAGATAGTTTTTCCACGAGGTATTTTGAAATGACGAGACAAGTTTTTTAAAAACACATTTTCCTTATAAAATATTTAACTTTTAATATTTGCATTAATTTAACATGTTACAGGTGGTGGTCATCACCCTCTTAGGGGAAGAGGTCGTAGGGTTCATGAGTTTGCTTGAAATCTGAGCTATGAGCCCCTTTACACCCATCCCGGTGATATTGCTGAGGAGATGCCTTGGGAAGACACCATATCCTTACTTACTGTAGATGCGATGAGGGAGCATTCCATGAGATGGCACAATGAATTGAAAAGTTGCAATCTCTCTGCCCCTAGTCGAGATTATCTCCAAATTTTTTTCCACAATTTGGAGAGTTTGGTAGAGACTTATCATGGGGTTGGACCATCAGCCCAATTTTTTTTTGACATGATGCGTAGGACGAGAGCGTCAGTGATTCGTATCGACTCCTATAATGCAGTTAAAGGTAGGTTCACTAAAGAGATGGCCTTGTCACTATTGGAATTGCGACCTGAAGACAAAAAACGTCTGAAGATTGCAAGATTAAATGATCCCAACATTGCACCTTATATTTATGAGAAGTTCCTGTATGCATATGGGAAGTTCCAAAATAATTATGAGGTGCTGCAATATTTTGTTAGGATGTTTTATGCTCAATTTCGATAGCACATGGACCCTAACTATATAGATACGAGGTCCAAATTCTATGGAGTTAGAAAAGGTCATACATATAAATGACCTTATACTATGCGAGATATTGGGTTTAGGCCTCCAGCACCTCATTTAGCACCTCGACCACCTAGGCTACTTACACTTCCTGAGGAGTTAGCCCTTATCTCTAGTGTTGCATCTCAGATGAGGGAGAAGATACAACAACATATTGCAACTGATTTAGGAGGGGTGGAAGTCAGCTTAGGGACAAGAAAGCCTTCATCTAGTTTAAGAGTTTGTTCATTTGTGAGTATTCCAGATGAGGTGTTGATGGATATGGAGTGACATGAGCTTCTGGAGTATGCATCCTCCTGTAGATACCACTATGAGTGATCCATTAGAAAACAAATTAACACCATGGGCGAGGTATGTACAAGGATTCTTTGATCTATTTTAAAATACATATTTAAAAGATGAGCTACAGTGCATGTAACATGTTTTTTTGGTGTATATACATTTAGTCTTCAAAATCTTATGCCAATTTATTTATTTAACTTATGTAGTTTACAACATTCTTAGATAAACATTTCTTTGCCCCTGATCCTCATTTTGTAAATCATGGACATGATCATGTACATGTGCCACATTCATTACTATTTATATATATTTTTGTATGTCAAATTGAAAATTAATTTATGTCACATAACTTTATATGGTATGAGTCTTAACATTATGGAATTTTTAGGTTAGCACTACACCTGAAGGGCTTCCTGAAGACATGATACCTTCATATGTTCCAGTGGTCTCATGAGTATTATCTATCTAGATTTTTATGTTAAATTGCAAGTGAATTTAATATGAACATAATTTTATATGGTGTGGCTTTTAACATTATTGAATTTTCAAGTACGTGATACACATCAAGGGCTGCCTAAAGAGATTATTCCTTCTCAGGTTCCACTCATGACACAGGTATCGATACTTTTCGTTAAGCAAATTTATTATGTTTATTATATTTATTTGCACAAAATTTTCTATTAACTTTGGTTTCTACTTTTCAAGCTACATGCAATATTAAGATGATGCAAACTAAGCCCTAAGGAGATCATGTAGGCTTTGGGTCAGAGAGTCTACATTTTTAGATGAGTTGAATTATATAGTGGATGTAGGCATATACCAACAAGTTGGAATTCTGTTGCACATACTTCCAATTTTGGTATTCCTTTCAATAGTTGACACAAAAATTTATGCTATCGAATAGAAATTATGCTAAAAAAGTAGTCTGATAATATCATGAAGGGAGCGATTAATGCAATTACGTTAATTTTCTTTTATCATTTCATGCTTTACATGGAAATGCATCACCTTGGAGGTGAGTGATAGAATATTGAACAAGTGATTGGTGATTGACAATGTCAACTGCATCCCCAACATTGTCATTAAGGATGAAGCCACATGCTTCACTTCCGTAGTTAACATTTTAGTGTTGCCATGTCCCATGCCTTCCAAATCTAAATATAAAGATTTTTCATTGTCCCATGCCTTCCAAATGATCTAAAAATGATCCTTAAATACAAACTAGAGTTTAGAGTATTAAGAAATTAGGAAGCCACTGTAGACCAAGAACCTTGCCAACAACCGAATTCCTCTTCAAGAAGTTCATCCTTAATTATACATAATTGTTATTTCCCCCCCTTTCAGTTATCTTGCCAAGGTTACACTTACCCTTATTATAACCTTTAACATACTTACCTACTATTTTATTTAAATGATAACTTACTATCTATAGTTCTGCCAGCTATTATAATATTAAATTAAACCATGGTAACCTCTTACCATTTCTTTGTTGGTACCATTGCCACATTATAAACAGGGTATCATAGAATAAACAGTATGAATTTACTTTTATTGCCAAAGGGTAATTTTTTGTGTTTTTTATGTAGGTTGGACCTCAAAAAATATTTTTGCTTCTTAGAGCTGAAGATGATGCACTGGTTTGCAATAATTCTGAAGAATATGGTTAATATGGTTTTGCAAGTTGTAAAGTTTTTTATTTTTATTTAGTTAAGTTGATATTTGGTAAAATTGATATGGAACAGAAAATGGAGGAAGATATAGTGCTTATGGAACAGAAAAGGGAGGAACTTTCACTGCAGCTTGCCCAGTAGTAGCTGTCACGACCTAGGTCAATTCAAAAAGTTTGACAGTGTAGAGGACCCTATGGATCACTTCTACCACTGAGAAACAAACCAGATATACATTTCTTGAAGGGCATGCTCTGCTCATCCCTGTTTGTGATTTTTGTTGCCAAAATAAATGTTATTTTCCATGTTTATGGTGTATGATTTAAGTAAATATTAATAAGCATAAATGGAAGAAGAAAGTTCAGCGGGAATGGAACATTCTCCTAGAAAATTTACCAGGTTTGTAATATGGAAATCATAATGTTTACATAGATTGTTATAGAATAGTTTATAGGAATTGATTTAATATGTTGATGTGATCAATAGTTGACTCATAATAACAAAACTTTATTAGTTTTCGGACATCAAAAATTCATAATCTTGATATAGAAATTCTTTGAAAAATTGCATCGCGTTTTTCAAAATTTTCAATATTCAAGACAAACTGAGTTGTTGGAGTTGATGCAAGAAGGATAGTAATCTTATTTCTAGATTGAAGAAATATTTCATTATTTGAAATAGATCCTAAGGGTATGATATGATAAAATTGAAATCCTTTTACTCAATCTTAACTTCAACCTCTATGAGTGGAGTCACAATATTTATGTTTGGATGTAAGAGTTGAAATATTGACTATTACATTATATGTGGATGATTTAGTCATCATTAAAAACATTGTGAATTTGTTTCATTTATTTTTAGACATCCAAGTCCTCTAGATGGATGATTGTATGCTCATTTTGTAACCTAAATATGTAGTGAATGTTTCTCTGGGAATTTATAATAAAAAGCTATAAATATTGTATAATCCTTTTAGGGAGTGGATTTACATTTTATCAATAACTTGTTGGTAGTCTTATTTATTTAACTAGTAGAAAACTTGATATTCCCTTCATAATTAGTATGGACGACTCATAAGAAAATCTTTGTAACGTGGGTGATTTTTGAGCATCTATGTGCTCATTTGATATCTGTGTGCATAAATTGGTTTTGTTGAACTGCGTGCTACACTGACCTCCTCATAGTTGAGCATTTCCTCTACTAAGCAATAGAAAAGTTTACTTTTCCAAGTAGGAGTAATATTTCCTTTACTCCCCATGCCCTTGTTTTCTCTACTCCACTTTGTCTCAGTTGCGTTCTAATCAACTGAGTGCCTATTCTAAGTGCTTTCCCCTTCTTGCTTACTTGTTGCAAAAGGATATCAGAATTCAACTACTGCATTCCATAATGAATGACTATTCACTTACTGATACAACGTTATTTGAGAAGCAGATACCTTGCTTCATCCTTGTATTTTTATTTGAACATCAACTGATTTTATAACTCATTTTCTGAGGTAACTGCAGATCCTCTTGTGAGGTAGCCTCGGTGTAAATTTGTGGATACAATTTTCTCTTTGATCTCTATGGGGAGCTAAAAGATGTCCGTATAGAGCATTTCTACTCTCCCATGATTGGTAAGCCTAAAACACACCCAATTTTCACAAAAGATTTTCAAAATTGCAGAAAAATATCTTTAAAGATGATTGAGCATTTCTTTAAAGGTGATACAAATGAATCATATTTATTGAATGAAGAAACATCAAGAACAAAGATAGGGTCACAGCAGTGCTTATTGGAGATAGTTCTTCACAATGATTCAAATTAATTTCATCCATTTCAGAATGAAATTCATCAATTTCAGAATGAATTTATTCATTTTTTTATTTTACCAAATCTACATGAACTTCATTTTGTATCTTTGTGCCTAATGTATGCTCATAAGACAGCTACAAATCAATGTTGGAAAATATGTTTTATTGTATGAAAAAATAAGATTGCAATATTAACCTTGGTTTTGTTATGAACTCCAATGTTCTCCTCAACTTGGGATGTGAATCTACAGAGCCATTGGATTTAAGTATACATTGGTATCCATTATCAAGTCCACAGTCATAATATTCACTAACATCACTCAATTTACTTGTATGTTCATAATCCATTTGTGAAATGGAGTTTATGTTATTTTCTGAGCAAAAAGACATCTCATATGCTATAGGTATTTCAGGGCATTGATCTGCCACTGCATCTCTGCTACTTTCACTCATTGTATCTATTTGGATGAAATGACCTTCTTTAGCTCTTATTCGAATACGAAGTGATTGAATTTCTGTTTCTAATCCAATTTTCTTGGTTACTTGTTTAGAAGATTTAAAAGATCCTGATTGTCTTGATTTCCTTTCAATTTCAGGCTTCTTCCTTTGGATTTTTTCCATACAACAACTTGGGTACCTATTTTTCACACTGTTAATAATATATTTAGAAGAATTTTGATTTTTTCTGGAAGGAATTGAAACTGGGGATGATGGACGAGGTATTCCCTTTTGCAAAAAATCATTTGAATTTCCTATGAACTCCGTCCTGATATTATGTTCTCTTCTATGATTTTGTACAACAATGGATTCATTATTATAGAGGTCTACAAATCCTTCGAAATTAGGCCTACCTGATTGTTGATTCTTGAGAGCTTTGTTGTTCCCCATAGTTGATCTCCTGGTGTTTTTAACTTCCAGGCTGAGGTAATGAGCTCACTTTGCTTTGATTATTTTTGAACCCTTCCAAGGAAATAACAAAAGAATTACTTGAGTTGCTTACCAATTTGGAAGTCTTCATTATCGCTATGGGAGCCTGAAAAGATTTTCCAAAGTTAGAAATTCCAAACCTTAATTGATTGACTTGTATTTCATGTGCTCCATAAACAATTTTTCCTTCTAGAGATATTCTCGAACTAGGGGTGTAATCAAATCCATTCTCATGATGATTGGACTTTTATTTTGTAGAATCTAGAAGAATTTTATTGTTCCTTTCTTCCAAAATTTGTTTGAGAGTTTTGAGATCCTTACCACAATTTTCATGCTCAAGTCGTTTCAATCTCTTTTCAATTTCACTTTAAAGAACTTGGGATGACCTCTAATTCTTTTTTGGCATCTAAGAAGCTATGAGATTCAAAATATTTTCTTTGGTAACTATAAGAGTCATTCTATTTTCTCCATGGGGTAGGTTCAATGGGACACCTCTACATCATCATTGATTTTGTAATTTCGTCAAGATGCTTAAGCCAAGGTGACTTCCAACTTTGACATCTGCTCGGTGATCCCAAAACTCTTTCATTTGTTTCATCAATAGAACTTGATCCCTCATCACTACATTGAGTTTGGAAATGGTTCTTATTCAATGTATCCAATAGATTCCATAGCCTTACAATATTGGAAGTTTTTCCTTGTCTTTGGAGAATTTCTTAAACCAATTTTTCCTTTAGATTGTGACAGATATAATGCACCATTTTTATCAAAAGTTGGGTTTGAATTACCTGGGACCTCTTCTAAGCCCATTAGATGAGCAAAAATACTTGGAGAACACTTTCTTTCACTATTTTCATATTACATTTTTGTCAAATATCCATTACAATGGTTGTGGTTGTGCATAACCTTTGGGTGTCCATGCCAAAATAATTGCTTTTCGAATCATAATTTCTTGAAATTTCTCTATTGTCCAAAGATAGTCTTGTAGCTTCTCCAAGATTTGATGAAGGATAATGAAGGATGTCTCTGCCATAATATAAAAACCTTGGATAATCCTTCAAAAATAAATATCTTGGGCATTCTTTCAATTCAAAAGGTCTTGTTGGCTCTTTATTTTCTAGGAATTTCCATGGAGCGTCTCTTACTATTTTGTATTTTATTAATTTTAATCTAATGTATTGTTTCTAATTCCTTATTCAATGACATATATTGTTCAATGTCATATATTATTGTACTATTTTGGTTTAATGCAATATAGATGAAGGTTGGGATTGAAGGTCTTTGAAATAGTGGTGTGAATCATATGGGTTGAGCCCATAAAGCTTGCGAATGTTTGAGTGAAATAATATTAGAATAGTTCATGAAAAGAATATGTAAGCATGTTCTCTACAGAGAATTATCAAGTTCCTGTATATTTTAATGTGGTGGAAGATAGTTTGAGGTTATCAGTGTTGATAAACATAATAATGTTCTAAGAAATTTTTAGTTCTATAATATTGAATGCACACTATTTATTCCTATCCCATCCTATTACATACATTTTTCATTGATTGGACAGATACAATATTTGTGAGAATGTATGAGGATGGGATGGATTTGCTGTGGGCTATGATTGTTGGAGCAACTGGGACTCCATATTAGGATGGGATTTTCTTCTTTGATATTCATTTTCCATCTGAATATCTTGGCATACGACCTGTAAGCACTTAATTAGAATTGTTTTATTTTAAATTGAATTTCAGATCAAGATTTTTTTTTTTAACTTCAATATGGAGGTTCATAGTTTTTTTTTTTTCACTTCAATATGGAGGTCTCATTTCACTTTCTGTTGATTTTTAATTTTGTAGTTAGTACATTACCATTCTTATGGGTTATGCATGAATCTAAATCTTTCTGATAATTGGAAAGTGTGTCTAAGTCTTTTAAAAACATGGACAGGTAGAGGAAATGAAGTGCGGAACTCATCATTATCAAATTTTCTACAAGTCCTTGTTTCCATTCAAGGACAGATACTAAATGCTAATCCTTACTTTAATGAACCTGGATATGACAAATAGTTTGGTTTAGTTAAAGGGGAGAAGGATTCTCTAGCCTACATAGAAAATTCCTTTTTCCTATCATGCAAGTCAATGGTGTACATACTACACATGCCCCCAAAGGTAGAATCTGGGCATATTTTTAGTTCTAATTATTTTGTTTTTAACCCTTTTATTCTGAATCATTTTAAATCAAGTGACTGTCATTTGTGCAGCATTTTGAAATATT
The DNA here is from genome assembly GCA_034641835.2 of Pinus albicaulis. Classification (NCBI taxonomy): domain Eukaryota; kingdom Viridiplantae; phylum Streptophyta; class Pinopsida; order Pinales; family Pinaceae; genus Pinus; species Pinus albicaulis. Next base: position 1,168,214,358 of record CM076584.1, on the reverse strand, counting down.
TGTTAAATACCATTTTCAAAAATTAGGTCATTGTATTCTTGGTGCATGTGATGCATATGTGAAAGGGGCTCAAGTTGGATCACTTTCAGAATACTGTACGTTACCATCAAATGTTGCAGCATAGTCTGAGAACAAGAGTACTAGTAATGTTGCAAAAGATTCTGAGAACAAGAGTATTAGATCTGCTGGCTTCAATCTTATGTTGTTTAAAGTTGTTCCTAAACTTATTTCAACCTTCAGTGAAATTGGAGTAGATTTCCAAGCATTTCAGCAGTCAATAGCAAAGAATCCAAAGGACTATGTGGATTGTAAGGTCACGTATTAATCATGAACAAATTCCATCAAAAATATGATGTGCTAGATTATTAATTGGTCAATGCATAGGTAATATTTTTTTCCAAAGGCTTTATTGTATTCGGGATGTCAAGTTAGTATGGCAAGAGTCATTGTATCCACAAATCTACTGCAATAATTTTAGATTCTGAAATTTTTTTGTTTATTTACCATGTTGTTATTAATTATCTATGGAATTGCAATGTGATTTTGCAAAAAGAAAAAAAAAATTTAATTGCATTATTATATATGGAATTGCAATGTGATTTTTCCCACCAAAAAAAATAACCTAAAAAACTTGTTAGAATTCCATTTCTTATTATTGTGTCATCGGGTTGTTTTTTTCTCTTACTGGTACGCATTTTTTTTTTCTTATTGGTATGCATCCATATATAAAATTTATTGTGACACATCATTTTTACATTATGGCCACCCCTCTCATCCTCCACCACCCTCCTCCACTCCCATTCTCTGCCACCCTCAATTGCCCTGAAAACTGACCCCTAAAGCATTGAATATGGGTGGAAATTCAATTCATAAAGCATGGGAGGTTGGGTGTGGACCAAATAACCTAGCACTGATATCTCCCATATGATCCCTTAGTTGTTTTCTTGCTTACTTTTTTATATTCCAGTAGCTCTACAAAAGTTTTCTTAGATCCTAGGTTATGTGATTTTTTGATTACTAGATTTAAATTTTGATCATGATGATATCTATAACTATCCCTTCAATTCCATTTTAAGCTTGGAGGTGGATTTTATCTTGAGCGAGTTGACACACATTAGAAAATTGCAATTACGCTACTTTTAATGGGTTTGAGTCTTTTGTGTTCCTATATTAATTCAAGGCGGTATTTACATTGTTGTGCATGTCTATTTGCGAGTCTCCTCTATAGGTCATATTCTAGTTCATTCTTGTGTCTGTTTGTTATGTTAGAGTCGGACTTTACAGCCCTCTGTCAGAGATCATTTCTCTATTTGCATTTCATTGTTTAGGTGTCCCATTCCGCTCATTCATCTGCATTCCGTTAGGGGCACGCCATTGACTGATGGAAGGGTTTGGTTTTCTTGTTTCCCTCATGCTAGTACCTGCTGGGTTAGTCAAAATTTCTCTAAAATCATCAAAGTTCATTTCATGTCATTCACAGTCATAAATGATTATTTTGGTCAAAAAGAGTCTTTTGGTTTCTCAGTCTAGGATTTAGTCTTTCGACATGTTTAATAAATGCCCACAAGCCATGAGGAGGATTTCAATAATTTTTCAATTCAAATTTTTTCATCATCAGACAGATTTGAGGACATTTCTTGTTCAAAACTCTGTTTTGAATAAGAAATTGTCGCGTTCATTTTTGTAATAATCATGTATTTTTCCGTCATGAAGATTTCAAAGCAGGCTCTGGTTTTCCTTTGCCAAACATCAATGCCAACATCCCTGCAAAAAATAACCATGTTTATCATGTCAAGTCCAGAAAGTCAGTGAAAAGCAAAAGACAGAAATTGAATTAAATAAAAAGTGCCAAAAGTAAAAAAAACATTACAAAATGGGTTGTTGGAGAAGAAAAAATGAAAACCATCTCTATATAAGATTTTTCTCAAAGTCATATATCCATTTGCATCAAGTTTCATTCACAAAATCTCATAGAGAAATCGAATTTCAAATTTGGAGAGCAAACTGCGTTTTAGAGGGATCGTGACTGTGTGTAAAGATCGTGTGCGGCGCATAGGAAAGAGGCGCGACGCACCAAATTGACACGGCGCATTGGGCCAAGGTTGACAGTGTATTTTTCCAAGGGCGTGGCACACCCAAAGGCCATGACACACTGGGTGTGCGCACGGCACATAGAGCCCTAAGGCCGAAATTCATATTCGCTCCACAAAAATTCGAATTGTTTTGGCTCGATTCTTCTCCAAGTAAGTCCACAAGGCTTGTGTAGTGATTTTGTTTATGTGTGATGTGTTTAGAAGTGAATACATTGGTGTTTAAATGGTGAAAAAACTTAAACCTATACCTATACTGAAATTTTCTCTATAGGGTTTGAAGAGAGGTGATTCTAATTTGAAATTGGGTGTCAAAAACTTGAACTTGTCAAAACACTCTCATTCCATTGTTATGTGTGCTCTTATCACTGAAATTACTATCATTGTTATCACTATTAGTTTTGTCATACTATAGCACAGTCACATGGTTATAAAACTATCCCATATCCCTATACCCTTTGTCCCATGTTTTAAATTCCCAATGTTTCCCACCACTTCATATCATTGATAAATCTTGATTACCAAATATTCGAGGACAGTTTCCTTGACATTTCATTTATACATATCCCTCAAAACTACAAGTCCCATCACTATCACTCATTCCCATATCATTTGTAAAGGTGTCTAATCTCAAAGTTTTCCAAAGCAGTGAGTAAATTTCTATCCATTCGAAAGTCACTTGACAGTCCATTGTATTCACCTTGACACTTTCTTGCAGCCTCTCATTTCATGTGACACATTTGGGCATTGAAACAAATACACCAATTTCTCATTTTCTAATCAACCAAGCACACAGTTGACAAACACATTTCAGCACCATGTCAGAGACAGATTCACCATATGAGCAGGGGTATGAGCAGGACAGTGATTCATCTACCGAGCTTAATGTACCAAGGAGATCTCACAAAAGTGGCAGGCATGTCAGGGAGGAGCCCACTTCTTTGACACAATTGCAGGCTTGCCCGCTTGCAATGGATTGTTTTCAGCGTCAGTCATGTTTCCAGTATTGTGAGATGATTTCCTGAACTCAGCATCATCATGAGTTAGCTCGCCTATTTGTCCTACATTTGCATAATGGTCGTGTAAACCTTGCTGGAGTGAATTTCACTTTGTCACCAGAGACTATTTCTGAGGCGACCGGGATACCAAACATCGGTGAAGAATGGAATAAGCGACAACAGTTGGATAGAGCATATTATGAGCCTTACATCAGACCCAGATATTTGAGGCAGCTAAGCAGGGTATTTCCATTCCGATTTCTGAAGGATGAGTATGCACCATTGATGAAACTTATCATTAGGTACTTCAGTTGTGAAGGGCGCTTTTCACGCTTGTATGCATATCACATCCAGCTGTTGATGCATTTCACGAGAGTGCGGTTGATGAGCATTCCATATTTCATGTACCGTAACATAGAGCGGATGACGGTCCTTTTATAGAAGAAGACCCCAGCGTAGCAACATAACAGTATCTATCATTATGCGCTCATCAAAATCATTGTAGTGCATCAGCTTGGATTACAGGGAATTTCGTGGGCTGAGTTCATTTCCCGTGATTTCTTTTCAGCGCCACTGCCTCCCGAGGTTGTTCACGATGAGGGAGAGCCTTCACACCAGTTTTATGTTCCCTAGTTTGAGCCTATCAGTGCTCCGGCGCGTGTGACATATGAGAGAGGCCATCGAGCCTTATTTGCAGCATCACGACGAGTACTATCTCCACCCGGGGTGGAAGGGGTCTCGTTGACTTCATCAGCAGCACGAGTACTATCTCCACATGGCATGGAAGGGGTCTTTCTTTCGACATCAGCACAGGTACAGGTTCAGGACAGAGGCAAGAGGCCTATACATGATGAGGGCACATCACGAGGACAAGACGCTGATTTTATACTCATCGATGTTGATGCGAGCTCTCCTAGCTCAAAGCTCAAAGAGATCATCTAGGAACAAAAGGCTGAGATTGATACTTTGACCTTGAAATTGCAGAGATCTCAGTGGGTGATAGATTACTTGGAGTAGCACAATAAACAACTGGAGGATCATCATACACTTATAGAGTTGCGTCAAATCCGTGAAGACCGTGCATTGACCTGGAAGAGACCAGGTGACATGACACCATTTGAGCGAGAGACCTGCCTTACGCACGTCAAAATTCACCTGGAGAAGCTCTCAAAGAAGGCCACTAGGGAAAAATATATGCTTATACATATGAAGAATCACTATTGGGCCCGCACGCATGTTTGCAGAGCAAAAATGAAGATCTTGAAGGCAAGGCTGGAAAAAGCACTGAAACGTCGAAAAAGGCCGGATCCACTTCGAATCTTGGCTGAAGCTTCCTTGGCTGAGCATGAGACATGATGGGAGACCTTCACTCCAAATTTCAGCAAATTTGGAGAATATTTTGTCATTTTTGAAAATTTTGGTTGCAAAACAGGTTTTTCCGCCGGACGCGTCGCGCCACCCGACGTGCGCTTATGATTGGGACACCTTCTGGAGGAAAACTTAAAATTTTTGGATTTTTAATGGTAATTTATGCATGCTTAGGAATGGCTGAGAGATTTCATCAAGTTCTGGGTGGTCTTAAGGGCCAAAACCACCATGAAAATCACCTTTCTGCCACCTTTTGCACCAGTAGGAAGTACTTTTGGGAGATTGAAGTTTTGGAGGGGTAAATGAGCTCCAAATTGAAACATTCCACTTGGGTTGGATAGAATACATCTAGGGCTTTCCAACGAGCTATCATTAGCTCAATTTGGACTTCGGGAAGTGCTCGAAAAATAGGTCCAAAGTAGCACGGCGCATAGAGGAATTCAGCCTATTTTTCACCTTCCAGCTCAGGAATTCGGCCAGTTTTGACTAGTTTTATTTTTTCATGAGAGGATTGATCTATCTTGATGTAATTTGGTAACCATGACATAATTTTTGCATGTATTTACTTGTTCTAGATGATTCATTCACTAAAAAGTGAAAATCAAGTGAATGGATCAGTTTCCTAGCTTATAGAGGCAAGTTGTTTGGCTGCCTAGATTTTAGCTCCATGTTTAGAATTGGTTCAAACTGCTCCTAGAAGCATGAGCTCGACCCCTACAGGTATGGGAAGGGTTTAGAATTTTCTATATATTGTATTTTCTGAGACATTTTCAGGGTTGGATACTTGGGAAAAGTTTGGCACCTCATTGTACATCCATTTTCAGTTTTTGGCAAAGGAAAGACCAGAGTTTTGCAGCACTTGTTGGGATCCTTATGGCTTCTGAGTTTTGATGATGTTTCTTCTCATGTTATTGTAAGTTTCATTAATTTTATATGTATTCCATCCTTCTCTATTCTTCTGAATTAAACAAATGAGTATTCGAGGTAGAATTCATTGATTTGCTGGTGCTCTGCCTTAGACTTTTGTTTAGTTTTATATGTTTTCGTCAGTTTGAAGGGGATCCTTGTACTCTCTTGCCCTCTTCAGCTCCTCAGCAGTCTTTTCCATCCATTCATTTCGATATTAGACATCAAAGCCATTGCCTACCCTACCCCAACTTGAATTCTGCAAGATTTTGCCTCATTCCCAAGCCCAAAAATTGTTTTTCCCTTTTTTCAACAAAAACCCCTAAAAATCAAAATCAAACCCTCCTATTTTTTTATCTAGCCTAAGATGAGTTGTTGTTATCATCATCTCAAGCCCCTTTGAGCATTTTTCATTGAGATTGACCCGGAGAGAGCCCTCTCCTGTCCTCGTAGGGCTAGCTACGAGGCTGAGTGTGGTTTGGTGTTGTCCTTCTTCTGCCTTATTTCAGCCTGAGGTGGATTTGGGAACTAACATGTTAGACTCAGGTAAATTTGGTATTTTTTTGCTTTTTTTTTCCAAAAATACTTTGTAAGCATCAAGATGAAGCCACTTTAATGAAAACTACTTTTTATAGTCAAGCTTCAAAGAGGATATCATTCCCCACCCTTGCAAGTACTGAAATTTTAGTAATTCTAAAATAAAATTGTTTTTATAAGTGTAACTATACTAGCTTTAATGTAAATAACATTTAGTTATGATTAGTCTAGGAAAGTTGGATTTCAGTTATTAGAATATTTCATTCTTCAAACTGCAGCTGTGTTTTTTTAACTAAAATTGTTGTTATAAGTGTAACTATACTAGCTTTAATGTAAATAATGTTCAGTTATGATCAATCTAGGAAATTTGGATTTCAGTTATTACAAAGTTTCATTCTTCAAACTGTAGCTGTGTTTTTTTAAATTTCTTAGTAAGATCATTAGCTCGGGTTCTACCATAACTCTCAATTTGTGTTTAAGAGGTGGAGCTGCAGAACATGGAAAAACAAAAGGATCTGGGGGGGAGATTGGGTAGCATATCCTCCAAATAGGAACATGTCAGTGAAGTTCCCTCTTACAAGAACATACTTCATGGGAAAAAAACTGCCATTGATACACTTGAACAAACCGGAAATGCCCCCAACCACTACATAGTGGAGAAATTGAACCATACACTAGAAATATCCATATACTTTCCAGGAATAGATGAATACTATAATTCATATGAATTGCAATACATTATATGTCGTTTCAACTAATGTAGGCCCAAACCAATGGAGCTATTTCATTCAATTTTCGCAAACTCGACCACAAACTATGATATTCATCTTTTCTCCAAAGGGATTTTCATTCTCAAATGTTCATATTCAGAGGCAAGAGAAATTACACTACATGATGGACCATGGTTCCGGGGATCCACTGGCCTCTTCATCATCCCATGGTTTCCAGAATTTGATGTAAACAACATGGTTGTCTATAGAATTCTGATATGGGTCATGCTCCACAATCTTCCCCTACACTCATGAAATGAAAAATTCCTATAAGGTATTGGGAACATAATTGGGAGAAACATAAAAAAAGATAAACAAATATTGGAGGAGAGAATATATACCTTCGTATTCATATGTGTGGAATTATATCTTAGCAAAGGATTACCGAAATGCATCCAAATCATTAACAATCAACCAAACTAGACACAACACCTAGATTACAAAAACATTGCCTTAAGATGCAGAATATGCATGTAGAATGGTTATTTACAAAACACATGCCCTAATGCCAAGAAATAAAAGTGAAAAAAGAAGAATGTTGGGAAACAACCAAAAGGATGACAATTTCCCCCATCTGGGCTAGAGGAGGAAGCAGAAGAGGAAGGGGACATCCCATTTTCAATGAGAATAATCAGACAGAAAATGAACTGGATGTACTATGAAATGATTAACATGATCCATTTGATTTATCAATCCCCGTGGATCATGCCTCTATGAATCGAGAGGCTTCAGAAAAATATGGAAATAAATGAGATCATACATCAGAAAACTCTGATTCAGACAAGGACAATGGAATAGCAGCTATAGAAAATCATCTCGCCCTTGTCTCCTCCACACCAACACAAGGTGACTTGAGAACGGTGGAGAAGAAGAAAGGGAGAAAATCTTAATTTATCTCCTCATATGTAATTTTATTTTCTTTTATTTGAATTTTTATCACCAGGTATGAATGGTTGATGGACTCTCTTGTAGCATATACAACATGTAATTTTATTTTCACTAATAAAATAAAGATTATTTCTTGGGGAAAAATATCATATTCAACCATGGTCGACCATATTTTCTTTATGGTTTACAATATTTATATTAGGGTTTATATACCTAGGGTTTATAATATTAATCCTTTCGTTTTTTTAGGAATTTAGTATTAATTCCTTATTTTTATTAGTTCCTTGGGTTTATAATATCAATCACTTGGCCTTATTAATCTAAGAGTTCATATTCCTAGGGTATAATATTACTAATAGGGTTTATAATATTCATACTAGGTTTTAGTATAGATCCCATGAGTTTAAAATCCATTACATTTAAAATATTAATCATAAGGTTTATATTCCTAGGGTTTAATACTAAGCCTAGTATTTAAAATATTAATCCCTTTAGTTTATTAATTTTAGGGTTTAATATTTATCCTAGGTTTTAACGTTATTCCCTTGGATTTTTAATATCAATCATGTTCAACCATGTTCCAACGTCACATTTCGACAGATATTCCCGCAATATGAAAACCAATCATGCTTAATCACGGTCCAAGGTCACATCATGAGAAATATTGTCTCAATATGAAAATCAAACGTGGTCAACTATGGTCAACCATGTTTGTTTTAGGGATTATAATATTTATCTTAGGGTCTATATAACTTGGGTTTAGAATATTAATCATTTGGGTTTTTAGGTTTTTAGTATTCACTCGTTTTTATTAGTGCCTTGAGTTTATAATATCAATCCCTTACCTTTATTAATCTAATGGTTCATATTCCTAGGGTATATTATTATTGAAAGGGTTTATAATATTAATTCTAGGGTTTTATATAGATACCTTAGGCTTATAATCCATTAGGTTTATAATATAAATTTCTTGGATTTATAATATTAATCATAGGGTTTATATTCCTAGGGTTTAATATTGAGCCTAATGTTTACAATATTAATCCATGTGTTTATTAATTTTAGGGTTTATATTCCTAAGGTCTAATATTCACCCTAGGGTTTAATGTTATTCCCTTGGGTTTTTAATATTAATCCCTTTTGTTTATAATATTAACCATAATTTTCATGATATGAATCTTACGGTATAGTGTTTACTTTAGGGTTTATAATATTTATCTTAGGGTTTATATCCCTTTGGTTTATAATATTAATCCCTTGGGTTTATAATATCTTGTGTTTTTAGTATTAATCCCTTGCTTTATTAGTACCTTGGGCTTATAATATCAACGATTTAATATTGTAACATTGGAATGGTACAAAAATGTATCCAACATCATATTGTGACAATCATTTTCTCAATATGAAAACAAGTCTACCAATCATTATTGAAATGTTACATTACATTGTAATTTATTTAATTTCACATTGTTACATTATAAAACTTGGGTTTAGTAGAAGGTTTATAATATTAGGGTCTTTTTATATTTAGTTTATAATATTAAAGTTTAATATTTGCTTTATAATTTGTATTATTAGGGTTTATAATATTATATTACAGTTAATATGAATCCCTTATATTTATCAATCCCTTGGTTTGTTAATATTAATCCTTTGGGTTTATCAATCCATTAGGTTTATAATATTATTCCATTGGGTTTATAATTATTCCCCATAGGTGTAGTTAATATTGTTACTATTTTTTATACTATTAATCATAAGGTTTATCTTCCTACAGTTTAATATTAATCCTATGGTTTATAATATTTTTTATTCTAAGAAAAAGTAATCTATTAACAGAGAAACATATTTACAGCTGGTCAAAGCCAGGTCATTGTCTTGTGCAGTGGCATTTGATCAAAAAATCAATTAGGAACACTGCCCTGCAGGAGGGAAACCAGTGTTGAGTGGTTATCAAGAAAAATCCCATGCAGGGGAGATATGAAAATATGTTTTTGGATCACAAAAACTGGGAAAAAACTAACAACATAAACATCATGGCAAACAGGAACAAGCCCTAAAGTAAGGGCCGAGACAGAGCATAAAAACCAGGTAGAGAGGGTGAAACTACTCATCAGGAGCTTCTTCGACGACCCTGCACGATAATTCATCTAGTTGCCCATCATCCTTGTACAGGTCCGTAATAGAATGGATCACCTTCCCAGAAGTAGAAGGAATCTGCCCCCTGATTTCAGGACCCTCAGCAATCTACGCCTCGCTCATATGACCACCAACAGTCTACACCTCACTCGCTTGACCTACAGTGTTCAGCATCTCGCTCGCTTGACCATCATGCTCAGTGTTCACCATCTGCTACCCCTGTGGGGCCAGGCTGCCAATTCCTTGCAAGCTCAAATTCTCTTTGTGCAACGACCCAACCCGGAGGTCCGAGGACGACACCAGGCCAGAGTTGGGAGCAGCAATTTCAGGTTCTTCGCGAAAAGCCACCATGATGGAGGCTGTAACCCGAGGGCGACTGAGAGAACAAATGAAGGAGAAATGCGCGGTGTGAGTTTGTGCAGGGGGAGCAGGCGGAATGGGGGATACAAGGCGGGGACCTAAGCGAAGCCTACGACCATGATGAGCAGTTGACTAGCTGTCCTCATGAGAGGAAGACTCAGAGGAGGAACTAGGAGAGGAGGAAGGATGCCAAAGCCAGCCATGGGAGGTGCCTCTGCGGCATCTCATTCTTTGCCGGAGGTGCGGCATGAGATCCGACACAAGAGGGAGACCTGGATGTAGTGGAAGAGCCAGACCAACAGAGGACTCCGACGCTTGAGGTTGCAAAGAGAAAGATGCAAACATACAGCTTCCAGCAAGAGAGAGGTGAAGATTTTCACCAAAGTCAAGATAGAAGTTCAAACTGCTTCTTTTACCAGTGGTTGTGTGTTGGCAAGAGAGGCCGGTTTCTGGAGAACACCTCTAAGAAATAGGTGGGGGAAAATTCTCCATACCATAGTAATTCTCCATAATATCTATCGTGTACCAAAGCATCCAGAGCCAAGAACTAGCAATAAATTGTCCAGAGGGTCGGATCCTTTCGTAATGCGTAAGATCATATCAAGAAGCGAACAGGAGATTGTTAACAACGCCAGGCATTAATGCCATTAAACACCAAGAGACCTGGATTAATATCCCTGAGTCTGTTAACTTGCGAGAGGGCAGGTGTCTCTCTGTCCTACACCGCCCCCATCCCATCAACTTAATCTCCTGCCTCTCCACCCGCATCCGGGACTATGGTTTATAATATTAATCTTAGGGTTTAATATTAATCCCTTTATTTTATAATCCCTTTGGTTTTTAATATTAATCGCTTGGGCTTATTAATCTTAGGGTTTATGCTCCTAGGATTTATTATTATTCTTAGGGTTTAATTTTACTCCCTTGCATTTTTAATATTATTCCTTTGGAATTTTATTAATCATATGCATTTACAATGTTCATTATAAGGTTTCTAATATTAATCTTAGGGCTTAATGCTTAGTTTAGGGATTATATTATTTTCCTTAGGGTTTATATCCTTTGGGTTTAGAATATTAATTCCTTGTGTTTAATATTATTTCCACTGATTTATAATCCCTTGGGGTTATTAGTAACTTGCTTTTATGATATCAATCCCTTGGTTTTATTAATCTAAGGGTTCATATTTCTAGGGTATAATATCCTTGATAAGGTTTATAATATTAATCCTAGGGTTTAATTTAAATTTGTTGGGTTTATAACTCAAAATTCCTTGGGTTTATTAATCCCTTGGTTTATGATATAATTAGTTGGGTTCATTAATCCCTGGGGTTTATAATATTAATAATAAGTTGGGTTCATTAATCCCTTGGGTTCATAATATTCACACCTTGGGTTTATAGTATCAATCAATTTGGTTTATAATATTTATTCCTTTTATGGAAAATAATTAATAATTATTAATAATTATAATTATAATTATTGATAATTAATATTTAATAATTTGCGATTATTAATAATTAATAATATTATGTTTTTATAATTTGTTTAATTCTAAATTATATATATATATATATATATATATATATATATATATATATATATATATATATATATATATACCATTTCCCCGTTTATTTTTATTCTAGATTATTATTTATCCTTTATATTAATATTTCTTAATATGGCAAAATTATTATTATTGTTATTATTATTATTATTATTATTATTATTTTATTTATTTTATATTTTTTATGCCCCCTATTATTATTTACCCATCTCCCTTATTATACTAACTATAATTTAAATTTTTTATTAAATTATGAATTATTCTTTAATAATATTTCTTAAAAACTTAAAAACTTTTAGTGTTATAACTTTCTAACTAACCAAGTCAAATAACGACTATTTTTTAACAGCTAGTTTTTAACGGCTAGTTTTATCAGCTGTCACTGGGCGATGACACATCCTTACTATTTATTCAATGAGATTGGTTCCCTTCTTCACCTTGTCCTGTGGATGAACCACATTAGATGGTTCAAAACCTTCACCAAATCGTAATGATGTGATTAATATGATCTAATTATTTAATAATTAATAGTTTTTAATAATATAATTATTAACATTTAATATTAATTTTACTTAGTTATTATAAATATTTATATTTTTATTTATGTCATTAATACCAACATCGCATTATTGCATTTATAAAATTATTCCTTTGGTTTTATAATATTAATATTAATATGTTAGGTTTATTAATCCCAAGGGTTTAAAATATTAACCCATCGGGTATATTATATGTTTATAAAATTAATCGCTTCACGTTTATTAATCTTAGGGTTTATAAAATTAATCACTTCGGGTTTATCGATCTTAAGGATTTATAATATTATACCATTGGGTATTTTATGGGTTTATAAAATTAATCACTTTATTTTATATCATTAATATCTCAACTTTATTTATAATTCACATAACCCTATTGGAGTCTATATAGTGGGCCCAATACATGTGTTTTTTGGTATTTTAGTCATTGTGGTGTTTGGCTCAACTGCAACAATGGAAAAATCCAAAAAATAAATAATAACATAAGAACATCTTATATTAAATATCTGGTCACAGTAAAATCCATATAGAAAAAGGAGCTCAATCCTCTAGGAGCTTGGACAGTTAATAATTTAGTGTCAAGTTCAATTATTAATTAAAATATTCTGTTGTGTTGTGGGACAATGGAGAAATTTGGAAAACAGAGGATTGGATCCTATGATGAGAGGTTATGGATAATGTGTTAGGTCCTTGTATTACTAGTATAGTCTCTTATTGTTGTTAGTGTAAACCCCTTCTTATTGTACCCCTGTAACCCCCATATTTTTATTATTGTGCCCTTAAATTATTATTGTTAGGTCGACAAGGATTACATTTTGGCCCCATGGACTCCTATATATAGAAAGGAGGTTTTGTAATTTGTACCATTCAAGAATTGTTTATTCATGTAATGTATTGGAGGTTTCCCCCTCAAAGTGGCTTATTTCTAAGGCATTGATATCTCTTTTCTTCTATTTCTGGAGCTGGTTTCACAACATTTGGTATCAGGGCTTTGGATTCTAGTGTTTCGCTGCTCCAAATAGGTCATTGTGGCATTTTCGCTACAACATTTTTTCTATGAATGGTTAGAAGCTGAAAATTTTAGAGTGTGAAGACGAAATCTTGAGGAACATAGTCATAAAATTTCAGACCTTGGTTCATAATAGTTTTGGAGACATGATTTGTGGAAATTAGGGCTTTTCGTAGGCTCCTGAATTTAACCTAAACAGGTCATCGTGGAATTTTCACTATAACGTATTTTCTATGAAATTTCAAAAGCTGAAATTTTTAGAGTGTGAAGCCAAAATCCTGAGGAACATCGTCCCAAAATTTTAGAGCTTGGTTTCCGATATTGTCAGAGATATGCTCTGTGTAAGTTACGGATTTCTTAGGCTCTTGAATTTTATCTCAAAGAGGTGATCGTGGGAAAATCTTTATAACTCTCTCTCTGAGCATCGAATTGGAATGTTGTAAAAAGTGGCCATAAGTACATGAATGGTAGTTTCTTTTCTATCAATTTTAGAGCCGAATGAGGAAATAGTGACACGTGGAAAGTCGTACAATTTCGCTTTACTGAACCATTCCATAATTAGGTCATTGTGGGAGATTGGACATAACTTTGTCTTGAAGAATCCAAATCAGGTCAAACCTGTGAAATTTGAAAGAAGTTTCAGAGGGCTACTATAGGGCTGAATTTCAGATATTGGGGATCCAAAATTATAGAGATAATTCAATTTCAATATCGAGTTCCTCAAAAGAAAGTAAAAGGTGTGTATATTTCTTTCCAAATTGCATATGTCTTGTTTGAAGAATCAAGTTGAATTGATTCCAAGGGCATACTGTAGAATATATATCAGTATTGGATTCTAAAATTGCCCCTAAAAAGAATTCAACAACCATTAATCCTTTAGAAGGCTCTACTATGACTCATGAAGATTAAGAATGGAAACATGACATATCAAAATTACAAGAGCAAGTGCAACAAATTTCAGTCTCACAAAGAGCAACAAAAAATGACCTGGAAGTTTTGAAGAAAGGCATGGAAACTAAGATGGATGGTTTGAAGAAAGGCATGGAATCTAAGATGGACGGTTTCAAGAATGGCATGGAAGCTAAGATGTATGACATGGAAGCTAGCATGGAATCTAAGATGGACGACATGGAAGCTAAGATGGAAAACATGAAGAATGATCTAAAAGTAGACATGGAAGGTTTGACAAAGTTCATACAAGAAATTTTTCCTAATGGTGAAAAGATAGTAGAGGAAACTCATGATGAGAAAAAAATAAATGTTAATCATGATCTCATAAACTCTAATATTAGAGGGAAGAACCACCATATTCCAAAAATGGATATGGGGAAGTTTGATGGAAAGGATCCTATAACATGGATACTACATATGGAGCAATATTTTGATCTCAATAATTTGCAAAATACACAAAAGGTACACATTGAAACATTACATTTAGAACAAAATACATTTGTATGGTATCTATGGCTTTGCTCCCGTAAAAAAATTGTCACTTAGTCAATTTTTATGGAGGAAATGATAACACATTATGAGGATACAAATAGCAACACCTTCTTTAGCTAATTGATAAATCTCAAACAAAAGGGTTTAGTGGGGGAGCACATTAAGGACTTCCAAAAATTGAATATAAGTGTAATTGATATTCCAAAGGAACATAAGATTGATCTCTTCATAGGTACTTTAAAGGATAACATCCAACATGAAGTTCTTGTTTTGGAACCTGATTCATTGGAGAAGGAATTCAGGTTGGCAAGAAAAATTCAATGTAAAATTATGGCGACAAGGAAGCCTACCACTCACTTCTATAAAGATGGAAGTGTTGCTACTCCTAAACTTCCACAACCTACAAGGCTTACACCAGAAAAATTGCAAGAAAAAAGAGCAAAAGGGCTTTGCTACAATTGTGATAGCAAATACACTAAAGGTCATAAGTGTCCTGATAAGAAATTATTTTACATATATTGTGAAGAGGAAGAAGAAAATGAACAAGAATATTCAAAATAAGAGGATATACACTAGGAACCAACCTTAGAAGAGGAAGAAATGAGTCCGACCATATCGTGTAATGAATTGGCAGAAATTACCACTCCTCAAACTCTTAATATAGAAGGACATATCAAGAAGAAAAAGGTAATAGTGTTGATTGATTCAGGTAGTACCCATAATTTTATTCATTGTAAGGTATCCAAGGAATTGAATTGTTTCCTATACCCAGCACCAGAATGTCAAGTGACGGTTGCAAATGGAGGAACTATAAATTTCTCTGGAAAATTCCATAATATCAAGCTAACCATGGTGGAATATGTATTGAATATTCCAATGCTTTCCATTCCTATGGGAGGTGCTGATGTTCTACTAGGAGTACAATGGTTACAATATTTGGGGATTGTAGCTTTTAATTTTCAAGAACATTTCTTGAAATATTTTTCAGAAGGAAAGGAAGTCGAATTACAGCGTATTGCAGGGAATCCGAGAAAGTTAATAAGCTCTAATTTCATGAAAATATTCTAAAGAAAAAACAATTACATTTAATTGCACAATTATGCTCACTAGAAGTTCCAACATCAAAATCATCTATTTCTGAAGATCTCTAAAAATTCTTGGACAATAATTCCAATGTGTTTGAAATTCCCAAAGGACTCCCACCTATTCATGATCATGATCATGCTATTCATTTGATTCCATGAAGTGTTCCTCCAAACATTAGGCCCTATAGATATCCTTATGTCTAAAAGAGTGAAATTTAACGTATGATTGCAGAAATGTTAGAGGCTGGTATAATTCAAAGTAGTCAAATTTATTTCTCTTCTCCTGTAGTATTGGTACACAAGAAGGATGGATCATGGCACATGTGTCCAAACTATAGGGAGCTAAATAAGCTTACCATTAAAGATAAATTTCCCATTCTTGTGATTGATGAATTATTGGATGAATTACATCGAGCAATTTATTTTACCAAGTTGGATCTTCGTTCAGGATACCATCAAATTAGCATGAAGACTAAAGATATTCTGAAAAAATCATTTCGAACTCATGAGGTTCATTATGAATTTTTGGTCATGCCTTTTGGCCTTACCAATGCACCTTCTAAATTTTAGGGGTTGATGAATTCCATTTTCAAACCCTTCCTTAGAAAATTTGTGCTAGTATTTTTTGATGATATATTAATCTATGGCAGGTCTTGGAAGGATCATGTTCAACATGTTGATAGGGTGCTCAAAATATTGCAGGAGAAAAAATTATATGAAAAAACATCCAAATGTTTCTTTTGAGTACAAGAGGTGGAATATCTGGTTCATATTTTATCTCACGAGGGAGTTAAGGTAGACCCTAACAAAATTAAATCCATTAAGGAATGGAAAGTCCCCACAATCATAAATAATTTGCGAGGATTTCTCGGGTTAACAAGGTATTATCACAAGTTTGTTAATAATTGTGGGAGAATAGCAGCACCTCTAACAACATTATTGAAGAAAGATGCATTTTCATGGACTCCTGAAGCAACTAAGGCCTTTGAACATCTTAAAGAGGGAATGTGCCTAGCACCGGTCTTAGCTACTCCAGACTTAACAAAAACCTTTATTGTGGAATGTGATGCCTGAGGAAATGTAATTGGTCTTGTTTTAATGCAATAAGGAAGACCCATTGCTTTTTAAAGTTATCCAATCAAAGGAAAGTATTTACAGAAAGCTTTATATGAGAAGGAAATGTTAGCAATACTACATGCACTAAAGAAATGGCGAACTTACCTAATGGGAAGACACTTCAAGGTAAAAAAATATCATGATAGTCATAAACACTTTCTGGAACAAAGACTATTTTCAGAAGAGCATAAAAAATGGGTCAGAAAGGCGTTGGGTTATGACTTTGAAATAATCTACAAAAAAGGGAAGCTAAATGTTGTTGCAGATGCACTCTTAAGAAAGAATGACGAGGTGGAAGCATTTCTTTGTGCCATTTCTATTATCCAACCAGATTGGATGGCTGAAGCAAGGGATGAATGGAAGAAGGATGAAGAATTGTGGACACTCATTCAAAAGTTGCAGCAAGATCCTAGTACATCTGATACATTTAGTTGGAAAAATGATTCCTTATGGTACAAAGATCGCTTGTATCTTTTTAATCATACCCAACTCACACAAAAATATTATTTTGGAATTGCACACTTCTCCTTTAGGAGGACACTCAATATTTTTAAAAACTTACCACAGGGTGAAGAAAGAAATTTTTTGGGATGGCCTTAAATCTGATATTCAAATTTTTGTGGCAGAATGTTTGGTTTTCCAATAGAATAAAGTTGAGAGAATTAAGACCCGAGGTATTCTACAACCTTTATCCATTCCAAGTCAAAATTGGGAGAAGATTTTAATGGACATTGTCACAGGTTTACCTAAGTCTGAAGGAAAGAGTGTCATCATGGTGGTAGTTGATAGAATTACCAAGTATGCACACTTTTGTGCATTATCTCATACATTTAAAGCAAGTACAGTTGCTACTACATTTATGGACACAATTCAAAAGAGACATGGATTCCCAAGGGTTATTGTGAGCAATAGAGATCCCATTTTTACTGGAAATTTTTGGACGGAGTTATTTTCTTGTTTGGATACTCAATTAGCTCATAGCTCATTGTATCATCCTCAATTCGACGGTCAAACTGAGATAGTAAATACATGTTTGGTATGATATCTTATTTTTTTGTATCTAATAAACAAACACAATGGGTCAAGTGGTTACCTCTCGTTGAATGGTGTTATAACACTTCCTTCCATACTGCAGAAAAAATGACCCCATTTATGGCACTTTATGGATATCATACACCGTCCATCACATCATCATTAAGAGAAAATTCAAAGGTTCAAGAAGTTTAAGATCACATCAAGCATCAACAAGAAGTTCTCCAACTCTTAAAGGATAACCTGAATTTGGCACAAAATCGAATGAAACAATAGGCAGATCAACATCGCAGTGAGAGAAGTTTTGATATAGGAGGCTGGGTAATTTTACGGATACAACCATACAAACAAATATCCCTCCAGCAAGCTAGGAAGGATAATAAATTATCGCCAAAGTAATATGGTCCTTACGAGGTGTTGCAAAAGATTGGTACTATGGCATACAAATTGGAGCTTCCTGCTTCTTCAAGAGTGCATCCAGTTTTCAATGTTTCATGGTTGAAGAAGGTTATAGGTGAAAATATTCCAGTTCAAACAATATTACCAGAAATTGATGAGGAAGGAAAAATCATATTGGAACCTGAAGCATTCATGGAAACAAGAACTTGAGAGCTACTAAATCGATCAATTTCAGAGTATCTCATCAAGTGGAAGAACTTATCTACTGGAGGATGAGAATTTTATACAAAAGCACCCAGACCTACTCAAGCATTGAGGACAACACTTTTTTGAAGGAGAGGGGTATGTTAGGTCCCTATATTACTAGTATAGTCCCTTATTGTTGTTAGTGTAACCCCATTATTGTTATTATTGTACCCCTATAACCCCTATATTGTTATTATTGTGCCCTTAAATTATTATTTTTAGGTCGACTAGGATTACATTGTGGCCCCACTAGGATTACATTATGGCCCCATTGACTCTTATATATAGAGAGGAGGTTTTTTAATTTGTATCATTCAAGAATTGTTCATTCATGTAATGTATTGGAGGTTTCCCCCTCGAAGTGGCTTATTTATAAGGCGTTGATATCTCTTTTCTTATATTTTTGGAGTTGGTTTCACAACATAATGGCTAGCAGAGAAGAAATTAAATGATGAATATTTCATGATGGTAAGTGGTGGAGAAGAACAAGATGTCATGTGAGATTCTAGTGCATAAGAATTGAAGATAATATTTCACACTCTATAATAAAAAATTATAGTACCACAAGTTAACAAGTTTAATGCAAGATAAGTTCATGACGAAGTACTCCTTCAAGCAACAAAAACATTAATTGAATATCTTCTCAAGCCTAGTGTCGAGTGAGTGAAGTTATTATTCTCAATTACTGTGTAACTTTTGTTGAAATAAAATAACAAAAAAAGGAGTCTGCCAAAAGTTGTGGGTGATAGAGCTAAAGATGGAGCATAATGTGTGTGTGTGTGTACATTGAGATTAGTAGAGCCTAAGAGTGAGTGATTTTTTTAATTTTAGTGTTGCATACATAAGTATTGCATGCTTTAAAAATATTGAGAATATCATTGAGGTAGTGGAGCTACAGAGGAGAGTTGGTCATGAAAAGGTAGTAAAATTAATTAGAAATTGAGTTAATAAAATATTCCAGAGATCTCAGTTTGAAATTCGTATGAAAATATAGATCTATTTTGAAAATGCATATTGGTGCATTTATATATTTCAGGTCGGTGCCTCAATTAATTCAGTGCTTGTAGGTATGATGGGGTTGGGGCCTGTTATCAGTGGGTGCTCAAAAAATAATTGATGTAATTAAAGTTGGCTTTTTTTATTTACATAATAATCTACCGAAATGATTCCCATGTAAAAATATTTGTGTACATATGTAATATGAGTCCTATTTTTGTGTACATCGTGCATATTTATGAATGGTTGTTTAAAAAATTTTAATATTTATAATTACTAATTCACCCCCTGCAACTCATCTCTTTAATTCATGATTCCTAAAAATTTGTGTTAGAGTGGCTTCTTTCAAGGAGAACTTAACCACTAGAAGTTATATTCACATGGAATCATGCAAGTTAGACAAAATAGGACATCTATAGAAGAAAATTACCAGTATTTGATAAAGTTAACTATGTATTCTAGACAGTGAAAATGGAAGCATACATCATGTCCCTTGGTGTGGATGTATGGGATTCGATAGATTCTGGATACACAGTTCAAAAAAATCCACCGATAGATCCTAACGAAAGGATAACCTATAACAATAATGTGAATATGAATAACATAAATATAGTTTATCTTAACAAATCCGAGCTAGTAAAGGTGATGCACTACAAATCAACAAAACAAACATGGGAAAATCTCAAAAATTTCTATGAAGGAGATGATAATGTTAAGAAACCTAACCTCCAAACCTATAGGATAAACTTTGAGAGTCTTAGAATGAATGAGGAAGAAAATATCATTGAATATTTCCTCAAAGTAAATGAAGTTTCAAATATTATTACAGATCTTTATGAATATTTTAAATAAGGGGTAATTTTCCAAAAGATATTAAGATTGCTCCCAATGAGATTTAATTCCAAGATATGAGCTTTGGAAAAGATGATAGAATTGAAGACTCTAACAATGGAGCAACTACATGGAACCCTCACTGCTAATGATATTATAATTGGAGCAGAGAAGTTGGATACAATGGCTGAAACATTCAAAGCTTCGAAGAAATCTAAAGAGGGAAAAATACACTAATATTACTCAACCTATGACTCAGATGAGTATATGGCTTAGTTCGTAAGAAAAAATTAAATTTTCTCAGAAAAATATAAAGGTGAGATACCTTTTAAGTGTTTTGAATGTGGTAGAGTAGTACACTTTTCTTATAAATTTCCATATAAAGTTCAAAAGTAAGGGAATGAGAAAGAACTGAAGGGATGAGAAAAAGCTTAGAAATATCAGAGGAAGAAGACTCAAAATAAGAAAAATATTCTACTCAAAGGAATAATGTGATTCATCTAAACCAAATAGTTAATAATCATATGAATTTGAACAATATGAATGCACTCTTATAACATTTTTGGTTTAATCAAAATATGATGAAAAACTATATTTTTAAGAAGAAGTGGTGCACCTCATAAGAAAAATAAGAATGCACTAATGGAGCTGAAGAAGGAAACAAAGAAGAACAAGAAGATGAAAGAACAACTTCAAAGAGATAAATAAGGTAGGTATAACTCTAATAATGAAAAATTTAATCTTCATAAAGTTAAGCTAGAATATGTTGTTAAAATTGAAGATGTTTTGGTGAAACAATTAAAATAAAAGAAGAGAAGTGATGACAAAATAGAGGACGAAAATGAGGCTTTGAAGATGGAACTATCAAAGAGGTAGATAAAAATAAGCTTAGATTCATATAATGAAGAGATAATATCTCTTAATGTTCAATTAAAAGAAGCCATAATAAAAGATGAGCTTCTTACAAATCAAGTAGCTGAATGGGAAAATAATTTTTAGGAGTTAGAGGCAGAAGTTGTATCTATGAGAACAAATATAGTGAATATCAAGTCAAAGATGGATTTACTAAATATTTTGAATTCCTGGATGATATTCTTAGCTCCCAAATACCATCATCAATCAAGGCTAGTCTAGGATGTCAATATCCTCAATATAATTTGAAAGGAGAATCAAGCTCCAAGTCCCGAAGAAACCAAAATCCTCAGATCTATGTGTGAGCAGATAAAGGAAGATATGGTAGGTATGAAAGGGTGAAAATACCTAAATGAAATTATAAAAATTCCAACCCAACCATGGCCATGATTGCACCACAAAACAAACCTTCCAATTATGATGTAATACATGAGAATTTCAATAGATTTATCCAAACTCCGAAAAAAAAATTATTTTAGGTATCCAAAGTTATTGTATGGAAATTTTTATACATTTCATATCTTTGGTAATAAATATGTTGATTGTCAAGTGAATAAAATAGAAGTATATGAAAATTATAGATTTAGAAAATTTTTTGTTATGCAATGAAACTCATCCTCTCCTCTTATGAATGAGGTTGAATGTTATTTCTATTATAGTTTTGGCCACAACACTAATAACTGTAGGATTAAATTATTTAAACCAACCGAAAAAAAATAATTCAAGAAGCCAGATCCTTACAAGACTACGAAGAAATGGAAACAAAATACAAAGGAAATAAAGGAATGAAGTGTTGTACTTTATGCTCATGACTAAGAGGAAAAGTGTTATCTAGACAACAATTGCTCAAAGAACAATACTAGAGATAAGAGTAAGCTCCTATTTTTGAAATAAAATGGGAAAGGAAGGTTTATGTTTTGAAATAAATCCCCAATATAAATAAAAGAGAGTATAATTAGGAGTCTAGATAGTAATACTAAGTCTCATAATGTCTTGTACATGGATGACATTAAACAAAATATTCTAAATATTAGTTATATGTGTGATAATGGCTATGATGTCATCTTTTGATCAAAGGATTGTGAAATGAAAAGGGTAGACAATGGAAATATTGTTGGGAAATCCATTAGGACTCCCATCAATGTTTATATCTTTGATGATTCCATAGTGAAATGTTTTCTAAGAGAGACATACAAGACGTGTTTGCGGAATAGGAGGATGGCTTATGTAAAATTTGACAACTTAGTGAAGATTAACAAGGTATAAGAAGTAAAGGGATTTCCAAAGCTATCAAAACTAGACACTTCAGTATGTAATTATTTTCAATGGGGTAAGCAAAAAATATTTCACTTTCAGACAAGGGATTATTACATATATAGACATCTAGGACTAGTTCATACAGACATTTTTGGTCCAACCATAGCACTAACTCTAAGAGGCGAGAGGTATTTTGTTTTTTTCATTGATTATTTCACTAGAGCCACATGGATTATGTTGTTGAAAGAGAAGTCAAAATATATGATCAAATTTAAAATATTTAAGGCACATTTTGAGAATGAAAAAAATATAAAGATCAAGTGCTTGCAGTCAGACATAGGAGGTGAGTACACTTCAGGGGTGTTTTAATATTCCTGTGAAGAACACGACATTAGAAGGAAATTCTATTTTGCAATAAACCCTCAACAAAATTGAGTTGTATAATGGAAGAATAGAATTATTCAAGATATTTCCGGGACCATGATCAACGTAGGAAAAGTTGAAAACATTTTCTAGGGAGAAGTAGCTCAACTCGTTGTTTACATGGAAAATAGAACTCGGTTAAGGTTTAAAAATGATATGACCCCCTTTGAGTTGTGGAAATGAACAAGAGTCTTAGTAAAAACCTCAAAGTCTTTAGGAGAATCTATTATATCAAGAGGAATGAAAAAATTAGTTGTAAGTTTGATTCTCGTATACTTGAAACCATTTTCCGTCAGTATGATATCAGAAGCAAAGGATAAAAGTGATATAACAAAAGGAATAAGAGGATATAATAATGCATTTATGTCAAAGTGGATTAAGATGTATACCATACAACAAAGACTCAAGGAAAATCATATCTCGATGGTGATTCTATGTCCAAATATTAATAAACCAAAGAGATGGAGGAAGATGAAGATGAGGATTTACAAAAATAATCTCAGAAATTAAAAAAAATATCCATATAGATATGTGTAAAAGAAACATCCTCATAGCGAGATAATTGGAAATAAATATCTTGGTCTGCAGACTAGGAAGAGATTTATAGACAGTCCCATATAAGTAAACTTTTCAATTCTATAACAATTAGAGACCAATTATTTTAGCTAGTTAAGTAAAGATAAGTTTTGGATTAAGGATATGGAAGAATAATTATATTATATACACAAGAATAATACATGGGAATTGTTTCCAATCTCGATGTATAAGAAATTCATGCGCAAAATTGTTGTTGATCAAGAAGAAGTTGAATGAAGAAAGTCAAGTGGTAGGAAACAAATCTAGGTTGGTCTGCAAAGGCTGCCCTTAAGTAGAACATACAAATTTTGAGGAAAATTTTTCCCTTGTAGCTAGATTAAAAGCAGTAAGAATTTTTTTAGCATTTCTAGTTACCAGAAATTCAAATTTTATCAGATGGATGTTAAGTGAGCTTTCCCCATTGATGAGATGGGAGAAGTGTACATTGAATAACCTAAATACTTTCGTCTCTCTAAAGATAAAGGCCATGTTTGAAGGCTAAGTTAAGCCTAATATGGTTTTAATCATGCTCCACAAGCTTGGTATGCTAGACCAAATAAGTATCTATAAGAGAAATGATTTCAAATAGGAACAACATATAGAAATTTATATATTAAATCCAAAAATAATTAGTTGCTAATCATTGTTAAGTATGTAGATGATATCATCTTTGTATGTGATTTGGAGAATATGGGACATTAATTTACTGAATAAATAAAAAATGAGTTTGAAATGTCCATGATAGTTGAGTTTTCTTAGGTTATATATTACACAATCATCCAAAGGTATTTTCATTTTCCAATCCAAGTATTTGAAAGAAACATTGAATTTTTTTTGAATGGATGATTCAAAACCTATTGTAGGAATTTACAGAGTAAGTTCTGTAGATCATGAAACAGAGGTCACTGCTCACAAACATATGACAAATCAATACACCAGTATAATCACGTGGTTAAAACCCTCAAATAGGGAAACAATCCATGGCCTAAGCCAACGCGGCCACTTCAAGAAATTTATTAATATAGAAAGAAAAGTTACATATGTTTCTGTCATAAACGGTTACAGGAAAAATGACCCTCCATGCTCTTTAAATAGAGATCATGGACCAATTGGTTGTTAAGCCATGTATAAATTGTTGTTAATACGGAGGTGAGAGATAACCATCGGATCACTACAAATCATGATCGTCGGATTATAAGTTACAACTGTACATGGTAAATAAACACACTTTACCTAACTCTACACTAGACTAAGTTATTCTTAACTATTTCCTATGTGTCGGAATATCCTAACATCCCCCCTTAAGAGCAACTTGGGATAGGATTGAAGGATTTACCAAGGTGACACAAAAGGAGCCTATTTCCTATGTGTCGAAATATCCTAACACCTCTGTGTACACCAATGGTAACTGGGTGTAATTTGAGCAAAGAATATGAGTCTCCCATTATTAATTAAACATTTTATAGATATATGATTAGAAGTTTGATGTACCTTACTACTTCAAGACCTAATATAGTGCAATGACTAGAGGCCGGATTTAAAGAAGATCTAATGGAAAGTCATGTTAATGAAATCAAGAGGATATTCAATTTTCTTTAGGGCAAGGAAAATTTTAGGGTCTAATATTCATGGGTGGGCTAATTTTCCACGTTTTTTTCAAAAAATGGATTGGTCGATTTCCATTTTTCCTAAAAAATATTTTCCCAAATTTTATAGTATAAAATTATTCTACCTTAAAAATAACTAAAATTTTATATAGACTAATATAAAATAATTAGAAATATAAATATTTTTACAAAATTATCATCTAAAATTTTTCAATTTTCATATTAGGGACTAATAAGATTCACCAAGATTTACTAAATTTTAGATAAACTTCCATCCTTTAAATTTTCCCTACTTTAGGGAATGATAGACTGTGGTTTGTGGTATGAATGAGGTAAATATTTTAATTTAAAAACCTATACTGATGCTAAATCAGCCAACAATATTAATGAAAAGAATAGTACTAGTGGAGTAGCCTTATTTTTAGGGTATTGTCTATTGTTGTGGGTAAGCAAGAAACTAAATTTTATTTCCTTATATACAACTCAAGATGACTACATAACTTCCACTACTTTATATACTTGAATTATGTGGATGAAATAGTTTTTAAAGGATATCAAATTTGAGTTTGATGACCCAATCCCCATTATGTCTGATAATAGAAGTGTCATTATTATTTCCAAGAACCCTGTTATGAATTAAAAGATAAAACATTTCCCAATTACATAGCATTTCTTAAGAGATAAAGTTGTCGATCGTGTTGTGATATTGGAATATGTTGCTACTAATGAACATGTTTCAGATATTTTTACAATTTTTTTATCAAGGGAGACATTCAAATACCTTAGAAGACAACTGGGAGTAGGTTGTCCCTCATCAAAATGACTAAATGATTTTGATAATTGGTAGCTATTATATTCTTGAATCAATCTAACGAGTGTTCTACTAGAAAAGAACAATGAAATATTCAGTTTCCTATTCAATATGTATGTCTACACAAAGATCTTTTATCCAGTCACACTCTTCATTTTGAGGATTCATGATCTCATAGGGAGGTATGTTAGTTTTTCATACCTTTTACCATTGGTGTCAAAAGGGGAGAATATATCAACCTCAAAATTTCCCCAGAACATTGGGTTGTAAGGGGAGAAGATGTGGTGCTAAGATATTTATATACATTTCACAACCTGAAACATTGCTGAAAAGATGGATATGTTATGGGATAAGGTTTAGAACACACCATGAAAGTGGGATCATAGACCATTGACACTCCAAGAATTCAACATAAAAGGGATAAGATGAATAGTGTGGTATTATAGAGAAAGAAACATAGTCCGACATCTTATGTAATAAGACATGGTAAGTACCATGTTCAAGGGGAGTATTGAACATAGAAAAGAGTAAGTGTAATTGGTGTCATGGGGAGTGTTTCAATGTGTTGAGTTCTATCACACATCAAATTCCCTGGTAATGTTTGGAACAATTGCCATAAATTCCAATGGGGGAGATTGTTGGCATAAGTGTTATCATTGTTTACCAATAAGTGTAGGAATTAATGTCAAAGGAAGTATCATGGTTAAGGTAATCTAGCTGGTATGTATGATATTTAGTTGATAACTATCAAAGTTTCAAGATAAGTGAGGAATCCATGAAAACATTATGTTTATGACAGGTGGATACAAGCTTTAATAGCTTTGTTTTTTGAAGGAAAACTATATTTTCATATCAAGTAAGGTTCCATCATAAAGTGCATGGATAGATGGTTCTCGGAGACACCTTTCCAATGATATATCAGAATTGGAAAATCTCCTAAGGGTTGAAGAGATATTGTAGGTTAAAGTTAGGCAATCGACCTTTATTATATAAGTTTTGAGGTTTGGTGTCTTTATGAATTAAATTACAAGTGTGAGGAAAAAAGGGACAAATTTCGCACTAGTTTAGGGTCATCTGATTCTTTGGCTCAATTGAGTTATTCATTGGTGTAGATGCATTATGGTTCTAAGCTTGAACTCATGAATAGAGTTCCATGTGATAATGAAGTTCTAGTGTAGACTAGGCATTCAACCTTGAAAGTTTGTTTTGAAAAGAAACATAAGTAAAACACCCAAAACTGACCTCCCCTGTTTGTACAGGTTGATGACATGAGAAAAGGACATGTCTAGTAATGTCACACTGAATTTTCCTAGCTAATGACATGCCACCTTGTGCGAGTCACACATGGCAAGAATATTTGATGTTTTTGGATGGAAAAGTGGGCAAAATCCATCAGACATGTGACACCATTAGGATTACACCATGTGACACAATGATTCCATCATGATGAAAGAGGTTTTGTTAGCTAATTATGTGGTATAGAATCAATAGTTGTTCGAATTGGCGGTGTTTGTAAATGACTCCATGTGTTCTAGAATTCGCTGAAGTTTGTTGGTGTCTAAAAAGTGCACCTGAAACATGTGTTGTTTGGTAATTCTATCATCAATATGTTTGGCTAGAGTGCAACAATGAAGAAGGGCTAAACTAGAATAATAAAATAATCACATCCCATGTTAATGATTTGGTATGAGTCGTGGTTTTATGGAAAAAAGAACTCACTTCTCTAGAATCTTTGACATTTAAGAACTTGGCGCTGAAGTTGAAATATGAATTAAAATATTTCATTCAATTTTAAGATAGTGGAGAATAATGGAAAATAGAGGATAAGATCCTATGATGAGAAGTTATGGATAAGAGATAGTAGAGACGAAATTAAATAATTAATATTGCATGAAGGTGAGTGGCACAAAAGAAGAACATGTTTTATGGGACTGTGGTAGGTAAGAATTGAAGACAATATTTGACACTCTTTAGTTTAGTATAGAGTACAAAAAAATTACAGCACAACAAATAGGTTGGATGTGAGTTAATTTCACGGTGAAGCACTCCTTGAAACAACAAAACAATAATTGTAGTCTTCTTGAGCTTAGTGTGGAATGATTGAAGTTATTATTATCAAACAGTGTGTAATTTACGTGGAAATAAAAGAAAAATAGTAAGCAGTACAAGAATTATGGGTCAGAAATCCAAAGAGGGAACATAGTGTGCATGTATATTGAGAGAAACAAACCCAAATAGTGAGTGAATTTCTAAAGTTTAGTGATGCGTACAAAATTAATTTGTGCCTATATAAGATTGGGATGTATGTTGAGGTAGAGGAGCTAAAAATAAGGTTTGGATGTAAGAGGTAAAATTAATTATAAATTGAATTAAGGAAATATTCGATAGGTATGATTTTGAAAATCCTATGAAAATATAGATTTGTTTGAAAAAAGTAGGTTGGTACCTACATAGATCTAAGGTTAGTTCCTCAAGCAAGTTGGTGTTTGTGAATATGAGGGGATTGGGCCCTCCTATGAGCGGGTGCCCACAAAATAATTGATGTAATCAGATTTTGTGGTGTTGATTTACATCACAAGAAAAACAAAGCTTTGGTGTTTTTTCTCTCGGAAGGGTTTCCAAGTTAAAATATTTATGTACAAATGTGATGTGAATGTATTTTTACTGTGTATATCTTGCATATTGATGAATGGTTGTTTAAACCATTGTTAAAATTATAATTACTGATTTATCCCCCCTTTCAGTAATAACTAATTCAAAATAGAGAGATTCTTTGAAAATAATCTTTAGAGAAAATTCAAGTCTATAAAACCCACAACAATATAAACCTACAAATAGACTTTAAATTTTTGTATACATGTAGTTGTAGTCAATATTTTGTTGCAAGGAAATAAGAAAACCATATTCATGGTGAATGTAAATTTCTAAAACTCTAACCCGACTGCATAGAACTCCCTTTTCATGGATAGAATGGAAATATCAGTCATTCAAACAATAATGGAGTTCAAAATATCTAAGCCATCCAAACATCGAAAGTAATAAAGTTCATCTCTTTGTGCTCCAATCATGTTAAGAGGTCTAAGTGTAGAGATGCATGCAGGACATGTAACCTACGTCCACTACATAAATAATTCAAATGTAACTTGGGGAGGGGGTAAAAGTACTAAAATATTTGATTTGTGACCAGGAGAGTGTTGGTTCAAGTCATGACCAAACCAATTTTTGGAAGAAAAATATGATTTAAATCGCTATTCGATGTACATGTCACATAATATATAGCTTAATATATAGATTTATCCTAATACTTGTTTTCACCTTCACAAATAAAGCAGTATATGGAAAAACATTTTTTGAGATCGAGTACCCATAAGATGATACCAAAGTAGTGCTCTCATAGCACTGAAAACATATTTTTTATTTACAAGAAAAAATATATATCAACCTAACCAGACATATTGGATAAGCAATAACTATTTTATTTATTGAGGAACCAAGGATTAAAGGTTCGAATTTCATTTATACATATGGCAAATATTTCCTTAGAAACAAAATAAAAATGAATTTGAGAGACACAAGAAATTCTATGACCGTGCTATAAAATGATAAACATTTAAGAACTTATGAATGGTAATATTGAATCATTATGACATGGAGAGTAGAAATTTTGACCATATGACAACACATGAATGATTATAAGTTAACAATATAATAAGTAAATAAAAAAAAGTAGTACCAAATTTGGAGGTATATTATTGAAGCGTCAATCATGTGCAGAGAGGAAAAAATTAGAAGCCATGGCATGATACTTAGCCTTCTCCTGAGACAGATTTTTTTTCCTTTAGAACTGAACTGGTAGTTAACTTTATTTGCATGTAAGCTAATTTTACCTTTGATTCTAGAGGGAAAAACTACCCCCTTTGGATGCAGGATTTCCTACTGGACCTAGAACTTGGGCATAGAGAGATTTCATGCCATAAGAGTTTACCGATTTCACTTGAGCTAGATGTTGAAGCTATTAGTGGTGACAGTCTACACTCAATGTATGTGAATTTTTTTCTCCAAAAAAGTGGGCTTATAAAGTTATAGGATTATCATCTACCTCTATTATTTTTGCTATGTGTTTGATTTGTTATTCTAAAAGCCTACTGGTTTCACTTTAAATTTTATGGGGTTCATTCTGACCATCCCTGGAGTAGTTCATCTGCATATTTGGTTTACTTTCCTTTTTTTTATTGTTGGCTTAGGCCACCCTAAATACTACATATCTCTTGGAATTTCATTTTTTTTAACCTTTTTAGTCTCTAACCCCTTAGTCTTAGTCTATTGTGGGAACATTATCTTGCATGGATATTTCCTTGTTAGCGTAAAATGCCCCATAAATGTATATGAAGTCACTAAGTAACTGGCGGTAGAGGTTTTCAAGAGTAGTTGCATTCCCAAGACCAGGTCAAGGAAGCCACAGCTATATTTCACTTTGCTGCATCTCCAATCATTCACAAAGAAATTTGCCACCTTGAAACCCTAAAAACTACTAACCATCAGGAATATTCTGAATTGAAAATATTGGACAAAGTAGCCAATTGGGTTCCCTAATATTGGTCATACTACGGGAATATAAAGCATGTACTTGAACTCTATCACCCTCCATTGGGAGATGAAAAATATTTTGGTAAGAGTCGTACAAGAGAATCATGATGATTCGTAGTTATATAATTTATTCCTTAAATGAAATTGAGTGAGTGTAAAGGTACTAGAAGTATTATTTACCTAGCTTGTATTCTCTCCAAGCTCACCAAAAATGTCATCTTCAATGTGAGTTGAAGCCCTCTCCTCCTAGTTGTACAAGTGCCTAGGACCCTACTCTAGTGACTTCTTAAGACTCTTCATCACATGGTATTTATTTTTGTAGACATTTTTCTCCTCTATATATATCAGTTTCTAATAGCTTTAGTAATTTTCAATAACAAACACTTTATTTTGATATAGTTCCTCTTAAATTATTAGTCAAAAAATATGGTTTCCCTCGCAGAAGATTGAGACTGGTTAAATTATGAACTATGACGCCTGGGATGATGTATTTTGAAATTTTGAGGTAATGCAAAATTGATTTACAAGAAAATAAAAAAATATTCATTTAATAAATATTATTACACTATCATAAATATAATAAAATAAAAATATATATTCCATCTATAAGTAACTGACAATATCGATAATAATGAAACTACTATTTTATAAATATAATATATTATATTATTTTATATATGTTGTATACTTTATAATTTAAAATAATAATATTATTTATGTTTTTTAATATATATTTAAATTTATAATGGATTACTGATCTTATCAGCCTTGACTTATATAAATACAAAGGAGAGAGAGAAGAAGAGGAATACAAGATCTTGACAACAAATTTTGAAAGTGCTAGGTAGATTTCAATCGAAAATTTCTAGGCAGTTTGAATGAATTATAAGCAGTCTATTTGACCGTATCATGACCAGGATTCTATTATATATGATTGAGTATATTCTAGGAAGTTTTATGACATTTTGAATGGGTAGTTTGACTGAGTTTTGAGCAGTATGTTTGACTATATTTTTATCGAGCTTCTAATATTTTTGAAAGAATATATTTTGGACATTTTGACCACATTTTTTCTACGCTATTCAACTAAGCTTCTCAACAATATAGGAGGCCGAAATTCAACGTGTTTTACTCAGGTCTAATTGACATTGTGGAATTTGTAAGAGGCTGAATTTAGGCATGTTTGACCAAGTTTGAATTGTATTACATTTTTGGTCTAGGTTGACTAATTTTTGACATGAAAAATCAGAATGTACTTTTGTTAAACTAAATGATTTCTCCTAGAAAATATTGTTGGGTTTTCTCCCAAGTTTGGGTTTCCCAGGTGAACATTTTTGGTGTCTAATATGCATTGTTTTTATACCTTGATATGTATTGTTTATGTTACATATAATACTAAATTTTCTCAGTTTAATTGCTTAATAAGTCTCTAAAATATGCTAAAGTAAGATTATATATCTTTGGAAGTAATCAACAATGGCATAAAATTGTGCATGTCTAAATTAGCACAAGAAAATCAACATGGTATCAGAGATTTGGTGAATAAATGCATGTAATATCTCTTTTTTAAGACACCTATATTTCAATCTGATATGTGACTAGAACTTTTACTAGATGGCTCCCTTCATCGAGCCTGAAGATAGTTTGGAAGGTGGAATAAATTGTAAGCCTTGGAGAGTCATAATGTATCTCATTATTGAAGAGAATGATATCATGGAACATGTGGAAGGAAATGTTACTAAACCTTAGGATAATGAGGGAAAAGGCCAAGGATAAGAAGATGGAAACTAAGGCCAAGAGGATTCTTATTGAATCCATCAAAGGTAATTTTATTCTGTTTTTTTCTAGGATGAAGACTTCAACAAAATACATTATTCCCCAGTAGGTTTGTATGAAGTTGAAAACATTTGTCAAAAGGACTTGAGGAATAAACTTCATGATATTGAAAGGACTAGATTCGATACTATGGCTTCTTGCTTTATGAGGATCTCTCACTTAGGATATCGACTCAAGACCATTGGACAAAATATTGATGAATCAGAACTTGGGATTGTGACCCTTAATGGGTTCCTAGATCCTGGGATTCATTTATATCAAGCATTTGTGTCATATTAGAAATTCCAAAGTTTTACCAGTTATGGGATTCGTGTATCGAAGAGGAATCTAGGCTAGTATCAAAAGGGGACATTTAGAAACCTCAAGATGATGATTCCCAAGCACTTGCAACTCATACAAATAATGGTAAAGGAAGAATAAAATTTGGAAAATTTCAAAAAATAGATTTAGGTAGAATAATTTCTCCCATCTAGGATGAAAATAATAATGATATGTAGAAGATTCATTGTTTCATTTTCCACAATTTTTTTCACTCTAAGAAAAAGTGTCTTGAAGGGAAGAATGATGGAAAGATGAAGGGAAAAAAAACATGATTTACCAACAGATATTGATGATGATACGCATCCACGTCAGAAGATTTATAGGAATGAAAATATAAATGATCTTATTACTTAAGAAAATACATATAGAGAGTTCAAGTCTTAGGATTAAGAGGGATTTAAAAATTCCCTACAATCGCCAAATCAAAATATAATTGCTTCATATTTGTTTTTCTTGATTATTATTATTTTATTTTTATTTAGCCTCTTTTATTTATATCTTTTTCTTGGTTATAATAATTTTATTTCATGGCCACATAATTAGTTTTTTAGGTAGATCGTGATGGCTACCAATGCTCTGGTAGCATATGGAAGCATTTAGAAGAATGAAGCAAAGTTTGTGGAAATAGGATTCTCCCAGCATCAAGCATAAAACCAAACATTTATTTCAAATATGCGGAAATTGTATTGTTAGGTCCCTATATTACTAGTGTAGTCTCTTACT
This sequence comes from Pinus albicaulis, assembly GCA_034641835.2. Taxonomy (NCBI): domain Eukaryota; kingdom Viridiplantae; phylum Streptophyta; class Pinopsida; order Pinales; family Pinaceae; genus Pinus; species Pinus albicaulis. Next base: position 1,168,180,983 of record CM076584.1, on the reverse strand, counting down.
ATTGTTAGTGTAGCCCACTTATTGTTATTTTTGAACCCTTATATCCCCCATATTGTTATTATTGTGTCCCATAAAATCCACTATTGTTATTATTTTTCCCTTACATTATTATTGTTAGGTTGGCTAGGATTTTATTGTGACCCCATGGACTTCTATATATAGAAATAAGGCTTTGTCAATTGGATCATCCAAGAATTGTTCATTTATGTAATGTAAAAGAGGATTACCCTTTGAAGTGGATGATTTATAAGGCATTGTGATGGCAATATGATGCAGAGTGTTGTCCTTGATGGAAACCCACTTGATGAAGATGATGGAAACCTACTTGATGAAGTTGTTCTTGACTTGATGAGCTTGTTAATGATGAAGGTGCAGAAGAAATAATTTCCAGAATGGGCCAGAACAATGATGAGAAGTGTATGTCACAAGGCATACGCGAGTTTAGTAAAGGGAAGTCGTGTATGTATGCGGAAAAGTACGTGACAAGTCGCGTATGGTCAATTGCGCTCTAAATGTGTAAAACCGGGGGTTACTACCATGGTATTGACCCATTGTGTTGAGTACTGGGTTGTCTATTTGATCCCGTCCAGGAATACCATCGGAAGTGATGTGGTTTTGGCTCATGGTATTGAAAAAGGATAAACCTATATAAGGAGAAGAAATTCATTGTGCAAGAGTGTGCAAGTGTCTAGGATTTAATGAATACTTCACTCTGAAGTATATCTGCATGCTTGAACTCTGCTCTTGATTGATAGATCTGAATCTGTGATGCATCTATGAACATGGTGAAGGTTAAAGATCTCTAGATCTAGAAATGGTGAATCTCTTGGATGATTTGAAAAGAAGTGATGAAGACCTCGCGCAAATCTGCTGAAGAACTTGAAGAAATCTGGGTAAGTTCATAGATCTCATATGTTGTGTAAAGTTTATCTTTTACAGATCTATACGCAGGTTCAGTTTGTGAAAAGCGTGTGTATACGCGGATCTGTTTCAAAAAAGTCGCGTATGGAAAGTTAGGGTTATTTTGGTAAATGCGAAGATGTATACATGGGTTCAATTCATAAAAAGCGCATATATATGCGGATCTGATTAAATAAAAGCGCGTATGATATATGATCTTATGGTTGCTTACGTTTGAAAATTGATGGACGTGGTTTGCAGTGGATCTGAGGGTTGAAACCTTCAGTCTGAACGTAGAAGCTTTCTGCTAGTAGAGGCTGGTGTTAATATCAGGGGGTAGCAGCTCCCTTCCCGGTGAGGCTGGTAAATGAGAACAAGGCATTGTTGCTCCCTTCCAGGAGAGGCTGGTAAATGAGAGAAGGTTGTAGCCTTCTGCAGGTGGGTGCCTGCGTACTGGTATGAGTCTGCACCAGTACATGTTGTAATAAGTTTTCTTAATAATAAAAATTGAAGACTGAGACGACGGCAGCGGTGGTTTTCTCCCGAATTGGGTTTCCACCTAAAAATCCTAGTGTTCATGTGTGGTTGCTTATGTTTGATGATTATTCTGTTCTTCCTACACTTGTTTACTGTTTTCTAAATATCTGATGAATGAGTAATGCAATGATCTAAGTCAAGAACTAAATGCATAATTAGATCACTGGATATATGCGAGTTTTGTAAAGGATATCCGCGTATATACGCGGGTTTGCTTCAGGAAAGTTGCGTATGGTTTTTAAGAAATAAATATCAAAGTTTTTATTGTCTGCACTAAATACTGATTCACCCCCCCCTCTCATTATTTTTCCCAACACATTGATATCTCTTTTCTTCTATTTTGGGAGCTAGCTTCATAACATTTGGTATCAAAGCTTTGGATTCTAGGGTTTTGCTGCTTCAAATAGGTCAGCATGGCATTTTGCGATATAAATCTTTTTCTATGAAGGTTCTGAAGCAAAGAAAAACTCATGTAAAAATTTTAGGTCTTGGGTCGCAATATTTCTAGAGATATGATCTATGGAAGTTGGGGTTTTTGCAGGCTCTCAAATTTCTTCTCGAAGAGGTGACGTTGGGAAAATCATCATAACTCTCTCTTTGAGAATCATATTGGAATTCTATAAAAATTAGCCACAATTATAGGAATTGTATTTTTGCATGTATCAATTTCAGAGCTAAAGGAGGAAACATTGACATGTCGCACGTCGTACTATTTAGCTCTATCGAATCAGTCCATAATTAGGTCATTGTAGGAGATTGGCCATAACTTTGTCTTGAATAATCAAAATCAGGTTAGAAATATGGCATTGGAAAGATAATTCAGAGCACTAATAAAGTGCTGAGGATAAAATCTCAGGGATTCAAAATTACTGAGATACATCAGTTTCAATATTGAGCTCCTTAGAAGCAAGAAAAATGTGTGTATTTTTTTTTCAAATTGCATAATTCTTGTCTGAAAAATTAGTTTGAAATGATTCCAAGGTCATATTGAAGCTTAGATATTACTATTGGGTTATAAAATCCCTCCTAAAAATACTTCAACACCCACTAAGCCCTCAGAAGGCTCTATTATGACTTATGAAAAGGAAGAAGTGCAACATGATATATAAAAATTAAAAGACAAAGTGCAACAACTTTCTCTCTCACAAAAAGAAACAAAAAATGAAATGGAAGTTTTGAAGAAAGGCATGGAAGCTAAAATGGATGGTTTGAAGAAAGGTGTGGAAGCTAAAATGGATGGTTTGAAGAATGGCATGGAAGACATGGAAGAAAAAATGGAATACATGAAGAATGATCTAAATGTAGACATGGAAGGTTTCAAGGAAGGTTTGACAAAGTTGATACAATAAACTATTCCTAATGGAAAAAATATAGTAGAGGAAACTCATGATGAGAAAAAACTAAATGTTAATCTTGATTTCAAAAACTCTCATGTTGGATTGAAGACCCACCATATTCCAAATATCAATAAGAGGAATTTTGATGGCAAGGATCCTGTAACATGGATATTACAGATGGAGCAATATTTTGATCTCAATAATGTGCAAAACATACAAAAGGTATGCATTGCAACTTTCTATTTAGAACAAAATACATTTTTATGGTATTGATGTCTTTGCTCCTGTAAAAAAAAATTCAATTGGTCAATTTTTATGAAGGAAATGATAACACATTATGAGGATACAAAGAGAAACATCTTCTTTAGCCAATCAATAAATCAAAAATAAAAGGGTTCAGTGGTGGAGCACATTGAGGACTTCCAAAAATTTAATATAAAGGTACCTGATATTCTAGAGGAACACGTGATTGATGTCCTCATAGGGACCTTAAAGGATAAAATCCAACATGCGGTTCACCTTTGGGAACCTGATTCATTGGAGAAGGCATTCAGGTTGGAAAGAAAAATTGAATGTAAAATTATGGTGACAAGGAAGCCTACCACTCACATCTCTAAATATGGAAATGTTTCTACTCCTAGAATTACACAACCTACAAGGTTCAAACCACAAAAATTGGAATAAAAAGGAGCCAAAGGGCTTTGCTATATGTGTGATAGAAAATACACTAAAGGTCATAAGTGTGCCGAGGAGAAACTATTTTACATATATTTTGAAGAGGAAGAAGAAAATGAAGAAGAAACCTCAAAAGAAGCGGATATAGACCAGGAACCAACCCTAGAGAAAGAATAAATGAGTCCAACCATATCTTGTAATGCATTGGCAGGAAATACCACTCCTAAAAATCTAAATATAGAAGAACATATCAAGAAGAAAAAGGTAATGGTGTTGATTGGTTCGAGTATTACCCATAATTTTACTCATTGTAAGGTAGCCAAGAAATTGAATTGCTTCCTATAACCAGCACCAAAGTGTCAAGTGATGGTTGCAAATCGAGGAACTATAAATTTCTCTGGAAAATTTCATAATATCAAGCTAAAAATCGGGGAATATTTATTGAATATTCCAATACTTTCCATGCCAATGGGAGGTGCTAATGTTGTATTAGGAGTACAATGGTTACAATCTTTGGGAACAATAGCTTTTAATTTTCAAGAAATTTTCTTGAAATTTTTTTCAGAAGGAAGGGAAGTTGAATTATAGGGTATCTTAAGGAAACTGGGAAGGATAATAATCTCTAATTTCATGACAAATATTATGAATAAAGAAGAGAAGGAGTAATTATGCTCACTAGAAGTTCCAACATCAAAATCATCTATTTCTCCAGATGTTAGGTTCCTATATATATAGTATAGTCCCTTATTATTGTTAGTGTAACTGGCTTATTGTTATTATTGAACCCTTGTAACCCCCATATTGTTATTATTGTGCCCTTAAATTATTATTGTTAGGTCGGCTAGGATTACATTGTGGCCCACTAGGATTACATTATGGCCCCATGGACTCCTATATATAGAAAGGAGGTTTTGTAAATTGTATCATCAAATAATTGTTCATTTATGTAATGTATTGGAGGTTTCCCCCTTGAAGTGGATTATTTCTAAGGCATTCATATCTCTTTTCTTCTATTTTTGGAGCTGGTTACACAACATTTGGTATCAGAGCTTTGGATTCTAGGGTTTCGCTACTATAAATAGGTCATCATGAAATTTTCGCTATATATTTTTTTCTACTAAGGTTCAGAATCTGAAATGTTTAGGGTACGAAGCTAAAATCCTAAGGAAACTCTTCAAAAAAATTTAGAGCTTGGTTCAGAATATTTTTGGAGGTATGATCTATGGAAGGTAGTGCTTTTTCAGGCTCTTAAAATTCATCTCAAAGAGGTGATCATGGGAAAATATTCATAACTCTCTCTTTGAGCATTGGATTGGAGTTCCGTGAAAATTGGTCACAATTAAACGGACTTTAGTTTCTTGGCTATCAATTTCAGAGCCGAAGGACCAAACAGTTACATGTGACAAGTCGTACAAGTTCGCTCTACTGAACCTGTCCATAATTAGGTCATTGTGGGAGATTGGACATAACTTTGTCTTGGAGAATCCAAATCAGGTCAGGCCTGTGGCATTCAAAAGAGAATTTAGAGGGCTAATTTAGTGATTAATTTAAGATATTGAAGAGCCTCAATCTTAGAGATAATCCAATTTCAATATCGAGCTCCTCAAAAGTAGGAAAAAGGTATGTATTTTTTTCCCAACTGCATAAGTCTTGTTTAAGGAATCAATTTGAATTGATTCCAAGGGCATATTGTAGAATATATATCTATATTGGGTTCTAAAAGATGCCCCGTAAAAATAATTCAACACCCATTAAGCCTTCAGAAGGCTATACTATGACTCATGAAGATGTACAATTGTAACATGATCTATCAAAATTACAAGAGGAAGTGCACAAAATTTCGCTCTCACAAAGAGTAGAAAAAAATGAAATGGAAGTTTTGAAGAAAGGCGTGGAAGCGAAGATGGATGGTGTGAAGAATAATATGGATGGTTTGAAGAATAATATGGATGGTTTGAAGAAAGGAATGGAATCTAAGATAGATGGCATGGAATCTAACACAGATGACATGAAAGCTAAAATGGAAAACATGAAGAATGATCTAAAAGTAGACATGGAAGGTTTGACAAAGTTGATACAAGAAATATTTCCTAATAGTGATAATATAGTAGAGGAAACTCATGATGAGAACAAAATAAATGTTAATCGTGATTTCATAAACTCTAATGTTGGCGGGAAGAACCACCATATTCCAAATATGGATATGAGGAAGTTTGATGGAAAGGATCCTGTAACATGGATACTACAGATGGAGCAATATATTGATCTCCATAATGTGCAAAACACACAAAAGGTACGCATTGCAACTTTACATTTAGAACAAAATACATTTGTATGGTATCGATGGCTTTGCTCCCGTAAAAAAATTGTCACTTGGTCAATTTTTACAGAGGAAATGATAGCACATTATGAGGATACAAAGAAAAACACCTTCTTTAGCCAATTGATAAATCTCAAACAAAAGGGTTTAGTGGGGCAGCACATTGAGGACTTCCAAAAATTGAATATAAGGTTAACTGATATTCCAGAGGAACACAGGATTGATCTCTTCATAGGCACTTTAAAGGATAACATCCAACATGAAGTTCGCGTTTTGGAACCTGATTCATTGGAGAAGGCATTCAGGTTGGCAAGAAAAGTTGAATGTAAAATTATGGCGACAAGGAAGCTTACCACTCAATTCTATAAAGAAGGAAGTGTTGCTACGCCTAGATTTCCACAACCTACAAGGTTGACACCACAACAATTGGAAGAAAAACGAGCAAAAGGGATTTGCTACAGTTGTGATAGCAAATACACTAAAGGTCATAAGTGTGCTGAGAAGAAATTACTTTACATAGATTGTGAAGAGGAAGAAGAAAATGAACAAGAAGAGGATATACACCAGGAACCAACCCAAGAAGAGGAAGAAATGAGTCCGACCATATCGTGTAATGCATTGGCAGGAATCACCACTCCTCAAACTCTCAAGATAGAAGGACATATCAAGAAGAAAAAGGTAATAGTGTTGATTGATTCAGGTAGTACCCATAATTTTATTCATTGTAAGGTAGCCAAGGAATTGAATTGTTTCCTATACCCAGCACCAGAATGTCAAGTGATGGGTGCAAATGGAGGAACTATAAATTTCTCTCGAAAATGCCATAATATCAAGCTAACCATGGGGGAATATGTATTGAATATTTCAATGCTTTCCATTCCTATGGGAGGTGTTGATGTTGTACTAGGAGTACAATGGTTACAATCTTTGGGGACGGTAGCTTTTAATTTTCAAGAACTTTTCTTGAAATTTTTTTCAGAAGGAAAGAAAGTCGAATTACGGGGTATTGAAGGGAAGCCAGGAAGGATAATAAGCTCTAATGTCATGAAAAAGCTTCTAAAGAAAGAACAACGAGGCGTAATTGCACAATTATGCTCACTAGAAGTTCCAACATCAAAATCATCTATTTCTGCACATCTCCAACAAGTCTTGGACAATCATTCCAAGGTGTTTGAAACTCCCAAAGGACTCCCACCTATTCATGATCATGATCATGCTATTCATTTGATTCCAGGAAGTGTTCCTCCAAACATCAGGCCTTATAGATATCCTAATGTCCAAAAGAGCAAAATTGAACGTATGATTGTAGAAATGTTAGAGGTGGGTATAATTCAACCTAGTCAAAGCTCTTTCTCTGCTCCTGTAGTATTGGTACACAAGAAGGATGGATCATGGCGCATGTGTCCGGATTATAGGGATATCAATAAGCTCACCATTAAACATAAATTTCCCATTCATGTGATCGAGGAATTATTGGATGAATTACATGGAGCAATTTATTTTACCAATTTGGATCTTCGTTCAGGATATCATCAAATTAGAATGAAGACTGAAGATATTCCAAAAATAGTGTTTCAAACTCATGAGGGTCATTATGAATTTTTGGTCATGCCTTTTGGCCTTACCAATGAACCTTCTACATTTCAAGGGTTGATGAATTCCATTTTCAAACCCTTCCTTAGAACATTTTTGCTAGTATTTTTTGATGATATACTAATCTACAGCAGGTGTTGGAAAGATCATGTTGAACATGTTGACAGGGTGCTCAAACTATTGCAGGAGAAACAATTATATGAAAAAACATACAAATGTTTCTTTGGAGTACAAGCGGTGGAATATCTAGGTCATATTGTATCTCACGACGGTGTTAAGGTAGACCCTAACAAAATTAAAGCCATTAAGGCATGAAAAGTCCTCACAACCATAAAGTAGTTGCGAGGATTTCTCGGGTTAACAGGGTATTATTGCAAGTTTGTTAAGAACTATGGGAGAATAGCAGCACCTCTAACAACATTATTGAAGAAAGATGCATTTTCATGGACTCCTGAAGAAACTAAGGCCTTTGAACATCTTAAAGAGGCAATGTGCCTAGCACAGGTATTAGCTACACCAGACTTCAGAAAAACCTTTATTGTGGAATGTGATGCCTCAGGAAATGGAATTCGTGCTGTTTTAATCCAGGAAGGAAGATCCATTGCTTTTGGAAGTCATCCAATCAAAGGAAAGTATTTACAAAAACCTATTTATGAGAAGGAAATGTTAGCAATACTGCATGCACTAAAGAAATAGCGAACTTACCTAATGGGAAGACACTTCAAGGTAAAAAATGATCATGATAGTCTTAAACACTTTTTGGAACAAAGACTATCTTTAGAAAAATAGCAAAAATGGGTCACAAAGATGTTGGGTTATGACTTTGAAATAGTCTACAAAGAAGGAAAGCTTAATGTTGTTGCAGATGCACTCTCAAGAAAGAATGAAGAGGTGAAAGCATTTCTTTGTGCCATTTCTATTATCCAACCAGATTGGATAACCAAAGAAAGAGATGAATGGAAGAAGGACAAAGACATATGGACACTAATTCAAAAATTGCAGCAAGATTTTAGTACATCTAATACATTTAGTTGGAAAAATGATTCCTTATGGTACAAAGATCGCTTATATATTTGTAAGAATTCCCAACTAAAAAAAAAGAATCTTTTGGAATTGAACACTTCTCCTTTAGGAGGACACTCAGGATTTTTAAAAACTTACCACAGGATGAAGAAAGAATTTTTTTGGGATGGCCTTAAAACTGATATTCAAAATTTTGTGGCAGAATGTTTGGTTTTCCAGAAGAATAAAGTTGAGACAATTAAGACCCCAGGACTTCTAAAACCTTTATCCATTCGAAGTCAACATTGGGAGGAGATTTCAATGGATTTGATCATAGGTTTACCTAAGTCCAAAGGAAAAAGTGTCATCATGGTGGTAGTTGATAGAATTACCAAGTATGCACACTTTTTTGCATTATCTCATCCATTTAAAGAAATTATAGTTGCTACTACATTTATGGACACAATTCAAAAGCTACATGGAAGCCCAAGGGTTATTGTGAGCGACAAAGATCCCATTTTTACTAGAAATTTTTGGATGGAGTCATTTTCTTGTTTGGGTACTCAATTAGCTCATAGCTCATCTTATCATCCTCAATCTGATGGTCAAACTGAGATAGTAAATAAATGTTTGGAAGGATATCTTCGTTTTTTTGTATCTGATAAACAAACACAATGGGTCAAGTGGTTACCTCTCGCTGAATGGTGGTATAACACTTCCTTCCATATTGTAGCAAAAAAGACCCCATTTATGGCACTTTATGGATATCATCCACCATCCATCACATCATCTTTAAGGGAAAATTTGAAGGTTCAAGCAATGGAAGATCACATCGAGAATCAACAAGAAGTTCTCCAACTCTTAAAGGATAACCTAAACTTGGCACAAAATCAAATGAAACAATAGGAAAATCAACATCGCAATGAGAGAAGTTTTGATGTAGGAGATTGGGTATTTTTACGGCCAAAGCCATACAAACAAATTTCCCTCAAGCAAGCTAATAGGGATAATAAATTATCACCAAAGTACTATGGTCCTTACAAGGTGTTGCAAAATATTGGTACTATGGCATACAAATTGGAGCTTCCTGCTTCTTAATGAGTGCATCCAGTTTTCCATGTTTCATGCTTAAAGAAGGTTATACGTGAAAATATTCCAGTTCAAACAATATTTCCAGAACATGATGAGGAAGGAAAAATCATATTGGAACCTGAAGCGGTCATGGAAACATGAACTCGACAGCTACGGAACTAATCAATTTCAGAGTATCTCATCAGGTGGAAGAACTTACCCACTCAAGATTCTACATGGGAGGATGAGAATTTTGTATAGAATCATCCAGAGCTACTCAAGCATTAAGGACAACACTTTTTTGAAGGAGAGGGGCATGTTAGGTCCCTATATTGATAGTATAGTCCCTTATTATTGTTAGTTTAACCCCCTTATTGTTATTATTGTAACCTTCTAACCCCCATATTGTTATTATTGTGCCCTTAAATTATTATTGTTAGGTCAGCTAGGATTACATTGTGGCCCACTAGGATTACATTATGGCCCCATGGACTCCTATATATAGAAAGGAGGTTTTGTAAATTGTATCATCCAATAATTATTCATTTATGTAATGTATTGGAGGTTTCCCCCTCGAAGTGGCTTATTTCTAAAGCATTTATATCTCTTTCCTTCTATTTTTGGAGCTGGTTACACAACACCAGATCTCCAAAAATACTTTGACAATCATTCCAAGGTGTTCAAAACTCCCAAAGGACTCCCACCTATTTGTGATCATGATAACGCTATTCATTTGATTCTAGGAAGTGTTCCTCCAAAAATCAAGCCTTACAGATATCCTTATTCCCAAAAGAGCAAGATTGAACGTATGATTGCAGAAATGTTAGAGGCTGGTATAATTCAATCTAGAAAAAGTTCTTTCTCTTCTCCCATAGTATTGGCGCACAAGAAGGATGGATCATGGTGGATGTGTCTAGATTATTGGGAGCTCGATAAGCTCATTGTTAAATATAAATTTCCCATTCCTTTGATTCATGAATTATTGTATGAATTACATGGAGAAACTGATTTTACCAAGTTTGATCTTTGTTCAGGATATCATGAAATTAGAATGAAGATTGAAGATATTTTGAAAACAACATCTTGAACACATGACGGTCATTATGAATTTTTGGTGATGCCTTTTGGCCTTACCAATGAACCTTCCACATTTCAAGGGTCAATGAATTCCATTTGCAAACCCTTCCTTAGAAAATTTGTGTTAGTATTTTTTGATGATATACTAATCTACAATAGGTCTTGGAAGGATCATGTTCAACATGTTGACATGGTTCTCAAACTATTGGAGGAAAAACAATTATATGTAAAAGCCTCCAAATATTTCTTTGGAGTACAAGAAATGGAATATCTGGATCATATTGTATCTCAGAAGGGTTTTAAGGTAGATCCTAACAAAATTAAAGCCATTAAGGAATGGAAATTCCCCACAACCATAAAGTTGTTGCGAGTATTTCTAGGGTTAATAGGGTATTATCACAAGTTTGTTAATAATTATGGAAGAATAGTAGAACCTCTAACCACATTATTGAAGAAATATGCATTTTCATTGATTCCTAAAGCAACTAAGGCCTTTGAACATCTTAAAGAGGAAATGTGCCTAGAATTAGTCTTAGCTACGCCAGACTTCAAAAAACCTTTATTGTGGAATGTGATGCCTCGGGAAATGGAATTGGTGTTGTTTTAATGGAAGAAGGAAGACAAATTGCTTTTGAAAGTCACCCAATCAAAGGAAAGTATTTACATAAATCTATTTATGAGAAGGAAATGTTGGCAATACTACATGCACTAAAGAAATGGCGACCTTACCTAATCAAGGAAGACACTTCAAACTAAAAACAGATTATGATAATCTTAAATAATTTTTGGAACAAGCACTATCTTCAGAAGAGAAGAAAAAATGGATCACAAATATTTTGGGTTATGACTTTGAAATCATCTACAAAAGAGGGAAGATGAATGTTGTTGCAAATTAACTCTCAAGAAAGGATGAAGGGGTGGAAGCATTTTGTTGTGAAATTTCTATTATCCAACCAGATTGGATAACCAAAGCAATTTAAAAAACTCTGGATTTTTTAAAACTTACCACAGGGTGAAGAAATAATTAATTTGGATTGCCTTAAAACTGATATTCAAAATTTTGTTGCAGAATGTTTGGTTTGCTAGCAAAATAAATTTGAGACAATTAAGACCTTGGATTTTCTACAACCTTTATGCATTCCAATTCAACGTTGGGAGGAGGTTTTAATGGATTTTATCATAGGTTTACCTAAGTCCAAAGGAAAGAGTGTCATCATGGTGGTAGTTGATAGACTTACCAAGTATGCACATTTCTTTTCATTATCTCATCCATTTAAAGCAAACAAATTCTCTACTGCATTTATGGAAACAATTCAAAAGATACATGGAAACCCAAATATTATTATAAGTGACAGAGATCCCATTTTTACTAGAAATTTTTGGATGAAATTATTTTCTTGTTTGGGTAATAAAATAGCTCATAGCTCATATTATCATCCTCAATAGGATGGGAAAACTAAGATAGTTAACAAATTTTTGGAAGTATATTTTTTTTTTTTTGTATCTGATAAACAAACACAATGGGTCAAGTGGCTACCTCTAGCTGAATAGTGATATAACACTTCCTTTCATACTGCACCAAAAATGACCCCATTTTTGGCACTTTATGGATATCATCCACTCTCCATCATAGCATATTTAAGAGAAAATTATAAGGTTCAAGTAGTGCAAGATCACATCGAGCATCAACAACAAGTTGTACAACTCTTAAAGGATAACCTAAATTTTGCAAAAAATCGAATGAAACAACATGCATATCAACATCACAACGAGAGAAGTTTTGATGTAGGAGACTCAATATTTTTACACTTAAAACCATTCAAGAAAATGTCCCTCAAGAAAGATAAGAAGGATAATAAATTATCACGAAAGTACTATGGTCCTTACAAGGTATTGCAAAATATTGGTACTATGGCATACAAATTGGAGCTTCCTGATTCTTCTCAAGTGCACCCAATTTTCCATGTTTCATGCTTAAAGAAGGTTATAGGTGAAAATTTTCTAGTTAAAAAAATATTACCAGAACGTTACGAGGAAGGAAAAATCATATTGGAACCTGAAGTATTCATAGAAACAAGAACTCGATAGCTAAGAAATCAATAAATTTCAGAGTATCTCATCGAGTGAAAGAACTTACCCACCGAATATTCCTCATGGGAGGATGATAATTTTATGTAGAAGCATCCAGAGCTACTCAAGCATCGAGGAAAACAATTTTTTGAAGGAGATGGGCATGTTAGGTCCCTATATTACTAGTGTAGTCCCTTATTGTTGTTAGTGTAGCCCCATTATTATTATTGGCATACCCTTGTAGCCCCCATATTGTTATTATTCTGCTTCGTAAAAGCCACTATTGTTACTGTTGTGCCCTTGAATTATTATTGTTACATCGGCTAGGGTTATATTGTGACCCCATGGAATCCTATATATATAAACGAGGTTTTCTCATTTGTATATTTCAAGAATTGCTCACTAATATAATGCAAAGGAGGTTTCCCCCTCGAAGTGGTTTATTTATAAGTTGTTTATCTCTCTCTTGTTATATTTTTGGAGCTGGTTTCATAACATATATCAACATCAAGAACCATTCCAAATGATAAGGAGAGATCCTAATTAAGAGTGATAATACAACCATGTATTTTGGATGGATTCCATGATGGAGAAATATCAATCCATCATGAAGAATGATGTGTGGTAAATTGTGTTAAGACTTGAAGGTATGTTAGTGGTGACTTCCAATTGGATCTACAATATTAGGCATGTGTTATATGCTAGCATAGGGAATTACAAAGTAGGTTCGTGACGAGAGGTGTTTAGTCAATTTAATGTCTTAAATTTATATCATAAATTATTGATCAAGGTTAGTAATTTGATAAATTGTGGTGTACTATATATGATTAGATAACCTTATTTCTTACTTCATTGTGTATGTTTTATATTGTTTTGGGGGTTTTGTATGTTATGCCTAAAGTTTTAAGAATTGAAATTCATCTAAGAAATGAAATCTATGCTTCTATATGAAATATTTAAATGCTAGTGATCAACCAAATATAAATAAATTTTAATGATGAAAACTTATTCTTAAAGAAGGAATAAAAGGAAATGTTGTTTTTATTCTAATAAAAGGGATTTAATTACAAATTGATTTTAATGAAATGAATGAAAAATATGAAATATAAAAGAAGGAATAAAGGAAATGTTAATTAACTAATCTAAATTGCATAAAAATAAATCAAACTTTGAATGGTTAAAATGTTAAACTTATCTAGGTCAACAAAACATCTACGAAAAGTATCTAACTGATTTAAATCAGAGCACTATTCTAAATCTAATTGCATTCAAATGACAAGGATGAAACCATTTTCTATCTTATCCATTGAAAGCGTTAATTATATGAAAATAAAGCATTTTATCAATTTTAAAACACAATTATAGTCTAACTCTATCCTAGTTTTAAATATAAGAATGTTTGAAAGATAAATTTAATATAATTATATTCCATGGACTGGAAGGATAGATTATATTGCTAAGAACTTTAATGATAGTGCTGATTGAAATCAAAGGCAAGTGCAAAGCATATTTAAAACAAAACTAAGTTTTTTGTATGACTGTATGCACAAATATTATACAGTTGGAAAATGAAAGAGTCACATTCATGAGATGACTAAGCAACTATAAGATTACATAGTCAACTGGAAATGAAAATAACTAATTTAGAAGGCATTCATAAAATTAATCTATAAAACAGTGAGAAATTTAAACTACGAATTGACAGGAATCTGATTATGAAACAATGCGAATTTAACTATGAATTGAAGGGAATAAAGCTACGAACCAACATGACTTTAAACTAAGGAATTAACAAAATTTAAAATACAAAAAAAAATATGAAAAATCTCATTTCTATGTAGGGGCCCTCCACAATAGAACGAGTCTGAAATATACTTAGAATATGTGTACATCACTGATTTGAACTGGTCTTCTTTACTAGAAAAATAGAGTTTGAAACTGTAAACACCAAATTATCACAAAAATTAGACTACTTTGGGGTTTCAATAGACTGATATTTATACAGGTTTTGGATTTAACTATTAGAGGAAATTCTACCTATAGATAGCAAATAAAACTGAAATTAAAAGTCTAATTAGAAGAAAATTCTTCATAGCTATCTCTCAATTTTCTACGTCAGAGAAATTCGAGAATCTTTCGTCCCTTGATCTTGTTCTTTGACTCTTATTTGACCGCGAGCATAGTTACGATTCCTCCTTGAATTCGAGCAAGTAAGTGGGATATGATCCATGTGTGTATCATTCCAGAGATACCCATATGAACCACTCCCTCATTTGCTTCTCAAAACCTGTCAAAAACTAACGGTGGTTGCAGAAACAAAGGTTAGCTACAGAAGTGAATGAATTTTATAGCTAATTACATAAATTCATCTAAATAATAAGAAAAATTATAATATAAATCGGAGACCATCTAAATGTCTTCTCTAATGTGGAATATGTCAATTATCCCTAATTGAAGTCATGATTTTGTGAAAAAGGAAGAAGAAATGATGGAAAAGGGTGTCAAATTAAGAACATTTTTGAGGTTCAACATACCCCCACTAAGATACCATTGCATGTCCTCATGCAACTCCCAAAGTTGTGAGCCTTCACCTTCTACAACATTTGTTCTAATACCTCTTCCAGTACATCCAAGTTCCTCTGCCTTCATTTCCTTAAAGTTATTCCATTCTTCATTTCTTCATGTGGAGTTTGTACTTTAGGCTGATGAATTTCCTGTTCAAAATTTTATTCTTCTTCTTTAGTTTCTTGCTCTTTATACCATAGCCCCAAATGTAAGACAGTGTTGTCACTGATGAACTTTTCCAAGTGATTCTACTCCTTCAAAGTTTTATTTTCTTATTTAATGTGCCTGCTCAATATCTCTAGCTCATAAATTTCTTGCTTCAAGGTGTTTACCCGAGGTTCTTGTGGACTCATACACTGCTCTTTCAAACTTGGATTGTGTTCTACATGTATTTTATCGAATGACTCAATATATTCATATATCTCCTTCTATGCAAGGCCAATTTCTGGGGTCCTTCTGCTCAGACTACGTATAGGATTGGTATCGAAGAGTGTATAGGATTGTGTGTAGGGGAGATAGTAATGGGCGATGGTACTTGGGGTTCTTCATCTAAATTAACAAACTCTGCTTCTTATGGAGGTGTCTTCTTCAAGGGTTTTGCGAAGTCTAGAGCTTCTCCTTGGCTGTGAAGAGCCTAAAATTTCTAAACTTGTAACTTTTCCAATCTCCTTTACATTACCTCTTTTTTTGACTCCACTGTGTTTCTTATTTTTCCATTAGGGCAGTTTTGACGTCTAAAATGGGCCTCCTAACAAAAATGTACAAAAAATTTTTTTTATAAGAACCAATAGGATTTAAGATGATGATGTCAACCGTGAGGAATGATTCACCATTTTTTAAGTAAAAAGGCAAAAAAGTTAAAAAATAATAAAATAATAAAAGTATTTTTTTAACTTATCTCCCAAAATTTTTACTCAAATTTCAAGCGGGAGCACTCATTGGATGCATAATTTAATTCCTCATGCAAGGAGTACCCATCTTGCATACTTTTGATGGACCTTTCTATATGAAAATTGAGAAATACATGAAAAACATAGTCGCAATCATGTTTTTCATGTATTTCTCATTTTTCGTGTAGTAGGATCCATCGAAAGTATGCAAAATGGGTACTATTTGGAGGAGGAATTAAATTTTGCATCCAAAAAGTGCTCCGACTCGAAATTTGAGTATAAAATTTGCGAAATAAGTTGAAAATACGAGTTGAAAAAGTAGTTTTTTCTTTTTTTCCCTCTAAAACTTGATGATATAATCAAATATTATTTTATTATTTATACTATTATTTTATAATTTCCTTAGGAGGTCCATTTTAGACCTCAAAATCTCATTAATGATTAAATCTGCAATGGTGAGTTCTTCTTCTTCTTGCTGTGGTTGAGGTGAGGATTTGTTTTCAATGCATGTATCAACATTTCTCCTCCTACTTCTTTTGGTTTTTTCATCCTTAGGTTGTTCTCGTGCTTCATCTTGAAAGTGATTTTTGATTAGGAAATTGTCCCAGGAGTCTACTATACTCTTTAGATGGAATTTAATGAGTATCTTTATCATTCCATGATGATGCATGGTATTGTCTATGAATTGGACTATTTTCGGCACATTTGCTGACATATTATTTAGAATATTGAGTAGGAAGTATGGGAGGTTTATTTCTCCATCCTCCAAGAAATTTATTAATAGCTAGGCATGGTAGAAAAACATATAACCAAATCTACCCTCGCAAGTAACAATTTTTAGTAAAATTAAAAGCATATTCCTCCATTTGTTTCTATGTGCCAAACTGGGAATTCATTTCTTCCAAACAGTAGTGTCCATATCTAGACTCTTCAGAAAAAAATTCCATTCTTCGTTGTAAATTTCCATGTTCTTGTACCATCTCTCGCCAATTTTCAGAAGTTATGTGGCTTCAACTATTAATTCTCTTGTCACTGAGAATTTTATGTCCCCAATTTCGACCTTTGTCTCGTCGAAAGATCTTGCAAAGGACTTAGTGACCTCCTTATGGACCCCGTCAAATTTATCTATGAACTGGAGACATTGCACCTTCTTCATCATTTCCTTTATCTAAGGATAAACTTGCATGAATTTTTCTCCCATGGGTTTGGTTCTCACTATTATACCCATGTCTTTGTCATAAGGACTTTAACCTTCAAAAATTTTCTTCTTTGATCAACTGGATTGATGGTTTCGCTCTGAGTTAAGGGTGTCAAGAGTTTGTATACACATGTAGGTAAAATAGATATTCGACGAGGGTTTATGGAAGTGGATTTGTATGCTACAAAAATTAGATATCACCGTTAATCATTAATGGATGAAATCGGCCTTGATTATTATGAGATAGGATATGGATGCAGTGGTTGGATTATGGAATTGTGAAGTGAATCCAAATACAATCAGTTCTAATGATGACATATTGAGGTGGAAGCATATGATAATATACATTATATACACTAATGTTTTTAGATCTTATTATTTAAACGAATCTTGCAACATACCTTGGAAATAACCTTTGCTGATTTCCTTTTTTTGGTGATTCCTGAGATTTATTTTCAGCATGATCTACAATGGAGTCTTCGATTGCTTCTTTTTAGTATGTTCTACTTCAATAGTCTGTAAAAATGTAACAGAGTTGGAGAATGTGATGACAGTTGCAAATTCTTTTGAGAGCTGCATAAATGTATCAATTCTATAGCTACTTCTTTTATTGTTTCAGAAAAAGAAAGGGAACAAATAATTTGGTATTTTTAGAACAGGAGAAAATATAAGACCTCAGAACTCTAATTTTCATCTTGTACTTTCTGTATAAGGATGCCAATCATTGATTGGTTTTCATACTTATACTATTTTTTTTTTAATAATATATATATATATATATATATATATATATATATATATATATATATATATATATATATATATATTCTCTTCATTTCCTTTTTTTTTAGATATCAAAAGTAAAAATAAGACTAAGTTGGGGAAGAAGAAGGATTCTTCTTCACCAACTTCATATCATTTTTGTCTTGAAAATTTTTGATAAATTCCTCCTTTGTAATTGCCTTATGGTAAAATTTTAATCGATGTCCATTCACAAGAAGAGGTAACTTTTCTTCATCAATTTTCCTTATCCTGACTAGCCCAATTCCAAATACTTTTTTGATCTCATAAGGCCCAAGCCAATGAGTATGAATTTTTCCTTGGAAAACTTTGAACTTTGAATTGAACAAAAGTGCCCAATCTCCTGCTTGAAAATTTCTATATTTTATGTACTTGTCATGCCATCTGGACCTTTGTTGCTAGATTATGCTTGTTCTTTGAACTATATCTTGCTTGATCTCATCAAGATCATTAAGTTGCTCCATTCTGTGCTTTTGGGCTTCTGATAAATCAAGCCATAATCTAACTGCTATATTGAAGGTTTTGATCTGAAATTCTATAGGAAACAATACTTGCTTCCCATAAACAAGTTCACAAGGATTATGTGTTGTTGTATTCATCCATGTAGTCTGGTAGGCCCATAATGCCTTAAGAATTCTATCTGCCCAATCCTTCCTACGTAGATGTACAATATTTGTGAGGATTTCTACAATCACTTTATTGGTGGTCTCCACTTGACCATTTTATTGTGGATGATATGGATTAGATTTTCTATGTTTGACCTTATATTCATCCACAATATTTTGCACCACTTTTGATGTAAACTTAGATCCATGATCTGTCACAATCTCCCTTGAGACACCAAAATGAGTGAATATATCCTCAAAGAGAAATCAAGCTACATCATTTCCATTAGAAAAATAAAGTGCTTTAGCCTCTACCCATTTAGTGACATAATCAGTGTAAACCAAAATGTACCTCTTATGTTTTGATGGTGGATTGATTGGTCCAATAAAATCCAGGGCCCATTTTTCAAATGGTTCTATGAGTACCTGAGGTTTTAAGGGAATTTCAATTGTAGGAACATGTTTCCCCATTCTTTGATAGTTGTCACACATTTTGACATACTCCTTAGTATCTTTAAATATGGATGGCCAATAATATCCTAAATGAAGGATTTTATAGGTAGTCCTATTATTGGCAATGTCCACCACAAGGTTCATCATTTCATTCTTTTAGAATTTTAAGCGTTTCATCTTCTCGAACACATCTTCTGATGATGAGATCTAGACCTTTTTTATACAATTCATCATTAACCCATAAGTATAATGCACTTGTTTGAATTATTTTTCTCTTTTCTCTAGGAAAAAGGTATGCTGGTGATTTTCTTGTAGCTAATTAGTTAGAAATATCTGCAAACCATGGAGATTTAGTAGATACTGCAAAGAGATATTCTTCGGGAAAATTATCCTCTACTGGAGTATCATTATTGTTATATTGAATTCTAGACACAGAAATCAACAATTGTTTTTTGTTTTCCAGGTCGGTCTAGAATGGTGATGTTAAATTCTTGCAGGAGTAACAACCATCTTCTGATTCTTTTATTAGCGATATATTTATTCATTAAATACCTAATTGTAGAATGATCTGTGTGAATAAAGTTTTCATATCTGATGATGTAGTGTCTAAATTTTTTAATAGCATGGACAACAACTAGAAACTAATTTTCAGTTACAGTTTAATTTAACTCAACAGTAGTCAAATATTACAGTGTAATTTTACTTGTGTAATAGATGGCATAGGGGATCAAATATTTTTGTCCTAATGCAGCTCCTAGAGTTGTATCTAAAGAATCTGTTGAAATGTGACAATGTATTTTCCAATTTGGTCCTCTTAAGATGGGTGCTTCAGATATTTTTTCTTTTAAAGTTTCAAATGCCAATTAGCAATCAGGATTCCAACTAAATTCACAATATTTGGTAACCAGTTTGAAGGGTGGAGATGCAATTTTATTGAAGTTTTCTATAAATCTTCTATAGTACCCTGTAAAACCTAGAAAACTTATAACATCCTTTTGACAACTTGGAATTGATAATTTGGAGATGACTTCAACTTTGGATGAGTCTAATTTAATTCCATCCCCTAAAATGTGATGTCCTAAAACAATTCGTTCAGTAAACATCATAAAGAATCTTTCTTGAATTAATGAAATATTTTCCTCTTTGCATATTTTACGAGCGTTTTCCAAGTTTTCAAGAGCCTCTTCAAATGAATTTCCATTAAGTGTAAAATAAACCATATATACTTCCACACAATCATGTATTAGATCATATAGAATTCATAATACTTCCCTTTGGAATGTTGCAGGTGCATTGCACAATCCAAAAGGAAGCACTTGGTAAGCATAGGTTCCCCATGGACAAGTGAATGTGGTTTTGTCTTGGTCTTCAGGTGCTACTTGAATTTGATTGTCACCACTAATACCATCCAAGAATAATAAATACTTCTTTTCTCCTAATGTATCCAATACTTGATAGGTGAAAGGAAATTGGAAATGATATTTTAGAGTGGCCTTATTCAATTCTTGATAATCAATGCATACTCTCCATATACCATTCTTTTTAGGTACAATCACTAAGGGAGAAACCCACTTACTGTCTGAAATAGGATAAATGAATTATACATTCAACAAATTTTGCAATTCTTCTTTCACAACTTCCCTAAGATTTGGATTCATCCTTCTTTGAGGTTGTCTAATAGGCCTACAGTTTTCCTCAATGTAGATATGATGTATACACGTCTTAGGACTAATTCCCTTCATGTTAGTGTACTCCCATGCATATGCAGAAGAATGTTTTTCAATGTTTTGATTAACTCTTCTTGTTGGAATTTCTCCAAGTTTTTGTTTATGTTTAAATATTTTCCTAGAAAGATTTCAACTATAGAGTTACCAAATTATTCCATAGAATATAAAGATCTATATCTAGATGAAAAATATTCAATCTTGTATTATTCTTGAAAATTATAATCATCTTCACATTGTGAACATGATTCAAAGTTTTCTATTGAATTTAAAATTTGACTTTCTTCACTATTATGAGAAATAGTAAAGAGAGGTTGTATATCATTGTCATCATTCATCCATTATTAATTTTATTATTTTGTGATTGTTTTTATTAGAGGATATAGAATGAATTTCTTTGTTGAGTTACCATCAGAAATAGACATATCACCGGATCTAGAACTAATGAAAGCATCAGTTGTAGCTAATCAAGTTCTTCCTAAAATT
Source organism: Pinus albicaulis (assembly GCA_034641835.2). Taxonomy (NCBI): domain Eukaryota; kingdom Viridiplantae; phylum Streptophyta; class Pinopsida; order Pinales; family Pinaceae; genus Pinus; species Pinus albicaulis. The sequence continues at coordinate 1,168,159,679 of CM076584.1, read as the reverse complement.
AATGGATGTCCCCCTACGCTGTTCTTGGGAGTTAAGATCATGAAGTCAACTAGATATTCCCAAAATTCTAAAGACACATATATGTCTTCTAATACACCATATGGCTTGATTACTAATCTTTCGGTTAATTGTAGTAATGTTGGTGTATACTGAAGGTTTGGAAGCCTAAGTTGTTCTATGGTTTTCTTGTTCATGATGTTGATGGTTGCTCCTAAGTCAATTAATGTATTTGGAATCTAAATACCATTGATATGTGATTTTTCAACTGGACTTCCTAAGTCAAAATATTTTTGTATGCCTATCTTTCCCATCATAATTTCATCAATTCTTCCTACTAACTGAATTTGTTTTATTTTTTTTGTTTTTACTCATGATTTTTTCATGCTGAACTCTCTTATTGTTTTCGCTGGAATAGGAATCTATTAATTGGCCTGTAACAAAGGTATTTTTATACAGACATTTTTCAATTCATCTATAAAATCATATTTAGGCAACAAAATTTGTTTTGATATCCATCTATCGATTTGTAATCTTTCAGGAAAAGGATGGTTAGAAATAAATACTAAAGGTTTCTCTATGATAGGAGTTGAGTTTATTAGATCTTTTTGTTTTTCATTTTCAAAATTTTAATTCTGCTGAAGGGATGTCCCTTCCTTAGAATTTGTATTTTGCTGTAAAGAAATTTCTTCATCAAGATCATCTTTTTCTTGAATAACAACAGAAGGTTTTTTCCTTTCTAATATTCTACCACATCTAAGTTGGAAATTGTTAAGATATAGTGGAGTAATCATGTAAGCTAGAAAGTTTTATCCTTCTATGTTATAAGAAGTTTCAGAATTTTTATTATTTGGGTATGGTAATGGCTAGGCATGTAGTTGATTTGTTCTTTGTGGAAATGGTAATGAATGTTGTGGGTTATGATTTTGGAGTTGGGGTGGTTGATTTTGTTGTGGAAAATGTTGGGGAGGATAGTTTGGATAGGATTGTGGATACTGGTGATACTAAGAGTATTTTCCATAAGGATTTTGAATCCCTTGTGTCCAAGGGTGAGGCCGAGACCAAGGTTTTTGCCATGATTAATTCCAATTGTTTTCGGGGGGATGATTATACATTTGGATATTAAAACCTTCATTTTGAGGCCCCTGCCATGGTCCTTTAGAGACAAAACAAACAGGATCTACTGGAGATGGAGTAACTTCTTCTTGAAAAACAACCTTTAGACGTGGTATAGAGGGACACTTCTTTGTTTCATGATTTTCTACACAAATAAAACAGGTCTCTATGACTTTCACATCAAGAGGACATTCTCTTAAAGCATGTTTCTTCCTGTATTTAGGACAACAAATAGTTAAATTTAATATTTCTGCTTGTTTTTTAATTTGAGGGTGTTTATTTGTTCACTAAGACTCCCTAAGATATATGTTTTAAATTCATCAAGCATATTTCCAATTTCTTCCCTACTTACTATTCCAGTCACAGATTTATTTACTCTAGAGAGAATAGGATCTTTGTATTTTTCCAAGTTTTTTTATTTTCCTCTTGAGAGATGAATGCATAATGCAGCAATTTCAGGTAATGGTAGTTGAGCGATATCTCCCTTTCCCATCATGTTAAGAATATCTATCCATTCATCTCTTATGGCTTTCAACAAGAGATATTTTAAAGTATCTTGATCCAAGCGTTCCATTTTAGCTCTTTATATATTATAATTGAATCTATGAATTAAATCTTCCAATTTTTCATCCTCTCTTTCCATCATTTTAAATACTTCATCCTTCCTATTAATGGGTGTGCAATAATCCAGATACCTTTGTAAAAAATCACTTTTCATGTCATCCCATGTCGTAATAGATTGTGTTATCAAACCCATGAACCATTTTAAAGTTGCACCCTTGAGTGTTGCAGGAAATAGCTTCAATTTTTAAGATTCTTGTAAGTAGTCATAGGATCTACATAAAACCTCAAATTAAAATAAAAATGTTTCAGGATCTTCACTCCTTAATCCATGGAAATTGGGAAGGACAGAAGGTGAAATATTTTTCATTGTAAAATTTTTATCCTCGTCAACTATAGGAAATCCAATAGAGTTAGGATCTCCTCTACCTGTACCTTTTCCTCCACCTCTTCCTCCACCTTGTCCTCCACCTCTCCTTCCTCCTCTTAAGACATCTCCATTCATAACTTGTCCTCCTCCTTCCTCTTCTTCCATTGTAGATTTCTCAAAGCTAATGTAAGGTTCTAACTGTAGAGTTATTTGTTCTTCCTTTGGTTCTTCTATCAATGGGATATTGAAGAAATTTTCTTCTTCTTCCTCACTATGTTCTTCCTCTTCTAAGACTACCTTAGTAGAAGAAGTTGGAGAATCTCCTGGTTGGATTTTTGACTTTAAGAATTCAAGGAGTCTATGTCTTGACATGAAAAATGGAATATGAGTTTGATATGGTGGTGTTTCCCTGCGTGGTCTTGGTGGGGTGAGTGGTGTTGTTGGAATCAAACTTCTACCTCTAGCTATGAATATACCCCTAGAATCTCTTTCTTTGCGCATCTCATTTGTTTTTCTTTTTTTAATGTAAGAAACAAGGCTTCTTAATTACACTTCTCCGGCAACGGTGCCAAAATGTTTAGTCAATTTAATGTCTTAAATTTCTATCATAAATTATTGACCGAGGTTAGTAATCTGATGAAGTGTGGTGCACTGTATATGCTTAGCTAACCTTCTTTATTACTTTGCTGTGTATGTTTTATATTGTTTTGGGGGTTTTTTATCTTATGCCTAAAGTTTTAAGAACTAAAATTGATCTAAGAAATGAACTATATGGTTCTAAATGAAATCTTTAAATTCTATTGAACAACCAAATCTAAATGGATTTTAATGATGAAAATTGATTCTTAAAGAAGGACGAAAAAAAAATGTTGTTTTTATTCTAAGAAAAAGGATTGAATTACAAATTGCTTTTAATGAAATGAATGAAATATGAAATCTAAAAGAAGGAAGAAAAGGAAATGTTAATGAACACTATTCTAAATCTAATTGCATTCAAATGACAAGGATGAAACCATTTTCTATATTATCCATTGAAAGCTTTAATTCTATGAAAACAGAGCATTTGATCTATTTTAAAACATAATTCTAATCTAACTCCATCCTAGTTTTAAATCTAAGAATGTTTGAAAGATAAATTTAATATAATTCTATTCCATGGACTGAAAGCATAAATTCTATTGCTAAGGACATAAATGACAGTGCTGATTGAAATCAAATGCAAGTGCAAAGCATGTTTAAGAGAAAATTAAGGTTTTTGTATGACCGAATGCAAAAATATTATCCAATTGGAAAATGACAGAGTCACATTCACGAGATGAATTAGCGAGCATAAGATTACACAATCAACCAGAAATGAAAATAAGCAATTCAGAAGACATTCATAAAACTAATCTATAAAATAGTGAGAAATTTAAACTATGAATTGAGAGGAATCTGATTATGAAACAATGTGAATTTAATTATGAATTGACAAGAATAAAGGTACGAACCAACATGAATTTATACTAAGGAATTGACACAATCTAAACTACAAAACAATTATGAAAAACATCATTTTCATGCAGGGGCCCTCTACAGCAGAACGGTTTTGAAATCTACTTAGACTATGCGTGTATCAGAGATATGGAGCTATTCTTCTTTATTAGAAAAACAAAGTTTGAAAGCATAAAACCAAATTATCACAAAAATTAGACTACTTCCCGGTTTCAACAGACCGATATTTATACAAGTTTTGGATTTAACTGTTTGAGGAAATTCTTCCTATAGATAACAAATAAAACTAAAATTATAGTATGATTAGAAGAAAATTCTTCATATCTATCTCTCGTTTTTTTATGTCAGAGAAAATCGAGAGTCTTTCATCCACTGATCTATTTCTTTGACTTTTCTTTGACCGCAAGCGTAGGTACGATTCATCCTTAAATTAGAGTAGGTATGTGGGATAAGACCCATACGTGGATCATTCCAGAGATACCCATATGACACTCTCCCTCATTTTATTCTCAAATCGTGTCAAACAATAATGGTGGCTGCAAAAACAAAGGTAAGCTACAGAATTACATGAATCATGTAGCTAGTTATATAAATTCATCTAAATAATAAGAAACATTATAGTATAAAGTAGATATCATCTAAATGCCTTCTCTAATGTGGAATATGTCAATTATCACTAATTGAAGTCACGAGTTTGTAAAAAAGGAAGAAGAAATGATGGAAAAGGGTGTAAAATTAAGAACATTTTTGAGGTTCAATAAGAGGGTTATACCAGAAAGAGGCAGAGGACTATGAAGACACATTTTCTCCAGTGTCCAAGGACACTTATATTATAAATATTGTTTCTGTTGCTTCTATTATGGGTTGTAAATTTCACAATATGTATGTGGAAACTTATTTCCTCAATGGATTGATTAAGGAAGAATAAGTGCACAAAGAGCTACCTCAGGGTTTTGAGGCATATGAGAGGGAATATTGTTGGCAGAAAAATGATGAACAAGTCGATTCCCTAGGTTCAGGTGTAGGGGCCAAAGAAGTCTTCGATGTAGTCTAGCATAGTGCCAGCATTTTAACCTTACCCTGAGAGAATAAGGTGTCTCATGTGAGGTGTGTCACGACCTTACTTAGGTAAGGGGATGAAACTAAGCATCAAGAGAAACCACATGGAAATAGTAATACTCAGTCAACTCAAAACCATAACTTCAAAGGTACAATCATAACAATTCAAAAATTTAAAGGGGAAATATACCATGCAGGTGCAATCATAACAAAATTTTGAAAGGGGCACATAAAGTAACTCAAGAAAAATCTCATATAATCTTGAATCTTTTTCTTTGATTAGTTTCGAAAGCGTTACATCAATACATGACACTGGAACGCCTCATTGATAAAAAAATAATTCGCATCATAAGATAATACATGAGAAATATAATATAGAATAGTGCATCATTAATAGCCTCTGCGATAACATTGTGCTGCACTTTTCACCTTTTTCCATGTTCAAATTTTCCCTTTATAGTGCAGTCCTGCCTCTCCCTCGGATGCTTCGCCCTTGCTCTTTTCATCTACATTTCCTACTCAGCTGCATGTTCTTCTTTACCTATCAGCGAACCTTCCCACTCAGATATGACTGCATGATCCCTAATTTATCTATTTTATCCACCATAATTGATATTGTTTGGTGGGTTCCTTCTCCTTCTCTGCATGTATTCTCCCCGAATTCCCAATGATCACCTTTTATCAAAATGTGGTCAGCATAAAAACATGTTAAGACTTAGCCCTAAAAATCACAGACCCAACACGCCCTAGCCATAGTCCATTGAATCATCCCAAAGTCAATCCTTTGTTGGTGTCTATGGTGCTTCCTTTTGTTGCAATGTTTCCTCCTATGCTTGTCCTCTTTGACTCATTCCCTCAAACGAAGGCACCAACTCTAAAATGAACTCAATGGCTAATCATTTAAACATGGTGTATTCAGTGAGTGTTTCCTTCCATGAGAGTCTGAAGGTGCTTGCTTGATCAAGAAACTGTACTGAGATTTCAGCTATAGGATGGACGTGCAAGGTCATCTAGTGGGTACTCCATTAAGTTTATGCTTCATCACAGATCTATTGTAGAATCTCTAAGTGAGCCTAGGTTGGTGGCTTAAGGCCATGAAGCAATCTCTTGGTCATGCTTGATTCATACTCGATTTGTTGGATATGGATTTCAAGGGAATTTGCCTGTGCTAGGAACTCCTTCCACTGGGTTTTGTCTTTGGTAGTGATAGCCTAGTTGAAGAATTGATTGGTTTATTGGTAGAGAGGGTAAAAAATTTATTTTGCTTAGCCAGAAAGCATGAAAAGTCTCAAATTTGTGCTAAGAGTCCCTTGGCTTCCCCTATAGCTTTAATGATAGAGAATTTTAGACAAGCCTCTTTTGTGATTTTCTTCTCAATTTCGATGTTATACTAGGAGGAAGGATATGGTTGTGCCTTTTGAGTGGAAAAAATACTTCGTTTGAGATATTTATTCATCGAGACAAGTTAGGCACATGATAATTTGAGGTGGTCACAACATTCTACCAGAATGCAAGCCGAAAGGTCTTTCGACGGATTGGTGACTATGTTGGAAATCAAGGGTTATATATCCTAGAACGTGATAGTTATTTCATTGATCGGCCTCTGCAGTGTCTACTTCTCCTCAATAACGTGATCACATTTTGTTGCAAAGGAAAGAATGCTTTTTTTTTTTGGCTCATAGTTGAGAAAGTGTTGTGCAACTCCTCCGCTTCTCGTGCATCAAGCTTAATTAAATTAAAAAAATGATAGGATGACCAACTCTAGAGGTTGTTAGGGGTCATAGTGGTGCATTTAGGAAATGAATTTGTAATTATTTTACATTGGAAATTTATTTTTCATATTTCTCTTAAGGTGAGGTTTCTAGCTACAAGGGCTTGGTAGTGTGAGGAGTGATGCTGGATGGAATGGATTATGGTGGTTGAAATTAAGTGGGAGTGATAGTTAGGGACAATGTGTGGATGGATTCTATGTTCAGATTGCCGGTGTTGATGGGTTGGCTAGTTTCCATGAATGGGTCGAGTCCTAGAACTAGAGATAATAGGGACAAAGTAATGGATTCCAGAAATTTCATATGAGCCACAAGTGCCACATTAGTAGTCTCCATGGTGGGTTAGATTAAGGATTCAAACTCCATATATGTATCTATATCAAGGTTTTTTCCCAATGGCGGAATGTCAGAAATAGTGGCTAAGGTTGAGGTTGTTTGTAATGATGAATTTCACAACCTTGGGATATGGAAAAAGTGAAGGGAGAATTTTCATATGTGATGAGCGTGCTAGTGTGAGATTGGGGTTCCTCGCTACTAAGATAAAAAAAATTGAGTAGAGGTAGTTTTAATATTTTTCTTTGGAATCGATGGTGGTTTGGTGGCAAGTGGCTGAGTATGATTAATGGTAGGTGGGGTATGAGAGTGAGGGCCCACTGGATAAATTGAAGTAATAACAAGACTATAGACCCAAGAACCAAGTGGACTTGAGCCAAAAAATTCATAAAAGGTAGGAAAAGGACTTAATATGCCCCGAGATCCTCAGGAGTGCTATGAAGGGATTGCATGTGAGTCTGAAGCTTATTTATGACTGGTTGGAGTTTTTATTTGGCTAGTGTCTTTCGGGAGGAAAATGTGATATCTGCAAGTAATTGTTGGGAAAAATTCCTCCGAGCAAGTATATATTTCTATCATCATGAACTCTTCCAATGATCCCAAACCAGGACGATACTTCGGCATGGAAATCTTCTGCTGATAAAAAAAACTTCTAGGCCAAAATATGAAACATGTAGTGGTTGACACACTAAGGTTGTATCTAGGTGTTTCCATGGCTTACAAAAAACTAGATATCCTATGAGAAATCATTAAGGAGAAAAAATGGGATTCTTGGCTTTGCCTTGTTGACATCCAACATCTTTTGGTACCATCCAATAAAAGAGGCTTCATTGATTTCCTTACTACAGGGGTCCCTAGACGCTCACCAGGGAAAGTATCTAAGTGTAAGGGGTTGATTTTCAACAACTGACACCATCTATCTACCTTCTAAAGGGCACCTGTTCCACATGGCTAAGGCGACAATGAGATATCCATATATAAAATAATTTTCCCTCTTATAGACATCTTCATGGGCCTCGAACAGTTCATTTAACATAAAACTATATTAATTTAACTATGTGCCTTTCACATAAGCTTCTGTGATGGAGATATTGTCCAGGATAAATTCACCTTTTGAGAATTGGTGCATGAGATTCCCGAAGATTATGTAGGAGGCTAACTTGATGTTGGGTTTGTTGATTGGTTCTATGAAATATCCCTTTCCACCACGTTGGTTTTCATACTTGTTATAGTAATTGTCAATAGTCCTCTTCTTACCCTAATTGGAAGTATTCTGAAATTCATTCGATACCATGGCTCCAAAAAAATACAACCCATTGAATTTTTGAAGGTTGATGGCATGGGTTTGGTATTCCTTATCAAGTCACAAATATCCACTATGCATTTTGTTGATAGGGAATTTTATGCATTGCATCGTTTCTGCCGTAGTTTCGAACACGAGTAGACTCCACATTTTTAGCATCGCTGAACTTTATAGGCCTCTATAATATTCTTTAATTTTTAATAATTATCTTTTTTTGGACTTGGGGATAGCCTCTATTTAGACTTAACACTTGAGTGCAAGAAAATGGAATGAATCTAAGAAATCATTGTCTACAAACATTGTCTTGCCATATTTTCCATATAGAGGCTCTGTTTCTATGACTCTTGAGTTTTTTTTGGTTTTTGGAACAAAGATTATGGTCTTCTTCATCAATTTAGTGTGACGATGATGCACAATGGACACATGGGGTTTCAACTTCGGCTTGGGGCAGGCGAAATTTGACACAGACTCCATACTAGGAAATTAGACCACCTCTTCTTTGTTACTCAGAAACTTATCATTTCCATGCAAATTGAATAGAAATAATCGACACACCATTTTTTATTAGAGTGCCTAACTAATTAATATGGTAAATTTCCATACTCGATCATAATCATGTTAATTACAATAATTGTAACTTGGACATGAATTGGATGACATTAAAACTGAAAAAGGAGGGTCGGCATGGTGGGTATTTATGATGATATGATGATAGGCTCCTAGAATTTTATGAACGGATTGTGCTAAGGATATTACGAGATATAATTAGCCCAAATTTGAACTGACATAGGGAATTATTACTAATTACCATGAATGTGATGACTGACACGTATGAATCCCTGACCACAATCAGTTGTGGACAAAGGCACGCGACCTACGCTACTAGAAGAATTGAAGAAGACCTTTTCATGACCGACTTTGACTTGAAAAAATGACAAACTAAATTAACTACCACAAGTGACACACTAAAAAGGATTTTTAACTCTATCTAGACCTACCTAGGACCCCCTTTCGTAGATCAAAACATTTTGTGGTAGAACTAGTTGTGCCATGGAAATGTTTAAGGAATGCACTATTCATCGAACTAGGAAATAGGACTCCATCCAATTGTGAAAGCTTGAGAGCTCCTGATTATTTCACTTATGTAATAAGGAAACGTCTTACATAATGAATTTTCAACTTTCGATGGTGTTCTAGGAACTTACTGTCATATAGAAGAACATGACCTCTAACTAAAAATATTTCTTCTTGATGTGTTGGCCATGCAATGCTTTCTGCCTTTGCTTCTCAATAGTTTGGTGGAATTATGACAGAAACCTAGCTTTGTGTAGCTCCAATATCCCTTCCAAATTTTTTGGAATCGATTTATCCTCTGGCATGTGAGTGCCTTGTGGAATAAACAAGTTGGGTATGGTGAACTTGGCGGGCACTACAACTTCTTGTCATAGACTAGCTCGATGGACGTATACTTGTGCAATCACTTGATTTTTGTATGATAAGCCCATAGTGTAGTTGGCACCCATTCATCCCAATCATCTCGGTGGGAAGAGAATATATTCGTAAGTCCTCTCTCTAATATGTTTTTACGATATTCCATAGTAACATTTTCTTGAGGGTGGTATGAGCTGCTCTTATGGTGCTAGATCATAAATTTATGCAGCAATGAAGCGATTGTCTCATTAATGAAGTGGGTCCCTTGGTCACTGGTGAGGCTTCGAGGGCACCCAAACTGAGTGATAATTTTCTTGAAGATGAATCTAGCGACAATTTTTGCAGTGCAATCTTTAATTGTTGTAATTACAACCCAAATTGTAAGGTAATATGTGGTGGTAATAATATATCATGTGTGTGAGTGACACATTGGTGGGTTAATAGGTCCCACAAAGTTAACTTTCAATTTCTCAAAGGCCTAGAATTATCGTACCGACTACAAAGTATGTTCATTATGGTGTGATGGCTTCCCAACCCTGTTGAAAACATCACATATCTTGCCATATTCCTTTGCATATCGAAAAAGTATGGACCATGAGAGTCCCACCTATAATCCTTTCCTCATGGTGTCCTTCCCTCCAATATGCACACCTGCAAATCCCGAATGACATTCCCACAATACATCATGTCTCTCATGATCAAGAACACATCGTCACAATATCTGATCAAGGCCCAGCTTGTATTTTTATCCTACTATCAACTAGTAATTTGTATTTTGAACCACTATGCGCCTTCGTTACATTGTGATGTACTCCTCAAGGAATTTACTTGTGGCTTGGAATAATTCAATGTACTCCAAGTAGTCGGGTATGTCCTCAACTCGAAACAGGTCGACATCTAGCAGTTGATCATCTATTAATCCCCAACTTCACGCTATTGTAATCGAGAAATATGGTTAGGTCCCATGTTCAGTCTCCCAAGCTTGAAAATTACTTCAAAAGTGAACTCCAGGAACAAAACAAATCCATCTAAAAATCCTCCCTTTGAGTACAATATTTTTCAATAAATACTTCATAGTCGAATGATCCATAAATAACTTGAACGATACTCCCAGAAGATAGTGCATGAACATTTTGTAGCGATAACACCATCGCAAGCGATTCAAGATCTCTTGTGCGATAATTATTTTCTTCCATGGACATTTTTCTGCTACCAAAGTAGATTAGGTGATCAAGGTTTCCATCTCCGGGTTGAGCCAAAACAACTCCCACAGTGATTCTTGATGCATCAATATGGACATGAAATTTATTATTCCAATATGGATAAACCAGGATTGGTGAACTTGCCATATTTTCTTTCAACACATTGAAAGGAGCTTCACATTCATCGGACCATGTAAACCTTTCATATTTTTTCAATCATTTTTTTAGTGTTACAATTATCTATGCATACTTATGGATGCATATTCTATAATATCCTATGTCTAGGGGTGGATCTTCATTTTTTAACACTTATCGACAAGGGAATATTTAGGTTTACTATGACTTTAGTAGGATCAACACATAATCCCTCCTTATAAGCTATATGACCTAGAAGATTCCTAAAAGGGATGAAAAATATGCATTTATTCAGGTTTAAGGAGATATGTTGCTGTCTACAATAGTCAAACATCACTCATAGAAAAATAAAATGTATTTTTATAAAACTATAAATGATCTAATCATCCATGTACACCTCCAAAAACAAATGAATATAATCCCACAAGCAAGTTTTTACAATCCTCTAGAATATCGTTGATTCATAGTTGAGCCCAAAAGGCATGACATGGTAGGCATAGGATCCTCATTCAATGGTGAATGTGATTTTCTTCTTATCGTCTTAGACAATCCATACAAGGTCGTAACCATAGAATCCATCCGAAAAAGAGTAAACTTCATTTCTTGCCACATTGTCTATAACTTAATCGCTGAAAGGGGCGGGGAAGGAATCGTGAACATAGGCATTGTTTAGACTCTGGTAATCCACATAGACCCAAATCTTTTCATAGTACTTTTTGTTCCGTATAACAATTGCAATGACCCACCCAGCCTCATCAACTGGGAAGATAAGCTCTGCTACCAACATTTTTTCTATATTCTTCTTCACTTTCTTTTTGACTCTTGGGTTGAGTATATATGTTTGATGTTACATTAGCTTTGCATTAGGTCTAAGAAAAATATTGATATCCAGTAGCTCCCGATTAATCCCCTTAAGATCTGCAACTAATGATGGGAACATGTATGCATATTCCCTTAGAATTTCAAATATATCCTTGGTACTTTTTTCATTCCAGTAGTCTACAATCGAAGATAATTTCAGATTCTCATCAGTGCCAATATTTTGTATCCACAATTTCATAGCTAGTAGTTGTAGACTATTGTTGATAGGCCCATCTTTAATGATCCACTCCTCTTCATACTCCTTGAAATTCAAATGCCTTAATTCCTCCAAATAATCTCCATCAGGCTCCCGATATACTTTCCTACACACCACAGCTTCATGGAATCCAGATTCCTATAGGTGTTCATAGGTGGTCTAGTCTTTGTATCCCTCATTCAACTACCCTACTAAGAGAAAATTCCTTTTGACAACTTGTAAAGTAGTTTTTATCCTCTTTTCATCATCATTCAAGGAAAAATCACTGACAAGCTGAGTTGTGATACACTGTCATTCACTGGTATATCCTCATATTTCTTCATTTACATACCATGCCTTCAGAATTTCCCTAGGGTGTGGAAAAATCGATGCACCCAGAAGTTTTTCGAAACTCCTTTGACTTATCTAGCCTTACAATCTCTTAGGTGTTTCTAGGGGTCAATGCTCCCTTGCTATTTAACAACTTCAGACATTTCCTCTGAACAGTCAAATCTGGCCACTAGTGTTGCTTAACCTGCTACCATTCTCTGAGATGGTTGCGGTGATATCCCCACCACCTTGATGGTGTTTCTTTTAAGGCAACATCCCAAGAAGGTACTTTCTGTATTTTAGATATGGTTGCATCAACTTCGTTAATAAAATAAGTAACAACATTTGTGCTATTAAAAATAGGAAATTCTCATACCTCATTACCAATCCAGTTGATATGATGTATCATGGCACAATACCTAGAGTTGATATCATTTCCACCATGTTTCCAGTCATCCCATGTAGATTTGGATCCCACTTTATATCTTTAAACACTCTTCCAGCTAATCGATCATCTTGTTGTGGGTTTAATATAATCTTTCCTTCATCCAATTGTCAGCTGCTATAACTGGTCTAGTAACTCAAGTTCTTCTTTTTCATCTACTGGATCTGTAAACCTTGGCCCTTCATATGGATCTAATGGCTGGATTACTCAAACTCCCTCCACTTTAAATTTCATTGTCTACTTCTTAACATCAATTATTACGTAATTTTCAAAGGCCTAATCTATTCCTAGTAATGTTGGGTATTTTTTTTTATCTCGCATAATATATATTAATTCAAAGTCCACATATGTCTTCTCCCTTTCTATTCCAACATCCACATCCTCTAGAAGTTCCACATGAATGATACAATATCGGTTCACCATACATGGCAGAATTGGAGAAACACCAACTTAGGCCTTCCTAAAGCTTCTCAAGTTTTCCTGAGCAAGATATTCACATCTAAGACCAAATCTAGCATTATATCCTTGATCTGAAGGCTTGAAATTTGTGCATAAATCAAAAACCCCCTACCTGTTATGTTTTTTGTTTATGTGCACCTATATCGAGTGTCTCTCGGGTATATTCACATAAATGAGTCCTTCCCCATCTGCTCCATATTTGACAACAACTTTAATATTTTCCCACAATTCTCCTAGCATTTTCTCGTCATTCAAAATATGCAGAAACAACCTGAATCATTTGGTTATGGGTTGGAAATTATGTCTTGGGAGGTTTAGACTCCTGGATTTTTAAGGTTCCAGTTATTCTCCTTGGGGTTCAATAGTTGCAGTCAATTGATTAAAAATATTCGTGGCCTCCTTGTAGTATTGCTTTTGTTTACTAGGATCACACGAGCACTTTTGTGAGTCCTACTTTATAATTCTTAGATGTTCAATAGCTCCCAATTCCATTGTGGTCCTTTTCCCTCCTCAGGTGACTATATTAATATTTTAAAGGAGAGTTATCTCAACTTCCCTTGGTTCAACATTAATTATATTTTCTCCCCTTTGGCGGTTTCACTCTTCCCATCTGGCAATGAACTCTAGGCAATATTTTTTCTATGTGCATATTGACCTTGCAATGGTAGCACAAGGGTCTTCTTGGCATCAAAAAATCTCTTGCAATATGCCTTTCTTAATAGTGGACTAGACCTTTACTTCCTGTTCTTCCCCCCTTTTTCCTTTGCCTCCTTGTCCTCATGGAGGTTCATTGATCCAACAAGAGAACGGCATAGTCAGCTAGCTAAGGCATCTAATGCCCTACACTGATCAGTGTGGTGAGTGGGAAATCCACAAAAATCCCAAAAAACATTATTTGGGACATTTTAAAACTTTTGTAAAAGTCAATAGAGGTAAGGGATATCCCCATAAGTTCTGAAAATTTCACAATATTTTTCTGGGGATATAATTTGTGAATTAGGAAAGGCATGAAACTATGTGTGGCCTCCAGATAACCCTTGCATACCACCCTATGCAACTCTGGAGGTAGGAAAATATGTAGAGGGACCCAATAGTATAGAGGGATTGCTCGCCCCCATCAGTCATGAGCACGTCATGGCATGATGAGCCTTTACATGGAATTTGGTATACCATATGACATGTGGTATCGCTAGTATCACCGACTATATGTCTGTTAACTTCTCTTTCAGATCAACGATCTGATGCTAGAGTCCTATTAAAGTGGGTTCATGGGAGACCATTCATCCTTGGTGTTCATGTGGGTATCTTTCCATAGCCTCAATTAATTTTGCATGTTCTAGGGCATCTTGAAAAGTATCGATCTTCTCTTCAGTCAATGGTGTGTGGGTGAGTGGCAACAACACGTCGATAAACCAATCAAGTAGATGGTTGGGGTAAATAGGGTAGAATGGTTTGTTAATGGAATATTTAAATATTAGTATAAGCTCTAAGGAAGTTTCACCCTCCCTATTCTTAATTTACCATATCTACGATAGCCCTTGCTGGTTGGTTTTAGGAAGATTAAACTCTTGGACAAAGTGTCATCGGACCTCATCTATCGCTAGATTATGCTATAGTGTTGACCACTTGATGAACAATGTCAATGCTCTGTCTTGAAGAGTGGTTTGAAATCCAATAAGCTTTTTGGCATCTTGAGTCTGGAAATATCTCCAGAGGTCCTCCCACATATACCAATGTTTTCTACATCTTCATTCCCCTTCCCTGAGAATTCAGGATATTTATTAAAGGATCCCACCATGCTACTAACCATACATGACTGAAATAATGTAATGAGTACAAACCCTTCAGAACCTGGCTGTGATGATCCTTGGGGACCCAAACTACAATTAATATTTTTACTAATAGGGGGGCCAGCCTTGTAGGAAGTGTGTGCACTATGGAACTTAATAACTCTAACTATCTTAGACAAAATTGACCAGGGTTGTTATAAATTACTAGGGGAATGTTTGGGGAGGTAATACTTGAGTTGTTGGGAACTGAATCACTACGTGTGGGAGACACATCATTCTTAGAATGCAATCTTCTCATAGTGAAGTGCATGTCATCATCTAGGCTTCCCTTAATGCCTATATGGTATGATCTGTTTTTTTTTCCCATCTCTGCTAACAACGAAAAATCACTACTGCTTCTCTGAACATATTTCATTGTGATGGATTTGGCCTTTCCCATTAGAGAGGGTCCCACTCTAGCATGAACCTCATCGCTTTGCAACTTAGACTGGCTCCTTTCTCCTTTTTTCACCCTTAGATTTCTAAACATCGGTCTTGCTTGGTGTAGTTCCTTTTGTCGTCTATGAATATCCTGCAAATATTTCTCCCACCATTCTTCAGCTATTTGTGCCCTCCTTTGAGCTGTCATATCTATATCCTTCTTAATTTCATACACGCCCATTTTTCTAATAGTTTCATATCTCTGAGCAGGGTAGCATTCCCTCCCCCTATTAACTCCTTCCCTCAGTACCAGGTTTTTAGGCTTTAATAGGTGGATTTTGGAACACCAACAATTTCTATTCTACCATTAAAAATCTAATCCATAGTGGAATATCCTTCAGCATTCTCCCTCGTAGTCCTGAATTAAATACATCCTTAGCCTTGGATAAGGAATGGTGGACGTGCACAACAAACTCGATAATGTACTCGTATAAAGTGCTCTACAACCACAAGTAGACGACTCACATCATATATGTGTCGAGCTCATGTAATTCAACAAGATCTTCTTGAGTCCAAGTGAGAGAATATCGACTCTAGTTTCCAATATTTTCTTTTATCTCTAGCCTCAGCAACTAAGTGTGAATCTCTTCTCGGAATGTGC
This sequence comes from Pinus albicaulis, assembly GCA_034641835.2. Lineage (NCBI taxonomy): Eukaryota > Viridiplantae > Streptophyta > Pinopsida > Pinales > Pinaceae > Pinus > Pinus albicaulis. The sequence continues at coordinate 1,168,143,747 of CM076584.1, read as the reverse complement.
ACCAGAGGATTTCATATTGATCTCTTATGAGTCTCGCATACATAAATTATTCCTTTAGTCGCTTTGTACTTCACTGACATAGTTGATATTGTTGAGAAATAAATTTCAGGAATTTTGAGGTCTAAAATGGGCCTGTTAAGGAAAATGTACAATCAAAATTCACTTTATAAGAACCAATCACATTTTAGGGGATGATATCATCCCAAATGGTTGAGGTGGCATTGCTTGAGTTAAAGGTACTTACTTGTAACATTCTCAATGGTGGATAAAAATTCATGGTTAACAATGGTAGTGGTCTAATTATTTTTAAATTCATAAAGTAAAGTACTGATAATAAATGTCATTTCACACTTTTTCAATAAAATATTATTCTTTTCATTTCATATTTTTTGAAAAAAACAATGCATATCCTTACATAATCTTCGTGCATTTACACATTTTGTAATAAATATTATATTTGTATATTTTCATATATTTAATTTTAAATTATATATTCATCTCATTTTATTTAATATTATAATTTCAAATTAATTATAAGTTAATATCAATACATCTATATTATGCATATGAAATCAAAATAAATAAAAATGTAACCTTGTAATTTTATGATAAATCAAGTCTAAGAATATTATTATCATAATATTTATAACAATACAAACATATTAAAATTAAAGAAAAACGGTACATTAGTTTCGTATGATGAAAAAATGTACATTAGTTTTGTATGTTGAAAAAACGAATATTAGGTTCAACATAGTTTGGGGAAAAAAAGTCTAAAATTTAAATGTATATAAATCCTATATTATACTTATAAATATAAATTATATGTATTTCAATAAAAAATTTCTATAATTTTAAATACAACTAAATCAATTTCATTACGATTATATTAATATTATATATTATTATACATAATAGTATGAAGAATAATCTAAATGTTATAGAATATATATTATATTCATTTTTATATTATATATTGTTTTTTCTTATGTTATAAATCAAATCAATTCAATATGTAATATCAAGAAATTACATAAAATAATATATTACATTTATTATTTTATTTTATTTTATTTTTATATAGTATATTAATTACATGTTATTATATAATTTAAATAATATAAATTTTAATCAATAATATATTATACAATTGTGAATTTATGAATTTATATTTATAATTTATTTTAAGTTATTTAAGTATGAAGCAGAAATGCATTAGTTGTTCAATGATAATGACATTTTATTGAAAAACCCATTCTTATTTATAATCACATCAATAGAGTTTGTTTATTAATTTTATTTTGGTATACCTTTTCAATTGAATTTAACGATGGTTACATGGATTGTGGTGCAAAAAATAAAATGCAAATTCATAAATATTATTTTTTGGGTTTAGCTATTATTTTATTATTTCCTTAAGAGGCCCATTTAGACCTCAAAATTCCCCTAATGAAACCACTCTACTCTTTCATTCCAACACTCTAGTAGATATTTCTTAAAGATCCTCAACACCATATCTCAGACCCATTTGGATCTTTAGGTCCCGACAACATAGCCATTTGTTAACAAAAAAAAATGATGAATAGGTTGAAGCCTTGGGTTTGAGCGTAGGGGCCAACAAAATCTTTCTCATAGTCTAGCGTAGAACTGGCATTTTCACCTTACCTTGAGAGAATAAGGGATCTCAACTGAGGTGTGTCGCCCCCTTACTTAGGTAAGGGGTTGGAACTAAGAATCAAGAGAAATCACTTAGAACTATTAATACTTAGTAAACTCAGAACCAGAACATCAAAGATATAGTCATAACAACTGAAGCATTCAAATGGGAAATATACCATGTGGGTGCTCTCATAAATTTGTTTTGAAAGGGGCACATAAATTCACCCAAGAAGACTATCATATAATACTGCAATTTCTTATTTTATTAGTCTCAACAACATTACATCAATACACGTGGCTTAAACGCCTCATCAATAGAACATGAACTAGCATCATAAGGTAATATATCAGCAACATAATACCGAATAGTGCGGGCTTAGTAACCTCTACGAAAACATTCTCGTGCACTTCTCACCTTTTCTCATGTTTAGATTTTCCCTTCAGCCCTTTACCCACTTCGCTTGCTTGGAAAATCGCTTCTCCCTCAGATGCTCTACTATTTCTCTTTTTTGTTTCCTCTATTGCTTGGTTGCATTTGTTTCTTCAGCTGTTAGTGAACCTTCTCGCTCGGATGTGACTGCATGAGCTCTGATTTCTCTAGCTGATCCTCCGCAACTGCTAGTCTTTGGTGGGTCCCTTCTCCTCCTCTGATTATCTTCTCTGTGACTTCTGAACGGAAACCTTCGGTCAAAATGTGGTCAACATAAAAACAAAGTACCCAAAAAATCTCATGGTTACGAACTGAAGAAGTCTTTGTACAAAATCAAGTAGACACCTTAAGCATGGTATTCTTAGATTGACAGATACCTGATGAGTCTTGGTTTCACCAAGAATGATGTTGATCCTAATATTTACTACAAGGTTGTTAAAAGTAAGCTTGTGATATTTTTGTTATGTTTCGATGACTTGTTTCTAACAGGAACAAAAAATATCATTGATCAATTGTATGAGGAAGTTGACCTTTGAGTTCAAGATGAATGATCTAGCTTTGATAAATTACTACTTGGGATTATAATGATGGAAAAACTAGAGAAATATCTTCCTTGGTAAATGGAAGTATAGCATTATGGTTATTCAAATATTTGGGATGATGCACTACAAGGCCATGGACACTTTGATGGTGACCAATATAAAGAATTTGAGAGGCCCTCATTCATATTTTGTGGTTCCCACGATGTACATACAATCAAACGAAGTGGAAGGACCAATCGTCCAAGTGGATGTCATGGGATTAAGATTGTGAGACTAGATGCTCTAAGACATGAGGTATTTAAGAGTAGTCTACCTTCTATGGGTGGACCATGTTAGGCATCAGATATGCTTCAGTGACTAGGAAACAATAGTTGCATAAGGAGCAACCAAGATTGCCACAACATGATTTGTTTAAATGTCAGAGGGAGGATGAGGTGAGTGTGACTGAAAAGAAAATATGGTGATGGATCCAAGGAATCAATTTTGGTCAGTTAATGGTTAAGCTAAGGAATGTGGCACAACATGTGTTGAGGTACGACCATGGTACAATTGGATATGGATTGAGATATGTATCAAATGATGAATTACAACTGCAGGGATATACAATTTAGATTGGGAAATGATATTAGAAAAAAAGAAGAGCAGATTAAGATGTTATTTAAGTTTCGGTTCTACTATAATATCCTAGATGAATAGAAAGCATACATATATTACATTAATTTATAATATATTATTTACAATATGTAACCACTATTTCATAAAATGTTATAGCAAACATTGCTACATTAAAATTAATGGAATTTTCACTTTTTCAAAGTGTTTGATGTTACAAGTATGCATTATCAATGCTCTTCTATTTCTAGTTTTTCTTAACTAAATTTTAGTATATAAAAATATATTCACCTAGTTTTAATTATTTAACAATTTTTACGAAGTAAGTAAAATTTATACTTTTATGACAATAAACAATCACTTTTGAGTATGATATAAATCATGATCTATTTGACTAATTATTTTCAATATTGTTTAAAAATAAAATTCAATATATATTTAAATATTTTTCTAAAACCTATCTATCTATATATAAAACCATTGATTGGATTCTTTTTAATCAATGGATTTCAAACGAGCAATGATTTTATACTTACAACTAAAATTGTTAAGTATAATTAAAATATATATTTTAAAATTGTGTTAATTAAAAAAATTAATACCTTTTATTTTCAACTTCATACACGGCATAAAAAATTATAGTTTAGAGAGATGGCATAAACAATGCACACACTACTTTATGAAATGCCAAAGTAAATTGTGAACACACTTTTACTTGATGACAATTAGTTGTTATTTTATTTATATACCAGCCTAGATTCATCTTAACTATGGATCTATCAAGCGTCGAGAGGGATCAAATATCTTGAGGTGAAAACCTCTTTTTTGAGTGAAAAACTTGAGGAAATGTTTTGACCTCGAGATATTTGATCCCTCTCGGCACTTGATAGATCCATAGTTAATATGGATCTAGGTTGGTTCAGTCATGTGTGACGAAGGAAAATCTATCGATAATATGAGGAAAAAATGATTAATTATATCAATAATATGTACATACATATCATATTAATATAACCATTTTAAATAGGCTAAATCTGATTGAGATTTATCTAGTCATTTTAATTTTAAATTTTCTTAGTTACCTTCAAGTTTGTTGAGATGATAAATATTGTAAAATAACTTTAATGATGAAAATTGATGAAATGAATGTAGAAATTATATAAATGATATGTTATATGTCTAATATTCTCCTGATCGTACACTATTGACTTCATGCACAATACATAATCTATTCCACCATTGATCATTACTTGCGGAAATTAAATCAATTGCATGCACACATTGAAACCATAAAATTTCACACATATGAACACAGTGTTTTAACGGGAAAGCCTGAAGCTAAAAAACCCAAATATCTGTATATACTATATGTCATAGAGATCATGTAACAATCCTCATACAAATATGATCATATCAAGCTCTCAGTACAATACAATCGCTACACACTAATCAGGCCCGATTTAGCAAATCCATGCACCGATCTTTGCCACCTACTATCTTGCCTCTACTGCCCAATCCTTGTTGAGTATTGGCTCTGAATGAACTTGAATTAGTCCAACCTTGCTCATGCAATCCTCATTGGCATCTCCAGGCACTGTGTGTTGGAAATCATGCAACACTATAGTCACAACTGATAGTCAACTTTCTCTTTCACCTACCTCTCCACTGGTCTCCACTGAAATTTTCCATGCACAGTAATTAATTGATGTATTCTTTAGTTGATTAATGAGTTAATATTTAGTGAATTAATAATTAATTGACACCAATCTCACAAGTGTATCAATCAGTTAGACTGGATACAACTAGCTTAACTTTGTCTAACTGAGTTAAACTGAACACAACTCCACCAACTACCTCAATAACTCCACCAAACTCTGTCACGTGAGTTCTAACTAAATTCTCCATGCAATAGCTCCACTTAACCTTCAAGAATAGCGTAATTCCATCTGTCAGCTCCTGTTCCACATTTGTGCACTTAACTGATGTGCTCAAAGAGAATAAGATAATGTTTATAGTCCAAATATTATTAAGAGCTAATAATATTTGACATATCTATTTTTAGACTGGTAATCTAAAAATAGATTTCGCCCAATATTTTTAAAAATAGAATTCCATCTATTGTTAAAAATTGACCAACCATACATAAATAGCATCCTGCAACTCATAGAATATGATCGACATGTCTAAAAATAGACTTGCGCCAAAAATAGCGTGCGGGCCCACTTAGTGAAGGCGAATATTTTCACTAAGCTTATCATCTTGTTGCAATCTCAACACTCCCTCTCAACAAGATAGGGATTATCTTCCACCCCAATCCTGCCCCTGTGGTACTCGAATTTTCTCTTGGTGAGCGCCTTCATCAAGATATCAACATCCTGATCCTTCGTAGAAATGTATGAAAGTAACATGATCTTCTGCTGCACACAATCTCTGATATGATGATACTGGATGTCAATTTTTTTAGATCTATCATGAAATACTAGATTAACCGAGAGTTTGATGCAACTCTCATTATCACAATATATCACAGTAGGATCTAAGTGTGAACCGAACAATCCGACCAGGATCTTCCTCATCCATATAGCCTCGCATGCAGCCAAAATTGTTGTCATGTACTCGGCCTCCGCTAAACTAAGTGCCACGGATGTCTGCTTCCTACTATACCAAGAAACTGCTATCAACCCGATACTGAAAATCCCTCCAGATGTGCTCTTTCTATCCGTTGGGCTCCCTGCCCAATCTGCATCCATGAAGCCATGCAGCTTCACCTCATCCGACTGTCTGTACCATAACCCATATCCCGATGTGCCTCTGAGATATCTCAATATATGCTTCCCCGCCTTCCAAAATACCTTGGTAGGCTTAACCATAGCCTGTGAAATTTGGTTAACCACAGAGAATATGTCCGGTCGTGTATTGACTAGATACATGAGCGAACCAACCAACTGTCGATAAACAGTGGCATTGACTACCTCTACCGATGTAGCATCCTCTTTCCTCCAACCACCAGGAAGAGGAATGTATATAGGCTTGCAGCCATGCATGTTGAACTTCTCCAGTATCTCCCGGGCATACTTGCCTTGAGACACAAGCAATCCATCACTGCGCTGCCAAATTTCCAATCCCAGGAAATAATGAAGGAGGCTCAAGTCCTTCATCTCAAACTCTTTTGCAAGATTAGCCTTGCATGAGAGTACAATTTTTCGTCACCCGTCAAAATCAAATAATCTTCATAAAGTACAATGATAAAAAACTTACCCTCCACCACAATCTGGTATAGGTTCGGATCCACCTCACTCTTGGTGAATCCAAGACTGGTGAAATAACTATTTATCCATGTGTACCAAGCACGAGGTGATTTTTTCAACCCATACAACACTCTTTTTAGCCTGCACACATGCGACTCGCTGCTGAAGATCTCAAAATCTTCGGGCTGCTCTATGTACACCTCCTCCTCAATGACTCCATTGAGGAACGCAGTCTTCACATCCATCTGATGAATGTGCCAACCCATCTGTGCTGAGAGAGCTAGGATGATCCGTATGGAATAATACCTTGTGATAGGTGCAAAGGTTTCTTCATAGTCGATCCCCTCAATCTATGAGAAGCCCCAGGCAACAAATCTTTCCTTGTACTTCTCAACAATCCCGTCAGCAGCTTGCTTCACTTTGTAGATCCATCTCGAACCTACCACTAATTTCCCTTCTGAACTTGGGACAATGTCCCTGCACTTTTTCTAACAATCGAATCATACTCTTCCACCATGGCATCTACCCATACAGGGTCCTCCACAGCTTCCTCGAAAGAGGATGGTTCTGTCATGATACACTAGCTCACCAGAGCCATGTATCCAGTATATTTGTCAGGTGAATGTCTCTATCTGCACTGTGATGTAGGTGCTCCTACAATCTTCTCTGCATCAAGATTTAGTCACTCAGCTTGTGTGGTGCGCTTCCGCCCTCTGACAGTCGGCGCTGCATGAGTGGTTTCTTCCACTCCATGAACCTCCTCTTGTGGCTGATCCACATCCTGAGGCTCATCCTTAGGAAATAATAGCTCCTCATCTGCATGCAAGTGTGTCTCCCTCTCAGGCGAACACTTCATGGCTTTCTCCTCATGAAATTTGATATCTCGTCGTACAACAGTCTTCCTACTGTCTGGAAAATACACACGATAGTTGTGGGGTGTTTCTGTATACCCCAAAAATATCCCAACTTCTGCGGTCGGCTCCAGCTTCTTCCTGGCATCCTTCGTCAAATGAATGTAAACAAGTGAGCCAAAAATCTTCAAATGAGAATATATCAGGCTTCTTACCAGAAAAATGCCTCTTCGGGTGTACTCATGCCAAGTACTCTGTGAGGAAAATAGTTTTGCACACAAACTGCAGTATTTCATGTCTCAGCCCATAAGTGTATGGGAAGGCCCTGATCATGCAACATCGCCCATGAAACACCCACGATCGTTCTATTCTTTCGCTCCGTGACCCCATTCTGTTGTGGGTTATGAGGCGCTATGATCTCTCTTCGAATTCCTTCTACGCTGCAAAATTCTTTGAATTTGCCAGAGATGAATTCACCACCATTATCGCTCCTAAGAGCCTTCACCTGCTTCCCCAACTCTTTCTCAACTAGTGCCTTGAACTCACAGAACTTTGAGTATGTCTCACTCTTCTTCTACATGAAGAAGATCCAGCACTTATGAGAAAAATCATTAACAAATATCACATAATACCTATGATTTGTTGTCGAAGCTACTGATAAAGGTCCACACACGTCTGTGTGAATTCTCTCAAGGATCATCATGGTGCAACTATCCTTCTCATCAAAGGTGGCTTTGAAAAAATTTCCCAAAGTACATCCCTTGCATTGATCTGACTGCATAAGTGTACCTTTGGGAAGCCCAGTAGAAATATACTATAAAATTTTCAAAGCACCATGGTGAAGATGGCCCAATCTCCTGTGCCATAGCTCGCCCTCATCCCGGATCACCACTCCTTCTGCTTTTCCTGCCATCGCTGCATAGCCATCTACCTATAATTGATAAAGGTTCTTAACTCAAGCCCCTATCCTCCAGGTTTCACCAGTTGCCTTACCGCGTAGGAAAGCCTTTCCCTTGCTAAAGACAACATCATATCGCTTGTCTTCCAACATCGCCACAGAGATCAGATTCTTCTTCAATCCTAGAACATGCATGACATCCTTAAAGATGAAAGGTTTTCCAGACTCACTCTCAAAGGAAATGGTCTCGATACCAGTCGCACTGTATCTACCATCATCGCCCATCTCAGTATGCACTCCAAGATCCTTCTCATCCAGATCAACAAACAAATCTTTGTCTCCGGTGATATGGAAAGACGCACCACTTTCAAGAAACCACACTGAACCCATCATACTTGAGACCAAGCATGTGATTAGCGAAAAATCCAGCTCAAACTACGAGGCTAAGGCCTCTTCAGCTGCAGATCCAGCAGCCTGCTTATTTTTCTTCTTCTGTGGACAATTAGTGGCGTAATGTCTGTTTTGGTGATTGTGAAAGCACTTCACCTTGGACATGTCCTGCTTCTTGCCTTTCACATTGGATTGAGAAGTATTTTTCTTGCTCTTACCCTTCCTTGCTTTGGCAGCCAAAGTACAATTTTCTTCATCTTCATTATTTGATGAAGATCCATCCCTGGTACTCCATCTTATCTCCTCTTGCACAAGATTCAACCAAATTTTCTCCCATCCTAGAAGTTTCTCCCGACCATTGACAGAGTCCTCATTGGAATGCCAAATCTTCGAAAGCCCAAGGAGAGCCAAGCTCACCAATTCCTCTTCATCTATAGTAACCGCCACACTTCCCAGCTCATCCCTGCACTGGAAAAACATTGTGAGGTACTTGGGTATACTTTCGCCTTTCTCCATTTTTATTTTCTTGAGCTTATCCTTGAGCGCCAACTTCCTCTGGTCTCTCTTGTTTTGGAACAAGTCTGTCAAAGCTTTCCACATCAAGAATGGAGAAGCTTTCCCATGAAGGCTGGATACTGTGTGATCCTTCACACCTTCCAACAAAATCCTTCGACATTTTGCTGTCTTCTTTTGCCATGCTTCAAGTGTGGTAACATCGCTAGAAGCAGGTATTGGAATTTCTGCATCTATGAACTCCTTCAACCCATTATCCTGCAGCACCGCCTCCATCCTGTCCTTCCATGCAATATAATTCGAGCTGCCCTCAAGGGCATATTCCAATCACAATTCGTTGAAATACATCTCAAATTCGACACCAAGAAAACAGTGCTGCAAATTCGAATTCCACCAGCACAAAACTCAACCACTTCAATGATTTGCAATTTATCCAATGATCAATATAGCTCCGATACAATGTAGAAATTATATAACTGATATGTTATATGTCTAATATTCTCCTGATCATACACTATTTGACTTCATGCACAATACAGAATCTATTCCACCATTGATCATTATTTGCAGAAATTAAATCAATTGCAAGCACACATTGAAACCATTAAAATTCACACATATGAACACAGTGTTTTAACGGGAAAGCCTAAAGCTAAAAACCCCAACTATCTATATATAATATATGTCATAGAGATCATGTAACAATCCCCATACAAAGTTGATCATATCCAGCTCTCAGTACAATACAATCGCTACACACTAATCAGGCCCGGTCTAGCAAATCCATGCACCGATCTTTGCCACCTGCTAGCCTGCCTCTACTGCGCAATCCCTGCTGAATATTGGATCTGAATGAACTCTAATTGGTCTAGCCTTGCTCATTCAATCCTCATTGGCATCTCCAATCACTATGTGTTACAAATCATACAACACTATAGTCACAACTGATAGTCAACTTGCTCTTTCACCTACCTCTCCACTAGTCTCCACTGAAACTGTCCATGCACTGTAGTTAACTAATGTATTCTTCAGTTGATTAATGATTTAATATTTAGTGAATTAATTAATAATTAATTCACACCACTCTCACTAGTGTATCAATCAGTTAGACTAGATACAACTAGCTCAACTATGTCTAACTGAGTTAAATTGAACACAACTCCACCAACTACCTCAATAACTCCACCAAACTCTGTCACATGAGTTCTAACTGAAGTCTCCATGAAATAGCTCCACTTAACCCTCAGGAATAGCGTAATTCCTTCTGTCGGCTCCTGTGCCATATCTGTGCACTTAACTGAAGTGCTCCAAGAGAATAAGATAATGTTTATAGTCCAAATATTATTAAGAGCTAATAATATTCGACATATCTATTTTTAGACTGGAAATCTAAAAATAGATTCCGCCCAATATGTCTAAAAATAGAAGTCCATCTATTTTTCCAACTTGAACAACCATCCACAAATAGCATCCTGCAACTCATAGAATATGATCGACATGTCTAAAAATAGACTTGTGCCAAAAATAGCCTACGGGCCCACTTAGTGAAGGCGACTCTTTTCACTAAGCTCATCATCTTGTTGCAATCTCAACAATGAATTTTTTGAATGCAAAGTGACAATGTAATAATATTGAATGATATAAAATGTGAATAATAATAATGTAGTCAATCACAAATAGCCTTCATTGTGATCAATCTCAAACTATTTTTTTTCGTATTCTTATTGTCACCCTTGTTAGTTTTGTTATCTTTCCATATTGATTATATGAAAAAGATAGTAGGAATCATAAATTATAAATCATTTCAATATGTAGCTTGAGTTGTTGTAGTAAACATCATACCTTATCTCTCTTTCTCTCCAATATCATTAGATTTAATTACTATAACCCAAAAAACGTTTTACATTGTCAATATTTTTTTGTGCTTACACTGAAATCGATGCACACTATTAATCCAATGACTTTAAAATTAACGTACCATCATACATCCAATTACATCAAATCAGAAATCAACATTACAGTGAAATCAATGTGTCTAATGCGAGAAATCAAATAAAATTAGAAAACAACTTCTGCATAGGAATCAATGCATCTAATGCAAATAATAAAATAGGATTAGAAATCAACATCTACATTGAAATCAATGCATCTAGTGCAAGTAAGAAAATAGGATTAGAAGCCAACATATACACTAAAATTAATGCATCTAGTGCAAGAAATAAAATGGGATTATAAATCACCATCTACATTGAAATCAATGCATTTAGTGCAAGCAATCAAATAGGATTAGAAGTCACCATCTACACTAAAATCAATGCATCTATTGTAAGAAATATTATTACCTCTCCCCCCCCCTCCAATATATCTATATGTCCCTCCATCTCTCCTTCTTTGTCTCTTTATCTCACCCCGATAAACAAACACACTCTCTCACTCCATATTTATCAATCTCTTTGTCCCTCCCTTCATGTCTCCATCTATCTCTTCTTTCCCTACACCTTCCATCTATATCTCTATATCCATTTTTCTCTCTATATCAACCCCAAAACATACACTCTCTTACTCCAATCTATCTATCTATCACTCCCTCCTACTCTCTCTCCCTCTCTCTCTCTTCCCCTTCCCTCTCTGTCCCTCACTTCTATCTCTCTTCCCTCATGCTATCCTCTCTCGCTTTCCATCCATATTCCTTATCACTCCTTCTCTCTTCTCTCCAAATTTCACTCTCTATATGTTTCTTCTTACCTCCCTCTCTCTCCACCTCCATATCCATCTCTCTTTCCCTATCTCTCTCCACTCTCTCTCTCTCTCTCTCTCTCTCTCTCTCTCTTGTGTCACCTTCTAACTTTGTCACTATATGTCTATCTCTCTCTTTCTCTCCTTCATTCACTCCATCTCTTATTCTTTGTCTCTTTATCTCACCCTCAAACATACACACTCTCTCTCCACCTCTCCATTATCACTCCCTCTCTCTCACCACTTGTCACTCTCTATGTCATTCTTCTTCCCTCCCTCTATCCCCATCCAGCTCCATCACTCTATCCATCCCTCTCGCCCCCTCCGACTGCATCTCTCTATCCCTCCCTCTCTCCCCATCAATCTTCATCTCTCTATCCGTCCCTCTCTGCCCCTCCAACTCCATATCTTTATCCCTCCCTCCCTCCTCCTCTCTCTCAAGCCCCCTCTCTTTTCCTTCCTCTCTCTTCATTTCTCTCCTACCTCCCTCTCTCTTCCCCCATCACGCACTCTCTCTCTCTCTCTCTCTTTCCCCTGCAATCCTCTATATTCCCCCATCACTCTCTTCCTCTCTCTTGTCCTTCCTCTATCTCCCTTTATCGCCTGCCACCCTCTATCTTCACCTCTCTCTCTCTCTCTCTCTCTCTGCCCTTAAATCATCTCTCTTTCCCTATCACTCTATCTATCTCTCCAACTATGTTACTATATCCCTCTCTTTCTTATTGTTTCTCCTTCTCTCCCTCTTCCAACTCTGTATGTCTTTCCCTCCCTCTCGCCTCTTCTCATCCTTCCTCTCTCTCCCTTTCTCTCCTACATCTCACTCTCTCTCTCTACCATCCAATCCTTTCTTCTTCTCCCTCCCTCTCTCCCTATGTCTCTCTCTACCCTCCAATCATTTCTCCTTCTCTCTCTATCCCACCTCCATATTTATGTCTCTCTCTCTCTCTCTCTCTCTCTCTCTCTCCCACTCTTCGCCCTTTCTCTCTCTTCATTCCTCCTCTCCCCTCTCCTTCAGTTTATCTCCCTTGTCACTCCCTCTATTTCTCCTCCTCTATCATATGTCTTTCTTCTTCCCTCCCATATATATCTAGAGTTTATATATATATATATATATATATATATATATATATATATATATATATATATATATATATATATATATATAATCTTGTATTAATATAAAGTTATTAAATTTAATTAATTTTAATATTAATGTTAGAGTTAATAATGTTTTTTTTTTTTTTGTTGCATGGTATTATTATTAATTTGGTCCATAGGCTTCAAATATAATTACATGTTGATTTCTACTCCTATTTGATATATTTTTTATTATTTACCTTACCTTTTTCTACCTCTTTTATAAATATGGTATTTGGCAAAAGGCATTGATAATAATTTTTCCCATGGTATTTTGAGTTTTTGTAAATATAAAGAGGTTTATGGAGTAAATATAAAAAGAGGTTTTATTTATTTACCATACATTTAGTTTATTTATACTTTTATTTATTTACAATACCTAAGTATAAAAAGATGTTTTATTTATTTACCATACCTCTATTTTATTTATATTTTTATTTATTTACCATATCTCTTTTTTGAGTGCTTGTAAAAATCTTCATCTTTTAAATTTATATTGTTTAAATTCATTTTTAATTGTTTATTTATATGGTTATGTAAGTTATTTTTAAAGCCAACATTATGTATATTTTATATTTTTTTTAATTTAATTTTTCTTTTTAATCTTCCAACATAGTTACACATGAAGGTCATATCAACACAATAATAATAATATTTAAAATGAACAACGCTATTTTATGAAATGTCACAGAAATATGAAAGTGCACGTTATTGTTATATCACCCACGAACAACTTTTCTCCGTTACATATTTACCAAGGTACACTTTATTATCATATCAAAATAATACCAAGTTTTCTGTGTTACAAAAATCACATACTAGGTATCTGCAATTCTTTGTGGGTCAACCCAACTACTTGGTCAACTCACCGAGATGATCAACCAGACAGTACATATCTACTTGCTCATACTCGGTTAACCCATGTTTCATGTTCAATTAGACAATAAACTGGCATACATATCCTACACGGTTGGATTTGGATTGTCGGGTTTGCATCATAGTCGGCTGACCCTTCCGAGAGGGGTTTCACTTTATTGTATTGATTATTATTTCATAGTTTAGTGAAGCGAAAAAATAGGATATTGGACCAAAAACAAAAAAAGAAGTGATAGACACTCTCACAACCATTTATTAATCTCAGATATGGATGAGTTCACATTTCTTCATATTACTAATTCATATACAAAGAGTAAGGAATTGTCATCAACCTTAAAATTTTCTCATAATACATCTTATATTCTTTATATTCGTTCAATATATATTTTTAACTATTTTTAATTATCACATTCAATTTATTTTAATCTTCTTTATAAATATTAATTTTAAATAAAACTAAGAAAAAAAAAACCGAATGATTGCAAAAGGCATCATCATGCCTATTGAGGTAGAATATCAAAACTTTATACAAAACCGAAAAAACATGAAAGATTAATTTAAGGATGATATTTATGACTATCTATTCAAAAGAGTAACTGAAAAATTGAGTGTAATAAGTTGTGAGATTAATTAATTTATTTCATTTTTATTTTGGAATGGTTTTTATAATTTTGATTTATTTATTATTAATTATCAGATATATTATAGAAATTTAATTTTTATGGAATATTTTAGAGTATTTATAGTAGTATTTGTAAATTAATTGTTTATATTTATCTCCAATATAGTTATAATTTTTTTTTATTTTTTTAATTAAATTGATTGATTAAAAATGAATGGCAAATGAACGAGTTTCATGTGGAGTGTGTTATGTTTTTTTTTGGCTTCTCGTATTGATAAGTCATGGTATTGATTGGTGGTATTATAAGAAATTCTATTGATTGTGTCATTTATTTATTGTCCCGAGAAAAAATCTCGAGTCCAATATGGTAATATGGTAGTGTAGTTTGACCAAACCAAATTATATAAAAAATAAAATTAAATAAAAAGATGTAAATGTATGTGTGTGTATATATATATATATATATATGACCTATTTTATTGATCCATGGTATTTTTGTGTAATGTAGACTATAAACCAGTCTAGATCCATCTTAACCTTGGATCTACCAATGGCTTAGGGGATCAATTCTTTTGATTTGCAAACCTCTTAAACATATCAAACCTTTTTTAAAATAAAAAAGATTTGATCTCTCTAAATTCTTAGTAAATCCAGAATTAAGATGAATTTAGATTGATAGATTAAAAATTTAAATGATGAAATGGAAATAAATCTCCATGATTAAAACACTTGTTCAATATATATTTTTTAAATATATATATGTTTAACTTATATTAATTTTATTTATAATTAATAATAATAATATGTGACACAATATTTACATATTTATTATGCACAAATATCTGTCAAAATTTATTAACCATATAATTTATATATAATTTATATAACTATAGTAGCATACTCTGGAAAAACCTGTCCCAAATAACCCCTTTATTCCTTTATCCTAACCCGATATTGCAATTCCTTGTAATTTTATGAAGCATTTTACCCCTACTTGCATTACAGTTCAGAAGCACAACCAGGAATCCTTAGGGAACACAGAAGTAGGAGTGAGATTTATATCCACTGGTTTATTCTATTGTAAATTGTTAAACTGTAATGATCTGTCCAACCGCACATTTGCATGCAAATAGTACCAAACGTCACGTGTGTCCTTATTTCTGGTTCGTTCATGTGACAAAGAGTACGTTCCGCTTAAACTGATTTAAAATTAATTTCCCTGACAACTCAATTCACGTGGTAACTAGCTCTATAATGGCTAATGCAACCGAGTCGTACGAATCGTTGAATTGTCAAATTTATGTGGAGAATCTATCAGTAAACAAAACAAAATCATCGCTTACATTAGTTTAAATATGCTATTCTTCGGCTTATGTTTCTTTCTGGGTATTTTGCCCAGGTGGTTTTTTTCTGGTTGTTTTCTAGTGTTGTATTGTGCTTGGGATGGTTTTGTTGTCGTTAGTTTTCATTTTGGGTTGGTTTGTGATGGTTGTATAGCGGGGAGCTTTCTTAAGCTCTGTTTTTCTGGTGGTTGTTCATCGCATATTTTGCATCTCAATATTTCGGGGTCCTGTCCCATATTATGTAACGATTTTTGTTTAATTTAATGAAAAAATTTTAGCTTTTCGTCTCGTGATTTAAAATAAAAAAAATAAAAAAAAAAACACCTTACATAGAAAACTGATCACTGATCTGGCAAGAGAGAAGTTCAAACATTCAAACAATTTTTGGAAGGATTCTGGATAAACTGGTCTAAAAATGTATTTGAAACATATTGAAAAAGTAAAATGGTCCGAAAATGTATCCCAAAACAAAATTAAAAAAAAGTATGTACAATACTTGGTTTCACCGAGCCAGATACTTCACAGCAGCCCCTGAATTTACGTCGTATATATAGGTTTTTTTTTCATTTCAAACCTGAATTTGACATGTCAACATTAAGTTAGACGTTAATAATGGCGGATATTCGAAATTTAATAATGGTCGATCTGACATTCAGTTAGAAGCTACCCATTATAATTTCAGGTACGAGTTTAGAGTGTGTAAGACCTAGGCGGATTTCCCCATAGCACCGTTGCCAAGTGATGGCAGCATACCATAAGGTTGACAATCAGTTGTAGGTCTTGTGGTGGGGAGGGTTGTTTGTTTGTATCGTTGTATATATATATATTATTTTTCCACAGTAAATGAGCCACCATGACTTAGACTTAGTGACTCATTGAATGAGATAATGAAATGTAGTCAATAGAAAAAACAATAGCTATAAGGAAAAAATTTAGTTCAACTCCAACTTATTTTTCATCTAATAAACATACATCATCAGCAATTCAAAGATCTTGTACAAAGAATAGACATAAATGTTAACTTATTTTTCATCCAATAAACACACATCAACAGCTATTCGAAGATCTTGTACAAACAGTATACATAAATGTTAACCAACACTAAATGCTAGTATGCATAAATACTACGAGTCCAAATATTAGTCCACTTAAAATTTGTAGCCTATCTGATGAGACATACTATACAACCTTCTTAAATTGAAGGTTTCACTCTTTCATCATTAGCATAACCATTTGTGGTTTGTCTAACCTTTTATTGTTTCCTAACAAAATTTTTTGTTTTGATGATAGTCATATATTTTTGTTAGGAAACAATAATTATAAATTCTTTTTGACAAATATATTAATAATGAATATTGAACCTAGCTACATTCTTCAACATCTAAGAGACAGAATTGTATTGTGATATTTTCCCTTCTTTCCAACTTAGTCCATCTTTCTAGAAAAATCCCTTTTAATGAAGCAGATATATCGATAGTGATCCAGTGATATTTGTTCACCAACAACTATTCCATTTTGGACTTATATATATCTCAAAACTATGCTCATTGAATTTATGCATCTATATCTTTAAACTACTCAACTATTTTGTTTCACCATAGGAATCCATTCGATATATCTTCCATTTTAATAGGGTTTATCACATTTCGAGAAAAACACATTGGCCATAAAAGTTTTCTATTGAAACCAAAAGTAATTTGATCCAAAACATAGGTTTTAACCTTATATAATTAATTTCTTCAAATAGATTCTTAATAAAATGAAAAATATTCAATGTAAAACACATGCATTAACATATAATTTACGCGAGAAACCCAAAACGAGAAGATCATTTTTTTATTAGTATATTAATTTTTTGACCATTAGCCACACACACATATGTATGTATGTATGTATGTATGTATGTATATATCCCACGACAATTATAAATTACTAATCCATTACCATGGATCAGATAAAACTTTAGTTCTTTAACTCAAACTATAGAGCCATGGGTTAAACTACCATGCACTATAAAAATGCTAAAAGGAAAAACCATGTGATGAAAACCATCATAAAGGGAGATTTTTTTTTCCCAAAAATGTTTTTTTGGGGCACTACCCCTGAACACCTGTGTGTGGGAGATTTTTCATCTCTATGAAACCCTGAAGTGGGGGTCCTTTCCTCCCATTTTATTCCCATCACTATTCTTACAAAAATATATAGTGCATGGGGGTATTCACATAAAGAATATAACACATACCAAACATCCAATAATTCTCCTCAATGTGACCATCAATGTTGCAATGGTTAGAATTATTTCTACTACCATTGCATGGATGTGTAGTGGTTATTTTATTCTTATCCTTCCCCCATTTCCAGTTCTTATTCCCCTCTTTTAAAGCTTCTTAGTGCTATTTTTTCTTCAAACCACTTAAGTACCCTTTATTTTAGCCTATGATTTCTAGATAATGTGTGTATACACATGGCTCATACATTATCCTTAGCTTGGAAAGAATCACTTGTTTTTGTAGATGGTTATATAGACCCCACATATACTTAAGGAGTACATTTGGGCTCTTCGGAAAGATATCCAACAATTTATGACCATATTTTTGAACTTAGTACACTCTTATACACCCTTATGTCTACGTAAAGTAGAGTAATTCCATGGGTCCTCTACACACTTCATAAGGTATAATTGGGATAGTTAGTGTTAACTCTTACAAGTTTTATAGGAAGAGTCTGTAAAGGGCCATGTAGCATATGGATCTCATGTTTCATGAAAGGTGACATATCCAGTAAATGCCCCTACAGTGAATCTCTGGAATAACTCTGAATAGAAGTTCTTCATTTTAATATCCATAAACCACAACCACTTTAAGGAAAATCGTGTACATGTGTAATTTCTGCCATACATGTGCCATTTCTCTCATATAATCTTAAGGAAAAATTTAAAGCATGTGTCATTGGCTTTCTCCCATTAACTTTAAATCATGTGTGATTTCTCAAAGTTTTCTCCCATTAATTCAAGACAAAATTTGAGGCCTACAAATTGAAAGCAGCTTAACCTCCATAGGATAGGATCCCCCAAACTCAAATAGAGTAAAATCTAAAATCTTGAAAGTGGTATGTTTTATGATGTAATGGATCTTAATAATCTAGATTGACATGGCTGTATTGAACTTCCATAGGATAGTATACTCCAAACTCAAAGTGAGTAAAACATAAAATGTTAAAAGTGGAGTGTTTTATGATGTAATGGATCTTAATAATCTAGATTGACATGGTTGTATTTTATTAATGTACCTAAATCTACACCTTCCATGTTGCTTTATTATGTTAAAATGTTAAAAGTGGAGTGTTTTATGATCTAATGGATATAAATAATCTATATTGACATGGCTACAGTGATATGATGATAGTGTAGGTTGATGTTGAAGTTGTAAAATTCTTGTACATATCAAGGATGAATGATAGTATAAGCCAAAAATGACATTATTATAAATTATTAAACAATTTCATAAGTGCTAAATCATACTTCTTATTAAGGACATAGCTAATTTCTCATAACAGAACTCTGATATATAAGCACAGTCTTCAATTCCATTGTTTTGTGGGTAAAGTAATATCTTCACATTAAAGCATTTTATAAGGTTAATCTAAACTAAAGGCTTTCTCCCATTAATTAAAGACAAACTTTAAAGCCTAAAAACTAAACCTAAATTGGCCGAACTTCCATAGGATTTTACCGTGTCTATTGAGCGTTAACTTCTATAAGGTTCTACAGGCAGAGTCTGTAAAGGGGCAGGTAGTGTTAACTTCTCTAAGTTCTAAAGGCAGAGTATGTAAAGGGCTAGGTAGCCTCTGGATCTCATCTTTTCTGAAAGGTGACATATCTTGTAAATGCCCCTAAAGTCAATCTCTGGAACATATCTAAAAAGAAGTTCTTAATTTTAATATCCATAAACCACAACCATTTTAAGGAAAATTGTGTATATGTGTCATTTATCCCATACATGTGTTATTTCTCCCATAAATTCTTAGTCCAAGTTTTTAAAGCATCTTTCACGTTGGCTTTCTCCCATTAACTTTAAAACATGTTTTCAGTAAGTGCATAAAATAATTTTGCAAACCATGTAAATGTCATTTCTCCCACAAACTAAAGGCTTTCTCTCATTAATTCAAGGCAAACTTTGAGGCCTAGAAATTTAACCTAAAGTGGCTGAAATCTCATAGGATTTTGAACTTCCATAGGATTTTAGTCTATCTATTGAGTGTTAACTTCTACAACTTCTAAAGGTAGAGTATATAAAAGGTCAGGTAGCCTCTGTAGCCTCTAAATCTCATATTTTCTCAAAGGTGACATATCTAGTAAATTCCCCCGAAGTCAATCTCTGGAACATAAATAAATTTTTTTCATTTTAATATCCATAAACCACTAATACTCTAAGGTAAACCTTCTACATGTGTCATTTCTCCCTTCTCTCATAAAATTTTAGGAAAAATTTAAGGCATGTGTCATTTCTATTTCATTTCTCGCACAAACTCATAAAGGTGTGACTTTTGACATAACTTCATCAACCACCACAACTATTTGTTTCATTAAGTAAATAATAATTATTTTGCAAACCATGTAAATGTCGTTTCTCCCACAAACTAAAGCATTTCTCCCATTAATTCAAGGAAAAATTTAAGGTTTAAAAACTAAACATAAAGTGGTTCAAATCTCATAGGATAGTATCCCCAAAACTTAAGGCTTTCCCCTATTAATTCAAGGCAAACATTAAGGCCTAAAACCTGAACCTAAAGTGGCTGAAATTCCGTAGGATTTTAGTTTGTTGGTTGAGTCTTAACTTCTACAAGTTTTAAAGCTGTCTGTAAAGGGCTAGGTGGTCTCCGGATCTCATCCTTTCTTAAGGCATGTAAAGCGCCAGGTAGCCTCTGGATCTCATCCTTTCCTAATGCATGTTATTTCTACATTTGATTTCTGCCATAAATTTTAAGTCAAACTTTCAAGCAAACAATGCATTAGCCATGTATATGTGTCATAAATCTCCCTTAAACTCTAGGCAATGCAATATTTAACGCATCTCATTTCTAGATGTGAATTCTACCATAAAGTTTAAGTAAAACATTAAGATAAACCATGCACATGTCATTTATCTCATGCACGTGTGTCGTTTCTCCCATGCATTTGAAATAAATGTCGATTTAATATATTTTTACTGAAGTTGTTTTTTTTTCAGGGATAAAAAAACCAACTAAATATGGTTGAAAAATGGACATTATGCATAGATGTTTCTTGCTATCCCAATCCATGGAAATCAATGATTACATAGGTGATTTCAAATATTGCGACTAGCAAATTCGTCCAAAGATAAATGAATATACCGGGAAGGACAACAAACAACAAGGCATATTATATTGCATCGATAGAAGGCTTGGGAACAACTATGGAGTATGGATCAAATGGAATTGTAGTTTTCACCAATTCTGAACTTGTGTGTAACCATATGAATGGCGTGTACTAAGTTAAGAAGGAGAGGCTAAAAGAACTGCATGGAATAGCAAACAATATTGTTAGCCAATTTCAATTTTTTAGTATAAGACATTGTACAAATGTGAATAAGATGTCTGCTGATCTATTGCACGGGGCAATGTCAATTCAGGATTCATCTATCAAAGGTTAATAAATAGATGAATTAGAATTATATCGAGCAATGCCAATGCAAGATTCATCTCTCAAAGATGAATTAGTTTTGAGACGCTCTTCTTCAAAAATTCAAGATTCATCTCCCAAAGATAAATTAGTGTTGAGACGCTCTCCTTCAAAATTTATTGATGGACATTGTAACATATCTTAGATATGTGTGTGTTTTGTACTTATAAATGCGTCTTTTTTAATAACCATGTTTTTTTTTCAATTATATACCAAGTGTGCTCCCACCACACCATGTAAAGCGCAACTTAGTGAACTTCACATTTGTAACAAGTGGTCAACTTCACATTTTATACAATTAAAATGCGAGGACTTCAACAATTTTTTGTTTAAATGGATTTCGACACTTATTTTTTAATGACCATGTGTTTTTTTCAATTTTATAACAAGTGTGCTCCCACTATGTAAAGTGCAATTTTGTAAACTTAACATTTTTATAAACTTTTTTGCCTAAATTGAGTTTCACACATCAATTAGTGTTTTGAAAGTTGTGTTTTACATAACTTGTGTACACTAAATTACATTATTTTTCTGAAATTTATTTTGAATTTATTTTAAATAGTAATTTTAAAAACTAATTATAAATGACCATTGTAGATATATATATCATGGAAGATGAAAAACGAAGATCAAGATAATCCCATATCTCTATGAGAGAGGGGGATCAAGGATTGAGGGATTTTCATGGTATTTAAAGATAATATTAAATCTCCATTCATATACATACATATGTGTACATATGGAATTGATTTTTTATCAATTTTGTGAGTTAAATTAGTTGTTAATAATTTTTATTTTTTATTTTTTAGGAGCTAAGAGGAGAAGGGTGTCTACTCCATCAATGGAGCGTGCCCATGGTTCTTGCAATCGTGGTATAGTTCACGTGATTTAATCAATGAATATGTACATGTATTTATATGTATGAATGTATTTTTGAATTGATTATAAATTCATATTTGTTTATGAAGCTTCTCTCTCATCTCGTGAGGTTGGTAGTAGTTTAGATTCCCTTAGAGGGCCATCAATAAGTGTTGGCGGATTATGTAAAGGCGGTGATATGTATTACCCTAGAGGCCAATCAATGGATGTTCATGTTGGTTCTCAGCAGGGTCGTTGTGGTTGTCGACAATCTCACAATGGGCAAGATGCTAGCCAACCACATTGAGGTGGCCATAAATTTGACTATTATTTGCAGTCATTTGTACAATTTTTTTTATGTGTGTTTTTTTAATATACAAAATTTTATATATTGATGCAGAGGTTGAAAATGTTGCTCCAAATGTTGCTCAAAAAATACGTAGGGAAAAACGCGTCATTCAAGAAGAAATTTGTCCACCAACCACGATTTATCTGGCCGAGATTTCCAATATACCTTGGAAAACAAACATGCAGCAATGCACATTAGAAAGGTGTCAACATCTTCATGCGAAATTGAAGAGAGATCTCGTGGCTTTGAATCTACCTACTGAGAGTCGAAAAAGTTTGGAAATAGTTACACACTCTTTAGGTGAACTAGTAGATGTGTACCGAAAGCTTATGCCAACCACTGATACTTTTGTAGAATTCAGGAGAAAAAGAAAGGAAACAGTGATGGGTCTCAATAAATGGGAGGTTGTTAAACAAAATTTTACAACATAAATGTCCAAGTCTATGTTTAATTTCAAAGAAGGGTTGAAAATACAGATGCTGAAGGTTCAGTATTTCAAGCACACTTATATAGCTCACTATTTGTATGATAGACACCTAGCGGTCTCTAGAAAACTCCCATGGAATGATGAGGTTCTGCTTTATTTTGTAAAATCATTTTACGCAGAATCATTTTTGCAAATGAAACCTAATTACAATGACCTTCCCTCTAAATTTTTTGTTCATGGAAAAGGTCAATTGTGTGATTGTAGGGGCACTAGGCTTGATGTTGAGTTGCCTCGCCCTGAGCCACCATTGGTTAGTCGACCTTTTCGTGTCGAAACTTTACGGTCAGAGATGGAAGCCACTTCTCAAATTAGTCGAGAAGCAAGAGATTCCATCATTGAAAATTTTCACAATAGATTGGGTGGAGTTGATGTTTATTTGAATCGACAAAGAGCAGGTGAGAATACACGCGCTAATTTTGTGTATTATACAGATGAAGAGATTGAAAAAATGAGTGTTGAAGATCTTAAAACATATGAAAATAATTGTCACAATTGTTGGCAGGACCTAATTGTTCATGAGTAAGAGGGCATGGAAATGGTATATGTTAATGGTTAGGGTTCAATTATTTTAACACATGTACAATTTGTAATATATATATATATATATATATATATATATATATATATATATATATACAGTAATCTAACAAAAATGTATCATTATATGTTAACACCATTTGAAGTTGTCATGCTTGATCAATGAAGAAAATGTTAATATCATGGTCGGAGCCTCCGGTTCAAACAATCAAGATGGGTCTCACCATCAATCAGACAATCAAGATGGTTCTCACCATCAAGATAAGTTGGCAAATGTTAGTGTTTTTTAAGTGAACATGATGATCTACAATTATTTTTTATCTATTACTATATATATCGAAACATGATGAGATATTTTTAAAATAAATAATTGTGCACACATGTATATGTACATATATATAATAAAATTTTAACAGATTTTGATTCCATCCAATGTTTTTGGGATGGAGATACCTTCTTCTTCCTTGGGAGATGTACCTTCTACTTCCTTAGGAGATGTCCAAAATCCACAATTACAAGTATGGACAAATTTTCACTTTTAAAATTTATGTTTTTAAGTTATATATTCCACCCCAAAAAAATCCATTAAAAAATGAGATATATCTAGATCTTGAGTTATTTTAAATTTTTTGAATTTTAGGTTATTGGAGATTTTCTTTCTGAGCCACTCTTAGGAGATGTGCCAAATCCACCAGCACAAGTATTCAATTTTTCACTTAAATATATATATGTTTTTAAGTTATAAGTTATAAATTGAAGTTTAAAAGTTTTATTATAAATTGAGATCTAGAGATTTTGAGTTATTTTAAAATTTTTGAATTTTATGTTTTTGGAGATTTTCTTTTGGAGCCTCTATTAGGAGATGTGCCAAATCCACCAGAGGAAGTATTCAATTTTTCACTTAAATATATGTTTTTAAGTTACAATTTATAAATTGAATTTTAAAAGTTTCGTTATAAATTGAGATCTTGATCTTGAGTTATTTTATACTTTTAATTTTTTTTGAATTTTAGGTTCCTATAGAGGATTTCTTTTCTCCACGAACTCTAGCGATGGAGATAGGAACATCCACACCATTTCAACCATTTGAACAAGTTGTCTAATTTTTTTTTTTTTAATATTATCGAAAATAAGTTTATATATGCATTTTCATTTGAAATTTTTTAATATATATATATATATATATAATTGTACATGTATATTTTACAGTTTATTGTTGAATATGTTCCTGTGGGGGATGTTTTAGTGGAAGAGCGACAAATGGAGAGGGAACCTCATGAGGTATTGCATGATTTCTCTTTACAATTTGTTTTTTACATGAAGTTCTATATATTCTCACTCAATTTTAAAACGTCAAATTTTAATGTTTGTACACATTGTGTACAGGTTCCCCATGCTTCCCAGAATAGATTGAGGATTGTGACTTTGCTGGGAGAGACACTACATCTATCTGTATTTGATGGATGATGCACATGCACACGTGCAACACTATATATTCAATAGATTTAGTCTTAAATTTACTTTTTTATATATAGTGTTATCTAGATGTAGTCATATATAACTTGATACTTGATACTTGTGGGATCTACAAATTTTGGAGATGTTTTATGTGAACCACATTTGGTACATGTGAATGTGATATATAATATTTTTAAAACTTAAGTTTTGGATGGTTGAACTACATTTTTCATGTGACGTAATGTTACAATGTTATATATAATTTGTTTTGTTTTTAAAACTCAAGTTTTGGATGGTTGAACTACATTTGGCATGTGAGGTAATGCTACATGATACTTTATACTTGCGGTCTACAATGTTTTGTTTTTAAAACTCGATTTTTGGATGGTTGAACTACATTTGGCATGTGAAGTAATGTTGTGTTATAATTTTTTTTGTTTTTAAAACTTAAGTTTTGGATGGTTGAACTACATTTGGCATGTGAAGTAATGTTGTAATCTATATTAATGTTTTATTTTTAAAACTTAAGTTTTTGATGGTTGAACTACATTTGGCATGTGATATAATATTTTGTTTTTATTGGATAGTTGAGCTACAATTGGCATGTGAAGTAATGTTGTGATATAATGTTTTTGTTTTTAAAACTCAAGTTTTGGATGGTTGAACTACAATTGGCATGTGAAGTAATGTTGTGTTATAATTTTTTTTGTTTTTTAAACTTATGTTTTGGATGGTTGAACTACATTCAGCCTCTGATATAATGTTTTGGTTTTATTGGATAGTTGAACTACAATTGGCATGTGAAGTGATGTTGCGTTATAATTTGTTTTGTTTTTAAAACTTAAGTTTTGTATGGTTGAACTACATTTGGCATGTGAAGTAATGTTGTGATCTATATTAATATATTTTTTTTTAAACTTAAGTTTTGGATGGTTGAACTACATTTTTGGCATGTGATATAATGTTTTATTTTTATTGGATAGTTGAACTACAATTGGCATGTGAAGTAGTGTTGATCTAGGGGCATGAGGCTTAGAGACAAAAGGCTTCATTAATTATTCCAAAAATCCAAAAAAATGTTACAAGCAAAGGTGTTGATACCTTTAGCTGTCAATTTATAGTTTTACTAGATAGGATTGAACTAGTATCTAGGAGGATTGAACAATTTTAGATTAGATTCAACATATTTAGTTTTCAATTGATATATTTAAGGGAGATATTATGAATTAGGATTTTCATCTAAATTAGAAGAATTCCATCCTTAAGAGGAGGTCGAATGTTATGTAAAACCTATAAATGTAACCTCTGCAAGGGGAGAAATTGAATTTGGCCAATAGAAGAAATGATTGAGAGGGTTTTCCTCTGTTTTAATAAAGTTGCAGAAATTCATTTATCTGTTATTGCTTGGTAAGTTCCCAGAGGTTTTCACCCTTTGAAAATTCATTGGATTAATGCTTTGTGTGTAGAATTGAGTTTGTATTAACCTCAGTGTAAAAATATTAGAGAAATTGAAGAATTTGGGTTTTCTTGCTTGAGATCGGAAATCGGTAATCGATTTTATTTGTTAAGCCACAGAGCGGAAAATGAGGGTTCTAAGAGGACTTGAATAAAAAACATGGAAACACAGTGGAAACTGGGCTTAAACGCGATTGAAAACAAAATTTTGAGACTAAGCGGTTTTTGAAAAAAAACCACTTATTGAATTTGCACCGCTTTTGGGTTGAGAGCGGTTTTAATTCAATCAAACGAGATCAAATCAGATTTTGACACGTGATGGGTGTGAAACCACCTATTTCACATTACTTTGGGTGATAAAGTGTGGAGGTTGATTGCATGCAATTTCTGTCCGATCATGATCAGCGGAGATCCGATGGTGTTTGCGTCAGGAGTTGCACGAGGTTTAAAAAGGTATGAACACGAGATTTTATGAAATGGAGTTTATTAAAGGTTGAAATCCAGAGTCAATTCCGAAGGTTTGGAATATTGTTCCAAAGGTCTTTAAATATTGGTTTAGTAGTTATAATATGTCCGAAGGTTTGAATATTGTTTCAAAAAGAACTTTATTAAAGTGTTTGAAGTTCAGAAAATACATTACCGAGGGGGGTTTAGACATTGTTTAAAGCATAAATTATTACATTGCCGAAGGTTATAAAATATTCATTTTGAAAGGGTTTAAAACATTTGATTTAAATTATATTATTATGTTTCGGAATGTATAAAAGGAATTTTTCTTTTGCATATCAATTTTATTAGTTTTATCAACAAATATAATAAAATTTGATAACCAAGAATGGAAAAAAGGACCAAGAACAAATTCCCCCTGAATTACAGAGAATTTTAACCAAGTTTGAGCAACTCTCCTTAACGCCTGTACCCACACTTCCCTCATTTGTGGTATCAGAGCAGTCTTTAGAAAATTTTCCAGATACTGAACAAGCCTTTAAAAGTCAGAAAAAGAAATCCAATATGGCTGTCAGAATTGGTAGAGGTGCTGGTAGAAGAAGAGGTAGACAAGTTGCAACTGTTGAAGTACTAGAGACTATGAAAAAAATTCAAGCCAGATTGGAAGCAATGGAAACTGGAGAACAAAGAGATCCTGAAGATGTTAGTGAACCTAAAGCTGAAGAAGAAGAAGAAAATTTTGAGCTTACTCCTGATATGAGATTCTTTAAGTCAGTTTTAGGATCTTCATCCAAGCCTAGAATTGAAGTATCAGCTTGCAAGAGGATTGAATCCAGAAGAGTTGATAGACTGGATCAATGAAATGAATAAATGTTTTGATTATGAAGAGATGAGTGAAGAAAATATAGTTATGTTTGCCGTCACAAGGTTGAAAGGACATGCAACCCTTTGGTGGGATGGAGTGCACGCAGAAAGAAGGAGAGCTAGTAAGTAGCCAATCAAGAATTGGAACAAAAAGGTAGCAAAGCTGAGAGGTAACTTTTTCCTAGTGATTATCAGCTTTCATTATTTAAACAAATGCAGAATCTTAGACAGAGATTAATGATAGTAAAAGAATACACAGAAGAATTTTACAAAGTGAGCATAAGAGTAGGACAAATTCAAGATACAACAAAGAAGACTTCCAGATACATAAATGGTCTTAGAATGGAGATTCAAGATGAGATAAGTATATTGTCTCCTAAAACAATAGAAGAGGCTTATCAAATGGCTTTAAAAGCTGAAGAAAAACTCATAAGAAAGAAATCTTCCAAAGGGAGAGGTACTTTCCGAGGAAGAGGAAGTCAAGGTGGTAGAGGAAGACCTAAAACACCAATAGATGGAGCTAGCAACAACTCACCTTAGTATGCACCCACAGAAGGTGATACAAGTGGCAAAAGAAGTCCTTATAGAGGAAGAGGAAGAGGAGGCAGAAATAAAGGAAGAGAAGTCAGATGTTACAGATGTAACAAATTAGGACATTGAGCCTATGAGTGTCCAGAGAATGTGGGGAAAAACTAGAGAAATGAAATTGTTGCTCAGAATGAAGAAGAAGAAGAAAAGTTTCCTAAAAAAGAGAAATAAATTGTGCCAGAGAAGGAAAATCTTTGGTGGTTAAATTTTTTTTATTAAAGAAAACAAAAGAAGTTGCTGAAACAACACATAGAAAGACTTTGTTCAGAAGTGTGTGCAAAGTTCAAGGAAAATTTTGTCAATTGGTAATTAATAGTGGTAGTACAAATAATTTTATCTCTACAGAGGTGATAGAGAAGTTGAAATTGAAGACAAGGGAACATCCAACACCCTACAAGGTGTCATGGCTTCAGAAAGGACATCAACTGATAGTAAAGGAACAATGTGAAATAGAATTGCAAATGGGCAGCTACAAAGATAAAATCATGTGTGATGTGATGCCTATGGATGTGTGTCACATATTGTTGGGTAGACCTTCACAGCATGACAGAGCAATAGTACATGATGGAAAGAGAAACAATTACAAGTTTTTCAAAGATGGTATGAATCAAACATTATTACCTATGGAAGAAGGAGATGCATCAAGTAAAAAGTGAGATCCAAAGGCTTTATTGTTGAGTGGAAAATAATACTTGTAGCAGATTGAAGATGATGAGGTAAACTTTTCTTTAGTTTGAAAACCTAAGGTAGTATTTACTTCTACTAAAATTTCTGATTTTCCAATTTAAATTCAAGAAATGTTGGAGAACTATTGTGATATTATTGTGGATGATTTTCCTGATGAATTACCACCTGTAAGAAGAATCATCCATCAGATAGATTTGATTCTAGGATCAAATTTGCCAAAAAAAGCAGCTTACGGGATGACTCCTACAGAAAATGAAGAAATCGGAAAGCAAATGGAGGAATTGGTTGACAAAGGTTTGATTAGAGAAATTTTGATTCCTTGTGTAGTACCTACAGTATTAAGTCTGAAGAAAGATGGAGGTTGGAAAATGTGCATTGATTCAAGAGAAATCAACAAGATATCAATCAGGTATAGATTTTCTTTACCTAGAATTGAAGATTTGATGGATTGTTTGAGTGGAGCAAGATATTTTTCAAAAGTAGACTTGAAAAGTGGGTATCATCAGATTACGATAAGGGAAGGATATTAATGGAAAAAAACATTTAAAACAAATGAGGGATTGTATGAATGGATGGTAATGTATTTTGGTTTATCAAATGCACCTAAGACATTTATGAGGCTTATGAATGAAGTATTGAATGAATTTATTGGTAAATTTGCAATAGTATATCTGGATGATATATTAATTTACAACAAAAAAAAGGAAGAACACCTAAGACATCTCAATTATGTCTTAAGGAAGTTACATCAAGAGAAGTTACTGATAAATTTAAAGAAATGTTCATTCATGAAAGAAGAATTGGTATATCTAGGTTTCGTTGTTTCTGCTGAAGGATAAAAAATGGATCTAGAGAAGATAAAGGCAATTGTGGAGTGGCCTTCACCAAAAAGTGTTTTTGAGGTAGGAATTTTTCATGGACTTGCTATTTTTTATAGAAAATTCATAAGGAATTTTAGTAAGATCAATGCACCTATCATTGAAACCATAAAGAAGGACAAACAACCATTCAAGTGGACTGCTGAAGCCAAGAGTAATTTTCAGTTCTTGAAGAAAAATATAACTGAGAAACCTATTTTAGTTTTTCCTGATTTTAACAAACCATTTCAAGTGAAATGTGATGCCAGTGGAGAAGCTATTGGAGCTGTATTAAGTCAAGAAGATAGGCCTGTAGCATATTTCAGTGAGAAGTTGAATGAGACAAGGAGGAAGTACTCTTCTTATGACAAGAAATTTTATGCAATTGTATAGTCATTGAAGAAGTGGAGACATTATTTAATGTCTAAATAATTTGTGCTATATTTAGATAATCATGTTTTACAGTATATTATGCAAGAGACTAAACTAAATCAAAAACATGAAAAATGGGTTGAATATCTTCAAAGTTTTAACTTTTTATTGAAGCATATAAGTGGTCAAGTAAACAAGGCAGCTGATGCCTTGAGTAGAAAAAGCATTCTTGTTCAAGAAAGTCAAATTGAAGTGTTAGGCTTTGATTTTTTTAAAGAACTCTGCAAAATAGATTTGGATTTCAAAGAAGCATTTGAAGCATGTTGTAGTCCTGTTTTGATAGACAGATGTCAGTGGTTAGATTATTTCTTGCAAGAGGGTTTATTGTTCAAAAGAAATCAGTTGTGCATACCCAATTATTCTATGAGAGAAAATTTAATCAGAGAGAAACATAGTGGTGGAATTTCTAGAAATTTTGGTGTTGATAAGACTTATGAAAAACTAGAAGTCATTTTTATTTTTGGCCAAAGATGAGATCTGAAGTCGAAAAGTATGTGAAGAATTGTAAAATTTGTCAATATGCAAAAGGGAAATGTCAAAATGTAGGTTTGTACATTCCATTACCTATTCCAGACAGACCTTGGGATATGGTAAGTATGGATTTTGTTTTAGGATTGCCTAAGACATAGAGAGGAAATGATGCAATTTATGTTGTAGTTGACAGATTTTCAAAAATGGCACATTTTACTCCATCTTATAAAACCAGGGATGCTACTCATGTTTCCCATTTGTTTTTCAAGGAGTTTGTCATATTACATGGGTTACCTAAAAGTATTGTCTCTGATAGAGATACCAGATTAGTTGGTCATTTTTGGAGGACATTGTGGAAGAAGCTTGGTACTAAACTGAGTTTCAGCTTAGCTTATCACCCTCAGACTGATGGGCAGACTGAAATAGTGAACAGAAGTTTGGGTAATCTTTTGAGAATTCTTGCAGGAGAACATCCTATTTAGTGGGATCATATTTTTCCATAGGCGGAGTATGCATATAATGATTCACCTAATAGAAGTACAGGGCAGAGTCCATTCCATATACTTTATGGAATGCACCCAAGAGGAGTATCTGAATTGAGGAACTTGGGAAAAGAAGAAATGAAAAGTGTTGAAGGAGAGGAGTTTGCTTCAGAAATTCAAGCAATACATGAACATGTAAGGCAGAAGCTACAGGACAGGAACATCAAGGACAAAAACATAGCAGATTTGAGAAAAAGAGAAGTTAATTTTGAAATTGGTGATTTGGTTTTAGCACACTTGAGGAAAGAAAGATTTCCAAAGAGGGAGTATAACAAGTTAAAATTCAAAAACGTAGGACCATGCAGGATATTGAGAAAATTTTCTGCAAATACCTATGAAATTGAATTACCATATGATATTGGAATATCTCCAATATTCAATGTTGTTGATTTGTACAGATATGAAGATGGTGGCACATATGAGAAACCATAAGACAGGGAAAAGATTGACTGGGTAAAACAGTTACCCACAACAAAGACCTTACAGCCAGAGAGGATCATAGACAAGAAAATGTTTACGAAAACCATGGGATAGGAGTATTTTCAATATTTTATCAAGTGGAAGGATCATCCAATTGAGGATGCTACCTGGATGACAGAAACCATGCTGCAGAAATTGGGCAGTTCTATGGAGGAGCTCATGGACAGGAGCCCATGAAGAGTTTTGTTCTCAGGAGTCTGATGCAAGAGCATGAAGCTTAGAGACAAAAGGCTTCATTAATTATTCCAAAAAACCAAAAAAAATGTTATAAGCAAAGGTGTTTGTACCTTTAGCTGTCAATTTATAGTTTTACTAGATAGGATTGAATAGTTTTAGATTAGATTTACCATATTTAGCTTTCAGTTGATATATTTAAGGGAGATATTATGAATTATGATTTTTGTCTAAAATAGAAGAATTTGATCCTCAAGAGGAGGTCGAATGTTATGTAAAACCTATAAATGTAACCTCTACAAAGGGAGAAATGGAATTTGGGCAGTAGAAGAATTGATTGAGAGGGTTTGCCTCTGTTTTAATAAATTTGTAGAAATTCATTTATTTTTTATTGATTGGCAAGTTCCTGGAGGTTTTCACCCTTCGAAAATTCATTGGATTAATGATTTATGTGTAGAATCGAGTGTGTATTAACCTCCCTGTAAAAAGATTAGAGAAATTGAAGAATTTTGGTTTTCTTTCTTGAGTTTGGAAATCGGTAATCGATTTTATTTGTCGAGAAACAGAGCGGAAAAGGAGGGTTCTAAGAGGAATTGAAGACAAAACAAGGAAACACAGTGGAAACCGTGCTTAAACGCGATTGAAAACAAAATTTCGAGACTAAGTGGTTTTTGAAAAAAAACCACTTATTGAATTCGCACCACTTTTGGGTTGAGAGCGGTTTTAATTCAATCGAACATGATCAAATCATAATTTGACACATCATAAGCGCGAAACCACCTATTTCACATTTCTTTGGGTGATAAATTCCGGAGGTCGATTGCATGCGATTGTCGTTTGATTGTGATCGGCGGAGATTCGACGATGTTCGTGTCGGGCGTTGCACGAGGTTTAAAAAGGTATGAACTCAACGTTTTATGAAATGGAGTTTATTAAAGGTTGAAATCCGGAATCAATTCCGAAGGTTTAAACATTTTCGAACGTTTGGAATATTGTTCCAAAGGTCTTTAAATATTGGTTTAGTGCTTATAATATGTCCGAAGGTTTGAATATTGTTTCAAAAATAACTTTATTAAAGTTTTTGAAGTTCAGAAAATACATTGCCGAGGGGGTTTTAAACATTGTTTAAAATGTAAATTATTACATTGCCTAAGGTTATAAAATATTCATTCCGAAAGGGTTTAAAACATTGGTTTAAATTATATTATTATGTTTCGGAATGTATAAAAGGAATTTTGCTTCTGCATATCAATTTTATTAGTTTTTTAAACAAATCTAATAAAATTTGATGACTGGGAATGGAAAGAAAGACCAGGAACAAATTCCTCCTGAATTAGAGAGCATTTAAACAAAGTTTGAGCAACTCTCCTTAATGCCTATACCCACACTGCCATCAAATGTTGTGATATATTGTTTTTGTTTTTAAAACTCAAGTTTTGTATGGTTGAACTACATATGGCATGTGAAGTAATGTTGTGTTATAATTTGTTTTGTTCTTAAAACTTAAATTTTGGATGGTTGAACTACATTTTGCATGTCAAGTAATGTTGTGATCTATATTAATTTTTTTTTTTAAAACTTAAGTTTTGGATGGTTGAACTACATTTGGCATGTGATATAATGTTTTGTTTTTATTATATATTTGAACAACAATTGGCATGTGAATTAATGTTGTGATCCATAACGTTTTGTTAAATTAAAACTTAAGTTTTGGATGGTTGATGTACGTTTGGCATGTCATATAATGTTTTTGTTTTTAAAACTCAATTTTTGGATGGTTGAACTACATTTGGCATGTGATTATGATATTATGTTTTGTTTTTAAAATTCAAGTTGTTGTTTTCCAAACAACAAAAAAATTCACATGAATATATGTACATGTAGAAATGATTTTACACATGTTTGAATATATATATATATATATATATATATATATATATATATATATATATATATAGAGAGAGAGAGAGAGAGAGAGAGAGAGAGAGAGAGACTATCATAAGATTCTAGGTCTTGATAGATGTTTCAAACAATCATAAAATTTGAAAAATGCATTCTATAATGTATATATAATCAGTAAGTGCAACATTTTTCATAAATAC
Source organism: Pinus albicaulis (assembly GCA_034641835.2). Lineage (NCBI taxonomy): Eukaryota > Viridiplantae > Streptophyta > Pinopsida > Pinales > Pinaceae > Pinus > Pinus albicaulis. Next base: position 1,168,109,401 of record CM076584.1, on the reverse strand, counting down.
ATATATATAAAAGCTACTTTCAATTAATTCCATTCTAGAACATATATATCTAGTATGTGCAACATTTTTCATCAATGCACATAGAAAAGCTACTTTCAGTTAATTTCATTCTAGAACATATATATATAGCCAATATGTGTAACATTTTTCATCAATGCACATAGAAAAGATACTTTTCGTTAAATTCCTAAACACATGTATATATCTAGTACGTGCAACATTTTTCATGAACGCACATAGAAAAACTACTTTCAGTTTTAATTTCATTCTAGAACATATATATATATATATATATATATATATATATATCCAATACTTCTAGAACATATATATCCAGTACTTGCAACATTTTTCATCAATGCACATAGAAAAGCTACTATCAGTGCATTGCATTCTAGAACATATATATATCCAATACATGCAACATTTCTCATCAATTCATGCATAGAAAAGCTGCTTTCACTTGATACTAGTGTGCATGTACCAAAACAATGTACATGTGCAAACACTTGCACAGATAACATAACAAGGCAACTCAATTTTTAGTTGAGTTCTAGAAGTTCTAAAACATGAATCCAAAGAGAAGAAATTCTTGGGCACTTCAATCAAAATAATTCCAATAGAATGCCATCTTCAATGATCCGTTCATGATCGGATTTTAACATTTTTCATTTCTTAATTTTTCATTTTTTTCATTGATTGAACCTCTATCAGCTTTATGCGTGTTGCGCACACTAAGTGACTATATTGAAAACTTATGACATCAGTTTCATAGTCTTAAAAGTAAAAAAAATCCCCACTTTGATTAGTTTGTTTGAAAATGTAACTTTTCATTGTAATATATCCTCTCTCATATGGAAACCCGTGATCATTATAGTTTTCTAATAATTTCATCTTTCGTTCAGTGCAACGCATCAAATAATAATTCACATTTTCATCGTTGTCAGTAGGTGCAATTACAGCAAAAATATCTCCTGCACAATAAAACAAACTTAACAAACTTATGTATTTAAATTTAGATCATAATTAACATGAAAAATTAACTTTAAAATATTTTTAGTATCTATTTCTAGATCTCTATCATTTGAAAGCAATTCAAATGTTACCTTCTCTAACAATATTAGAAACTTGATCACCATCAGATGATATTGTAGTCTCCTCTGATTGCATTTCTTCAAACATTGCAACAGACATTTTCCCCTTTGAATTTAGCTCTATATGTTTCGAATCTTTTACATAAATTTTTTTTTCACAAACTTCATTGGATTATCTGTCGTCCATGCAAACATGAAAAAAACAAGAATATTTTCTTTTATTCAATGCAGACACATTTGTGGACAACTTTGTTTTTATTTAATGCAAATTTTTAATCCCTTTTATTGTTTCAACGTCATTTCCAGTTGATCTATCAACATCTTCGATCCCAATATGCCAAAAAAACCTATATATTGAAAATTCAAAGAAGAATGTAAATATGATATAAAAATACCATCAAAGATAATCATTATGATAAATGTACACTATTTAAAATTGGATATCCAGTAAAAATTAAATTGAATGTACCTTCGCACTTCCCTTGATCAGTTAGTCTCATGGCTTAGACAGAGAAAATTTGAAGGATGGAAGTTTATCTTAAAGTTTAGAAACCTTGGAGAATCTCACTAGTCCCCAATATGTAGATGGTAAGATTTTTGATGATATTTTTGTAAAAATATTTAGGCTTCTAATTATTTTATATTAGTATATATACAAATTTTATAATATAAAATTTTGGCGAATTAATTTTCAAAAGAATGGAAATTGGCAAATCTTTTTTTTGGAAAAGAACATGGAAAAATAGCCCACCTCGGAATATTAGCCCCGAAAATTTTCCCTTGGCTTATAGCAGCGATGCACCATTGAAAAACTTATTTAGCGTCCACAAGTCGGTTTACAGAGGGGTTCATTTGACATCTTGGAAGTGCTCATTTTATGCATGCCCCTGCACCATCACGTTCTCCTTTTCCATGGCGAGTCTCAAAGAAATTCCAACAATGATTAATGCAAGTTTTCTTATGAAGACAACACAACCAAAAGAATGATCGTGAAGATTTGAATTGACCTATGCATCCATTTGACCATATCCAATGTTCATTGAATTTTATTCCACGATTTTTGAAGGAGTCATAGATCTTTAAAAAATAGTGTTTTACACAATATGTATAATGTGTACCATCATCACTGATATAAAAGTGATATTATTTAATAACATGTCGATTTTCACGGGTTCTTTCTATTGGATTCATGCTTTGTTTATCATGTCTATATAGAATATGGACGAGCATGGAGACTTGGTTAAAATTATAGTATTCACTCTGAATTTAATTTTGTGGAACAAATGTGTAGTTTTCTGCAAAATCAATTTCTGACAAAATCGTCCCTAGTGGAAAAAATTCACGATATTTTTTGAATTGCAAGACTCGCCATCGAGCTCTATGATAATGCTTGGTGTATTTATAAATTTTTGCCTCAAACTTTCTCAAAAAATCTATCACAAGAATTTCTTCTTCTTGTAATTCAATTCTTTTAACACTATTTCAACCTTGAATCGATGTATAGATATATTCATATCTCTTCCATTTCACTTTCATGTTGGAAAATAATTGATCATTTATATCAGTATGATATTTGTTTTGAAATTTAGTCAAATTTCTACAATCATCTTATTTTTTACCACCAACACAATTCTTTTCATAAAATAATTCATTGCTTTCTCTTTCACATAGAATTTGAGATATGAAATAATGAATAGTGGGAGGAGGTGAATATTTGCAAAATTTTATACCAAAATTAAGGAATGTGTCACTATATAACTGAAATTTGACATGATAACAACAACAACAACTGTCGCGTATGGTGATAGGTTTTACATACCATGGTTTTTGTTGAACAAAAGCACTAATTGAGACATGAATTTCATGATTCTCTTCTTTGAAGTTGTTGAAAAAAACTATCTGAGTGGTTTCCAAGAAAATTTTTTCATGTTCTTTGTACTAATTTCATGCTATTCTTCTTCGCATCACATCCCTTGAATTTCGTGAAACACGTGAATTTTTCTTCCAATATTCATATATTGTTTTTTTAACATTTTCTCAAAGTCTATCTTTGTATGGTTTCCTACAAATAGATCTCCAACAAGAGAGTGCATCATTTACATCTATTTGCAAACCGAAATTTCAAATGTTTGTAAAAAAAAATTTGTCAGGTTCCTAATGCTCGCACCATAGATTTTACCCAGAGATTCACTTTAGTACTTGATGAAACCACTACCATATGTATTTCTCTACGTACAGCTAAAATTTTTTTCTGTCTAGATCTTCTAATTGAATTCATAACACTATTTATATTATGTATCACATTTTCCTTCATTTTTCTATATTTTTTTTTATTTTCGAATACGCAATAAAGTCGTAGGTTCTTTTAATTTCGGCTTGAACTGTCACATTTTCCTCTAGGAAGTACGTATCAAAAATGTGTTTAACACGATATCATATAACATGGTCGGCTTTTTTATCTCCATGTGTGTGAGTGTCAACATTTTGTAACATCTCATCATCAACATTGATTTCATCTGTACATATTTGAATGAATAGTACATAATAAGTTTAAATATTCAATAAATAAATAAATTAATAAATATGTATAATTTCAATAATACGTTCATGTGTTCAACACACACACACACACACACACACACACATATATACACACACCTTGTGATTCAATTTCTTCACTTGATTTTCTTTCAACATTTTCACCATCTTCAATCATTGGTTCAATATCTCTTTCACTTTCTCTTTCAAAATTTTGTATCTCATCATCAATTTTTTGAGGAATATCTCTCTCTGTTTACATTAAAAAATATTTTTCAAATTAGTTCATCAAATAAACATTAATCTTTAACACATTTTACACTAGGAAAAATTTAAATATCAAATTTACATTTACATACCTGGTTCAAATTCTAGTTGAGGTTGATTTTCCCTTTCAATATTTGAGAATTCTTCTCTCTTTCTTTTGTGAGATTCTCTCCCATATTCTCTATGTTTCTCAGGGTTTCTTGTTCGATCGTATTTTCTCACGCAATTCCTTCGATTTCCCATGATAATAGAGTATGAAGTTCAAAATATTTCCTTCTAAAATTTAGACAAAAACTCAAATAAAAAAAACATCAAAGAAGATTTAATTTTAAAAAAAAAAACACATTTTAAAAATTTTGCAAAAAATACATACTTCAATCCAAAACACTTACTATAAAAAATCCAAGAAATAAATGTCTTATAAAAATGAAACGAAGCTCAAAATATTTCCTTCCAAGTCCAGCAAAAAGACTTCATTTAAAAATTTACACAAAAACTCATTTTAAAAAATTATTATAAAAGATTTACTTCAACCCAAAACACGTACTCTAAAAAAATGTCACTTGAAAATTAATTCCAAGTTAAAAAATGCCACTTTAAAAAATACTTCAAAGAAGCCTCTAAAAATATATCACTTTAAAAAATAACTACAAAAATGTCCTTTGAATATTAAGCCTAAAAAAAGCCCTTTCGAAATTAAGTCAAAAAAATTTCTTTTGGAAATTAAGCCCCAAAACCTCTCAAAACAAAATACATCCAAAAAAATGTCCTTTGAAAATTAAGCCCAAAACCTCTAAAACCAATGAAAATTAAGCCCAAAACTTCTAAAAACAAAATACCTTAAAAAAAAAAAAAAAAAACTTTTGGAAATTAAGCCCAAAAAACTCTGAAAGAAAAATACATCCAAAAAAATGTCCTTTCAAAATTAAGCCCAAAACTTCTAAAAAATAAAAAAATAAAAAAAATAAAAATCAATGAAAATTAAACCCAAAACTTCTAAAAACAAAATACCTTAAAAAAAAAATGAAAATTAAGCCCAAAACCTCTAAAAACAAAATACCTTCAAAAAAAATGAAGCCCAAAAAGACATCCAAAAAATGTATCAGATACCTCCAAGGAATGTACCTCCAAGAAAATTCCTTAATCCCAAAACAATCCTTTGCAAAATCAAACCAAATTAAGAAATGTGCCGAATTATGTGAAAATAATGAATGCTTTTACGCCAATTTATATTGCCACAAAATTCTTTTTTTGGATGGGCTTCATTGTATTTTCCGGCCGACAGAAATTCAACTAAATGTTTGGCCAAACTTTTCTGTTGTTAGACTTCATGGTTCATCCCCACAAAAAATAATTCGGTCGAAATTTTTTACAAGTTTGGCCGAACTAACACGTCTGCAATTATGCAGGTCCAAGCTCTGAATACGTATCTTCAACTTTGGCCTAATTAAACACCATTGAACATTCTGAATTAATTGTCAGAACTAAGAAAAGAATTTTCAAAATTCAATATACTCTCAAAAAATATAACTTGTATGGAATTTCATAGATATTTACTAATTTTAATTAATTTTGGAATACAATGGGCGTAAACAATTTTTGAAGGTCATTATGATTCAATGAAATCAATATTCTGTATGTTCAAAAATACAGTGTAAAAAAATTGAAACAATTATGGTGCATTACATTGGTGTGTCATCTATAATGGCTAGTTTTTAGATTTTTAGTTTATAACTTATATGTTGAGAAATTTCGCGTGTCGTGAAACATATTCAAAATATGCAATTTTTTCATATTGGATCAATTCAAACAATTCTAGTAATTATGATATGCATTAGTTGGTTTTGTAAATATAATGAAACCAAAGTAGAGTCTTTCTAGATTGTTGTAACACATTTTGTTTCTCAAAAACACAAAGTTTCAAAGAATACAGTAGTGCGTATTAACATGACTTCTTATGAATCCTTTGATTGTTAATAAACACACATTCAAAGAAATTCTAAGTTGAAATATCAAATGTGTATAAAAAAATTCCAAAAATTAAGTAATAGAAAGCTAATAAAATTTCTGACAACTTTTATTTTTACCAGAAAATGAAATTCTAAATAGAAAAATTGTTTTGGCTTGCAGAAAGTTGAAGAACATAAAAAAATGAATTTTTTTTCTCAAAAAGAGGAAAAAAGTGTTACCCAACTTCACATTTTCACATTTTTACATGAAAATGGTAGCTTCTAATAATGCTAAATTATTGGAGCAGCTGCAGAAATTTAATGATGAAGTTTTTGCATTTTTTTATCACTGGTCTATGCCATTGTGCCATCATTATAGTTTGTCATTACTGTTCTAATGCTTAACACCTTATACTCATGACTTACCATTCGACATCATAATCCACTATCCAATGAAGCAAGAATAATGCAGGCTTACCAATATGACACTATAACCCACATATATAATAAAACCAAATCAAATCAAGATTTTTTTTTTAAATAATTACAATCAAATACAAAAATTACAAAAGAAATTAACAATAATCAAGATATTTTATTTTAATGCTCTAAAAAGAATGTCAATATTTAGAACAGTGGATATGTCAACACTCCTGAAATGAAATGGGACAAACCATGCACATTGACATATTTCAATTTCAGATGGAGACAAATAATGTGATGACTGCCATTGCCACCGGATATAGTAGAAATCATCATTTGTATTTTCTTCCATAGGCTTTGTTTTTTTTGAGACTGAAGTAGGTTCGATAAGGAAAGCTCCATACCAGCAACACCCAAGGCCCTCCACCTATGTTATCTATGTCCTTTAGAGGCTTGGCCAAATCTCGGACCTCATTATTTCATCATCCTCATGAATATTGTTCAATGTGTTGGGGCTTCCAATATTTTAAATGTGTTGGGCTTCTCAAAAACTATAGATAATTAGAGGTGTGAAGGAAATTAGTAGATTCTGGATGATAGAGAAGCTTTCCAGGCTTCATAAATTCATGGCCACATGGGTTTGCCTAATATTTTCTATGGTGAGCTATGTATAAGAATTTTAATTCCGTTCTTCCCTTCAACAAACCTGCCATCCCCATGCATCTCCAAGTGACAACAACAAGTTGAAACTTACAAAATCACTCCATGGATGAACAATTATTTTTCCATGGTTTTATTAGACTTTTTTCTTTTTCAAAATGGTTGTATTGATATTTTCTTAAGTGGTTGTATTTATATTTTTCTTGGATGTGTTGTTAGAGATTCGGGTTTTGAACTAGGAAAACATGTGACAACATAAGTCAGTGTATGGTTCTCAACCTTGTTTTTCAATATATTTAGCACACATTTATTAGAATTAGTTGTGAAGATAATAGTTAGAGTGGAAAATACATTAGATTTAACAACCTAAAAATAAGGAACATAATTTTTATGTTAGTCATGAGCTTAATATTAATACTTAATTTGTATTTTCTATATTGGGAAATGAAACTGAATTTTCATAAGCTGTGTGTGTTTAGCAACAATGTCTACAGGCAACATGCAGGAAATTATTCCACTCTTGCAACCTTTTGCAGGTAGCTCGCTTCGAGTAACTTTATGATTGAGGATGACCATCAAGGCATTTTGAAAATTACATTGTGGTTAATAAACCTAATATATGGGTTAACGATACTCTCAACTTTAACTTCTCTCCTCTGGTCTATAGCCCTCCTTTATGATTGAGGATTACCATCAATGCATTTTCCAAATTACATTGTTGTTAATGAACCTAATATATGGTGTAAAGATACTCTCAACTTTAACTTATTTCCTCTGGTATGCAGCCCTCTATTCTAAAAGTCAATGAAATTTTTACTTTTGGAGTGACTATGCCTTCCCATGCTTTCATCTCTCATCGTGAAAATCTGACACACTTCTCTCCTAATTTAAGAAATATTTTTTTATACTAGAAGCACAAGCACATCTTCTCACTAGTGGAACCTAACTCAAGTTGGAGTTAGTGGACTGTTTGTGCAATAACGTATGGGTGTATTTTAAGTAATGAGTTGATCTACTACTATAAGTATTATCAAAGCCTCATCACCTTCAAGACAAAAATAACTCTCAGATTTTTATCTTGTCGTAATATTTTAATTAGAGATTATCAAAACCTTTTACAATGGGTATATCACACCTCAGCTTGGGCTTGGATTTTAAAGTGGTGGATGAGGAAAGATTGCTATGCCAGTTACATTTGTGCTGGTTGATAAAATAGTTATTTATTTGCTTCAACTACAAGCATGTTTCCTGTACAAGTCTCGCTTTCTGATCTTCTCGAAAAAACATAATAAAGTGCCCAAACAGTGAGCAGGGGTCATCAAGGTTTTCACTAGGGTGATATCACCTTCTAGAATCTTGCCTTTTCCATTATATGATAAATCCTATGATTTACCTCTTTACATAGCTTCACTGAACTAAAACTAGACAACCCATTAAATATCTTCAATGAAGTATATGCACCGTAAATGAAATTGTTATCATGCATATAACTCACAATTACTTATCAAATTCATGGGTGTATATTAACTTTTCTGATTCAGGTATACAAATACAAATATCAAGTGATGCAGAAGCTATGTGAGCACTTCATTATGATAAATGGCTTATTCACGATAAAATTATATGAATGCAATCAAGCAGGATAAGACCAATTACAGTTGGGTAAGGCCATTTAAAATGTGACTGCCACCAAGCCTTCAACCGAGATCCATATCGATAAGAAAATTATCCCATTTCATATTGAGATGCAGATTATTGTATGCATCTCTTCTAGCACAAAAACTTATCCCATTGCATATTGAGATTCATATTATTGTATTGCTAACCTTCAGGTAAGAGCTATCAGGTATTGGCCTCCGAAAAACATTTATTGCTATACTAAAGGTGAGGGTTTTAATGCTCATCCATCAAGCTCAGGTCTGAAATACTTTAAATGCTCAGTAATCAAGCTCATAAATAGAAAAGGTAAGGGCACTTGAGCTCCTAGTGTTGTAACTTGTAAATATAAAAAATAAAAGGATGGTTGTTGTTGGTTGAGCCTATCCTAGATTGATGAGACTATCTTTAATGGTTCCTCGCACAGTGCTCCTAGTTCTTGGAACAATGAAGTTAACCAGTGAAGTTCTTGTGGATAAGGAATGAAGCTCTAGTCCATGGATCTGGTACTGAACTTGGAACTCAGTCAAGTGCATGTGAGGGATCTGGAGTGAAATAGGGCATCAACTATAGACAGAGGGGGAGTTATGGACAGATGGGGAATGATGGAGGAGGGTAAGCTTGAGATGCAGATAGGGTTATTGGTAAATATGAGGTAGTTTCATGCAGCTACACGGTGCAGATAGGGTTATTGGTAAATATCAGGCAATGGCATGTAGTGACACAACATCCACTGGTGTCAAGAAAAACATCACACTTCCAAGAAACAACACATCAAATTCCAAGTAGCACATCACATGCCAAGGCCGCATTTCACTAGAATTTGATACTCCAAAATAATGTTAGCATTAGTCCACAGGGGGGAAATTGAATAAAAGTGAACGAGATAAACCAATATAGCCTATACTCTGCCTCGAGAAGAGGCCAAAACCATGAAATAACACAACCTATGGCTCTTTTTATTCCCAACCTACCGTATGGACTAAAACAATATAGTAAACTAAAAAAAAGTAATTCTAATGGGCATGCCTTCAATTTCTATAGTCCCATGTCGTGAGATAGGCATTAATTTAGTGTTGTGAAATTTATTGTTCATAGTTTCAAATCCTAATTTCAACAGTGATCACCCTAATCCATTGCAATTTGCAAATCAAGATTTTCTTTTCTAGGTAGTTTCACTTTGGTGACTTTTCTAGTCTGTGAGTTTGTATTGTGTAGCTTCTGTGTCAACTAATTCGGTTTAGCTTTAGAAAATTTGATTTTAATCCATTTTTAGTGTACGAAATTGAAATCATTGTCTGGAAAGTATTTTTATGTTTTGGGTTCAGCTATGGGAATTTTATAGTAGTATTAGAGAAAGTGTTTTTTCAAGACTTTACCACATTTGAATCAGTGCAAAATTTTTCATTTCTATCAGTATATATTTTTTTTTACTAGAAAACATGAATTATTTTATTAAGAAACAAAAGAAGTTACATTTTTAGATTTTTGTTGTTCCCAATATTTAGAATTCAACCAAAAACTCTCAATTGAGAAAATGACAAAATCTAAATGGTATTGATCCGAAGACATAATAAATTCTTTGATGGGAACCAATGTAGCTTTTCAAAAATCGACTCAGCCTCCAAAAGGTGAAGCACCCAAAACTGCAAAAATATCCATCAAAAAATAATTTGAAGCTGATTTGGACAGACATAATAGATCTACCTCTTTTAGAAAGAAGTACAATCACCATTTTCTTCTCTCTATAATTGTGGGTGAATGAGATATTCTTCAAAGACTTTGATAGGGCCCTAATATGCAACATGTAGTGGAAGGTGTTCCAAATGTAGATTTAATTGTGCCCACTGAAGAATCGATTTAGAATTGTCTACGATCACAATCTAATCAATTGGCATCCATCTAGCCCACACAATACTCTACAAAGTTCTCACATTTATGCCCTTCTATTAGATCATGCACCCCAAAACCAACTAAAATGATATGTATGGCGAGACACTTGCACTATATGTGCCCCACACCCACATTCCCCTTTTGATGAAGCTCTATGAAAATAGCCCACCAACATTAACGACCTGATTTCCTTATAGAAACATATTATCCTATGTGGATTTGGCCTCCATGTCCTGATCTCCTGAAATAAAGAAAAAATATTCATACTTGTGAGCCTCACATGAGGCACATTTTGCTCAAGAATTGTAGCATTACTCCTCCTCCATATACCCCAATATATGTATAAAGGAAGAATCCTATATTGTTTTTTTCCCTCAATAGATTGAGTGAGACATGTGGCAATAGAGGATCTATCCACCTTTGCTTGTATTTTGAGAAACATGGATACCTCTTTCCAAATTGAAATAAAAAATGGACATGCAAAGAGAATATGTTCCAACTCTTCATTTCTCCTCCACACAACACGCAAATTCCATGCCCCTCAAAACCCTTTGTAGTGAGGTTCTCCTATGTAAGGATGGAGCCAGTTGTGATACACCAACCACATAAAAACTTCATTTTTAATGTAGATTCCCATCGTCATATTTTTTCCAACCAAGAATCATTAAAATGAATCTTTTGCCCTATGTGATGTATGAATATGATTCTTTGACCGATATATTAACTTTTGAATCATGCTTGCCCCAATCTAATTTATCTTCCTTTTCTATCAATATGATACCTACATCACAAAAATTCTACCTATATATTTCCCACTCAGCCTCTAAAACACAACGAGCTCAATATCTTTAGAGTGTGACAAACTTAGGGAGGAGAGGATAGAATCGTGATGGTTTTAGATGTGTTTTAGGAAATGTAAACCAGATTTATTAGGAAATTGTACGATGGGAACAAACAGTATATGATCTCATTTAATGTCATTATTAAAATCGTGACATATGGAAATCTTATCACCCATGCAGACCTCAAACCTCAGATTTCCGCAGAGCTATTTCTTGGTCTTCATGAAGCTTCATGAAATTTAAGAAACATTATTCTTTTATGGAGCATAAATGCTCACCCATTCCTCAAGATTCAGGTTGTTAAGGTATTTCTCCCTTATAACTTGTTTCCATAAGCCTAATCCTTCGAAATCTCTCCAAATATTTTTAACAAGAAGATCTAGATTACATTTTTTGCATTTCTAATTCCCCAAACCCCATCTTCCTCACCCTTAGAAATTACTTCAAGAAGATCCAGGTGAAATTTCTTAGTCTTTCCTGCTCCATCGAGATAAAACTTCAATTATTGCATCTATTCTCTTAATGACAACTTCAGGTAATTTAAAAAGTTGCATCCATTACAGAGAAATTTCATGTAAGAAAAATTTCGTCATGATTATTATTCCTCCCATATTCAGCCGCTTATGCTGTCATAGAGCCAACTACTTCTCAAACTTTTCAATTAGTCATTCCCAATAAAAAAAATTATAATTTTTTGGCTTTAAAAAAAACCCAAATACCTGAAGCCTCCAACCATCGAACTCACTTTCACATCAAATAAGTTGGAAATACGCAGCATTGCCTCCACTTCCAACCTATTAGAAATCAATTATTATCTCTGTTCAATATGATCCCCAAGGATTCCCCAATTTTTGAAATAATCTAATTGAAATACCTCCATTGAGATATATTAGCTTCCCCTCTAAATATCGTGTCATCAACAAACATAAGGTGTGGAATTCTAGAATGTTTTGATACCCTTCAACCTAGAATCGACCCGAAGAACTTAGCTTCTTTGATCCCTCTTCTTAAACTATTTGCAACAAATATAAACAACAATGATGAATGCACACATCTATGATGAAGACACTTTTTGATTTGAAAGAATTCGGCTGGAAAGCCATTAACGAGTACAACCAAATTCACAGAGCTAATACATGCCATAATCCAAGCTATATGTCTGTGAACAAAGATAATATTTTGTAGAATCAATCTAAGGAATTCCCAGTCAATACTATCATATGACTTAATCAAGTCGATTTTCATTAGGAATGCCTCCATCTTGTCAGAATTAATTGAGTATATACACTCTTGAGAGATAGCTATTGCGTCTTGAATCTATCAATTATATAGAAAACCAAACTATTGTGTCATGATATGAATGGAAACCATCTACTTAATTCTATTTAAAATCAAGTTGGAAACCATCTTGCACACCGAATTTCATAATGAAATAGGTCTAAAAACCTAAAAGGATGATGGAATATACTTTTTAGCGATAAGGGAGATGAGGGTTTAACTAATAGCACCTGAGATATAGCTCAGATGACAGGATTCTTCTAGCATGTCCAGGTGATCAGACCCCATGATTTCAAAGAAATGGAGGAAGAGTTCAACTAGCCAACTGCTCAGTCCAATGATTTTGTCCCATGTCAAATATTTCATAACCACTTATAGGTTTTCCATGTAAATTGGCCTATTCACTTGTTCATTTTCCTCCTCACTCACCATGCAAGGAAAGAGATTATCAAACTCCACATGACCGAAGACATTTTTTTCCTCCTTAGATCTAAACTATTTGCTAAAGAAGTGAACTACATTTTTTCTAATATCCCAAATTGGGATTAACAGTAATAAAAGTGAAAATAGACTAAAAACTACAAAAATGTAAAATATATCATCAATACATGTAAACTAGAGCCAAAAACAATTGTTGAGCCATTTTATTACATTTAATGGAATCAGTAAAATAGTGGTGCTGGAAAGCTTGCACCTAGGCCTCCTCAAAGCAAGTTGAAGCACAACTCAAAAAAAATCTAAATATCTTGTTGGAAGTGGTTTTGTCTCTCTGCTGCCTAGCCTATAAATTCTGATGTTGATCCACTAAATATGCTTCTAGGGCCTAGAATAATGCTAAGAAAAATATGGTTTTAACCACGGTCTCTTCTCAAGAAACTCACAATAACCCACAAAGGATTTTGCCAAATATTGACCTCAGAATTTTTGCCTAATTTTCCCCTATCTCTTCCAACTGCTAGGTGAGTTGGGATCTTGTTTTTCCCTCTTAATTTTACCAAAAAAGTTCTTCCAAATTAATATCGGCATCTGCTCAATACACTGAGAAAAAACTAGAATGGGTTTGTCCTAGTTTTGACTTCATAGATTCACCCTCTTGTGCTTGGCACAATAAAATGTTGGGGAAATCGAACCACTGGAATAATATGCACGGAAATGCCTCCAAAATCCTGAAATAAACCCTGGTAGGAGGTGGCTAGCTTCCCCTCCAAATATACTTATGATCGTTCCTTTATCTCCAACTCTCGACTCAAACTCCTCACTACACTGCGTCCTCCACTACACCATCTTCTCCTCCTCTGTGAAGTCCAGAAATGGCTACGCTTCCTCCTCATGTTGCTAGTATAAAATTTCCTCAGAAAAGAGTGTAACTCCTCTCTTGAGTGAGCACTCGAAGTCCCTCGATGCAGAGGTTGAGATCTTCTCTTGATGATATCGTGTGCTAAACAACACTGCAGACTTGGCTCTTCGGCTCAAGCATGCTCTGTCAAAATGACAAGAAGAAAATAATTGAATAAATGAATCCCGCAAAATGATCCTTTCCTTCCTCCTTTTATCCATTGAGGCCCAAATATGCCTTGGGTCCCACCTTGGCCTGCGCTGCCTCTCTTTGACCAATCACATGATGCCTTCCTCTAGCCAATATCACATTGTCCTTTTCATGCCACTGCCACCTAAGGAAAATTCAACCCCACCACTAGAGCCGCAATTTTCCCTCTTGGACTTTAGGAAAAGACTTTATTTGGCTTATTTATTAGTTTTGGGTCCCCTACCCACTTTATTCCCACCCAACATTAGGAAATTCCAAAATTAATCAAAATTAATATTCCAATTAGTTGACTACTAATGTGAAATATTACATTTTGTGTCATTTTGTTGAGTAAGAACCTTATTCTCACCATCTCTAATGTGCCAAATAATTTTTTCCCCCATCCTCTTTGAAGCCAAGCTATGAAATTAACAAGTGCTCTTATCCCCTTTTCCCACCCAATTCACCTTGCTCTTCATCCTCCACTCTATCTCTTGTAATTTCAATATCTTACGTTTTCTAGACATTAACTCCATGATCTCCTTCTTGGTAAAATCAAGAAAGTATTCATGTCCTGTGTGATAACTTAGAGTAGTGACCTCATGATCTATTACAATGAACTCACTATAAGGCTTCTTTTCCTGCCTCTTACCTAGATAATAACCTTTGTATTTAAGCTTCAAAAATTATGTGTGATTGTGTCCATTTTGTGAATCAGACATATCTCTAATCAATTAAGTCATGATTCTCTAATGAAGTTTAAAAAATCATTTTCTTATAACCACATGTGGTTAAAATTGAAAGGGAAGGAAACAAACTTATCACTAGAAGGAAAATACCCTATAGCGGATGTTTTTGAGGAACCCCTTATAAAAATACCCCATACATCCGTTTCTAGTGGAGGATACTAGAGGAGGTTGGCAGGTGGAGGGTTTTGTAGATGTTTTCCGCTTGGTGTGCTTATCATCCAACATCGCATCAGTGCTCCTTACAAGAGAAAGCACCGGTGCGTACAAAACATTGGCACACCAGACACTGTGCGCTCTGTACACGCACACCCACTGTGTCATATTACTATAGAGCACCATTGCTTCAAAACCATTAGGGGAATTTTGAGGTATAAAATGGGCCTCCTAAGGAAAATGTACAAGCAAAATCAACTTTATGAGAACCAGTCACATTTTATGGGATGACAACATCCCTAATGGTTGAGGTGGCATTGCTTGAGTTAAATTTACTTACTTGTCACATTCTCAATGGTGGATCAAAACTAATGGTTAACCATGGTATTGCTCTAAGTACTTTTAAAGTCAAAGTAAAGTACTCACAATAAATGTCATTTTACACTTTTTGAATAAAAATATATTATTGTAATTTCATATTTCTTGAAAGAAATAATGCATATCCCTATACATTTATTATATTATATTATATTATATTATATTATTTGTATGTAGTATATTAACTACATGTTATTATACAATTTTAATTAATAGCATATAATATAATTAAGAATTTATAAATTTATATTTATATTTTATTTAAATTTATTTAAGTACAAAGGACAAATACATTAGTTTTTCAGCAATAATGACATTTTCTTGAAAAAGCTCATTCCTTTTTATAGTCTCATCAATACAATTTTTTTATTAATTCTATTTTGGTACAACTTTTGAATTGAATTTAACTATGGTTACATGGATTTTGGTGAAAAAAGTGAATTGAGAATTCATAAATATTATTTTATTGGTTTAGCTATTATTTTATTATTTCCTTAGAAGGCCCATTTTAGACCTCAAAATTCCCCTAATGTTTTCCGCACCAGTGCATCATAAAACACCATGCCAAAATCAAAACTGCCTGGTGTGGTATTAAGAATCTGCATCGGTGCATCATAAAACAATGAACCAAAATAGAAATCGACTGGTGAATTTAAAGGAAACTGCACCGGTGTGCCTATAAACCACACACACTGGAAAAGGGTTCAATAAAAAAAATTACAACAAAAAAACTGGATTTTTCACTTTTCTCAGTGCCCCAGTGCTCTCAATTATTGGTGCACTCTACAAGAGAGAGCACTGGTAGATTGCACCAGTGTGCACAAAACATTGACACACCAGACACCTTGCGCTCCGTACACACCTGCCCGGTGCGTCTTATTATTGTAACGCACCAGTGCTTCACAACACTTCCACGTCGGTGCATCATAAAATGTCGCGCCAAAATAGAAACTGTCCAGTGTGGTGTTAAGAAACTGCACCAGTGCATCATAAAACACTGTGCCAAAACAGAAACGGACATGTGCGTTCGTATGAAACAACACCGGTGCACCTATAAAATGCGCACACCAAAACATGGTTAAATAAAAAAAAAATTACGGCCAAAAAATAACATTTTTCACTTTTCTTCTCTCAATCACTGGTGCGCTCTACAAGAGAAAGCATCGGTCGCTAAAAATATTGGCACACCGAATACCGTGTGCTCCGTACACACCCACCGGTGCGGCTTATTGCTGTAGATCACTGGTGCTTCACAACTATTCTACCCCGGCGCATCATAAAACACCACGCTAAATATGAAACCTCCTGGTGTGATCTTATGAAACTACACCGGTGCACCTATAAATCCTCGCGCACCGGAACAGGGTTAAAAAAAAAAAATTACGGCCAAAAAACAACATTTTTTGCTTTCATCAGTGCTCCAGAGCTCTCAAGAATCGGTGCAATTTATCCTTCTCTGAGCCACCCTGACATCAGTGCTCCCATTGCACCCATTGCATGCACCACTTCTATGCATTGGCCACCAATCTCTAGCTTGCATTTCACAAAACAGTGGGCAAATTTTCTATTGAAAATTCTACATCCAATATGCCTCCTCGATGGTGAAATGTATAGGTATTTTTCTTGTTTTTTCATAATTAAGCTTTTTAGCGGATTAGAATTTGAAATAACCTTAAAATTGACCATTTAAATTTATTTTTTTTTCACACAGTGTGCAAGAGCCATTCGGCTTGCACAAATAAGCTGTGTTTCCTGTAAAATTTACAGGGCGCACTGCAACTGGTGCTAACGGTATCTAGATAGGGTCTGAGGTGGTACCGAAAGGTGCCCCACATTATTTTAAAATTTAAAAAAAGTGCGGTGTGGTCATTTATTCGGTCGCACCATTGACCATGGAAATAGAAATGCGGTGCATTGATGGAAATATCCGCTCCGATGTCTATCAACGCACCGCATTCGGCATTCTGACAGGGTCAACGGTGCGGCTGGGTAAAAGACCACACTGTTGACTATTTAATTTGTCAACAAGTCGGTGTGTTGACACGACTATATGCACGGGGGCATATATTTTAGTCAGTGCACTGCTCTTCTGACACCATATATAGTCAACGGTGCTTGAAAAATTTTTAGGTCAACAACATACGACAAGTTTTATGTCATCTAGGGCACCGCCTCTGGTGCACTACAAACAAAAGTCGCACCAAAACCGGTGCATGATTGTTTTTGTGGTGCACCGACTGGTCTATTTTTTTTCCAAAAAAAATTATATATGTATATTCCTAAGTACATGTTTGATTTAATAAAAAAAAAATTATTTAATATGTCAATGATTCAGAGAGAAGAGGAGGAACAACAGCAAAGAAAAGCAGAGAAGTATGACATGCTTCACCAGTGAGAGGAACGAGAGAGGGAGAGAGATGCGTACCCTCACTCTATTTCAGTAGATACCGAGGGGATCCTAAGGCAGGTAGACCTCCTCAAGTTCTATGAGGAGGCTACTTCCCTAAAGGCCCATAGTGTGTTCATGAGACATCTTATCCGTAGGTGGAATGCCCACCAACAGGCTTTCTAGGTTGGTCCTGAGAAGTGGTACACACCCACTGAGGAGGATATATATTTCGTTACAGGGCTATCGATAAGAGGGGTGGATTTTCCATTGTTCTCGAAGATTCCACCTAGTTGTGTAGCAGGGATTTAGTTAGTTTACTCCCAGAGATACATTGGAGTAGATGTACTATCTCCTTTAAATTTTTAGGTCCCTGGAGGTCAATTACATATTGGTGCATTTGGTAGACAGGACTTATAGTGCCTCTCACTTCTCATTTTTACCATGTCACACAAAACTAGTGACAGGAAATGCATTAGTTGCCTGCTTCTATATTATGTTTATTCTTTAGTACAGGAGCTACGACTTGTCAGGTCGTCCACCATTTTTTTGTGGCAGTTCTGTACGGCCTTATATATATGTCGTGCTCATGCACAAGGGAGGGTCAGCTTCCCTTTTTATTTAGAGATTTTTTGTTTATTTTTGAGAGGTTTCCAGTGATGAGGCCTACTTTTGTTTGGCAGCCTCGTAGGCCGATGTTGGAGGCCTAGATGCACCTTTGGGGGCAGATGATGCCAAAGAGGGGATAGACTATGTTTCCAGCTAGGATATCGCATGATGCACTGGACTTACTAGCCAGTGTTGACGAGCTACATCACTTCATTATGGTCAATTCTCCTTATGCTAGATTGGATTGGCGAGGGTGTGCCAACATCCTCTTCAAAATGATGAGCTGCCAAATGATAGAGGGAATATTACTGTTTTATTTATATTTATTCTAACATGTTCTTTAACTTGTTTTTATTAAATTTTGTAATGAAATTGTCTAATTATTGTTGTGTACTTTTATATATTTTGCAGACACTGGCCCTTTTGATGGCGATGAGATGTAGAAACCACCACATGATATAGGTGTGGATCCTGATGATGATCAGGGCATAGCAGATGCCGAGGATCATGATCAGGAGGCAAGTGCAGATTGACATGATCTTGCTGGTGCGCTGGTACCGCCTTTTTCTAGGCACAATCGACCTAATACTAGATACAGAATGGAGCTGGGTGACCAATTTAGTGCATTGATTATTGAGGTGGGCATCAGGCCCGCTCATTACAGAGACATACATGTAGATGATAAGCTATTACGTATGTGGAAAGGCATGCCACGTGACATGTATAGCCTGATGCAGCATGTCGTAGAAGCTATGACATCTGTTACGTGACTGAGGAGAATTGTTGCTCGTTATAAGCATTTTTGAGCTGCAACATGTAATGGATAGTCCTCGAGCAACAACTCATCATCTCATGATCATTCACCTCATGTCGTGCTTGATGAGCATGAGGCTCCACTAGAATCTAGAAGTCATCATGGAGATGAGGTTGGACCATCGGCCATGTCCAGTAGGTAGCCTACAGCATCCATCAGTACTAGTCTTGATCATGAGCAGGTTGGACCATCTACCATCGAGGATGCACCATTGACTGAGCAAGCCTCCACTAGTACCGCTATTCATGTTGTACTAGCAACAGCTAATCCATAACATTTATATTACATTTGTATATTTTTAACATTATTCATATATATATATATATATATATATATATATATATATATATATATATGGTCCATGTATTTTATGTTCATGTTGCAGTTGTACTTAATTTACATGTTGGTGATCATCATGATGTGTATATTGTTAGGTCATGTTAGATATGTTCATTTAATGTGTAGCTTGCAGATAGATGTGTATGTGATAGCATGAGTTATTTGACATGAGATGTATATTTGATGTTTGTGTTGTGATGATGTTAATATATAATGTTAATTTGATGTTTGAATGTGTTTTTTAGTCGAATATGATGTTAGTACGATGGTTATCATGATCGTGATGTTTATTAATTAATTTAATATTAAATGACCATGATATTTATTAAATATTATGTCGTGATTGTAATTTAAATTTAAATTTAAATTGTATGTAAAATTGTAAAATTGTATTTGTATTTGTAATTGTAATTTTAACTGTAATTGTATATAAAATATTTAACGTAAAATTTTAATTGTAATTGTAATATTTAATTTATTGTGAAATGATTGAAATTGTAATTTCAATTGTAATTGTATATATGACAAATTGTAAAATTGTAATTGTAACTCTAATTGTATGTAAAATTCTAAAATTGTAGTTGTATTTGTAATTGTAATTGTAATTTTAATGTAATTGTACATAAAATATTTATTAATGTAAAATTTTAATTGTAATTGTAATATTTAATTTATTGTGAAATGATTGTAATTGTAATATTTAAATTTATTGTGAAATGATTGTAATTGTAATTTTAATTGTAATCGTATATATGAAAAATTGTAAAATTGTAATTGTAATTCTAATTGTATGTAAAATTATAAAATTGTAATTGTATTTGTAATTGTAATCGTATGTAAAATATTTGTAAAATTGTAATTGTAATTCTAATTCTAATTGTATGTAAAATATTTGTAAAATTTTAATTGTATTACTGTGAAATGATTGTAATTGCAAAATTTTAATTCTAAATGTAATTGTATGTAAAATTAAAATTGTAATTCTAATTCTAATCATAATTGTATGTGAAATTGTAAAATTGTAATTGTAATTGTAATTGTAATTCTTATTGTAATTTTAATTGTAATTGTATGTAAAATATTTGTAAAATTTTAATTGTATTAATGTGAAAATTTTAATTGTATTAATGTGAAATGATTTTATTAAAATATTTAAATTTGTAAATAATTGTAAAATAATAAATCTAGAATAATATGAGTTTTTGTAACATAATAAAGTTTGAAAAATAATGCCAATAAATGAATGTACTGAATTATCATTATCTATTACATCTTACATAATCAAAAGCGCTATCATTACAACACGCACTACTGCCTTAGTAATAAAGACGCATCGGTGTAACCACAACTCTTTCACAGACATCATAAACACCTCGTCAAAACATAAACTCCTTGTTCTATGGCAAAGCACGGGTATGCCTATAAAACCCTGCAGGTACCAGAATACAAGTTATTCTAGTGCATTATTGGAGTATCAGAGGGTTCGAATCGTGCAAGAATTTTTCCTTGAGAAGGGAAGGATTCTCATTCCATTAAGGACAACAGAGAAAGCATCAATTGTCGTTGCTTGATCTCAATAATGGGCAGTCCTATGCGAAGGAATATTCTAATATTGTCTGAGCTTCAGTTGGCTTACATAAAATTTTACCGGCAAAGCTAACGTCGCATAAAATCACGTCTTTGGCTTTCAATTGAACCTGAATGGCATCTCTAACTTGTTTTAGCTGTGGTCCCGTGGATGAAACCAGTAAAAAGTCTGCTTGTATTATAAATGGAAATGTAGTGACCATTTTTGTGGAAAGAAAAGCATAGATACCTGCAGCTACCATATTTCCACCTACAAATAGGTTTCCCAATGGAAAATATAATGTAATAGCCCATTTTGCAATGTCTTTCCTCTGCTCAACCCTATACTCATTTTCCATGGGAAACCATTGCCTCCACATGTAATAGCTGCATTGTCTAGCCAAAAATTGGTCTTCTTCTACTAACAAATGCAGAATGAAGGACTCGTTGTCATTTCTTCCAGAACATTCAAGGTCAGTTTCTCATAAAACATAGATTGTATAAATTTTGTTAAGATCAAGATAGAAAGAACACAAGCTAAGAGGAAATTGTTGGCCAATAAGATGGAGGAGGAATTATTAAATGAGAGAGTATATCATGAGTCGTAAAAGCGGATCATGGGGCAATCTTTTTCTGTTGGAAAGGTGAGCAGCAAAGTTTCTTTTTCTGAAAGAAGAAGAGGTGTAGTTTTGATAAATGGCCCAAATATTTTCACAGCAAAATGTACATTTCCAACATGTCTAAAAACTAAAATATCTCCAACTTCAATAAACTGCTCAGAAACAAAACTTTCCCAACCATTTGTGAAAATTTCCCACGTCTTAGCATAGCACAGGTTCACATGCCACAAATTTCTCACTTGGGCCCCGTACTATCGCATCTTCACACGCCCCCACATTATGGTCAACATAATCATGGGGCCTAACCCTAGCCCCAGCACGGTGACATTATAACGGCACCGGTGCATTTTATTTATTGTGCTCTCGTGCTTCGGTGTTACTTCCAAGGACACATTGGTGTGGTTCTATTATGACACACCATGATGAATAAACACAAATAAAAAAAGCGCAACTCTATTTTATTTAAGTGAAAAAAAAATGGCAAATCAAAAAATGGGTAGAAATATATTTTCGAAAAATCTAATTTCATAAAACAATTCTTTAAATACTAAACTCTTTTCATTATTTCACTATTTTTGCTAAAATTTTCAGCCAGAGGTTTGCAGGAGACATACTTGGAGCTAGAGAGCACGAGAGAATTGTGGAGTAGAAAAATACATTCAAACAGAAGTATTCATACAATGAGAATCCAAACCTCTGGTGATTCAAACCCTATAGCATAGAATTTCAAACGATATCGTGATTAAATTTGATTTTTTTTTTTTACTTTTCCTGCAGTTTTATCCATTTTTACCCTGAATCCTTCATTTTTTTTGTTTTTTCCCTTTCTTGTCCCTGTTTCTGTGATTTCAGAATTAGTGTTTTTCATTTTAGATTGACGTCCACCCCACGGGATGACTTGCATAGTCGGATCCCAATCCATTCGGCCATTGCGTGAATTTTTGAAAATTTTGATTTTTAATTATCGATGCGTCCGTAACCTGGGAAGTCATCACATAAGCACGTAATAAAAAATAGAAAAAAATTTTAATCAGCACCATATCTGAAATAGGCACCTGCCCAAGTTGTGAGATAGAACAGACAATCTATTACAATGTTTTGTAGTGCATTTATAATAACCCCATGCAATCGTACGGTCTATTATACTATTTGTGCAGTGCGTTTATAAGACCCCCACGCACCAACGTTGGTGTGTATATCATGAAAGGCGCACTAGTTTGTTGAGATTTCTTTTTTACGTGAAAAATTGAAAATTTATTTATAAATATATTAATGAATGATATGGTACAGGTTTGAGATTGATAAAGAAATGAATGACAAGAGATCAAGTAACAAAAATACTGATAACACATCAAGAAAAGAAAGAAAGGTAAGTTCTTTGTAAATTCTTTATAAAAAATATTATTTTTGAACTATATTTAAGTTTAAGTAATATGTATTGTTTATTGTGTATCATGCAGAGCCACAAAATGACAAAGCTCGATAAGATTATTTCTGATCTAGGACCCGAAGAGCGTAAAAGCTTGATGGAAAAATTGCAAAAGGATGAATCCGGTGAATGAAAAAATACTATCGATCCAGTATGAGTTTCTTTTAATTATCATTAGTAATATACTTTAAATTATTAGATAACATGTTTCAAACAATATATTAATTCACATATATTTAACATTCCTAATGTGGACCAAAAAATTAGAAAAGGAATGCTTTTCTAAGAAAAGAAAAAAAATAGAACATGCAAATGAAAATGAATTGCTCCTTAGCTCATCTGGAGTGGTGCTGGAGGTTAACAAAAGGGGGAAAAACTTTTACAAAAGTTTGAGGGATCTAGTGGAATGAATGTATAGACATTCTTTCCACTTACAATACAAAAATCAATCCAATGATTCCAAGAACCAAATTTTATCTAAACTACAGGAAGAGTTTCCAGAGAATTGGTCAATGAGACATGTCAGACTTTTAATAGGGAAAACGTACAAAAAAAAAAGAAGGAATGAAAAATTAATTGTCCTTTAAATATTTATCTAGAATTATTTATAAATATCACTTTTGTTATATTTACTTTTCATATATCAATACAAAAATTAAATATTTTATTTTCATGTTACATTTTCAGGAAGATTATGAAAATCTCAAAAGATGAACGAGTTGATATCAGAAATATGCCAGTAGGAATGTCCAAAAAGGTGTACAAGGAGATCGTAAAAGAAATGGACAAAATTGCATCACGAGAGGAGCCATATCAACAACAACGTGCTTCAAATGTAATATGTAATCATTGAATTTTTCAAACATTAGGTACAATAAATAAACAATTTAGCATTAAATATTAAATTTCAAGAAATTTCTTGCATAAAATAAAAGAAAATGGAACCCATTCAACACATAGAACAGGACGACAAGGAAGGAAAGGGTTGATCTCTAAGTTTGTGACTAATTGTTACTTCCTTATAACAACTTAACTAGATTTCATTTTTGTATTTTTTAAGTTGTTTTACAAAAATCACCATTGAATGTCTTCAAACATATGTTAACATACAAAGAAGAACCATCAGACGAATTGATTGAAATTGGGTTAAATATGGGTTGTGAGTATATTTTGGCATATCAGAAATTAATTGTGGAATTTTTAAGCATCTATCGATCTTGCTTTACTTAGCTCCGTCTATAATTAATAGAACAAAAAAATCTTTTATATTAAATATATGATTTGTTATGGGGTATAAAACTTGCAAGAAACAAAGTATGGAACTGCGCCAACAGATGAAATTTTGAAAGATGGCATGGTACATGGTTTTGAAAGAATGTGTGTAGTTTATGAGTCAATTTTTGCTATGGTACGTCATTTTTCTTTTCGATTTACATTGATGTATATTATTTAATATTGCAATTTTCATTATTCTCACCAATGTATATACACTCATTTCAGTTTATTTTTATGTTTGTAGATGGAAGGTGAAGAAGAAGAAAACAATCAACGCCGTGAACAAAACATTCTTGAAAATAACCCAAGTCATGGAAGTAGCTCTAGCAGTGACAGTAGTTCAAGCGAAGAATGATGATCACTATGTTTGGATATCAAAGCAAGGCATTGTATTTTTTGAAATATGTCTGTGAACTCAGACATTTTGTTTAATGTAATGGACATAGTGTCCCAAATGAAAGTCAAAGGGATACCAATAATTGTCCCATTTTGTATGATAAAGACTGTCTTATTCATATATATTATATATCATAAAATATGTTTTAATTTATTCTATTGTGTTCTCCATTGTCGTTCTCAAATGCACTAATAAAAATTTAATTCATATGAATATTGTTATAAGATATATATGTGTCAACTTTTGATGAATAATGAATTTTAAAAAACCACAATAATTATGATATGATATAACAAATTAATCCAAACATCACATTCAAATGAATTAATAAAAATTTAATTAATATGAATATTGTTATAAGATGTGTCGACTTCCGATGAATAATGAATTTAAAACAATCCTAATAATTGCACTGTCACAGGTCGATGTTTCTAAAAACTACAAAATGAAAACCGGTGTGTTCCAGTAACTGTACACTGGTGCGTTTGTATTATGAAGCGTAACGGTGCATTTCTACAACCTATGGGCACCCAAAAAGTACCAAAACCAATTAAAAACATCAGTATGTTTGTGCGGTATGGCACACTGGTGCATTTATGTGTCTATATGCACCAGTGTCGTTATACGATCTATGGGCATTGCACGAATACCGATACCAATTATAAATCTCGGTGCATTTGTGTAATCGTGCGCACCTATGCATTTATGTGTCTATAAGCATCGGTGCATTTGTACGACCTATGGGCACTACACGAATACCGATACCAATTATAAATCTCAGTGCATTTGTGTGATACTGAACACCGATGGGTTTCTATAAGTCTATGCACCGGTGCGTTGATATGACCTATGGGCACTTCACAAATCCCAAGACCAATTAGAACGTCCATGTGCATTGTATCACCAACACTATGCTCGGTGCGGTTCTATACCTTAACGGCTCGGTGCATTCTCCTTCGACTGCCCCGGGGCACCTTCTACATGTACGCACCGGTGTGTTAAAGCTAGAGTAGTGCACCAATGAGAAGAAACATTCGTAATAACTTCCGGCCGCCCATTTTTTTTAGTTGTGTTGAATTTCCATTAAAAGATCTGCCAAAACCTTCGTAACCATAAAAATATGTTGTAGAAAATGTTTTTTTGACAAGTTTGGCCAATTTTATAACACTAAAAACCTCATTTATAACCTCCACTAGAGGGTCTTTTCCTTGTACTGTGTTTTCCCTTGTCCATTCGAGGAAGATGGAATCATGATCAAAGATATTTGAGTGATAGAACCATGATAGAAAATGTTTCATTCTTGCATAAAAAATTAATGAAAAGGGAAACGATCTAGCCTTTTGGAAATTCCCTTGGCATCGGATCACCAATTACTCCAATTATGGCCTATAGGACAAGGGACAATATCCTTCAAATTTGCGAATAAATAAGTTCTTGAACTAAATAGCAAGTGAATCAAACTTTCATTTCATACCATAGGCCTTCCCGTATTCCATCATTAAATTCATATCTCTGGCCAAAATAAGTGATTGAATGTCCAAAATACCACAAGAACCAAGTCTCTCTCAAATTTTTTTTCGATCGGAATATGTGGCATATTTATTGAGAATGCACAAGCGGTAACATAATCCTTGATTGTATCCCATCAAAAGAATGCCTGCAAAATATGTGTAATCTTTGAGGGAAAAGTATTTAGGATCCCACATGGCGACCAACCACCCCCCTTGGAAGACTTGAAGCACACACCACACATACCTCCCACATAGAGAATATTTTCAAAAGAAGGTAACTTGATTTCACTTTTTCTATCATCGTTTATTGAAACAAGACTAAACAAATTTCTTTGAATCATCGATGTTTGTTGTAGTGTGTTTGGTGCACATATGTACAAAATCACACCAACTTAAGGGGTGCGGTCTACCCACTTAACTTATTGGTAACAGGAAGAAAAAGAAGTGGAGTCAAGCAAATTAGTGGAACAAGCTAGAATCAATAAGCATACTAGATACAAAAATAGTATGCATATATAAACTAGAAACTAAACAAAAAAGCACGAGCTATGAAAAGAGTCAAACGACAAAAATAATATGAATGGTGGTTCTAGGCCCCTTCTTATTGAGCGTTGGTAGTTATAAGAGTGAAGCTTTACCCTCTTTCCAAAGGGCCCCTAGAAAATGGTTCTAGGTCCCGATGCAAGGATGTTTTTATCCCAAGCTTGCCTCGATGCAGTCTCCCTCTCTCTCTACTATGTTCGACTGAACTTGTTCGGTGGCAAACAATTGAGTCTCCTCTATCTTGAGCTTCAGCTCACACACTTTTGGTATTTCTTGAGAAATTATGGCCAGTATAACAAAATGTTCACAAATTCTTCATCTCATGGTGACTGAAAACTGATGCTGGGGATTCAGTGGCCCAAGGTCGGAGTATACATAAGCATCCTGGTGGCAATCATAGTTATTTCTGATGGAGAAATCCCTCGAGTGGGTAGGAATTCTGGGGAAGTTTTAAACAGGCTATGAATGTCATGATGGTGTATGCATGGGGGGTATAATCCTCCAACCAAGGGTGTTCATGGACTACTGTTGTGGGAGAAAATATGAAATGAGAGGGTGAAGGACATAGTGCACCATTCAGGGTCTTTGCAAACATACCAAAATAATAAAATAATGGGGTTTGGTTTGTACAAAACACAGAGATGGGTACCCCAAAACATGAAAGTGTTCGCTCACTGATGGTGTGAGGAGGGTGTTTTGCTTAGGGTGTGGGTCCCATTGTTTGGTCTTATGTGCGGGGTTGATGAATCGGATGAGAAAGTGGTGGTGCGCTTTTGATCTTCTTGTACAACCTGGTCATCCAGGGAGGGGGGTATAGATTGTATGGTAAACTTGACCTTATGCATGGAAAATGGATGGGCTTGAGGTGCTTCCCGGACTAAAGTGGTATGGTCATGGCGTCACTTATGTTGTGATATATGGTCTACTATGGACAACGTGCGCCATGGAGGGGAGGCTCTACCGACCAACAGAGATGCTTATCATGTGCAGGGTGATGAGATGATAAACATAGTCAGATATGAGGACCCTATTGTTTATTTCTGATGGACAAATGATGTCTGGATATGCAGAGTTTTCTTGGACTCTATCATGCTGAGGGTAGAATGATACCTGATCTGGAACTTTTACGAGATAACGTTGTGGATGGTTTGCGAGATTTTCCTGCAAAAACAACTACCTCGAGTGAAAGCATATTATTTATCAAATATTACTGAAAGTCATTAGCTTTAAAAAAGAAGATGAGAGAGGGCATTCCTGTCGGCACTGAAAATTTATTTTTTCGGGAGTGCGAATGTGTGGCATCACTTCTATTCATCATGGAGTGTTGATTGTGGCACAACTTATAGTTTGGAGAAAAAACCTTTTGATCTCTTGTTATGGTCCTCCAAATTTTTTGAAAAGGGAAATATATAGGTGGATATGGCCCTAATTCAATTCATTTGTACTTGCTGATTTTTTGAGCGGTCAGAGAACTTTGCGTAGCATTTCTTGCCATTGAGGTCAGCGTGAGCACCAGGGATTCGTGAGATCATGCCTAGGTAACCTTCATGAAATTTTTCACTTGATTTTTTTTAGTTTGATGGTGCCAGGGTCTGTATAGACTAGGTTTGTACAGATTCTAGGTTTTTTTCCCCTAGATTGCGCGGGCGATCAGGGCAAAGGTGCTCCCCCTGGGAACTTTTTCGGGGGATAAGCACGTTAATGTGATCATTTCCCCTTTTTCAGCATGCCTCAAGTGCATTTGTGAAAAATAAAGGCGCGCGCTAAGCGCACCTATCTGAGGCACAACACGCAAAGCCGAGGCAGAAAATATTTTTGGATTTTTTCCTATTTTGGGTTTTTTCTGTAGTGATGGGTACTTGTTTTGATGGCAGGTTATTGTGGAGCGAGTAGGACTGGCTCGAGATCCATGCTAAGTTGGTTGCTGATGCTAGGGTGCACTGTCAGCTCGCGATATGGGGACTCTTGATGTTCACGGTGAACGAGCTTCTTAAATCGCAGGACTGGCTGCTACGTTATGCGATCCTTCATTGGCGCAGGAAGCACAACATGTTCGTGTCATGGGGGACACACATGGTTATCCATCTTCATATGGATGTTTAATTTTTGACCAGGTTACTGCCTCATGGTGAGGCGTTGAGATATCCATTCCTTGCTCAGAGAGTGGACTTCGAGAGATTTAGGAGATGCCACTGTGGTAGGGCACCTCTTATGAAGGGATGCATTAGTTATAGATCTGGCATAGTGATGTGCTCTAGCAGTGATTGTGAGACTAGCAAGGTCAGTTGCTCCACATCGAGAATCAGGCCCGCAAGTTGGAGTGCTATGTTGGTTGAGGTCTGGGCATTTTTTCGACTTTTCCCGTTTCTATTTTGACAAGATGGTGTCGCAACTCAACAAGGTCCAATGTATATCTAAGTTGTTTGCATACACCAGTATCTTGTGAAACATTATGTACGAGAGAGTAGTGTTATTGAGGCCAGTAGTGGCGGTGGCTCATGGGGGGCCATGGGAGCCTCAGATGAGGAGATGGGCTCTGATGATCCCGCTAGGTGGTGGTGGCATGCTGGGGCATTATTGGAACTCCACGAGAGAGGCGTCATTTGAGGCAAACCCACAGATGTTCCTACCATATCCATATATGGGGATGGACTTCCAAGGGGATCCAGACATGAGTCTCCCTTTTGGTTATGCTTGGGGTCCCACAGGTATGTTGTGTATGTTTTCTGGATTTATTTGAGTATACATGTAATTTTTGTTTTGCTAGTGACACTAACATTATTTTGGTTACTCTTGCAGATGCTGGTGAGGTTGGTCGTCCTGTGGCTCATTTGGTCGCCCGCGATCCTCCACGACGGCCTAAGGGTGATCACGGAGGAGGTGCTGCTGGGGGACCTACCAGTGGTGCTGGCCTTCCGGGGGAGGGTAGCAGCTCGACTGATGGAGAGATTGTGGCCGAGCAAGCTCATGCCGACGCTACAGTGGCTCATGCAAATATGCCAAATACTCGTATTTTGGAACTGAAATATCAGGTGTCATTTCTTGAGGATTTTTGGGGTTGAGTGGATCGCTTGACCAAGGGGATGCCTTCTCGAGGTTTCATGGACGAGGAGGTCTAGTTGGAGACTGTGATGGCCTATGAGAGGGACTATCGGCCCGTTCTTTGTCGGTTGGCGATTTTTGTTGCGACGACAGCTCCAATGGTGGCACCGGGGGTGGTTGTGGGTCCAGGTGCCCCTCTTGAGGGGGAACCACCATAGATTATTTTTTGTAAATATGGAGAGCAACCATTATGAGGATGCTTCCCTTAATTGGTAGTTGGGCCAATGACACTAATTTTTGTACTCAAACATACACATTGTGATATATATATTAGAGATATTTTTTGCAGCTCTACATGATGTGTCACCCTTTTCAGTTTATGTATGATGTTATGCTGATGGATATCTATATTTTTTTTTTTTATGTATGATGGTTTATTTGAGATGCATTCGAGTTTAGGATATTGTTAGCTATGCGATCAGCTGTTTGTTTTTGACTCCTTGGTACATGTGTAAATGTGATATAGTCAAATTTTCTGCTTAATCTTTTGTCATGTAAATATTTTTTAAACAGATGTGTATCTCTTGTCTCAAATTTTTGTTTTAGCTGTGACACTACTAACTCAGAATCGAGGTAGATATGCATATAGCGTATACCCTGATGGAGGGCATCACACAAAAGTCCGATGACGATGACATATTCTTCCTGATTGTTTGTTGCTAAACCGATGCACACCACGTTTGAGCAGAGTGGCGATTAGTCAGGGTGGTAAATGACCCAGGCAGCTACGACTAAATTTTGAGACCATCTTGATTCTCCATTAGAAAATTGGAAATTTGGTTCAGGTTGATGTTCCATGCTGATACTTTGAGCACTTATAACTAAGTTTTTTGGTCAAAAAATTTGAGTGGTGTGGCTTTGTCTATGAACACTCTAGGGAAGGGTCATCTTGGCCCTTATGGGTAGAATTTGATGAGTTAAAGGTCGTTGACAGAGTTATTGAGGGAGGCCTTGTCCGGTTCCGCCAAGATGTATGCCCCTTGTCGGAGGCAATGTTTGATGATGTAGGATTCTTTCCACAAGGTTTTGAACTTTCTTGGCCTTAGGGCTTCTTTTGTGACATCATATTAGAGGACTAATTCTCCCTCGGTGAATGAGTGAGGGGTGATGTGGCAGTCAAATGATGCTTTTACCCTTTTGTTTTGGGCCTTGTCGTGTCACAGCGAGTGTCGTCGATTTTCACCGACAAGCTCTAGTTCTACTAGGCATTGTTCTAGAGGCTGGGTATTATCAAGGATTTCGATGGTTGCATGTAAATTTGGGATCTCGCGGAAATCAATTCAAAAGCGCAAGTTACCATGACCTTTTGCGACAAGAATAGGGTGGAAATCCTAGGACTTGGGGGCGGCTGGAATCCTCTATCTGATATGTGATGATATAAACCGTATATGGTGGATTGTGTCATCAACGTTCGGTGGGGGAAGAATCTCTGTAATGGGATTCTGCATGAGCGCAAAGTTTGGTTTCCCTCTAGGATGGTTAATTTCTGGTAGGTGGAGATTGTGCCTATTGTAGAGGTGCCTGAAGGTTTCCATTAGCGGGCATACCTCTGGTGTGTGATTTTGGCTTGTGAAGATAGTGCATGGGGTCATTATGCCAACATAGTAGATTATGTGGGATTTCATACTACTCATTGTTCCTCATGTGGATGCTTAGAAATGGTTTGTTGTAGAAGAGGTTTTCTTCTATTTCCGTTTCTATATTGTTGGCTTGGGTGCGTCTACTTATTTCGGTGAGTGTAGACTCAACACTACTCTTGCCGCTCTTAGCTTGGGGATGTGTACACATTTAATCGTATGGTGAAATTGTGAACAGATTTGTAAATAGGTTCGCGTGATTTTCTCTTGGTTAGAGAGAATTTTCTAAGGGGGAGAATAGACTATACGAAAAATTTTTGCAAGGTGCTTTAGTTCTCTACACTAGTTGACTCAGTGGTCATTCAGGTCACATAGACTACATGTTATGCTAGGCTTGGTCGGGGTCACGCTTGGTTGGTGTGTTTTCTTAGCTTGCCGGGTACGCCATTGTGGGGGTGGGGACATTGACCCAGGGACGTACTTTTTATGCCATTCCTGGAGGTCATCATGTCTCTTCTCTATGGTATTAATCATGTTGATGGTGGGACAAAGTTGCGAGACATAAGTACAGTGTTCCTCATAATGATTTCCCTGAAATATAAGGAAAAATATCCTTGAAATCAAGGTTTCATCGAGCTTAGTTTGAGGTCTAGTGGGGAACCAGTGCTGTAATGTAGCTAAATTAGGACAATGGACAACCACATTATTTGGCATTTTTCATAACGTGCATGTTGGTATTCTCTATGGAGGATGCTTAGGGGTAACTAAGGGTTCCCTAATCGGTCCCTCTTTGACAGAAAAGAACATGATGGATCTGCTTGCCACATCTTCTTGGGTTGTGGAGTTGTCTATGGACTCTGCATCCATGTCATATTCTTGGGAGAGGCAGACTATGGCAGAGAATAAGTTAGCAAGGGCTAGCTGGAATCGGGGGATATAGCGACAATTCTCCAAAAGGTGATTGTGGGCGCATAATGGACATGTAAATTGCGCTACTTGCAGTCCAATGTAGTAAACCCTTTCTATAAGATACCATTTGTGGATGGTTTCCAGGGCTGCATACTCTTCGAAGAAGTGACCACATTCATCGCATAGTGTGCAATGTATAATGGGCATAACTAGGGGTCTTTTGTGTGCCCTTCGTTGTTCATTCTATAGGTACAGGATGGTATGAGGTTCATTTTCGGATACCTGGCTGGCGGGATCCTCTTGATAGGATCACTCGATGGTGTGTAAGGAATCTCTATATCACGGGATCTCTAGGAAATGATGGGTATAGTGCCCGTAGTTACTGCAAAGAGCACATGTGTGATTGGTACACAACACTTTTCCATTACCTTTCATGGTAGGTTCCTTTTTATGGGAATGCACCGTCGTGATATCTATCTCAGATCCAAGGAGTGGTTTTAATTCATCCATCTCTGGATAGATATGGGTAGGGTGACCTATAATGTCGCGTATGGCGCAGACTGGTGATTCCCGTTGAATGGCGGGGGTCATCATCTTATTTCCTCTCTTCTCGGTTTTCTTAGTCGTAATCACCGATTTTGCAATGGGAATTTCCTTTGTAGGGGTGGTTTTGACTATTTCTTGGATGAGTGGGGCCTCCTTAAGACTAAGGGGCTTCAAACTAGTGGTAGTAACATAGGTGGCTCATGTTCCTGCAGGGGGAACAAGGTACCAGACTCAGATTTCCAACGATATGCTGGGTAATACAAGTGTTTCCAAAACCTGCTGGGAGACAATACCAGCTCGGTGGTAGACGAAATGAGTTTGGGAGCCCTTGTGGCATCAGCTGTTGATTCAGGGATTATGGGACAATCTCTTAGGAATGACCCTAGAACGGATGATGGTTTGAATTGGCGGGGCCATATTCTTGGTAACGTGAGAGAGCTTCCGAGACTGTATCTACATAGGGTATAATTACATCAGTTTTTGTTAGGGGTTGCTTCTCGTTGTGCTTCAGATGGTCTATAGTAATGATGCGGTCCTTGTGGGGGAACATCATGATGTAGAAGATGGAGGAGGTTATGGAAGACATGATGTACATATAACTCCGCCCAAGGAGTATATTGCAGTCCAGGTGAGCATCTAAGACTTCAATGTCTATGTGGACCATCTTTTCAGCTAAGCAGACCGAGATGTTTTGGTAGAGGCCGACGAGGGTCGAAGGATGACCGTTGTAATCTTGAAGCGTAATGACTGAGGGTTTTAGTTCAGGAGAACCCAACTTCTGCCAAACATTTTTGGACATGATGCATGTGGATGCACCCTCGTCTATGACACATTGGTGGATAGTGATATTGTGCACCGACACTGGTATCTGGAAGGCAACCATGGAAGGAAGCCAAGGGGTGGCTTTGTCTAATTCAAAATCCATTAGGCGCGTATTGGCAAGGTCGATAGTGCCTAATGTAGAAAGAAAGGCTTTTTGTTGTTTTGGGTATGGCTGCAATGCATCCAAAGGTGACATAGCAATGGGAGATTGTGCTAAATCATCCATGATAATATAATTATGGGCCGCTTTGGAGTATTTTCCTGCTCACCTATTAGGTCCCTTCTCCATTTTTGGCAATGGTTCTATAGGCATCTTTGAAATGGTCAAAGGTGTAGTCGGTGCACTGGTACTTTCCCCTGACGTATTGGTGTCTAGTGGGGTTTCGTAATTGTGATTTCGTCTTTTGAAATACATCACTTATCTAGTCATGTAGATTTCATGGCTTCTTTTCCTGGAATCATCTGTATTTTTATGCTAAGTGCTTATTTTCCCTTGATTGGGGAAAGGTTCTTGCATCACAGTTAGTTGCTGGGAAGATCCTCCTTTTCCTCAGTTGCTCTGTAGCTTCTTCAGCTGAGGGAGATCAGAATAGTGGTGAGTATAGTGACTGTATTCACCACATATCGAACACGAATGTTTTGTTCGAAGACGTAGCCTTGTGATCTGCCGTTGGGCATTGCTCGGCTCCTAGTTCTGATTCCAGTTGAAGTTACCTCAAGCTTGGGATCGCAGAGGGTGTTTCTGGTTTCTGCCTTCCCGTCCAAGGTTCTTTTTTGGCTTGTTTTTGGATTTTTTCTTCACCTAATTAGGAGGATAGTTCACCTGTGCATTGTTTTGTATAGGTGGGTCATGTGCTAGGGACTGAGCACAATGCGGTTCTTGGTTTGCACCTGACTGTTGGAGGGGAGTTCTTCCTTCAATGTTTCTTTCTGTGTATTGATTCCCCTGAGCTGGAGGATAAGGTCCTCCCTAGTGATATGTTGGCACCCTATTGGTCAAATTATGCTGAGGCATATGATGACTTTTAAAACTGGGTTGAGGCATGTTCTGGGTAGAACTGTATGTGTAACCAGGGTTTTGACTGTTGCTACCTAGGTAATCTTGGGTCAATGACCCAATTAGTCCATTTGCAGAGTTTGACATGCCTGGAAATTCTTGAGAATTTTGCAGGCGCGAGGAGTTAGACAGGATTTGATAAATGTATCCTCATTGCATATAAATGAGCTCAAGCTTTTGGGCTTTGCTGATTGTTTCCTTTTCGGATGTGGGATTTTGATGCGCTAGATCCTTTGAAATATCTGCCATAAGTGTTTTCAAGAACAAATCTAAGAGGACCCAATTGTCGATTTTAGCTTTACATAAACTATGACACCGCCTCCATTCATGGAGATGGTCCAAGATATGGATGGAGGGGGTTTTTCTAAAATGCATTAGTAATTCCATTATGGAATTATGGTGAATGGGTAACTAAAAATATGTTAGGAATGCAGTAGAGAGGGTGCTAAAGGTTCCATGTAAAGCTGAGGGTTGCTCCACGTACTGCTTCATGGCTACTCCTGTAAGAGTGCATTGAAATAATCTCAATTGAATAGTATGGTCAATGATATTGTTCGATAAGCACCACAGGTTAAAGGTCGTGACATGATTACCTGGGTCTTCCACTTGCTTGTCTTCGAATTTTGGTATATCCGAAGGGAGCTTCGTGGACATGAGATGCCATGTAGGATCGTGTGCGATGGGTTCATTCATTGGCTTGGTTAAATCAGGAAAATTCAACAAAGCTAAGAAAGGTGACTGAGAGGTTGACACCATTGCAATGTGTGACGACACAAAGTTCTGGTTAGAACGAGCGTTAGTCTGCGACTTACCCTCTTGTGTGTTTGGTTGGCTTCCTGAATGGGACGCACTCCTCTACCCCCTGGGGGTCGTGGGAGGAGTGGTGTGTGGTGTGGTGTTGGGATACTGACTAGGGTTCCCAACTACAACTGCCCAAATAAAGAATGAACCAATAATGGTGGCAACATTCCGTCCTTGACGCCTGAATGGCGAAAGACTTGGAACCCCTCTCGGTAATGGGGGGAGGTCCAAAAGATGCTTGGATCAATGAGGTTCCGTTGGGACCATTCAAGTGTCGACCAGGTTTGGTTTTGGAAAAAAATTTAGAGGATAGAGTCTATGATCAAAGAAAACTTCTTATCACATACATAAAACAAAGGCAAAAATAAAATAAATTTTCCTTTAAATTAATTTATGTGATTAAGTAATCAAAAAGGTGGTTTTTGTTTGTTTGTGTATGATACTCAAAATCCTAGAAGACATATGCATCCTCACACACTCAAAATTAACTAGGCCTTGAGAATATTTTTTGCGAGTGCTAGCACAACGTCCTGTAAAAGCTGGTGACACCCCTAGTTAGCCGAGGAAAATCTACGAAGGTAAGGGTAGAGGGTCTGGCGCTTGCCTGCACTGTCACCTATAGGGAAAAGGCTACCCTAGTTTTGGGCCACTAATGAACCACTGTCCCACGTGAGCACTCAAGTCTTGGGCTTCTTGGTAGTGAGCTAACAGTACCAAGTATCATCCAAGTTAGGTAGCCCTGACTAATGCCTGCCCGCACTGGGCCTAAGCCTAACTCCCTCTGAAAC
Source organism: Pinus albicaulis (assembly GCA_034641835.2). Taxonomy (NCBI): domain Eukaryota; kingdom Viridiplantae; phylum Streptophyta; class Pinopsida; order Pinales; family Pinaceae; genus Pinus; species Pinus albicaulis. The sequence continues at coordinate 1,168,072,905 of CM076584.1, read as the reverse complement.
AGGTCTCTGCCGCACTCGATTTTTCTTTGTTGTGGGCTAATTGGTGGATTTGAAGCTCCCTAAATACACATCTTCTATGTTTTAATATAAATTATGATCAAGGGGGTTTATTGGATTCCTACCCCGTTGATCCTAAATTAAGGTATAAATTCTTTTGTGACCCCTATGGGGAGAATTTAGTCAGTTTGGTTAAGTTAGTTTTAGGTGTCTTTGCATCACTTAGTGGGTGAGTGTGCATGAGCGCAAAGTGGACAAGAACATAGTTTGAACATGTGGATATTGATGATCCTTTACAAAATCCCCTATTTAAACTATCTTGTATTGTTCCTAGCTCAAACAAAAAACATGTGCTGATAATGGGCTACTTTCTATTTTTCCTAGTTAATCTATGTGACTAACTATAGGGAGATGGCGAATTGTGAATAAGGAGCCTTCAGATGCTTACCTAGGATCACTGGAGGGTGCAAAGGTAGCAGATATTACTTGCTCTTCTATAAACAATTCAATCCTAGTCCCAAAATTCCTAGTGCAAAAATTGAACTAAACTAAAATCTTTTACACTAGAGAAAAGAAATCTAGCTATGCATGCGTGGTCTTCAGCCACTTACTTGGGTTAGTTATTTAGGTGTGTAAGTACAAAAATTTGCAAAATATAATTTTTTTCAGAATGCAAGTGATTTTCCCCCCCTACTTAAACTATGTGTAAACTTTGCAAAAATCAAATTGAAGTAAAACTGACACTAAGCCTACAAAAAGAAACTAAAAGTGATCTTTAACAAGCTGCAGGGTACCATAACCAGTGCTGGTAGGTGTATTAGGGGCTGCCAAGCACCTTACAAGCAGGAAGAAACAAAAACTTAGGAGAAATTTCTCATTCTTTATTTTTTGCGCAAAAGGATGAGACAGACGTGCTCTCTGCTAGTGGGTCAACTCTGAACACGCGTCCTGTGCTTCTTTGAGGAGAAAGTGCGTGCAAGTTCCTGCAAGTATTTTTTTTTTCAAGTTGTTCTGCTTTAGTCTATCACTTGGGATGAACTAGGGACTGGAATAGAAATCTAGGGAAATTTAGCTCCACTCCATAGCACAGACAAAGGTCTTCGCAAAAAAAAATCACAACCACATAAACTTGGTAAGAAGAAATTAGTGGAGTCACCAATCCTGTTGTAGTGTGTTTGGTGCACGTATGTACGAACTCACACCAACTTAAGGGGTGTGATCTACCCGCTTAAGTTATTGGTAACGGGCAAAAAAAGAAGTGGAGTAAAGCAAGTTAGTGGAGCATGCTATAATAAATAAGCATACTAGATAGAGAAGTAGCATGCATATAAAAACTAAAAACTAAAAAAATAAACACGAGCTCTTAAAAGAGTCGAACGACAACAATAATATGAACGGTGGCTCTAGGCCCCTTCTTATTGAGCGCTGGCAGTAATAAGAGTGAAAATTTACCCTATTGCCAAAGGGCCCCTAGAAAATGGTTCTAGGTTAGAAAATGGTTCTAGATTCCAATGCAAGGATGTTTTTATCCCAATCTTGCCTCAGTGTAGTCTCCCTCTCTCTCTACTATGTTGGACTAAACTTGTTGGGTGGCCAACAATTGAGTCCCCTCTATCTTAAGCTCCAGATCACACACTACTGGTATTGCATGGGCAATTCCAGCTAGCATAACAATGTGTTCACAAATTCTTCATCTCATGGTGGTATTATATAGGAGATTTCAAATCCTCCCTGCTCTCACTTGGTACATGGAGGATGGTGACCCAAGGGAGGGGTATGATTCCTTTGTGTGCTCTAAATACTCCATTGTGTACTCACGTAGCATCTAAGGAGGCCTTGGTGGTTGTCCATAGGTTGCTACAACTAATTCATCACTTGTCCTTTGCGTTGTGTCATCCCGGATAGTGACATTTTCCCACTCGCAGGATTGCGCACATATCAGGCAAAAAGGCACGCGGAAGGCACTCTTCATGAAGGATTATGCGTGCAAATAGCATTTAGGACTAGTTCGAATTTTATTTTCCTTAGACCTTAGAGATTTTTAAATACTTTCCAGATTCTATAATGTCTTCGAGCCCTATAAATCCTTCTTCCTTACATTACTTGATGTTGTCTTCTGCTGTACGATTTTCCGGTGTTAACAATGTTGAAGAGAGATCACCTTTTCAGAGCTGATCCCAGGCCCCTCACATTTATGGACATGATTTTCATTATGGAGGGGTAACAAAAGGTGTGTCCCCTCTAGCTACCCACAATTTATAACTATCATATAAATCATTTGTACCACTGTAGGAATAAGGATCAGAAGGAGGATAAATGGCCTCCTATAAAGTCTCTGAAAAGCATGCGTTAAGGTCAAATGAAACTTCCACATAGGATGATACTTTATTATACTTGATGCCTTTCTTCTTCTAGTTCGATCCATAATTCCTCGATTCTAGAATATAAATCGCATATTTATCTTGAAAAAATGATTTCTTCATGGTCAATGGCTCTAGCCCAAAGGACCCTTTGCAAGGTAACATGTCCAAATTATTGTCCTCAAACAGAGGAGAAGAGGATCTCCCCTGGAAAGACCCAAAATGGAGGGGTGACAAAAAGGTGACACCCATAGATGCATTTTTTCTTATTGACATGTTCCTATCTGGATTAGAAAAAAGGAGGGGAATCCAAACGGTTCCCTAACATAGGTAAACCCTTGTCATCTAAGGAAGGATGTATCTCTGAAATAGTTTACCACATGAACCCTGCCTTGTTAGGCTTTGAAGGAACAAATACACGAGGGCTAAACGACTTATACTGGGCCTCCTTAGAAATAGTAACCAATGATTTGGGGTTAGGAAAAGTGCAATTCTTAATCGTCCTATGATTTTTCAAACCATGCTCTGTAATTGATGCATCGCAGACCATCCTTATATGACCACCCCGAACCTCTGAGGAAATTCAACAATCAAATTACCTATGTCATGTTATCCCAAGAACCTAAAGGAGACCCCCTAATAGTCCACGTGCTGAAGGATATAAAATGACCCCCAATATATATCCCATGATGTCCAAAATGCCCCTTAGTATTCAACTTCGACAAGAAATTTGGAAAACCTTTATCTAAGAGCTCTAAGTAGCCCTCATCCAAGTATTAAAACCTTCTAATTTAGTTATTTATTTCCATTATAGCTTTATTGGACCAAAGCTCCACATTAATCCCTGCGATCTTCGTTGACATAACTATTCATTTGGGTACTTCCTCAATGGGGTCAAATCCAATACTACCATTAGAGTGAAATGAATCCATGACCTTGCACCCAAGGAATATAAGGAATATGTATTGACAATTTTGTTAATTCAAGATTTGATCTTGAACTAATTTTTTAGTCAGCATTCAATTTTTTTGTATTTTCTTTTCTCAATGGGATTGAGGTAGAGTGGTTGCCATATCCAAAGCTTCCAAGGAATTATTAATTCAAATTGAGATTTGTTTTGAATTAATTACTATTTAATTGAATCTATATATATATATATATATATATAATATTAATTTAGCATATAAAATAATTTTTCTAGTGAATTTATTTTTTGGTTAAGATAGAATTTTATTTTATTAAAAATAAAATTGAAATTTTGATAATTTAATTTAGTTTTTTAAAAAAAAAAATTAAAAGAAAAAAAAAATTTAAATCATTTTTTAATAAAAAAATAAAATAAATTTATAAGCCCTAAGGGTTAACTCAACTAATTGAGTTCACGTTGCTATGTGCCTCGTGCCTTGTCGATTGGGAGGTCACATGGTAAATTCTCCTCAACTACCTTCGGGGTCCTGTTAGTTTTGGTTGACGAGATTTGTGATTCCCTTTCTCGTTGATCTTCCCGGATTTTCCCACCCACTGCCCATGAACCGCCATAAAAAAAAATAACAAAATAATATATATATTCATTCTAACTTTTATATAAAAATATTAAGTTTTTGGAAATAAATAAAATAATTAACATATTAGGTTACTACCACAACCAATGGTATATTTATTTATATTTTGTGCACGATAGATTCTACCATGTAGGTTATACCAAGGTAATACCTTTTTCGGTCAACGTGTCCTTCCCTTCAGTGGGTAAGTAGTTCACCCATAACCCTTATGTTTTGACCTTGTTAAAGTTGATAGAACTCGAGATTAACTTACGAAAAAATTTCAACCGTCATGAATTTTTTACTCTCACAAATATCTTCAAAAGGTTTGCATTCTCTACATTTAAAGTTTTCAACAATACTAGCCCATGGAAAAATAAAACATATGGCCATAATAACGCATTGTTGATAGGAAGAATGAAACCATACTCTAACTGCAATTCACAACTAGTGGAATTTAACATAATTGTTGATCAAAAGAATAAAATAAAGCATTAAGGTAATGCATTACATACAAGTCCATAGATAGGTGCAGAAGTAGGATCACACTCTTGGAAATCACAAGGTACCGAGAACAAATTCTTTCATGTGTCAAGTGCTATAAGCAAGGTTACATTCGGTGTGCCCACTTGAACCATGGTGTAGAACAAACTGTCTAAATCGCAGAAAAGAAAGTTAGGAGCCTGTGACTGATTAAATTGAAATAACATGGAAATTTAGCAATTTTGATTTTGATTATGAACTTTAGTAACACTTTTAAAAACTACAAGAATCAGTACTTTAATTGTACAATATATTGTCAATGATCCATTCGAAAATGAATTGGTTCATTCTAAGTTTCTGCAAGTATCAACATACATAATTTTATTTTGGGTTCATTCAAAATTCATATGCAACATAAGTAATATTGTAATAGACAAGAAGGTAGAACTTACAATCCTAGTTGTAGAATTTCAACTCTCTCGTTCCCTTTTGCAAATGTGAGAGAACAGTATTAAGCCAATTTACGACCATGACTGAGCATAGTCATGGTGATACGTTGTTTTGTAATATTGATTGCTTCCCTCCATAGGCCAAATTTTTTTACTCAATCCATGTCTCCAACTTATACATGATTGAAAGTTTGGTTCTCCATGACTAGAAGGAAATAGAACAAATTTGAACAAAATTTTAGGTCATGGAGAGGTCTATTAGTGCTAAATTGTTGTTATTTAGGGAATATTATATAATGACCCTTGCTTGTTTGATACAAATTAAATTCTATTATTACTAGCCCCTACATGTTGAACACTAGTGATTGAAATATATATCCATATTCATTTGAATGATTTGTATTGTATGTGAACAAGTTGACGAATGAGATATTTATGACTTGGAGATTTCTTAGAAGAAAAAATGGTGATTCTGTAAAGTAGATGGAATTATAGCGAGACGTAACACCTTCAGGAAATCGTTAAATTGGATGACATGGATCTATACTTAAAAAAATTACAATAGGCATTCCATGAGGATTTACGAATTGATTCTTGCCCACTGAATAATAATAGTTGATAGGTTCATAATGGATAACCTTGAATATTTATGAGCCATGAACTCTAGGTTGTTGTTAACAGAGAGAGACATTGTACATGAGAAACTTCTATAGGAGGTTTAATAAACAATATTTCACGTAGAATTGATAATTTTCCAATGATAAGGGAAATCATGTATGCCAATGAGATGTGCGTTATTTACTTACAATTTTTTTTTTTTTTTTGGCCACTGAGCTACAAGATACAACAGTATCATGGTTAAAGGAATATTTTTTTATTATAGGGGTAGAGGAACTTCTATAAAAGGTAGAATTAAACTCATCACTAATTGTAATACATAAATTTCATGGTAAACATTGGTAAAAAAAAATGGCAGTAGTGGCAATCCTAAAATAAATCATGGCAAGGCTTGGAAAGAAGCTCTAAAAGAAACAAGTAATTGCAAACAGTGTCACTAAAGATGAGAGACTAAATCACTCTACTTTTTGATGTAAATATATTGAAAATATATATTTTTTACTTATGGATTTAATGCTTTCCTAGAAAGCTTTGCTTCAAATCCAAATCCAATAAGAGTATCCACAAGTCCTCTAACATCAACTAGACTCATCTTTGTATCATTTTTCATTCTAATATATATAGGTGTATTAATATCTTGGTCCCACATGTGGGTTAGAGGCCAACTCATTGCATCTTAGATTCTTGTATTTTTAGGTATTTGTTAGTAATAATTAACTATCCAATGGAGCACATAAAATGTTTTGGAAACAAAAAACATAGAAACACATAAACAAGAGAGACAATGATATAAGTGGTTCACTCAATTTGGGCTATATCCATAGAGAAGCAACAAGTCCTTCCTTGTATATTGTTCACAAAAATGAAGAGATACGATCAGTTGCAATTTCCTCTTCGCTCTCACACAAACTCCTCTCTTTTTCTAGCTCAAAATAATAATACATAGTCTCAATACAATTTCTTCATATAAATAGAGAATTACCTTCTAGGAAAAAACACTAAATTAACATAACTTCTACCATTACACCATATTCCTAATGAACTACCTATATTGACTATGAAATTACAATATTTCACAAGGAAAACTTTCATCTTTTTTTAGATTTCGGCTTGTTAGCGCCTAGACACCACTCTAGAGGGACAAGTCCCCAAGCATGGAGGGCTATACAATCTTCGTGGGGTATAGACTTGACCTCTAAATTAGGAAGATAATGAGGCTTCACACCGAAAAATATTGATTGTAGCTTTTTCGTGATGAAGATAAGGAAACATCATGACTAAGAGTTGTGACACAATATCTTCACTAAATGGAGATCCTCTCTCAACAATTTAAGGTAATAACTCCTCTCCTTGTTACAAGCCTTTACTATAAATATGGTTGTTAAAAACATGAATGAAAACATCATGTTTCTTAAGAATCCAACCAAATTTCATAAAAAGCTTAACATCTGTAATGCCAAATAACCAAGAACTTTTTTAGGCTGACCTACTATCGTCTTTGCATTTAGTGCAGTGAGATATGGGTTGCCGAATATCGAAGGAAAATGATATTCATGTTCACAATGCAGAATATAACCGCAAACTACATAACATTCAAATAAATGAAAGACTATGAGATTATCACTTTAATTCTATCACTAATGGTGGAAACAAATCACCATCAAAACTTGTTTTGAACATGTAATCTTGATTTTTTTTTATGTCCATAGTTTGTCCACATTTACTAATGTATTCAACATTATGAAAGAAAATAAGAGGTCAGAAAGATTGTATATGTCCATAGTTTGTCCACATTTACTCGTGTATAGAAAATACGAGCTCAGAGGAATTTTAGAACTTGGCATACTACCCAATATTTTAAAGCTAGGAATTTCTATTACATTAACTAATCCTTTTTACTGCTTGCAAATCTACATTGAATGGTTTAGTCGCAATTTATTTTTCAATATTATTTTTCATAATCGTTAATGTGAAAAAATTTGTTTTAATGAAAAAGACAAGGCGTGTCCAATAGTTGCCCGAAAATCTTTAGCAGAGAACATTGATACGTGCCTTCTAAAAAATAGCTATCAGCTATAATTAACAATGGCCAAATTGACCTTTTGTCACTGTCTCTAACATTTATGCAACAGTACACAAAAATTGAATGATGTGCCCATGCTATGCTACTAGACCAAAACAAGCAAACATTTCCCTTGACACGTACTAAATAGTGATTAAATGGAAAAGAATAATTCTCGAATGACGACCTATACAGATAAATAGCTCGAGAATCATTCAAATTACATACACGCCTCGACAAAGACAAAATGTAGTTAACAAGAAAAATATAACAATAACAAAACTATCAATTAATTAAATTACACAATTCTAAAGAAAAATGAAGTACACATTATTTTAATGACACATTCTTTGAATCAATAATTTAAAGATATCGCGATAGAAAAAACCCTGAAAGTGAAATGTCGTAAGGCAAAAATTGACCTACATGGCATAAGATAGGAAATTCAACATGACCAACTAGCCCCTAAATGTGGTGGAAATAAATTACCAACAAAAATTTATTTTAGGAAAATAAATTAATCCAATATTTCAATAAACTATTCTTAGCGGCAGAGCACTCCGACAAAATAAAATAAAACAAAACAAAAATATTATAAATACATAATTTTATAACTTCCATGATTCTACAAATCTTATCCACACGAAATTGCACGCAATCCTCACTAATATCCCTAGAACTGCAAACGCTAATGGATTAAAATCTGTAGACACCGTTCTAAGCAAAGCATGTAGAGGTTTTGTAGTTGGCAACGAAGAAATAATGGCAGAAAATACTTTCAAATCGCCAGCAAAGCATGTAGAGGTTTTGTAGTTGCCATTCCTCAAATATCAAAAAAACATATGCTCGAATTATACGAAAAGAGAATTTCCCTTGAGGAAACGAGATTCTACATATACAAAACTTGATTTCTACCTTAATGTAGGTAGCTTTCTCTTGTTCAACATTTCTTTTGCTATCAATGGCTTCATAGGTAATTGACCTGCATGTAATAGTAAAGTTGTTGGTGTTCATTTATTTTAATATATCTAAATTAGAAATAAATTTTTTAATTAAAAGAAATAACTAAATATAATAACTAATAACTCATTTTAAATGAAATAAAATATAAAGGGAACTTCCAAGTGGGCTTGAATGCATCCACTCTCCATAATTGTATTTTCAACCACACCATGTCTTCTTAATTGCATCTGCATGCTTCCATCATTTCCCAAATGTCTTAATTGCATGTGAATGTTTGCACTATGCAAATTTTCTACGTCATGAAGCGGAGCACATAGAGAAAATACCAAGAAAAAGAAAACATAGAAAAAATACCAAGAGGCAGAGAGAAAATACCAATTCTTAGTTCTGAACACAGGGGACATCAAGAACAAACAAGAATAGGTTTGTAAGAGGGGTGTGGAAACCCTCAATGAGGCAGTTATCAGGTAGAAATACAAATTACTAGCCATGGCTCTGAAATGGGAAGTATACAATATGGGCCAGGTTGCGGTTTTTCTTATTTAACAAGCCATGTTGCGAATGCAAACGAGTGTTTGGCATCAATGACAAGGCTCTCACAAGCTTTAGTCTTGTTTCTAGTTTCATCAACATTGAAGTGACACAATTAAGCTTATCTATGTTGTGGAGGAAACTGCGGTCAGTATTCCAGATTCTCTCCCTACTGGGTCGGTTCTATGCATACACTTCTTGGGAGGTTAAATAAGATATCATAAATCCCTTCGGGAATATAGATCGTCAATGCTTCCTTATCTTCGATGGTCTGAGGGGGTCAAATCAGAAAATGGCGGTTCATGAGGCAATTCTTTATATTGGTTAACTCGATTAATGGAGGTCCTGTAGGGCCTGCCTAGAATCAAAAATAAATCGGCCCATGTAATATCTACGATATGGTAAGAACTTTAGTTCCTAAAACTCGTTTTCTATCTTACTAGCTAGCGGAGGTCTTCATGGGCTAGATTTCTTGAGAATGTGAATTTCCCATAGCTTGACTATTTTTTCTATCAATATAGGGGAAGCTTATCCCCTTACCGGGTCGATTCTACGCATACGCTTCTTGGGGAGTCAACTCAGATATCGTAAAGCCCCGTGGGCATATTGATCGTCACTAGTTCGTTATCTTCTTCTGTTTAAGGTGTTCAACTCAAAAAATGGTAGTTCATGACAAAATTAAAAATATAGCAAAAAAATTTGCTGAGAGCACACACAACTAGTTTTATTCGGAGAAATATATATATACGAAGATGGACAGTTACAGAAAAAGTTTAACTAGTTACTAACTAATTCTATTGAAACTAATTCTAAACTAATGATTAATTGTTTAACACTCCCCCTTAATCTTGAGGGTTACATTTTTTTTATGCTTAAATTTTGACATTGAAATTTAAAATTAACTTTTCCTAGGGGTTTGGTGAAGATATCTGTTAATTGTTCCTTGGAATCACAAAATTTGAGAATAATATCATGATTTTCTACGACTTCATGAATGAAGTGAAAATGAGTGTCGATACGTTTGATCTTTTGATGAAAGAAATTTTTCTTCAACAATGAAATAGTGGAAGTGTTGTCACAAAGGATTGAAATAGGTTCATTTTCTATATATCCGAAGTTTGAGATTTAGCCACACTGCTTGACATGATGCTGAATTCGCTGCAACATACTCGGCCCCTGTTGAGGATATAACAACTATGGATTTCTTTTTGGATGACCACAAGATAAAATTTCGGCCAAATAGGAAAGCATAGCCAAAAGTGCTTTTCCAATCATCAATACATCATGCATAACCACTGTATGTATAATCAACAAGCTTACTATTTGTAGAGGCTTCATACGATAAACCATAAGTATATGTACCTACAATGTATCTTAACACCATTTTTCCAACTTTCTAATGACAGTCTTTACGAGATTCTATAAACATAGAAATATAACTAGCTGCAAATGTTATATCAAGTGTAGTAGTAGTTAGATACATAATAATACCGACAAGTTTTTTATACAAAGTTGAATTAACAACAGTACTCACATCATCTTTACTTAACTTTGTACCAACTTCAATAGGAGTATCCAGCAATTTACCCATGTCCATCTTAAAATTTAACAAAATTTCAGTAGCATACTTATGTTGAATCATAAAACTACCATCATGTGCTTATTTCACTTCGATACCTAAGAAGTATCTCACTAACCCAAGATCTATCATTTCAAATTAATTTTTCATAGCAACTTTAAATTCATGTAATTGCATGTCACCTGTATAAATTATGTCATCAACAGAAAGAAGCGGTATCAACGTATTACCTTGATGATCATTCTTGATATACAAAGTGGGTTCATGGTCACTCCTTCTGAAACCATTATTAAACAAGTAATGGTCTATTCGCATGTACCAATCTCTTGGACCTTGCTTCAAGCCATACAATGTTTTCTTCAACCTGTACACCTTATGTTTTTTATTTTTGATTTTGAAACCAGAAGGCTGATAAGATACACTTTTTCATTCAAAACACCATTTAAAAAAACAGACTTTATAGCCATTTGGTAAATTGGCTACTTGTTTTATGCTACAATATGTAATACAAACTGAACAATATCAATTCTTGCTAAAGGTGCAAATTTTTCACCATAATATATGCCAGGTTGTTGTGAAAAACCTTTGGAAACTAATTTTTCTTTGTGCTTATCAACTTCACCTCTCTCATTTAAATTAGTTTTAAAAACCCATTTGACATCTATAGAATTTTTATCATTAGGTAGATCAACTAAATCCCAAGTTTGATTTCTTTCAACAGAATCGATTTCATTATTCATTGCATCTACCCATTCTTTATCCTTTATAGCCTCTTCAAAAAAAATAGGTTGAGATCAAAGAAATGAAAAATTTACAATATCCTCAACATCGTCTTATGTATAAATATCACTTAAGCTTCTCATTTTAGGATTATCAGAATCAGACGCACTTAAAGATGATGAAATGCTACTACTTAATGAACTACTACTGATTTGATAGCAAACCTTTAATGTTGGAGTGCTCGTTATAGATGTTTGATGCTCGTCTAACATAATAAAACGATTAGGAAAAGTATTGTTCTCCATTTCATTCGAAGATTTCTCTTCCAAAAATTTCACATCTTGACTTACAACAAACTTCTCAGTTATATAATTATACAATTTGTATGCTTTATATTAATCACTATACCCTATAAAGATATATTTTTCGCTACTATCATCAAGCTTCTTTCTTAGTTTTTTTGGAACATGAGCAAAAGAAATACAACCAAATATTTGAAACTGTGAAACAATTACCTTTTGTCCACTCCATGCTTCTTTAGGTACAAAAATTTGAACATTGGATCTTGGCGCTCTATTAAAAATATATACTGAACATGCAACTTCTTCAGCCAATAAATCTTTAGAAAAATTTCGTGTTTTGCGAATAATTCAAGCCATATTCATAATTGTATGATTCCTTCTTTCTGTGACTGTTCTCTTGTGGAGTATAACTAGTTTTCATATGTTTTTTAATACCATGTTGTTTACAAAAATCATCAAATTCATCAGATTCATACTAGCCTCCTTTATCAAACCTGAGAAATTTAATAATCTTACCACTCTGGTTTTCATCCTTAACTTTGAACTCCTAGAACTTGGAAAATGTTTCAGATTTGTATTTGATGAAATAGGCCTAAATTTTCCTGCTATAGTCATTAATAAATGTAAGAAAATAGAGACTTCCAAAAACATTTTTTTCTTGCATTGCAACGCACAAATATGTATGTACTAACTCTAGTTTTTATTTGGCTCTATACGAGGCTAATGCAAAACTATATCGCTTATGTTTACCCATTATAGAATGTGTACATGAAAATATATGATCAGACAAAGCAGGTAAACCTTTCACCATAGAATGTATTTGCAACAAAATTTTACTTTTGATAAGTAGAAGACCATATCGCAAATTCCACAGGTCAGATTCATTTGGCATGGAAACATTATGTGCATACAACTTCTCACTTTCCATTTATATACAAATTATTCTTTGTCATAAAAATATTTACAACGAGAGACTTATGTTGATCAGAAATCGTGCAAGTAGTGTTGTGAAATCTAACATCATAACCATGTGCATATAAGTGTCCAACACTCAACAAATTATGCTTAAAATTGGATAAATAATAAACATCAGAGATATTCTTTACAACATTTTGTTTGGTTAAGTCAGGTACAACACCTTTCCAGAAGCTTTAACCTCACGATCATCATTCAAACCAATAGAGGAACTAAAATATGAATCAAGATGTGAAAAAAAATCACTATGACCAGTCATATGATTACTACATCCACTTTCTGCCAACCAGACATCTTTAACGGGTACTTTCAGAGTCACTTGGCATGCAAAAAATAAAGCATCTAATGTTTCACATTCATTGTTTGTGACGTTCTCTTTGTTTTTACCTAAAATATACTATAATTTTCGACATTCACACTTATAATGACCATATTTTTTTCAATAGTGACATTGAATTTTTTATTTATCTATCCACCTACAACCATGAGCAGTTTGAGACAACTCTGGATGTGTTTGAGTTATCTGTGATCTATCATCAAGCTAAGACACTCCTCTTCCTTTTCCTCTCCTACCACGAAAATCTCTGCATCTACCTCTATCCATAGAAGCTTTAGATTTGAAAGCATGCTCTAAGTACTGACATACAAATTAATTCTTGCTTCATGAGCCAATAAAGAACCAAAATTCTTCCAGAGACAATTTTGTTAATTCTCTCAATTCAAAAACAGTGACTATCATGTCAATTTTTTTAGGCAAACATCTAAGAACATTTTCAACAATTCGTTGGTCTTCTATTTCTTGACCATTCATCTAAAGATCATTAACAACACTCATAAATTTAGCCATGAACTCATCAAATATTTCTGATTCAATCATTTTAAGTGTTTCAAATTGTGTTTTGAGAGTTTGTAATTTCACTAGCTTTACTTTATCATTACCTTGATAAGGAACCTTAAGTATATCCCATATTTATTTAGAAGTATTAGCAACACTGATTTTAGGAAAAAAATAGACTCATCTAATGAATTTAAAATGTAGGACTTCACTCTACCTTCTTTCTTTTTAAGTTCGTCATAATTTTTTCTTTGAGCTGCAGTCATTGAAGAAATTATATTTGCATTAGGTTCTGTGAACCCTAATTTACAGTTTCCCACCAATCTAAACCTTGTAAGCATGCCTGCATTTTAAGACTCAAAAAATCATAATTCTCCCCACTAAATAAAGAGGTAGGAATTGCAAATTCACTTGTTGAAGCCATGTTAAAAGAAAATATTGCAATAAAAAAACAAATTAGAAATCTTACTCTTGCTCTGAACCTTTAAAAACTTAAAAGCAACAATAGAAAATTTGAGCTAAGATATGGGGAGCAAGGCAGGGAAGGAGCAGATCAAGATAGCCTACCGTTGGTAGGCAGCCACAATCCCATTCAGACTGGAAGTGAGAAACCCCATGTCGAAATGCAACCCACAACTGCTCCATGTCGAAATGTAAAGCACAACTGCTTAACCAACATCAATAAAAATGAAAGGACAAATATCTAGGACATGACAAATACTTAAGACAAAAAGAAAACCAGTGGTCTTTTCATCGTTGATCCAAGCATGAAGAGATGAGTGTGTCAGAATTGTGGACACCCTGTTTCTATCTCCACGCTAGAAATTCATAAAAATTCTATGCAGAAAAGTCTAGATGAGTACCCAACCAGGAGTGCATGCTTCTTTAGCGCATGGTGAGAAGGAAATCGAACAACAAATAGGAACTCACATGAAGATGGAACTCTTTTTGGTAGCAGTATCATGTGAATCAATTGTAGTGTTCTTAGCAACATCAAACAAAAACTGATCCTCTGTCCGACGGAAACAAATCTCCAACAGAACCCAAATGTTCATGGCTCTATTCAATCTGTATTACTCTTATTTGGTTGTAGACCTCTTCTTATTTCTTTCCCAATGTTAAATATTGAGTAAAAATGAAGACTAAATCAATTTGGGGATTGGTAACTCATTCTGGTAGCTTGTGTTGGCGACAGCAGGCCCTTCTTCAAACAAAAATTACTCTTTTTAATTCTCAAGAATTGGAAATCCTAACTAGGATTGCAGAGAAATCTCGCTCTGATACCATGACAGAATTAAAAATACAACAGAACAAATTAATGAGAGCACACAACTAGTTTTATTGCGGAGAAATATATAGATAAGAAGATAGACAGTTACAGCAGAAACTATTTAACTGATTAGTAGCTAATTCTAAACTAATGATTAATTCTTTAACAATTCATGAGCGGGTTCCTTAGAATGGTCAAAAAAATTAGTGGAGGCTCGCCGTCACACCATTACAACTGAACTGGTCCATCTAAGATCCATGATATGGTAAGAACTTCAATTCATACAATGAACCCTAAGATATTTCTTTAAGCCATAACCATGCGGGTAGTAGGTATTAGTCCATGTATATTGGTATTCCTGAATAGAAAAAAGATGCACATATAAAATTATTAAGTGAACATACAAATAACAATAACAGAAGTTCGTCTTTGCATGCTCCTCAGGCCACCTTTTCTTTCGATAAACCTTGAACTCCAAAATGGTTTGTGGTTGCACCTACACCTGGAGCTTTCTCATCTTACGATAAGGACAATAGGTTAGGTTCAAATATATAATTTGAATTGAATTATACTAAAAAAAAAACACAAACTCTAGTCTAGGATAGATTCAAAGAAACCATATCTTAAGAGTTGCAAGATATGATTGTACATTTAGTGGGAAAAATAGTAAACTAGTAAGGGTTTTATCCTTGAGACTAGCAGCAGGGCCCTAGAGCTTAAAGCAATAATACTGCAACAAGTTAACTAACCGAGACCTATAGACTTGTAGGGAACTATAATATCCAGAGCACCTTACACCAGACACCATCTAGCTATTATAGCATATCATTTAATACCTATTAACTAATCCTAGAATTAGTTTCTAGTTAGGAAGTACTAATGAAATAGATCAATATTGTATGAAAGAGATCATGGATATAGCCTCTCCACCTTGGTAAGAGGCCAAATAAAATCATGAATTATCTTACTAGTTCTTAAAACTCACAATCACAATTTCATAGGCTCATTAAGATGTGAAAAATGATTGAGATATTGTGTGTTAACATTTTTCTGAAGGATCCTCACATTTCTTGGACTTGTAAAAGAGGAGAAGCGAGGTGGAGCATTGATGGCAGTGTGGGTACAGGCATTAAGGAGAGATGCTCAAATTTTGTTACAATGTTTTCTAATTCATGCAAAGTTTGTTCCCGACCCTTATTTCCACTATTGTTCATCAAAATTTATTAAGTTTGTTTGATAAAACTAATAAAAATACTTACGGAAGCAAAATTCCCCTTTGCTCATTCATAACATTATAACACACTTTAACCAATGTTTAAAATCCTTTCGAACAATGTTCAAAACCTTCGGAAATGTAATAAATTACTTTTAAATAATGTTTAAAACTCTTCGGAATGGATTTTTGACTTTAAAATATTTAATAAAGCTCTATTTGAATAATCATCAGGTCCATACCTTTTTATTATCCTCCACGCAACTATCCAAGCGACCACCGTTGGATCTCCAACGCATAAGATTGAACGGTTATCGCGTTCAATCAACCCCCACACTTTTTCACCCAAAAGTAATGTGAAATTGGTGGTTTTAACACCGTGATGTGTCATGATCTGATACGATCACGTTAAAAATGAAAAAAACCACTCACAACCCAAAAGCGGCATAGCAACAATGTCTGGTTTCTCGAAAACCGCTTAACCTGCGAATTTTCGTTTTGATCATGTTTGACAACGGATTTTTGCAAGTTTATGGTTTTAACTGCACTTCCTCTTGGAACCCTCCTTTTCCACTACGAACTCAATAAACATAGATCTATTATCACTGCAGTCTCAACCAAAAAACCATAATTCCTTGATTCCTCTGAATCCTTTTACACATAGGTTAATATACATTCAAATTCTACACAGAAAGCATTAATCCAATGAATTTTCTAAGGGATGAAACCCTCCGGGAACTTTCCAAGTATACAATGGATAAATAAACTCTGCAATTTTATTGAAACATAGGCAAAATCCTCTCAATCAAATCCTTCATGGTCAAAATTCGATTTTTCTCCTTCTCAGAGGTTACATTTATAGTGTTTTACATAACAATTGACCTCTTCTTAAGGATCGAATTCTCCTAACATTAGATAAAATCATAATTACATAATATCTTCCCTAAATCTATCAACTGAAGACTAAATATACTGAATCTAATATAAAATAGTTCAATCTCCCTAGATACTAGTTCAACCTTATCTAGTATAACTGTAAATTGACAGCTAAAGTTACCAACACCTTTTCTTGTAACATTTTTTTGGATTTTTGGAATAATTAATGAAGCACTTTGTCTCTAAGCCTCATGCTCATGAATCAGACTCCTGAGGATGGAAATATTCATGGGCTCCTATCCATGAGCTCCTCCACAGAACTGCCCAAATTCTGCAGCATGGTTTCTCTCATCCAGATAGAATCTTCAATTGGTTGATCCTTCCACATGATCAAATATTGAAAATAATATTGTCCCCTGGTTTTCCTGAACAATTTCTTATCTAAGATCCTCTCTGGTTGTAATGTCTTTTCTGTGGGTAATTGTTTTACCCAGTCAATCTTTTCTCTGTCTTCTGTTATGTCATTTGTCCCACCATCTTCATATCTGCACAAATCAACAACATTGAATATTGGATATATTCCCATATCAGATGGTAATTCAATTTCATAATCATTTTCAGAAAAATTTCTCAATATCTTTCATGGTCCTATCTTTTTGAATTTTAACTTGCTATACTCTGGAAATCTTTCTTCTCTTAAGTGTGCCAAAACCAAATCACCAACTTCAAAATTAACCTCTCTTTTTCCGAAATCTTCTCTGTTTTTGTACTTGAAGCTGCTATCTTCTAGCTGTTGCTTTGCCTGTTCATGTATTGCTTGAATTTCTAAAGGAAACTCCTCTCCTTAAACACTTCTCATTTCTGCTTTTCCCAAGTTCCTCAATTCAGATACTCCTCTTGGGTGCATTCCATAAACGATATGGAATGGACTCTGTCCTGTACTTCTGTTAGGTGAATCATTATATGCATACTCTTCCTGTGGTAAAATATGATCCCACTGTTTAGGATGTTCTCCTACAAGACTTCTCAAAAGATTACCCAAACTCTTGTTCACTATTTCAGTCTTCCCATCAGTCTGAGAGTGATAATCTGAGCTAAAACTTAGTTTAGTACCAAGCTTCTTCCACAATGTCCTCCAAAAATGACCAAAAAATCTGATGTCTCTATCAGAAACAATACTTTTAGGTAACCCATGTAATCTGACAATCTCCTTGAAAAACAAATTGGCAACATGAGTAGCATCACTGGTTTTATAACATGGAATAAAATGTGCCATTTTTGAAAATCTGTCAACTACAACATAAATTGTATCATTCCCTCTCTGTGTCATAGGCAATCCTAAAACAAAATCCATACTTTCCATATCACAAGGTCTGTCTAGAAAAGGTAATGGAATGTACAACCCTGCATTTTGACTTTTCCCTTTTGCATATTGACAAATTTTACAATTCTTCACATACTTTTCCACTTCAGATCTCATGTTTGGCCAAAAATAAATATGACTTAGTTGCTCATAAGTCTTATCAACACCAAAATGTCCAGCAAGTCCACCACTATGTTTCTCCCTGATTAAATTTTCTCTCATAGAACAATTTGGTATGCACAATTGATTTATTTTGAACAATAAAACCTCTTGCAAGAAATAATCTAACCACTGACTTATGTCTATCAAAACAGGATTACAACATGCTTCAAATGCTTCTTTGAAATTTGAATCTATCTTGTAGAGTTCTTTACTAAAATCAAAACCTAACACTTCAATTTGACTTTCTTGAACAAGAATTCTTTTCCTACTCAAGGCATCAACTACCTTGTTTGTTTGACCACTTATATGCTTCAATAAAAAGTTAAAAATTTGAAGATATTCAACCCATTTTGCATGTTTTTGATTCAATTTAGGCTGTTGCATAATATACTGTAAAGCATGATTATCTGAATATAGCACAAATTCTTTAGACATTAAATAATGTCTCCACTTCTTCAATGACTTTACAATTGCATAAAATTCCTTGTCATAAGAAGAGTACTTCCTCCATGTCTCATTCAGCTTCTCACTGAAATATGTTACAGGTCTATCTTCTTGACTTAATACACCTCCAATAGCTTCCCCATTGGCATCACATTTTACTTGAAATGGTTTATTAAAATCAGGAAAAACTAAGACATGTTTCTTAGTTATCTTTTGCTTCAAGAACTGAAAATTCCTTTCAGCTTCAGTAGTCCACTTGAATGGTTGTTTGTCCTTCTTTATGGTTTGAATGATACGTGCATTGATCTTACTAAAATTCCTTATGAATTTTCTATAAAAACTAGCAAGACCATGAAAACTTCTTACCTCAAAAACACTTTTAGATGATGGCCACTCCACAATTTCCTTTATATTCTCTGGATCCATTCTTAATCCTTCAGCAGAAACAACAAAACCTAGATATACCAGTTCTTCTTTCATGAATGAACATTTCTTTAAATTTATCAATAACTTCTCTTGATGTAACTTCCTTAAGACATAATTAAAATGTCTCAGGTTCTCTTCTTTTGTTTTGTTTTAAATTAATATATCATCCAGACATACTATTGCAAATTTACCAATAAATTCCTTCAATACTTCATTCATAAGCCTCATAAATGTACTAGGTGCATTTGATAAATCAAAAGGCATTACCATCCATTCATACAATCCCTCATTTGTTATAAAGGTTGTTTTCCATTCATCTCCTTCCCTTATCCTAATTTGATGATACCTACTTTTCAAATCTAGTTTTGAAAAATATCTTGCTCTACTCAAACAATCCATCAAATATTCAATTCTAGGTAAAGGAAATCTATACCTGATTATTATCTTGGTAATTTCTTTTGAATCAGTGCACATTCTCCAACCTCCATCTTTCTTCAGACTTAATACTCTAGGTACCGCACAAGGAAAAATTTCTCTGATCAAACCTTTGTCAACCAATTCCTGCACTTGCTTTCTGATTTCTTCATTTTCTGTAGGAGTCATTCTGTAAGTTGCTTTGTTTGGAAAATTTGATCGTGGAATCAAATATATTTGATGGTTGATTCTCCTTACAGGTGGTAATTCATCAGGTAAATCATCCACAATAATATCACAATAACTCTCCAACATTTCTTGAATTTCAATTGGCAAATCAGAAATTTTAGTAGAAGTAAATACTACCTTAGGTTTGCAAACTAAAGCAAAATTTACCTCATCATCTTCAATCTACTGCAAGTATTATTTTCCACTCAACAATAAAGCCTTTGGATCAGACTTTTTACTTGATGCATCTTCTTATTCCATAGGTAACAATGTTTGATTCATACCATCTTTGAAAAACCTGTAAGTGTTTCTCTTTCCATCATGTATTGCTGCTCTGTCATACTGCCATGGTCTACCCAGCAATATGTGACACACATCCATAGACATCACATCACACATGATTTTATCTCTGTAACTTCCCATTTTAAATTCTATTTCACATTGTTCCTTTACTATCAGTTGATGTACCTTCGAAAGCCATGACACCTTGTAGGGTGTTGGATGTTCCCTTGTCTTCAATTTCAACTTCTCTATCACCTCTGTAGAGACCAAATTATCTGTACTGTCACTATCAATTACCAATTGACAGCATTTCCCTTGAACTTTGCACATGCTTCTGAACAAAGTCTTTCTCTGTGTTGGTTCAGCAACTTCCTTTGTTTGTTTTAACAGAACTTTGTTAACCACCAAATATTCTCCTTTCTCTAACACAATTTCTTTCTCTATTACGGGCAACTTTGCTGCTTCCTCTTCAGTTTGAGAAAAAAATTCATTTCTCTAGTTTGTCCCCACATTCTCTAGACACTCATAGGTTCTATGTCCTAATTTGTTACATCTGTAACATTTGACTTCTCTTCCTCCTTTTCTGCCTCCTCTTCCTCTATAAGGACTCCTTCTACCACTTGTATCACCTTCTATGGGTGCATGCTGAGGTGAGCTACTACTAGCTCCATCTCTTGGTGCTGTAGATCTTCCTCTACCACCTTGACTTCCTCTTCCTTGGAAAGTACCTCTTCCTTTGGAAGATTTCTTTCTTAGGAGTTTTTCTTCAACTTTTAAGGCCATCTAGTAAGCCTCTTCTAATATTTTAGGAGAAAATATACTTATCTCATCTTGAATCTCTATTCTGAGACCATTTATGTACCTAGAAATCTTCTCTGTTGTATCTTGAATTTTTCCTGCTCTTATGCTCACTTTGTAAAATTATTCTGTGTATTCTTTTACTTTCGTTAATCTTTGTCTAAGATTCTGCATTTGTCTAAATAATGAAAGATGATAATCACTAGGAAAAAAGTTACTTCTCAGCTTTGCCACCATTATGTTCCAATTTTTGATTAGCTGCTTACCAACTCTCCTTCTTTCTACTTGCACTCCATCCCACCAAAGTGCTGCATGTCCTTTTAACCTTGTGACAACAAACTTAACTCTCTTTTCTTCATTCATCTCTTCATAATCAGGGAATTTATTCATTTCATTGATCCAGTCTATCAACTCTTCTATATTCAATCCTCCTGCAAAAGTTGATACTTCAAGTCTAGGCTTGGATGTAGATCCTAAAATTGATTTAAAGAATCTCATATCAGCAATAAGCTCAACATTTTCTTCTTGTTGTTGTTTAGATTCAGGTTCACTGACATCTTCAGGATCTCTCTGTTGTCCTACTTCAATTTTTTCCAATCTGGCTTGAATCTACTGCATAGTCTCTAATACTTCAACATTTGCAACTGGTCTACCTCTTCTTCTACCAACACCACCTCCTCTACCAATTCTGACAGCCATATTGGATTTATTTTTCTGACTTTTGGAAGCTTTTTCAGTGTCTGAAAAATGCTCTAAAGACTACTACGATACCACAAATGAGGGCAGTGTGGGTGCAGGTGTTAAGGAGAGCTACTCAAATTTTGTTACAATGTTTTCTAATTCAGGAGGAGTTTGTTCATGACCCTTATTTCCACTCCCGTTTATCAAAATTTATTAAGTTTGTTTGATAAAACTAATAAAAAGACTTCGGAAGAAAAATTCCCCCTTTCTCATTCATAAAATTATAACACACTTTAACTAATGTTTAAAGACTTTCGGAACAACGTTCAAAACCTTAGAAAATGTAATAAATTACTTTTAAACAATGTTTAAAAGTCTTCGGAATGGGTTTCAGACTTTAAAGTATTTAATAAAGCTCTTTTTAAATAATCATCAGGTCCATACCTTTTTATTATCCTCCACACAACTATCCATGCGACCACCGTTGGATCTCCAACGCATAAGATCGAATGGTTATCGCACTCAATCAACCCTCATACTTTATCACCTCAAAGCAACGCGAAATTGGTGGTTTTAACACTGTGATGTGTCGTGATCCGATACGATCGTGTTCAAAATGAAAAAAACCACTCACAACCCAAAAGCGGTGCGACAACAGTGTCTGGTTTCTCGAAAACCGCTTGTCCTTCAAATTTTCATTTGTTGGTCACATTGACAAAGATTTTTCTGCTATTTTATGGTTTAAACTTCAACTTCTCTTGGAACCCTCCTTTTCTGCTACATAACTTAGTAAACATAGGCCATTTTTAGACTATTCAATCTCAAGCCAAAGAAACAGAACTTCTTCGATTCCTCTGAATCCTTTACACATAAAATAATATACATTCAAATTATACACAGAAAACAATAATCCAATGAATTTTCGAAGGGTGAAACCCTCCAGGAACTTTCCAAGTATACAACGGATAAATAAACTCTGAAATTTTATTAAATCAGAGGCAAAATCCTCTCAATCAAGTCCTCCATGGTCCAAATTCCGAATTCCTCCTTCTCAGAGGTTACATTTATAGTTTTTTTACATAACAGTCAACCTCCTCTTGAGGATTGAATTCTCCTAATTTAGACAAAATCCTAATTACATAATATCTTCCCTAAATCTATCACCTGAAGGCTAAATATGCTGAATCAAATCTAAAACAGTTCTATCTTCCTAGATACTTCAGTTCAACTCTTATCTAGTACAACTTTAAATTGACACCTAAAGGTACCAACACCTTGCTTGTAACATTTTTTTGGATTTTTGGAATAATTAATGAAGCCCTCACCTCTAAGCCTCATGCTCCCGCATCAAGCATATTAACAATTTTAATTTCAATGTAGGAATTTTTATTGATTTTCTTTTTTCTATTCTTATATATATAGCAAAGGGAAAATTAAAAGTTGTTGGAAATATGATGCAGAGTGTTGTCCTTGATGGCAACCCACCGAATGAAGATGAAGACGTGCGACTGTTGACATGTATTGTCCTTGATGGCACTCCACCTGATGAAGTTATGCTTGACTTGATGGACTTGTTAAATGATGTAAATCTGAAGTGATATGATAATTGTGGATGATATGATGTTGAGTGTTGTACTTGAAAGGAAACCCACTTGATGAAGATGTTGACAACTTACTTGATGAAGTTGTGTTTGATAGAATATGTCCTTGATGAAGGAAATCTGATGTATCTACAGTATTTACAGAAGGCAATGAAGAAAGGATTTTAGAATGTACTCAGAGAATGATGAAAAAGAGCATGTCTCTTGGTATACGCGGATTGGCCTAGGGGAAGTCGCGTATGCACGCGGAAAGGAACGTTACAAGTCGCGTATGGGCTAAAGCGCTCAAAAAGTGCAAATCCAAGGGTAACCACCATGGTATTGACCCATAGTATTGGGTAATGATCCGCCTAATTGACCTCGTCTAGGTAGTTTTTGGGCTTATGGTATTGCTTTTGCCCATGGTATTGAAAAAGGATAATCATATAAAAGGAGAAGAAATTCATTGTGCACAACATGAGTGTGTGTGCAAGATGTCTGAGCTTGAATGAATACTTCTCTCTGAAGTATATCTGAATGGAAAGGGTTACATTTGAATGATAAATCTGATTGTATGATGCACCAATGATGAAGAAGGGGATCTAGATCTGAATTGCTCTTGTATTTGTTAGATCTGATTAGGGAAGGCTTAGATCTGTGATGAGGCGAGCATCAAGGCGAACATCTGTCTGAAGAAAAAGGGGAGATCTGAACTGAATATCTGATCTGATGAAGTATGCTGCTCTGTAATGATTGAAGATCTATACGCTACTTCGCCGCGGAGGAAGCGCGTATATACGCAGCTTCAGAGAAGAGAAAGCGCGTATGCGCAATAAAATATACACTGAGGTATACGCTGGTT
Source organism: Pinus albicaulis (assembly GCA_034641835.2). Lineage (NCBI taxonomy): Eukaryota > Viridiplantae > Streptophyta > Pinopsida > Pinales > Pinaceae > Pinus > Pinus albicaulis. The sequence continues at coordinate 1,168,048,891 of CM076584.1, read as the reverse complement.
TGTGTGGACGGAAGCGCGTATATACGCGACATCAGTGAAGTAAAAGCGCGTATGCAAACTAGGGTTTGCTGAAGCAAGGGGTATGAAATATCTGATCTGTTCTGCTGTGTTTCTGCTATCTGATTTGTGTTGATATGAATCTGTTGATGATGTATGGTTGTGCTTAAAAGTATGGAAAGGGTTCGGTCTGGAAATATGATGAATTGTGGCCTGCAAGTTGTGTTCTATTAAAGTGGTTGGATCCAGTGTGAAAATTGATGAAACGTGGTCCAAGGTGGTGCCGAGGGTTGTAGCCTTCAGTCAGGGGGTTGTATCTCCCTTCCAGGTGAGGCTGGTAAACGAGATCGGGGGGTCGTAGCTCCCTTCCAGGAGAGGCTGGTAAACGAGTCAGGGGGTTGGAGCTCCCTTCCAGGAGAGGCCGGTAAACGAGCGCAGGTGGGTGCCTGCGTGCTGGTCAAGTCTGCGCCAGCACATATGTTGTAACATGTTTTCTCTATAATAAAATATTGAAGGCTGAGCAACTGCAGCGGTGGTTTTCTCCCGACTTGGGTTTCCACCTAAAAATCCTGGTGTTCATGTGTGATTCTTTGTGTGATGGTTATTCTGTTCTTATTGCACATGTTTACTGCTTATTGAATATCTGATAAATAAATGATGGAATGGTTTAAGTGAAGATTTAATGACTTATCTAAATCTCTGTGTATACGCTAGTTTCATAAAAGGGATCCGCGTATATACGCAAGTCTGGTTCAGGAAAGTAGCGTATGCCTTTTAGAAGCAGGAAAAAGTGTAAGTTTTGATTATGCAGTAAATACTGATTCACCCCCCCCTCTCAGTATTTTTCCCAACAATCCTCTCAATCAAGTCCTCTATGGTCCAAATTCGATTTTTCTCCTTCTTAGAGGTTACATTTATAGTGTTTTACATAACAGTCGACCTCTTCTTGAGGATCGAATTCTCCTAACTTTAGATAAAATCCTAATTACATAATATCTTCCCTAAATCTATCAATTGAAGGCTAAATATACTAAATCTAATCTAAAATAGTTCAATCTCCATAAATACTAGTTCAACCTTATCTAGTACAACTGTAACTTGACACCTAAAGGTACCAACACCTTTGCTTGTAACATTTTTTTGGATTTTTAGAATAATTAATGAATCTCTTTGTGTCTAAGCCTCATGCTCCCGCATCAAGCATATTAACAATTTTAATTTCAAATTTATGGGATTTTTTATTGATTTTCTTTTTCATTCTTATATATAGAGCAAAGGGAAAATTAAAAGTAATGAAAAATCTCCTAATTCTAAAACATTATCTTGAGAATTTAATGATTACTCCTTTACATTTTAAAAAATCTGATTAGTCCTTTACATTTTATATAAACCTCATACACCTCTTAAATGATAAATAATTGTACATAAGAATTGAAGAGTTATAAATTTCAGTAACCCTTGAAATGACAGAACAATTTGACAATTTTGAACTAAAAATTCACGCATAACACAAAAGGAATAACCACCACTGATATTTCATTTTACAAACAAAGAAAATTTGAAATTACAGGCCCGATTCAGTCACTAATGGTCAACATTGTCATTAAATTTTAATTATAGTACAATTATTGGGCTTGTGTGTTTTAAATTGCATCCCTTAGTGAAGTAGCACAGGCATCTTTATATTGATTATGGATTCTGGGCACTAGATTTATATTCGGCCATTATGCTCGAATAACCATGAATATTTATCATTTAATGATAGTGGAAACCAGTGAAGAGAGAAGCAGAAAACGAGGTCCGTTCGCAGAGAAGAAAAACCATGAATATTTTTCATTTAATGACCATGGAAAACAGTGAAGAGAGAACACGAAAATGAGGTATGTGCATAGAGAAGAATAGGGTGGTGGGGTTATATACGTCTAATAGTAACCTAGCTGTAGGTTCTGTAGGTTATGTTGGTCTAAGCAAAAGGTTCAACCACAAAATTAATGACTTACTTTGTTTCTAGGCCTGGCCATGACAATTAAATTAACAGTCAAGCACTCTGATGTCTTAATCTGCAATCAAGAAGACTACCTACCTCACTATTCATCTTAATACATCTCATTTGGATGAATTTTTTTCAATTCCAAAAAAAATTATATTATACATGTAAAATAAGTATACTTTCCTTCATCTAAGGACAATAGACATTATTTCTACGTATTTTCTTCCTATTATATTTTTAAATTTTAATAATTTTAATTTATATAAACAATTTTAAAACTATAATTTATTAAGAAAAACCATTCTCTTTTCTCTACAAATTTCTTTTCCTTTCAAAACTCAAAATTTAAATAGAAGATCCTTCCCTAATTTCAAAACTTCTTAAACACTGATTTGTAGTTAATACATATTTGAAATAATGCATATTTAAAAATTAAATATTTTAAATTTATTGAAAAATATTTGAAATAAAATATTGTGGATGATTTTTTAGTTCAACATTTAGGTGGACACTCCAACCATCATCAGGGACCACAAATTTGAGTGTTGACTGATTACAAATGAGTGTGTCTAATCCCTTAAATAGAGGTATGTTTTACAAATGCTTAGATTAACTCATTTATAATCAGTCAATTCTATGGTAGGTCATAGTGGGTGAAGTGTGCACTTGAAACGTTAGACAGGATAAAAAAGTCCTCCACATAGTTTTACCGCGAAAATTCTCTCAATATGAAGAACTATAAAAGTCTAGCCTCTCTCGTTCTAAATTCATTTATTTGAAACTCTTCTATAATATAAATATAAATAAACCTAATCAGTGGTCTTGCAATGTAAAGAAGCATAAGGTTTCTTCCTCCTTCACACCCTTTAGCACACTTCACAACTCTCTTAAATCGGTTAAAGATTCCGTAAATCCTAGGGACAAAAAAGGTGTCTACATTATTCCCTGTTCTTGTGGGACGCCATACATTGGTTAAACTGGTCAGTCTATTAACCAAAGGATCTATGGACATGTTGTTTACATTAAGCATGGAAGATCCCGCACCTCCGCCCTAGCTGAGCATGTGGAAAAGACTAACCATCATATCTGCATCGAAGACGCTAAGGTCATAGCTATAATTGACCATTTCCATCATATTTTAATAGAGGCCCTAGAAATTGAAAAAGTCTCGTAAATATCAATAGAGATGACGAGTGTTGGATACTTGCCCTATATTCTTAATGGTTTGTTGCTTTCTACCCTTTGCTTTAGGCCTCAGAGAAACAAGAGTAATGGGAATAAGAATTTAAATATAGATAAATAAATATAATATAATAGGTAATAAATAATTAAATAATAATAATAATAATAAAATAATAATAATTAATAAACTAAATTAAATATAAATAAATATATATATATATATATATATATATATAATTAAATTATTAAATTAATTAAATAGCACTAGCCGTTAGGATTTTATTAAATAATTAAATTAACTAAATAGAACTAGCCATTAGTAAATTTCAAAATCAAACTATTTGTTATCCTAACGGCTAGTTTAGCCATTTCTCCATCTATTTGAACTCAACTTCAAGATCTGATCTCTCACCTAGTCCTGACGATGAACGGCACTAGTTGGTTTGAAACACACCGAAAATTTTCATTTGAATGTGATTATTACCAAAATAATTCTACGTAATTTTACAATGTATCACGGAAGCCAAAATTATATAAATATAAATATAATTAAAAATTCAATTATTCTCTATAAAATTTGCTCACCTTCCTCGTTCAGGCTCAATTTTTTTCTTTTCTAATTTTCATAGGATTCTAAACCCTGCATGGTATTGGGATCAGGCGTACTATAACCAAGAAATGATTATTGAGAAAATTAGATGAAACTGAATCAAAATACACAAACAAGTAAACACAGGTATTTACGTGGTAACACCTTGACAATGTGTCCAGGAAACCTCGAGGGCCAAGGGATTGGAAACTTGTGTTAATCAAGAATAATTCTCCATACTTACAAGCCTCTCGAGTGATCCAAATTAATATGGGCTACTTCGTTACATAACTCCTTCTCATTATACAACTGACTGACCGATAATAACTAAATTTTTCCCACAATTACATTAATTAATTTCGTTGTCCCATTTCAACAAAATCCACCTTTAAAACAATTTTCCTAATCCCTTTTGCGGACCCATTTATCATCTCTTCTTCAAGTCAGGATAATCCAAACATCATCGCAACTTCTCTACTGTAACTCGCTTCATGAATATAGTTGCAAAATCCTCCTGTTTACGGACCTTCTTGAGAGCTACTTTGCCACCATCGATCACATGTCTCACAAAGTGATACCTTACATCAACGTGCTTGGTCTTGTTGTGATAAGCTAGATTTGTAGCCAAATGAATACCACTCTGACTGTCACACAACACTTTCACTTTCTGCTGCATCCGTCCAATCTCATCAAGAATTTTTTTTTAACTATATTGTCTCTTTACATGCATCTAAAGCAGCTATATACTTTTCTTTAGTAGTGGACAAAGAAATTGTCTCTTGAAGCTTTGACATCCAACTAATAGTGCCACCTATAAGAGTAAAAACATAACCTTTTAGTAGACCTCCTTTTTTCCAAATCACCTGCATAATCAACATCCACTATCCGTAGACTGAACCTTCACGACCATCAAAGATGATGCAATCGCCACTTGTGCCTCTCAAATACTGAAGCACCCATTTCACTTATTGCCAATGTTCTTCCACTATATTTTCCATGAACGTGTTGATAACTCCAACTACATGTGCAATGTCAGCTCTTATAAATAAAATTGTATACATTAGGTTGGATACCGCATTTTCATATGGTACATGAGACATATAATTATTTTCTTCATTAGTTATAGGACTCAAAACTGAAGAAAGCTTAAAATGGGAAGCTAAAAGAACATTAACAAGTGTCACATTGTTCATACCGAACTTTGCAAGAACTTTCTCCACATGCTTCTGTTGTGATAACCAAATCCTACCATTCCTCTTGTCTTTGTGTATGTCCATGCCCAATATATGTTTTATCGCTCCAATATCCTTCATATCAAAATTCCTAGGGTGTTGATCCTTCAACCTATTGATTTCTTCCATGATCTTCTTTGCAATAAGCATATCTTCAACATAAAAAACCAATATAATGAATATTCCATTGAAAATTTTCAAGTATACACAATGAACATACTCACTTTTGATAGAATTATGGCTCACCATCGAGTCGTTAAACTTCTTCTACAATTGCCTGGATGACTACCTTGGGTCGTACAATCATTTCTTGAGCTTGCAAACTAATATTCTATTGTGATCTTGTACAAAACCTTCTGGTTGTTCCATATATATCTCTTCAACCAAATCACCATGAAGAAAATTTTTTTTAACATCTAACTCTTCTAACTCAAAGTCAAGTAATATAGTTAGTGCTAACACAGTACGAATAGAAACAAGTTTTACGACTATTGAAAAAATCTCATGAAAATCAATATGTTCAACTTGAGAATACCCTTTTGCAACCAGCTTTGCCTTATACATTTCGATACTTCCATCAGCTTTCAATTTCAATTTGAAGACCCATTTGCATTGAACAAAACCTCTCCCTTCAAGAAGTTTTACAAGATCCCAGGTATTTTTCTTGGCTAAGGAATCCATTTCTTCTTCCATAGCCTTTTTCCATTTTTCACTGTCTACATCATCCACTGCTTCCTGATAATAAGAAGGTTCACCATCTTCAGTAATCAATGCAAAAGATGAAGCAAAATATTCATACCTTTTGGGTTTTCTTCTTTCATTTGTAGACCTTCTTAGAGTGATTGGTTGTTGAATTGGTTCTGCAACCTCTACAATTTCCTTTGTTTCTTCACCTTTTTCTTCAAAAAAATTCCCTTCATTTCGAATTTCTGGAAAAAATTTAGGCTCCAATAGAATTTTTTGATTTGGCGTTACTTGTTCCTATTCACCTTTTTCAACATCCGATTTTAGAAGAGAATATTAATCAAATGTTACATCTCTAATAATGACTATCCTCTGAGAAGAAGGATCGTACAACTTGTATGATTTCACCGCATAATCATACCAAACAAAGTGATAACATTTCGATTTTGGATCTAAAATTGAGCGTTGATTTATAGGAATAAGAGCATAGGCATCACAACCAAAAATATTTAAATGTGAATAATCACAATATTGATCTAATCAAACATCTTCCGGAATTTTACAATTTATGGTAACAAAAGGTGATTTGTTAACTAAATAACAAGCAGTAGATAGTGTTTTTTCCCACAACTCTTTTTGCAAGTGAGCATTGCTCATCATGCTTGTGGCTCTTTCCATACTCATCATGCTTGTGGCTCTTTCCATAAGAGTCTTATTTATACACTCAACAACACTATTTTTCTGAGGAGTATAAACAATAGTTTTATGTCTAACAATCCCTTCATCCTTACATTATTGTACAAATTTTAAAGAAGTAGATTCACCGCCTAAGTGAGTTCTTAAAAATTTGATTGATTTGCCTGTTTTTTTTCCACCATAGCTTAAAATTGTTTTAAAACATTAAATAATTCTCTTTCAACATATAAACCCAAACTTTCTAGAAGAAATCATTAATAAATGTTATGAAATATAATGCACCTTCATAAGGCACAGTAAGAGATGGTCCCCAAAGATCATAATAAATATAGTCCAAAATTTATTTACTATTATGACTTTGAGTTTTAAACCTTTGTTTATATTTTTTTCCATACACACAATGTTTACAAAAATCCAACCTCAAGAATTTCAAATCAGGAAGCAATTTACGGTTCATTAGTAACTAAAGACCATTCTCGCTAATGTGACATAACTATTGATGCCATAGGTGATAACCTTCTTCTACTTTTTCTGATACAATCGTTGCCTCATTGATTGTAGTACTTCCTTTGATTCTATAAATATTTCCAACCTTTCTTGCCCTCATAACAACTAGTGTGGGTTTTGAGAATTTCAGCACTCCATTCTCACTTGTAAACGTATAACCATCTGAGTCCAAAAATCCCAAATAAATCAAATTTTTCCTCAATTCAAGTACATGTCTAACATCAATTAATGTTCTAACTATATCGTCATACATCTTAATTTTTACATTTCCCATCACAATAATATGACAAGATAAATTATTTCCCATAAACACAGAACTACTATTCAGAACTTTATATGAAGTAAACCAATTTCTGTGCAGACTCATGGGATGAGAAACATAAGAGTCTAATTATCAACTTTCAATATTCTAAGAGACATTACAATCAAGTAAAGCTTCATCTACTATTCCTACTTAAGTAGATAAAATTCATCAACCATATGTGAATGAACTTTATTTTATTCCTTCTTCTCATTTTCGAACTCCTTTAGTTTCCAACAGTATTTCTTAAGGCATCCAATTTTCTTACAGTACCAGCATTTAGCTTTACATTTCCTGCCGCTTGATTTTATTTGGAAGAAACCCTTGCTTTATCCCCTCTGTCCTTTGGTCGCCATATGGATACCATGGCTTATGATGTAGATGTTCCAATACTGTGTTTCCTCCATAATTCCTCAGATAAGAGAGCTCCCACAACCTATTCAAATTTCAAAGAATCAACAGTGCTCTAACTAATTGAAGTTATGAAGTGGTCCCATGACTCAGAAAAACAACACAACAAGGTTATAGCTTTGTCTTCTTCCTCAATTTTATGTTCCATATCTAACAATTGGAAAATAAGTGTATTAAAAACATTTAAAATTTTTGCAACTTTTGTACTCTCCTTCATCCAAAGACTGTAAAATTGTCTTTTCAAATAAAATATGTTCGTAAATGATTTGTTCATATACAAAGTTTCTAGTTTTTCCCACAAACCTATAGTTGTACTCTATTTAACAATATTGAAGAGGAAATCATCTCGCAAACATAACCTAATGGTACTGAGAGCTCAAGTATCCAAGTCCTCCTAGTCTAAATTTGTCATTCTTGTAGGTTTTTTCTTCACCCCATATAATTCTTTGTGAAACCATTGTTGCATGAGTAAGTCCCTAAATTTCAATTTCCACAATGCGAGAGTGTTATTCCTAGTGAACTTCTCCACCTCGAACTTTAGATTCGTCAATTTCCATTTCTTCTTATAAATATTTCTACTACGGTTTCCTAGTTTCCTTTCTTTCTTAAATTTGCATCTAGGGTTTCAAAAAAAAATGGTTTCCTTTCTTTAGCTACGGTTTCTTAAAAATAAAATCTTCTTCTTTCAATTTGTACTCCTTAAAAAAAAAATAGGAAATTGCTCAAAGGAAAAATTTCCAGAATTTCCACCACACAATTTTACATGGAAAACCCTCTTCAACCAATACAGAAAGGGAATTTTTCTAGAATTTCCGCCATATAATTTTATACAAAAAATATAAAACCAACACAAAAAACAAAACCCTCTTCAATTCCCTCTTCAAAAAAAAAAATTGTTTTATTTAAAAAAAATGAATATCAGTGATTTCTTCCTTTTCAACAATTTCATTTTGTACTGATTTTTTCCTTCTCAAAGTTACAATTTGTCTACTTCAAAAATGTAAATTTATTTAAAATTTTTTTTATCTAAATTCTTTAGAAATGTACAACATACAATATCCTCCTCCCTTGAATTTCTTCTCCCTCAAGAAAAAAACTCAATACTACTTTTTCAAAAGCAGTTCAAAAAGAAATGTAGGTTAGCTTCTTCTCTAAGAATTTGCGGCTCACTATGTAATGGAAATAGTTTTCTCACATCACAAACTGCAGTAGATGCACCCTTTTTCTACAACGTGCACAGTGACAGAGTCTCGTGCCCCTCTTCTCTGTTGGTGTTCATCTCGTGCCCCTCTTCTTTGGCACACCTAATCAACAACCCCTTCTCGACCATCGGATGATGGCTTGACCACAAGGTGGCTTCCTCTTTCAAGTCGACGACTTGAGCACAATTCGGCTTCCTCTCTTTCTGGTTTGTCCAGGACTAGTTTACCAATGTCAACAGCACAACACAATGTGGCTTCCTCTCTTTCCGGTTTATCTAGGACTAGTTTACCAGTGTGAACAACACCACTTTTCTCATGACCTTCGTTCACCTCCACGATGGAAATTTTTTTTTGAAACAATTTTCTATCGTGATCGGGTTCGGGCTTCTTTACAAGGACTCTTTAAAAAAAATCCTTCACTGTATCTTCCAGCTCTAATACCACTTATTAGGATCGAGAGTACAATAAGAAAGAAAGAATTATTGAGAAAATTGAATGAAACTTAATCAAAATATATGTTAAAAATTTGAATGCTCTGATACCATGTTAAAATTTCGAAGGCAGGGGAGATTAATTTCCTCAACACAGAGACTTTAAAAAGAGTTGTGGAAATGTGTTAAATGAGAAGATTCAGTTGCACAAATTAAATCATATGAGCCCTCTTTTCAATACAAAGTGGAAGAGATTAAAACATGTTGGCATGTTTAACTATAATGGAGCAAATAAATCAAACAGTTTTACTCATGGTGAAACAGAGTAAAACAGAGTTGTTGCAGTAAAACTCACACGTGAAATTTTCACAACCAAATTGCAACTAACAATACTTTATATTATGATTCAAAAACATGAAATACATTCACATATGGAGGTTGTGACTCCTTCACCAGTAAAACAAGACTTATTACTGAGATTTACATTCACCAGGGGTTGCAGAGTAACACACAGTAAAACATGAATGTTGTTTTCACACGCCCACCAAAATTTGCTCCACGATTTTATGCTTCTTGTCTTCCAAGACTTACATCTGCCACATTAAATTCCACTAATACAAACATCTAAAATCAAAACATATATATCTAAGACATTTGATTCATGAAAAATAGAATTTAATACATAGGATGGGCGGACATCATTTTCTGAACATTGCAGAGGTTGTGTGAGGTAAATAACACTTGCAGATTAAATGTTTACCCATACGCTTTTAATAACCATGCATTAAATTTATATTTGACTTTAATACTATAGTCTATTGCGGAATGGGTAAAATATACTCTTCTCTGAACTTGTCCTTCTCTGCAAACTCAATCCGCAACCTGTAAAACATTTATTGAGGTATGGTTGATGTCAAAATAATTTAACGCAGTGGTGGGGATTAATTTTCCAACACTCCCACTTGATCGCAACTTCCACCATTGACCATTACCAAACAATCTATGAGATAAACAAATTTTTCACATGCCAATGGATTTGTGAAGATGTCAGGAAATTTCTCTTCTGACCTGCAATGCTGCAACAAAATTTCACCATTGTTAACTAATTGTCTTATGAAATTATATTTAACATCAATGTGCTTTTTCCTCTCATGGAAAACGAAATTATTTGATAGTGCAATTGTTGAATTGTTATCACAAAACATAGTGGTTGCTCCATATTGTTCATGTCATAAATCCTACCACATCATTCTCATCCAAATTTCTTGACACATTGTTGCTATTGTGACGACATATTCAACTTCTGCTATTGAAAATGACACTATCGGTTTCTTCTTCGAAGCCCATGAAATGGCTCCCAAACCCAAACGAAAAACATATCCTATTGTGCTCTTTATGTCATCAACATTTCCTACTCAGTCACTAACAGTGTAACCAACCAGCCTAAAATCATCTATCGTAGAGTACAAAACACCATACTCCTTTATCCCATTGACATACTTTAAAATCCTATTGGTTTCTTGTCAATGTGTCTCCTTGGGTGTCTCCATGAACCTTGACACCAAACTCGTTGCATACATTATATTAGCCCTATTTGTGGTCAAATACATTAGGCTTCCCACCATACTTTTGTATAATGTTAGATTGACATTACTGCTACAATATTCCTTGCTGAACTTCAACCCCATGAATATTGGAGTTGGTGTTGGCTTGTTGTTCTGCATATTAAAATTCTCTAATTTAATGTCTGCAACATACTTTGTTTGAGAGATAAAAATGTCATTTTCTATTTGCTTCACTTCTATGCCCAAAAAATATCTTAACAACCCCAAGTCAGTCATTTAAAACTCACTTTTCATGACTTCCTTGAAATCAACGATGATGAAATCATCACTCCCTGTAAAATTAAAATCATCTACATACAAAACAACAATAATAAGCTTATTTTAGCTTTATTTTATGTAGAGAGTAGGTTCACCATCTCATTTGTCGAACCCATATTCCATCAAGTAAGCATATATACTACTATACCGTGCACGCGGTGCTTACTTCAGGCCATAGAGAGCTTTCTGCAACCTATACACTTTGTCTTCTTGGCCTTCTATCTCATATCCAGGAGGTTGCACAACATACATTTCCTCTTTAAGCTCTCCATTTAAGAACATTGATTTAACATCCATTTGATACACTTTCCATTTATTTTTTGTGGCAATCGACAACATTGTACGCATTGTCTCCATCTTCATGACTAGTGAAAATGTTTCTGCATAGTCTCTTCCATGTTGCTACTTGTATCCTTTGATAACTAGCCTTGCTTTATGTCTTTCAATATTTCCTCTAATGTTTCTCTTCATCTTATAGACCCACATCACTCCAATGAATTATTTTCCTATGGAAGGTCCACTAACTCCCATGTGTCATTCTTTTCTATTGATCCTATCTCTTCATTCATTATCACAACCCATTTCTCTTCTTTAACTGCATCTTCAAACTTTATTGGATTATCTAAATGGAAAAATAAAGAAAATAAATAATTCAGAACAACGCTGCTATCAACTTCATCTTGCTCACAAATTTCATTTAAATTTATTACTTTTCATATTCTTATGCTTCCTGAAGATGGGCTTCGTGTTGCGCTTGAAGTAGATGGAGTTGGGGATCCTTGTGGTGTGCTTGGAGAAGCACTTGCTTGGTTGTGCAACTCTGTCCTATTATTTGTTTGTGGTGCCATATGTTCACTACTTTGTTGAGATTGTGTACGTGGACGAGGAGTCACCGTTGAGGAATTACTTGTTGCAGTCAATTCCTCTTTGTCTTCATGTGACATACATGTCTTCACATCAATTGTCTTCTCTAAACTTCCATCCCATGCTTCCTATTCTATGAACTCAACATATCTGTTGGTTATGAATTTCTTGGTCGATGGATTTTAGAGCTTGTATACCTTGAATTCATCACCATATCCAACAAATATAAATTTCTCCACCTCGTTGTCCAACTTATTCCTCAACTCACCTGGGACATGTGCACACGCCACACACCCAAACACTCTCATGTGAGTGACATATTATTTTCTTCCACTCCATGCCTCTTCAAGAACTATGTTCATAACACTTTTGGTTGGACAACTATTGATAATATATGTTGCACAAGCCACAAATTAGTCCAATAATCATTTGGAAAATTATTTTCCTTCAACATACTCCTTTCCATTTTAATAATGGTCTTATTCTTTCTTTTCGCGACATAATTTTGTTGATATGTATACCTTGTTGTAAATTTCTTGTGAATTCCACGGTCCCTGCAAGAATGTAGGAAGTCACTTGAGATATATTCACTACCTCTATCATTCCTCAACACTTTGATGTAGTTTCCACTTTGCTTTTCAACAAGAACTTTGTAGTGGTGGACGCGCTCAAACACTACACTTTTCTGTTTGAGGAAATCAACCCATGTCTTCCTTGTGTGTTCATCTATTAAGGTCAAAATATAATGGTTTCCACCAATTGATGGTGTTTCGATTGGTCCACATAAATCTGAGTGGACAATATCCAAAGGTGCCTTTCGCCTTATTGACTTTCCTGTTGCAAATTATTCTCTATATTGTTTTCCCATGATGCATCCTTCACATAGTTTGTTCTTGTTTACTATGAGTGGAAATCCCTTCACCATGCACTTCCTATGCAAAAAATTCAAGCCTACAAAGTTGAGATGACAAAATCTCAAATTCCATAACCAATTTTCATCTTTAATTTCTGTGTGAAAGTTTTCCTGTGTGACAGCTGCTACATTTTTTTCCTCCTTTTGTAAATTCATTGATAGTTGTGCTTGAGCACCCTCTTCCTTCAAATTTGATCTTAGCTTGAGAGGAAACATTATATTGTTTGTCATATGAACTTTTGCAATCAGTTGTCTAGTTGGAGGCTTATCCAAAATTGTGCACACATCATTTCTGAAAAATGCATTGTAGCCCTTTTGCATCAGATGTCCAATGCTTATGAGGTTGTGCTTCAAACCAAGAACAAAATAAACATCTAAAATATACTTCTTCTCTTCCTTCTTTGTTAGAATGTCTAATTTTCCTTTTCCCATGAATGAGACCTTACTATTAGTCCCTAATTTCACTTCTAATTTCACACTTTCATCTAGATTGGAAAACATTTCCATGTTTGTAGTCATGTGGTTTCTACACCCTCAATCTAAGAGCCATACATCTCCTTGTCATTCTTGTGCTACATTACAAGATAAAAACATCCCATCATGGTTCTGATTTTTCCTTTATGAAATTTGCACTTGGTTTGCTACCTATGTCATATTTCTTCTTTCTACATTCATTTGCATAATGACCATAATTCTTACAATAATGACATTGAACTTGAGATTTATCATACCTCTCACCTGGTGCATGATTTTGGCTTGGGCCTTAAATTGGATTTTGATTTCTTCCCCTTCCACTTGAACTTGAAGGGCTTCTTCTTCCACCTCTATGTAGGATTCTTCCTCTTCCTCTATAATTTGATCTTCCCCGACCTCTACCTTGACCAAATGAAACTTGTGTCTTGAAGGCAGGCTCCAATAATGAGTTTTTTCCTCTGTTCAATCTGTGTTCATGAGAAATCAATTATGCATGTATCTCATCCACTACAAATCTCCTTTGTCTCTTCTATGGCCACAATTATGACATCAGATCTTGTTGGAAAAAATTTCAAAACATTCTCAACAATTTTCATTTCCTCAAGTGTTTTACCATGAGAACCGATTTGGGTAACCAACCCAATTACATGTGTAAAAAATGGGTCTACATTCTCAGACTCTTTCATACAAAGTGTTTCAAAACCTCTTCTCATCATTTGTAGTTTTGTTGTCTTCACCTTTAACATGCCTTGGTAGGATGTCTAGAGGGTATCCCATGCTTGCTTAGACTTTGTTGTTGCTGCAATCCTTGGGAAGATACTTCCATGCACTGCTTGAAATATGTAGAAAACGGCTTTGGTGTCCTTCTTGTTGCCCCTTAACAAATCTCTTTCTGCTTGCATCAAAGCATTGTATCCTACTGCATCTGTTAGTTCTTGGAATCCATTCTCCACCAATTCCCAAATATCCTTAGAAGAAAACATAGCCTTCATTGTTATAGCCCAATAGTCGTAATTTTTTCCATTAAACTGAAGTACTCCTAGATTATTCAAGCACAATTATTTGTGGATTAGTGAAGCTTGTGCCTGTTGTTGCCATTTTCATTGTGTAAAAAAAAAAAATTTCACTATGTAAAATTTTTCTCACTATTGGAGATTAAAACATGTCGACTTGCAGAGTAAAACAACGTTGTTCATAACCAAATAGCAACTAATACAAACATGTAAAATCAAAACATATATATCTAATACATTTAATAAATGACAGATAGAATTTAATACACATATGGGCAGACATCATTTTCTGAACATTGCAGAGGTTGCGTGAGGCCAATAACACTTGCAGATTAAATGTTTTCCCTTAAAAAATTTACTGAGGTATGGTTGATGTCACAAGAATTTAACCCGGTGGTTGAGATTAATTTTCAGACGATACACACACAAGTAAACCCATGTATTTAAGTTGTAAAATCTTGACAATGAGCCAATGAAACCTCCATGGGGTAAGGCATTGGAAACTTCTATTAATCAAGAAGTATTCTTGATAGTTGCAAGCCTCTAGGGTCATCCCATTTAATATGAGCTACTTAGTTACGTAACTCATTTTTGTTGTACAAGTGAATGAAGGTAATAACTAAATTTTTCCCATAATTACATTAATTAATTTTGTTTTCACATTTCAACACAAAAAAATACTAAATAAAAAATAAAGAATTAAATAATTTACCCCACTCACAATTGGTTGCAATTTTCTACAAGCCCACTTCCCTCTATTTGGTGCTTAGAGGGCACTATGCTTAGAATTTCATGCACAGAAATTAACGAGTACATGTGGACTGGAGTTTCTGTCATCCACAAAAAAAATAATAAACTAAGAACTGAATTGGCTCTCGTAACTGTGTGTTGATCCGTGAATCCAAACCCCAAACAGAATTGGACACAAAAATTTTCAATTTTTTCTGTGTGAGTTTGATATAATTATGTAACTATGGTTTGTTGTGCTTACACCACAAGGTCAAATCTCAAGTCTCTTTACGACAGAGAATACTTTTTCGGAATCCCTATCTATTTAGCCAGTTAGGTTAGGGCGAGTGTTTGAATTTTTTTTGGTTGAAATTTATTACGCTGTAAAGCCTTTTTATTTAAAAACAACTCTCCTAAACTGCTACGTGTATCATTATGAACCATTAATTTTGAATGTTAGAGAATTGAAATATTATCTACTTAGGATTAAATGCTATTATTATTAATCATTTATAAGAAATCTGTTTTAAAAATTTAATCTACTTCATCCTCACTTGTTTAACCTTGCCCCAGTTCACCAATTCTAACACGGAAATATATGCATAGTGTACAAGATATAATAACAATAGTTGAGTTCTTGAACTTAGTTTCAAATTGGCAAGATAATGATGATGCTTACTGTATTGAAATGTGTTGTAGGTGCCACGATTGAGCTTTGTGCTACAGGTGTCGTTTTTGGATAGCCATCAACCGTTGTTCGAGGCTCAATTGTAGGTCATGATCTGTTTTAATTTTCTACTACAGTAAGGGAGGCGAATTCAATCTTCCAGGGTTTTAACATTTCAGAGCAATGGTATTGGGATGCTCTACTATTTACCATTTCGGTCTAGGGTTTTCAGAGTCCCCCTACATGACAACTCTTTGATTCTTGCTCTTTTTCCACACAGGATTTTCTTTTGGGTTCTTGCAAAAGGAATAGTCGTCTTCAAGGTTCGTTCAAGTTTCCTTCTGGAAAGGAGATGATAAACTCGGATTTTCTAGATCTCTCCCCTTAAAATTCACAATAATGGTTTTTTACTCAACTTTGTTCTAGTTTATTCTCTGTTAGTTTTGTTTCCCGGTTATGGTTGCTAATTCCTTTGTTGTTCTATGGTTGCAAACTTCTCTTTGTGCATGGAAAAATTTTACTATAGTTACTATTGGAATTTAATTTCCAACTTCCCGTATAAGTTTGCAGACAACAAAATTAATTGGAAAGAAATGAAGAGACAGCAGATCGGCGAAGTTAAGGCAGATGTGAAGTTAAAGAACTGCGAATTGAATGCAAAAGCGATGGAAGATAAATTCTTATCAGCAGCAGCAACCACATTAAAATCCCACCAAACAAATTCATTGTTGAGGCGACAATATTTCGGAGGGGAAACATAGCTGGAGCAGCTGGAGGAGTGGAGACCACCGGAGCAGCTGATGTCATACTCAGTTGGGCCAACACTTTACACTAACAAAGCATTCTGCGGGGGTATGAGAGCTGGGGAGGATGAATTCCACGAAGCCCCCGAAATGCATAAAAGGGAAATAATGTTTTTAAACATTATGTTATAGTTTTGATTTAATTATTTTATATTCACGGCAATGAGTTTTAAATATTTTTTTACAATCGGTAAATGTGTTTATTACCGCAGTATACTTTAAGTTTTACTTTGGTTAAAATATATTATAAATATATGATATTTATAATATATATATTATGTAATGTTTCATATAAAAGGTAGAAAGCTCGTGAGGCAAGATATATATGTTTTATTACATAGAACAGAAGTGTATGCACAACAGTGCGAAAGGTGAAAAACACAGAAGAGTGTTTTAATAGACAGAGTGTCTTGTTTTAAATGACAGAGTGTGTTATTTTGGCACTGTGCTTAGAAGGAGTCCAACAGTTGTAATCCCTCTGTGTTGAGGAAGAATTTGTATCAGTTTTTTTTATGGAATAGAAGTTTTTTTTATGTGGAAACAGTGTCACTTTGAATGAAATTTTAAATATCTTCTCTGTGTTAAAGAGGTGAGTTTTATTCTCCATTTATGTTTTGGAATTCTCAAATATTCCAACATGGTATTAGAGCTAGTCTAGGCTCTTTGAAGGTCAAAGAATATGAAGGAAAGGATTTCTTTGTTGCAGCAGCTTCTCCAGCAGTGTGAAGACTCAGCCAGAAAGAATCCAAAGGTATTTCTCTATACAATTTTTGTGTTACTGTTGCAGAACAGTCAGTTAATTTCAAACACACAGTCAAGTGTTTTTTGAATCATAGTTAAGAGTGAAAAATGGCTAGAGCTAGCACTGGTATGGGTATGGGAAATATCCATCTCCCACTGTTTAATGGGAAAAATTATGACTACTGGTCAACAAATATGAGAGCATTATTTGTCTCCCAAGACTTATGGGAATTTGTTGAAGATGGCTTTGAAGAGCCAGCAGATGAAGAAGAGTTTCAAATGTTAACTCAGGCAAGAAGAGAACTGTTGAAGAGCAATAAGAAGAAAGACTCCAAAGCTCTTTTCTCCTTGTATCAAGTAGTGCATGAGAATGTGTTTCCTAGGATAGCAGCAGCCAAGAGATCTAGAGAAGCATGGGAAACTCTCAAGACAGCCTATCAAGGTATGGAGAAAGTGAAGACAACAAAACTACAGTTGCTGAGGAGAGATTTTGAGACTCTCTGTATGAAAGAGTCAGATACTATTGACTCATTGTTCACTCATGTGATTGGAATGGTCACACAAATAAGATCTCATGGAGAGACTCTTGAAGACAAGAGGATTGTTGAAAAAATCTTGAGAAGTCTACCCTCAAGATTTGATGTGATTGTCACCACCATAGAGGAGACTAAGGATCTCACAAATTTTTCAATGGATGAACTACATGCTTCACTGATGACTCATGAACAGAGATTGGGTAGGAGTGAAAACTCATCTCTTGAGCATGCCTTTAAGACCCAGATGTCTTTCGGAAAAGGAAGAGGGCAAGGAAGAGGAAATAAAAGAGGAAAAGGTAGAAGCCAAAATAGAGGTGGAAGGGACAGCCCTTCACATTCACATGGAAGGTGCAACAGTCAAAATCACAGCCACTGCCAAGGCAGTAGCCAACAGAATGGTCAGCAGAATGCTCAAGGACAAAGGTATGATAAATCCAATGTCCAATGTTACAATTGTAAAAAATATGGTCATTATGCTAATGAATGTAGAAAGAAGAAGCAAGATATGGGAAATAGAACTAGTGCAAATTTCAGTAGGGAAAATATCAGCCAAAATAATTTTATTTTAGGTTGTAATATGGCTGAAGAAAAGAATGAGGATTTATGGTTTCTAGACTCTGGTTGCAATAACCATATGACAAGAAACATAGCCATGTTTTCTATGTTAGATGAGAGTGTGAAGTCACAAGTCACACTAGGAACTGATAACAAAGTTTCTGTTATGGGAAAAGGAATAGTAAATGTTTTAACAAGGAAAGGTGAAAAGAAAACCATAGCAGATGTATATTATGTTCCAGGAATGAAGTGTAACCTCTTAAGTGTAGGATGTTTGTTCACAAGGGGTATAATGTTTTCTTTGAGGATGATGTTTGTACCATCATGGACAAACCACCCAGCAAACAATGTATTGCTGAAGTGAAGATGACAAGGAATAGAATGTTCCCTCTTAGAATGAGAGCAGATTTGAAAAATGAAGAAAAGAAAGCAGCAGTGGTACAAGAGGCTATCCAAAGCGAACCAAAAGATGAAAATTGGTTATGGCACTTGAGATTTGGACATCTCAACTTTGGAGGTCTTAATTTGTTGAACAGAAAAGAAATGGTAAGAGGTTTACCATTGATAGAGAAACCGGACAGCCTTTTTGAAGGTTGTATCTTGGGGAAACAACACAGAGGAAGTTTTCCTTCCGGGAAAAGCATAAGGGCGAAAGCACCCTTAGAGATTGTCCACTCAGATGTGTGTGGACCAATGCAAACTCCATCACTTACTAGTAGCCACTATGTACTAACATTCATAGATGATTTTACAAGAAAAACTTGGGTTTACTTTTTGAAAAAGAAAAGTGAAGTGTTTGAAAATTTTTGCAATTTCAAAGCACTTATGGAGAACCAGAGTGGGCTGCACATCAAAGTCCTAAGGACTGATAGAGGAGGTGAGTATATCTCTAAATATTTCCTACGTTTTTGTAGAGAAAATGGTATTCATAAGCAGTTTACAACTAGATATACTCCGCAGCAAAATGGAGTAGCCGAAAGGAAGAATCGAACCATAATGGACATGGCAAGGAGTATATTAAAGGAAAAGCATTTGCCTAATGATTATTGGGCTGAAGCTATACATTGTGCAGCGTACATTCTAAATAGATGCCCTACAAAAGCAGTTATGAACAAAGTGTCGAAAGAGGCATGGAGTGGCACAAAGCAAAGTGTCACACACATGAAGGTTTTTGGATGTGTGGCTTCTGCACACATTCCAGATCAGCTAAGGAAGAAGTTGGACAGCAACGGGGAGAAATGTATTTTCATTGGATACAGTGAGGAATCCAAGGCCTATAGGTTGTATAATCCATCTACTAAGAAGTTTATTGTGAGCAGAGATGTTCAGTTCATTGAAGAGGAAGCTTGGGATGGAAGCATAGAGAAAACAGTGAATGTTAAACACTGTTTATCTCATGATGAAAACGATGATGAGTTGACTAAAATACATCCCCAAATAGCAGCACCAACACAAGAGCGGCAAAGCACACCCTTGAGGAGAAATGAAAGTGCTTCTCCAAGCACACCACAAGGAGGAAATTCAAGTGCTTCTTCAAGCATTTGTACACCTAATGAAAGAGGTAAGAAGTTCAGAAATTTGAAAGACATTTATGAACAAGAGGCAGCAAATGAAGGTATCAATTCTTTGTTTGCTTTATATTGTAATGTTGATGACCCTATTCATTTTGAGGATGCTATTAAAGATAGGAAATGGATAGAAGCTATGGATGAGGAGATGAATGCCATAGAAAGAAACAAGACTTGGGATTTGGTTGAACTCCCAAAAGGTAAAGATGTCATTGGAGTTAAATGGGTCTACAAGACCAAGAGTAATGCTGAAGGAAAAATAGAGAGACACAAGGAAAGACTTGTTGTCAAAGGGTATAAGCAGAAGCATGGGATAGATTATGAGAAAACTTTCGCACCGGTTGCTAGAATGGAAACCGTGAGAGCAGTGTTGTCCATAGCAGCACAAAACAAGTGGAAAGTTTACCAAATGGACGTGAAGTCAGCATTCCTAAATGGAGTGTTAATGGAAGAGGTTTACATTGAACAACCTCTTGGCTATGAAAAGAAAGGCCAAGAGCACAAAGTGTGCAAGTTGAAGAAAGCTCTTTATGGGCTGAAGCAAGCACCAAGAGCGTGGTACAGTAGGATAGATTCCTATCTACTGGAAAATGGATTTGAAAAGTGTGAGGGAGAACCCACCCTCTACATCAAAGAAAAAGATGGAAAAATATTGATTGTAGTTTTGTATGTTGATGATGTTATTTTCACAGGTAATGATGATTACCTTATTGAAAATTTTAAAACAGTCATGAAAGAAGAATTTGAAATGACTGACATGGGTTTGTTGAAATACTTCTTAGGAATAGAAGTAGAACAAGATGAAAATGGGATTTTTATCTCATAGGAAAAGTATGTTAATGAGGTGCTTGAAAGATTTAATATGCAAGAAAGCAAAGCAGCAATCACTCCCACAGTGATGGGATTAAAACTCAGCAGAGAGGACAGAAGTAAGGATTTTGATCCTAGCTTATACAAGAGCATAGTTGGCAGCCTTATGTATTTGACTACAACTAGGCCAGACATAATGCATGATGTTAGTTTGATTTCCAGATTCATGGAGAAGCCAAAGGATGCACATTGGCAGGCAGCAAAAAGAATTATGAGGTATGTTAAAGGTACAAAAAGGTTTGGTATTTTGTATACTACTTCATAAAATTCAAATTTAATTGGTTATACTGACAGTGATTGGGTTGTAGGTATTGATGGCTGGAAAATTACTTCTGGTTATGTTTTTCATATGGGTTCAGGAGCCATTTCATGGGCTTCTAAAAAACAGTCAATTGTGGCATTGTCTACAGCAGAGGCAGAATATGTGGCAACTACAGCAGCAGCGTGTCAAGTAGTTTGTATGAGAAGAATGTTGAAAATTTTACACCAAGAATAGATAAAAGGGACATTGATTTACTGTGACAATAGCTCAGCTATTGCATTGTCTAAAAATTTTGTTTTTCATAAAAGGACAAAGCACATAGACACCAAGTTTCATTTCATACGTGAATTGGTTAGCAATGGTGAGATTGTTTTGCAGCATTGCAGAACAGAGGATCAATTTGCTGATATCCTCACAGAACCATTAGCTCTGAACAGTTTTAATACTTTCAGGAAATGCTTGGGTATGCAGGAAAACCGAGCAGTTGAAATTGAGGGGGAGTGTTGGAATTTAATTTCCAACTGCCCGTATAAGTTTGTAGACAGCAGAATTAATTGGAAAGAAATGAAGAGATAGCATATCGGCGAAGTTAAGGCAGATGTGAAGTTAAACAACTATGAATTGAATGCAAAAGCGGCGAAAGATAAATTCTTATCAGCAGCAGCAACCACATTAAAATCCCACCAAACAAATTCATTGTTGAGGCGGCAATATTTCGGAGGGGCAACATAGTTGGAGCAGCTAGAGGAGTGGAGACCACCGGAGCAGCTGACGTCATACTCAGCTGGGCCCACACTTTACACTAACAAAGCCATTCTGCGGGGGTATGAGAGCTGAGGAGGATGAACTCCACGAAGCCCCCGAAATGCATAAAAGGGAAATAATGTTTTTAAACATTATGTTATAGTTTTGATTTAATTATTTTATATTCACGGCAATGAGTTTTAAATATTTTTTTACATTCGGTAAATGTGTTTATTACCGCAGTATACTTTAAGTTTTACTTTGGTTAAATATATATTATATATATATGATATTTATAACATACATATTATTTAATGTTTCATATAAAAGGTAGAAAGCCCGTGAGGCAAGAAATATATGTTTTATTACACAGAACATAAGTGTATGCACATCAGTGCGAAAGGTGAAAAACACAGAAGAGTGCTTTAAGAGACAGAGTGTCTTGTTTTAAATGACAAAGTGTGTTATTTTGGCACTGTGCTTAGAAGAAGTCCAACAGTTGTAATCCCTCTGTGTTGAGGAAGAATTTGTATTAGTTTTTTTTATGGAATAATAGTTTTTTTTATGTGGAAACTCTGTCACTGTGAATGAAATTTTAAATATCTTCTCTATGTTAAAGAGGGGAGTTTTATTCTATATTTATTGTTTTGGAATTCTCAAATATTCCAACAATTACCCCTACTTTTACCCAGAATGATCTCACTAAATTTGAACCAAAGATCAATTGATTTTTGTAACCTTATTGTTCTATTTTTTCTACATATATTAATAGTGCCTTTACCTTGAGTAGATCAATCTTCTTTCTAGAGTCAATCATAGGAACCCAGTATCATTATTGGGTTACTGTAATGAGTCCATAGAAGTTATGCTAATCTACGACCTCATGTCTGGAGGATCTCTCAAAGATGTACGTACCTTTCTCAGAGAAATATGAGCCAGTTAAGCAACTTAACCAACACAATTTTGGTTCTAATTCTTTCCTTTTGCAAGTCCTAACACACAATGTTTAGGACTAAATTGGAAAACATTACTGAAAATAGCTATAGAGGCAGGCCAGGGTATGTCTTTCTCAGAATAGTACTGCACATTAGTTTCTCGTGATATAAACGCTGACCATGTTTTCTTCTGATCCACCTCAAATACGATATTTGAAGGACTGGAATACTTGCACATGGGTTGCACTCCAAAGATAATTCACAAGGATGTCAAGACTGCCAACATTCTTTTAGACAGAAATTTGGACAGAATATTGGGCGATTTCAGTCTTTCAAGGATGACAATTGACGGAGAGGCTTCTCACATTACCAGTATGGTGAAAGGAACGGCAGGATACATCGATCCAACGTAAACCACATACATCCCTGTAACTGGATTAACTATTAAGAGAGGATGAATTCTTTGTATTTTTCCACATAAAGAAGATAATATTTTTGTATTGTTTCAATGATTGTCTTAAGCTTATTTCCATAGTTATTTTCAAACTCAAACGTTCATAGACAAGTGTTATGTTTATAGTTTTGGAGTGGTTCCGCTAGAGATTATAAGTGGTAGACAAGCTGATGATGCAAAACTAGGCACAGAAGAACGAAACCTAGTTCGATGAATAAGGAATCTGATAGATTTTCATCCCAAACAAGTTATATTTTATATTCTAATGGTAAATTTCTAAATATTTGAATATTGTGATGAATAAGAATGATACAATGGTTTGACTTTCCTTCTATGAAAAGTTATAAAAACAAAAATCTAATTATAATATTGTAACTTTGTAGTTTGTAATCCATCTTAAAATAACAATAATCATAATTATTGGAATATTAGATTAACAATAATCGTGACCTATTGGAACCCTTATAGGTGAGACCGTACCTGGAGAACGAAGAAAATCAGAACAAAATAATAGAAATCATAGACGAAAGGCTCCGTGGAAATTAAGAGATGAAATCCATTACTCACGTTGCTAATGTAGCGATTAGATGTGTTCAGCAAGATCCTTGAGGCCAACGGTGAGTCAGGTAGTGGAAAAGCTGAAAGAGGCTATTGCAGAAATTGCTGAACACAGAGGAACATGGTGCGCTAACAGTAGGACTAGTTTATTTCAGGTACTAATTAGAAGAGTTTACACACAGATTTTCACGATGACAGAATTTTTGATGGAGCGATATGTTGCTCTTTATGTACTGTGCATTTTTTAAATCCAGTGAACAAAACATTTTTCCATATATTTCTGATTTACTAGACCAAGTCATGGTACTTACACGTGTAATCTTAGTCATACGATTTTGGTATACCTCAGTGCGGGCATTTTATAAGGAATTTACAATTATTTATTATTTCAAGTATCTTTAGTAGTTAGTTAATTTTGTAAATGTTCGGTAGATGTTTATCAATATTATAATTATGGTTTGGTAAATGTTTATAAATATTAAAAATTTTATTTCATAATGAAATATTTTATATTTTTAACCTTTGTTATAATATTATTGCTCAATCTCATCATAAATTAATACTATATGTCAAAAAAATCAATATTCATAGGTATATTATTTTTTTTAATTAATCAATTAAAAAACAAAAACACATAACTATTTTTGATATAAATCTTAATCTTCGATTTATAACTACTCTTCAAAACATTTTCAAAATAAACATACCTATAGAATACCTAGATGTATTCTTTTGGTTTCATAAGCCATTTTCCAAATATTAATTTTTATTTAAACCTTTATTGAAATGGGATATACCTAATTTAATATATAGGCCATTTTTTAAATATTAATTTTTATTTAAATCTTTATTCTTTTGGTTTCATAAGCCATTTTCCAAATATTAATTTTTATTTAAAACTTTATTGAAATGGGATATACCTAATTTAGTATATAGGTTATTTTTCAAATATTAATTTTCATTTAAATCTTTATTGAAATATCATATACCTAATTTAGTATATATTTACTCTGTGAAAATATTTCCAAAATAAGATACTTATAAAAAATAATTATTTTGGTTTCATAGACCATTTTCTAAATATTTAACTTATATCTTTATTGAAATTGAGTTTACCTAATTTAGTATATATTTTAACTTTTTTTTATTTTGATTATATATATAATTTTTTATTTTTTGGGTATGAATGATATAAAGATAAACATAATTAAAAAGTTTAAAAAATAATTTAAAGAAATAAGAATATTAAAATATTGATAAATATTTTCATATTAATATTCTTAATCAAAAGCACAAATTTATTTCAATTAGAATTATTAGTCCTTATTGTAGGTTAGTATTAGTTAAGTTGTTTGGGAGTGTTATTGATTACCTATAAACCAAAATTTTTGAGCTCAAATGGATTTTCCATCTTATTGGCCTCTTCGTGAGTGGAAAAATCATATGTTATAAATATAGTTTCTTTTTTATTTTCATGACTCATGAATGCTAGCTAAACTAATGCTAGCATTATTTTAGTTACATTTAATGTTTTCATAAAATCTTTGTGCTACATTTGAAAACATTCCATCGTTTCCATCTATGAAAACTTCTTTCCACCATTTCCATCAATGAAAACTTTCCACAACAGCCATCTATACAACAATGGAAGTGTCAGTTCGACATCCTTACTAACGCAGGGCTGACCCCTGCGATACCCAGAATCACACTCTATTCATGCACACAACGAATACATCAAAACTGTCCATATAAAATTTCAGATTGCTGGCAATTTCATACACTATCTTTTAACACACAAGCTCTTTAATCTATGTTCACAATACCATTCCCTCGGAGGCTAACAACATCTATTTCAAGATTTTAAAACCATAAATACACATGGTGCTTTTATAGAACCCAGCATATCAATTACTCCACATGAATACCGCACAATTCAATTACTCTCCCACCTTATTCACAATTCTTTGATACATAGATCCATTGCGCTCCCATTATTAATTGAACTAAGGTTTCAACCATATATGTGCGCCACTATATTTTTAACCCATATATGAAAACTGACATTTACTTACCTTCTCTATTATCGAACCCGACTTTTCTCCATCAGTGTTGTGCTCGTCCTCTGCTCTGATTTATACATTCAGAAAAACAACATTTCCAAAAGAAAATCGCGCAAATCATCCCTTTCTCCATTTGGATACAGTCTTGGCGCATTCAATAAGAACCACTTCTGTCGTTATTGCTATCGGCTTCCCCACGAGTCTTCATCCGTCTTTCCTTTCCGATCTATGATTATCGGAACATAATGTATTGGTTCTTTATCGTTTAAACCAGCGTTAAAACGCTTTCAAACCAATTTCATATATCCATAACTTGCAGCAACTCGGATTTTTTTTATTCGATGCTGAATCGATTTGCCAATTATTGTATTACGATATGCCACAAGAATTCGGGCAATTAACCACGAATTGACACGGTATCACTATACCTTCTCAACTGCAATACGCTCCAACTTCGATCTGTACTGACATACACCAATTCCACAAACGCCGATGTAATTCTCCTCTACTCCGTCCAATTCCGATTCCATACAAACTCCGTTACACCGATCCGATAAAATCGGTATCGGAATCCACCATGAATTACATGCCAAGTTGTCAAGAACTCAACAACTCCGATCCGATCCAATCGGATCCCGGAAATCGCGTTTGCAGTACGGTGTTACACCGATCCGATAAGATCAGTATCGGAATCCGCCATGAATTAAATGCCAAGTTGTCAAGAACTCAACAACTCCGATCCGATCCAATCGGATCCCAGAAATCGCATTTGCAATACAATCTCTATGCCGGTCTTCTGAAGTATTAGAGCGATCTGATGCCTTTCAAACTGTCTCATATGTTAATTCATCTTCACTTCAAAAAGTCCACAAAGTCTTTTCAAATTATTTTCCTTTGTAAAGACATTTCCCAACTTAAAAAATTTGACAACGCTGGGTTGCAATACATACAAAATTCTTAATTTAAAAACACAAATTAAACTCAATTCAGTCAATAACAAATGCATCAATCAACATTCAATTTGTCCATAACAGAGTTTTGTTCTTTGCCCGGTAAAACACCACTCAAGTATTCACCATTTCATTCGATTTGCACAGAAGATGATGGTGTTTCATAATACTCAAAACTGAACAGAGTTTGGCTTTTGCCTCACTTGCACAAAGAAAACTAACCACCGTTTCATACAAAAATAGTCCTCCATTAATTTAATAATTTCACACCAGATTAATGTTCAAATTCCACGGAGCATCATACAAAGAGACACACGATACTTATTTCAAGCATAATACTTAGAAAACTAAAACAAGATTTTGGCCTTCGGCCCAATTATACAAAGAAATCGATTTCCATCAAAACAAACCTCACACCATTCGAGCTTTCGCTCTACTATAAGCCACACACAAAATCTAATCAATCTAAAAGAATCCTCCCAGCTCATTACAATTTTCCTCTCTATTTGTTATCCACTCGAATAATTCTCCTAAATTATCTAACAGAATTTCCTATTTTTTCCAAGATAGAACAAAATTCTTCTATTCCGTTGCTTTTCA
This sequence comes from Pinus albicaulis, assembly GCA_034641835.2. Taxonomy (NCBI): domain Eukaryota; kingdom Viridiplantae; phylum Streptophyta; class Pinopsida; order Pinales; family Pinaceae; genus Pinus; species Pinus albicaulis. The sequence goes on along the minus strand of CM076584.1, from coordinate 1,168,021,490 downwards.
AGCACACCTAGACTAACAGCTCTGTCCCAAAATCCAAAATAAGCTAATCTCCCATTTATTACAATAACAAACTATTTGAGGAATCCAACCTCCTCAGTAAATCGATTTTGACCGACAGTCATTAAATTTCACCATGTTTAGCCACAACATGTGACCATTCCATCACATTGCTGGCTCGGTCTTGATGCTCCTGCATCAGACTCCCAAAGTTTAAATTAAACATGATCTCCTGATCATGTAATTCTGTTCTGTGTCCTCCTGGATCCCATACTTGCTTTGATAGTCTGTCCTTAGTTACTGCTGTTGTTGTTTGTCCCTCAAGTCTCTGTCCACTATGATGTAATGCCTCACTATCTGCTGCTATCCCTTTCACATATTTTGCTGTTGTTTTGCTCACTTTAATTTGCAATTTTCCATTCCCTTCACCCGTACCATTTCTTCCAGCCAATCTTCCCTTCTTCTTTCGTCCTGCATTTGTTTTACTGGAATGTTGTAGTATGAGTTTCCACAACTCATCCAATTCATTGTCCATTTCGCTTCTCATGTGATGAATACTATTCTGCTGCAACTGATTGTGTTCTTGAATTAGAACATCATAATATTTGTGCCAATCATCTTCCATATACATTTCTGAAATGTACAAATGCCTTTTCCCAGGTTCTTCTTCTGGGTTCTCATTCATGACTTCATCATTCCTTGCTTCAAATTCCAGCATACCTTCCATTAATCCGATCTGTTCTTCTTGGTTTAGATCGACTTCACACTGCCCTTTTCTTGCATATAAATCTTCATCAAAATTAATCAATTCAATAAACACAAATGCTTTACCTGGCTTCTTCATCAAAAGATTCGACTTATACAAATCTGCCATCTCATCTGGAAGTTCTCTCAAAATTTCTGTACCATATTTACTAACTGCATTGTCCGCAATATCTATCTTTAATCCTCCTTCACTCTAGCTTGCTTCAAGATCAATGATCTTCAATGACTCAGTGTATCCTTTGAATTCAAAAATTCTTTTGCCATCCTCCTTATTCTGCATATGACTATGAGTATTCATTTCTTCAACAGTCTTCAATAACTGTTTGTCTTTCTTCAAGTTAATGTGACCTGCAAACACGCAACAACCTTTAGTTTTCAAAATACAATACCTTCCATTTTCTTTTGATGCTTCAAGCATCAATCCTCCATCATAAATCTTTTGGATTTCAGCGGATCCTTCTTGCTGTGACCCCATTTCTCTAAGTCTTTCTTTCTTCAACAAATCAATATGAATTTGTTCAAGTTCCGTGAACTCATTCATCAGCTTGCCATTCAACCTCCATTGCAATAGCTTCCATTTCACCCTTTTCTTCAGTCTCCATCTGTATCTTCGGTCTTTACTTGTCTTTCTTTGTACTGCAAGACCAATTTCTAGTTCTTCATTCTGCTGCCAGCTTCTATACTCCTGCAATTTAATGATTTCCTCAAATTCATTCTCATGTAGTTGATCATTCCTTCCAAATCTCTGGTTACTTCCACATTCATCTTGCTGAGTTAATATTTCTGTCTCTTTTATGCCTTTGAGGACATAACCTCCTTGCTGCTTCTGATCTTTCATCTCACCTTCATATAATCGCTGCTCAATTTCTCTGATTTCAGCATCATATTTATTAATGCTGTCTTCGACACCTTTTCCTCCATCAGGTTCTATAAGCTTTGTTTCTCCTTTGGGTTCCTCGAGTAATATTTCCAAGAATTCTATCTCCTTGTGAAATCTCCCCAGCAGATCATCACAATTTTCCTTCTCAGCTTCATTCTTTTCTTGGCAATCCTCCTGAGTTGACCTGTTTTCCACATTATCATATTGCAAGCATCTTTCATTAATTCCATTAAACAAATTCATTCGTTTACCTTCTTGTAGTCCCACTATGGAATTGTCTTCAGACTGCTAGTCTATATCAACCTCATCTGTCTGTTTCACACCAAACAGGATTTCATCTATGAACTCCTTCTGATCAACACCTTCTTCCTCTAAAAAGGATTCTTCATCATACTTTACCTCAAGAGCTTCATTCTTGGTTGTGACAATTTCAATCGACTGTCCATCATCCTCTGCATATCCTGCAAACATACACAAACTGTAAGAATCAAAATCACAAGGCTTCATTGCCTCATCTGCTTCCTTTGTCAACATATATTCGAATTGTTCTGGACTCTGCCAATAGTCCATGAGATCTTCTGCTGACCTCTCATTATCCTCTTTCCCTAACATCTCACCCTGTTCTGGTCTGCAAATGGAAACTTCCAATTCTACCTCTGCTTCTCTGATTTTCTCTGATTCCTCTTGAGCACTCAATATTTCTCAATTCTTCTACTATCTTTGACTTCACTTGCTGATTTCTCCTTTCCCATAGCCTTGGCCACTTTACTCTTTTCCTCATGGTCCAAACACTTTTCTGTAGCATCTTCATCAATATTCCAATCTGGAAATCTATCTCAGCTTTCTCTTGGTCAAACTCTTTTTGACTCATCCTCATGCCATTTGCTTTGGCATCTTCCTTTCTGCTGTGGCTTCCTTGTGAACTTTTGCTATGACTATCTGTAGTCATTTCCTGCTCCTCTCTTTCCATGAGCTCTTCGCACCTCTGCATCAAGCCTCTGCAACAGTAAGTCCTCCTTACTGCAATCTTACCTCACTAAGCTCTCCTCACTCAGTCTTTTGGTAAGCACGATCCACTATCTGGAATCTTCTCCTGAGCAACACCTTTTCTCTCTCTAGGCTTCTGAAATCTCTCACTCTCTCTTTCGAAGACACTTCAATTGTCCTCTCTGTCCAATCTCTTTTTGGATTCTACAGGTTCACTGCCACTCCTAAGGACTTTCCTTATTCTGCTTTTAAGAACACATCTGGTTCTTCTCTCTCGGCTTTTCTTGATTTATATTGCTGCAGTCTTGACTCTTTCAACATGCTACTGTTTCCATACCTCTGTAGTTTTAAATCTTCATCAGCAAACATTCTCTTCGATTTCCACAGAGCCAAGCTCTAATACCAAATATGACGCAGGGCTAACCCCTGCGATACCCAGAATCACACTCTATTCATGCACACAACGAATACATCAAAACTGTCCATATAAAATTTCAGATTGCTGGCAATTTCATACACTATCTTTTAACACGCAAGCTCTTTAATCTATGTTCACAATACCATTCCCTCGGAGGCTAACAACATCTATTTCAAGATTTTAAAACCATAAATACTCATGGTGCTTTTATAGAACCCAGCATATCAATTACTCCACATGAATACCGCACAATTCAATTACTCTCCCACCTTATTCACAATTCTTTGATACATAGATCCATTGCGCTCCCATTATTAATTGAACTAAGGTTTCAACCATATATGTGCGCCGCTATCTTTTTAACCCAGATATGAAAACTGACATTTACTTACCTTCTCTATTATCGAACCTGACTTTTCTCCATCAGTGTTGTGCTCGTCCTCTGCTTTGATTTATGCATTCAGAAAAACAACATTTCCAAAAGAAAATCGCGCAAATCATCCCTTTCTCCATTTGGATACAGTCTTGGCGCATTCAATAAGAACCACTTCTGTCGTTATTGCTACCGGCTTCCCCACGAGTCTTCATCCGTCTTTCCTTTCCGATCTATGATTATCATAACATAATGTATTGGTTCTTTATCGTTTAAACCAGCGTTAAAACGCTTTCAAACCAATTTCATATATCCATAACTTGCAGCAACTCGGATTTTTTTTATTTGATGCTGAATCGATTTGCCAATTATTGTATTACGATATTCCACAAGAATTCGGGCAATTAACCACGAATTGACACGGTATCACTATACCTTCTCAACTGCAATACGCTCCAACTTCGATCTGTACTGACATACACCAATTCCACAAACGCCGATGTAATTCTCCTCTACTCCGTCCAATTCCGATTCCATACAAACTCCGTTACACCGATCCGATAAAATCAGTATCGGAATCCACCATGAATTACATGCCAAGTTGTCAAGAACTCAACAACTCCGATCCGATCCAATCGGATCCCGGAAATCGCGTTTGCAATACGGTGTTACACCGATCCGATAAGATCGGTATCGGAATCTGCCATGAATTAAATGCCAAGTTGTCAAGAACTCAGCAACTCCGATCCGATCCAATCGGATCCCAGAAATTGCGTTTGCAATACAATCTCTATGTCGGTCTTCCGAAGTATTAGAGCGATCCGATGCCTTTCAAACTGTCTCATATGTTAATTCATCTTCACTTCAAAATGTCCACAAAGTATTTTCAAATTATTTTCCTATGTAAGGACATTTCCCAACTTACAAAATTTGACAACACCGGGTTGCAATACATACAGAATTCTTAATTTAAAAACACAAATTAAACTCAATTCAGTCAATAACAAACGCATCAATCAACATTCAATTTGTCCATAACAGAGTTTTGTTCTTTGCCCGGTCAAACACCACTCAAGTATTCACCATTTCATTCGATTTGCACAGAAGATGATGGCGTTTCATAATACTCAAAACTGAACAGAGTTTGGCTTTTGCCTCACTTGCACAAAGAAAACTAACCACCGTTTCATACAAAAACAGTCCTCCATTAATTTAATAGTTTCACACCAGATTAATGCTCAAATTCCACGGAGCATCATACAAAGAGACACACGATACTTATTTCAAGCATAATACTTAGAAAACTAAAACAAGATTTTGGCCTTCGGCCCAATTATACAAAGAAATCGATTTCGATCAAAACAAACCTCACACCATTCGAGCTTTCGCTCTACTGTAAGCCACACACAAACTCTAATCAATCTAAAAGAATCCTCCCAGCTCATTACAATTTTCCTCTCTATTTTTTATCCACTTGAATAATTCTCCTAAATTATCTAACAAAATTTCCTATTTTTTCCAAGATAGAACAAAATTCTTCTATTCCGTTGCTTTTCAAGCACACCTAGACTAACAGCTCTGTCCCAAAATCCAAAATAAGCTAATCTCCCATTTATTACAATAACAAACTATTTGAGGAATCCAACCTCCTCAGTAAATCGATTTTGACCGACAATCATTAAATTTCACCATGTTTAGCCACAACATGTGACCATTCCATCACATTTCTGGCTCGGTCTCGATGCTCCTGCATCACTTACTCTTTTCCTGCTCTGTTCTAGGGGAACTGGCTTGGCTTTGCTTTTTTCATAGAGAAATTCTTTGATTAGCTCTATAATCGATAGTCCAGGTTGGTTGCCCCACTAGAATAAGAAGCGCCTACCTGTACACATGATATTATAATTTATTTACCCCAATTATAATATGATAATGTTTACTTGTACACACGATATTATAATTTATTTACCCCACTTATAATATGATAATGTTTAGTGTTTGTCCTTAGCAAACACTAAATTGGCTTCTTATTTTTAGTTCTTCAATGTTTTCTGGTGTCCCTTTTGGTTGGGGCCACTTTTATGGAGACCTTCTCCATTGTATATGTTTCAGGTTGTTTATACGGTATATCATGTGAAAGCATTTCCTCTATACTACTATTTTCTATGTTACTACTTTACAACGTTTCCTTTGCATTATATGGTGCAATTACTAGTTTAATATTATGAAAAATGATTGGGCATCCAAAATCTTGAATTTAGATAGCCATAACCTCAACCTTCTGTCTAATTTTATCATAATCTTATAAAAATTTCCATTTTTCTCAGCTAATTTTTATGTCTTTTAAACTATGTTATCCTCACAATTATACGTTGTATCACGTTCTGGCTTGTGAATAACTATATTTATGTGACCCGGTCAGTCATATCGGCTCTCGTCTCTGGTGGAAATAATTCATCAGTTCAGCTCTGAGATAGCTGTGGTTGATTTTTAGCATAAACTCCTGTTGCATGTGCCGTGTTGTCAAAAGGCTCTTCTATGGACTAGAAGTTGACCCACAACGAACTGGAGGAAGAACACTGTGGCAAGCATATTGAGAAGGCTCTGGTCAGGCATAAACCCATCAATAGCAGTTGACTTTGTAGGCCAAAAGCCTGTGGGAGGACTAGACCACGTTAATGAGGTGGCATCCAATCTAGGACACCTATTCGAATTTCCAAGAGCTGTTGGTTACAACTCTATTTTGTTGCATGGAAATAATTTCTAAGGTCGAGAGATATGAAGAAAAGTGGGCGGAGATGTTGAAAAGCTCTCACGCTTGTAAATTGTTGCCAATCCATGTAACTATTGATAATACAAATTTTGGTTGCGGTATGTGTCAAATTGATCATTTGGCGATAAAACCAAAACTCTGAGTATGGAACCACGAGTGCGGACTCCCTCCTCCTTGGTAATGTAATGTGACCCCCTTCAATCGATATACAGAGTCAATTTGTGTTGTTGATCGTGGTTGATACCGGGGCCTACTCAAAAAAACCAATGCCCAGTCACGAAACTTTTTGGAATGGGTAATTGGGTTGCACGGTAGTTGATCTTGTCGACGTTGTCAGCAAGGCCTCATTTTTTTGGGCTATTTGATATTTAATGTTGTGAGGCATATATTGCTCATTGTTACATTTAAACTACTTTAAATTTAAAGGTGGGCAGTGTATGCCACATCGCATTTAATAGTAGATAGCCCACGAAATAAGGCTCGTCTCTTCTATGGCGAGCGTTATTTTTTTGGCTATTCGCCATTTAATGCGGTGAAGCATATACTGCGCACGGTTAGATTTAAATGAATTTAAATTTAACGGTGGGCACTATATGTCACACCGTATTTAATAGCAGATAGCGCAGAAAATAAGACTCCCAATGACTTTAAATTTAACGGTGGGCACTATATACCACACCGCATTTAATAGCGGATAGCGCAGAAAATAAGGCTCCCCGCTTCCATGAGGAGCCTTATTTTCTTGGGTATCCGGCATTTAATAAGGTGAGGGATATACTTCCCACCATTAGATTTAAGCGACTTTAAATCTAACTTGGGCAGAGTATATGCCACACCGCATTTAATAGCGGCATTTAATAAGGTGAGGGATATACTTCCCACCATTAGATTTAAGCGACTTTAAATCTAACTTCGGCAGAGTATATGCCACACCGCATTTAATAGCGAATAGCCCAAAAAATAAGGCTCGCCTCTTCCATGGCGAGCCTTATTTCCTAAGCTATCTGCCATTTAATGCAGTGAGGCATATACTGCCCACCGTTAGATTTAAACTACTTTAAATACAACGATGGGAAGTATATGCCACACCGCATTTAATAGCGGATAGCCTAGAAAATAAGGCTCACCTCTTCCATGGCGAGCCTTATTTCCTCTACTATTCACCATTTAATGCGGTGAGGCATATGCTACCCACCGTTAGATTTAAATGACTCTAAATCTAACAGTGTGCAGTATATGCCACACCGCATTTAATAGTGGATAACCTAGAAATTTAGGCTTGCCCTCTTCCAACCCCATTCCGAATCCATTTGCATAGACATTGAGACCCACTACTCTAAAAAACTCCGAAGCAATTTGTTATCGAGAAACTTGTGTGTCTTTTCGCTATACTTTGCACACCCTGTATTCTTATGCATGAGGGCTCAGGGCTCGACACTCATTTTAAAATTCGAGGTTACCTTTACGAGCCCACCCTTCCTCTCGATTCCTCCATTACCCCGAGAGCTAATCAAGTTACCAAATAAATATACCTAGTTCACACAATGTTGTAGCCAGAGCGAAAGTTGTATCCTCTATTGTTCTTCCCAATTGACTCATTCCTAAATAGATCACACGCAATATGCACACAGAAATGCCCAGCTCATTAGGCCTAGAGGTGCATTCTACAACCTAGTATGCGGAAATGTGTAAGTTTATTTGTTTAATGAAATTTCACTAATATGTTACTTAAACATAAACTTACATAAACATATAAATAAACAATTAAAATTTTATTAAAAATAAATTTAAAAAATATAGATATAAAATATGAAGAAGTTTAAGAAGACTCAAAAAAGACATATAGGCTTATTCTACAACCAAGTATGGGGAGATGTGTAGGTTTGTTTGTTCCAATGAAATTTCACTAATATGTCCACTTAAAAAATAGCTACATAAAGATATAAATAAACAATTAAAAATGCGTCAAAAATAAATTTAAAAAATATAGATTTAAAATATGAAGAGGTTTACGGCCACTCAAAAAAGAGATATGGTAAATAAATATAAATATAAATAAACTAAAGGTATACTTACTCTAAAAGTATGGTAAATAAATAAAAATATAAATAAACTAAAGGTATGGTAAATAAATAAAACCCCTTTTAATATTTACTCCATAAACCTCTTTATATTTACAAAAATTCAAAAAAGAAAACATATGTGTCAAATACTATGGGACAAATACCATGTGCCGAATTACCTCCTTATATTTACAAAAATTAAAAAAAGAGGTTTTATTTGGGTGGACTTAGTTGGCCAAATACCATGAGACAAATACAATATTTAAAAATATGTATGGTAAATAAATAAATATAAAAGAAGTAACATAAATAAATAAAAATATATCAAATAGGTTTAGAAATCCACGTCTAATTATTTACCAAGCCTAAGGGCCAAAGACCATGAACCACATTATTATTAATACCATGCAAAAAAAAATATTAATAACCCCAATATTAATATTAACATATTAATATCATTATTAAAATATTCATATTATTATTATTAAAAAATCTAATATTCATATTAATATTATTAAATACTTTGGATCAATACAATATAAAATTTGTTATATCATAATATGTATTAATATATCATGATATATATATATATATCAAATCTCGATATATATGGGAGGGAAAAACAAAGGCATATGATAGAGGTGGATAAATAGGGGGAGTGTCAAGAGAGAGATGGAGATAAACTTAAAGAGAGGGGAGAGGAGTGAGAGAGGAAGAGGAGAGAGAGAAGGGTAAGAAAGGGAGAGGGAGACATAAAGATGGAGGTGGGAGAGAAAAAATGAGAGAGAGAGGGAGAAGGAGAGAGGATTGGAGGGTAGAGAGGGAGAGATAGCAAAGGGGGAAGAGAGAGGTAGGTAGGTGAGATAGGGGGAGAGAAAAAGGATGAGAGGAGGAGGAAAGAGGGAGGGATAGAGAGATGGAGTTGGACAAGGGAGAGGGAGGGAAGAAGAAATACATAGAGAGTGAGAAGTGGAGAGAGAGGTAGTGACAAGGGAGAGATTGAGAGAGAGTTTGTATGTTTAGGGGTGAGATAAAAAGACATAGAGTGAAAAATAGAGACATGGGGGGCGAGAAGGAGAGAGAAGGAGAAAGGGAGGGATATAGTAACATAGTTCGAGAATTAGAGTGATGGGGGAAATAGAGGATTATAGGGAAAATAGAGAGAGAGAGAGAGAGAGAGAGGATTGAATGAAAAGAGAGAGTGAGAGAGTGGGGGAGTGGGATACAGAGAGGCAAGAGAGAAAGGGAGATAGCGGAAGGACGAGATAGATGACTTTAGAGAGACGAAGAGAGTGATGGGGGGGAGAGAGAAAAATAAAGAGAGAGTGATGGGGGTGGAGAGAGGGAGGTAGGAGAGAAAGGGAGAGGAAGGAAAAGGGAGAGGACTTGAGAGAGAGGACGAGAGAGGGAAGGATAGAAAGATGGAGTTGGAAGGGGAGATAGGAGGGCAAAAGAAAGACATTGAGAGTAAGAAGTGGAGAGAGAGTGTATATTTGTATGGGTGGGATTAAGAGAAAAAGAGGGAAAGATGGAGAGAAGGGGGGAGAGAAGGAGAGAGAGAGAGAGGCATATAGTAAACCATCATAGATCTATCTTCACTCTTGATCTATGAAGTGCTGAAAGGGATGAAGTTTATAGAGGTGAAAACCTTGATTTTGCGCTCAAAAAAGTGGTTTGAACCTCAAGATATTTGATCCCTCTTAGTGCTTGATAGATTCGTAGTTAAGATATATCTATGTTGGTAATTATGAAAACTCTGTTTGATTTGGCAGGCGATCATACCAACAAAATGAAACTATACGAGCAGTTGGAACTATAGTCCATCAATTCACTTTGTTTATGGAAACTGAAATTATAGACAATATTTTGGTATAGATTACATTTTAGTTGCGTGGCTTCATTTATTTTTCCTCATCCTTGTGAACTCCTATCATATATGTATATTTCATGATTATGTAATCTCTAAATTATGGTTTTATGGATTAGTTTCATTGAAGTTGTAAGTGGAGATTTCAACTCTAAAGCCACCTGATTTAGAATAAACATCAATAAACCCTCCCTGGAAGCACTTTGGGAAAACCATTTCAATGAGAAAGAAAAATGGGAATTCCTCAAAAAAATTCTTTGTTTGGTATTCCAACAGCTCCTGTGGCCTTATCTTAGCGGTTAAAGATATTGTTTCGTACATAGAGGAGAATATAAATTGAGGATCATAATTCCTTATCCTCATGGTGGCCATGGGTATCAGCACTCACTTTATTATGTCGAACTATATTTTATAGACACAAGATTTTTGCAGGGTTTCTCACATTGTAGAATGTGTTATAAGAAAAATAAAATGCTAGTTCCTTTGATATAAGTTAGTGAACCATACGAAATCCATTACCGCACACAAATCATTTTCAAGAAATTGTTGATTTTTAGGGAAAAGAGGATCGTTTTATGGGTTACTATTGTTTTTCCAAAAAAATATCAAAGAGGGAGGGATTAATAGATTCTCATTTTTATAATACTCTCAAATCAAATTAATTGATTTGAGAGTATTATAAAATTGAGAATCTATTAATCCCTCCCTCTTTTATATTTTTTTTATAATACTCTCAAATCAAATTTATTTATGTATACCTTCACAAAGAGTTAAAAAGGGAGGAGGGTTTTGCAATAATGAAGCTAGATTTTTAAACCAGATGGTTGACAGTGCAAAGAGCAAGGGAGTAGGGGCTACTGCATCCCGACAGAAAGGTAGTATGGAGATGTTTTCAGGGGGGGTAAGATTCCCTCCTACAAAAATATAACGGCTGGGGATTATAGTGGAAAGAAATCACAGCTATAGTGGGGGAGGGAGAGGAGGGAGAGGGGCGGATTTAATACGGGTCTAGTATTGGGGGCCCAATGGTAGGCAAAAATTAGAGGGCAATGCCTCCCACAAGCCACAAAGAAGCCTAGCTTTTTTATTCTGCCCAATAAGCTAGATCACTACCGAGGGTATATGAAGGACCATGTCGTATTCTATAAATTTATAGGAATTTGGCTTAATGAGAAATATTTACTAAAATGGATTCAACTCAAGCAGAAACTGAAAGGACATGTTGGTATCAAGTTTGGAGCCAAAGGGTTTTTTACTGTAATATTCACAAACCTTCAAGACAAAGAAAGGATTCTTGAAAGAGGACAATACTTTTATTACAATGCAGGTTTGTTTCTTCGGCAATGGGTGGAATGTTACAATATGGATCAAGAACAATTCCTTTTGGCTCCATTTTGGGTACGATTATTTTCTCTATATGTGGACTTCTAGGACCCAGATATCCTGGAAGGCATTGGCAACTCTCTTGGGAGATTTTTGAAGATAGCTGAAAAGACATGCCTTCTACTTATTTTTCCTGAATTTGTGTTTATATGAACATTACGAAGCGTCTTCCTAAATAAATATAACTGGAATATGCAGGGGAGGTATGGAATCGGCTTATTGACTATGAGCACATTTTGTTTAGATGTAGGAGATGCCATGAATATGGCCATCTCTTTAAAACTTTCCCGCTTAATAACCCAAAAAAACCAGAAAGGGAGGGGGATTCCCTACAGAGAATGGAAAGGGTTTTAAAATAGTTACAAGTAAAAAAATGGCTTGTAAACAACATGAAAGACAATAGAACAATCAAAATGCACCAAAAAATAATCAAAACATATTCGAAATATTACAATAAAGAAAAGAAATTGGCAAGGAAGTTGAATAGGTGTATGAGGAAGGACCCGGTAATATTAATCCAAAATCTTCAAAGGGAAAGAGAGAAACACAATTAGGGCCACAATGAAAAGAGGATAAATCCCAACCTCTATACCAAGCAGACATGGAGGTAGACATCACCAAAGATGAACTAAGTAAGGAGGAATTGGTTGTGAAGAAATTACTGCAAGAATGGAGAAATATTGATAATAGATTTATCCCTCGCGACCAAGAGACTCTATATAAAGAAAATTTTGAGCAATATCTAACCTCCCAATCAAGAATAGAAGTTGATATGGAAATTACACCTAGTACCCCTCATGGAACTAATCATGAGAACAATTCCAAGACTAAAACATGGAGAAAGAAAGGTAGGAAAACTTTGCAAGAATCTGTTTAGATGGTTGGTGAAATGTTAGTTAATTCAGGACATGTAATACCGCTTACAAGGGCATTTAAAAAACTCCATAAAATTCCCTAATGATATTGATCTCCTGGAATGTAAGGGGCCTTAATGATAAAGGAAAACAGAGATACCTATAGGAAATATTGAAGAAAGAAAAACTGAAACTTGTTCTCCTTCAGGAAACCAAAGTTCCGAGTTTAAGATTAGAAGAAATCGTGAACCACTTTCATCCTAGATATGAATTAATGGCTATTGATTCACAAGGAAGTGCAGGAGGAACTGTGCTTCTTTGGAACTCGGCAGAGGTTATGGTGGAAGGATGGATTGGTCTTCTGCGTATCTTAACTAGAAGGTTTAGACTAATTGGGATGAAAGAATGGATCTTAGTTTCCTCAGTATATGTCTTGCACATTCTGGGAGATAAACAAGCCATTTTAGACAGCATAAGGAATCTGCAAAATCTCCACAATGAGAATTATTGGGTAATGGGGGGATATTTTAATATGATTGCATGAACTGAAGAGAAAGAACGAGGCATTGGCCAAAACGAGATAGAAATGGAACTATTTTTGGATTTGATATCAGATATTTGATTAGCGGGCATACCTACTGTCAATGGTAAATTCACTTGGATCAATAGGAGAGGAGGTTCTCATCAAGTAGCCTCTCGTCTGGATAGATTCTTATTATCAGAAGAGCTTATCAACTTGGATGTATTTTATGAAGCTTCAATTATTCCTTGTATGGTATTAGTTCACTGGCCCATATGTCTGGAGGTAGACATGAACCAGAGAAATAAGAAAATACCTTTCAAATTTGAGGATTTTTGGTTGAAAAATTCAACCTTTATTAATAAAGTTTAAAATCTAGTGGGAAGAAAGCGGGGTACAAGGTATGCATATAATGCAAACGTTTCAACTTAGACTCAAAGACATCAAACAGAAAATCAAGAAATGGAATAAGACTGCATTTGGAAACATTCATCAACACAAGGAAAAACTGCAGGGTCATATGCAAAAAATCCAACAACAGATGATCCTATAGGGGAGATCTGCAGCCCTTGTTAATGAGGAAGGTATATTAATTAGAAAATTGGAAGAACGACGAAAACAGGAAGTAATATTATGGAAAAAAAATCTAGAATTCTAGTTTCTTCCATAAAGAAATGATCCAAAGACGACATCATAATCATATTTTCTCACATAAAGACCCTGACCAAAACAGACTTTTCCAACATCAGGATTTGGAAGAGACATTGGTGAATCATTTATGGGGAATTCTAATGGAACTAGATCAGAAAAAAATGGATGTCGTCACTCGAATCAAGAAAATCATTCCTAATGTTATCAACAGAGACTGGAATCTGGCCCTGCTTACGGAAGTCACTCTTCAGGAGGTAGAGGAAGTGGTTAAGGCCTTGACAAAAATTAAGGCACTGGGACCAAATGGCTTCCTTGCGGAATTCTTTCAAGCTACTTGGTGCTTCATTGGAAAAGATATTCTTGACTTGGTGGAGGTGTTGCAAAGGAAAAGACAGGTATACCTTGCTCTGAACTCTACTTTTATCACTTTAATCCTGAAGCATGAGAAATTTGATGTTATGTCAGGGTTCAAACCCATTTCCCTCTGTAATTTCATCTATAGAATCTTGTCAACAATCATGGTAAATGGGCTTAAAGATATCCTACCTTCTCTTATCTCCCCTGAAAAAACTGTGTTCGTAAAAGGTAGAAAAATTTTGGATGGGATAGTCACTACCTAAGAAGCCATTCATTCCCTTCGCACTCTTAAATCTAAAGGCATGTTTATAAAATTGGATCTAGCCAAACCCTATGACCACCTCAGTTGGACCTACCTTCAAAACATTTTTCAAGCCTATGGTTTTGATCAAAGATGGATCAAATGGATATTTTTGTTTATTTCTACCCCCATTTTCTCAATCTTGATTAATGCAATCCCTTATGATCCTTTCAATGCCTCCCGAGGGTTGAAAGGGAGACCCCTTTTCCCAGTTTATGTTAATCATTGTTGCAGAGAGGTTAGGCAGATATATAAAGGACAAGGTGACTACTGGATCTCTGAAAGGTTTGAAGCTTTGGGTGGTTGATCTTACTTTATCACATCAACAATTTGTTGATGATATCATGCTTTTTTTCCAAGCTAGCTTAAGGGAATCTAAAGTCACTTTAGATATTTTTAAATTGTTTATGGCTGCCTTTAGAACCCTGATCAGTAATGACAAATCCAATGTATGATTCTTTAATACATCACCTCAATCTCAATGGTTTTTAGCTTGCACTCTTCAGTTTACCATTGGGACTATGCCTACAAAGTACATGGGGATGGCCTTTGTAGTAACTCCCTTCGTGCATCCCATTGGAAAAACTTGATTCCTCGAATAAAAAATCGACTCCATAACTTGTCTTTTCGAGCTCTCAATGCCCCAAGTCATGTTTTTCTTCTTAAATCCATTCTACAATCTATCCCTATTTATCAATTGTTGGGTTTTTTACTGGGTAAAATAACACAACTATTTTATTATCAATCCGGGCTTGTAGAACTTAGAAGCATCTCCAATATATATGAGTTTCAGCTATTGTCAATTTTAGAAGATGAATTATTAATAATAAAGGAAATTCATATTAAAAATATAAATCTTCACTTAACAACTTCTAATTCAATTATGTAATTAGCAGCAGAAGAAGCTCCTAACGTAGGAGAACTTCTTTGTCCTTCTCTACAAAACTACTTCATGAATCAAAAGAAAAAATCAGGAATGAACAATCGATCAAGATGCATGAAAGAATAACTGAATACGTTCCTAACTAAGGAGATCTTAACTTTCCTTCATTATAGATTCATTCACCATTAATACCATTGTTAGAAAACAAGAACTTCAGAAAATCATTTAAAAGTAGGAAAGATGAATTCTAGCTCTAGCTCTTGATCAGATAGAAGGAATGCTTAACTTAAACATTGGATGGCCCCTTCATATGAAGAATAGAAATTAGAATTATGTTCATGAGCAATCATAAAAAAATATCATACATCTAATTAACATATTAAGCATAAAACAAATCTAGTTCAGGAAATTGCAACTAAAATAAACAGAAAGTTCACTTAGCTTGGCGTGGGGGCCCTCCACCCTTGCCTCGCACATTGTAAGTGATTTTAGCTACTAAAACTCAGTCAAAAATTCACAATATATAACAAAAGAAAAGTAAATATAATAGATCTTTCAATTAGTTCCCAAAGTTTTAGATATGTCAAAGTTAAGTTACACAAATTCTACATATGAATGCCTTCAATGTATTAGGCTTAAATAGATAAAATATGAAACAAAATCATCTAAAATGTCTCCTACATCAATGAATATCCTTATCCTATCTATTCAGGTCGATATTATCCATCTAATCTCTCAAAATCTGGAAAATCCCATGAAATACTAAATTTGACTTATTTACTAGGGATTTCCATTAAAACAGGTCATGTTTGACCCCCTTTCACCAAGCCTGTTTAAGCTCAGTTTGAATGAACCAATAGGTGTACATCCAATATAAGCTCCCAATATTTCTATAAATTTATCTAACTCGAGCCCAAGTGTCCTGCAAATATGAAATCCATGAATCCATTATGGGAATTTCTCGTTTGGTCCAAAAATGCACTTAAAATTCAATTTTTATAAAAAAATCTAAAAATTGAAAAACTTTATTTATCTATCTGGATATGCATTAATTGGAAAAAATAGAGTGAATATTATAGTTTATGTATGTATATCATGGTAATAAAGTGTATTTTCTTAAACAAAATCATATCAAAAACGAGGGCCAACATCTCCCCCATGTTGATGTACAAGCATGTCCTCATGCTTGTTTCTTCGTTTTAGACCTCCTGAGTTTTGATGCTGATACTGTACCTGACCCGGATGCTTCCTGCTATGCTGCTTGAAAAAGAGAATCTATACCTTTATATTGTTCCTTTTTGTAGATCAGAGCTTTGACTTTTTGTTTTTCATATTTCATCTTCCATGAGTTTTTCTCCTTGAGCCATCTGAATGCTTGCATGGAAAGAATATTATTATTTGCTTTCAATTTTCCCACTTCTTCATTCAGATTCTCATTCTCCTTGATCAACTTTTCATTTTTTTCCTTGTATGTTTCATTTTCTCTCTTCAAATGCCTCTCCAATATCTTGCTTACCTCCAAATTATCAGTCAATTCTTTAATTTTGCTAAGGTTTTGCTCATTTTCTTATTATTTGGTGTTTTTATCTAATTACGTAGCCTCAATGTCATCATTATCAAAATATGAGTCTCTTTCTAATGGTTTTTCATAAACCTCTTTCTACAATCTTTCAAGAATTTCATCAGCTTTTTTTGTTAAGGGAGATGTGTCAACAATTTTCACCATAGGTTCTCTTTCCTTATTGCTTATGTCTGCTAAATTCTTTCTTCTTTGCCTCCTAGGAATGGATAGGAAGGATGTATCTATTTCAATCATGATTTTATCTTGTTTCTTTTTTACCTTGTTCTTGGATAAAGGGGTGAATTCATTATACTCTTTGTTTCCTAAACTTGATTGAATTTTTCTTCTATGGTTTGTTCTGCATACTGATTCTAAGTTCGGAATTATTTCCACATCACACCCTTGGTTATCAACTGATAATCAACAAGAATTTAATATCCTCTCATAAGGATTTAGCCTTTGAAGTTTGGTTTCACTCTTCACATTTTCTATCATCCTGGTAAATTTTTTGTAGAAAAGGTATGGCAAATTGATTCTCATATCTCCCTTGATGTGCTAAAGCAACCTAATATGTTAGAGGTGTGCTATACTATGCCTACTATCACATGTGAATAATTTTTGAATGAACAACATTAACTCTTTCCAAGGCTCATTAAACCATTCTCTTGGAATCCCCTTAGTTTTGTCAAAATATGCCTTCCTATTTTTGTCTAGAAAGAAGATTTATCCCTTATCTTTAAAATGCAAACCCTTGTGGTAATTTTCTCTTGATAATGGAAAATATAAGGCTTGAGAAATTGACTATGGATCTAAGGGAATGACTAAAATTCCCACCATATTTTTCTCTTGTTTTTAATTATTTATGAATTCCCTTGTAATGTTCTGTTTGTAATTGCCATGTTTTACGAAAATCAATTAATGTATCTTCCTGTGTCATCATCCTCATTTTGAAAAATAAAAATTCATGCACTATATCTTTGTTGAAATATATATTATGGTGGTGAGGCTTACCTCTTTTTTATGCCCTTCACAAAGAAGTGAAACCAATCCTCTTCAATCTTTGTTCTCTTGAAAAAAATGAACTCACTGCTTCTACAAACACAACGTTTTTATATAAAGAAGATTATAAAAACATAAGAAACATGTTTATATTATTCTATTCTTCTTATCTTATGCTCTATTTCATCAAAAATAAAAATAAAAACTCCCCTGTTTCTGATTGTAGAATTCTTTGTCTTTTGTTGACTATGTAAAAAAATTTAAAAAAATTATACCACAGTGTCTTTTTGTTCCTCAATTTCACACAAAATTCCTTCTCTCCTAAGGCAAAATCATCATGCATTCAATCTGAAATGTCCTAAGCTCACTCTATGCAATAAAATTCAAAGAATGACTCACAATTTATATGTCAACATTCATCACAAATCTTATAAAAAATGGGTTCATTGTGTCTTTAAAATTCATAAAACATTGCTCTTTGTATAAAAACATTTTGACCATGTTTTTATTGCCTCTTAACCCGTAATTCAATCTCTGTATTTGCAAAAATTCAGCACAAGTCTCTTCTATGTTTCGGAATTTCTCACTGTGTGTATAAATGAAATGAATTTTCTCATACAAACCATTCATAAATAAAACAAATGATGCCATTATGTTAAAAAAAAACACTATGTTCTCGGTATGTATCTAAATCAAAATTGAAGACTGTGTATAAAACCTCACATGAAGAAATTTGTGCATTTAACTAATGTGGGAGTGATTTTCATGATATCTCTGTGGTGACTTGAGTTCCTGTGTTTAGACAATGCCATTTCAATCAAAAAAATCCCTCAATATTTCCAAATATTCACTCATTAAATCAATGAAAAATATGTGCTGACTCATGGAAAAGTTTATGTGAATGGTGGAAGTGACAAATTGTTTGGAAATGACAAGTTTAAACAGTGGAGGAATCACTTCATTTATAACCCGTAGTTTCAACTTATGTTCACACAAAATCTAAAGATTTTTTTAAATGAGTATTCGTTGCATTTAATGAGAAAAATCTAGGTTTTTTCTCTTACCTTCGTGCTCCATGATATCTCTACACCTTGATAGTGTGTTTGATCGACACGACTGCCAAATCCCTTGTCTTAAATCCAAGTCAACTCCACTTTTCTTCTTATCTCTCCATCCTTTTGTTGCTATATCTTTTTCTCATTTCTCTGTGCTTGATTTCCTCTGTTTTTTGATAGCCTTCCTTCATTTTCCTCCTTCAATTCGTTCTTCATAGGGTATTCTGAATGCGTGCCAATGGTTTGCATGACATTCAACTCCCTCATTCAACCTGAAATGGATATGATGGTTTATAACATGCGGATTTTCAGAGGTCTAGGGTTTGAAAATGGTGGAGGCTCTCACCAATTACACAGGGTTAGCATCACTGTGTTTTTAATTTTTTTTTGTCGTTCTTTATTCATCGACCTCTGACTGTGATGCCTTCGTGACTTAACTTTTCTGATCATCTTTGTGTACTTGCTCCATGGTGTACTCTCCCATCATCCACGTTCTCAGCTTCATTAATTACACACCCCATCTCTCATTTTGTATTCATGGCATATGTTGACCATCCACATTCTAATTCATCTCTCCCATCAAAATGAGTCACACCCATTGAAAATGTATTATTCCCCATCATATTTTTGTTCAATCCATTGCATCATTTAACTTAGCTTAGCTCATTGCATTTGAATTTTTGTTTGTATCATAATTGAATTTTCTACCCATATACCTTAACGTTAATCATATATATGATTGTGTCCTCAAATGATATACTTTTGATATTTGCATATTGTTTCGATATTTTCATATTGCGCCTTAAAATTATATTAGCTTAGGTTTTGATTTTTGTTTAATTTAATTTAAAAATGACCAAAGGATGGTCATGTTTTAAAATTAAATTTTTACCATGAGACTAACCTTTGTTTTTTTTTTGTAGTTCCAACAAGAGTTTGATAATTGAGCCTTTTGTTTATGATCCCGATGTTTAGGAAAATTAGGGTTAATGTGATATGGATAAGGAATATAAAATGATATATGGTTTATGGAATGATAGTTAAGTGGTTAGGATAGTGGATATGGATAAGGATACAATGGGTAAAATAATGAATATGAATAGGAATGTAATGAGTAGAATATGAAGGTAGTGAAATGTAGGTAAAATATGCATATCAAGTAGCAATTAGTCTTTAGCAATCTCTAAAATATTTTAAAAAAATGAATTTTTAAGAGAGAAATTTCACTTACTGTACTTTTACTCCCATAAATTGTTTAATGTCCATAATGTCCTTCGGTCAAATGATGGTCAACATTGTTTTTATTGTCATAACGATGACTCTTCTAGGATATGTAGAAATGTACAGACTTATTTCTAATTTTCATCTGATTATTGATTCAAGATGATGTTGTTTAGGTCGCTTCTGACATTTTGTTATTTCAGGTCCATTCTGACATATAATTTTAAAAAATTCTTTAAGTTCCTTCTGTCATATGATAAATGTCACTTTTGAATAATATTCTCAATGATATCTCTGGTCCCTTCTGCATAATATTTTAAGTGATATATTAGATCCCTTCTGCATAATATTTCTAGTGATGTATCAGGTCCCTTCTGCATAGTATGTTCAATGATGTAGCATGTCCCTTCTGCATAGTATGTTCAATGATATATCATGTCCCTTTGTACTTGTAATTTATTTTCTTTCTTCAATTCATCTACTCAAACTATTTACATAGTTTTATTACAAGCTTCCTCCTTATTGATGTTAAGACTTGTCCTCAAGTATTACATGTCTTCGAGGATAAATATGCAAAACTCATACTGAAGTAAAATCAAAACAAAAACATAATTCATCCTGGCCAAAAAATTTAGTTTTCTGATATGAATTTGAGTTTTTATTGTGCCAGTTTCCTAGATTTTCACAACCAAACTCTTTTATTATTATTTTTATTATTATATTTTTTTTTATTCTTCTTCTGGATTTATGGAAGGCATATTTCTTTGTTTTCCCATTAGTTCCAAATCATTATATGTTGAAATTATTTTCATAAACTTTACATATAGGCTTATTGTAAACTTTAAGCCTATGTCCATTAACCACAAATGAAATAGATGCTTCATCAATTGTTTTTATTTTTACAACTCCATTGTTAAATATTTCTTCGATCTCATATGGCCCAAGCCAATGAGTTGTAAACTTTTCCTTGAAATATTTAAACTTGGAGTAAAACAATAGTGCCCAGTCTCCCTTTTGAAAAAGTTTATTCTTGATGAATTGATCATGCCATTTTATTCTTTGTTCTTACACAAGAGATGTGTCTTCTACTACTTGTTGTCGTATCTCATCCAGTTGATTTAATTCGATGACATTGTTGTTGTGCCTCAAATAATTCCATTCCCAACTCTACTACTAACTTGAATGTATGTATTTGAAATTCTATGGGTAACAAGACTTATTTTCCATACACCGAATGATATGGATTGAACTCAGTTGTGTTTTTCCATGTTAACCTATATACCCATAGTGCATCTCTTAATTTCTCTGACGAGTCCATTCTATTCATTTGTACACTCTTCGTCATGATATTCTCTAGGACATTTTTTTTTACTCCACTTGCATGTTTTCTTGAGGATGGTACAAAGTTGATTTTCTGTGTTTGATCTTGTACTTCTCTATAAAATCTCAAACAAGATTTCATGTGAATTGTGTGCCTTTGTCAGTTACAATATGTCGCGGAACTCCATACCTTACAATTATTTCTTCAAATAGAAAAGATACAATTGTACCTTATGTTTCTCGTTCCACTTCCTTTGCCTCCACCCACTTAGTAACATAATCTTTACATACAAGGATGTACTTCTTTCCATTTGATGGTGGGTTGATTGGTCCCACAAAGTCTAGAGCCCATTTCTCAAATGGTTATATCAGTAATTGTGGCTTTAATTACATTTCATCTGATGCCACTGGTTGTCCAATTATTTGGCAGTTGTCACATCTCTTTACATAGGCCTTAGAGTATTTGAAGATTTCTAGCTAGTAGTAGCCAACTTTTAGCACTTTGTATGTCATCCACTTGTCTGTAAAATGACCTCCACATGGTTCATCATGACATGCTTTCAAAATATCTATAATCTCGTCTTCTCTAACACATTTATTATTATCATATCAAAACTACTATAAAAAAGTTCACCATTGACCCAACTATATGTAGCACTTTCTCTAATTATCTTTCTTCTATGTTTATTTGTGTAATGAGAAGGTAGGACTTCAGATGATAAATAGTTGGTTATATCTGCAAACCATGGAGTTTAGAAAATTATAGAAAATATATGTTCATCTAGAAAATTATCTGAAACTGGATTTGGATCACTAGGTGAATGAAGTCTTGATATAAAATATGCTACTTGATTCTCCTTACTTGCTCAATCTTGTACAATGATGTTAAATTCTTGCATCAATAACAACCATCTAATTTTTCTTCCATTCGTAAT
Source organism: Pinus albicaulis (assembly GCA_034641835.2). Taxonomy (NCBI): domain Eukaryota; kingdom Viridiplantae; phylum Streptophyta; class Pinopsida; order Pinales; family Pinaceae; genus Pinus; species Pinus albicaulis. The sequence continues at coordinate 1,167,999,330 of CM076584.1, read as the reverse complement.
TTCTTTGTTCATTAAATATATTATGGTTGAATGATCCGTGTGGATTAATGTTTGATAACATGTTATGTAATGTCTAAATTTATTAACTGCATGTACTACAATTAACATTTCTTTTTTTGTAACAATGTAGTTCAATTCCATTGGTTTTAAGTTGTTGATTATGAAGTATATGGCATAATTAAACTGATTCTCTTTCTCTCCAAGTGATGATCCTATAGTAGTGTTAGATGCATCAGTTGATATATAAAATGGCAATGACCATTTAGGTCCTCGAAGAATGGGTGCAATTGAAAATTTTTATTTTAATATCTCAAATGCATTTTGAAAATTATTTGTCCATTGGAATTCCACATCTTTTGCTAGTAACTTGAATAAAGGCAAAGCTATCTTACTGAAATTTTCATTAAATATCCTATAGTAGTCGGCATAACCTAAGAAACTTCTTACTTATTTTTGTGTTTTCGGTGGCATTAAATTCACAATGACTTGATTTTTTATTGGTTCCACCTTAATTTCTAAAGAAGAAATATGGTGTCCCAACACTATTCCCTCAGTTAATATCATAAAGAATTTTTCATTATTGAGTGATATATTTGTCTCTATGCATATTTTCAAAACCTTTTCAAGATTTTTTAAACAATCATCAAATATTTCGCCATACATAGTGAGATCATCCATGTATACTTCTACACACTCATGGATCAGGTGAGCAAACATTGCAATGACTGCTCCCTGAAAATTAGTAGGTGCATTACATAAAATGAAGGGTAAAACATTATATACATATGTTCCCCATGGGAATGTAAATGCTGTGTTATCTTGGTGTTCCAATGCTATCTTTATCTGATTGTACGTACTAAATCCATCAAGAAATGAAAATAATTTCTTCCCAGTAAATGAGTATAGTACTTGATCAATAAATGGTAAAGGAAAATGATCTTTTAATGTAGCATTATTGATCTCTTTGTAATATACACAAAGTCTACTCTTTCCATTTTTCTTAGGCACCGCAACTAAGGATGAACCCATTGACTATTAGAAATAGGATAGATAAATCTGACTTGTAACAGTTTTTGTAATTCTTCTTTCACTATTTCCTTCATCATAGGATTCATCGTTCTTTGTGGTTGCCTTATAGGTTTGATTTGATAATTAGCGTAAATTAGATGGATACATGTCTTTGGATGAATCCCTTGCATGTCTGTGTAATCCCAGGCAAAAGATTTTGAGTATTTCTGTAATAGTGCTATTACCTCTTGCTCTTGTGATGATTGTAAGTTATTACTGATATTCAAATTTCTCCCAGGACTTTTCTCAATGATTTTACTCTTTGAATTGGTAATTGAGTTAACAAGAAAAATACTTTCAAATGAATTTTTCAGTGATTTTATTGTATAGTTTTCCTGGAAACGGTGATTTAAAAGGTGACTTTTAGCTTCATATTGTGCTATTCTAACCTTCTCCAAAACTTTTGGTTCTGAGATGAAAAGATCTAATAAATCCTCATTTTCTTCCTCTTCTCTAAAATTAGAGACTTGATTAATAATAATAACATATTGAAGTTCTTGTTTTTCTTCTCCATCAATCTATTATAATAAAGAAGGAGATTGAGTTGGAGGATACAATGTAACATGTTTTATTTCATCTGCATGTGCAATAATCATACTTCGTGACCTGTATCCAATGTAAGCATCTGTAGTGGCTAACCATGGTCTGCCTAAAATTAATCGATGCCCTCCTAAATTTATTTTGGCTGCAAAAATCAGGAAGTTTATAGGATACTCCCATGAATCCAGTGAGACAATGATATCTTCCAATATTCCTTCTCGTACAACTTTACATCTATCTGCAAGTTCTAAAACTGTAGTAGTAGGTCTAATGTTGTTCAAGTTCAAATGTTTAATAGTCTCTGTAGTCATAAAATTTATAGATGATCCCAACTGTATTAAAGTATTTGACACTTAAAAATTGTTGATTGAAATGGTAACCATAGGGATCCCTGTATCAACATATTTTTCAATGGGTGTATTTGTAGACATGGGACTAGCTAAACTTCCAGTTACCTGGATTGTGGGTGGATATATTTTTCTTCTACCAGATTTCTTAATTCATAACTCCTTTATTGTTTTTGCATATATTGGAATACCTTTAATTTCCTACAAGAAAGTAATTTTGACATATGTATTCTTCAATTCATCTAGAATATCAAATTCAAGCAGAGATATTGGGATTTTCTGTTGTAGTAACCTCTCTGGATATGGTGGAGTCTGAGTGATAATAGATTTACCCTTTTGAATTTGTTGTTCTGGATGATATTGTTGATTTTCTTCTCCTTGTTCAGTTTGTTCTTCTACTATTGGAGGAGAATTTTTATGTAATACCTTCCCAGACCTTAAGTGGACATCTTGTATGGGAAGAATGGAATATGTAGGATAATATGTTGCCTCTTCCACATTTTATTCTTGTCTATCCACTTTGTTACTTGGATTAGCTACTAGCTGAGCTGGAAATTGTGTTGGTCTAGGAGGTGGTTGGTTAGTAGGTAGTTGAAGCTGCTAAGGTTGAGTTAACATTGGTTGATTTCGGGGTGGAAATGGCATTGGCTGATGTTGCTCAAATTGTTGGTATTGAGGGTATGGTTGTCGAGGGTATGGTTGTTGATATTGATATTGTTGATGCTACATATGCTTAGGCGGTTGGTTTCCATAAGCATATCCCCTCCAACCTTCTGTAGGTTGGTTTTGATATTGTGGTGGAGGCCAAGCCTGCCATGGCATTGGAGTGTTACATGAATTCTGAGGATATTGAAAATTTTGGGGGTTTTCTTCAGGGAATTGTTGAGGTGTCCTTCGTTGCCAAGGTCTCCTTGGTTCCATATGGTAGAGAGAGTCTAGACCTTGCACTTGTTCCATTTTCAACTATTTTAATTTAGGAAAATTTTTAATTGCATGATTTCTATGCAAAGTCCACACATTTGTATACCTTGCAAAGGAGATTCCCAAAGTGGATGTTTTTGCCTACACTTGGGAAAAAATATTGCTAAGATTTCATCTTGTTCTTCCTTCTTCTTCTTGGCTTTTAAGGCATCTACTTGTGTTCTCAAAGAGCTTAAGAGATCTCTTTTGAAATTTTCTAATAAACTTCTTATTTCTGCTCTTGTTACTGCACTTGTTGTAGATTTTGAAGCTCTTGATATAATATCTCTCTTTCCACTCTTTTCTCTTCCCCTAGAATCTTTTTGACAAAGTTCAAAAATTTCTTTAAATGGTAGATTGGAGATATCTCATTTTCCCATCACATTAAGGATATCTAAATATTCATATTTGATACCCTTAAGAAAGATTGTATGAATGGTATCAGGATTTAGAGAATTTGTTTGGATTTTTGCAAATTGTAAAGAAATATTTCTAAATACTCCTCCAAACTTTCATCTTCTTGTTGTTTCATTCTAAAAACGTCTTCTTTTGAGTCTCTAGCCTTGTAGTAAGCTTGATAATTTTTAAGAAAAAATTTCTTCATATCGTTCCAAGAAGCTATTGTATGATCTCCTAAACCTATAAATCATTTTAATACTGTTTCTTTCAAAGTAGTAAGAAAGAGTCAAATCTTGTGTGTATCATATTTGTATCCATAAGTTTTACATAAGATATCAAACTCGAATATAAATGAATCAGTATCTTCTGTTGACATTCCATAAAAGTTAGGCAATACATAAGGCATAATGTTTTTTAGTTTCATTTCTTCCCCTAATATTGCTCTTGCATCTAATATTGGAAAGCCAAAATTAGATTTTGATGATTGTTATTTTCTTGTGGGTGGATATGTGAAGTTGGGTTACACTTTTGTGAGAATTGGGGGCAGAAATTTTTTTCCGGCAATAGTTCGGCCAAACTTTATGAAAAAGTTCGGCCGAACTCATTCTTCCGTTTAGATTGACGGCACACTGACGGCGTGGGAAAACATAATTTTTTCCAGATATGGGAAAACCGGCAACAAAAGTTCAGCCAAACTAAAATTTTGGCCGAACTTTTACTCTTAAAATAGTTTGGCTGAACTACTTCTTATAAATATATCACCCGCGAAGTTCATTTGTTTCCCGCGTTTGTGTTTCATTGTTTCTTCACGCCACTTTCTATTGTTGTTCTGTTCGATGATATGTTGTGGCGCTGCTGCTGGTCTAGGGCTGCTTCCATCCGCTCTATTGGTGATTATCTTCAGTGACGTCAAGCGAGAAAACTACCAGGTAACTCCCATTCCTGCTCTCCTATTCTTGATTTTACCTTAGAGGATCTTCCCTGTAGCTTTGATTATTTTCTTTATGGTAGATGGACTTGTCGATGGTAAATTATCCTCAAGGATATTATTTCTCAACTACCTTAGTGATAGAAAATTCATTTAAGAGGTTTAGATCTCACCTGTTAACCGCATTACTATAGTTGGTGCTCTTTTATGTAGAAATGCAGTATCTTATATATAAATCCTATATAAATGGATTTCTATGTTCTGCACTACGGTAAGAGAAAGGCAAGTTGAAAGTGCCAGACCCCATTTAGTGTATTCATGGATCTTCTTTACTGCTTAGGTAATCAATGAAATGAAATAGATTCAAGAAAGAATTTTGTTGTCCATAAAGGTTGGGTCTTGCTTTTAAAACACTCGTTATTTTCATCTTTAGAGTTGGTAAATCCAACTGGTGAATGTCTTATCTAAAGCCCGTGACTAATGCTTTGATATTTCCTTATGAATTTCTTTCTCGAGTGCTGGCCTACATGAGGAAGGCAAGTTGAAAGTGCCAGACCCCATTTAGTGGATTCAGGGATCTTCTTTACTGCTTAGGTAATCAATGAAATGAAATAGCTTCAAGAGAGCATTTCGTTTTCCATAAAGGTTGGGTCCTGCTTGTAAAACACTCGTTCTTTTCATCTTTAGAGCTGGCAAATCCAGCTGGTGAATGTCCTATCTGAAGCCCGTGACTAATGTTTTGATATTTCCTTATGACTTGCTTTCTCGAGTGCTTTCCTACACGAGGAAGGCTAGGGGAATAGGACTAGCTTTTATACAATTATGGATATGGGAGACGTAGAGCATGAATAACCAAACTAAGGTGGCAGGACCCATTATAACCCCAACAATAAGTGATAAGTTGATAGGCCTTGTGAGGACTACACGCCACCCTTTCTCTCGTGAAATTACATTGGATGCCTAAGTCAGTCCCACATATTTGAGAGCACTATTGAAAAAATAACCTTATTGAAATGAAAAAACCTCGTTGAAACATAAAATTTCCACTTTTTGACCTCTCTTGAATCAAAATTTCCAGGGAAAAATTGCTTCTCAGTCTCCTCTTCCACTTCTCCACCACTTGGAGGCTGCCACCTTGCTAGCAGAAGCCTCACTGGACTGCTGTGAACTCTTTTTATTATTTAAATTTCATTACCTTTTGCTGTAAGGTGTATGTTGAATTTCTAGTAGTATGATATGCATTCGGTCGATGTAGTTGTTACTGTTCCTGTGGATCCATCAATTTCATCCGCTCTAGCTGATTCTTGTCGTGTACATGGAAGTTTACCACCACTGTTAATCTTATGTCGTTACTGAGCCTTCTCTCGATTCCTCAACGCAGGAAAGATTGAACTAGAATGATCTACTGCTGTAATGTGACTACATATTGTCTTTTATACTGTTGTAATGTATTTCTGTATGAGACAGAGTCTATTCTTTTGTAATGTTGTCCTACATATTGTCTTTTATACTGCTACAATGTATTTCTGTAATGTGACTAGATATTGTCTTTTATATGTGAATACATATTGTATTTTATATTGCTGTAATGTATTTTTGTATGAGACAGAATCTGATATTTTCTACTTGATAACCTATTATGGGTATATCAAGAGGATTTTGTATATGAACTATTATCAATATATGAAATAGGGTTTTTTCTCCTTTGAAAAAAGAGTTGAAATCATTCTAAATTCACATATGTTCAGTGGTGTCACTGTTTCACTTCCGATATTATGTTGCTTACCTTGATGAATAAGTGGAACTATGCTGGGAGGCCTCTCTATTTTTTGACTCTTTGCTCATACTGTCAAAGGCTATTATATGTTATATGGGCTATACTGTATAGTTCTTAGACTACATATCTTCATATAGAACTTGCAAATAGTATGATGGAAACCAAACATAATAATGTATTATGACATCACAACTTGCTAATTAGTTATTAGACTACATATCTTCATATAGAACTTGCGAATAGCATGATGGAAATGTGAACTTGCAAATAGTATGATGGAAATGTGGATCTCATGACTCTTCATGATTAATGCTTCTAGAAACCAAACATAATTTAATGTATTAGGACATGCTCCTTTAGGCTTGGTGGAATTACCTTTGCTTTTTATTTCTCTCTTACACACACACATATATATATGAAGAGATGATCCCATTTTTTTTTTATTCATAGATAAAACGTCATTTAAATACAAGATTTATCATAATTTACAATGATTCATTCCATATTATTCATAAATTTTTTCATTAAAAAATAAACCCTTTAACTAATGAACCTAGTTAATGCTTATTCTTCATGAAGAATACTACTTTATCTTTCAATTTGAATTTGATGATGGTCCTTTGTTATCTTTCTTGACTACTTCAAACTATTGACACAATCATCTGCTTCTCGTTAATCTTTTTATTCCTTCCTTATATTGTATTCTCCCCCTTAGATATTGTGTACTCTACCACATAGATATTGCACTAAATTTTGATGGTCATTTGTTATATTTCTTGAATACTTCAAATTACCAAATTATTGACACAATCATATAGATATTTCACTCAATTTTGATGGTCCTTTATTATCTTTCTGTACTTCAAATTATCGACACTTGATCATATGTATATCATATAGATATTGCACTCAATTTTGATGGTCCTTTGTTATCTTTCTTGACTACTTCAAATTATTGACACTCTATCATATAGATATTGCACTCAATTTTGATGGTCCTTTGTTATCTTTCTTGATTACTTCAAATTATTGACACAATCATATGCTTTTTGTTACTCTTTTTATTCCTTTGTATTTATTCTCCCCCTTATATATTATGTACTCTCCTACATAGATATTACACTCAATTTCATAGGCTCTTCTTTTGAAGTCAAATATATTGTATTCTCCCCCTTAGATATTGTGTACTCTCCCACATAGATATTGCACTCAATTTCATAGGCTCTTCTTTTGAAGTCAAATAAGTGACAATAATCTACAAGAACTATCCCTAATTATTTTCTCACATGTTCAAATGGTTCTTTAACAAGATAATTTACAAGAACTATTCCTAATTTGTTTCTCACATATATATTCAAATGCTTCTCTAACAAGATGCTTTGTGGGTATGTATTCCATCTTCACTATTTTCTCAAAGACTTGTTGTGTGAGGAAGTGGTACTTTATGATGATATGTAAATAGTGATTGAAGGAAGTAGAATATTTTATTTTTGAAATTATTATTACACTTCTATTGAAACACTTAATATATATATAGATTTACCTTAATATCTTGTAGAGCCCATTTCATCCAAAACACTCAAAGAAATTTACCTTACCTTAATATCTTGTAGAGCCCATTTCATCCAAAACACTCAAAAAGAAATTTACCTTACCTTAATATCTTGTAGAGCCCATTTCATCCAAAACACTCAAAAATAAATTTACCTTAATATCTTGTAGAGCCCATTTCATCCAAAACACTCAAAAAGAAATTTACCTTAATATCTTGTAGAGCCCATTTCATCCAAAACACTCAAAAATAAGTAACTACTATGTACATTCCACTTCTACTCACTCAAAAATAAATTTACCTTAATATCTTGTAGAGCCCATTTCATCCAAAACACTCAAAAAGAAGTAACTACTATGTACATTCCACTTCTACTCACTCAAAAAGAAATTTACCTTAATATCTTGTAGAGCCCATTTCATCCAAAACACTCAAAAAGAAGTAACTACTATGTATTCCACTTCTACTCTAGATAGAGAAAGTAACGACTCTTTCTTGCTTAACCATTAAACCAAAGAATCTTCTAAGTAGAATTATACATTGTCCACTTGTACTTTTCACAAGCCTAGTTGAATCTCTATATGTTGTCAATGTAAATTTCTCACAAGTAAATTTGTTAATGTAAATTTCTCAACTTCTACAAGTTTTATAGGCAGAGTCTGTAAAGGGCCAGGTAGCCTATGGATCTCATCTTTTATGGAAGGTGACATATCTAGTAAATTCCCCTACAGTCAATCTCTAGAATAGATCTAAATAGAAGTTCTTCATTTTAATATCCATAAAACACAACCAATTTAAGGTAAATTGTTTACATGCATGTCATTTCTCCCACAAACTTAAGGCTTCCTCCCATTAATTTTAGATGTGATTTCTACCATAAAATTTTTAAGTCAAACTTTAAGATAAACCATGCACATGTCATTTGCAATAAATGTCAATTTAATTTCTAAATTCACATATTTCTAGTGGTGTCATTTTTTCTCTTCGGATATTATGTTGCTTACCTTGATGAACAGGTGGAACTCTGCTGGGAGGCCTCTCTGTTTTTTGAGTCTTTGCTCATACTGTCAAAGGTTGTTATATGTTATATGGGCTAGACTGTATAGTTATTAGACTACATATCTTCATATAGAACTTGCAAATAGTATGATGGAAACCAAACATAATAATCTATTAGGACATCACAACTTGCAAATTAGTTATTAGACTACATATCTTCATATAGAACTTGCAAATAGCATGATGGAAATGTGAACTTGAAAATAGTATGATGGAAATGTGGATCTCAAAGAAAAGTCATGATTAATGCTTCTAGAAACCAAACATAATAATGTATTAGGACATGCTCCTTTAACTTGAAAATATTACATGGTCGAAATGTGGATCTCATGACTCTTCATGATTAATGCTTCTAGAAAACAAACATAATTTAATGTATTAGGACATAATTTAATGTATTAGGACATGCTCCTTTAGGCTTGGTGGAATTACCTTTGCTTTCATGATTAATGCTTCTAGAAACCAAACATAATTTAATGTATTAGGACATGTTCCTTTAGGCTTGGTGGAATTAATTTTGCTTTTTATTTCTCTCTTACACACACACATATATATTAAGAGATGATCCCATTTTATTTTTTATTCATAGATCAAATGTCATTTAAATACAAGATTTATCATAATGTACAATGATTCATTCCATATTATTCATAAAAATTTTCATTAAAAAATGAACCCTTTAAATGATGAACCTAGTTAATGCTTCTTCTTCATGAAGAAGACTACTTGATCTTTCAATTTGAATTTGATGATGGTCCTTTGTTATCTTTCTTGACTACTTCAAATTATTGACACAATCATATGCTTCTTGTTACTCTTTTTATTCCTTCCTTATATTGTATTCTGCCCCTTAGATATTGTGTACTCTCCCACATAGATATTGCACTCAATTTTGATGGTCCTTTGTTATCTTTCTTGACTACTTCAAATTATCAAATTATTGACACAATCATATAGATATTGCACTCAATTTTGATGGTCTTTTGTTATCTTTCTTTACTTCAAATTATTGACACTTGATCATATAGATATCATATAGATATTGCACTCAATTTTGATGGTCCTTTGTTATCTTTCTTGACTACTTCAAATTATTGACACTTGATCATATAGATATTTCACTCAATTTTGATGGTCCTTTGTTATCTTTCTTGGCTACTTCAAATTATTGACACAATCATATGCTTTTTGTTACTCTTTCTATTCCTTCCTTATATCTATTCTCCCCCTTAGATATTGTGTACTCTCCCACATAGATATTGCACTCAATTTCATAGGCTTTTCTTTTGAAGTAAAATATATTGTATTCTCTCCCTTAGATATTGTGTACTCTTCCACATAGATATTATTGCACTTTAATTTCATAGGCTCTTCTTTTTGAAGTCAAATTATATTGTATTCTCCCCTTTATATTGTACTCTCCCATAGATATTGCACTAATCTGGATGGTCCTTTGTTATCTTTTCGACTACTTCAGTTATCAAATTATTGACACAATCATATAGATATTGCACTCAATTTTGATGGTCCTTTGTTATCATTCTTTACTTTAAATTATCGATAATTTGATCATATAGATAATATAGATATTATGAATCAATTTTGATGGTCCTTTTGTTATTTTTCTTGACTACTTGCCTATTGACACAGTCATATGCTTTTTGTTACTCTTTCTATTCATTCCTTATATCTATTCTCCCCTTTAGATATTGTGTACTCTCCCACATAGATATTGCACTCAATTTCATAGGCTCATCTTCTGAAGTCAAATATATTGTATTCTCCCCCTTAGATATTGTGTACTCTACCACATAGATATTGCACTCAATTTCATAGGCTCTTTTTTTGAAGTCAAATAAGTGACAATAATTTACAAGAACTATCCCTAATTTGTTTCCCACATGTTCAAATGGTTCTCTAACAAGATAATTTACAAGAACTATTCCTAATTTGTTTCTCACATATTCAAATGCTTCTCTAACAAGAGGCTTTTTGGGTATGTATTCCATCTTCATTATTTTCTCAAAGACTTGTTGTGTGAGGAGGTGGTACTTTATGATGATATGTAAATCACTGATGATGTGTAAATAGTGATTGAAGGAAGTAGAATATTTTATTTTTGAACTTATTATTACACTTTTATTGAAACACTTAATAGATATATATATTTACATTAATATCTTGTAGAGCCCATTCCAGTGATGCCCTCAGGAGGTAACGTTGCCATCAATGCCTCCAACGTGCCTTAAACAGTCCTCTGTGGCCCTCTTAGGGAAAAGCCTATTGAGTCGACCCCTCAAGTTAGGTCAGCTACCCACAAGGATATGCCCCTCAGGAGGTCACCATCATTTTAACAGTCTGTGATGCCCTTAAGTTAGGTCACTGGTCTCAATGGCCCAGTCCTTAGGAGGTAAGTCGACTCCATGTAGCACACCCCCACAAAGAAGAGGGGCCATTAGCATATCATTGAAGGCCTTATTGCCTCCTTATAGCTACACTTAGAGATCCTATGGTCCACCCAAAAATTAGGATAATAAGCCTCTATACCCCCTTAAAAGGGTCTATAAGGTCCTTCAACATGTCATGGAAGGCCCTCCCATTACTGATGGGAGCCTATGCCCTTATAGGGCCATTCAAGGTCCTTGCAGTTGATTAATGCGATGATATGATCTAATTATTGTCAATCATATCAGGCCATATCACCCATATGATGGGACCCCATGCCCTTATAGGGCCATTACTGATGGGACCCTATGCCCTCATAGGGCCATATAGCCATATGTATGGGACCCTATGCCCTTATAGGGCCATTAAGGATCAAACATAGGAAGGAATGGGTGGAACCCGTCCTAAAGGATCTACAACCAATGGTTGAAGATCATTAAACCAAAGGTTTAAGGATGAAGGACAACCAAAGGTTGAAGGATCAACCATAGGAAGGAATGGGTGGAACCTGTCCTAAAGGATCTAAAACCTTTGATTGAAGATCATTAAACCAAAGGTTTAAGGATGAAGGAAAAACAAAGGTGAAAGGATCTACAATCAATGGTTGAAGATCATTAAACCAAAGGTTTAAGGATGAAGGAAAACCAGAGGTTGAAGGATCAACCATAGGAAGGAATGGGTGGAACCCGTCCTAAAGGATCTACAACCAGCGGTTGAAGATCATTAAACCAAATGTTTAAGGAAGTTTGGGCTTGCCCAATGAGTAAGGTCAAGGACCTTTTCATTAAACCAAAGGTTTAAGGATCAGCAAGCAAAGGTTCAAGGATGAAGGTCCCTTGACCTTCAAAGTACAACCAAAGGTTGAAAGGTTTAAGGAGAAACAACCAAAGGTTAAAAGTACAACCAACCAAATTTTGAACCCATAACAACAACCAAAGGTTGAAGGATCTACAACCAACAGTTGAATATCAATAAACCAAAGGTTTAAGGAAAGATTAACCAAAGGTTGAAGGATCTACAACCTCCAATTGAAGGATGAAGGTCAAGGACCTTCAAAGTACAACCAAAGGTTGAAGGATCTACAATCAATGGTTGAAGATCATTAAACCAAAGTTTTAATAATACAACCTTCAGTGATCCATGGGTTCTCTACACCCTTCATGCGGTAAAATTGGGATAGGTAGTGTTTAATTTTACAAGTTCTATAGGAAAAGTCTGTAAAGGGCTAGGTAGCCTTTGGATATTATCTTTTATGAAAGGTGACATATCTAGTAAATGCCCCTACAGTCAATCTCTGGAATGGATCTAAATATAATTTCTTCATTTTAATATCCATAAAACACAACCACTTTAAGGTAAACAATGTACATGTGTCCTTTGTCCCACAAACTAAAGGCTTCCTGTAATATCCATAAAACACAACCACTTTAAGGTAAACTGTGTACATGTGTCCATTCTCCCACAAACTAAAGGCTTCCTCTGATTAATTTTAGATATGAACTCTACCATAAACTTTTTAAGTCAAACTTTAAGATAAACGATGCACATGTCATTTACCTCATGGTCTTGTGTCATTTATCTCATGCATTCGCAATAAATGTCAATTTAATATATATATTTTTATTGAATTTTTTTTTTTTTTTCAGGGATAAGAAAACCATTATGGTTGAAAAAAGGAAATTATGCATAGAATTTTCTTGCTATCCCAATCCAGGGAAAGCAGTGATTACATATGTGCTTTCCAATATTGCGACTAGAAAAGTCTTCAAAAGGAAAATGAATATACCGGGAAGAACAAAAAACAACATGTTGGGTGTGGAGTCTAATTATCTTGTTTACTTTGTATCACAACATTGGACCCCTATACCTTAAATGGGGCAGAAATGCCACTCGTAAATTAATCGCTACTGTGGGGGGTCCAGGGGGGGCGGCAACGACTTTATGGAGCCCCCCTTGGTGGGGTGTTTCGGGGGCACCGCCCTCGAAGCTAAAAACAGATGTAAAATTGCCTTGTAAAAGTATAGTGATTTATAGTCAATCTGGGCCGTTCATTAGGCAAATGATATAACGGTAGAAGTTATGTTTATTTTAGGGTTTTTTTCCCTAGAAGGCAACCCCTCGCTTTTATGAGGGTATTGTATTACGGCTGTGTATGGTATGTGTATTCTCGGAGTGAGAAACAGAGAGGGAGACTGTGAGAGAGAACATAGGATATTACAACGGATCTGTTGTAGGTTTTGTCTCTTCATCTTTCTGGATAATAGAAAGGATGGACTGGTTGTTCAGGGTGGACATAGCCCAAACTGGGTGAACCATGTATATCTGTGTCTCTCTGGTTTTTATGTGTTTTGTGTGCTTGTATTTTCCACATATTTTATGTGTTGCATTGCTCCATAATATATAATTTTTCTAACAACTGGTATCAGAGCCGAAGGTATATTTGGTTGATAAACTTGTAGGAAAGAAGGGTTCTTGGTTCAAGTGGGAGCAATGGCGGAAGATGGTAAGTTTAGGGTCAAGAAATTTAACGGCCAAAACTTCCCGCTCTGGAAGATGTAGATGGAAGATTATCTGTATCAGAAAGATTTGTACCTACCATTGAGTGGAAAAACAAATAAGCAGGTGGCCATGACAGACACGGAATGGAACATTCTCGATAGAAAGGCACTCGAAACAGTACGGTTGTGCCTTGCGGCATCAGTCGCCTTCAATATTTCGAAGGAAACAACAACAGAGGGTTTGATGGAAACGTTGGCTAAACTATATGAAAAACCCTTGGCCTCAAACAAGGTATTTCTTATGAAACAATTATTTAATATGAATATGTCGGAAGGTGGATCTATTGCAAACCATTTGAATGATTTTAATACAATTACCAGTTAGTTAAGTTCTGTAGGGGTAAACTTTGATGATGAAGTTAGAGCTCTGTTATTCTTGTGCTCATTGCCAGAGAGTTGGAATGGTTTAGTAATGGCCATTAGTAACTTTGTCTCTGGATCTAGTACTTTAAAGTTTGATGATGTTGTTGGTGCTATCCTTAGCGAGGAAATGCGACGGAAAAGCTCCGGTGAGACATCAGGTAATGCTTTGAGTGCAGAGTCTAGGGGAAGAAGAATGGAAAGAGGAAAGAGCTCGAGATATCGCAGTAAATCAAGGAAAGGCAGATCCAAGTCCAGATCGGGGATAGTGTGTTGGAAATGCGGAAAGAAAGGACACCTAAAGAAAGACTGTAGATCTCGGAAGGGAAAAGAAGGAGACACACAGCAAGAAAAAAATCATGAAGCAAATGTGACAGGTGATGTGTTACAAGATGCTTTGATTCTTTCTTTAGAAAATGTTACTGATTCTTGGGTTGTAGATTCAGGGGCTTCATTCCATGCCACACCTGATAAGAAATATTTTCATGACTATGTTCAAGGATATTTTGGACAAGTTCGTTTGGGTGATGATAAACCCTGTAAAATTGTTGGAATGGGTAAGGTTCTTGTAAAATAGCAGAATGGAAACCAATGGCTATTAAAGGAGGTAAGGCATGTTCCAGATCTAAAGAAAAATCTGATTTCAACAGGGCAGTTAGGCAGTGAAGGTTGTGTTACAACTTTCACAGATAAAGCTTGGAAGGTCACCAAAGGAGCCCTGGTAATAGCAAAAGGCAAAAAGGTTGGTACATTGTATTTATGCAATGGTATTTCTAACTCTATTAATGCTTTAACTTCCAAAGGAGAAGATGCAGCATTATGGCATCATAGGCTCGGACACATGAGTGAGAAGGGAATGAAGATTCTTCACTCAAGAAATTTGTTGCCAGGTTTGAAGAATGTTGATTTGGATTTCTGTGAAAATTGCATTTATGGAAAACAAAAGAGAGTCATATTTCTCAGAGTTGGGAAAGAAAACAAGAGTGAAAAATTGGAGCTTGTGCATACAGATGTATGGGGACCTGCTCAGGTATCATCTCTCGGTGGCTCTCGTTATTATGTTACTTTTATTGATGATGCAACTAGAAAAACATGGATTTATTGTATTCAGAATAAATCTGATGTATTTGATACTTTCAAGAAATGGAAAGCTTTGGTTGAGATTGAGACATGAAAGAAGTTGAAGTGTCTCAGATCAGATAATGGAGGTGAATATTGCAGCAAAGAGTTTGATAGGTACTGTTCAGAGCATGGAATTCGCAGAGAGAAGACAGTTCCAAGAACACCACAAGAAAATAGTGTGTCAGAAAGGATGAACAGAACAATCATGGAGCGTGCAAGGTGCATGAGATTGCATGCAGGATTTCCTTTACAATTTTGGGCAGATGCTGTAGATACTGCTGTTTATCTAATAAAAAGAGGGCCTTCAAGTTCCTTGGATGGTGGTATTCTAGAGGAAGCATGGACAGGTAAAAAGGTAAACTACTCTTTTTTAAAGCCTTTTGGTTGTGAGGCCTTTGTCCATATTAATAAAGAAAATAGAACAAAGCTTGAGGCAAAATCAAAGAAATGTACCTTTATTGGATATGGTGTTAATTATTTTTGTTATCTCTTATATGATTATGAAAATCACAAAATCATTAGGAGCAGAGATGTAATATTCAATGAAAAGGTCTTGTATAAGAATCAGTTGCAGGAAAAGAAACAGGAAAAAGAAAGCAAGGAATACATAGTTCTTGATGAGATAACTGAAAAAGTAAAGGTGCCTGAAAATAATAATAATCAACAACCACAGTAGCAGCAACCACCACAACAGCAACAGGCACCTCAAACACCTGAAAGTGGTGTTAGAAGATCTACCAGGATAAGTAGACCCCCTGAACGATACTCTCCTTCATTATATTATTTATTATTGACTGATTCTGGTGAACCTGAATGTTATGAAGAAGCAATGCAGGTTGAAAGTAGGAAGAAGTGGGAGCTAGCCATGGAAGAAGAGATGGACTCCTTAATGTATAACCAGACTTGGGACTTAGTCAAGTTGCCTGCAGGTAAAACTACATTGCAGAATAAATGGGTTTACAGGCTGAAGGAAGAAGATGGAGGAAAACAGAGGTACAAAGCTAGACTTGTGGTGAAGGGGTTTGCACAAAAGAAAGGTATTGATTTTGATGAAATATTTTCTCCTGTTGTTAAGATGACTTCAATTAGAACTATTTTAAGTCTTGTAGCAGTGGAAGATTTACATCTTGAACAGTTAGATGTAAAGACAACATTTCTCCATGGAGATTTGGAGGAAGAGATATACATGCAGCAACCAGAAGGATATGAGGTCAAAGGGAAAAAAAAATTGGTGTGCAGGTTAAAGAAGAGCTTGTATGGCTTAAAACAGGCTCCAAGGCAGTGGTATCTAAAATTTGACAAGTTTATGTCTGAACAAGGTTATACTAGATGTCACTCTGATCATTGTGTTTATCTAAAAAAACAAAATGATGGCAGCTATATTATATTTTTATTGTATGTAGATGACATGCTTGTTGCAGGGTCTAACATGCAGGAAATAAATGTGCTCAAACAAAAATTGGAAAATTAATTTGCAATGAAGGATTTGGGAGCTGCAAAACAGATCCTTGGTATGAGAATAACCAGAGATAGGAAAAATCGAAAATTAACACTGTCTCAGAATGAGTACATACAAAAGGTGTTGAAAATATTTAATATGCACAATGAAAAACCAGTTAGTACACCTTTTGCTAGCCATTTCAAACTTAGTAAGGAGATGTGCCCAAAGACCCAAGAAGACATGGATTATATGTCTAAAGTTCCATATGCATCAGCAGTTGGAAGCTTAATGTATGCAATGGTCTGCACAAGGCTTGATATTGCACATGCAGTGGGAGTTGTAAGCAGGTACATGAATAATCTAGGAAAAGAACATTAGATGGCAGTAAAATGGATTCTCAGATATTTGAGAGGTACCACAAATCAAGAATTATGCTTTGGTGGTTCAAACATTGCTCTACAGGGATATGTTGATGCAGATATGGCAGGTGACAGAGATAACAGGAGGAGCACTATAGGATATGTATTTATTGTAGGTGGAACAACTGTCAATTGGGTTTCAAAAATCCAAAGTGTTGTTGCACTTTCAACAATAGAAGCAGAGTATGTTGCTGCTACAGAGGCTAGTAAAAAAATGATTTGGTTACAAATTTTTATGGATGAATTGGGTAAGAAGCATGATATGGACATGTTATATAGTGATAGCCAAAGTGCCATTCAGCTTGCAAAGAAATTAGCATTTCATTCCAGGACTAAACACATACATCTCAAGTACCATTTCATACGGTCAGTATTGGAAGATGGAGAGTTGAAGCTGAAAAAGATACACACTAGACAGAATCCTGCAGATATGCTAACAAAAGTTGTAACAAGGGAGAAACTGAGAACATGCTCAGTTTCAATTGGTCTTCAAGGATGACGATGAAGATGAGAAATAGCTAGGTCCAAAGAGGAGTCATTGTCTAGCAAATGAAGAAGCGGTGGAATTGCTACAATCAGTCTCCAAGTGGGAGATTGTTGGGTGTGGAGCCTGATTATCTTGTTTACTTTGTATCATAGCATTGGACCCCTGTACCTTAAATGGGGTGGCAACGCCACCCATAAATTAATCGCTGTCGTGGAGGGTCCAGGGGGGCCGGCAACAACTTTATGGAGCCTCCCCCTAGATGGGGGTTTCGGGGGCAGCGCCCCCAAAGCTAAAAACAGATGTAAAATTTCCTTGTCAAAGTATAGTAATTTCTAGTCAATCTAGATCGTTCATTAGGAAAATGAGCTAACGGTAGAAGTTATGTTTAGTTTAGGGTTTTTTTCCCTAGAAGGAAACCCCTCACTTTTATGAGGGTATTTTATTGCGGCTGTGTATGGTATGTGTATTTTCGAGTGAGAAATAGAGAGGGATACTGTGAGAGAGAATAGAGGATATTACAGTGGATCTGATGTAGGTTTTGTCTCTTCATTTTGCTGGATAATAGAAAGAAAAGATTGGCTGTTCGGGGTGGGCATAGCCTAAAATGGGTGAACCATGTATATCTGTGTCTCTCTAGTTTTTATTTTTTTTGTTTTCTTGTATTTTGCACATATTTTATTTTTTGCATTGCTCCATAATATATATTTTTTCTAACACAACGAGGCATATTATATTGGATTGATAGAAGGCTTGGGAAAAGTGATGGAGTATGGATCAAATGGAATTGTAGTTTTCACCAATTCTGAACTTGTGTGAAACCAGATGAATGGCGTGTGCCAAGTTCAGAAGGAGAGGCTAAAAGAACTTCATGCAATAGCAAACAATATTGTTAGCCAATTTCAATCTTTTAGTATAAGGCATTATATAAATGTGAATAAGATGTATGTTGATCTATTGCGTGGGGAAATGCCAATTCATGATTCATCTATCAAATATGAATTAGAATTATACAGAGAAATGCTAATGCAAGATTCATTTCTCAAAGATGAATTGGTTTTGAGATTCTCTTCTTCAAAAATTCAAGATTCATCTCTCAAAGATGAATTAGTGTTGAGACGCTCTCCTTCAAAATTTATTGATGGACATTGTAACATATCTTCGATATGTGTGCGTTGTGTACTTATAAATGCATCTTTTTTAATGACCATGTGTTTTTTTCAATTATATACTAAGTGTGCTCCCACCACACCATGTAAAGCGCAATTTGGTGAACTTCACATTTGCAATAAGTGGTGAACTTCACATTTTTATAAAATTAAAATGCAGGGACTTCAACAATTTTTTGTTTAAATGGAGTTTCTTTAAATGCAGTTTCACTTCTTTCTTAACGACCATGCGTTTTTTTCAATTTTACACCAAGTGTGCTCCCACCATGTAAAGCGAAATTTGGTGAACTTATCATTTGTATAATTTATTTTTTTCTTAAATTTAGTTTCACACATCAATTATTGCTTTGAAAGTTGTGTTCTACATAATTTGTGTACACTAAATTAGAAATTTATTTTGTGTAAATGTCCACCAATATATATATATATATATATATATATATATATATATCATGGAGGATGAACAACGAAGATCAACGTAATCCCATATGGGGGTTCGTGCATCGGGGGATGTTCACGGTATTTAAATATAATCCTAAATCTCCATACATGTCTGTACATATGGAATCAATTTTTTATTAACTTTGTGAGTTAAATTAGTTGTTAATAATTTTCATCTTTTAATTTTTTATGAGCTAAGAAGAGAAGGGTCTCTACTCCATCCATGGAGCGTGCCCATGGTTCACCCAAATCATGGTATGGTTCACACAATTTAATCAATGAATATGTACATGTATTTATATGTACACATGAATGTATTTTTCAATTGATTATAAATTCGTATTTGTCTATGAAGCTTCTCTCTCGTCTCGAGAGGTTGGTGGTGGTTCAAATCCCCTTAGAGGTCCATCAATGAGTGGTAACGAGGTTGCCTAAAGGGGCTGATGTTTATTCCCCCCAAAGGCCAATCAATGGTCGTGGTGATGGTTCTCAAGCAAGGTCGTTCTAGAGTCTAGTTCTCAGCAGGTCGTTCGCGGGTCTCAACGAGTTTCATGGTGGAGAAGATGCTAACCAACCACGTCAAGGTTGCCATCAATTTCAATATTTTTTTTCATTGAATTTTTACAAGTTTGTTTACATATGTTTTTTTCTAATATACGAAATTATATATATATATTGATGCAAAAGCCGAAAATGTTCCAAATATTGGTCAAAATAGACGCAAGACAGAACACTACATTCAAGAAGAAGGTTGTCTACCCAGCACAACTTATCTTGCTGACATTTCTGATATACCATGGGAAACAAACATGGTGCAATGCACCTTACAAATGTGTGAAAAATTTCATGCAAAATTGCGGATAGATCTCATGGCTTTGACTCTACCTGCTTAGAGTCGACAAAGCCTCGAAATAGTTACACATTCATTGGGAGAACTTGTAAATGTGTACAAAACTCTTGAGCCAACGACTAATACATTTGTAGAAATGATGAGAAAGAGAAAGGAAACAATAATGGGTCCAGATAAATGGGAGGATGTAAAACAAATATTTACAAAAGATATGGCGAAGTCAATGTTTAATTTCAAGGAAGGGCCAAAAAGAAAAATGTTGAAGGTGCAATATTTCAAACACCCAAATATAGATCACTATTTGTATGATAGACACCTTGCGGCCTATGGAAGGCTCCCATGGAATGATGATGTTCCTATTTATTTTGTACAATTGTTTTATGCAGAATGTTTTTTGGATATGAAACCCAACTACAATGACCTTCTGTCAGAATTTTTTTGTCTGGGGAAAGGTCGATTGTATGATCATAAGGGCGCTAAGTGAGATGTGGAGTTTCCTCGCCCTGAGACGCCATTGGTGGATCAACCTTTTCAAGTCGAAACTCTGCCGTCAAAGATGGATGTGACTTCTCAAATAAGATGAGAAGCAAGGGATGTCATGATCTACAATGTTTACAATGGATTGGGTGTAGTCAATGTTTTTCTAAATCGACAAAGAGCATGTGAAAATGCACGTGCCAATTTTGTGTATTGTACAGATGAAGATATTGACAACATAAATGTTGAAGATCTCCGAATATATGAAAAAAATTGTCGCAATGGTTTTCAAGACCTAATTCTTCATGAGGAAGAGGGCACGGAGAACAGGTATGTTTTAATGACCTTAGGGTTTGAAATTATTTTAACATACATATACATGTGTACAATTTTTAATAAATACATGTGTATGTAGATGTATACATTTATTTGTATGTACATTAATCTAACAAAAATGTATCATTATATGTTAAAAAACCATTTTCAATTGTCACGCATGATGAATGACGAAAATGTTAATATCATGTTCGGGACCTCCCAGTTCAAACAATGCAGATGGGGCTCACCATCGAAGATATGTTGGCAAATGTTAGTGTTTTTTTTAAGTGATATTTTAAAAATAAATAATTGTGCATACATGTACATGTATGTATATATAATGATAAAAAATTTTTAAGAGATTCGATTCCGTCCGATGTTTTTGGGATGGCCGTACCTTCTTCTTCCCTTGCGTAGATGTACCTTCTATTTCCTTAGGAGATGAGCCACAAGTATGGACAATTTTTCACTTTTAAAATTTATGTTTAAGATATATATATATTCCACCTCAAAAAGTTTCATTAAAAATTGAGATATATATATATATATATATATATATATATTGAGTTATTTTAAATTTTTTGAATTTAGGTTCCTATAGATGATATCTTTAATCCACAGACTCTCCCGACGGAGATAGGAACCACCACACCATTTCAACCATTTGAACAAGTTGTCTAACTTTTTTTTTAATATTATTGAAAATAAGTTTATATATTTACACATGCATTTTCATTTGAAATATATATATATATATATTTAACTGTACATGTATATTGTATATTTTACCGTTGCAGATGTTCCTATGGGGGTGGAACTTGTTGATCAAATGCAAAGGGAACCTCATAAGGTATTGCATGATTTTTTTGTTATATATATTTTTTTACATGAAGTTTTATATATATTCTCACTCATTTTTAAAACATCAAATTTTAATGTTCAAGTACATGTGCATTGTGTATGTAGGTTTCCCATGCTTCACATGATAGTGCGCGGATTGAGACCTTGATAGGAAAGACGCTAGATCCATCTCTATTTGATGGACATGATTTGTAGATTTGATTTCAAGATTTAGATAGTCTTAAATTTTCTTTTTTTATATATTATCTAGATGCATCATATATATATATATATATATATATATATATATATATATATATATATATATATATATATATATATAACTTGATACAATTTGATACTTGTGAGATCTACAATTTTTTGGACATATTTTTATTACGGTGTTAATATAAATTTTTTTGTTCCAAAAAGTTAATTTTTAGACGGTTTTTAGTACTTTTGGCATGTGAATGTCAAGTAATGTTGTTATATAATTTGTTTGGTTTTTAAAACTTTTAAGTTTTGGATAATTGAACTACTAGTAATGTTGTCATCTATAAATTAATGTCGTCATTTGAACTACATTTGGCATGTTATGTAATGATGTGTTATAATTTGTTTTGTTTTTAAATTTTAAGTTTTTTTTTGCTTATGAACTACATTTGGCATGTTATGTAATGATGTGTTATAATTTATTTTGTTTTTAAAATTTAAGTTTTGGATGCTTGAAGTACATTTGGCATGTGAAGTAATGTTGTGATCTATAATTTTTTGTTAAATTAAAAGTTAAGTTTTGGATGGTTTCAATCTACATTTGGCATGTGATATAATGTTAAATGTTTTTATTGGATAGTTGAACTATAATTGGCATGGCATGTGAAGCAATGTTATGTATGATATAATAATAAAAACTTTAAAACTCAAGTTTTGGATGGTTTCAATTTACATTTTGCATGTGATATTTAATGTTTTAATGTTGCACAATATATAATCAAAAAGTTTTTAAAACTTATGTTTTGGATGGTTTTAATCTACATTTGGAACATGTGGTATAATGTTAAATGTTTCTATTAAATAGTTGAACTATAATTGGCATGGCATGTGAAGTAATGTTGCATGATTTATAATCAAAAGGTTTTTAAAACTTAAGTTTTGGATGGTTTCAATCTACATTTGGCACATGTGATATAATATTAAATGTTTTTGTTGGCTAGTTGAACTACAATTGGATGGCATGTCAAGTAATGTTGTGATATAATCAAAACAAATTTAAAACCCAAGTTTTGGATGGTTGAAGTACATTAATCATGTGAAGTAATGTTGTGATATAATAAAAAAAAATTAAAACTAAGTTTTGGATACCATTTTAATCTACATTTAATGTAAATCCCTTTGATTTTGATTTAATGTTAAATGTTTTAAATGTAAATCCCTTTAATTTTGATTTAATGTTAAATGTTTTAAATATTTTTGATATAATGTTAAATGTTTTGATCTAATTTTTTAATGGTTTCAATCTACATTTGGCCTATGGAAGACCCCATGCATAGACAACGGATGCATTGCGAGGGAGGGAGGTAGCAGGGGGATGCTAACGTAGGGATGGAGGGGGTAGGAGTGTCGGCTCTCGCCCTCCTCTTTTCATCCATGACACGGTATACACCCTCCTCCAAATGAGCAATGAAGCACAATTTCACTTCACCGGTGCTATGGCTCGTGACCGCGAATTTACGACGACCATTCCCATATCTTTTCGGGGAGGAGCCGCAAGATGAAGGTGCTTCTAGTTCCAGGAAGCGGTGGAGAAATTCCACCATCCCAACCCATCAGCCCCAAGATACCGAGAAGTCGAGCGGCTCTTCCAACAAATCGTCTTCGACGAGCTCCAGTAGTGATGGTGCGAAGCAGCGACAACGCCTCCTAGCAACCGCAAGGGAATAGATGATGATCCGGAGGACAATGATTGTCCAATTGTGGAGGAAAATCCTCCTACACACATCAATAGCTAACTTGATGTCGAGTCCTCTTTAGCTTTTTCCCTGGTTATGAGCGACCCCTTTTCTCGTTTTTTTTGATTCGCACCCCCTTTGGTGTTGGCTAGTTAGGAAACCCGGGGGAGACAAGTCTCACTATGTACATTATGTTAATTACAAGTTTATATATATGTAAATCCTTTAATTTTGATTTAATGTTAAATGTTAAATGTTTCGATCTAAGTTTTGGATGGTTTCAATCTACATTTGGCCTAGATGGAAGACTCTCATGTGAAGTATTCTTTTGATTGAATAAAAAAGAGTAAAGAAGTAGTTGTATATGTAAATCCCCTTAGTTTTGATTTAATATTAAATGTTAAATGTTTTGATCTAAGTTTTGGATGGTTTCAATCTACATTTGGCCTAGATGGAAGATACTCCTATTTGAAGTATTGTTTTGATATATTCAAAAAGATTAAACTAGTTATAAGTAAATCCCTTTAATTTTGATTTAATGTTAAATGTTAAATTTTTCAAGATATAACATGTTAAATGTTTTGATTTAAGTTTTGGATGGTTTCAGTCTACATTTGGCCTAGATGGAAGACTCCCATGTGAAGTATTGTTTTGATTTAATCAAAAAGAGTAAAGAAGTAGTTATATGTAAATCTCTTTAATTTTGATTTAATGTTAAATGTTTTGATATAATTTTAAATGCTTTGATATAAGTTTTGGATGGTTTCAATCTAAATTTGGCTTAGATAGAAGACTCCTATGTGACTTGTATTGTTTTGATTTAATCAAAAAGTTTTTAAAACTCAAGTTTTGGATGGTTGAAGTACATTTGGAATCTTAAGATTGCTTTTGATCTCTACATAGTCTTGTTTGAGTGAAAAGTTTTCCAATAGGAAGAACATAGCTTTTCAGTATGCAACTAACCATGTATCAATTGAGCTCTAATTGAAAAAAGAGTTTAAAGAAGTAGATATATGTAAATTATCCCTTTAATTTTGATTGGAAATATAAGAAGTATATATATGTTTGTTGAATTTGGGTCAATATCATTAATGCACTCAAATAGGTAGCCTTGTTGATTTATAATTTGGTAAATTGATGACATTTAGTTAATTGCATTATAGAACATAGAACATATCCCACCATTGGACAGACAAATTTTGTACTGGATTTTCAATCAGGAATAAAGATGTGGGTCAAATCCCACCAAAATTCAGAGAAGTGCTCTGAGTCTCTTGTTTGAAAGGAATATTCATACAAAACTATACTGTGGATGATTTATTTACATTGCACGAATACTTTTTACCAGAAAAGCTCACAAGAAAAATTGGGCACATTCAGTTCGTGTATATATCCAATACGATTTTTCATTAATGCACATAGAAAAACTACTTTCAGTTTAAAAATTGCATTCTAGAACATATATATTGAGTACATTTAAATAATTTTTTCATCAATGAACATAGTAAAACTACTTGAACAATTAGTTTCATTTTAGAACACATATATCCAATATGCAAGCAACATTTTTCATCAATGCACATTGAACATATCCGACCATTGGGCGAAACAAATTTTGTACTAGATTTTAATTCGAGGAATAGAGATGTGGGTCAAATCCCACCAAAAGTCGGAGAAGTGCTCCAAGTCTCTTGTCTCGAAAGGAATCTTCGTACAAAAACTATACTCGCGGATGATTTATTTACATTGTGGATACTTTTTACCGAAAAATCCAACTATTTTTTTCA
Source organism: Pinus albicaulis (assembly GCA_034641835.2). Lineage (NCBI taxonomy): Eukaryota > Viridiplantae > Streptophyta > Pinopsida > Pinales > Pinaceae > Pinus > Pinus albicaulis. Next base: position 1,167,974,040 of record CM076584.1, on the reverse strand, counting down.
TCAATGCACATGGTAAAAACTACTTGAAAAAAATTAATTTCATTCTAGAACATATATATATATATATATATATATATATATATATATATATATATATATATATATATATATATATATATATCCAATACATGTAACATTTTTCATCAATGCACATGTATAGAAAATCTTCTTTCAGATTGATACTAGAGCATGTGCATGTACCAAAACAATTTATACATGTGCAAACACTTGCACAAATAACATAAGCAACTGAATTTTTAGTTGAGTCATCGGAAGTTCTAAAACATATTTAATCCAAAGAGAATAATTTGTTGGGCAATTCAATAAAAAATTCCAATGGAATGCCATCTTCAATAATCTGCTCATGATTAGATTTTGACATTTTCCATTTCTTAATTTTTTGTTTTTTTTCTTTGAATGAACCTCTATCAACTTTATGTGCGCCGCACACACCAAGTGACTATATTGACAACTTATGGAGTCAGGGTTCATAGTCTTCAAAGTAAAAGCGAAGTCCCCACTTTGATTAGTTTGTCTAAAAAAATAACCTTTAAAGATAATAGATCCTCTGTCATATTGAAATCCATGATCATTATAGTTTTCTAATAATTTCATTTTTTCGTTCAAAGGTAATGCATCAAATAATACTTAACATTTTCATCATTGTCAATAGGTGCAATTATAGCAAAAACATCTCCCTACACAATAAAAACAAACTTAACAAAAATATACATATTTAAATTTATTTCTAGATCTTTAAATCATTAGAAAGAAATTCAAATGTTACCTTCTCTAACAAGATTAGAAACTCAATCACCATTGAGATGATATTGTAGTTTCCTCCGATTGTGTTTCTTCAAACATTGCAACAAACATTTTTCCCTTTGTATTTAGCTTATGTATGTTTCCAATATTTTACATAAATTTTGTTTTTCACAAACGTCATTGGATTTCGTGTTGTCTATGTAAACATCACAAAAACAAGAATATTTTTCTTTTCTCCAATGCAAACACATTTCGGGACTGACTTTGTTTTTAATTGAATGCAATTTTCGAATCCCTTTTATTGTTTCAACGTCATTTCCAATTGATCTATCTACGTATTCGATCCCAATATGCTAGAAAAACCTTTATATGGAAAATTAAAAGAAGAATTATTAAATATGATATCAAAATACAATAAAAGATAATCATTGCACGATAAATGTACAATGTTTAAAATAATATTTCCAATAAAAATTAAATTGAATGTATCTTCGCACTTCCCTTGATGGGTTAATCTCATGGCTTAGAGCAGCGATGCACCATTGAAAAACTTCTTTAGCATTCAGAAGTCGGCTTGTAGAGGGGTTCATTTTATATCTTCGAAGTGCTCATTTTATGCATGCTCCTGCACCGTCATGCTCTCCTTTTCCATGGCCAGTCTCAAAGAAATTCCAACAATGTTTAATGCAAGTTTTCTTATGAATACAACACAACCAAAAGAATGACCGTGCAGATTTGAATTGACCTGTGCATTTGTCTGACCGTATCTAGTGTTCATTCAATGTTATTCCACTATTTTTCAAGGAATCATAAAATTTTCCAAAACAATGTTGTACAAAATATGTATCATGTGTATTATCGTCACTAATATAAACATGATATTCTTTAATGATATGTTGATTTTCACTCGTGATTTCTATATGATTGACATTTTGTTCAGCATGTATATATAGAATATGGACAAGCATGGAGACTTGGTCAGAATGATAGTATTCACTCTGAATTTCTTTTTGTGGAATAAATGTGTGGTTTTTTGCAAAATCAATCACTGACAAAATGGTCCTTGCTGGAAAAATTTCACAAGATTTTTTGAATTAGAAGTCTTTCCATTGAGCTCTATGGGAATGCTTGGTGTATTTGTAAATTTCTACCTCAAATTTTCTCAAAAATTCTATCACAGAAATTTCCTCTTCTAGTAATTCAATTCTTTTAACACTATTTTCACCTTGAATCGATGTATCGATATATTAATATCTCTTCCATTTCACTTTCATGTTGGAAAATGATTGATCATTTATATCAGTACGATATTTGTTTTGAAATTTAGTCGAATTTCCACAATCATCGCATTTTTTCCCACAAACACATTTCTTTTTGTAAAATAGTTCATTACTTTCTCTTTCACATAGAATTTGAGATATGAAATCACAGATAGTGGAAGGAGGAGGTGAATCCTTCCATAATGTTCTACCAAAATCAAGGAATGTGTCATAATATAACTCAAATTCCACATGATAACAGAAACAACAATGTCACGTACGTTGATAGGTTTTACATACCATGGTTTTTGTTGAACAAAAGCACTGATTGAGACATGAATTTGACGATTCTCTTCTTTGAACTTGTTGAATAGCTCTATCTGAGTGGTTTCCAAGAAATATTTTTCATGTTTTTCGTACTAATTTCGTGCTATTCTTCTTCGCATCACATGCATTGCAGTTGGCGAAGCACGCGAATTGTTCTTCCAATATTCGTATATTATTTTTTTAACATTTTCTCCAAGTCTATCTTTGTATGGTTGCCTGCAAATAGCTCTCCAACAAGCGAGTTCATCATTTACATCTACTTGCAGCCGAAATTTCCGATGTTTATGAAATTTTTTTCACGAGGTTCCTAATGCTCGTGCCATAGATGTTACCAAACGATTCTCTTTAGTACTTGATGAAACCATTGCCATATGTATTCCTCTATGTACAATTGAAACATTTTTCTCTCTAGATATCTTAATTGAATTTATAGCACTACTTATATTTTGTATCACATCTTCCTTCATTTTTTTTTATCTTTGGTTGATTTTCAAATACCCAGTAGTGTTGTAGCTTCTTTTAATTATCTTAATGATAGGAGACCTTTCAACATTTGAGCTTGAACTATCACCCGATCATTTAAAAAATAATTTTCAAAAATGCAGTTAACACGATATCGTATAACATGGTCAGGTTTTTTATCTCCATATTTGTCAGTGTCAAAATTTTCTAACATCTCATCATCGACACTGATTTCATCTTTCCATATTCGAAAAAAATAGTACATAATAAGTTTACATATGAACAATAATTAACTAAATTAATAAATATATGTATAATTTCAATAATACATGCATGTGTTCAATATATATATATATATATATATATATATATATATATATATACTTTGTGATTCAATTTCTTCATTTGAATTTCTTTCAATATTTTCACCATCTTCAGTCATTGGTTCAATATCTCTTTCACTTTCTCTTTCAAAATTTTGTATCTCATCATCAATGTTTTGAGGAATATCTCTGTCTGTTTATATTAAACCAAATATTTAAATTCAAATTCGTTCATCAAATAAAAATTAAGTTTCACATTTTACACTAGGAAAATTTTAAATATATCAATAGATCATAATATTTACATTTACATACCTGCTTCAATTTTTGCTTGAGGTTGATTCTCCTCTTCAATATTTGAGAGGGCTTCTATCTTTCTTTTGCGAGATTGTCTCGTCTCTTTTCTATGTTCCTCATGGTCTCTTTTTCGATCATATTTTCTTACACAAGTCCTTGGATTTCCCATGATAATAGAGTATGAAGTTCAAAAAATTTCATTCAAAAAATTAGACAATAACTCAATTATAAAATGCATCACAAAAGATTTAATTTGAAAAAAATTCATTTTAAATTTCTTGCAAAAAATACATACTCCAATCCAAAACACTTATTTTAAAAAATTCGAGAAAAAAATGTCTTATAAAAATGAAACGAAGCTCAAAATATTTACTTCAACTCAAAACATGTACTCTAAAAAAATGTCACTTCAAAAAATGCCTCCAACTTAAAAAACAAAAACATCGCTTTAAAAAATACTTCAAAAAATACTTCTAGAAAATGTCTTTTCAAAATTAAGCCCAACTCCATACTTTCAAAAAAATGAAGCACAAAAAACATCCAAAAGAATGTATTACATACCTCCAAGAAATGTCCTTTGAATATACGTCCAAGAAAATTCCTTAAATCCAAAAAAATTCTTTGCAAAATCAGGCCGCCTCCAAGAAAAGTTTTTAAACCCAAAACAATTCTTTGCAAAATCAAACCGTCTCAAAGAATTCAAAATTAAGCACAAATCCATACTTAAAAAAAAAATGAACAAAAAACATCCAAAAAAATGTATCACATACCTCTAAGAAATGTCCTTTGAATGTACGTCCAAGAAAATTCCTTAAACCCAAAACAATTTTTTGAAAAATCAAACTGTCTCTAAGAAATGTCCTCCAAGAAAAGTCCTTAAACCCAAAACAATTCTTTGCAAAATTAGTCTGCCTCCAAGAAATTCCCTTAAACTCAAACCTCCAAGAAAAGTCTTTAAACCCAAACCAAGACTTTTATAAAATCAGACAAAATGTGCGAAATGTGTGAAAATTATGAATGATTTCACGGAAATTTATATTGCCGCAAAATGTGTTTTAGGAGGGGCACCACGAAATTTTCCGGCCAATGGAAAATTAGATTAAAGTTTGGCCGAACTTTGATTAAGAGTTCGACCGAACTATTAAGTCGTTAGACTTAATGGGCTGTCGGTGCAAAAAATAGTTCGGCCAAACTTTTAACCAAAGTTTAGCCGAATTAACGCATCACCAGTTATGCATCTTGATGTTTCTGCAACTTTGGACTGATTAAAATCCATGAAAAATTCTGAATTAACTGTCAGAACCAATACAAGCATTTTCAGAATTGAATCTACTTTTAGGAAATATAACTTTTATGAAATTTTATAAACATTTACTAATTTTAATTAATTTTCTAATAAAATGAGTGCAAACAATTTCTGAGGGTCATTTTGATTCAGTGAAATAAAAATTATGTATCTCCCAAAATACATTGTAAGAAAATTTGAAAAAATTATGGGGCATTACATTGGTCTGTCGTCTCTAATGGGTAGCTTTTAGATTTTTAATTTATAACTTGTACGTTAAGAAATTTGTTGGTCACGAAACATATCCAAAATATGCAGTTTTTTCATATTGGACTATTTCAAAAAGTTCTAGTAATTATTATATGCATCCATTGGCTTTGTAAATATGACGAAACCGAAGTAGACTCTGTCTAGATTGTTGTAACACATTTTTTTTTCTTCTCAAAAACACAAATTTTCAATGAATACAACATTGTGTATTAACATGACTTCTTACTAATCCTTTGATTGTTAAGAAACACACACTCAAAGAAATGCTAATTTGACATATCAAATCTGCATAAAAAAATTTCAAAAAATAAGTAATAAAAAGCTAACAAAATTTCTGACAACTTTTATTTTTATCACAAAATGAAATTCTAAACAGAAAAATTGTTATAGTTTGCAGAAAGTTGAAGAACTGGAAAAAATGAAAGTTTTTTCTCAAAAAAGGACAAAAAGTGTAACCCAACTTCACATTTTCATCTTTATGCAAGAAACGATCGATATTAGTTACTTAAAGACAGTAAGAGACATATTAAAGATGTTTATGTTTTAGATGGCCTATAACTCTTTAAAATGGCCAATAGACATGGTTTCCTAGAGGCAGATTGAGGCCTAAAGATGTAACCTTCTCTATCCTGCATTTTGATTTATGAATAGAAAATAGAAATGATGTACTAAATTTACAAAAAAAAAAAAAAAAATGATGTATACGTTCATATATGTTATTGGTTAACAATGTATTAGTTTTGTGGACTTTGAAGAAGAGTATTAGTTTTTTGGAATTTGCAGAAAGGTATACTAATCCAAAAAAAAATGTTAATCCAAATGTAAAGGAAACAAAGATGGTGTCCTTTTGGATTTCTTGTTTATCTCTAAAATGGTTGCCGAACACTCAATACATCTTTGTTCATAAAACAAAGTAGCACCATGGATAGAAACATTCGGTTCACATCTCCCACACTACTCCCTTTCCTTTACATTTCCAAATCCCTAAAGCTTTTCTCGTGGGACTTTTCCCTTTGTGGGTTTCATCTCTTAAACTATTTAGGACCGTTGCCACATTGCCATCTACCACCTGGCATAAGAATAACGAGAAATAAACGAGGAATAAATTCTCCAAAGGACAATGATTGGCACGTTGTTTACCATTCTCAACATGTTGAATGCAACTTTAGAAAAGAAGATAATACATGTAACGAAAAGAAGATAACACATGTAACAAAAACAAATGGCTTATTAAATAACATCATAATTACAAATATTCACCAGTTAACTACACAATTAGCTATCTCTGAAGAAGAAGAGTTATTTATTCTAGAAAAATTGAAAAAATATTTGTATAATCGAGTCTTTGATATCATGTGAAGTTTGGGTATAGCCTTCAATTATTTGAGTATTCTCGGGATTATTTTCATTTCCATACGTGAAAAGTAAGCAAAGATATCAAGATGCCGGGTAACAATTTATCTATGTTTTATGTTTATATATATATATATATATATATATATATGCGAAAGTGTGATGTAACAAATTACACATAAGTTTATTTTTAGTGAATAAATATTTATATGTTTCATAAATCCACAAAGTTCAGATATATATGTTTCATTTCAAAAACTCACATTCATATTAGTACATTTCTCAATAAAAGGGGTAAGGGTCAATCAGTGAGAGGATGGGGATAAGCTTCATCGTTGAGAGAGGAACAACCTAGATCACTAGCTAAGGCTCCTAAATGACCGCTCAGTGATGAAGAAAGTACAAGTGCAAAGACACTTAGGAGGTTTGTCTAGAAACAGCCAATCTTGAAAGAGTGCTTAATAGCTCATTGATCGAGGGCTCAATCTGCCATGCATATTTTATCTATTTTATTTAGGAGATCAACATAAATAAAAGTGAAAAATAATTTCATATAATTCTAAAATTAATTTTACAATAAAATTGATGAATTTTTTTTGTTGTTTATATGAATTGCTCATTTTATACGAGTTTTTAATTTTATTGTATTTTGTAAATACTAGATAATTTTGTATATGTGTGTGTGTGTGTGTGTGTGAGAGAGATCTTTAGAATAATTTTTTCTTTAATTTAATTTAATTATTAACAATTATTTGATAGATGGTAGAGGTTTGACCTCCATAAAATATTTTAGAGTATTCTCAATAGTCATGGTAAATATCAAGGGTGAGATTTATCTCAAAAAAATTGTGTCCTTTCTATGTACAAGTTAAGCATCTCCATGGTAATGTGATAGTGAATCTCCATGATTAAAAATATTGTTACATTTTTTCTTAATGTATTATGTTTAACTAATACTTAATTCTTTTTGTATTATTAATAATAATAATTATTTAAAATAAAGTTACAATTTAGTAAATTTTATGATTTTTTTTTTTTTTTTTTTTACAACGTGAATGTATCATAATGTAAGTGCTCATATGAACTATTCAATTAGATCTCCCTTAACTCTCTTATCCCATCTTGGTGCTTAACACCATGTAACTAGGGCTTTAGGGGAGGTCGCCCATCTCAAGCTTCTTGTTTCCCAAGAGCTCTTAACTATGGATTTTCCCCACAACCAAACTCACTCAGCTTACTGCCCCACTTACAAAACTTTAGAAAATATTATGCGATATGAATCACTCATATCAATTCAATTTACAATTTTTATTAAATTAAATTAAAAATATATCAATTTTCAACATTCACTCATGAATGTAAACAATATTCCAATTCATAAATATGAAAATATCCCAATTTATAAATATGATAAAATAATAGTTTCAATAAAAAATATATCAATTTCCATCATTCACTTATAGAATCTACTATGAATATAAATACTATCCTAATTTATAAATATTATAAAATAATAATTTCTAATTTATTTATAGATTATATCTATATTATAGATTATTTCATAATTTATTTATATTTAATTTTGGATAAGATTGAAAGTAGTTTTATTTTATGTTTAGTTTTGGATTAGATTTTATATGTGAGTTAAACTTATTTTTAATTTTGAGTTAAAGTGAAAATTATAGAATATTCTAAATTATGATATGATTTTTTCTAATTAATTTTTAGCTAATTATTATTTTTTTAAATTATATATTCACTTGTGGTTTTTAATTTCAAGGGAAACCAAGAAATAACCTTTGAATTGGGTCTAGGTAGGCAACATGAGGTTGCGGCTCCTTTTGAAATATTGAAACTCCTCACTTAAAAACATATCAAGAGTCGATTGGTTATTAGGATTCAGTAGTAAGAATCAAATTAATAGTTATTCCTCTATAAATGATGGAAAATTTTTGGGGATTATAATAGTTTCATATTTCCCTACTTATCTATTTATTTTCATAAAAACTAAGTGGCATGCTTGATTATTTCCTCCTCTTCAAATGATGGTAGTGTTGTATGGATGATAAGGATTTCATTTTTTTCAATTCCTTCAAATTTAATTCATAGTTATGAGTACGTTTTGCATGAAAATTGTAGTGATAATTTAAATAGCAGTAACACCCCCTTCCTAGATCTACCCAAGCAACCGACCAGTTAGGGTAAATATATGACGAGAGCTACTATAATGAGATTCAAACGCCTAGGTGATGTTAAGATAGTGGAACCAATGTAAAAATAACATACAGACCATGTACATCATCAAGGACACCCCCAAGAGCTAACCCAACCTTTAAGGCCTCTTACCCCTAGGTCACACTGACATTTTGGCCTCATTGAGCTATAGCCGCAGGCATGACACTACATGCAAACATCTAGGAGGCTATAGCTGCAGGCTTTACACTGCATGCCACCGGCTAGGACCCCAAATGCTCAGCTCTGTGTCTGTGGCTCTGGGATTTGAGACACCTTTTCAGGCCCAAAGCCAAGGTGAGTGGCCAGAACTTCATGAAAAGTTTAGACATGATAAATAACAACAGGAAAATTATGTAGAGGTAAACATATCATCAATAACTCATATGGACACCTCCTAGCTATGACAGACATTTTTCCAGACATGTCACAAAAATTGAATCTACAGGTGTAAAAAATAGATTTAAGCATAGGAGTCTCATACTTATCTTAAAATCATTAAGAAGCATTTAACCCTTACATCATTAGATGTAATACAATATATTTGGTCATAGATACATTTTGCATTCATTTACAAGTAGAAACATAGATAAACCCATACATCATCCCTCATAAAATACATGCTTATAACCAACACAATAATAAAAAAATTAAAATGGATACAACAACAATATAATCCACATAGAAACCAAAAAATTTGCATACCAAATATCAAAGGAATGAGTTCTTCATTACTGAATGTTAAAACCAATTGGAGATGGAACTTGCACTTTCCTCCTGACCATAGATTGGCTGAGATAAATCTCACTTCAGCTAATCTCCCCCATGCCATATTCCAAGCATGAATGTGGGACTCAAACCAAAAGAACCAACAAGGGCATCACGAGGATAAACCACCTCATCCTTATCAATAGAAATCAGGCTTTACCGTGATCCATCCTGGATCACTAAGCCAATACAATAATCATTTCATAATTGGATTTACTGTGATCTACACCCAATCACGAGGCCAACACAAGCATGGATATCACTAGATTCTCTCTGCTTACACCATGAGGAATTTTCACGGACCTCCTAGTCCCTCAAACTTTACCGCAACCCACAGTCTAAATCAGGCGTCACTAGGCCTTATGCAGAGACATACTCTCTAAGCTTTACCATATATCCCAAACCCAGTATTCCTAGGCTTGATGGAGATAAATCCACCTCTAGGCATTATCGTATATCCCGCCATTCATCGGTCGAGAATTCTTAGGCCTACTGAGGCAACACACTATCTGGATTTACTACAACCAATAATATGATTCAGGGGTTACTATGCCATGTGTTATATCAATTCCGAGATCCACCCCACTTAGCTTTGAATCCATCTAGTAATCTAGCTCAACCAAAACATGAAAACTCCACAACACCATGGCTATCCGAAAATGGAAATGCTAGGATGAAAACATTGTGAAACTTGTAAAAAACCCATGCCAAGACATAAAATAACCACATGTAATACCATGTATGCCAACTCCAGCAAGGAAAACACATATGAAAATCGATACCTACTAAGAATCCTATTGTATCTTCATGATTCATCCTCCTTCTTGCTTACTTCCTCCTCCTTCCTCCTTTCTTTCATTTCTTGATTCAATTCTAAAATTCCCTAAGAAACTCTAAGCATCCAAGAGTGAGTGAGTGAGAGAGAGATAGCGAGAGAGAGAGAGAGAGAGAGAGAGAGAATAATAAGAGAGCTCAAAAAAATTCACTGAAAAAAGGTACCAAATGATCCTCAGAAACCTTTTTCTATAATAAGCCTCTATTTTCTTCATTTTCCATTATTTTCCTTCAGTTTTCCTCCTTACATGCAACATGTAAGCTTTCATCTCCCTTTTCTCCTAATTTCCATTGTTTTCATAAATAATTGTGTGAAATATGTCATTTTGCATTTCCAACGCCTTTGACTTTTCCTTTTTCAATTTCTTTAGCCATATTAGCCGAAATGAACACCCACTAGGATGTTTTTCCCAACAGTCAGCTTGAAATAAGTGTCCCATCAACTGTGGTTATTATTTTTGACTTTATTACATGGGATTTTCACCAGGGCTCTTATAGTTGTAAGGAACAAGGGAATTCAAATTTCAATGAGGATTACCGCCCAATAACTTCACACAGTTATGGTTTGATATTGAAGTAGAATATTTAATTAAGAAGTTAAATGAATTCTCCCACACTTAGCATAATGGTTTTTGAGGATCATCATAGAATGGATGTAGGGGAGGCTCTATAGTTTCCTTCATTGTTGTGGATTTATCTATTTCAAATCTATTTGAATTGGTATTTTTTTCCTATGGCCTTAAAGGATCAATAAGGCTATGACTTTTGGATTTCAATTCACGTGGGTGACCCATTTGTAGCTTCTTTAACCTTTTGTTGTTTTCCTATTAGACGTGCTCGGGAAAGTTGATTGTGGCTTGTTGAACCCTCTATTGTTTTCCTATTGGACATGCTTGGGTAAGTTGATTAATCAATTATTTCTTTGAACATATTATGAAACACCTCTCTCTTCACACAAAGAAACATAAAGTTAGTGTACAAATTTAAGTGGAAAAAGCTTTATTTTGAAGGATTTCCATTGAGTTGTCATTTGTTTTTATGGATATTGGAAAACGATATGGTAATTAGTTATTGTAATATGATAGTTAAGCACATGGGAATTTGAAGAGGGAATTTATAGTGTCATGTAGTGATTTTAGAATGAGACAACATTCACATTTTGAGACTATGTCAAACCACTAATATCCATAAAGTTGTCAGAAGAGATGAAAGTCTCATTGGAGAAAGTAGGAATTCAATTTTATATGTGAATTTTAATATGCAATCTCATGAAGAAATTAGAGATAATGAATATGCATTCATCATGGGAAAATATGCATGGTTAGTAGAGGAAAATAAATTCTCTTTGAGCTAGGTGCATTGCTCTTTATCAAATTCTTGTAAATCTAGTAAAAATTCCTAATTTTCTATCTGAAATGTGATATTATTTATTGGATTAATTGTTGAGGAAATTCAAAAAGAAGAAATTTACCAACAACATGAAAATGTATAAATGTTGGTTATGGACTAGGACTTCCAAGTCTATAAGAGTTAAAAGGAAGGTGACAACTAGAATGCCTTTATTTAATATTAGTATTTAAGTGTTTTCCATATTTTGTTTAAATTTGACAATGTCTTATATCTTGTGCCAAAGATTGTCACCTTTCTTTAGTTAATAAATTTTAGATCTTTTAGACAATCTCCAAAACTTTTTTCTTTTTTTCAAGCCCAGCTCTATTTTTTATATTATTTATTGATTAAAAATTACTTATTATTTTACAATATAATATAGAATTTTAATTAATTTATTAATTATTTAAATTTCATTTTTTCAATTTATAAATAAATTAAAATATAATTCTAAATATATTTTTTTCATCCATAAATTAATTAACATATAATTTCAAATTTAACTTTCAAGTTGTTTTCAAAGGTTATCTTAATATTTCTAATACACATTGTTTACAATTACTGTAATATTTTGTTATACTTTTTAATAGTTATTTTTATATTAAATAATTTTAATTAATTTAAAATTAAATTAAATTAAATTATAATATAACACTTTGCTGCATAAATCTATTTCACCTACAGTAAAATACACAAACACAATTTATGGATTTTCTTTATTTTATTGTATGTAACTCTTTTCACCATTAAAAGAACTAGTCATTGCTAATTTGAATAATGAAGAGAAATAATTTGTTGTAAAATACACCAACACAATTTATGGATTTTATTTATTTTATTGTATCTAACTATTTTGACCATTAAAAGAATTAATCCCTATTAATTTTAATAATGAAGAGAAATAATTAGTTAATGTGAAAAATAATATCTTTTATTCATGCCAGGATAGATATGCTTTTCTTTGAAATTTTTAAGGGCATGTATTAAATATCTATGCAGTGGTTCCAATTACTATTATATTTACATTTGGCCAATCACATCAAATCTATCTTATTTCTTTTGGCATGCAAGTCGAGTAGAAATGGTTTTGTTCTATAACTGATTATATATCTGATTTTTAAGTTTGAGAATTAACCAATAATTTAATGCTTTATAGGTTTGAGATGATTTTCTTATGCAATGGTTCATGTTGCGATAATGTCTATATTTGTCTAATCCTATGAAATCTACTCTTATACTTTTGGCATAAAATTTTATTAGAAATGGTTCTAGCTCATAGGTCGTTAATACCTGATTTTTCATGTGTATAAAAATTTGATCTAGAATTTTCCCATTTCTTTTTTTCTTTCTCTTTTTTGTTTTTGGAATTCAATTATTAAATTTGTACTAAAACCACCGACAAATTTATTGGTGAAATTTGAGTTTTCATAAAAATACAAAAGAAAAGAAAATCCAAAATCATTTGACTAGAACCCCATTTTATTGTTTCTAAATTATTGATCTCAAGAATATTTTATCATTAGTTTCTAAAGTCAGATGGCTCCATTTTGTTTACATATTTATGGCATTGCTTACATGGCCATGATTTTGTTTACATGATAGGCCAATGCCACATAGAAATACAAAGTTGGTAAATTACCACAAGTGTCCACTCAATCCTTTTTGTGTGATAAAGTTGGACACATCAAAGGTGGCATAAACACCAAAAGTGTGAAAGGTGGAAAAAACACTAAACTATTCACACATTGAGATTTTTCTGTACTATTTTGATTGTGAAGTAGAGCACACTATTTTCATGATCACCAAAGAGATTTAGACTTATTAATATCAAAACTATGTTCATCATAACGAAATAACTTTACACTTATACCAACCACGAAATTTGTTGTTTTGACTTAAGGTTTCATTAGTAGGGTCTTTTTTGTAACACCATTGAATATTATACCTTCTAATGTCTGAATTGGTGAGTTTTTGGATTTTGAATTTAAATTATCAGTTGCCTTGTATGAGAAATATGCATGCTAAGGAAAATTCAGTTCGTAGTTACAAATAGCTATGAAACTGTTGAGTTGTACATGTTTTCAGAATGTATATCTAAAAGTGAATCCCTCAACATACTATGGAATATCATGGCTCATAAGGTGCATTTGAACACTAAGCTTGATGATATTAGGGATGAATCAAGTCATTTAAAGTGAAGTTATATGCTAAGTAAAACCAAACAGATGATGGATTTTTCTTTGTATTTTGTTGAATATTTTTGATGGGTCAATAAAGGATTCGATAAGGCAATGATTTTTTATTTAAGAATATGCTCTTCTTATTAGTTTAAATCATTTAAAAAGGGCATAGAAACATCTCAATTTTCCATCCGATAAGAAACCAATGTTCTTTCTAGGAAGACATTTCTTTGGGATCCATTCCTATTTCAAGCAACACCTTTTGTTTTCACTCCGAGAATTTTTAGCAAATGCAGATTTATTGAAAGGGCTTTATATTACTTATGGTTCAAGGAAAAGAACAACAGAACTTGTTTTTTCCCTAAAAGAAAAGTATGAAATTTTATTCTATTTTTATAGTGTTACAACTAATTTAAATTTGATTTTTTATACATTATTATATGTGAACATGTCTATAAAGATTTCATTTCACTTTTGTTAAAAAAATGTTAAGAAAGGAATTTTTTATTTTATTTGTATTAAGATTCATTAAAGGTATTTTTTATAATGTTATACACAGGCTATGATATTGTAGATTTTAACCTTGTACCAAAATGATCTGCAAACAAATTCTTAAAACAAAAAATAAGAAATGGCGAGAGCAAAAAACACAAAACACATATACACATATATTTTCCCCTGGATCCTAAAATCGAGACTACGGGATTGATTTTTCATTATATTCCTTTCAATGTTACAATACATATATATACATGTCGAAGCATTCATAAAGCCCAATCCATTAACCATGGATTAGAACATAGCCATAGTTCCCTTGATCGGATCTGCAAAATACCATGGAAAAAAACCATCATGTCCAAAACCATGTGCAAAACCCATGCACAAACCATAGGTAGGTTCGCCTACATAATATAAGGGTCTCACGCAACGAATGGGGGTCGTCGTTGCACTCTTACCCCCCCCCCCCCCCCCTTCTTCATGCATAAGGTTATCACGGAAAGAATATAACACACACCAAAAAGATGTAATATATCTGACACACATAAAATATTCACTATTTTAAGGGGAATGCTTTCATCGATAAAAAGAGGCTCATAAAACTATTTCAATGAGAGTTGATGAAGTGTTTGTGGAAAAATAAGAGAGGGAAGTAAGGACGTAAGGGAAGAAGTCAGTGACAGAGAACCAAATATGTACATGGAAATAGATAGGTATAAAGTGTTGTGTATAAATTAGTCACAATGGTATAAACGAAAATTTCATCGACATCTCTTGTGGGGCATAGAGAAAATGTTGATAAGGTATTATGTTAAGGTATTCATTGGGTATAAATGTCACTAACTGGAAACTCGAAATTTTGATAGGTTCATGTTTAGTAACACAATAACTTCAAAACTTTAATAGGTTCATGATTAGCAATGTAATGACTTCAAATATGAAAAAAACAGTGAATATAATTGTGGACTGACTTAGTATGAGCAACCACACTCATATGTTGACCCTGACCCTGAGATAAAAATTGATTTTATATATATATATATATATATATATATATATATATATATATATATAATTTTTATGTGTTGTTATTTACATTTAATTTATTAATTAAAATTAACATTAAATTTACACAAAATAATTAAATATTTTTTTAAAATTTAAATGTAAAATTATATTAAATTTATAAATTAATAAAAAATAAAATAACTTTAAAACATTTTAATTTTTTAATTTAAAAAAGTTATATCATTTTTTAAATATTATAAAATTTAAGAAAATAATACAATTTTGACAAACAAAAATAATTTTTTAAATATTAAAGTTTATTATAATTAAAATTTATAAAATATTATAGTTTAATAGTTTCTATTAATTTGCCATGGCTATAATTGATATTATTCATTAATAATTATTTAAGAATATGTTGATGTATCATTATTAAAATAAAAAAATAATACATGAATTAGGTAAATAGAGAGTTAATGCAAGAATTGGTAATGTTACGATTGATGTTTAAGTAGAAAATAAGCTTTATTTTAATGCTTAACAAAATAATTTGAAAAAAAAATATTTTAACTCAATAATAAAATATTTTGAGAATTTAAAGTTTCGTTCCATAATAAAGTTATGATTCTAACTAAATTTTTTCTATAATTTAATTAGACTATGCTTTTCCAAAATATTCTAGTACATAGCTTCTCACTTGTTTCTTGTTTTTTTTTTTTTGGGTAATTGAGGCTAAATTATATTAATTTTGAAAGTAGAATAGTACATATGCTACAAGTTGGGTTGGTAATCTGTGTTTAGCCAATTCAGCCTTTGTTGCGCAAGTATGGGGCTGTCTCTTTGGAGGAAACCAGCCTGAAAAAGACATCAAACATAAAATTACAAAGTTTGACGTAGCACCAGTGAAAATAAAGGTTTTGTGATAATAACAAGCATGAAAAAAAACTAAGAAGAGTTGAGCTGATGCGAAAACATGACTCTTCTACATCATCATCGCTATCTGGATCTTCCTCCATGATGGGACAAGTATATTCCTGCACAGCGGCATATTCTTCACCAGTAGGTTGACGCGGAGGCCTAGAAGCAGGTGCACTGAGGATGGGAACCACTGGGCACTCGACATTCGAGACTCGCATCCAGGTGCCTTCCGAGCCCATTATCTAGATGTCTATGTCATCCCCTTCATCATCCTGTGATGGAAGAGGCTCAGTCTTGTGGGTCAAAGGGTGCTCTTGGTGCGCAATGGTGGATTTTTGTTGTCCACTTATGCCTCTCTACATTACATGAGTGGGGGCCTCCTCCTCCTTTTCAAGTTTGGGATTCTAGGAGTCGTATCTAACATGACTACCCGAGGAGGAGCCTTCAATGGATTCCAAGCAATTAGATAGCCCTGGTGGTATTGACCAGGGCACGGACCTTTTTGGCCACCTCTGATGGTTCATTGGCGTAGTCTAGGAGCTATGGTCAGATGAAGCAAGGGGTTGAGGGGGGTCTTAGAGGAGGTGAGGAGAAGCTCTGACCCAAGATGAGAGGTTTGCAGCGAGGTGTTATTGGACAAGGATGTACGCTGATGGACGATGCGTAGTAAGGGTCGTAGGATAATAGGAGCACATAGGTTGGTGAAAATAACAAGGCAGGTGGAGCCAAGGTGAGGCATGCATTCAAGGGAGTACACAACTCGAGGAATTATACGAATCACAACACTGAGGGGAGGCTACGCGACAGACTGGTCACGCAGGAGGGATGGAAATGAATCAAAAATACCAGAAGGAGTAGACTGTGAGTGGCTCTATGTTGTAAGTCATCCCCTTTTTTAGGTTTGTGACACATGCAAAAATGTTAAGCATTATTATGCCTCACTCACAGCTGCATGTTGTAACTGATTTCATGAGTAGGCATGTGCATAGAGTTATGACTGCATGTCATATCCATCTAGGCAATCATTCAAGATATTGTAGTAGAGAGGTACCCCTGAGTGGATGTTGTTGTCTTTACGTGTCTCCGTGATGTTTGGTCTCTATCATCTCATGTGAATGATTGCAAGAGTGAGGATCCATGTCGAGTGAAGGCCTACACTGCAGATATTCATCATCTCGAGCATGGGAGAGAAAATGTTCATGTGTGCTGCTACTGTCACCTGCATCTAGGGAGAGAGGGTATTTTTGGATGAGAGTTTGGCACTCTCTTCTAAGAGATTCATCCTCAATCTAGGTGAGATTGGAATAATGCAGCTCTCTGTGAATTTCCACGCCCTTTTTTGTGAGGAGGTCTGCAAAAGTGTTCACTTTCCTATGCACATGGTGGAACGTTATTGCCATATGATTTTGTATCCATTGTCCCAGAAGTTTGATCCTATTGGCCAGCCTCCAGCTGGTGGATACCTTTGTGGAGGCAGAGCCATGGAGATTTCTAGTGGCTGCTAGAGTGATAATTTGCGAATCTCCCTCCATTTCCAGGGGAAAATAGTTGAACTCAATGGCTCAAGGGATGCGCTGGATGAGTCCCTCTAACTCTGCATTATTGTTGTTGTCCCATCCCATATTTCCATAGTAGATCAAAAGGGGCTCACCCTGGGAGTTCCTAAAGATACCTCTGAATCCTGCATTTTCGGGTTTGCTTTAGAGGCGGCATTGAAATTACATTTGAAGAATCCATTTGGGGGTGGATTCTATTGATCAAGAGCTATGGTTCTTCCTACATTCTTGGGGGGTTGTCCAGGGGGGTGTTTATGCTCTATTCTAGTTGATGCATATGTTACACTTTGCAATAGAGGTGGGGAGATATTCCTTACTCCAGGAAGTGATGGTTAAGGTTTTGGTGAGGTTTTTGTGTATCCTTGCCCAGGTTTTCTCTTGATTGGATACCTTGTCTTTAAATATTCTATTGTTCCTTCCTTTCCATATGTTCCAGATCAGAAGGCCCAGAATTATTTGCCAGAGTCTGTCTAGAAGGTTGCTGGAGTATGGGTTTTCCTCCAACCTGTTGATGGTGTTGATGATGTTGTCCCTTTGTCTATTGGTGCGTTTGCATATGATTTTGATCTTGCCCCACAAGGTGTTGGATGTAGGGCATATTTCCAACAAGTGGTCGATGGTTTCAAAAGTATCTTGGCATAGTGGCATCTCAAGGGTCCTACAAACCCTTGCTTCAATGGATTCTCCCATGTGAGAATTCATTGTTTACTGAGTAGCCATAAAAATGTGGCTACTTTTGGCTAGATCTTGGCACACCATATCTTTTTCCAGACAAGATTGGATGGATTTGGGTTCTGCTGTTGTAAGAGATTGTAGGCTTCCTTGGTGGAGTAGTTTCCACTTGGCGTGTGACCCCAAAGAAGGATATCAGGTCCTGGATGGGCTCTGATTTTTCTTTTGGTTATTAGTTCCTCCCAAATGTATTTATGATTTTCATTGTTCCAGTCTTATTTCCGTCTGTCAGTTTCAATCCAGTTCCTGTATCCCTGAGTTGTGTCATTGGTCTAGAAATCCTATACACATCTCTGTTTCCTTACCTGTAATGTTGTGCTCCACAGGGGTTTGGGAAATATTGAGGAGAGATAGCATAGTTACTGCTAGGAATCCTCCCAAAATCTGGCCTAAGTACCACTATGCAACTCCTAGAAGTTGTGGGATTGAATCAACTATTTTGGTTGCTGGAAGATTTCCATATTTGGGAGCCTCCTAGTTTTATGTTGAATCTGATAAGGTCCTCCTTGGTCCAGTTGCTGACATATTTGGCTGCCCATAGGTTAGCCCAAGGTGTGTGAGGGTTGGAGACCTATTTCCACCAGATACTAACTCCAATGATACTGTTGTTGTGCTCTAGGTATCGCAGACCTATCCCCCCATGACCTTTTAGCGTGCATACTTATTTACAATTGACTAATGCCCCTTTATTTCTCTCCTTGGCTCCTCCCCATAGGAAAGGCCTTTGTAGTTTACACA
Source organism: Pinus albicaulis (assembly GCA_034641835.2). Classification (NCBI taxonomy): domain Eukaryota; kingdom Viridiplantae; phylum Streptophyta; class Pinopsida; order Pinales; family Pinaceae; genus Pinus; species Pinus albicaulis. The sequence continues at coordinate 1,167,954,846 of CM076584.1, read as the reverse complement.
TAGCCTTGAGGACCCATTTAGGGGTTGAAAGTATAGAGAAGAGGTAGATGGGGAGAGACTGAAGTACTGCATCGATAAGAACCATGTGGCCCACTATATTGAGAGTGATGAGTCTAGTTGGATAACTTGGTTTCCATTCTGTCCAACAGCACTCCCCATGAAGAATGATTAGTGGCAGTGGCAGTGAGAGGGGTGCCAAGGTACTTGGAGGGCAAGGAGGCTATGGAGAAGCTTAGAATACCGGTGATGTTGTGCTAAGTGGTAGGGGGAGTATGGAAGAATAATATTTGAGATTTGTCAGGGTTGACCTCTGTAGAGCTATAAAAAGGGTCTCTTTCACCTCTAATTACCTCACATTAATATGTCAATCCGGGAGCGTTTTGTTATTACAAAGAGTGACTCAATCCGAGGCTATCATTTGTCAGAGTAATGCTAGTAGTACAGTGCTTAAGAAATACAAGAGTAAACGGATGCTTGTCTATAATTAAATTACTTCAAAGAATAAATCACACACTCAGAAAACTCAACAGTTTATCAGTCAAGGGTTCGGCAGTGATAACCCATCCCTTCGGAAACTGATGGAAAGGAAACTAGAGCATAGACCATGAGCCTGGGAGCTAGACAGTGACTGCCACTGCTCACTACAGCCTTAGATCATCTCTCACACCAAACCAACAACTGTAAGGAAATGGAACAGCAAAGCGAATAAAGGATTGAACAACAATTCTGGAATGGAACAGCAACTCTAAAATGGAACAGCAATTGAATAACTAAGTCCCGCGGGTTGTAACCAAACTTAATCTATTCAAATACTCTCTTTGCAATCGAATAACCTTCTTTTACTTCTAAAGGAAATTCACACAAATCATATTAATGGAACAGCAACAACGATTAATGAATTATGGAACAATCTGATTCATTAGAAACGCACACAACACGAACGTTAATATGACAGCTCTGTAACATAACAGTAAGAACATGTAATGAGCTCTTGAAAGGATTAATAACTTAATGCGGAGTCAACACACGATTCTATCTGCAAAAACTTCAATGATTCAATCTTTAACAGAGCATGTAATATGAACTTGTAAAACATACCAAATTAACAAATAACAATGATAAACAAACCACACAAAAGTAAAGTCGTAATGGTACAGAAGCAAGTGTCCTTCGGGGCTGGGCCCTTAGCCTCCAAGGATACACCGCTTGAAGTTAATCCAGTCGCAGAGATGAAATGATCACCAAACTTTCATTAATGCATCGGTCAAAAATACATTGAACCAATCTTCAACGAAACTTAATAATCAAAGCTGATGTTTTACAGAAATTACATAAAAGCGTATTCTTCATCTCTATATCTATCTATCTATTAAACTAACAGTGCTATCTCTTTATATAAAGACGACGGCGTAGATGTCCAAGTGACAAGGTAAATAAAGCAGCGATCCCTCAGGATCGAAGATCCTGAGGGATTCACCAAACTGTTAACTCTTCATCCTGTCTTTTCTTTTGCGCTGAGCTGGTGTCCTCTCCTTCTTTTCCGAGCCGATTTGCTTTGATCTGTTTCTCTTTGTTTTCGGTCGGTTCTCGTCCAGAGAGACAGCAGTTATCTCGACTTTGTCTTTCCCTTTGGAACGACAATCCCTTGTTTTCTCCTTTTCCTGTATAGAAAATAACCATTATCAGTGGCTAAGTCTTGTATATCGATTCTCACATGTTTTTTTATGGTTACTTATTAATTCCCAAATTCATGACACAAAAAGGTTCACAAATTCTATTAAAAAGCCACTGAAATAATGATCAAAATCATACCTTTTTAGTACTCCACACACCCCCCTGCTTACCTTGTTTCATGTCCTCATGAAAACATTGTAGTTGAAATGTAATGCAGTGAGAGAATATGCTGGAGAAGGAGTCTCATGCGGAGGCCTACAACCATGTTGAGTGATTAGATAGTCAAAGAACTGACCTGTTTGTCCCTCAGGCATATCATACAGGGCCTGGTATCAGGGCCTGGTATCCGGGTGCAGGGTGCCAAATAATTGGAGTGCGAAATCTATACCCTAACCAGGATGATCCTGCTTTCAGAATGGTCTCACCATAGAGGTTCAAACGGTCGGCAGCTAACTCAAAGTTCTCATACTTAAATGGTTCTCTGAGCTGGATGTGTGGATCAGAGATTCGATATCGAAATTTGGCTACATTAATGGCCAAGTCTTTGATAGAAAGAAAATACTCTAAACTCTCTTGAATGAGTGCCTCATGCATAGGTCCTAATGTTTCAATGGCACCAGGAGCCGTTATAAGATTTCTATGAACTCTCCACAACTGTACTGGGTTCCTAGGCTCAGCCCTAACCCGTAAATCTAGACCATTTTCCTGACCCTGGAAAGTATCATAGGCTTTGAGCCACTTAATTTGATTAACCCCGAATGAAATGAATGCTTGGAATTGGATGTCTCCGATGAAAGGGCCAGGGTTTAATTCAGTCTCCTGACTTACCACAAGGTCGTGCAAATAAAGTTCACACAACAACCTCTGGACTTTCACTCCGTAATGTTTACAGCAGTCTATAAAGTCATTGACAGTGTTAATTTGTATTGGGGTACCTGCTCTAACAGCTTTTATTTTTAATTGTAAGTACCGTTCTAATAAAAATAGAGCATAGTTTTTAGCAGGGGCCCTACATGCTAAAACATCATTGTATAAAGAACACAAGTCATTCATCTGTTTGATAACAGTATCTAGTCTACGGGTTACCTGTGCAACTTCCTCTTGTTCCTTTTTCCACCCTTCAAAGGCCTGGCTTTTGGATTGACTGACGTCCCTTAATTGCTGTTGTAACTCTTCATATTTTTCTCGGGGAACCGTTTGCTCTCTAAGTTGTTCGGCTTCTTGCTGGGCTTGCTTCACCATCTTATGCAAGGTTTTTGTCTTTGGATCTTTTTTCCATAGGTCAGTGGAGGCCGGGAGTTTTACCTGAACTTTCTTATTATGATGTTTGGAGTTCGGAACCCTTATTACCCCTGAGGGTGGTGCCTCTGTCTGAATTTGCTTGTCACTGATCCTTATATCATCCTTTTCTGTTTTAACGCGAACATCCGTCTGTTCCCGTTCCTCAGCATCATTTGGAACGGCAGCTGGATTCTCGGTAGGGTTTTGAACAGCAGGCCGCTTGTTGGCCTTCTTTTTCCTCCCTCCGGTCTTTCTTACCTTCTGGTTCTTTTTCAGAATCCTAATTTGTTGTCTGAGCTGGGTTATCGTATTCAACAATTTATTCCGTTCCTTCCGCAATCTTCTTAATTTCCAGTGTTTCCTTCGAAGGAACAGCAGTCTGTCTGCTGCGGACTGGATCATAACTGGTTTCTAAATCTTCCTCTTGGGGTTCTTCTTCACTGCTCTGCTCTGGCTGTTCTGGGGTAGGAACCTCGACTGGTTCCGTTCCTTCCTGAGCAATTGCTGCTTCTGCTCCTACTCCTTCTAGAATTTCCTCTTGTGACATGGGAATAGATTGTTCCCGCTCAGTATTTTCCTCCTCTTCATCATGAACAGGCATGTTCTCTTCCTGGGGTTTGTCGTGGGGGCCCTCTGAACTAGAAGGTTGACCATACTTACTCATATTGGCTAGGACTGCGGCCAAGTCATCATCTCCCAGTAGGTCTTGTAATGGGCTATCTTCCTGCTATCCCATTTCTTCCTCCTGTTCAGTTTCTGCTTCTATTTCTGTTCCCGAAGGCTCGGCTGCTTCTTCTTCGGGTTGCTCATCTTCAATTATCACTGGTTGGCTGGTGCTTCCCTGAAGCTTTTCCAGCCTTCCTTTTATCCGAGCCAACCGGGCTGATTTTCTGGGCTTATTTATGCTTCCTCTCATCTGAGCTAACCGAGCTGATTTTCTGGGTTCCTCTGGTTGCTCGGGTGAATCAATGGCATGCTTACGCTTTGCCGATTCTTGATGTAACTCTGGTTGTTCTGATGTACTAGCAACATGTTCTCTGCGTTTTTCCAGACACTCCGGTGTGCTTATAGAATGTCTGCGTTTTGGGGATGGTTCTGTCAATCCCCCCTCAATTTGTGCAATCAACTCTTCCCAGCTGCTCTGCTGCTGGTTGAGACCATAACTAACAACTAGTCATATCAACCCATGATGACTAACGATTGATTCTACGTGCTGTGCCTTTTTCATACTTTGTGCAGCATCATGCAGTAAGGAGTTCAGGAGTGCGGGTAAATTCACAGAGCATCTCTGCTTTAAAACAGCTAAAAGTTTAAGGTGTCGTGGTCTTACCATGTCTTTTCTTCCTTCGCAAGTAATATAACTCTGCACCGTTCTTGCTAGCTCCATCCAGGGTTCACCTAGGGTTGCTGGCAGAACTCCCTTCCCTTTAATTGTCAAATTCTGGCCTTCGTCCTGAAACAGTTCCATGACCTTCTGTAATCGTTCCTTTTTTAATGTCCATACCGGTCCGGTGGCTGGGAGCCCTGAAACTTCTGCAATTGTGTCATCAGTAACCGCTATCCGCTTCCCTCTTACTATGGAGTGATCATCTTGTAGGTTCTGCAAGAATTCCATCGCCACTGTTTCGTTGGACTCCTGTAGGCGATTGAAATAATTCAACCATCCTGCTCTTTCCAGGATCTTCCGGGCAACAGCAGATATCGTCAAATGTTGAGGCTCGCTTCGAATTGCTCTTCCTCCCATAGTTTCACTGTAGATTCTAAATGGAACGGCAAATACGTTTTCTGTATGAAACACAGCAAGGTTTCGAAAAAACACAGAGTATGCAACAGTGCAACAGAAAGTAACTTGTGACAAAAATAGAAATGCCATGCCGTTAAACCATGCCAAACCGTCGTATGCTAGCTTTCCCGAATGGTAAGTTGACACGTAATACAGGGAATGATGAGGTGAACCTCCCCCCCCCGCAATGTGATAGGCTGTCCCAGCCGGAAAATAAAGGAGCGGCACCCGGTCTGCAATCAAGTCAGAAAGGAACAGCATATGGAATTATGCTATGTTGAAAAGGACAACAAATTACCGAAATCGAGGCGGAGAATTGATCGCGTATGATATAAGAGGCTGTTGTGTTATGATTTGAGGCTGATGGATAGGGCATGTATCGTACTTGTCAATCTCAAGTGGTCATGGTCACTTCTGTTGCCATGATTGGTAATGATAAATATTCATGCGATATATAAATCGGGAAATGACATATGATTAGTTCCTAGGAGATAAGAAACAAAAGAATATTAGTATCTTTACCCATTGGTGTAAGCAAGGTGACTTCAATACCATTAACAGTACTCTGCTGCCAACAGGTGTTCATAACCTTGGCAGAGTTGTTTTTTCACCCTCGGAACCATGATCCTTTGTGTATACTTAGGAATGTTATTATGTCAAAATGTAGGCCATTATGTTGGCTTGGTGACCAGTTAACCATAATGCCATTCACGAGGAAGGAGCGAAACGTGGACAGGCCGGCTCGTGATGAGACCTCCTGTTCCAAGGTTCGTTTAGTTGATATACCGTTTGGACCATATCCCTGGTGTGGTGGCCATAATGGGAATGCCACTTCACTTCCATCCTCATGATCATGGTAGGCTGGCTCTCGATGAGACCCCCTATCCTGCATTTGACACTTGACATATCATGTTCACATATTTTTTCTTTTTTATCGAATACTTTTCCTTATACACAAAGGGTGGCTCAACACTCCTTAAGAGTAGGAATGGTGGAAGAAGTCTTATTATCTCAATAGGAAGATATAAACTCTTTGCTCTTATTCCCAAGTACTAATAAAAAAGTTTAAGGGAATCGGCATGATAAAGATAACCAATCAGGAAAAATTAGTAAAACCATGTCAACAAAAGGTAAGAAATAAGTATGTCCTTCCATTTGTCCTCTTACTAATGCAGAGCCTTATAGATATAGCGATTTATGGTTTGCAGATTTCGGTATGTTGTGATTTTATATTTCATTGCACAAATACATAGCTGTATCTTAAAGACTAGAAAGAAGACGGGCAAGAAGCATCCTCAATTTAGGTCAGCAAAAGAATAAGATGTTTCACAAGGAGAGCAGAAGTATGCGAGTGGTGTTCCTTTGAAAAAGAAACAACAACGAATGATAAAAAAACAGCAAAAATGAAAATGCCGTTCCTTTGGAAAAAAGGAACAGCAAAAATAAAAATACTATATAAAAACACTCAAAATTTCATTCCTTTGAAAAAAATAAAAGAACGCTGTTTCTTTGAAGAAAAAGCACAGTGGTAACCAAAAGGAACAGCGGAAAATGCAACAATGCCGTTCCTTTGAAAAGGGAACAGCAGAGATCCCGAATGCTGTTCCTTTAGAAAAGGAACAGCAAAACAAGCGAAACCAACAAAAACACGCATATGCTATTTTGAGAAGAGCAAAAATCGAACTTTATGAAAGAAAAGGAACAGCAAAAATGACAAGAAGATATTTAATTCACTTATGTACAAGAATCACTCAAAAAAAACAAAAATTTATGTACAAATTGCAAAAAAGAAATGAACCCTTAATGAATTACACGTGAGGAAGATTTCTCTTCCTCTCCTAAGATCTCCATATCAGTATCTCGGCGTAGGTGCTGGTAGAAGGATTCTCGAGTGAGTGGTTTATGATAGAGACGGACTCGGTGGCCATTTACATTGAATGCATATCCAGAACCGTCAATGGTGATTACAGTAAGGGTTCCGTTGTCATGTACCTTCTAGATTTCGTATGGTCCCAACCATCGAGTCTGAAGTTTTCCAGGGAAGTCCTGAAACCGAGAATCGTATAACAAAGCCCAGTCTCCCTCGTGGAAGACTTTGTTCTTGATGAGCGCATCATGCCATTTGGCTCGCTGCTGTTGAATCAATGCTGTATTTTGTAGTGCAGAGAGCCGAATTTCGTCTAATTCATTGATCTGTTGTAGTCGGTTGAGTTGTGCCTCAGGCTCATTAGATCGGCCAACTTCGTGCCTTCAATAATGTTTGGATTTCTTCGAATTTATAGAAAATGGGTTAGTTTTCCAAACACTAATTGATAAGGTGAGTAACCGGTGGTGCTCCTCCATGTGGTCCGATAGGCCCGCAGTGCTTCAGAAGCCTGCAGCCCAATCACGCCTATGTGATGCAATGGTTTTTGCTAGGATTGATTCTATTATCTTATTGCTACTTTCTACCTGCCCATTCGCCTGTGGGTGATATGGAGTAGTGATCTTATGCTGGACATGATAATTGTTAAGTGTTGCAACTAATTTATGCCCAACAAATTGTGGTCCTCCATCTGTAATTATTTCCCTAGGAAGGCCATAACGAACAAATAGAAGGAACAGGAACTGTATGACAGAGTCCTCTGTGGCTCTTGGCAATGCTTCTGCCTCAACCCATTTGGTGACATATTCTGTTGCCACCAAAATATATGTTTTCTGATTTGATGAGGGGTTGATCGGTCCAACGAAATCAAGAGCCCATCGTTCGAATGGTTCGATGACTAACTGTGGTTTCAGAGGTATCTCATCAGCTTGACCAGGTCGTCCTGCTCGCTGGCAGCTGTCACAGGCTTGGACAAACTTCTTTGCATCTTTGAAGATCGTAGGCCAGTAATATCCTGTCTGCAATACTTTATGTCCAGTCCTACGCTCAGCGAAGTGCCCCCCACACGGTCCGTCGTGACAGGCTTTCAGGATGTCAAAGATTTCATCCTCTCTAACACATCGCCTGATATGCATGTCTGCTCCTGTGTGAAACAAATAACCTCCAATCCACGAAAATCGAGAACTTTTCTGAATAATCTGCTTACGCTCATTAGGAGTTAAATGTTTTGGTAATTTACCTACTGCAAGGTAGTTGGCAACATCAGCATACCAGGGTGTTTGAACAGCAACAGCAAATAGGTGCTCATCCGGAAATTGATCTTCCACTACTGCTGCATCGCTTGATTTTGGTATTCTTGAAAGAAAATCGGCTACAGGGTTTTCTTTGCCAGGGCGGTCCTTGATTGTGATGTCGAATTCCTGCAATAAGATTAACCATCGAGTTACTCTGGCATTTGTGATGTGTTTATTTACTAAATATTTTATAGCGTAATGGTCTCAGTATACAAGATATCAGTGGTAGCCTGTGAATATAATGTCTAAATTTATTGGATAAAGACACATAAAATTAGGAATTCTTTTCAAGAATGGGAAGTGTAATTCAATTCAGCAGGGGATAAATTCTTGCTAATGTAATAGATGGTATATGGTTTTTTATCCTCTTCCTGCCCAAGGACTGCGCCAATGGCTGTATCTGAGGCATCAGATGATATCTGGAATGGTAGGTCCCAGTTTGGTCCTCGAAGGACTGGGGCTGTGGGTACCAGCTTCTTTAGATCCTCGAAAGCACGGTCACATTTGTCTGTCCAAAGAAAATCAACGTTACCAGTTAGTGCATATAACGGAGCAGCAATGTGCGAATAATGCTCTATGAATCGTCTATAATAACCTGAAAATCCAAGAAAGCTGCGTACCTCTGTTTGAGTAGTAGGAGTGGGAATAAGCAAAAGTATTTGGATTTTGGCCGGGTCTACTTGAATGCCGGCTGCTGAGACATAGTGTCCTAGGATAAGTCCTTCAGTCATCATCAAGAAACATTTTTCATTGCTTAAGCAAAGCCTGGTGACAATGCAGCGTTATAGGACTTTCTCCAGGGTGTCTAGAGCTGGATCAAAATCATCTCCATATGGTGTAAAGTCATCCATGTAAACTTCAAGTCCATCATTTATTAAATCTGCAAAAATGCTAAGGATGGCCCTTTGAAATGTGGCAGGAGCATTACATAGGCCAAAAGGTAGAACTCGATAGGAAAATGTTCCCCAGGGACAAGTAAAGGTAGTTTTATCCTGGTCTTCAGAGGCAATCTGAATCTGATTGTATCCACTAAAGCCATCCAGGAAAGAAAATAACTTCTTCCCTGCTAAAGTATCCAATACTTGATCTATGAAAGGAAGAGGAAAATGATCTTTTTGTGTTGCCTTGTTTAGTTCCCTATAATCCACACAAATTCTCCATTTCCCGTTCTTTTTTGGTACTACCACAAGTGGAGAGACCCATTTACTATCATAAATAGGGTAGATAAAATTCACATCTAAAAGCTTCTGAAGTTCAGTTTTTACGACATCTTTTAGATGGGGATTAAGTCTCCTTTGCGGCTGACGCACAGGTCTGGCATCCTTTTCTATATAAATGTGGTGTGTACATAACTGGGGATCGATTCCTTTCATATCAGGGTAATCCCATGCAAATGCTTCTTGATATTTTGTTAACAGATGGATGAGCTTTTTTTCTTGTTCAGGTGTGAGATTAGCATTGATGTTTAAAGTTTTCCCCAGTGCAATTTCCACAGTTTTACTATTTGCAACAGAAGTAACAGGTATCGTTTGGTCATGAATATCTTTCAGGGGATCTTCTTCCAATTCATTATCAAATGCTGCTTCTATCATGTGACACTGTGTGCGAGGTTCAGTTTGAGTAATGAAATTATTAATGGCATCGTCTTCTGTCTGATCTTTGAAATCGAGTGCCTCTTGTATAGTTAATGGAGATCTGATGCTATCGGTAAGGTATGATACAGGGTGTTTATTAGTTTTAATCATTGTGACACTTGGCTGCGCTGGAGGATATAGAACTAAATTTTTGCTATTTGGTCCTCTGGTTATGGTCATATTCTATTGCACTAATGCAGCATCGGCAAATAAGTGTCAAGGCCTACCAGAAATTAGCTGACAGTCTCATCAAGGAATCAAGTCGGGTTTTTGGATTAATTATCAGGAAATCGGTTGGATACTCCCAGGATTCTACAGAGACCATGACATCATGTAGAGTACCCTCTGGTCTAACCACAGATCGATCAGCCAATTCCAATAGAGTGGAGGTGGGTTCTACAGATGTAATGCCGAGCTTTTGGCAAGTTGTGGTCGTTAAAATATTAATTGCAGCCCCTAGATCAACTAAGGCATTAGATAGGGTCTGACCATAAATTTGAACAATTATAATTGGGTTCCCAGGGTCTTCATATTTAAGGGGTGTTTCTCTTCCAGACAATAGGTCAGATAAGGTACCGACTACTTGGACTCTTGGATTATTTGTTATATTCCTCCTTGGTTTCTTTATGCACAATTCTTTTATAGTTTTGGCGATATGGGAATGTCTTGAATGGCTTGGAGGAATGGAATTTTTTATGTAATGATTTTTACCTTCCTAATGGGCTGCAGCCAGAGCATGGATCGAGGTATGGCTAATCGTTCTGGGAATGGAGGAGAGGATTTGGTTGCTTGATTATGAGTTTGTTGCTTATTTACATCCTCTTGTTGTGACTGATGTTCTCTGGGTAACTGATTTTCAATATGAACTGTTTTATCTCCCTCAGTTTCAATTATACGCCCAGATCTTAACTGAAGGTCATTGCATTCCCTTAAGTCGGGTCCTGCTTCTGGTGCTTCTATGATTTGGATAGATTGACCCGTCTCGTTATTTGGATTGGTATCTAAGTTACTGAGTTGTGTTCCGTGTTAGACTGGGGGATTTTGTGGTAAAGTCGCGTAGTTTTTTGAGGGAGCGAATGGTCTCATGGGGTGGTACATCTGCCTGTCACCTTGTCTCGCTGCAGTGAACTTTGCGAAGTAGAGGAGTCCACTGTGGAAGGGTATGGGCCATTTTGCCAATATGGTGGAGTATAAGGGAAATTCGGCCAACCAGTTTGGCTTGTTTGATTCGGCCATGGATTTGAAGAAGGAAACGATTGTGGTGACCAGTTTGTAAATGGGGGTTGAGATTGATTTTTCCACATACCATATTGTTGAGCATTATACTGTGGGTTTTGAAAGAAAGAGGTTGGGTCTGGAAACATACCAGGTTGTCTCGGCTGCCACTGGCGGCGCTGGTTGATCGAATTCACCGATTATGGTTCTTCTTCTGCTTCCTTATATACCGCTTTCAATCCAGGAAGTGAGGGGCAGCTCTCCGTAAGGTGATCTTTTGTACAGATGGCGCATGTTTGGACTTTATCCAATGGACACTCCTTGTGGCTGTGTTTTTTTCTGCATCGGGGGCAGAAGATTGCCAAATTCTGTTCTGCCTCCAGCTGCTTCTGTTTAGCCTGCACAATATCAAGTTGTGTAGTTAGTGTCCCCATAATATCAGTTTTAAAATTTTCTAATAAATTTCCAATTTATGCACGTGTTACTCCTTCTGCTGATACTTTGTTATATCTTGTAAACCGATCATATTCTGTCGGTTTTATTCTTGTGCTGCCTCTCGAACTCCTGATACATAAGTCAAGGATGTCAGTAAAATTCTCTTGATAAATATCCCCTTTGCCCATAATGTTTAATGTTTCAATCCATTGTTCCTTCATGCCTCTCATTAATGCAGTTTTTAACACATTATCAGGCAAAAGGTAGCGATGCATAAGGAGATCTTTGTAGATTATACTGAAAACGTTCCACATACTCCTCTAATGTTTCATTTGGTCTGGCTGTCATTTGAAATATTTCGTCTTTTAATTCTCTAGACCTACAATAATCCTGATATTTTTTTAAGAAGGATTCCTTCATTTGATCCCAATTGTTGATAACCCTGCCACCTAGCCCCATAAACCATCTTAAAGCAGCCCCTTTTAATGTAGAGGGAAATAATTTCAATTTTTGGGGATCGGTGGTGTAATCGTACCCCCTACATAACACATCGAATTCGAATAAGAATGCATCCAGATCTTCTGATGTGAGTCCATGAAATGTAGGGATATGCTGAAGAGGGATAGCTTTCATGGGTGCATTTGCTGCAGAATCCACTATAGGATATTGTAATGTAGAGGTTTGAGTATTTGGCTGGTTTTGAGCGTTTGGATGGTTTTGAGCCATGGAATCGAATATATGCCAGTAACCTTCTGGGATATCTAGGAGGGTATTCCTAGGTTGAGTGGGAACAGTTTTGACAGGGATCTTTTTAATAGCGCTTCCTTTATCTGGAATAATGGGAATACCAGGTGTCTGAGGAGGTTGAGTTCCTTCACCAATGATTTTCGCAGCACTCCCCTTATCTGGGCTATCTAATGGCTGATTCGTTTCAATAGGGGATTTTGGTTCCTTGGTTTCCCCTGTTTCTCCTTCTCCCTCACCAAAGTTGCTAGAGTTCCCTTCCTGCAATAATTCTGGAGTAGAATTTTCAATTTCTTGAAAGTCCTGCTCTTCAGTTTGACTATGCACCTCAGCGCAGGCTACAGATGGTGATCCTGTGGCCTGAAGGGAACTAGTAGGCGGTTTAGAAATGTTTTTCTTGAGGCCTACTGATGGCTGAGATTCTGTTTTCTTATAGATTTCATCTATGAAGGTCGTTCGGCCAAGGGTCACCGGCCCCTTAGCTTTTTCAGGCTTGGATGGGGGTTTGATATTCTTTTCTGGTCTTTTCTGCTTAGTCATGCACTCAAAAAAAAATGAACTACCAACTTCTATTCAAACAAGCAAAAACAAATCTGTTAGGAAAGCGGATAGTGGAGCGGGTCTTTTACATGCTCCGCACGTAGGTTCTTACCTTCCGTTTTTAGGATCCAACTCCTCCCTAGCAGGCTCGTACACTACTCTGAAAAAGACAAATGGCTACACTCTTTCCCCGGCAACGGCGCCAAAATGTGGAGCTATAAAAAGGGTCTCTTTCACCTCTAATTACCTCACATTAATATGTCAATCCGGGAGCGTTTTGTTATTACAAAGAGTGACTCAATCCTAGGCTATCATTTGTCAGAGTAATGCTAGTAGTACAGTGCTTAAGAAATACAAGAGTAAACGGATGCTTGCTGATAACTAAATTACTTCAAAGGATAAATCACACACTCAGAAAACTCAATAGTTTATCAGTCAAGGGTTTGGCAGTGATAACCCATCCCTTAGGAAACTGATGGAAAGGAAACTAGAGCATAGACCATGAGCCTGGGAGCTAGACAGTGACTGCCACTACTCACTACAGCCTTAGATCATCTCTCACACCAAACCAACAACTGTAAGGAAATGGAACAGCAAAGCGAATAAAGGATTGAACAACAATTCTGGAATGGAACAGCAACTCTAAAATGGAACAGCAATTAAATAACTAAGTCCTGTGGGTTGTAACCAAACTTAATCTATTCAAATACTCTCTTTTCAATCGAATAACCTTCTTTTACTTCTAAAGGAAATTCACACAAATCATATTAATGGAACAGCAACAACGATTAATGAATTATGGAACAATCTGATTCATTAGAAACGCACACAACACGAACGTTAATATGACAGCTCTGTAACATAACAGTAAGAACATGTAATGAGCTCTTAAAAGGATTAATAACTTAATGCGGAGTCAACACACGATTCTATCTGCAAAAACTTCAATGATTCAATCTTTAACAGAGCATGTAATATGAACTTGTAAAACATACCAAATTAACAAATAACAATGATAAACAAACCACACAGAAATAAAGTCGTAATGGTATAGAAGCAAGTGTCCTTCGGGGCCGGGCCCTTAGCCTCCAAGGATACACCGCTTGAAGTTAATCCAGTCGCAGAGATGAAATGATCACCAAACTTTCATTAATGCATCGGTCAAAAATACATTGAACCAATCTTCAACGAAACTTAATAATCAAAGCTGATGTTTTACAGAAATTACATAAAAGCGTATTCTTCATCTCTATATCTATCTATCTATTAAACTAACAGTGCTATCTCTTTATATAAAGACGACGGCGTAGATGTCCAAGTGACAAGGTAAATAAAGCAGCGATCCCTCAGGATCGAAGATCCTGAGGGATTCACCAAACTGTTAACTCTTCATCCTGTCTTTTCTTTTGCGCTGAGCTGGTGTCCTCTCCTTCTTTTCCGAGCCGATTTGCTTTGATCTGTTTCTCTTTGTTTGCGGTCGGTTCTCGTCCAGAGAGACAGCAGTTATCTCGACTTTGTCTTTCCCTTTGGAACGGAAATCCCTTGTTTTCTCCTTTTCCTGTATAGAAAATAACCATTATCAGTGGCTAAGTCTTGTATATCGATTCTCACATGTTTTGTTATGGTTACTTATTAATTCCCAAATTCATGACACAAAAAGGTTCACAAATTCTATTAAAAAGCCACTGAAATAATGATCAAAAGCATACCTTTTTAGTACTCCACAACCTCTATGCCAGAAGCTTCAGAGAAACAGTCTAACAGAGATTTGAGGGAGTGAGCTTCCTGGACTGAGGGGTGTCCCATGATCATGTTATAGTCCACAAATTTTTTATGATAAGTGGGGGGAAGATTGTGGAGGGATATGCCTTGTAGAGTGCCTGAACGGAAAAATATTTTGAGCAGATGTCCTAGCCCTTCACCCATAGTAATGAAAATGAAGGGCGAAAGGGGATCTCCTTGTGTGATACCTGTTGAGGGATTGAAGGTTGATGAGGGTATGCCATTGACCAAGATGGAAAGAAAATGGGAGGTTATAAGGCTCATAATCCATCTAACCCAGGTGTGGCTGAAGCTAAAGGCAAGGAGGACATGTTTTATGTATTCCCAACTGAGTTTTTCAAAAGCCTTGGATAGATCAATTTTGAGGATCATACTAGGTGTTTTGGTGGTTTTGAGAGAATGTATGACCTCATGGGTTAAAATTATTCCATCGAGGATTTTTCATCCTTCTACATAGCTCGTTTTCTCTGAGGAGATGATCAGGGGAAGGAGCTGCTTTAGTCAGTTAGCAATAAATTTGGAAATTATCTTATAAATGACATTGTAGAGTGATATGGGTCCGTACTTACTTGGCCTAGCAGCATTGTATTATTTTGGTATAAGAGTGAGTAAGGTGGCATTGAGAGCTGGAAGGAGCCAATGAGTGGTGTGTAATTCCTCAACAATAACCCAAACCTCTTATTTGATGGTTTCCCAGAAGAAGTGGAAGAATTTGGTGGTGAATTCGTCAGGGCCAGGAGCTTTCCCTCCCTTTAGTTGGAAGACTTCTTGTTCCATGTCAGCTACAGTGGTGGCTTTGAGCAGCATGCTGTTGTGTTCTTCTGTGACCAATTAGGTATATGTTGGGTGATTTTCCCTACAGCCTTATGCCTCTGATGATTGGGTTCATGGAGAATGTCCTTGAAGTGGTTTTGCAACTCCTCCGTGATATCCTCATCCTTTTCTAGACGTTATACGTTATGATTTCTGAGAACTGTGATTCTATTGTGCACCCTGTGTTGAATGGTGGAGCGGTGGAAAAACTTTGTGTTTCTTTCTCCTTCTTTGAGCCAACATATCCAAAAAAAAATTTCCATAGGATCTCTTCCTGTCTTCTTCTCTTTTCCATCTAGGTTGTTAGTATTTTCTCTTTGTTCTCTAAATCTACCGAGTGACCTTCCGAGATGATTGTTTGTTGAAGCTTCTTCATTTTCTCTTCCATCTCGCTTTAATCTTTGAAGATATTTCCGAATGTATTTTTGTTCTACTCCTTTAGTTTCCGTTTGAGAATTTTCAGCTTTTGGTAGAACTGATGCGTTTTTGTTCCTTGAGGTGGTGAAAGGGAGGACCACTAGTCTGAGACTATTTCTTTTTCCCTGGATGTATTAGCTAGTAGTGTTTAAAGCGGAATGTTTTGGGTGCATGCATACCTGGTCTTAACCATTGTAGCTATATCGACTCGTGATCAAAGTTTGCGGCCATAATAATGGTGGCTACAAGGTCACCCCCTATCTGTAAGAAGTCTTCCGTGATGAGGAACCGGTCCAGTCTAGAGGCGATTTGATGGGTACCTCCTCTTTTATTCTTCCAAGTGAAGATTCTGTTGGAATTTTGTAGATCTATGAGGTGGTTATCTTTTATGAAGTTCTTGAATCCATTGATGTCAATGTATAGATGCTGCCTTCCACCCGTATTTTCCTGTATATTGGTTATCATATTGAAATCTCCTCCAAGAAGATAGAGTGGTAGAGATATTTGTTTATTGAGCTCAGCAATGTTGTTGAGAAGCTCAGTTTTCTGGTGGAGATTTTGGGGAAAAAGGATGTTCGTTAGCAAGCCATTTATGGTTGTTCCAATGAAGTGAAAGTTGGCTAGAATGAAGTTCCTATTGGAATGATAGTTCTATAGGGTGATGATGAGGGGGTTCCAGATGATTTACAATCCTTATAAAGCTCCATTAGCATTAACTACTATTGTTTTGCATCCTTTCCATATCCTTTTGAATATTGTTTCCAAAGTGGAGTTGGAGCATTTGGTTTCTTGCATGTAGAAAATTGTAGGGTGTTCCTCAATGATTCTTTTCTTGATGATCCTATGCTTGGTGGGGCTATTGAGCCCTCTTATATTCCATGGGATGATATTCATTGAGCGGGTTTGGGAGAATAGGCATAGAATCAGGTTAACTTGGGGAATCTCCCAGATTCTACCATTTCTTTGTCTAATTCTACTATTCTTTGTAGCGTTGTTTTCCTACCTCTTTTGCAAGATTATTTCATGAAGTATTTTGTATTCATGAATGTACCTCCCCGAATTCCCAGTGAGGGGAGTTGTTGTTTTTAGTTTGTAGAATCTTCCAGATTAATCGCATCCATTTTTTATGTAATCGACGTTTCGAGCCAATCCTTTGTGGGGAGTTGTTGTGCTCAAGTGAGGATTTATTCTAGCTTCTGGATCTGATGCTCAGGTATGGAGAGAAAGTCTTTATTATTGCATGCATCCTCTAACCTTAAGAGATCCATGCCTTTAACATCCATTCTCTTTGGATCTTCTGTTTTGAAACCATCTCCAAAAAGAGAAGAAAAGAGATATCAACGCCTTAGAAATAAGCCACTTCATGGGGGAAACCTTCAATACATTACATGAATGAACAATTCTTGGATGATTCAAATTACAAAACCTCCTTTCTATATATAGGATTCCATGGGGCCACAATGTAATCCTAGCTGACCTAACAATAATAATTTAAGGGCACAATAATAACAAAATGGGGGTTACAAGGGTACAATAATAACAATAAGGGGGTTACACTAACAACAATAAGGGACTATACTAATAATATAGGGACCTAACATGCCCCTCTCCTTCAAAAAAGTGTTGTCCTCAACGCTTGAGTAGCTCTGGGTGCTTCTGTATAAAATTCTCATCCTCCCATGTAGAATCTTCATTGGGTAAGTTCTTCCACTTGATGAGATACTCTGAAATTGATCGATTCCGTAGCTGTCAAGTTCTTGTTTCCGTGACCACTTCAGGTTCCAATATGATTTTTCCTTCCTCATGAAGTTCTGGAAATATTGTTTGAACTGGAATATCTTCACCTATAACCTTATTTAAGCATGAAACATGGAAAATTGGACGAATTCATGAAGAAGTAGGAAGCTCTAATGTGTATCCGATAGTACCATTATTTTACAACACCTTGTAACGACGATAGTACTTTGGGGATAATTTATTATCCTTGTTAGCTTGCTTGAGGGACATTTTTTTGTATGGTTTTAGCCGTAAAAAAACCCAGTCTCCTACATCAAAACTTCTCGCAATGTGATGTTGATCTACCTGTTGTTTCATTCGATTTTGTCCCAAATTCAAGTTGTCCTTTAAGAGTTGGAGAACTTCTTGTTGATGCTCGATGTGATCTTCCACTGCTTGAACCTTCAAATTTTCTCTTAAAGATGATTTGATGGATGGTGGATGATATCCATAAAGTGCCATAAATGGGGTCATTTTTGCTGTAGTATGGAAGGAAGTTTTATACCACCATTCAGCTAGAGGTAACCACTTGACCTATTGTGTTTTTTTATTAGATACAAAACAATGAAGATATCCTTCCAAACATTTATTTACTATCTCAGTTTTGCCATCAGATTGAGGATGATAAGATGAGCTATGAACTAATTGAGTACCCAAACAAGAAAATAACTCTGTCCAAAAATTTCCTGTAAAAATGGGATCTCTGTCGCTCACAATAACCCTTGGGTTTCCATGTAGCTTTTGAATTGTGTCCATAAATGTAGTAGCAACTATACTTGCTTTAAATGGATGAGATAATGCACAAAAGTGTGCATACTTGGTAAGCCTATAACTACCACCATGATGACACACTTTCCTTCGGACTTAGGTAAACCTGTGATAAAATACATTGAAATATCCTCCCAATGTTGACTTGGAATGGATAAAGGTTGTAGAAGACCCGAGGTCTTCATTATCTCAACTTTATTCTGCTGGAAAACCAAACATTCCACCACAAACTTTTGAATATCAGATTTAAGGCCATCCCAAAATAATTATTTCTTCACCCTATGGTAAGTTTTTAAATATCCTAAGTGTCCTCCTAAAGGATAAGTGTGCAATTCCAAAACAATCTTTTGTCTTAGCTGTGAATTCTTACAAAGATATAAGCGATATTTGTACCATAAGGAATCATTTTTCCAACTAAATGTATCAGATGTACTAGGATCTTGCTGCAACTTTTGAATGAGTGTCCACACATCTTCGTCCTTTTTCCATTCATATCTTGCTTCAGCTATCCAATTTGGTTGGATAATAGAAATGGCACAAAGAAATGCTTCCACCTCTTCATTCATTTTTGAGAGTCCATCTGCAACAACATTTAGCTTCCCTTTTTTGTATATTATTTCAAAATCATAACCCAACATCTTTGTGACCCATTTTTGTTGCTCTTCTGAAGATAGTCTTTATTCCAAAAATTGTTGAAGACTATCATGATCATTTTTTACCTTGAAGTGTCTTCCCATTAAGTAAGTTCTCCATTTCTTTAGTGCGTGCAATATTGCTAACATTTCCTTCTCATAAATAGGTTTATGTAAATACTTTCCTTTGATTGGACAGCTTTCAAAAGCAATGTTTCTTCCTTCTTGCATTAAAAAAACACCAATTCCATTTCCTGAGGCATCACATTCCACAATAAATGTTTTTTTGAAGTCTAGCGTAGCTAAGACTGGTGCTAGGCACATTGCCTCTTTAAGATGTTCAAAGGCCTTAGTTGGTTCATGAGTCCATGAAAATGCATCTTTCTTCAATAATGTTGTTAGAGGTGCTGCTATTCTCCCATAATTCTTAACAAAATTTTGATAATACCCTGTTAACCCGAGAAATCCTTGCAACTGCTTTATGGTTGTGGGGACTTTCCATTCCTTAATGGCTTTAATTTTTTTAGGCTTTACCTTAACACCCTCGTGAGATACAATATGACCCAGATATTCCACCTCTTGTACTCCCAAGAAACATTTATATTTTTTTTCATATAATTGTTTCTCCTACAATATTTTGAGCACCCTGTCAACATATTGAACATGATCCTTCCAAGACCTACAGTAGATTAGTATATCATCAAAAACTACTAGCACAAATTTTCTAAGGTAGGGTTTTAAAATGGAATTCATCAACCCTTGAAATGTAGAAGGTGCATTGGTAAGGCCAAAAGGCATGACCAAAAATTCATAATGACCCTCATGAGTTTGAAATGATGTTTTCAGAATATCTTCAGTCTTCATTCTAATTTGAAGATACCCTGAACGAAGATCCAATTTGGTAAAATAAATTGCTCCATGCAGCTCATCCAATAATTCATCAATCACAGGAATGGGAAATTTACCTTTAATGGTGAGCTTATTGAGCTCCCTATAATCTGGACACATGCACCATGATCCATCCTTCTTTTGTACCAATACTACAGGAGTAGAGAAAGAACTTTTACTAGGTTGAATTATACCCACCTCTAACATTTCTGCAATCATACGTTCAATTTCGCTCTTTTGGACATAAGGATATCTATAAGGCCTGATGTTTGGAGGAACACTTCCTGGAATCAAATGAATAGCATGATCATGATCATGAATAGTTGGGAGTAATTTTTGAGTTTCAAAAACCTTGGAATGATTGTCCAAGGCCTTTTGGAGATTTGCAGAAATAGATTATTTTGATGTTGGAACTTCTAGTGAGCATAATTGTGCAATTATTACTCGTTGTTCTTTCTTTAGAAGTTTTGTCATGACATGAGAGCTTATTATATTTCCCGAATTCCCTGCAATACCTCGTAATTTGACTTCGTTTCCTTCTAAAAAAAATTCAAGAAAATTTCTTGAAAATTAAAAGTTATCGTCCCCAAAAATTGTAACCATTGTACTCCTAGTACAACATCAGCACCTCCCATAGGAATGGAAAGAATTGGAATATTCAATACATAATCCCCCATGGTTAGCTTGATATTATGGCATTTTCCAGAGAAATGTATAGTTCCTCCATTTGCAACCATCACTTGACATTCTGGTGCTGGGTATAGGAAACAATTCAATTCCTTGGCTACCTTACAATGAATAAAATTATGGGTACTACCTGAATCAATCAACACTATTACCTTTTTCTTCTTGATATGTCCTTCTATCTTGAGAGTTTGAAGATTGGTAATTCCTGCCAATGCATTACATGATATGGTCTGACTCATTTCTTCATCTTCTTGGGTTGGTTCCTGGTGTATATTCTCTTCTTATTCATTTTCTTCTTCCTCTTCACAATCTATGTAAAATAATATCTTCTCAACACACTTATGACCTTTAGTTTATTTGCTATCACAACTGTAGCAAAGCCCTTTTGCTCTTTTTTCTTCCAATTTTTGTGGTGTCAACCTTGTAGGTTGTGGAAATCTAGGAGTAGCAACACTTCCCTATTTATAGAAGTGATTGGTAGGCTTCCTTGTTGCCATAATTTTACATTCAATTTTTCTTGCCAACCTGAATGCCTTCTCCAATGAATCAGGTTCCAAAACACGAATTTCATGTTGGATGTTATCCTTTAAAGTACCTATGAAGAGATCAATCCTGTGTTCCTATGGAATATCAGTTACTCTTATATTCAATTTTTGGAATTCCTCAATGTGCTCCCTCATTAAACCCTTTTGTTTGAGATTTATCAATTGGCTAAAGAAGGTGTTTCTCTTTGTATCCTCATAATGTGCTATCATTTCCTCCATAAAAATTGACCAACTGACAATTTTGTTACGGGAGCAAAGCCATTGATACCATACAAATGTATTATTTTCTAAATGTAAAGTTGCAATGCGTACCTTTCGTGTGTTTTGCACATTATGGAGATAAAAATATTGTTCCATCTGTAGTATCCATGTTACTAGATCCTTTCCATCAAACTTCCCCATATCCATTTTTGGAATATGGTGGTTCTTCCTGCCAACATTAGATTGTATGAAATCATGATTAACATTTATTTGTTCTCATCATGAGTTTCCTCTACTATCTTTTCACCATTAGGAAACTTTTCTTGTATCAACTTTGTCAAACCTTCCATGTCTTCTTTTATATCATTCCTCATGCTTTCCATTTTCTCATCGATCTTAGCTTCCATGTCATCCATCTTAGATTCCATGCCAGCTTCCATGCCATCTATCTTAGATTCCATGTCATCTGTCTTAGCTTCCATGCCATTCTTCAAACCATCCATCTTAGATTCCACACCTTTCTTCAAACCATCCATCTTAGTTTCCATGCCTTTCTTCAAAACTTCCATGTCATTTTTTGTTGCTCTTTGCGAGAGCGAAATTTGTTGCACTTGCTCTTGTAATTTTGATATGTCATGTTGCCATTCTTCGTCTTCATGAGTCATAGTAGAGCTTTCTAAAGGCTTAATGGGTGTTGAATTATTTTCAGGGGCCATTTTAGAATCCAATACTGATATCTATTCTACAATACTCCCTTGGAATCAATTCAACTTGATTCTTCAAACAAGACTTATGCAATTGGAAAAAAAATACACAACTTTCACTTGCTTTTGAGGAGCTCGATATTGAAATTGAATTATCTCTATAATTGTGGATCCTCAATATCTGAAATTCAGCCCTGTAGTAGCCCTCTAATTGTTCTTTCAAATTCCATAGGTCTGATATGATTTGGATTCTTCAAGGCAAAGTTATGTCCAATCTCCCACAATGACCCAATTTTGGACTAGTTCAGTAGAGCGAACATGTATGGCTTGCCACGTGTCACTATATCCACCTTTGGCTCTAAAATTGATAGAATTAAAACTACATTCCATGTACTTGTAGCCACTCTCTATATCATTCCAATCCGATGCTCAGAGAGAGAGATATGGAGAGTTTCCCATGATCACCTCTTTGAGATGAAATTCAGAAGCCTCAAAATGCCTTAAATTCCACAAATCATATCTCCGAAAATATTGTGAACCAATATTTGAAATTTTACGATGATTTTCTTTAGGATTACGGATTCACACTCTAAAAATTGCAGCTTCCGAACCTTCGTATAACAAAAGTTATTACGCAAATACCACGATGACCTGTTTAGGTTAAATTCAGGAACCTATAAAATGACCTAACTTGCATAGCTCATATCTCTGAAACTATTGCGAACCAAGCTTTGAAATTTTGCCACTATGTTCCTTAGGATTTTTGTTTCGCACTCTAAAAATTTCAAATTCTGAACCTTCGTAGAAAAAAAGTTATAGCTAAAATTCCACGATGACCTGTTTGGAGAAGCGAAACCCTAGAATCTCAAATCTCTGATACCAAATGTTGTGAAACTAGCTCCAAAAAGAGAAGAAAAGAGATATCAAAACCTTAGAAATAAGCCACTTCGAGGGGGAAACCTCCAATACATTACATGAATGAAAAATTCTTGGATGATTCAAATTACAAAACCTCCTTTCTATATATAGGAGTCCATGGGCCCACAATGTAATCCTAGCCAACCTAACAATAATAATTTAAGGGCACAATAATAACAATATGGGGGTTACAAGGGTACAATAATAATAATAAGGGGGTTACACTAACAACAATAACGGACTATACTAGTAATATAGGGACCTAAAATCTTTCTCCATGGCTTCTGGGATTGGATCCAACACCTGTCATTTTTCCTTTGATGCATATTTCTCCCCTACATGATTAGGGGTTTTCGGTTTCAGAAAGGCTTCCGGTTCGATCTTGTCTTGTTGTTTATTAGAGGTCTATGGCTGCTCCTGCGAGGTTCGCCCTACCTCTTTGGCATGTTCATTCTCATTTTCACTTAGCTGATTTAGGGTTGCAAAGATGTTGCTGATCACAGGGCCTTTTTTGTTCTGGTTAGAGTTGGTTCTCTTGTTGTGCCTTTTCTTGCTTGCTACTTTCGTAAACCCTTTTGTAGCTTCGTCATTTGTTTCATTATTAGCTGGTGCTTTTTTATTTAGGGGGCAGTCTCTGAATAGGTGGCCATGTTGATGAAACCTGCCACATCTGAAAGGAACATGTTCATAATCTATAGTTTGTATCCATTCAAAATCATCATGCAATAGGCTTAGCTCGCTGAGAAGCGACTTTGCTATGTTCATGTAGATGCAGATTCATGTGTATGCTACGTATCAGTTGATCTTTGTTTCCTCCATCGTTTTGATGAATTCTCCTAGGGCATTACCTATGTTCCTTAGGTTCAGCTCATCTCAGTAATCCTGGGGGAGGGAATAGAGTCGGATCCATACTGGGGCCCATGTTATATCTTGTTTTTCTGGGTTGAGGCGCTCAAGCTAATGACGAAGGTATAAGCCTGTTGAGTTTAATAAATATGGTCCTCCATCCATGATTCTATTTTTATCCTCAATACAGGTGAAGATCACATTGAAGAAGCCTTTGGGACACAACTGAAGGTCAATGCGACCCTTGGGCTTCCATTTGGAAGCTATCCATCCTCGGAGGGATTTTTCAGTGGGATAAGAACCCATGAACTTGCT
This sequence comes from Pinus albicaulis, assembly GCA_034641835.2. Taxonomy (NCBI): domain Eukaryota; kingdom Viridiplantae; phylum Streptophyta; class Pinopsida; order Pinales; family Pinaceae; genus Pinus; species Pinus albicaulis. The sequence continues at coordinate 1,167,931,089 of CM076584.1, read as the reverse complement.
GATCAATACGTGATCCTTCATGGACTGTATTCTTTCCTTTGATGTGATGCTCATGGATCTCAATCATGGTTCTTTTGGTATCCTTTAGAATGCATGTGGTTGATGTGATATTTTTTACTTCCGCTTCAAGTGTGGATGTTCGTTGTGATGTGGGAGTTGCCCCTGTTGTGTCATGAGGTTGGCCAGATTTTTTTTTACTTTTGATGTCAGTCCTTGCCACCACCCCTATGGGAGGCTAGCTTGTGGTAGGGGGAGCAACAGTCCCCCCAGTGGTTTCTATCATAGGTGAGCCTCAAGGCTTACCAAGAGTGTGATCACGGCCTAGAGTGATGGGAGGGAGTTCTACTTGGGGCAGCTTATGTAGAAACCTCCAAACCCTGGGTCATGGTGACCGGCCTGGTGCAGAGCATTTTTTTAGTTTTTCCCCTTCCCACTTGATTGTTATAGAAGCCTACGTTTCTTAAAATTTAAGTTAATGAACTAAATTCATTAAGAAAAACAAGGAACTTGAATAGTTATGAACTTGATTTGGAATGAATGGCTTATTATTACTCCTAAATTACATGATTGAAAATTTCATATGAATTTATGTTGTCTTGATTGTTAAGACATTTTTCGAAAAGCTTCTTATTTCAACTTAAGGTGGATGAGGATCTGTTGACTTTTTTTCTATTTTTTTAATTGAGGGCTTAGATTGATTATCAAGGGAATATGCTCAAACTATGCTTAGTCTTAATTATTATCAACTACTATATTGTATTAACAAGTGTATTACAAATTTTTCATTTACTTTTAATAAAATTAAGAAATTATATTTGTGCCACGTGACTCCTGCCCACCAATTTCTTAGGGATTTGAGATTATTTAAATTCTAATAATTTCCTCCATGGTAAGTTCCTCATTATTATTTATAACACTCATTTATATATAAGAAAATTTTATTTAGAAAAATGGTATATTACTTGTAATAAATTTAAAAAATTAGATTCGATGGTTCCTCACCCATCAATTACCTAGAGATTCTAGATTATTCCAATTCTAATAAGTTCTTCCACAATAAGCAATTTTATAGTTATGAAATTTATTTGGAATTTATGTCTTATTATTAATCTTCAATTAACTGATTGAACATTTCATATGAATTTATGTTGTCTTGATTCTTTAGACAATTTTGTGGAAGGCTTCTTATTTCAAGTTAAGGTGGACGAGGATTTGCTGACTTCTTTTCCTATTTTTTCAATTGAGGGCTAGATTTATTCTCAAGGGAATATGCTCAAAATATACTTTTTATTAATGCTAATCAATGCTTCTTATTTTAACTTAAGGTGGATGAGGATTTGTTGATTTTTTTTTCTATTATTTTTAATTGATGGATAGATTGATTCTCAAGGGAATAAGCTCAAAATATGCTTAGTATTAATGCTTATCAATGAGTGTAGTGTATTAACAACTGTATTACAAATTTTTCTAAGTTGCATTGACTTTTAATAAATTTAAAAATTTGTATTTGTGCCACATGGCTCCTCGCCAACCAATTTCCTAGGGATTTGAGATTATTCCAATTACAATAAGTTCCTACTTATTATTTATAGCATTAATTTATATATAAGAAAACTGTATTGAAAAAATGGGTGTGTTACTTTTAATAAATCTAAAAATTAGATTTGTGCCACGTGGCTCCCCACCCACATATTTCCTAGAGATTTTATATTATTCCAATTCTAACAATTTCCTCCATGACAAGTGATGAGCACCATCATTAGGTACATTCTAAGGGATTCATTGTCACTTTTTTAGCTTAATTAATCTCTCTCTCTCTCTCTCTCTCTCTCTCACACACACACAAATTTAATTTCATTTTGTCACATTTTTCTTGGTGATAATGGTGTATTAAGGGTTGTCATGCTTCAATGCCTAACGTGGTTTAAATGTAGGAAAATATGGGGAATACTGAGATTTTGGAGGAAAATTCCATAATGAGGGCTCATAGTAGACAATAATTACTGAGTAGGAGGTTTTACCACCTTCTTAACTCCTAAAGGTAGCCAATATCTCCTCAATATTCTCCTCTAATAGCTCCAAATCAGAGGCAACTATTCAAGCGCATGATCAAAGCGAGACAAGTTCTACTTCTCTCGATTTTGAAGGGAACAAAGACCTACTTTTGAGGGATTTGTTGGTAGCTACCCTCTAGCATAAATAGGCTAGAGAAAGACCTCACTAGGATTCAATTTTTGGATGTAGCTAGAGCACTCTTGCCTTTTGTATTAGACATTTCTGACTTTCATATGCTATGTGCAAGACTAGTTATGAAATAAAATGAGAATTTGGCTTATTCTCCACTGTGTTAGTTTCAGGGAGCTTAGCTTATGGGTTAGGGCCCAATCCATTGGCCTCAGTGTCTCTTATGTAATTGTATTTTATTTTATGTTGTAGTAGTTAATTTCTTTAATTTAATGTTTGGTAGCATATAAAACATCAAAAATGTGTCCCAAGCCTCCCTCTCTCACCTCTTCCATTAGACCTTCAGGAGGAAGGTCTTCCACCACAAACCAAATATCTTTTTAGTTTATGATTTCTTGGAAAATATTATATAGTTTTACTTTGCTTATCATGAACATGTTGTATGTGCAGAGATAGATTTTTGTTGCAACTGCATAGGTAGGTTTATTTAAATTCAACTTGTCTTTTCCACCATTTTTATGAAAATTTTGTCTATGATGAATGCACGAATAGGTATCTTGATTTCAGGTTTGAATACAGAAGTAGAGGAGGACACCTTCAGCACCATGACCTTCAGTCTTCACCCCTTCATCAACCACCTTCCATCCAAGTTACCTACATCTTTGTTTTCTAGGTCACCACCACATCACCGAGAGCCACTTTAAGGGTGCGAGACCAGACTTGTGAAGAGCTTTGAGCTTCGCCAAGGGGTTTTATACCATTAATCTACTAAGATACACCATTTCCCCATATTTCCTAACCTTTTTCTATACGTTTATAGCCTCAAACTCCAATCAGTCCGTTTCCTGTAGCTTTTTAGGACATCTTGTAGCACTATAGGAAATCATGTAGCAGCTTACTGTAGTAGTGCCAAACACTCTTTCCTTCTGCCCAAAACAATTCTTCCACCTCATCTAAGCCTAGTCAAGCCACCAATAGACCTTCATCTCTAAACCTTTGGTTCAAGGACTCTTTTAGATCACCTAGGAGCTTTCTTATTTTGCTGCAAAACATATTCATTCTGAGGTGTGATTAGATCATTATTAGATGCATCATTAAACACAGTAATTAAGCATAAGTTTGATTCTGTATGTGTTCTATAGATTAGTTCCCTTTTCTTCTATTCAATTCAATAATCTAGATTATGAATGTCACATAGTGTAATTTCCTTTCTCGCATTAGCATAAGTGCGAATTTCTCTTTCCTGAAAATAGCTAGATGAATCAATGTGATCTAGAGTATTTTATTTCCTGGTTGATAGTGTAATGGTTGTGATTTATTTCTAGTCTTAGATTACATCTAGAAGTGTGATAGAATTCGTTTCCTAAAATTAACCCTAGCAGTACCACCTCATTGTAGAACTTAGATGAGGATGTCATGAGTAGAAATCATATGTTTTGCATATAGCACTGTCGCCTCCAATTTTGTACAAACCCTGGGTTTATAAATTAAATTTGATTAGCCTCTGGGAGTTGCAAGACTCTTGGTGAAATACCGGGGTTCACCATTTTTTGGCCTCGTTGTCAGGGAGGTGTCTAAGTAAATGTTTGTTTTTTCTTTAGCATTATTTTCTTCTTTTTATTTTACATTTAGTTTCAAAATATTGAAAAAAAAAAAAATTTGAATTTCATGCCTCGTAGGAGTAGGGATAACCAAGGAAAATTCTTGCCAAAAATCGCCACATCCCCACACAGTTAACCTTCACTCTTCTTCAGTGACTGTGAGGTATAACACACTATAGGTGAACCAATTGATAACTTTGAAGAACCTAATGGAGGACAAGAGGAACTTGCTTCACTTGAGGAACCTGCTTCACCAATTTAAGCCATGGTTGAAGCTAGAGCCAAAGAAATCTTTCCCATTAGAGAAACTGATGGAGAAACTAGAATGAAAAATGTCAGTCCCTCATCCATTCCACATTTCCATAGCCTCACCTCTGAGGATCCTGGCACCTTTATGTTTGATTTTTTTGTTGTGTACAGGACTTATGACCATGCCTCAGATGACCAAAAGCTAAAAAAATTCCCATACACCATCAAGGATGCAGTCTGGCGCTGGTTCATGGGTTTGCCTGGGAACAATATCACTACCTAGGTATAGATGCAAGGTTCCTTGAACATGAAATATACAGATTACTACAGGTTGAAAGAGACCAAAGAGGCAATATTTAGGATGACCCTCAGACCTAATGAATCCCTGGAGGATTATGAAGAAATATTCCAGATGAACTATAAAAGAGGCAACTGCACCCTTGATACTGGATCACTCAAATTGGTAATTCTCTGAGGGATTAGGGAAGAGGTGATAGATTCCCTTAATATGATGTTTGGAGGAGGTATCTACTAGGTACCTTATGAGGACATCAAAATTGTCTTTAGAAACCACTCTGAGGCAACTACGAAGAAAATCAAAGCTAACCAAAGCATGAACAACACCCCTTCCTCTTCCCCCTCCATCAAGCATGAGATTGGAAATATGTTTGATTACTTCAAAAGTGAGATTTTTCACACCTTTTCTTTGCAAATGGACACAATGCATATCAATAGGAAACATGAGGAAGCAGTGAGGGCCTTAGCTATATTTTTCCCTAGATGTACTAGAAAACAACATTGAAATGAATGTACCCTAAATGTCATAGAGGTTTTCCTAGTTTGTGAAGAGAATCATGCCACAGATAAGTGTCCGTCCTTACCTGTTCTCAAATCTGTATATCAAGGTGGGGTAGGAGGACTATAGAAACTCTATTTTATAAATCAGAGGAGGCCTCAAGGGCCTCGATCATATCAACAGGGCATGCAAGGTTAACCTTACTCATACTACCATGCAAACCATAATGAACCTATTTAGTCTTGGTATACATTCACTCCTCCATCATGGCCTACACCTCCTACTTGGAATTATACCCCTCCATATCACCCTCATCCTCTAAACCAACCATTTTAGTAGTATGTTCCTCAACCAGCTCACTGGATCAACCCATGACAGGGGTGGAGGCTCCAACACATCAAACGACCTTCTTGACTTCCACCACCCCAACCTTAACCTCATCTCATTCATTATGCTCCACCTAAGTTGCCTCAGATTCTTTCCTAGCCTAATTCAAACCCAAACAACATGCAATAAAAATAGGTTTACAATGGGGATACATCATATCCAGCTTATGTTGTGGATATAGATAAAATTAACCTCAGGTCTCAAAGAGTACTCCCAAAAAATCATCCTCCATCTCCACCTACAAAGGTTGAGGAGGAAAAGGAAGAGAGAGACCCTCAAACCAATCAACCACCTTTTCATGAGCACTTGATCCACCCTAGTCAGCACACCCCAGATGAGACTGAACTCCTTGTAGAACTGAAAAAATTGTGTGTGAAAATACACCATATCTGGGCCATTAAGGATGTCCCTATTTACAATAGGATCATAAAAGAAATATTCTTTAAAAATCCTAGGAGAAATAGAGTGAAACCCCCACCCTTAATGTTGTAGTACAATTGTTTGACTTAATTTTGGGAAGGGTGATATTCTTGAAGTACTCGAACCCTAGAAATCTAGTACTAGATGTACACATCGATGGTCTCATAGTCCCCCACACCCTGATTGATATTGGGGCTACCAACAATGTGATGACGAGGAAACCAAGCTTCAACTTAACCTCCAAGGAGGAATTGTTGATGATGTTATGGTCTCGATTGTCTCCTAGAAGTACCCCACAGATTTCCCGATCCTCCAGCCACAAACCAAGTTTAATGGATACCTCTCATTTTAGGAAGACCTTGGTTTTCCACTGTCGATTCTTATATCAGTCCTAGGGCTGGAAACATGACTATCAAGAATGGGCCCTTGTCCAAACAGCTAGTATTATATCCTCCTACCCAACGTTCCATTGACCATGACCTACCCTTGTGGTTGGAAGATGAATAAGAAGAAGATGAAGTGTACACTACCACACACTACCCTATTTGTACCATAGATATTTTTCTTAGAGGGGGGAAACTCAATGAGGATGATATCATTGACCACATCATTCAAATCCAACCCTCTACTACCATTCCACTCGATGGCCTATTGAGAGAATATGAAAGCCACCCTTGGATTTAGCTGCATTCAGTTGATTTGACTTCTAAAGCCAACAAGGTTGTGGAATTTGGCCCATCTAAATCCTTGAATATTAACTCTTCTCTCTCGGATAAAGAAGAATAGAAATTGTGCCAACTCTTGAAGGAAAACTTAGATGCTTTTTCTTGGGACTAGAAGGACATGAAATGGGTTCACCCCTCAGTGTGCACACATCATATCAATATTAAAGAGGGATGCAAGTCTGTTCAACAACCATAAAGGAGGATGAACTCATCCTTAAAATACATAGTGAAGGTTGAACTACAGAAGTTTCTGGATGCAAGGTTTATCTACCCCATATTAGACAGTGAGTGAGTGTATCCTCTTGTTCTAGTCCCAAAGAAAAATGGGAAGTGGCGAATCTGTGTTGACTATCGATAACTAAACAAAACCATCAAAAAGGACCATTTCCCTTTGTAGGAGAGAAGTTTTATATTTCCTAGATGGATTCATTATGTATAACTAAATTCACGTCAGCCTTGAGGACTAGTACAAGACCACATTCACATGTCCCTGGGGAATTTTTTCTAACATAGTCCATCCTTTTGTCCTATGCCATGCCCCTACTACTTTCCAGAGAGCAATCCTGAGAATTTTCTCTAAACTAGCCCATGATTTTGTAGAGATTTACATGGATGATTTTTCACCTTATGGGTATGATTTTCGGGAGGCTCTCTCCAATCTATGAAAAATGTTAAGGAAGTGCATTGAAATTCATCTCTCCCTCATTCCATAAAATCATGAATATTTGTAAAGGGAAATGACATTCCTAATACACTCTATGTCACAAGCATGAATACAGTTAGACCCAAACAAAATCACCATCATAAAAAGGGTGATTATTCCTCAAAAGAAGAAAGATGTCAGAAGTTTCCTACATTTGGTTGGATACTATAGGGGGTTCATTAAGGACTTCAACAAAGTGCCTTCGCCATTATTTGGATTGTTGGCCAAAGATTATAATTTTTTTTGGTCTATACTTTGTGACGAGGTTTTTGATCTAATCAAGGAAAAGGTAACCACTACCCCTATTATTCGAGGTCCTAATTGGGCTATGCCATTCCACATTCATACAGATGCTTCAGATAAAGCTGTGGGGGAAGCCTTGGGGAAATTGGAAGAAAAGCTACCCTATGCCATTTATTTGATTAGCAAGAATATGTCCAAAGTTGAACTTAACTATATTGTCACTAAAAAATACCTCTTAGCTCTTTCCCATTCCATAAAAAAATTCAGGCATATTAGACCTTTGAGCATACTGACCATGAAACAATTAAGTAATTAATGAATAAATCTGACGTAAATGAAAAAATCATTAGATGGTTGTTTTTATTGCAACAATTTGATTTGACAATTGTTGATAAACCAGAAAAGGAAAATTTTGTTGCACACTTCTTATATAGACTAACTTTATATGCCAATTATGAAGGGAGATGGATGATTAGCTTCCCAATGAACATCTATTTGATATCTCAACACTCTGTCCTTTGTTCTCTGACATTACCAACTTCTTGGTTGCTAATAGGTTTCCTCGAAACCTTTCATCTAAAGAAAAGAGTAGAATTATAAGGAAAAGCACCCCTTTCACTTGGATTGGTGGAAATCTCTTCAAATTGGGTCTGGATTAAATTCTCAAAATATGTGTGAGGTAACAGGAGGTATTTTACATCCTCTAATCATGTGATGATGGTCCTTGTAGGGGTCATTTTTTTTCTAAGAGAAAAAATTCAAAGCCTTGAAAGAGGGTTGTTATTGGCCTACACTCCACCAGGATGCCGAGAGATACACCAATAAATGTGATCAGTGTCAAAGGATGGGGAGACCTACACCGAGGGATGAAATGCCTTTACAACCTCAAGTGACCTTAGAACCACCTCACAAGTGGGTCTTGGACTTCATTGAACCCATTGATCCATCATCCAGGAGAAAGAGATATATCATAGTCTGCACGGATTACTTGACCAAGTGGGTTGAAACAAGGGTTGTAAAGGAAACAAGAGAAGAGAAGGTAGCATATTTTTTTAGAGAGAACTTGTTCTACAAGTTTGGATACTGCAGAGAGATACTCACTGATCAGGGGGATCAATTTACATCTCATATCATTGATAATCTCATGAAGAAGCACAAAATAAAGCATAAGAATTCCTCTTCCTATCATCCTCAAGAAAATAGCCAGGTGGAAGTGACAAATAGAGCCTTGGAGAACATCCTTACCAAAGTTGTGAGCAACAGCAGGAAATATTAGGAGGGCAGATTAGTGGAGGCCACTTGGGCTTACAATACCACATGGAAGACAACTACATGGTTTACTCCATATGGTTTAGTTTATGGGAATAAAGCTTTGCTTTCCATTGAGTTTGAGTATAATACCATTAGAAGGGCAGCTTAGTTGGAATTGGACATCACAGAGGCAAAAAAATAAATGATGCTTCATATGAATGGTTTAGATGAATTTAGAATGCAGACCCTCCTTCACACATAAGTAACCCAACTCAAAAGAAAAATTTTGGCATGTCAAGACATCAAAGAGAATAAATTTTAGGAAGGATATTTGGCTCTACTTTATGACTCAAGGTTCAAGAACTTCAAGGGAAATTTAATGAAAATATGGCTAGAGCCTTATAAAATGGAGAAATTCCATGAAAATGGGGTTGTTCAAATCAGAACCATAGAAGAGGAAGGGATCCCTCTTCTTCTCAATGGTTACAGGCTAAATATTTAAAAGAAGCCTCTGTCTAAGGCTGAATTTATCAATAAAATAAATAGATAGGTGAATGTAATTATAATCTCCGTAGTTTGCAACCCCTCATCTTCTTACAAAAAAGAAAAAATAAAATAAAGAGGTCTGGGTGAAAACATTTTCTAAGGAATCCAAGGCCAACTCATGGGTTGAAAACCTCCGTGAGGCAACCCTGGAGCAAAAAAGTGAGAGAGAGAGAGAAATAGAAGATCCTTGGGTAAAAATATCTTTGAGGTGCCTAGGGAAAGTTTGTGGGTTGAAAACCTCTGCTGAGATAGCCCATCTGTCTTCAAAAGAAAAAATCTGAAAGAATGACACAACACCTATGCATTAACTTGCTTCTATTTTATAGGATGTTGATTAGGGAAAATTTGGAAAAAAGGAGAAATGTTCCTTCTTTTTCTCTATCTATCTTCTACCTATCCAATCCAAGTTCAACCCCAGAATGCATTACTTCATCCATTTCTACCACCAGGTCAGAAAAATTCCAATTTTCTCTTACTCTGTGCACTACTACAAGATGTCCTAGGCTGCTATATGATTTCCTCTAGTGCTACAGGAAACCCTGTAATGCTACAGGAAATTCACCCAAGGATGAATAAGCTCACCCAAGGCCAACTAACCCTAAAAAAGACATGAAATTTTTTTATTCTATCAGTGTCTACTATCCCTAACCATCACTCCATCCCATGCATGAAGATTCAATCATCAAACGCTCTATTTTTCCACAGTGACCCAGTTTGGCTAAAGCCACACACAAGGCCTGTTCTCTCATATTATCCTCCACTACACCACTCCATTCACTTCCTAACACCACCCATACAATTCCTACACTATTTTTCTTCTTTCCTCAGGACAATTGAGCTCCAAAACTGCAACAAGGGAACTACTCCAGGAAGATGACCACTTCCAGTAGAAAATCTGTGCATTCAACCAACGCATCAAAAAGGCATGAGATGAATGATGAATATTGATCCTCAAGATCAGTAAAAGACTCCAGGAGATAAGCCACACCAAAAATAGCATCCTAGAGTCTCCATGAGGTACCTGTAGAAGAATCAACAAGCAAAGACAAAAAAAAACAAATCACTTGTGACCATCACAGTGCTCCAACTCCCTACATCAAAGGATCTTACCACACATCAGAAGTTAGGTAGGGTCATGTATGGCTCCCTCACCGTCTCGATATGCATCATTTGACTAAATGTGTAAATGTCGAGAAAAGAGAGTTAAATAAGAAAAAATGTGCCTAGTTAACTTGGCCACCCTTGAATAGTTAAAGTGAAAATTTGGTGGTGTTTACATGCCACATGGAGCTTTCACATCAGTTAGGGGAAGAATAACGAGAAGTGGGAATTGATTCTAAGGCAGAATGGAATGATTGGCTCAAGTTGGATGAATGGTCCAAATGAGGAAACCTTGTGCCAAATCCACGTCACCAATACGCTCCAAGACCACTCAATTTTGAATAAAAAAGTGTACTTTTTCTCATTCCCCCTCATTCTACTATGCATTTCGAGATCATTTAGAGAAGGGAAAAGACAAGAGACATCGAGGAGCTTCGATCTATGGTCAAGTGCATCTAATGCTAGAGAAAACTCTGCTACTACTACAAGAAGTTTCCAAGGAGGCCATAGAGTGTTAGGAAGTGTAATGCAAGCCACCCTGAGAGTATATTGACACCCCAACACCATCCTTCAAGTAAGAAAACATAATGATTATAGAGGTAAGTGGCCATCACCCCACCAAGTTGAAAATATTTTTCATGGTAATTTACACACAGTCAAGCCATAATTCAGTAAACTAAGGGTTTCTTCAAAGGAATAGCGATACAGAAACCACATTTTGTGTAAATTTAAAATCTTTGGGGTCCTATATCATGGTGCTTTTGGAAACAAGCCACAGACAATGAAATTTCTAAAATAGTAACAGGATGGGGGGAGGTTTCAATAGAAGGGAGCCCACAAACATAAAAATAATTAGACTACATCCTCCTATGGTTGACATCTTTAGAAATCACCACTGGTTGGGGTTCTTTGAAATCCTAAAAAGGTTTTATGGTGAAGTGGCTTGAGAATTCGCAGTAGTCGTGCACTCTCAAGAATATATTAGGGACACCATAGTGGTAAGAGGGATAGTGATTACCATAACTTGTCATCTCATGAGCAGAGTCATTACCTTACCTCTCGGAGTCAAATGGAATAGAGAGGATACAGTCTCTAGTACTACCTATAATAATATTTTCTTCATTCCCAATGAAGAATACATCAAATATAAGAATAGGGTAGGAAGGGAATATACACCTTACCCATGGGATGAGGTATCTTACCATATCATGAAGTATATCTCTTGTGATGACACACTAAGTGTGGTTTATGGGTACCATTTTAGATTATTGCATGAACTTAGGTTCAAAATGGGATCTGCCCTTAGATCAAAGATTGAATTTCCCATATTTCATCCTCCATTCTATCAAAGATATGATCCAAATGGTAAGGGAGTGGAAATATCAACTCCTAGCTCATCATGGTCTCATTGAACTCATAGTGAGAGATCATTTAAACAGACTCAACATCCATGTTCCTTGGTCCAAATTCATTGACAAGGATAGAGAAGAATTCATTGGGACACAAACCATCACTCCTGGAGAGACCCCTGCCTCTAGCCTTGGAGAAATGTGCATTAAAGCAGAAGAAGAACAGACTGAAGGGATAGAGGAAGAAGAGGAATACGATGAAATGGAAACATAGGTAGAACTCATAGAAGATGTAGGAGCATAAAAATAAATTTAAGAGGAGGAAGAGAAACATCAAAAATAAGAGCAAGATAAATATGAAGAGGATGAAGAGAAATATGCAAAAGAAGATGAACATAAATATGAAGAGGAAGAATGTAATATTCCAAAATCGGGACAGCTCATGAATCATATATTAGAAATGAATTTCTAGCAACATATGCAATAAAACAATGAAATGGACTCTTGGATCCTATATATTAGTCAATATGCAAGATAATTCCAAGAATAGAGCTGAATCAAAGCAAACTAGGTGGGTTAAATAGATCTCCCACACCTAGGATGGCCAAAAATGTGTTAAAACCCCAAACTGCAAAATACTGAAGTTGCTGCATAAAAGGACTGCGCAGTCTAAGAGAGGGTTTACACATAAAAATTATAGAGAAAAATAGATCTGCAATTATATTATACAATATGCTCAGAAAATGAGATCTAGTCTCCTTTATACAAAATACAAGATAACCGGGCAAGGGTTTCTTGTCAAACACTCTACATACAAAATGTCATATTCAGTAATTTACTGAATCACCATTGAAACACTCAATCAAATGAGTTTAAAAGGCTAGGAATATGTCTGATCTGATGTAGATCCCTCAAGGGCTTCCTCCCATGAAAGGATGGACCTCTTAATCACAAGGAAACTCAGCAACAGAGCCACCAAACCATGCAATGAACATTGCCTCCAAAATAACGCATTCCCTAGAAGAAAAAATTCTATGAATGTATGGGAAATATGTGGTCTGATACCGAATATCTGAAATAAGCTCTGGAGCTCTCCAAACAGGTCCCTCAAGTGGAGGAAACCTTCCTCCAATGAGAAACTAGCTCAGAAACCGGGATTCCAATCCCTTCCACTGTTGCACCCAGCAACACTGCACAATCTCTAGCAAGAATTGTGATGATGAATATAGCTGAAGCTTGGCCTGAAAACCTATTGTGGAATGATGAATTCAAACTCTCCCAATAAGGCTCCTCAAAGGAAAGAGGTGGGATTCCCGCTTGGGAACACCCAGTACTAAACAGCACTGCAACTCTGCTAAGCAGCAAAGCAACAACAAGTCTTGGAAGACAAGAATAATAATCTCAGACATGAAGAATAATGCTGTCATCCTCTTCCTTATATAAAATATGAGTTTTATTTCACTTTCCCCCACTCAATTAGGTCATCTCTATCCAAAGATACATCTCCCTCCAAAACTGCATTATTCCTCCTTGGATTCCTCCTCCTCCACAACTGCGTTGTTGACTTAGTCAAAGAAGCTTGATTTTATCCCTGTTCACACATGGAGGTGTTTTATTAAGCTAGAAAGAGTGTCTCCTTTCACACTTGGAGTGTTTTTATCCTCCTTAAGAGACTTATGGGATTTTCTACCCATTTATTCATCGACTAGAGTTGCTGCTAACTCTAATGTTCCATTTAGCTTTGAGGCTAAAATTTTGGAACATTACAGTCCTCCCCTCCAAAATATTTGCTTGACCTCAAGAAAATGTATAAGGAGAGAAAAAATCCTCCCCTCCTCCTCATGTAACATCCCATCAATAGCCTCCATCACTACATCAAGAGAACCTGCAAATAAATTGTAGTCCAATGTTTCCTCCCAAGTTTGCAAAACCAAATGGTCTACATCAATCAAAGGTGGAAAGTGTGAATGGAAACTTTCTTACTGTCTCATGGCCTCCACAAAGTAGGGATGATGATCATCATGGTGAATGAGTGCTTCCCTCACCCATGCTATCATCCAAATGAAGTGAGTCACCCTCCAACCTGGCAACTCATGAAAAATCACCTCCACCTTGTGCTCCAGAAATGTAGGTGGGCTGAATAAATGAACATGATAAGAAAGAGGGCATATCCCATGCTGTCCTCCTCTCCACTGTTGATAAGTGTAGAGGGTATGCTGATCTCGGGCTGCAACATGACTGCCCTCCAAGGGAAAGAAGAAGATTGAGTCTCCAAAGACCCTTCCTCCCAAGTCATGAGTCATGTCAATCTAAACCATTCCATATAAGATGAATGACACATCATCACCACATGGCATCCAAATAAGAAAATGGCTAAAGGTTATTTGCAAGTTTGGATGATGCATATGGTCTCTTTGGTGGATGTAGCGCAGTTCTTTCAATTGTTGATTCAGAGCATCAAATGGCAAGTTGTTCTTCAAAGAATTTGCAGCTATGCAAGTTAGCTCATCTACTATAAAGTAGTAAGCTTCCATATATACCAGTTGTGTACAATCAAAGCAATACAACACTTTCCCAAATTCATGTAGAGATGGGTTATTAATATTACAAGATTTGGCCCTAAAGTGACCATGAAACCCATAAATAATCTTTCTCTCATGTGGAGCAATGCACTGTTTACATATGGTGAGAAAGTAAAAATACTCAATAGAGTAATCAATAAGAACATAAATGTATTTCTTACCATGTATCATATGTGAGTTGAAGGGGAGGTCCATGAGTGAGTCTTCCCATGAGAATCCCCTCATAAAAATCTGCAAGAGGAGAGGGTGCATACTCCCTTTGGAACACTCTATCAATAGAAACATGCTCTCAAGTGAGAGCGTTGTGGGCCTTAGTAACAAGGCTCTTGTCACTCCATGACTTCTCTCTTTGACATTCCACATTTCAAATCTTTCCACCATCATGCTGCTAAGTGAGAAGATCTTCTTCCGATATGGAAGCCTCTCATAATCCTCCAATGTTGAACGGTAGCCTCCTTGCACCATGAATGTGCCTTCCTTCTCTCTATAAATATCATGAAAAGTATGGGAAGAATTTTTCCCATACTCTCCCAAGTGCAACCATAGCAACAACAACCTTTGTCGCTGCCTCATCTCTCCCTCATACAAGCTATTGAGTAGGATCATGATGGTCAAATTGTATAATGTCCCAACAAACATTTCAGCCATGAAGTGCCTCCTAAAATGTACAACATATAAAGTGGGGAGAATCATGCTCCCAATGGGCACCTTCAATCTCAAGCCCACTCTCCAAACAAAGCTCCCCATGAACATATACATATCAGAAATATATGGAAGCAAAGTACAATGAGAACAAGTTTCCAAATGACAACAGGAGAGTGAATCATGGTCCCTCTCATGGAACCAGTGTAGTGCATCCTTGGCCTAAATCAAGATAAGAAATAATAAGTGCTTTACCAGCCACTTGTTTGCTTGCACGTTCATCTCATAAGATGAAAACATGAAGTTACAATATGGTGTCAATGGTGCACACCAGGAAACATGTGGCTTCCCCCACAAACCATCAAAAGGATAGCTAAAATAAATGCTACAAGTAGCTGCAAGTACATCATCATACACAATGCAAGAAAATATAATTCTTCTTGTTACATCATGCTGCTCAAATAAGGAAAATAAGTACAATACAAAATGTGAAATTATACCTCCTCCACCATGTACTTGAGGTCTTGAGCTGAAATGGCTCAACCGGAAATTCTCCCTTACTCCCAATGAGTAGGAAGGTTGTTGTCACATCCTCTCTATCACCATCTGGGCTATGCATCCCTCCATATGCTGAAATATTTCATGCTGAATGCCCTCCCAATTGAACTCCTCCATCAACTGGAAATATGCATCAAATTTCATAGAAGAGAATTCCTCATGTGCTGCATGTAGTAGCTTCTCCTTAAGACTAGAAGATCTAGTCAAGAAGATCCTGCCATAGGAATAGATGACCGCATAATCCACCATGTATCTGTCATCTCTATTTGAATCATCAAGAATCATGCATGCACCAAGATCCTTGGAGTACTCTACCAAAAGCTGAGATCTTCAATAAGCATTAATCCTCCTAAGAGATAGCGCTGGTGATCTAGCATGTGAAGATCTCCTTATGATTTTTCCTGCTACTTTTACATCCCCCATGCCAAATTCTTCCTCCAAACTCTTCACCTCTCCAAAATCCAAGAGTGGTGAACCCAAAGACAAGATATCTCTCATCAACTGTAGATATGGTGACCTCCCGGGTGGAATGCCTCCCTGAAGTGAGACATCAATTTCAAGAGTAGACTGCATAGATGGTTGGGAAACCTTGCCCTTGCTTTTACAACTCAAATCAGTCTACCTCTTCTTTGAATTAGCTCTTTGAAATAGAGAAGGGTGTGTGCCTCTCATCAAGTGATGCTGCTCTTCCTCCCTACCTCCTCCTTCCAGTTGCAATGTTGCACAATCATGCTGCTCATTTATTGTGCTTGGACCTCTATGTATGAGATCCTGGGGAACTTCTTGTAAGGATACAAGAATCCCTCCAGTTGGAGCATGTGCTCCTCCTTCCTCTTCATGAGGCACTGGATATGCTCTAGATTTGACAACGTTGTTTCCCTCAATGTGTATAGGAAAAATTTCAGCAGTTGGATCATCCTGTGAAAAGGAGATCCCCATGCCCTCTTATTCAAGAATATGAACTAGAGGTCTTGCTTCTGGAAATGTGTAATGCAAGATGTCAGCTCCTCCCATGGTTTTCTGAAATAGGATTTCCTTCATCAGATGCAAGGGTTTTTTTTTCTCAAGTTTTCCTTGCTCATGTGCCTTAGGAAATTTTACACCAAACCTTCCCATCAAAGTTTCTATGAATCTTGTATAAGAGAAAGTGTTTGCATTTTTTAAAGAACAAGATTCAAAAATCCACCATGCATGAGCCTTACCTCTAAAATGCAGCACTGCAACTTTGATGGCTTCATCTTCGGAAATATGGTGCAGCTGCAAATAGGAATCTAGCTGCTTCGCCCAGGCTCCAGCTGAACATGTAGGTGATCCAACAAAAGTAGATATAAGAAATCTACCTGCATCCTGTTGCTTTCTCTTCTTCACCTAGATCTTGCAAAAATTTTGGAAATCAGTATGATCTCTAAACCTCTCAGTTTGAGATTCATACTCCTGCAACAAACCACTAAGAGTTCTCCTCTTAGTCATTTTTCCTCCTCCCATCCATCTCAAGATAGATTTGGGCACCTAACAGCACTATGGATCATGGGGTGTAGATGCATTCTCACACTCGCCATGTGAAAATCTAGATTCAGCTCTAGATTCAACCTCCTTTGGAGATCCCATCTCCAATCTCATTTTCTTCAGCTCTCCTTGAAAGCTCTACATAGATTTTGGAAGAGGCTTTGTGATCTTGTCCTCCTTTTTCCTTTCACATATTGAAGCTTTTTGGCTTCTATCCATCTCTACTTCCTTTGATAGCTGGATCTCACAGGCTGAGCCAGAGATCATGCTCTGATACCACTGTAATATTCCAAAATCGGGACAGCTCATGAACCATGCATTAAAAACACATTTCCAACAAAATATGCAATAAAATAGTGAAATGGACTCTTGGATCCTATAGATTAGTAAATATACAACCTAATTCCAAGAATAAAGCTAAAACAAACAAAACTAGGTCGGTTAAATAGATCTCCCATACCTAGGATGGCCAAAAATGTGTTAAAACCCTAAACTGCAAAATATCGGAGTTATTGCATAAAAGGACTGCACAGTATAAGAGAGGGTTTACACATAAAAATGACAGAGACAAATAGATCTGCAATTATACTATAAAATATTCTCAAAAAATGAAATGTAGTCTCTTTTATACAAAATACAAGATAACCCAGCAAGGGTTTCTTATCAAACACTCTGCATACAAAATGTGATATTCAGTAATTTACTGAATAACCACTGCAAAAATGAAGCACATGAGTGTAAAAGGCTGGGAATATGTCTGCGCTGATGTAGATCTCTCAAGGGCTTCCTCCCATGAAAGGATGGACCTCTCAATCACAAGAAAACACAACAACGGAGCCACCAAACCATGCAATAAACACTGCCTCCAAAATAACGCATTCCCTAGCAGAAACAATGATGGGAATGTATGGAAAATGTGTGTTATGATACCACAGATCCAAAATAAGCTTTGAAACTCTCCAGAAAGGTCCCTCAAGTGAAGTAGACCTTCCTCCAATGAGAAACTAGCTCAGAAACCGGGATTCCAATCCCTTCCACTGCTGCACACAGCAACACTGCACAATCTCTAGCAAGAACTGCGCTAATGAAGATGGTTGAAGCTTGGCTTGAAAACCTAATGCGGAATGATGAATGAAAACTCTCCCAATGAGAATCCTCAAAGGAAATAGGTGGTATTCCTACTTGGGAACACCCAGTGCTAAACAACACTGCAACTCTGCTAAGGAGCAAAGCAACAACAATTCTTGCCAGAGAAGCATAATAATCTTAGACATGAAGAATAATGCTGCCATCCTTTTCCTTATATAAAATATGATTTTTCTTGCCCTTGGCCCCACTCAATTAGGTCATCTCTATCCAAAGATACATCTCCCTCCAAAACTGCGTTATTCCTCCTTGGATTCCTCCTCCTCCACAACTGCATTGTTGACTTAGTCAAAGCAGCTTGATTTTATCCCTGTTCACACATGGAGGTGTCTTATTAAGCTAGAAAGAGTGTCTCCTTTCACACTTGGAGTGTTTTTATCTTCCTTAGGAGACTTATGGGCTTTTCTACTCATTTATTCACCGACTAGAGCTGTTGCTAATTCTAATGTTCCATTTAGCTTTGAGGCTAAAATTTTGGAACATTACAAAGAAGGAAATATAGAAGAGGAGGAGATCCTAGATGTCAAGCTTACCACTTATATCTCCCCTCAGAAAACCATCCTTTTACGAGAGGCCACTGAAAAGGAAGTGGAAACCACTTTTTCCACTCTAAGCATGCCTATGAAATAAAAAATGAAGAGGCAAACCCCCATGTACTTCAAGACTAGGAAAAGCGCCAAGGTGAGATAAGGGAGTCCTCAAACTCTAACCAAGAGCACCATCACAGTTGAGGAATCACCTGATAAGAAAGGAGATATAAGGCTAGAGGAGGGAAATATTCAATAGTTCACCTCACGCAAAAACTTACCTGTGACCTACAAAAAAAGGTACTCCTCAAGGCTAGCATCCCTCAATCAAGCACAATCACCCTCAAACCTTAAAGAAGAAGAAATGAAGGTGTAACATGAAAAATATGGTTTGCTATAGGAAACACAGATTTTTCTACTAGAAACTAATGAAGTGCTACAGAAAACTCAGAATTTGCTATAGGAAGAAAAATATGTCAAGGGAGAAGAGGAAAATGCATGATTAGAATGGAACGATGCCCAAGGTGATGAAAATTAGGTAGAAGTTGAGGGGAAGTATGCCAAAGTTGAGAAACAATGGAGGGAAGAGGAGAACCCTAAGGAAGAACCAGCCTCTCCAAAAATTGTCCCAAAAGACGTTACAACATTTTAACATCATAGCCCACAACCAAATGTAAGCTCCTATTACACATTCATTGAAGGAGAGAGGTTGATCCCTCAAATAATCTTTGTTCCCCTATTCTATGAACTAGAAAAAGAGAGAGTGTGCACCGACCACTGGATGCAAATTTCCAAAAATAGGAATGTCGAAGATGTGGGGATCATGGAAGAGAAAAACACTGAGATGGGGAGGGATTTGGATGATGTCAGACTTAGGGAGGTAGTTTTGAAAGAGAAACTACAAGACGCACAAGCATAGAATGCAACATTGAATGGCCAATTTCATAAAAAATAAAAACAAATTGCCACCATTGTAGACTTTTGCAATGAGGCAATAAAACACTAGAATCTCTAAAATTATTATTCCATTTACTTGAAGGAGTAATGGAAAATTCCAAATAAAAGCACTAGCATCATATGGCTCATTTCCTTTCTAGAATTACAAACAATTTATTTATTTTTGGAGTTAGTCCAACGTAGAAGATAGGGCCAAATTGGTATATTTTTACATGCATAATCTTCTCCTATCTGATCTAAACATTTGGGACCTAAAATCTAGGTTGGGGGATATGCAACTGATGCCCCTAGCCTCTTAGATGACCAATGAATATGCCAAGGCAGAGGAGGTCAAAAAGGTGACGAAGGGAGAAGGAAAAGAGCCTCTCCAAATCAAGGCAAAGCTTATCATCCCTAGAGGTGTTATAAACAACCACCAAATGATAGCCAATGATGCCAATCTTGCAAACATATATCTCAACACCCAGAAATAGGCAATTGCACATTATGATGACATCTCTAGAATACTAGTAGAGGAGTGTGTGATGGGATTTCAGATAATATGGAATGGACTCCCACTTAGCCTAAGAAACCTGGAGTATCATACTCGAGACAGATTGATATCTTCCCTTGAAAGGGAACCCTTGTAAAAAAGGGCCATGCAAACAATGAACGTAGAGTGGGTTGGATTAAAACTCAATCCACCTATGATATTGGGACTGAGTGAATTAAAATACCAAACTGAAGAGAAAATGGAATGGGAGGAAGTGGAAAAGAATGAATAGTTTTACCATATTGAAGGGACTACTTTCATGATACCCTGGGATGGTAGAGAGGCCACGAGGATTATAAAACAAATAAAGAAAGAGGATTGAGCTGCTTAGAGGATGAGCAAGCATTTGGTGGGGGGTGATGATGAGCACCATCATTAGGTATATTCTAAGGGGTTAATTTTCACCTTTTTGGTTAATTACTCTCTCTCACACACATTTAATTTCATTTCTTCATATTTTTCTTAGTGATAATGGTGTTTTAAGGGCTTTCATGCTTTGAGGCCTAACATGGTTTAAATGCAGGAAAATCAGGGGAATAGTGCCATTTTTTAGGAAGATTTCATAATCAGGGCTCATATTAGACAACAAGGAGTGACTGTAAGAGGGTTGACAACCTTATTAACTCCTAAAGGTAACCAATATCTTCTCAATATTCTCCTCTAACATCTAGAAATCATAGGCAACCAAGCAAGTTCATGATCAAAGGGATCCAATCTTCACTTCTCCCGAGTTCCATTTTAACAAAGACTTACTTTTTAGGGAATTTCTGATAGCTACCCTATAACATAAATAGCTCACTAGGATTCAATTTTTGGATGTAGCTAGAGCACTCTTGGCTTTTGTATTAGACATTTCTAACTTTCATGTGTTATGTACAAGACTGGTTGTGAAATAAAATGAACATTTGGCTTCTTCTCCCCTGAGTTAGTTTCAAGGAGCTTAGCTTGTGGGTTAGGGCCCACTCCAATTTCCTCAGTCTCTCTTATGTCCTTGTGTTTTATTTTATGTTTCAGTAGTTAATTTCATTCATTTAATGTTTGGTAGCATATAAAACATGAAAACTGTGTTAAGCCTCCCTCTCTCACCTCTTCCATTGGAGCTTCAGGAGGAAGGTCATCCACCACATACCAGATATTCTTTTAGTTTATTATTCATTGGAAAATATTAGATAGTTTTACTTTTATTATCATGAAAATGTTGTAGGTGCAGTGATAGATTTTCATTTCAATTTCATGGGTAGGTTTATTTAAATTCAACTCTTCTTTTCCACCATTTTTAGGACAAGTTTATCAATGATGAATGCATGAAGAAGTATCTTGATTACATGTTTCAATAGAGAAACAAAGGAGGACCCCTTCAGCACCATCATCTTCGGTATTCACCCCTTCATCAACCACCTTCCATCCAATTCACCTACAACCCTGTTTTTGAGGTCACCACCACATCACAGAGAGCAACCTTGAGGGTGCAAGACATGATTTATTAAGATTTATGAGCCAAGCCAAGGGATTGGCTACCCTTCGTCTACAAAGATCCACCTTTACCTCACCTTTCCTAACATTTTCGTCACCATTTCTAGTCTGAAACTCCACTCAACTTGTGTGATGTAGCTCTCCAGGACATCTTGTAGCACGATAGGAAATCTTGTAGCAGTGCCAAACACTCTCTCCTTCAACCTAAAACCATTATTCCACCTCATCTAAGCCTAGTCAATCCACCAATAGACCTTCAACTCTAAACCTTTGGTCCAGGGATCCTCTTAGACCACCTAGGCACTTCCTTATTTTGTTGTGAAATAGAGTCATTTTGAAGTGTTATTAATTCATTACTAGATGCATCATTAAACACAATAGTTAAGAATAAGTTAGATAAGGCTTAGTTAGTCATTTAATTCAATATGTTGGCTCCAGATTAGTTTCCTTTTCTGTAATTCAATTCAACAATCTAGATTATGGATGCCACTTAGTGTAATTTCCTTTCTTTATTAGCATAAGTGTGAACTTATCTTTCCTCCAAATAGCTACATGAATTTGTGTGATATAGAGTACTTTATTTCCTTGCTTATAGAGTAATGGCTTTGATTTATTTCCAGTCTTAGATTACATCTAGAAGTGTGACATACTTCCTTTCCTAGAAGTAACCCTAGCAGTAGCACCTCATTATAGAACATAGATGAGGATGGCATGAGTAGAACTCATCTGTTGTGCATATAAAGTTGTCACCTCCAATTTTGTACGAACGCTAGGTTGATAAAGTAAATTTGAGTACCCTCTCAAAGTTGCAACACTCTTGGTGCAACCCCAGTGCTCACTAATAAGTTCCTCATTATTATTTATAACATTCATTTATGTTGGACACCTAATCTGCTAAGGGTTAAGGTGTGAGAAATGGACAGTCAAAGGAAGTCCAAGAGACCTTGGAATGTGGAATCCAAGAGTCACATTGAATGTAATATAAATGTATATGATGGTTAAGAAAAAGGAAATGCACACTTGTCTTATCTTCTTCTGTCTGCCATGCTTGCATTTGACATGGTATCAGAGTGGGCGTACTCTTGCCTTGGTCCAATATGAGCCACTCGTTTTGTGGCCTTTCTATGGTTGTAAGTTAGTCCTTATAGTCATCAGAATTGATGGCATACCCTCTCTTCCACTCATATTTTTTGTTAGGGATCGTTTCTCTTTAGGTTCTTCCCCCAAAATTGATTTATCTAACCATTTCTGTGTTGGCTTGACAAAACGCCGAAGCATTTATGCAACTGTGAGTCTCATTCACTACTCTCTAAACATATAGTAGTTGTCCCTTGGGATTCCTCTCCTTCCTGGTGACACTCGTATGCTCTGTCAAAAATAAAATTAATGGCTATTTCTATCTTGACATATTCTCACATTGCCTAATAAATTTATGACCTTAGAAATGGGTGCGGAGAGCCAAAGTAGGTAGTATTTCCGACTTATTGGCAGTTTCAACCTTTTTCCTTGTATAATATATAACACCTAGATATAAAATCACTCTGTTTATTTCTTCATTGTAATCATACATTTAGTATTGGTCTTAGGTATGCCATTATTGTGTAACCGCTCCGATTATTCCTCTGGGAAATTACATTAATTCTTTGGTGCATGGTCCAACGCCCGTTACTCTACTTGGTATTACACAGTGGCCTGCCACTGATATCTCGAAATGGATTGATACCTCACTCATCTCCAATAAACTTAAGAACCGGATCTAGATTTCTGAATCGCATCCCAAACCTGCTTCTCATGGTTTCTATATCCTGCAACACTACCCCACTTAGAAGATTTTGACTTGGGTTTGTCAAGAGAACTTTTTAATTCATTTAATCCTAATGGAAGTTGGCACCTCACAATTTGTCTTAGATTTCCATTTTGTGCAGTCCGTTCTCCCTAAATTGAATATTTCTCCAGGCAAGGCACCAAATTAGTGTTACTATTCATACGATTTGACCGGAAAATTTAAGCACCTATTGACTAAACAAGGCGGAATTTCCCAATGGTTTTACCATGATGGAACTGAGAAACCCATTCACCATTAACTTTGTATATTATGGGCACTATCACATCAGATGACAGTTGCATGCAGTAAGAATAAATATATGGCAGAGATTCATCTACACCAAAAGCTCCATCAGAGCGTCGACAAGGAGTCCAAACGGGGAAATCAATTCTCCCACTAGGCTCACGAAGTTGATGCAGTTTGAAGGATTGTGGAATATTGAATGCTGGTGTGGCTACATGCATAAGGTAAGATCGTTCAGTTTCTCATCCCACTAGTTGCATATTCTCTGTGTGGTCAATCACATAATTATCAGCACCGTTATATACCACCGTTGCACCAGAAGCATGGTATTACACCACCATTCCTGAGCTCATATTCCCAGTGGTAATACCATACAGTGGTTAATAGTCGAGGTTCTCTGCATTTTTTACTGGATGTTTTGGTTAGTATACGTGACATGGCCTACAATCTTGAGGAAGGAATCATTCAGTCAAGCACAAGTTTGGTGCGGGAGTTGAAACAATTCACCATGTCCTTATTTTATTACCTCATCATTATAAATTTATTTCAAGAAGTTGAAGCTTGTGTGGCGTTCAAGTATTGCAACTCGAAGTTCATTCATTCCATTGAATGCATATAATGCAGTGATTTAAATGGTTTTGCGTTGGTTGGGCCATTGAGTCCATGCATAGTTTATGTGGCCAAACCATCAGAGCGTCGATGATTCTACCAAGGGATATGTGGCCAAGATTGTTGTTGATGTTTTTGTTAATGCGGTAGGGTTTGTAACTTGATTAATAGAAATTATTGGGGTTGTTAGTTATGTAATATATAAAATTTCTTTGTTTTGTTTAATGTATGGACATATTTAGCACTTTGATGCTTGGAAGAGAGCCTATAGAGAAAATGTAGTGAAAGGGTAATATTTCAAGAAGTGTTGCATTGATTTGGTTATAGGAGGAGAGAATCTCAAGCTAATTTTGTCATGCATAACCTTAATCAACCTCAAGAAAAGTTCACATTATTTTGACAAGTACTCTCTTGTTGTCAATAACCATTGTTGAGGCATCTTTCGAAACTTAGTTTCCAAATATATTAATTTGATGTTTTTGGTCTTCTCAGCTACTCTAATACCCAATTATTCTTGATTTACTAAAGAATGACTCTAATTACTTAAGTATTAGAGTTACTATAAACACTGATACAATGTATTGTTGAAGACACAGTGAAAATCAACAAAGCCTCTCTTTTTACATTAAAACCTATCAGCAAAATGCACAATAACATATTGCATTTTTGCAGCTTGAATCTCAGCTACTGTACAAGAGGAGTTACAAAAGTGTAGTCATCATTCTGAACTTGTTTTTTTACATAACATTGTGACAAACTCACATCAGCAACAAGAAACTATTCATATCACTCGGCCTAGTTTAAGAACAGATTTGCATGTAGAAGCAGAAATTCAGCTTGCACTTACCAAGAAAATCATTAGGCCTTGGGAAGAGATTTTCCATAGCAAGCATAAAATAGGTCTTGGATATTACCAAGAAAGATCCATTCATATTCTATATTACTCAAATCCCATCCAGTTCCATAGTGCAGGATTTATTTATGACAATTCACCTTCAGCTCTTCCAGATTCTTCTACTCTTCCACAATAGATTGTGAAATGCCAACACTCAGATGATGTTGGAAATATGAAATATAAATTTTTTGATCTTTAACCATGCAATCATTGTGGTAAGCACCCTCATTATTGAAACATATGCTTCAGGAACAAGTCTCCCGCAAGAACAAAGATTCATCTTGGATGGATCGCTTCTTGGAAATGGGCATCAACATCTAAGAAGATGCTTCATTCATATGTCATAACTTGTTCTAGAGTATTGAATAATATTGCATTAGAGTTTTATCCATCATGGGGGGGGTAAATGGTGGTCATCTACAAGCTTTAAAGCCACATCAAGTGATACTTATCCACAACCTACCATACCAGATTCAGAGTTGTATCCAGAGACAGATATGTCCATGATCACGCCATTGGTTTGTGGTCAACCTTAAACCATCTATGTGAGTTTGACTTTCCCCATCTTCAAATATTTGGGGACACTTCCTCTAGCAGAAGACTTCATCTTCCTGCCAGATTTGGAAGATTTTGGGAACTACACTAAGTGTTCTAGTGTTGGTGGTCACACTTAAACCACCTCCTTATGACATCATCTCAGAGAGAACATTCAGTGTATTTTTGTCACGCATTATTGTATTTTGTATTATAGCTCTCTTCTTAGACTCATACATAACCCTTCAGATTAAGGGGGGGAATATTTGACACCTAATCTGCTAAGGGTTAAGGTGTGGGAAATGGACCGTCAAAGGGAGTCCAAGAGACCTTGGAATGTGAAATCCAAGAGTCATACTAAATATAATATAAATTTATATGTTCGTTAATAAAAAGGAAATTCACACTTATATTATCTTCTTGCCTCTTCCATGCTTGTGTTTGACAATTTATATAATTTTATTTAGTAAATGGTCCATTTTACCATAAGATGTGTAGTTTTTTTTTTTTCTGAAGTTAAATTTGACCCATAACCTTTTTATACATGGTTAATTAGACATATATATAAATTAGTAAAGAATTCTTCTTGTTGTAATATTTTTTTGATTATATTTATAAATTATTCATCTATATCAACCACATTAATATTTTTAATGTAATGTACTAGTCTTATATATTATCAATTAAATTTACTATTAATTCTTTTAATCTATTTTTTATATTACAGAAATAAAGTATTAGCATATTATTTCATTAAAATTAATTTTAAATCCACATTTTGAAACTTTATTAATATATTAATTGATTAAAACCAGTTTCGAACAAACATTTTCAATATCAAGTATAGAGAAGGAAAATAATTAAGATGAATTAAAACAATATAAATGTGGGTAGTTGGAATTAAACAATTTTGACCATGCATGAAATTCATTGAGACGCGGTAGTACAATGGATGATCTAAGGTGTAATACGAATCATACAATACAAAATAGATGGTTAGAATTTTGTCGATGATATAAGCCCATTCGTAACACGATAAATCATAGGTTAGAGTTCCTGTTGCAAAATGTTCCCATCAATAAATGGTTTCAGTTATAAACTGCAAGGTATTTCTATGTAGACGTAGATGGAGAGGTGGGGCCAATAAACCACATGAACATATTTACAAATCTGGAATCGGGATAGGGGTTGCCCACTTGAACAACTTTAGAGCACCGATAAGGTTTTGAGAACCAAGATTTTTTTTCTTTGGAATTGCAAGGTGAAAAAGAAAGGTTTTATTTCACATTTATTCTCAATTAAGTGGTATCAGAGCGAGGATATTTATAGAGCGAAAGGCTCAATAAATTTTGGAAACACTATTAGAATGATGGAAACAAGCATGTTACCTAGAAGAGGATGTCCAGAGAAAAATATGAAGGAAAAGGATTGAGGATTGGGTTTGAGGCATATACAAGCAAGAATGGTAGCCATGGAGACTTCCCAAAGAATAAATTTCGATGTGGAAAACATCAATGAATACAATATATGATTTTAGACAGGGAGATGGAAAAAGCTCTAGGAAGATAGTCAAGAAAGGAACAACTTATAAAGATCGTTACCAAATTAGGGTTCAGACAAAATATGGAGGTACCACTTTATGACAGAAACTTAAATGTGGAAAATTTTGTTTATTGGATCAACACATTGGATCTATACTTTTACTATGAAGTCATGGACGATTACTAGAAGTTCAAATATGAAATGACGAGGCTAACTAGGACACACAATATTATGCTGGGATGAATTGCATGCATATCAAAGAAGAAAGAGAAAGACAAATAGTAGGAGTTGTATTAGAATGGTGGCCGAGTTTAAAAGTAAATTTATGCCCAACGTTTACCGCCATAAATTTATTCAAGAAATTGCAAAACCTAAGGCAGAAAACTATGATAGTGAAGGAATACAGCAAACAATTCTACAAGTTGAACATTAGATAAATCCACATTGATGAAGATGTTGAAAAGGTGGCTAGAAATTGTTAGTCATCAGTATTTTTCAATATCTTTAGATGATTATAGATTGGTTATAGATTTCTGAAAACAACCTTCCTTGGAAATTGTGAGTTTTAGAAATCTCGCTGCCTTCATTATCCTTATAGAATTTTTTTCACTATTCCATCAGCTTTCCATTCCATGGTCACCCTGTCACTCCTACAAACTCTTCATAAGCTTATACCTATCATTTTCAGCCTCCTTCTCTGCCTATAACCTCATTGGCCTATTTTTCCCATGTCCATAAATTCCACTTCCTATCTAGGGTTTCCTATAGCCTACTCGTTCCCATGTTCCCCAGGTTCCTCAAGCATTGATGTTCTTAAAACTATCTCTGTAGGCTCTTTAGATAAATCAAGTACATTGGATTTGGATTTTCAATACAACACTTTTGAAAATACTCTATTTTTTTACTTGAAGCCTCCAAGCCAATTTTCAGTCAAGATCAGGTTTAAGAACCCTCCCACTAGGTCAATTAGGGTTTCACATGTTTTAGGGTCATCATTGGAGTTTTAGGCACTACTTTTCCTTTTCTAGAAACTGGATTAGATGTAATAGAATTTTAAGACATGGTTCTTCAAAAAGGACTTAAAGGATTTTCAAAGAAGATAATCCCTTCAGTTCAGAGTCTGCACAAAAGGAAAATGGACAAACTTTGACACTTTTGTAGGAGTGTTGAAAGGTCTATCAGTAGAAATTAATGGTAAGGAAGGTGGTCTACTCATGAATGAAGACAACTTGTAGCAAGGAAGAGAGGAAACACTTGTTCTTATGGATAATTATGGTTTTTGAGCTTGATGGTCTAGTAGAGTGCCAAAAAATAATCAATTACACAATTACATCGAGAAGGTACACAAGGCCAAACATGAAGAAAGTCTAGCAGAAAAGATTGATGAGATAGGGAAAAAGGCAAGGTGAACAGGAAAAAAATGAACGAACTTGAAAGGGCTATAGAGAACTTGGAAGACAACACTGATGATTGTTGTAAGATACTCCAAACACCTAGGGTTTTGATGAAAATGATCAAATAAGGTGAAATGATGAGTTGAACTCCAAGGTCGGAACAAAAAAAGGATTTTGAAGATGTCACTTTGTGATCAGATCCCAAATTTGTAAAAAAATGAGCTTGCCATGTCTAAATGAACAAATGATGAGTTTAAATCCAAAGTGACAACAAAGGAGGTTTCTGAAGATGTTTCTTTATGACCAAATCCTAAAGTTGCCAAAATGAACTTGTCATGCCTCAAGGAGTAAAAGCAAAGACTAGTTAATGTTTTCCGTCACTTGCATGCAAACAGTGTAAAAAGGTCAGTGAAAAAGGTTGAAAGGTTAAGTTGAGTTTCATGGTGGAAATTACATAAGAATTTGAAGAAGCTGCTATGTGGCTAAATCACAGAGGTGTCAAAATGAAATTTTTATGCCTCGAGGAGCAAAAAGAGAGTCTAATTCATCACTTTAGTGACCTACAGAGCAAAAGTGTAGTTTTAGTGAGAAAAGGTGAAAAGTTGAGTTAAACTTCATGATGGGAACCATAGAGGATTTTCAGAATGCTGGTATGTGAAATCATCACAAAATTTTCAAAATAAACATGTCAAGTCTCAAAGACCAAAAGAAAAGCTAATTCAGTGATTTCAGCAACCCATAGGCAAAAGTATAAAGGAATATCAGTGAAAAGAGAGAAAAAGGGTTTTAAACATTAGAAAGCGGGTTTATAAAGATAAATCAAACTTCCATTTGCCTATAAAACCCATCTAAACACACAAATCATTGTGGCCTTGCAAAGTCATTAGAGCACTCAAGCATGAAGAATTTGGGAGTTTTCAAAGAAAATTTGGACAAGTTTGTCTGGTGCTATGCACCTGGCATCGGGCTCTGTGCCCTTTGCAAAAATACCCCATACATTTACACTGGTTTTGCACGCTTGGAAGTGAGCGCTACCCTCTTGCCCAACACCCACAACAGATTTTCTATTGGTGTTGTGTGCTCAGGTTTGGTGTTGCACGCGTGGGACTGGTGCTACGCCCTTAGCCTTGGCACTGGGCCCTTGGCCAGGAGGGATTTTTAAGAACTAAAACCACTTAAAACACCTCAAATTTCTTTCAAGCTTCCTCAAAGCTCCTCCAAGGCACTAATGAATGGTAAGTGGATTCACTAACCACATTTTCAATATATATGATGATTCTTAGTTAATGATAAGGAAACCTTAACTGGAAACCCTAGGCTACAAACCTTGAAATCATTGTCTATATTCTTGCTTCATCTTCCTATAAAGAGTATCAGTCAAGACAAGGGTGGATTAGGGTTCTGTGAAGGTTTTCATTCATCTAAATCCCCCCCTAAATCCATTTCCTTCATAACACTCTGTCCCTTCACTTGCAAAAATATTAACATTCCATTGCCCTCCTTCATCTCAATTTTACATCAGCCCAAGAGTGTTTCAAAACAGAGTTTCAAAATGTCAAGAGAGGAAGACAGTGGCAGTGGTGGAGAGGCCCAAATGCCAAGGAGGCATGGGCACAAAGGTGGAAAGATAAATAGGTTTGAACTCCTCAACACAAGGGAGCTAATTACATCTCCCCTTACTGTTTCATGTTTCAAGCATGTAGGGTGTTTTGATTTTTGTGAAAAGGTGAAAAACCACCCTAAGCTAACCAAACTTTTTATCATTAACTTGCATGAAAAACAAGTTAACCTTGTAGGGGTCACCTTTGAGTTATCTACAGATGCTATTGCCAATACCACTGGGATACCAAGTGTAGGGGAGAAATGGTTCAAGTAGACCAATCTTGATATGAGTTACTTTGAACCCTACCTAAAGCCTCAGTAAAAGGACCACAATAAATCCATATTTCCTTTCTCACATTTGCTTGATAGATATGCACCTATGATGAGAATTAGCATGAAGTATTTTACATGTGAAGAAAGGTTCTCCCGTCTTTAATCCTATCACATTAGGCTACTTATGCATTTTACTAGAGTGAGGATGTTACACATACCCTATTATCTCTACAGAAGCATTAATAAAATATTCTACATAGTGCAAAAGAGAGATGATACTCAACAGATGAAAAGCCTCTTCCATCACACTCTTATCAAAATGGTTGTTATACACCAACTTCAACAGAAAGGCATTCCATGGGAGACCTTTACTTCTCCACAAGCCCATCAGCAGCAAGATGTCCCTTCATCTTCTCATCTGCCCATTCTTCCATCCACTCACATTCTCGCACCATATGATGACTCTTTCGCTTGACCATCCACTCACATTCCTTCACATCATGATGATCCTCCTTCATCACCGTTTCACACTCCTTCACCATCATTTCATGGTACTAGTGCATCAAAAAGTGAGGCAGATGGCAATGAGACAGAAATCAATGAGGAAAAGAGTAATGAGGCAAGGGGCAGTGAGGAACATGGAAATGAGGAAGATGGCAGTGAGGAAGATATCAGTGAGGCTGATGACAGTAATGATGGCAGTCAAACAGATGACACTGAGATGGTCAACATAGATCCTTTCCCTTTGACATACCAAAGGGGAAGTAGGCATGTGTTTTCTGCCCTTAAGAGGCAAGGGGCAATGTCTTCTGCATCAACCAAGAAACTTGACAAAGGTAAGGAAAAGGTCATTGATGAAGAAGAGGAAGAAAAACATGATACTAAACAAGAATTTCAGCTAATTCACCTTGATAGTGATGATGAGAATGAGCAAAGGATCACAAACATGCTATTAAAGAGAAAATATTCCCAGATTAGGGATCTAAAAGCCAATCTTGGTAGGGCCAACAATGTGATCAACTTCTTTGAGGTGGAAAACTAGAAGTTAGAGGCAAAGAAAGCCATCTATGAGGTCAGAGCTATCAGAGCTTGGAAAGATGCTAGAAAAGCCAAGGCTAAGCTAGATGAGGTCTTGGACATTCATGATGACATTGAAGAGGAGGAAGAAGAGTTGCCTAGGAGGAGGCCAAGGACAATTGGTTTGAAGAAAGCCTTAGCTAAAGAAAGAGAACAAGGGATAGCATTGGAAGAGAAGCTCACTCAAAGTGAGCTACTTGTCATGGAGATAGACTATGATAGGTAATATTGGCTATAAAGGGAAAATGTGCACTTAGAGGATCAACTGGAGAAGACCAAGAGAGACCTTGACATGCAAAAGAAGATGGAAAGGCATTATGCCTTAAGAAACAAGATTGGAAGGGCCAAGCTCAAAAGAGCCCTTATAAAGATTCAAGCCCTAAAAGAGGTGAATGATAAATAAAAGCTCGACATTCTTGCTGATGCAGCCCTACAAGCTTCCCAAACATGATTAGCAAGACAAATCCCAATTTTGGCATCTTTTTGGGTTTTTGAAATTTTGACTGTTTTGAGGGGACAAGTGCTCATCACCACTGGAACGTTGCTCTTTTTTGGGGCATAAAATGGAGTAACGGCTTACATTTTCATGTTCATCATGCCAAGGAAATCACTCACATAAATTTTCATCTCATTTGGAGCAAACCTGGTCCTCCAAAAGTGCCAAAAACAACCAAAAAATCACCTTTCTGCCCTCTTTTCAGCACTGGTGCTGTGCCCTTAGTAGTCTTGGAAAAAGTAGTTTTTGAATAGGAAAATGGACAACAATTAGGAAACTAAATGCAGTTTTTGAAAGCAGACATGACAAGATTTCCAACGAGCTATCATGTAGCTCATTGAGACACTAGGAAGGCCTCCAAATCTTAGCTGCAAAAGAGAAATTTTCCCAGTTTTGATGCTGCGCCCTTGGCCTAGCGCTATGCCCTTGAACCTTGACACTTTGCCCTTCCCTGAAAGTAAAAAAAACACAATTGGAGTTATTGCAAAATATATTTTGAGGGATTTGAAGGAAAATCACTCTAGAGTGAGATGAGGAGTTGTGTTAGAATTTATTTTGCATTTATTAAGTTAGGATATTTTTGCCTTGGGCCTTGCATGATCTCATAGGAAAAAATGACATTTGTGAGAAATTAATGGCTTCTAAAACCCTAGCTAGGGTTTTGGTCCTCATTTTCAAGTTAAATACTGCATGGAGGCCTCATTGTTCATGTTGGTTGATTGTTGAGATAAACTTCATAGACTTTGAGTTGTAAGGATTTTTTGGCTTTGGAGAATTGTGAAGGTTTTGAACTGAATATCAACGAGACAAGCACATTTTCAGGATTCATGAGCATGGTTAATGGTGATGTATTTATGATTTAGTACTTTTTTTCTTATGTTTTTATATTGTTTCATCTTTTCTCATGCAGTAGAACATAAATTTTAGGTTAAGAAATGTTGTTTATAGGCACCTTAACTCTGTATGCTTTCTAATGCTTATATTTTTTCCTCTACTAGGTCAGATTAGATAATTCTTAACTTCTCTCTAGTGCCATTCAAATTTTTTTTCTAAAGAATGACTTAATAAAGTATGGCTAAATAATTTAATGGTTTGCCCTATCCTTTGGTTTTTCTTGAAATGTTGTTCTCAAGGCTTTCTTTTAAGTGTACTAATTAGGATTTAGGCTAAGGATGTTTATGGTTTGCCCTGTCTTTTAGTCTATCTCGAAATGGTTTCTTTGAAGTTCCTTGTTTGTTTGATTAAGGAATTTATGAGTTCCCTGCTCTTTGATCATTACTATATGTTATCTTGAATGTTTTCTTTGCCTGAAGGTGAAATCACTAGAGAATTAGGAGTTCCTTGCTCGCTAGGATTTGCTGGATTGTTGTCTTAGGGTTTACTTGGTGAAATTTTATCAAAGAAGTTTATGGTATGCCCTATCTTTGGTTATTTCTTTATGCATATTGATCTTAAAGGCATTTCTTGTTTAAAGTATTTGTTAAAGGATTATTAACTTCCCTTTAAACCTACTATGTTCACAACTTAATGTTCATTTCACCCACATAAGCTGCTTAGATCCATTTGGCCTTGTTAACTTGCCCTCTGAAACACCCTTGACCTATTGTTGTACTTTTCAAGACCTTTTGTAGACTCCATATTCCAATGGTCTGAATCTCTCTCACTCTACATGTTCTTCTTGACAACCTACCCAACCAAACAAACCCTAATCACTATAACTAGCCTAAAATAAAAACCCTAAAATAAATCAGGTTACATCTTTTACACAAACATAGAGAGAGCCGTCTATGAGTCCCGGAAGGCTAGTTTCTAGGACTCGAAAGTTGGTTTGGTGTTACCCTTGTACATTTCATCTTACCAATATGACAAATTACGGGGACCTAACATAATGGCAACTCCACCGGGGACTTTGGGTAAGTAACAAGATTAGACATTCCTTAAGAGCTCACAAATCCCTTGTCAAAACTTAGATAAATCAAGTGTTAGCCAAGAGTGATATCTGGTTGATTCATCATACTAGCACCATGGTGACCATACTGGAGAACACTTATTAAAAATCTTAGTGTTACATAAAGAACTCGGAAAACCCAAAAACATCTTTATATTGGTATTTAGTTGTTGATGGTGGACAACAAGTACATCCTCAAAATAGTAAGCATCATCCACCTGGTGAGTCCACTAGTTTTCAGTAGCCCTGTTGACCCCACTATTTATCATAGACTCCCCTAGGAATATATCAGTCAGTCATAACAGTGTAAATCCCAGTTACATACTGTGTGAACTTATTACCCTTATAGATAGGTTTTTTTTCCAAAACTCTCACAAATTTCACCCTCTCTGTATTTTGGGTCTAAAATCTAGCTTCACAAAGAATTAACACCAGATCTCACCTTGACCGAAACCCTCCTACCATTGTCGATGACCTAGAAAGAATCTTATGGAAAACTTCTAGGAATGAATACTCAACTGTTGTTAGACCAATTCA
Organism: Pinus albicaulis; assembly: GCA_034641835.2. Lineage (NCBI taxonomy): Eukaryota > Viridiplantae > Streptophyta > Pinopsida > Pinales > Pinaceae > Pinus > Pinus albicaulis. The sequence continues at coordinate 1,167,896,636 of CM076584.1, read as the reverse complement.
CAAAGCAATTTTTTTCCTTGAAAACCTAACATCCTTGCAAGATACCCAATTTGAATTACACCATAGAAGAAATCTATTCAGAACTAAGTCTCAAAGTGGGATGGACCAGATATACCTCGAGCCTACAAATTTGCAACATAGTCCTAGTAGAGAAACCTCTCCTTCCACTCCTCCTGATTTTCAGCTTCTCCAACACTTTGGCTCCTTTCATTCCAAATTTTCTCAAAATCAGCTAGCTGGTCCAAGTACATCTGCCACACCCACTCACACATCCACTATGCAAACCACTCCAATTCATCCTCCACCTACACTCATAAACCCTCCCCTTGTAAATCCTCCTTGGATTCCATTACCTCCTATCATGGAAGCATGGTATGCCCCTCTGGTACTACCACAACCTTTATTGCCTATGCCTCAAGACTACCAATCTAAAATCCCTCACTTTACTGGAGCTGACTCGACCACTGCCCAACAACATGTAGATAGGATGAATGATACTTTTGACTACCAAGAGATAGAAGAGGAGACCATAAAAATGAGAATTTTTACCCAAATTTTAGGAGGAGAAGCAAAGAAATGGTGCAAAAACTTAACTCCTAACAACATTGATGACCTCCCTTCCCTTTACCAAACATTCATAAACAAGTGGGAGACTAAGAAAAATCCGCTTCAAATCCTATCGGAGTATGATAACCTTAAAATAAATGTTGGGGAAACTGTCCAAGACTACTGAAATAGGTTCAATAGTGTATATAATGCACTCCCTCCTCACATGAATCCCCCACAAGGCTTAGCCTTAGTGAAATTTCCGAATGGATTTTATCCAGGCATGTCTTATCAATTAAGAGAAAGAGATCCCCTTACCTTAGAGGACATGCAAAGAGGAGAAGTAAGTGTAGAAGCCAACCTAAATGCTAAAATGTATAGATTAAGAGAAAAGAAGAAGGTTACATACAAAGAGGAAATCATGGCCTCCACATATAATGCTAAAATTGACAATCTAGTTAGGGTAATGGAAAGGATGATGGAGAAAATTAATTTGGATGAAAGAGAACCCCCTAGGGAAAACCAAGAAAATCCTCAAAATAGAAATAGAAACCAAAAATTAAGAAGAGACCCTCCTCAAAATAGACTAATATACAATGAATAGCAAATCAAACCTCCTTTCCAAGAAAACTATGTGGATGAAGAAGAAAGAGAGATTGAAGAACCGGAAGAAAACCATGTAAATCTACTAGACTCCAATAATGAGGATGACGTTTTTATCATATAAGAGGAACAAGGTCTATTTTCCTCAAACCAGACTGATAGAACATATGAGGATTTTGAAGAATACAAGCTAGGTTTTGAAAATTCTATCATGGAGGTTCATAGGCAGTATGTCTTCCGAGGTAGGAAAACTTAGGACACCCCTAGGAAGAACAAAATAGAAATTTCTGCTAAAAAGACACCTGAAAACATTCTTAAAAAGACAGCAGAAAACACCAAAATAATGGCTAAGACTCCTAATAAAAGAAAATACAAAACCATTCAACCAAATGGTAACCAAAGCTGCCCTAGTACATCAACTACTAGCCCTGAAAAAACTTCTTTACCTGACATTCGTAATAAAACTCAGCAAGCTAAGATTGTTGAAAACACCTTGTATGATAAAACTAATGTAAATATGCCAAGAACACAAACACCATTCAATTTTGAGGCAGAAATTTCCAAGATCAAAATATCCACACCCCTCATTGAAATAGTGACTCAAGATATATATAGAGTTCAAGTTTTGAAAGCTTTAAACATAGGAAATGACACCGACACTTTGAATCTAACTAATGACAAGCTAGAGTTATTGTTTGGGCCTGAGGTAAAGGGAAGATGTCAAGAAGGAGTTGTACCTCCATTCTATTTCAGCTTGAACATTCATGACAAAATCTTACACAATGCTATGCTAGACTCTGGTGCTTCACATAATCTCATGTCAAAGGTAGTGATGGAGAGATTATGCCTCAAAATAACCAAACCTTACAAAGACGTATACTCTTTTGATTCAAGTAGAGTTAAATGCCTAGGCCTGATCAAATATTTGTGTCAATCTGGCATAAATACTAGCTTAGAGCCTAGTCATGGACATTGTAGTGGCTGACATTCCCCCGAAGTATGGCATGCTTTTATCTAGATCATGGGCAGCCAAACTCCAAGGAAACCTCCAAATGGACATGACATATGCTATCATTCCATCCTTTAACCAAACAAGAAGACTATACAGAGAATCTCACATGAAATACATGGTATGCATCCAAGATAGGCCAAACAACACCCCTCTCTATTTTATCCATTCATACCTTGACTCATTTATCTTATACAATGGAGATGACATTAATGAACAAGTAAATGAAAAGGAGGGAGAAGAAGACCTTTCAGAATAGTCAAACCAAACACCAAATGAAGAACATGACAGCCAAAACTCTAGCAGTCATGAACAACAACATAATGGCGAATCTGGAGGTGAAACACTATGGAACATGAGCTTTGATGGCTTTTGTGGCAAAGTGGGTTCAGGAGTAGGTGTTTGGATACACAACACCAATGAAGGTCACTCTTAAAAATTGGATTTTCAATTTACAAAAAATATTGCAAAGTATGAAGTTTTTCTACTAGGATTACACTTGTTGAAAAACATAGGAACTAAGAATATATTTTTTCAAGAAGATTTCGAGCTAAGGAAAATATTCAGCCAAGAATCCTAGGCTAAGAGAATATAGGAATGCTTCTTTAGACCTCCTGAATAAATTTAAGAAATATTAACTTACCTCTATCCCAAGAGCTCGAAACAACCTTGCCAGCGAAGTAGCCTTTGCTGCCAGCACTTTCCAAGTACCTCATGCCAATGAACAATACACGGAAAAAGTCAAAATCAGACCTACATTACTTGACAACATAGATTATTGGCAAGTGTTTGAAGGGGACAAAAATATTGAATACTTCTTGCAATCTAAGAATGAATTCAAAATTCCAAAACTAGACTCAGAGCACGAAGAAGACTTCCCTAATGAAGAACAAACACACAAAACAGAGCCATTTCCTACTGTTGATATAAATCTTCTAGAACACCTTAAAAGGTGGAATTTTGTAGGGATCTAGATCAAAAAGACCTTGAGGTATTGCAATGCAAGGATAATCTATTCCCAAGAGGAATTGAACCCTTAGAAGAGATGTTTGATTTCAATGATGTTTCTAGGAAGCCAAAAATGGAATCCGCCGAAACTGATGTAGAAGAATGCAACATAGTCGGTGTAGAAGAACCCAAAATGATAAAGTTGTCCAAAACTCTGCCACCTCACATAAAACAGAAATACATTCAGCTGCTCAAAGAATTTAAAGATGTTTCTTCATGGGGCTATGAGGACTTGAAGTTCTATGATAAAAACATTATTTAGCATAAGATTCCTCTCAAGGAAAACCAGAAGCCTTTCAAGTAGAAATTGAGAAGGATAAACCCTGTCCTAGTGCCTCCGCTTGAGAAATAAATAAAGAAGATGTATGATGTTGGAATCATAGTCCCACTCAAATACTCAGAATGGGTTTCAAACCTTGTGTTAGTAAGAAAGAAAATAGGGGAGATTAGGCTATTCATAGACTTTAGAAACTTAAACAAAGCCTCCCTGAAAGAAAACTACCCTTTACCTAATATAGATCATATACCGCAAAGGCTGGTAGGCTCTAAAGGAATATCATTGCTTAATGGCTTTTCAGGGTATAACTAGGTGCTAGTACACCCATATGATCAGCAAAAAACTTCTCTCACTACACCTTGGGGCACCTTCATGTATGTCAAAATTCCTTTTGGGTTAATGAATGCAGGGGCTACTTTTCAAAGAGCCATGGACATTTCTTTTTCTAAAGGAATAGGTTACTTCATCGTGATATACCTTGATGACATCACTATCTATTCTAAAACTTAGGAAGAACACCTAGTTCACCTAAGAAAGTTCTTTGAAAAGTGTAGGAAGTATGGTCTATCATTAAATCCTAACAAAAAAAATTTTGGTCTTCAAGAAGGAAAATTTTTAGGCCACATCATTTCTGAAGAAGGGATTAAGATGGACCCAAAAAGGATTGAGGGTATACTGCAGATCAGCCACCCTAGGAATATTAAAGAGTTGCAAACTTTCATTGAAAAGATCAACTTCCTAAGAAGTTTCATACCAAACCTTGCATAACTCCTAAGAGACATTAAAAACATTTTGAAAAGAGAAATAGGAGTTAAGTGCACCACAGAAGCCAAAAAATCATTTGAACTGGTAAAAAAAGCACTTACCCAAACACCAGTTCTAATCAGCCCTGGCTTTACCAAGGATTTCATCATCTTCTCATTTTCATCAGAACACACTATTGCTATAGTATTGCTACAAAATAACATGATAGGATAAGAAAAACCCATAGCTTTCTTTAGCAAGGCACTAAGATATGCCCCTCCGAAATATACCATTATGGAGAAACACACCTTTGCCTTAATCAAAGCCTTAAAATATTTTATAGTTTACATCTTTCATTCACATGTCATTGCTTTTGTTCCACATACAGTTGTCAAGGACATACTAAATCAAGATCCTGATGGTAAAAGGGGTAAGTGGATTATTGTCATCTTAGAATATGATCTAGAAATTAGTCCCACTAAATTGATCAAAGGTCAAGGACTTGCCAAACTAATGGCTGAAGCAAAATTTCAAGCACTAGACATAAACATGATACATTCCTTGGACGAACAAGAGGAACTAGTGACTCCACCCATTGAAGAAGCATTTTTGAACTCACTCTAGTATGCTAATATGTTATATGTGCTTTCTAATCTAAATTCTCCTCCCGCTTTGTCCAAAACAAAAGCTAGATTCTTGAAACTAAAGGCTGTAAATTTCTGCATTCTAGATAGAGCTTTGTATTGGAAAAATTCTATTGGTATCTTTCTTAGATGTTTTCTTGAAGATGATGCAGATAGAATCATGCATGAGTTTCATGAAGGAGAATGTGGAGGTCATCTCTATTGGAAAACCATTGCCAACAAAATCCTTAGAGCTGCTTTTCTATTACCACACTCTTTTCCCTGACATCCAGAAGCTAGTAGTGACTTTCCATAAATGCCAAATATTTGATGGAAAGAGAGAAATACTTCATTTTCCTTTGCATCCTATCAGTGTTGAAACTCCTTTTCAATAGTGGGGTTTAGATTTCATTAGATAAATCCACCCTGCCTCATCTTCCCAACACAAATGGATCCTCACTGCCACTGACTATTTCACCAAATGGATAGAAGCCACCCCTTCAAGGAATGTCACTGACTTATTCATCATCAAATTCCTTGAAACCAACATCTTGTCCACATTTGGTTGTCCAAGAAAAATCATCACCCATACTGTTGCTGCACTTAAGTCCAAGAGAATGGTCGACTTTTGCTACAAGTATCACATCACACTAGGGCATTCTATAGCTTATTACCCTCAAGGTAATGGGTTGGCTAAGTCCTCTAACAAAATTTTGGTGAACATCATCAAGAAGTTGTTGGAAGAGAAAAAAAAATCATGGCATAAAAAACTAGGGCATGCACTATAGGCTGAGAGATTAAGAATAAAAAAATCAATTAAAATGTCTCCCATTCAACTAGTGTATGGCATGGATACAATTTTCCCAACATCCTTGGGAGTTCCAGTGATGAAGCTCCTCCAAGAGGTACAATCAGAGGAGAATTATATACAAAGGAGGTTGAATCAAACCATTCATTTGCAGCAATCAACTGAATAAGTTTAGAACAAAACACAAGCAGTGTAATAGAACATCAAGAAGATCTTTGATAGAAGGACCAAGGTAAATGATTTCCATATTGGAGACAAAGTGTTGAAGTGGGATTCAAGAAGAGAGGACAAAGGCAAGCATGGAAAATTTGAAAATTCATGGAAGGGTCCTTACATCATCTATTCAGTTAGAGGTAACAAAGCATTCTTCCTACAAGAACTGGATGGAACAGAGATATTTGGAGGCCCTGTCAATGGCAGGATGCTCAAGAACTATTTTTTTTGAAAATTCCTAGTTTGAAGCTTCATTCATTGTACATAACATTTCTTGGTGAAATATCATAAAAATGAAACAAAAAAACAAAGAAAATAAGAAAAAGAGGGTAGGAAAAAAGAAGAGGTACAACCCAATACCAAAAAAGAATATGTCTGAAAGTGTGCAAGTCTAAATTCCACTGATTTTGAAGAAAAGAAAGTCTTGTTTAGTCATACAACCTAGCCATGATTGAACATGTTTTAGATTTCTGTTGATAAGTTAGAGAAACAATATTTTCCAGACCATCTAAACTTGGCTTATCAAGTAGACTAGGTTAGGAAAAGATGTTGGTTCCCAAAGCTTAACACTGAACCAAAGCGAAATGAGAGGGACGAGTAACAAATTCCAAATTATTAGCATTCAAGTTTCTAGTTTCACTTGTACAAAAATAAAGTTTGTGTGTATCTTTTCCAAAATGCCACAACGCATGACAAATCAGATTGCTTAACCTTGGTCTGGTCATGTTTTGAATTTCATGTTGGTAGATTAGAGAATGAAGATCTATAAAACTTCTTAACCTTGATATATAAGTAGCGTAGGTAGATAATAAAGAGTTCATTAGCCCAATCTAAGCTCTTGGAAGTGATAAGGGTACAAGTATATAGTTTTTATGCTTTCAAAAGAAAAAATTATGTAAAGGGTTTACCAATCCAAATGCACCCAAGTGAAGAAAAAATGTTAGGAAAAGTATAATGGGTAGGTAGACCTGATCTTGAAGCAATCATGTTTTTTCAAATTTGAGATCATAGCTTCAAAAGGACATCAACAAGTGAAGAAGTAGGAATCTTCCAAGTACAAGTAAGGTACTAATCTTCAAAACTCAGATATCTAAACTCTGAGGTTCCGGACAACACCTAGAAAGGAGCTTCCCTCCCCAAGTGGAGCCACTGTTAGTCATCAGTATTTTTCAATATCTTTAGATGACTATAGATTGGTTCTAGATTTCTGAAAAAACTTTCCTTGGAAATTGTGAGTTTTAGAAATCTCACTGCCTTCATTATCCTTATAGAAAAATTTTCACTATTCCATCAGCTTTCCATTACATGGTCACCCTGTCACTCCTACAAACTCCTCCTAATCTTATACCTATCATTTTTAGCCTCCTTCTCTACCTATAACCTCATTGACCTAGTTTTCCCCTGTCCATAAACTCCACTTTCCATCTAGGGTTTCCTATAGCCTACTCGTTCCCATGTTCCCCAGGTTCCTCAAGAATTGATGGTCTCAAAACTATATCTGTAGGCTATTTAGATAAATCAAGTACATTGGATTTTATATCTTCAATACAACACTTTTGACAATACTCTTTTTTTTTACTTGAAGCCTCCAAGCCAATTTTTAGTCAAGATTAGATTAAAGAACCCTCCCACTAGGTCAAGTAGGGATTCATATGTTTTAGGGTCATCATTGGTGTTTTAGGAACTACATTTTCTTTGCTAAAAACTGGCTCAAATGTAATAGAACATTGAGACATGGTTATTAAAAAAGGACCTAAAATATTTCCAAAGAAGACTATCCCTTCATTTCAGAGTCTGCAAAGAAGGAAAATGGAAAAAATTTGACACTTCTACAGGAGCGTTGAAAGGTCTATCATCAGAAAGTACTGGTAAGGAAGGTGGTCTACTCCTGAATGAAGACAACTTGCATCAAGGAAGAGAGGAAACACTTGTTCTTGTAGATAATTAGGGTTTTTGAGCTTGATGGTCCAACAGAGTGCCAAACAGTGATCAATTACACAAATACCATGTTGAAGGAACACAAGGACAAACATGAAGAAAGTCTAGCATAAAATATTGATGAGATAGGGAAAAAGGTGAGGTGAACTGGATAGAAATGAATGAACTTTAAAGGGATATAGATAACTTGGAAGAAAACACTGATGATTGTTGTAAGACACTCCAGACACCTAGGGTTTTGATAAAAATGATAAAAGAGGGTGAAATAATGAGTTAAACTCCAACGTGGGAACAAAAAAAAGGATTTTGAAGATTTCACTATGTGATTAGATCCCAAACTTGTAAAAAATGAGATTGCCATGTCTAAATGAGAAAATGATGAGTTGAACTCCAAAGTGGGAAAAAAGGAGGTTTTTGAATATGATGCTTTATGACCAGATCCTAAAGTTTCCAAACTGAACTATTTATGCCTCAAGGAGTAAAAGCAAAGCTAAGTTAATGTTTTCAGTCACCTGCATGCAAACAGTGTAAAAAGGTTAGTGAAAAAGGTGAAAAGGTTAAGTTGAGTTTCATGGTGGAACTTACACAAGAATTTGAAGAAGCTGCTATGTGGCTAAATCACACAGGTGTCAAAATGAACTTTTTATACCTCAAGGAGAAAAAAGAGATTCTAATTCATCACTTTAGTCACCCGTAGAGAAAAAGTGTAAAAATTTTTAGTGAGAAAAGGTGAAAAGTTGAGTTAAACTTCATGATGGAAACCACAAAGGATTTTGAGAATGCTAGTGTGTGAAATCATCAGAAAATTTTCAAAATAAACATGTCAAGTCTCAAAGACCAAAAGAAAAGCTAATTCAGTGATTTTAGCAACCCACAGGCAAAATTATAAAGGAATATCCATGAAAAGAGAGAAAAATGGTTTTAAACATTAGAAACTGGGGTTATAAAATTAAATCAAACTTCTATTTTCCTATAAAACCCATATAAACACTTCAAACAAGTCATTGTTGCCTTGCAAAGTCATTAGAGCACTTAGGAGTGAATAATTTGCGAGTTTTCAAAGTGAATTTGGACAAGTTTGTCTGGCGCTACGTGCCTGGGATTGGGCGCTACGCCCTTGGAAAAAATCCCCCGTACATTTTACACTAGCATTGTGCGCCTGGTAGAGCATTGTGCTCTTGCCCAACACCCACATCAGATTTTCTATTGATGTTGTGCACTCAGGTTTGTCACTGCGTCCTTAGCCTCCACGCTGCGCTCTTGGCCAGGAGGGCTTTCTAAGCACTACAACCACTCAAAACACCTCAAATTTCTTTCAAGCTTCCTCCAAGGTCCTCCAAGGTACTAATTAATGGTAAGTGGATGCCCTAACCAAATTTTCAAGCTATTTGATGATTCTTAGTTAATGATAAGGAAACCCTAAGAAGAAACCCTAGGCTATAAAGCTTGAAATCACTGTCTGTATCCTTGCTTCATCTTTCTATAAAGAGTATCAGTCAAGACAAGGGTGATTTAATTTGTTGTGAAGCTTTTCATTCATCTAAATTTCCCCCTAAATCCATTTCCTTCATAATACTTTGTCCCTTCACTTTCAAAAATATTAACATTCCATTGCCCTCCTTCATCTCAATTTGACATCAGCCCAAGAGTGTTTCAAAAAATAGATTCAAAACATCAAGAGAGGGAGACAGTGGCAGTGGTGGAGAGGCCCAAACGCCAAGAAGCCATGAGCACAAAGGTGGAAAGATCAATAGGTTTTAACCCCTCAACACAAGGGAGCTAATGTCATCTCCCCTTACTGTTTCATGTTTCAAGCATGTAGGACACTTTAATTTTTGTGAAAATGTGCAATAGGTGAAAAACCACCCTGAGCTAACTAGAATTTTTATCATTAACTTGCATGAAAAACAAGTTAACCTTGCAGGGGTCACCTTTGAGTTATCTATAGATTCTATTGCCAATGCCACTAGAATACCAAGTGTAGGGGAGAAATGGCTCAAGCAGGCCAATCTTGACATGAGTTAATTTGAACCCTACATAAATCCTAGGTATAAAGACCACAATAAATCCATCTTTCCTTCCTCACATTTTCTTGATAGATATGCACCTATTATGAGAATTATCATGAAGTATTTTACATGTGAAGGAAGATTCTCCTGTCTTTACTCCTACCACATCGAGCTACTTATGCATTTCACTAGAGTGAGGATGCTGCACATACCCTATTACCTCTACAAAAACATTGATAAAATGTTCTAAATAGTGAAAAAGAGAGACTATTGTTAGCATATGAAAAGCCTCTTCCATCACTCTCTTATCAAAATGTTTGTTACGCACCAACTGCAATAGAAAGGCATTCCATGGGAGACCTTCATTGCCAATGAGGTGTTTACTTCTCCACAATCCCATCAGCAGAAATATGTCCCTTCATCTTCTCAAGCTCCCATTCATCCATCCACTCACATTCCCTCACCTCATGATGACTCTTCCACCTCACCATCCACTCACATTCCTTCACATTATGATGATCCTCCTTCATCACCTTTTCACAATCCTTCACCATCATCTCATGGTACTAGTGCATCAAACAGTGAGGCAGATGGAAATGAGGTAGAAAGAAATGAGGAAAAGAGTAATGAGGCAAGTGGAAGTGAGGAACATGGTAGGGAGGAATATGGAAGTGAGGAAGATGTCAGTGAGGCTGATGGAAGTAATGATGGCAGTGATGATGGTAGTGAGACAAATGGCACTAAGATGGTCAACATAGAACATTTTCCTTCAACCTACCAGAGGGGAAATAGAAATGTGTTTTTTTCCCTTAAGAGGCAAGGGGCCATGCCTTCTACATCAACCAACCATCTTGACAAAGGTAAGGAAAAGGTCATTGATGAAGAAGAGGAAGACAAACATGAGACTAAACAAAATTTTTAGCTAATTCACCTTGATAGTGATGATGAGAATGAGAAAAGGATCACAAACATGCTTCTCAAGAGCAAAGATGCCCAGATTAGGGATCTACAAGCCAATATTGGTAGGGCCGAGAATGTGATCAACTTATTTGAGGCGGAAAACCAACAGTTAGAGGCAGAGAAAGCCATCTATGAGGTCAGAGCTATCAGAGCTCAGAAAGAGTCTAGAATGGCAAAGGCTAAGCTAGATGAGTTCTTGGGCATTCATGATAACATTGAAGAGGAGGAAAAACAATTGCCTAGGAGGAGGCCAAGGACAATTGGTCTAAAGAAAGCCTTAGCCAAAGAAATAGAACAAGAGACAACATTGGTAGAGTAGCTCACTCCAAGTGAGCTTCTTGCCATGCAGATGGACTATGATAGGGAATCTTGGCTAGAAAGGGAAAATGTGCACTTGGAGGATCAACTGGAGAAGACCAGGAGAGACCTTGACATGCAAAAGAAGATGGCAAGGCATTATGCCTTAAGAAACAAGAATGCAAGGGCCAGGCTCAAAATATCCCTTCCAAATATTCAAGCCCTAAAAAAGGAAAAGGACAAATAAAAGCTGGACATTCTTGCTGATGTATACCTATAAGCTTCCCAAACATGATCAGCAAGGCAAAACCAAATTCTGGCATTTTTTGAGTTTTTGAAATTTTGAGTGTTTTGAAGGGCCAAGCGCGTAGTGCCACTAGTGCTGCACTTCTTTTTGGGGCACCCAATGGAGGAATGTATTACATTTTCATTTTCATCATGGCAAGGACATCACTCATAGAAACTTTCAACTCATTTGGAGCAAAACTGGTCCTCCAAAAGTGCCAGAAACAAGCAAAAAATCACCTTTCTGCCCTCTTTTCAGCACTAGCATTGTGACCTTAGTAGCCTTGGACAAAGTGGCTTTTGACTAGGAAAATGGACACCAATCAGGAAAATAAAGGTATTTTTTGAAACTAGATAGGACAGGATTTCCAATGAACTATCATGGAGCTCATTTTGACACCGGGAAGGCCTCCAAATCTCAGGTACAAAAAAAGAAATTTTCTCAGTTTTGTTGTTTTTCCCTTGAACCTTGGCACTGTGCCCTTTTATGAAAGTTAACAAAAAACACTTGGAGTTATTGAAAAATATATTCTGAGGGATTTGAAGGCAAATCACTCCAGAGTTAGATGAGGAGTTATGTTAGAATTTATTTTTGAATTTTTGAATTTAGGATATTTGTGCCTTGGGCCTTGCATGGTCTCATAGGAAAAAATGACATTTATGAGAAATTAATGGCTTCTAAAACCCTAGCTAGGGTCTTGGTCCTCCTTTTCAAGTTAAATAATCCATGGAGGCCTCATTGTTCATGTTGGTTGATTGTTGAGATAAAATTCATAGACTTTGAGTTGTAAGGAGTTTTTGGATTTGGAACATTGTGAAGGTTTTGGGCTAAATATCAATGAGACAAGCACATTTGCAGGATTCATGAGCATGGTTAATGGTGATGTATTTCTAATTTATTACTTGTTTTCTTATGTTTTCATATTTTTTCATCCTTTCTCATACAATAGAACAAAAGGTATAGGTTAATAAATGTTGTTTAGAGGAACCTTAACTATGCCTACTTTCTATCGCTTAGATGTTTTCCTATGCTAGGTGAGATTAGAGAATTCTTAATTTCTCTCTAGTTCCACTCATCTTGTTTGTCTTAAGAATGATTTAATAAATTATGGCTGAAGAAGTTAATGGTTTTCCCTATCCTTTGTTTTTTCTTGAAATGTTTTTCTCAAGGCTTTATTTGAAGTGTACTAATTAGGGTTTAGGCTATGGAAGTTTATGGTTTGCCCTATCCTTTAGTCCATCTCGAAATGGCTGCTTTGAATTTCCTTGTTAGTTTGATTAAGGAATTTAGGAGTTCCCTACTCTTTGATAGTTACTATATGTTACCTTGAATGTTTTCTTTTCCTGAAGGTGAAATCACTAGAGAATTAGGAGTTCCTTGCTCTCTAGGGTTTGCTGGATTGTTGTCTTAGAGTTTACTTGGTGAAATTCAATCGAAGAAGTTTATGGTATGCCCTATCTTTGGTTATTTATTTATGCATAGTGATCTTAAAGGCCCCTCTTGTTTAAAGTATTTTTTAAAGGATTCTTAACTACCCTTTAAACCTACTATGTTCACAACTTACTGTTCATTTCACCCACATAAGTTGCTTAGATCCATTTGGACTTGTTAAATTTCCCTCTAAAACACCCTTGATCTATTTTTGTACTTTTCAAGACCTTTTTCAGACTCCATAGCCCAATGGTCTCAATCTCTCTCACTCTTTCTATTCTTCTTGACAACCTATCCAATGAAACAAACAAAACAAACAAACCCTAATCACTATAACTAGCCTAAAATCTAAACCCTAATATAAATTAGGTTACATATTTTACACAAACATAGAGAAAGCCCTCTCTGAGTACAAGAAGGCTAGGTCCTAGGAATATAAAGTTGGTTTGATGTTACCATTGTACCTTTGGTTTTGCCAATATGACAAATTATGGGGACCTAATAGAAATATAAATGGACTAAGGTACAATATTCAAGAAATAATTTTCCTCTTTCCCTTAAAGGTAGTAGAGGATGCCTACCAAGAAAAATTAATAGCATAAGAGAATTGGATTGAAGACAAATCAAGAGTAGAGGAAGAAGTCTAGAAAAAGGAATAGCGCCTTCCAACAAAGGAAGAATGCGGACTCCAAAAGCAGAAGAAAGGAGCTCTAGCATCCAATCTCCTAAAAGAGGGAGAAATAAGGGGCATAATATTTTTCTCTAGAGGAATAGGTGGAGTAAGAGATTTGAGGCGTTATATATGTAGAAATACACAGAACATGCCATAGAATTATCCTAAAAATAAGACATCCATTCAGAGATAGGCTCATTTTGAAATAGGAAAAAAAGGAACATCAAATGCATATTGAAAGGAAGGAACTCCTAATATGGGTGAGTCATTGATGTTGAAGAGAATATTTTTTAAATCCAAGGAAGAAACTCATGAAACATCATAGAGGATAAGTATGCTTAGGAAAATGTGAAAATCTGAAGGGAAACGTTGTAAAACCATCACTAATATTGGTAGTACTGAAAATATGGTCTCTACATAGATGGTGGTGAATATAGGATTGCAGAGGATGTTGGATCCTACTCCATATCAAGTGTCCTAGTTATATAAAGGATATAATAGTTTGATAATTAAAGAAAGTAGGGTAGAATTCCATATTCGTAGCTATAAAGATGAAGTGCTCTGTGATATTATGAATATGGATGTTTGTCAGATTTTGTTTGGAATACCATGATAGTATGACAAGGGAGTTGTCCATGATAGAACAAGGAATGCATACACGTTTTAAGGGGGGGGGGGGGTTGTAAGAATGTTCTCTTACTATTGAATGGTGAGCGGAAAAAGGATGAAACATGGTCAAGCATGTTGATGATGACTGGAAAAGAGTTATTGGGATAATTTAAGGAAAAAATAGGCCCACACTTTGGTTTAATTAGCAAATATAGACTAGTCCTTGCTAATACTACTTTGAGTGATTTTCCTGATGAAATTCAAAAATTGTGAGACGAGTTTACTTACATTATTTTTTACAAGTTTCCAAATTTATTACCACCTATAACGAGGATCAGTCACCACATATAATTGATTTTAGGCATAAATATACCAAATAAAGAAACCTACAGGATGACACCGAAGGAGAATGAAGAAATAATAAATAAGTTTTAAGAGCTATTGAATAAAGGATTGATTGGAGAAAGTTTAAGCGCTTGTGTTGTACTTGAAATTTTTAGTTCAAAGAAGGATGTAGGCTCGAGAGTGTCCAAGAATTTTGAAGAAATAATTAAGAAAATGGTAAGGTACATATTTCCTTTACCTCCTGAAAATGATGTAATGGATATTTTGAGTAGTACAAATTATGTTTCAAAATTAGATCTGAAAAATGGATATAACCATACTAGGATGAGAGAGGGTGACGAATGGAAAACTGCTTTTAAAACCAATTATGGCTTACACGAGTCGATGGTTATGCCTTTTTTATTGACCATTTCACCTAATATTTTCATGAAACTCACGAATGAAGTCCTTAAGGATTTTATACGATAGTTTTTAATTACATATTTGGATGACATTCTTGTATTTCATAAAACCAGGGAGGAACATTTGAGGATCTTGAAGTCCTTGTTAAATAAGTTGCAACAGAGGAAAATCTTGATAAACATGAAGAAATGTTCCTTCATTAAAATATAATTAACTTATCTAAGTTTTATAATTTTCCCATAAATTCTAAAGATAGACCAGAGAAGGTGAGAGATATCAAGGAGTGGCTTGCCCTGAGGAATATTCATTAGTAAAAAAAGTTTCATGGGTTGAATAGCTTCTACATAGAGTTCATTAGGAATTTTAGCCATATATGGTAGCCTATAATTGAGACCATAAAAAAGGAACATCAACCATTTAAGTGGATTTGTAGATGATAGAGGATTTGAACTTTTGAAAGAGATGATAACAAAGAAATTGATTTTAACTCTTCTTGATTTTGAAAACCTTTCAAAGAAAAGTGTGATGCAAGCAAAATGGCCATTGGTGTTATTTTAAGTCAGTAGGATAAGCATGTCTATTATTTTAGTGACAAGCCAAATTAAACCAAAAATAATTTTTTCACGTATGAAAAATAATTTTATGTAGTGATACAATCTTTGAAAAATCAAGGCATTATCTCATATTTAGGGAGTTTATCTTGTATACTCACAAACATGCTTTACAATTTATAACCAGGAAAATAATTTAAATCATAAGTGTTACAAGTGGGTTGAGTTCATGAAAAATTTTACCTTTTTTCTTAAACTTCTTAGTGGCACTGCTAACAAGGTTGAAAATTCTTGAGTGGTAGGTGTTCAGCGTTGAAAAAATTCAAAGTGGGTATTTTTGGATTTCAACATCTAAAAAAAAATGTACAAGGAGGACCTAGAATTTAGAGGAGCTCATGAAGCATGTGAGAATCTAGTGTTGAGCGATAGAACCCCTTATATTGAATATATGATTAAGGAGGTATATTTGTTCAAGGGAATCCAATTAGGCATTCCAAAGGTTCGGTGAGAGACAATTTGTTGAAATAAAAACACCGTAGAGGATTAACTTGACATTTCAACCTTTATAAAGCATATGCTCAACTAATTTATTTTTATCATTGGCTAGGTACAAGGTCTGATGTTAAGAAGTTTGTGAATAAATGTAGAATCTATTAATATGCCAAGGGAAAGAATCAAAATGTTTCTCTATATCAAGGAGACCATGGGATGCCATTAGTATGGATTTTTTTGTGGGTTTCCCTAGAACTTAGAGAAATATTGATTCAGTTTTTGTAATGATGGTCATATTTTTTAAAATGGCACACTTATACCATGTTCAAAAACTAATGATTCCACATACATTGGAAATTTATTTTTCATATAAATTTCAATACTACTTGGGCTACCTAGAATTATAGTCTAAGACGGAGACACAAAATTTATTCAGTACCTTTCGAGGAGTTTATGGAAGAAGCTTGGGACAAATCTTTCATATAGCTCATATCATCCTCAAATAGACTAAAGTGTTTAATAGGAGCTTGGGAAATTTATTAAAATTCTTGGTAAATGAACAAAGTAAATAATGGTATGAAGTTCTTCCCTAGGCTAAATTTTCCTACAATGATTCTCCTAACGGGAGTCCAGGAAGAATTCCATTTCAAATTGTATATGGAAAGCACTCATCATGCATATTTAAACATAAAGAAGTAGGAAACGAAGAATTTTGAAGTGTTGGTTTAGATGAATTTGTTATAGGCATGCATATGCTACATGAATAGGTTAAATAAAAACTACAAGAAATCAACCAAAAATGCAAGCAAAGAGCTAACCTCAAGAAAGTTAAATCAATTTTGAAGTGGGAGACATGGTTTTGGCACACTTGAAAAAACAAATATTTCCAAAAATGTTACACATTATTCTGTCACATTCAAGGAAATTAATGTCGTATCCCTATCCTTCATCATCATAACCATTATTTACATGAATCCGTGAAGAATATTGAATAAAATCCCTTTCCTAAAAGATGAAAATATTGTTTAAATCCCTTTAAAAAAAAACCATTTTAAAAGGATTTCATTGGTTTCACATTTACAACATATGACATAGTTGATTGTGGAATGTTGCATAATTTTTAGGTGTGACACTACTGTAGGTTTCTCTTTTATAGGGGGTGACACTATTTTTACAAAGGAAAAAAAAAAAAATTAGAGGCTTCTAGAAGATAATCCTCATCGATGGCATCTATCCTAGTAAGTTTGGATTCAACTCACATCCTTGCTTTGGATAGATATTAACCTCCTCTCATTATCCTCTAAGATTATAAATACAACCATATTTTGTTGAGATAGGGCTCTTGGTTGATTTTATAAAGGATTTGGCTCTAATATTCTCATTGAAACCCTACTAAAGTATCCAACTTATGATCCCAAATATTTTGAAAGAAAGGTCTTGAGATGAGGAATAGCTGGAATGGGATTCTATGACATCAATGAATGAAGTTGTAACCACCTCCTTTTAATAATAATATATATATATATTTTTTTCCCACAATCATTGTCTATATTTGATTATTTTTATTATATATCTACTTCAGCATATATATAAGTCTTGTCACATCATATTTGGCTTTGATGTTCTTTTATTGTTGTTTTTCTATGTTGTCTATAGATGTTTTCTTTGTGAGTACTAAAAACAAGGTTGGAAGCTATGTCATTTGGATCAAATAGAGAGGAAAGTATTTGATAAATATGTATGGATTGATCATATCACTCTTATAATTGGTATTTTCATCTCTGATTTGGTTGTAATAGAATTTTGGAAAGCCATATATTTTTATTTTGTTTTGTTCTATATTTGGGTACCAGATCAAGGGAGATTGGTCTTGTCTACAAGAAGGATTTATTTGATAACAAAATTAGCAACTCCATTAGGGAGTGATCTTTACGATATGTTCTCCAATATTTTTTTTAAGTATTGAAGCCTTGTTTTTTCCTTTAGTTTTATGGTTTCAGAGTCACTTGCAATCTAGATATGACTCCTAAACATCATATCTACTTAGATCCCAAAAGACTTTTTTTTTCTCTATTATTTTCCGCATATGTTTGTTGCTTCTTGATAGGAAAGCTTTGCATATAAATTCTCCTTGTGTGTTCCACTTTGAATTTTTTGGATTTTGTTGAAATTTCATTTATTTGTTTCTTTGACCTAGTTGATATTCATTTTATTTTTAAAGCCTTCGAATCTCTTACGCTTGAATATTTTATTTATAACTTAACGTGTCTTTATTTTGTACATTTGATGAATTATGACAAATTTTTTTTTTCTAAATTTATTCCTTTTCCTAAAATAATTTGTTTTTCAAAAAAGAAAAAACTATATTACTTCAATTGCTTTTTTGTACCTTGGAGTGAATTTTCTACATTAATTGTGTGTTTTAATTATTTCTTTGAAAACAAAACTCTTTAAATTCTTGGATTTGTAGGAGGGCATACTTTTGTTTTTTAAATGAAGCAATCTTAAGTAGTGAATTAACATGGAAAGAATTAGGGTATTAAATGATTTTGATTTAATTTGGGACATTTTTCATTTGGGAATATCAAAATATTTTCTCCTTGTTGTGATATGGAATTCATTGAAACAAAATATTGCATTTAATGTTGTAAAGCCAACTCCAAAAAAAAAAAAAAGAGAGAGCACAACGCCTTATAAATCAACCACTTTGAGGGGGAAATGTCCTTTACATTAAAAACAATGGGAAATTTTGTCACCTATAATCTTATTTAAGCATGAAAGATGGAAAACTAGGTGCACTAGAGAAGAATCAGAAAGCTCAAATTTGTATGCCATAGTACCAATCTTTTGCAACACCTTGTAAGGACCGTAGTACATTCATGATAATTTATTATCCTTCTTAGCTTGCTTGAGGGACATTTGTTATTATGGTTGTAGCCATAAAAATACCAAGTCTCCTACATCAAAACTTCTCTCTCTACGATGTTGATCTTCCTATTGTTTCATTCAATTTTGTGCCAAATTTAGGTTATCCATTAAGAGTTGGGGAACTTGTTTTTGATGCTCGATGTGATCTTCCACTACTTGAACCTTAGAATTTTCTCTTGAATATTATGTGATGGATAGTGGATGATATCCATAAAGTGCCATAAATGGGGTCATTTTTCCTATAGTATGGAATGAAGTGTTATAGCACCATTCAGCCAGAGGTAACCACTTGACCCATTGTGTTTGTTTATCAGATACAAAACAACAAATATATCCATCCAAACATTTTTTCACTATATCAGTTTTACCATCGGATTAAGCATGATAAAGTGAGCTATGGGCTAGTTGAGTACCCAAATAAGAAAAAAAATTCGTCCAAAACTTTATAGTGAAAATGGGATCTATGTTGCTTACAATAATATTTGGGTTTCCATGAATTTTTTGAATTGTTTCCATAAATCAAGTAACCAGTGTACTTGATTTAAATGGATGAGATAATGCACAAAAGTGTGCATACTTGATAAGTCTATCAAAAACCACCATGATGGCACTCTTTCCTTCGTACTTAGGTCAACCTGTGATAAAATCCACTGAAACCTCCTTCCAACATTGACTTGGAATGGGTAAAGGTTGTAGAAGACCCGAGGTCTTAATTGTCTCAACTTTATTTTGTTGGAAAACCAAACATTATGCCACAAACATTTGAATATCATATTTAAGGCCATCCAAAAAAAAATTCTTTCTTCACCCTGTGGTAAGTTTTTAAAAATCCCAAGTGTCCTCCTACATGAGAGGTGTGCAATTCCAAAAGAATAATTTTTTTTAATTCGAAATTCTTACAAAGATATAAGCGATCTTTGTACAATAAGGAAATATTTTTCCAGATAAATGTATCAAATGTACTGGGATCTTGCTGCAACTTTTGAATGAGTGTCCACACTTTTTCGTCATTCTTCCATTCCTCCCTTGCTTCGGTTATCCAATCTGGTTGGATAATAGAAATGGCACAAAACAATGTTTCCACCTCCTCATCCTTTCTTGGGAGTGCATCTACAACAACATTATCTTCCCTTTTTTGTATATGATTTCAAATTCATAACCCAACATCTTTGTGACCTATTTTGCTACTCTCCCGAATATAGTTGTTGTCCCAAAAGTTATTTAAGACTATCATGATCAGTTTTTACCTTGAAGTGTCTTCCCAATAGGTAAGGTCGTCATTTCTTTAGTGCTTGTAGTATTGCAAAAAATTACTTCTCATAAATAGCTTTCTATAGATACTTTCCTTTTATTGGACTACTTTCAAAAGAAATGGGTGTTCCTTCTTTCATTAAAACAACACCAATTCCATTTCCTGAGGTATCAAATTCCACAATAAAGGTTTTTTGTGAAGTCTGGCATACCTAAGACCGGTGTTAAGCACATTGCCTCTTTAATATGTTCAAAGGCCTTAGTTTTTTCAGGAGTACATGAAAATGCATATTTTTTCAATAATGTTGTTAGAGGTGCCTCTATTCTCCCATAATTCTTAACAAACTAGCGATAATACCCTATTAACCCTAGAAATAATCGCAACTACTTTATGGTTGTGGGGACTTTCTATTCCTTAATGGATTTAAATTTTTTATGGTCTACCTTAACACCCTCATGAGATACAATATGACCCAAATATTCCATCTCTTATACTCCAAAGAAACATTTCGAGGTTCTTGCATATAATTTTTTCTCCTACAATAGTTTGAGAAACTTGTCAACGTGTTCAACATGATCCTTCCAAGACCTGTTGTAGATTAGTATATCATGAAAAAATACTAACACAAATTTTCAAAGGAAGGGTTTAAAAATGGAAATAATTAACCCTCGAAATGTAGAAGGTGCATTAGTAAGGCCAAAAGGGATGACTAAAATTTCATAATGACCCTTGTGATTTTGAAATGTTTTTTTCAAAATATCTTCATCCTTCATTCTAATTTTTTGATATCCTGAATGAAGATCCAACTTGCTAAAATAAATTGCTCCATGTAATTCATCCAACAATTCATAAATCACAGTAATGGGAAATTTATCTTGAATAGTGAGCTTATTGAGCTCCCTATAATCTAGACACATGCACCATCATCCATCCTTCTTGTGCACCAATACTACTAGAGCAGAGAAAGAACTTTGACTAGGTTGAATTATACAAGCCTTTAACAATTCTGCAATCATACATTCAAATTCACTCTTTTTGACATAAGGATATCTGTAAGGCCTGCTTTTTGGAGTAACACTTCGTGGAATCAAAAGAATAGCATGATAATGATCATGAATAGGTGGGATTCATTTGGGAGTTTCAAACACCATGAATGATTATCCAAGACTTTTTGGATATCTAGAGAAATAGATGATGTTAATGTTGGAACTTCTAGTGAGCATAATTGTGCAATTACACCTTGTTGTTATTTCTTTAGAATTTTTTTCATGACATTAGAGCTTATTATCTTTCTCGGCTTCCCTGCGATACCCCGTAATTCAACTTCCTTTCCTTCCAAAAAAATATTCAATAAGATTTCTTGAAAATTAAAAGCTACTATCCCCAAATATTGTAATCATTGTACTCCTTTTACAACATCAGCACCTCCCATTGGAATGGAAAGCATTAGAATATTCAATACATATTCCCCCATGGATAGCTTGATATTATGGCATTTTCTAGAGAAATTTATAGTCCCGCCATTTGCAACCATCCCTTGACACTCTGGTACTGGGTATAGGAAGAAATTCAGTTCCTTGACTACCTTACAATGAATAAAATTATGGGTACTACCTGAATCAATCAACATTATTACATTTTTCTTCTTGATATGTCCTTCTATATTAAGAGTTTGAGGAGTGGTAATTCCTGCCATTGCATTACAGGATATCATTGAAATCATTTATTCTTTCCCTTGGGTTGGTTACTGGTGTATATCCTCTTCTTTTGAAGTTTCTTGTTCATTTTCATCCTCCTCTTCACAATCTATGTAAAATAATTTCTTCTCAGCACACTTATGAAATTTAGTGTATTTTCTATCACAATTGTAGCAAAGCCCTTTTGCTCTTTTTTCTTCCAATTGTTGTGATGTCAACCTTGTAGTTTGTGGAAGTATAGGAGTAGAAAAACTTCCATATTGATAGTGGTAGGCTTGCTTGTCGCCATAATTTTACTTTCAATTTTCTTTCCAACCTGAATGACCTCTCCAATGAATTAGGTTCCCAAACGTGAACCACATGTTGGATGTTGTCTTTTAAAGTCCCTATGAAGACATCAATCATTTGTTCCTATGAAATATTAGTTACTCGTATATTCCATTTTTGGAAGTCCTCAATGTGCTTCACCATTGAACCCTTTTGTTTGAGATTTATCAATTGGCTAAAGAAGGTGTCTCTCTTTGCATCCTCAAAAATTTGTGCTATCATTTCCTCCATAATAATTGACCAAGTGATTTTATTTTATTTTTATGAGAGAAAAGCCATCGATACCTTACACATTTATTTTGTTCTAAATGTAAAGTTGCAATGCGTAAATTTTGTGTGTTTTGCACATTATGGAGATAAAAATATTGATCCATCTGTAGTATCCATGTTACGTGATCCTTGCCATCAAACTTCCTCATATCAATCTTTGAAATATGGTGGGTCTTCAATCCAACATTAGAGTTTATGAAATCACGATTAACATTTATTTTGTTCTCATCATGAGTTTCATGTACTACCTTTTCGCCATTAGGAATCTTTTCTTGTATCAAATTTTTCAAACCTTCCTTCAAACCTTCGATGTCTACTTTTATATCATTCTTTATATCTTCCATGTTGTCTTGCATTTTTTCATCTATCTTAGCTTCCATGTCATCCATCTTAGCTTCCATGCCTTCCATATTAGCCTCCTTGTCTTTCTTCAAACCATCCATATTAGCTTCCACGCCTTTCTTCAAACCATCCATATTGGCTTCCACACCTTTCGTCAAACCATCCATCTTAGCTTCCATGTCTTTCTTCAAAAGTTCCATTTCACTTCTTTTTTCTCTTTGTGAGAGAGAAATTTGGTGCACTTGGTCTTGTAATTCTGATATATCATGTTTCACTTTCTCCTCTTTGTGAGACATAGTAGAGACTTATGAGGGCTTAATGGGCATTGAATTAATTTTAGGGGCCATTTTATAACCCAATACTATATTTATGCTTCAATATTCCCTTGGAATCACTTAAAACTGTTTTTTCAAACAAGACTTATGTAATTTGAAAAAAAATACACACATTTTTCTTGCTTTTAAGGAGCTCGATATTGAAACTTATGTATCTCCGGAATTTTGGATCCCCAAGATTTTATATTTGGTCATTTAGTATCCCTATGAATATTCTTTCCAATGCCATAGGTTTCACCTGATTTGGATTCATCAAGAAAAATTTATGCCTGCCCAAATTATGGACTAGTTCAGTAGAGAGAACTTGTACAGCATGCCGCATGTCACTGTTTCCTCCTTCGGCTCTGAAATTGACACAGAATAAACTAAATTCTGTGTAATTTTGGCCACTTTTTACAAAATTCCAATTCTATGCTCAGAGAGATATTTATGATGCTTTTCCCAAGGTCACCTCATTGAGATGAAATTCGGGAGCCTGCAAAAATCCTAACTTCCACAGATCATATCTCCAAAAATATTGTGAACCAAGATCTGAAATGTTTACAAGACGTTCATTAGGATTTCTTCGCAATTTACTTATCTATTTAGCTTCTGAAACTTCGTAAAAAAAAAAAAAAAAAGTTATAGTGAAAATTCCATGATGACCTGTTTGAAGCAGTGAAACACTAGAATCCAAAGCTATGATTCCAAATGTTATGAAACTAACTCCAAAAATAGAAGAAAAGAGAGATCAACACCTTCGAAATCAGCCAAGGGGGAAACCGCTTTTACATTACATAAATGAACAATTCTTGGATGATTCAAATGAAAAAACCTCGTTTCTATATATAAGAGTCCATGGGGTTACAATATAATCTTAGTTGACCTAACAATAATAATGTAAGGGCACAACTATAACAATAGAGGGATTCTATGGGACACAATAATAACAATATGGGGGCTACAGGGGTACAAAAATAACAATAATGGGGCTACACTAACAACAATTGGAAACTACACTAGTAATATAGGGACCTAACATTTAATTTCATTGCATTAATATTTAGAGTCGTGTCTAATCACCATCTAATCCACTCCATATTCATTCTTGTGCAAACAATAACTATTAAAAATAATGCATAGTAAAATTGATTTTATTTTTGGTATTTCTTTGATAGCACACCTACATTAGCTCAATATTAGGGACTTGGAATAGGTGGTGAGTTTGAAATATTCAAGGCTATAAATCAAATTGATAATCTTGATCTAGAGAGTGAAAATCCATTTGCAACAACACACATTCATTCTCGCACAAGGGTTAAGCACAAGTTCACATTGAGGCAAATAGAGTAACTAACCCTAGTTCATTGGTCTTAGTGGCATTAATCTACACATTTTAAAAATGGAATTATATAACAATTACGGATCACCTAGGAGGAGTATGTCTCATTTTGAGGAATCTCTCAAGGTGATTTTTTGTTAACATACATTGCCCTTAGATGTACATATGACGATCATCTACCCCCACAAGCCAGGATATTTTAAGTGGTAACCTTATTGGCTATAATTTTATGGCTCATACACAAGGGGACGATGAGGTTGAAAATCCTTGGTATACCTAGAAGAAAGATTTTTCATACTCATTCAAACCTTCTTGGAGGATATCCCATAATTGTGAGGGTGCTTGCATTGGATTTCGACCATTAAGTGTGTTTCCAATATAATTGTTCAACTTTATATCTCATATTTGATTGCATTGGATTCTATTCTTTCTTCCTTATATTTTCTGTTGTGTGCTATATTTTTCCAATTTAGTAGACCATAGGCATGTTTTTATTAGTTATATAAATTCATCGCGGCAAAAAATCAACCTCGTAGATCACGTAGGATGCAAGGTTGACCCCGTAACTACTTGAATTTTAGGAAATTAAAATTAAGGAACATGAAACATCAAAATTTGATGTTGTATATCCCAAAATTATGAAACTTGAGACATTAGAACCTAAAGTTACTAAGCCTAAAACTGTTGAAACCAAAAAATTGGAATGACAAGTTGTTGAACCTAAAACTTTGGAAATAGAAAATGTTAAATATGTAACTTTGGAAACTGATGTTGCTTCTTTAGTATGTTTAGTTTCTACTCCTTTACCAATTATTCCTAAAGAATTTTTCTCTTAAGGAGGTGAAGTTGTAACTTGAATTTCACCTAGTCTAATATACATAGAGATAGTTTCTCAAGAATACTATTCTCTAGATAGTCCTCTGAAATCTGATGTAAGATTCCTTCTTCTTTTTAAATTATGTATTTCATCCCCATGGTGAGATAATAATTGATATTAATCTCTTTTTTTTATCCCTCTTAGTAGTCTACATCCACTTTTGGATATCGAGATACATTCTACATCTACGAGACACACACTTTTACACACTCCTTTATTTTTTATTACTAGCCCAACCATGCATTACTCAATGTCAATAGAATGTACAGTTGGGAGTACATTAATGAAAAATCCACCTTATATTGTGGATGGATCTTCTGAACCTAGTAAATCTTCCATTTCTTTCGGATATTCTTTACCTATAAGTTCTCGTCATCCTAGTGGACCTACTAAATCTTATATTTATGGTGTACCTTATGTACCTACTAAGTATCAATCACTGAAAAAAAAAATTATGGAGCTGCTAATAGTCCCTAATTTTTTCATTATCCTCCTTGGTCTACCAAAATTCTATTTGGTTTATCTATTCCAAGTAGTACAAAATCCTAAATTATGGTAGTTTATTAAACTTTTGTGTTTGCTATCCAAGTGGAATATAGTAAACAAACTAGTTTAATGTCTAGTTGCATAATTTTTTCATAGAAATCTCCCGTAGGATATTTTTCATTTATTGTGTTGGGGGGGGGGGCGTGGGGGGGTGGGTGGGGAGGATTCCCGTAATATCATTTCCTTATACTAGAAAAAAATCTCCCATAGGATATTTTCCTTTCATTGGAAAACAACGTCTCAAAAGATATTTTTCTTCTATTGGACAACAAACTTTCACAGGATCTTTTCCCTCTACTGAAAAAAAACCTCCCATTAGATATTTTCCTTCTACTAGAGGACCATAAAAAAATAGGTTTTATGGAATTCACGAGTAATCAAATATTTACTCATTCTCCATTCCTCGGAATGGCAGGTACCGCATAGAATTTAGCTTATGTTGGTGAATCTCAAATGCCTGTAGGCCAACATTTTCAACAATTTCCTCGTAAGGCAAAGTAATACCTTTTAAAAATGTTTTTGATGATATCAGAGATGATATTCTAATTCTAATTGAAGCCTACCGAGTAAAAGAGAAGGTAAAACTTGATATGCATGTAAAGGACATCGGTAAAAGTGAAAAATATGATGTTTCTCTTATTTATACTAATTTTGAAAGATGTATGCCTAGTTATGAATATTCCTTCATTTTCCCTATTAGATTTGGAGATGAAAATAATTTTGTCCCTATTTCAACTAGTTTGAAGATGTAATATAAAGGTATTAAATATTTATTTGTACCCCACACCACCGCTAGTTCTCAACACACTAATAATGATAAATGGAAGAAGATAGGGAATGAGCCTACATATGAATGCATTTCTAGATGATGGTATGATGCAGACATAGCCCTTAATGTCATTATTTACGTATATTATCATACTATGAATGAAACTATAGCTTCATGTGAAACAAACTTCAAAGGCCTGATATTTCATCATATAAAGGGGCCACTTCTACAAAATGAGGTCCAAATAATAAATGGGTACCTCATAGAGTTCAAGAATTCATGTACGAAAATAAGGTTAAAAATTATGTTTGATGGATGAATGATGGTATATCCCACACCATTTTAAATTTATTAATTTATTTCCCAAATGGTACCATGTTTCTCAAACTAGTTGATGCATCTAATCAGGTGAAGCATTCATAGTTATTATTCCATTGTTTGGTTGAGTTGGTTGTGGATTTAGGGGTAGATAATGTTGTAGAGATGATCACAAATAATGACTCCAACTATGCTTTCTTTGGAAGGATGTTGGAGGAAAAACACCGCACCATTTTGTGGGTTCCATTTGCAGGCCAATGTTTCTACCTCATGCTTTAGGATATTAACAAAATAGAGAGGGTGAATAAGTGTGTGGAAAAATAATAATATATAAATAGGAACATATACAATGACTCATGGGCATTGAATCTTGAGAAAGAATAATGGAGGTAAAGAGCTTCTTCAATCAACTATTACATTATTTGCAACAAAATTTCTTTCATTGAAATCCTTTTTGGCAAAAATCCAAATTGACGAAGATTTTTCATGTGATTAATGGAATTAATCTCAATGGAGAAGAGAAGCTAAATGGAAAAAAAATAGTGGAGCAAGTGTTTGGACTTTTTTTTGGATGAATGCAAGCTTATAAACAAAGATAATACTAAGAATGGGTTTCATTAGTATTATGGCCAATTTTAAAAATTATACACAATACCCAATCATTTAGCAATCAATTATGTAAATAGCTCATGGAACATAGGGAAACATAATAGAGCAATCATAATACACATAGGAAACATGTATTTTTATGTGGAAACCAATAAAGGAATAAAACCACAAATATTCTTTTTATTCTTGATGTCAACTCCAACCTATTATTACAAAAAATTTATTGGCATCAACTAGAAAGAATAACCAACTCCCAAATATTTTGTAGACACCAACTTGAAGGAAGCTCCAACTCCTTGATTTGTAGGCACCCAATTGTAGGAGGATCCAATTCTCTTTCTTTACAGGCACCCACATAAAGGAACCACTAAATCCCTTATTTTCAAGAACCCACTTATAGGAGGATCCAACCCCCTTTCTTTAGAGGAAAAAACATAAAGGAACTACCAACTCCATGATGTATTTAAAAGCTCCAACCTTAAGGAAGCACCAACCTAATTAGCCTAGAAGATTGTTCTTTAATTTATTTTCATGCTTAAATCCATAGGTTCCAGAAATTTTTGTAGGCAACAATCTCTCAAATATTTTTGCATGAACTAACTTCAAGCTCAACCTCTTCACTATAAAACATATTTAATTTCCTTCAGGTCTATTTTTATCCATTCGAACTTAACTCAGTCCTATTTAGCACTTTTCAACCTTTTATAGGCTCTTCACAGGCTGTCATACACATAAACCCATATTATTATGCTCACTTTGCTCACATACTCATTGTTTCTCTGTTTGATGTACCTAAAAAAAAACTTAATATTTGAAAAATTGTAAACCTTACATCCCCAACCTCTATTTAAATTTCTTTTTCATCTAGATGTTCATTGGATCGGGTTCCCCTATGTCCGAAGAAAATTTATCATATATTTTTTAATATATTTTGTAACTTTAGTCATGAGCAACACAAGTCAAGGGCCTTTGGTGCAGGTCAAAACTCCACATGACTTGTAATGGGTAAAAAGGGTAAAACAAGGGGATGCAAGCCACAGTTTGTGCACCCTAGATTAGCGGAGGCTAAAAGTATAAATAGGAGTGTAGATTGAGTGGAAGAAGTCAATTTTTATATAAGTCTGAACATTGATGATAGATCCGGCTATTTAGTGATATTTTGTTCAGAATTGTCTAGGCAGACGACTGCTGCTAGCTGTGTGTGCAGAGACCTTAGCCCTACCGTGTGAGGACCCTGATGGATGTGTGCGCGGGTGACTGAAGGGTTTTTTTATGAAGGATTTGAATTGATATAAATAAATAACTGTTGTTGTGCCTATCTGAGTTTGAAATGCATCTACTGTTTATGTTATGAATGTTTTTGCTTATTATTTCTAATTCCTGTATTATCTGAAATTAAATCTCTTACGCAACTGTTTCTGGGTTTAGATGAATTATTATTGGATGGATCTAATTTTATTTGGATTTGGTATGATCTGTTAAGATTTATTACTTGGATTATAGATTCTATGTTAACTTGTGTAAGACATGTTGCATAATTAACCTAAATATGTTTGTAAGGGTTTCCTAGTTAGGCTTCTGTTGTGAAGCTCGGTTCATGGTTATTTTGGATCTTATGGCACCCACATCATTCAAACCTCTCTCAAGGTGTGTAAACACGGTTCCAACACCCCCTCATACTACTTCGAGTGGGACTTTCACTTGCGCGAGAAGGTCCTTGCCGAAAGGGCCAGTAGTAAAAGGTTTTGTTCGTTAATCTCAACTCTGAACCCAGGTCAGGATCCCTCAAGCCAAAAAATGGTTCCATTGTCGGGATGGGGATCATTTTAAGAGAAATTGGGTGACAGGGAAAATTTTAGGGGCTAATATTCGCGGGTGGGCTAATTTTTCATGGTTTTTCCAAAAAAAAGATTCGCCAATTTCCATTTTTTTATAAAAATAATTCGCCCAAATTTTACAATATAAAATTATTTTACATTAAATTTCAATAATTTTACAAATACATCAATAAACATTTTATATTTTGCATATTAGGGACTAGTGAGATTCACCAATTTTTTAAACTTCAAGATAATTTTCCATCCTTAAAATTTTCCCTGTTGGGTGATACTGAAAGGTCATTGGAAGCCATTAAAGCCTGAACTAGAGGACTAGTTTGAAAAACAGATTCAGGAATTTTTCCTAAAATAAAACAGAAGTAGGAAGCTATCCACTAAAGATTTTCTTGTAGTGGTTGGTGTTATCACTCAGATTTTCCTTGAAGTTGTTTGGAAGAGGAAAGGAGTCTGAGGTAACCACAAACCAACTTTTAGGTATAGAATCTTGTACATAGAGAGGGCTCTCTCTGTAAAATTTAGCTTTGTTTCTGAAGATATTAAGCTAGTTATAAAGTCCAAGTGTTTTGATTGAGTTTGGGTGATGGAATTCAATAGATGAGGGTATGATTGAGTAGTTTAGGCCATTGGGCTAATGGATTCAAAATAAAATGGCTTAACTGGATTAATTTTCTTAACAAAAGATGGTTTCACAGTGCAAGATAATCAAACAGGGAACAATTATGGATCTAAAGTGAATGGAATGGAATTAAAATGGATGAAAGGCAATTAAAAATCTTTCAACACATTCAAAGAGGGAAATTGAGTGATTATTAATAAAGAGCAATTAAGTATTCTTTACTAAATAATAAAAAATTCATAAACTAGAAAAACATGAGCAATTAAGAATTCACTGTTTAAACCAATTCAGAAGAAAACATTTAGAATAACAACAATTAAAATCAGATTACACTTAAGCACTTTCTGATTTATTCCTTTTCATTAATCATTCAGATATGAAACACAGTGATATAATAAACATATATAAAGACTTTGAAACATAGGAGATAGATGACTTATTGATTTGTTGTTTGACACAAGAATCCTATAAAAAGTCTTTCGCATCAGTTCATCATCTATCGAGCCACACAAAATTTCTCCAATAGCACTTTATTCCAAAATAGTCAATGTTACAGCAAAGTCTAAGAATCCACCATCAATACTACAATTGAGGGAGTATTTATACAAAAAACTACAAAAAATATCTCATAACAACTTGAGATATAATCTAGGATGACTCATAAGTATTTTACAACAAACTAGAGACATATGGTCTTGTAGATAAGAAAAAATGATTATTGATGTTGTGTTGTTTCCATATTTTGAGAATGTGCTGGAGGCAGACCCTATGCTTTGGCTCATTGTTGTCCTCTTCAGTACCTCTGTGTTGGCTGCTCCGTTTTAATGATACTCTTTAACTTCTCTGATACACTTTGACCTCTATTCATCCTTTTATCCTTCTTATCATGACTTACTGTAGTACATAATCAAAAATTCCTGTAAGGATAACTTTTTACAAAAGTTCTAACATATCGTCCCACCATTTATCTTCCGGTATTCTAGTCCTTTGCAGTTTTCTCAGAGTTACATCTATCTCTGTATATCTAAAGAAGGTAGGTTG
Organism: Pinus albicaulis; assembly: GCA_034641835.2. Taxonomy (NCBI): domain Eukaryota; kingdom Viridiplantae; phylum Streptophyta; class Pinopsida; order Pinales; family Pinaceae; genus Pinus; species Pinus albicaulis. The sequence continues at coordinate 1,167,865,726 of CM076584.1, read as the reverse complement.
AACTGGGAACAAATTATTTACCTCATGCTCGAGATTAAACAAATTTTCCAATCTGTCATGAAGATTTTTTCCTGTAGGTAATGCTGTTTTTGATGAACTAGTTGAGGAACTGGCCTGATTTTCAGCATGCTTGTCCAATTTCTCAACATAACTTTCAAGGTCCATCAATTTATCCTCTGGAACTAAAGGACTGGGAAATCCTTTATTCAACAAAATATTAAATATTTTTATGAAGGCAGTAATTTCTTCTTGCATGTCAGAGCATCTTCGTTCTAAATTCTGCATCAGAGTTCTTTTGGTAAAAACTCTTTTTATTTCAAAAATTGTTCCTGTCCTGTCCTGAATGCCAAGTTCTTCAAGTTGATGCTTTTTCTAAGTATTTAAAAAGTGGATAAGTTCATTGGCTTCTTCAGGCATTTTTCCCAGTTCTTCTCTTGCTCTTAGGATTTCTTCCAAGGCCAATTTGACCAAATCATTCTATTCATACATTATTTGAATTAAAGGCCAAACATCTCTTATTGACTAGATGATGTTGTCCCAAAGAATTTCATTTATTTCTTGTAAGGGCTTCTCCAATGTGAGATCCTTTTCCAATCTGTTAACCAACTTTTCTAATCTGTTGACCTCTCTTGTTTTATCTGCAACATTCATCTTCGAGAGGTCATATTTTTGTTCCAAAGTGGTGAGTTGCACCTTTTTTCTTTGTAGCTCTGTCACTTGGAGTTTCAATTCCTCCATTGACTTTATTAACTCATCTGTACTTAAATTGGAAGTATTTACCTGTGACAATTCTGTTGGCTGACCTGTAGTAGATGTACTTGTAATTAATTTTGCTGTAGATGCTGGAACACTAGGTTGCTTATCTTTCAATGTCTTTTCAAGCTCTTTTTTAGTTTCATTAAGTTTCTCATTCAGTTTTAAGAGCAAGTCCATCGATTCTTCTTCGGAATTTTTCTTTATGATTTCAGCAGTCTAGGGACGTCTTGAGGCTGGTAACTTTAGTTGTTTTCTCAAAGCTGCAATATCATCATATTTTTTCTTGACCAGAGCTTCTATACCCTTGACATCCTTAGGATTATGTCCCAATCCAATAATAATTTCCTCCGAAGTATTTATCCTGTTGTCCTTAGCCTGAGAAGAGGATTTTTCAAGACTTAATTGAGAATTAGTATTCTCCAAAGAATCCTGCAATTTTTGAGTCATCATTGATTTATCTGTCAGAGTAGAATAAATCATCTCACCTATATTTTTATGCAACTCAATTTGATCGAAAGGATGAATATCCTTTGATATGATTTCAAAATTAGTGCTGATATAATCTGCAGCTGTTTGAGGTTGCTACACTTTGGGTCTGAAGTGACTCATTAGCATCTTTCCCTGCTGGATGTCATAAGCTGACATTAGTCTTTGTTGATTCTTAGGAGCCATTTTCAAATATTGATTGTAAACTTGAATTTTGAGAGGATCATTTCTGGCCTTGATATTTATGAATGTCCTTTTAATATCCCATGCATCTTTCATTGGTGGTTTGAAAGATGATACTTCTGCACTTTGCTGCCTTTGCAGCTCTTTTCTCTGAAAAGTAGTGTATGTCCCACTGATTGTACATGTTTTTTGACCACCTATTTCTTCTCTCCTTTGACTATCAGGGATTTCATGAACAGATTCCACTTCTAGAAGAGGATTCAATTTCTGTCTTTTAAAATCAGGCGGTTCAGAAGATTCTCTGACAGGAGTAGCTGCTTCAGCATCTCTCTTTTTTCCCTTTTCTATATTAAAGGAGTTTGTAAAATTGACACTTCTGCTACATTGGTCTGAGTTGGAGAAATATGTACTTGACCCTGTTCTTTAGAAGTTTGAGGCTATTCTATCATTTTGAATTTCTCTGTAACTTGTATATCAACCTCTTTCTCCTTTCCTTTAGATGCTACTGTAGCCGATGCACTGATTTTCTGTAAATTTTGTTGAGAGGTCCCAGCAGAAGAAGAACCAATACCTGGTATCTGTACCTGTCCAAAAGAGTCTAGGTCAAGTATTTTTTCAAGGTATTTCATTACATTTTCAACATTGACCTGCTCACTATCTTGTTCAATCAATGTCCCTTCCATCAATTCATCCATATTGGCATACTGTTCAATTTCTGGGATTCTTTGATGAATGTATGGTGATAGTTTATTTTTCATTCTTCTATCAAAAATAAAGCTATTTGGGTCATAAGGTACCCAATAGAAACTCTTTTTTAATTTAAGATAATCTTCTAAGATTCTTTCAGCTTCCTTTCCAGCATCTCGAGAGTTACAGACAAAGGGACCTAGATGACTTTTAATCCTGAGTTGAGCCTTTTTCTTTGCATTACAAAAATGACCTATATCTGAATTGATCATCTGCCTGAAATACTCTAATGCAAAGAGTCTCATTGGGACATATTTTGGCAACTTAAATGGGCATAAATCACACCCATAAATTCTGATTTCTGTGTGATTTCGGTATAGGTACCAGTTACCTACCCGGTATTGCTTTGAGAGTTGAAGAATTTTCTTTATTTCACTATTGACCCTAGGAGTGGAGACTCTTGTCAACAAGATGGTTGCAGGGTGTAAAAATAGGTCAATAAACTCATTATAGGAATAAGGAGAATCAGGGGAATTATGAGTGATGGCAGACCAAAAGATCACAGACCTAGGATTTCCTTTGGCATCAAGCTTTTTGACATGGAAAGGGAAACTTTCTGATTGGTAATAGAGCATGAGATGGTAAATAATAGAAGAATACTTGAACAATATTTCATTCTCTAATCTCATGAACTGATCATGGATTTTATCTGCAATGTAGGAAGCAAAATCATACTTGACAGCAGGGGGCTGTCCAGGGGTGAAAATTGATAACAATACTAGGGTTAATTGGTCAACATATTCACTAGTATTGAAGCCCATTATAGAGGATATCATATTCAAAATAAGCCTTCCCACATCAGTGAAAAAGGTATAACCATAAGGGGGAGGGCCTTTGCGCTGATATTTTGGCAACATGAAGGTTTGGCAGAGGCGATTTAATTCTTCATGGGATAAATTGGCAGATTTCTCAAGTAATTCTCCCATGGACAGTGGAGTGAGGGCTTGACCAGGTTGAAATTGTAACATCTCGTTGATGGACTGAACAGTTATGGGAAAAAGGATGGTTTGGCTTGGTGACAAAACTTCTCGTTGATTGGGATCATAATTTTCATGACAGTAATGGATTATTTCAGGAAAAATATGGACTGAGGGGAGAAAGTACATGGGAAGATTGGATTCCCATAATCCAAAAATTTCAGAACCTTTCAAGTAATTTTCTCTGTAGTAACAGAAAATTCGAAGGGGATTTCATTGAGAACCAGGTATTTAATTTGGAAATCTCTGTGAGCGGTGTTGAGGGGTGTGACATTCAGAGCCACGGGAACCTCCATTTCTGGTTCTTGTGGATTCAGAAATGAATTGCGGGTTTTGATAAAAACGGGCACAGTCACAGGTTTAGGAATGAAATTGTAGTTTTTGGAATTGAGGAATGAACTAAAGAGCAATTTTGAACCCTATTTCAGTTTTTTGTCTGAAATTCAAAACAAAAACTAGGTTTTTTACAGAGCCCAGCGGGAATTTGGGGTGTTACACTATTTTTTGGTCATCTAACCTATTATCATTAGATGGACCCAAGTACACCATGTAAGACCAATTTTACCCTAAGTAAAATTGCCTTCACTATGTTAAATAACTTAATAAACCACATTTATTAGGTTGTTTATGGTCTAAACAGGAAACACCAAAAGGAAATATTAAACAAACTTATATTTGTTTGATTTTCCTCATGGAATAATTAATTAAACCATAATTTAATTATTATTCCCAATCATGTTTAACCCAAAAACAAAGAAATTAATTATATAAACCTTTATTTATCTTATTATTTTCTAGGAATAATTATTTAAATCTTATTTAGAAAATATTCCTTGTTAAATATGACCAAATCACCCACAAATAATTAAATAAATCATTATTTATTTGATTATCTTTCAACCACTTCCTTAAAAAGATAAATAAATCATTTATTTATTTATTTTTGACAAATAAAGGGATTTGACCCAAGTCAAATACTTTTTTCCTCCAACAAATATAATAAAATGTTCCATAAAAGGTGGATCTAGATTTGGTTAACATTATTTTAATCATGCACCAAGATCTAGAATGACCCAATATTTTGTTATAAATAGGAGGGTTTTTCCTACCATTCTTCACCTTTTGTTGCCTATTAGATCACTCTGGATCTATACACTTGGTCACATTTCTCCATTATTTGTTGTGCGAGCTCCCTTTGAGCTCTATTCTTTGCATGGGTTTTCTACACCAACAAGAGAGAGCGATTCTAGATCTGAAGTGCTGAGGACTTCCAAGAACCCATCCCATTGAGGAGAATTGGATACGCCTTCTTGTTTTCCTCCCAGGTGCCCTTAATACAAAAAATTCTTTCAAAAATTGTTCTTGTCTTGTCTATTGGTATATGGAGCAAACCCTTCTTTTTATTGCTTAATGTCTTTCTATGCATAGATCTGGTTTTTTGCAGCTCTTTTCTTGATCAACTAACTGCAGATCTGAAGATATTGGCAGCCACTTTTGTTGTTAGGGCTATTAGTTATGCGTAGCTAAAGTGGTCCTTTTTCGTACACTTCGACAAAGGATTCATACTAACATGGGGTAAATACCTATTTTCTGGGGAATAAACAGTGATGAAAACAAGTGTTGGTAATGGCAGATGAATTCTGGAGGCCTGAGTGAAATTTTCTTTATCAAAGTAGCAGTTGGGAAACTTCGACAGTTGATTGCAAAATTCGTTGCATGGGATACTGATCACTGCATGACGAAGTGAAAATAACGTGGGTTCTTTTGTTTTATTCACAAAGTCAAAAAGTTTGAGGGTTTTTAATTTTTTAATGGATGACGTCAGCAAGTACGGAGGTTTCATTAGGGGAGGATGGCAGTAAATGGTTTCCATCACACCGCTTTTGAGGAAAAGTGGTTTTGAGCGAAGGGCGAGCGATTCCATATGATGAACGACGCATGGCGCGACACTGTTCAGAAAAACGCTTGGCCATCGCACGTTATCATTAGGACAAGGATGGACAGTGATATTAATAATAACCGTAGATTTGAGATAAGTTGATCGGATAGTCCTTGGGAAAGGAAGATGGCGAAGAATTACAATGGCGGGCCCAATGCAATTTATTATGAATTAATCACATTGGGGGCATTTCTATTGGCGAAATAGGTTATTAATTAACCTGGAGGGTTAATTAATCCCTTTATACAGCGGAGTGTCAATTTTATTTATTAATTGGAAATTCACCCAATTAATTAAATTTATATGGTTATTTTTCAACCAAAGGGGCGGGATATTAAATTAATTTGGAATTTATATTATTAAAATAATACGGGAAAGGGGAAAATTGCATAGGGATTCAAATAATAAATTAAAAATTAATATGGAAATCAATGAAGCGCTAAGTGTAAAAATTGGGTTAATGTCTTTAACCTATGCTTTTATGAGAAGGGTTTTTATGAAATATTGCATGATTTTTCTAAGTAAAATGGGATTTTACTTAGGAAAATATTTTTTAGAAGTAAATGAATGTCATGATGAAAGATTTTAAGTACTTAGGCTTTTTCAATTATTACGCCGAGGGTCGGCCCCTCCAAAAGTCAAGGAAATGCCTTGAGCCCCTCTAATTTTCAAATACCTTAGTACTTAGGGGAAATTAGTGAAATTTTTAGGGAAAAATGAGGAGGGAAGTTAATAATTTGACTTTGCTTTGCTTGAAATTATTCCAGTGTATTGTCTGCCTTTGCACTTGTGATGAAATTAAATATTTAACACATCTAGAGTCATTATCCATCACATGTAATTCTGCAACATCATCTACCTACCCTACCTACTTTACCCTGCCATTTTTTCTTCTTTATTAGGGTGCACTTAGACTGGAAAACCCTTATCACACTTTTTGTTTTACATATGGAAATCTATCTAATCCTAACCTTATTACATCCAAGTGCTCAAATTAAACTGTTGAGCTCCTTTTATTTACTCTACCTATCTACTTATCTGCGAAGATTAAATAGTTTGGTCAGATTTTATTCTCTATCTCTAAAACATAAAATTGAAATACGAACTAGCCAAATTTAAACTGTTTGACTATTCATCAATTGTGGCATAAGATACAATTTGCACACAATTTTTTTATTACATAAGAGTAAAAATTGGTGGAATTTAGACTTGCACACTTTCCTTGGCCTTTCTTTTAGTGGGGTTCATTTTATTTTACTTTTTTGGCCATTTTTATTCTTTTCACCCTTTGATTTTCTTTTAGGGTATACCCTCTTTACATTTTTTAAATTTTTTAACTTTTTGAGAATATGGAAAACCTTTGCAACAAGAAAAAGGTATCAACATATTACATAGCCCATCAAGTCAATCATTAAATATGACACCTATTGGTATAGGAGTCTAACACTGGCTCCACTTGGGGATGGCTTTTCCTGGTGAAAAGTCAAGAACAGCAGGTCAGTTTCCCTCAAAATTATTTTGACTGAACCATGGAATCTTCTTCTATTTGTTGCTTTATTGTATGTATGACAGTAATACTCCTAAAGCTTAGGGCCTTCTCTTCGGGCTTCAACTCCAGTAAATTACTATCCACTCAAAACTGATGCATTACAAAGGATATAGTATGTACATGTTAAAAATCAGAATTATCCTAATAAATAGGATCAAAGTAATGTTTCAACATTCAACCATTAACTGGTCCTTCTTCAGTTTCTGTACCATCCAAGTTTTTCAGAAAATATGTATTGTTTCCTTGTAAAGAATAAATAATATAAGGTACTTTCCACAGGAAATCAAACTTCCCATGTTTTCCTTTATCCTCTCTTTTGGAATCCCATCTCAAAAATTTATTTCCCAATTGGAAATCTTCTGCCTTTGTCCTTTTATCAAATATTTTATTTATTTTCTCATGCAATATTTGGGATCTTTGACAAACTTCCTCTCTAGTCTGCTGCAAATTGATAGTCTGATAAATTCTCATTTGAATATCATTATGTTCAACCTGAGCTTCTTGAAGTAATTGTATTACAGGAATACCTAAATGTGAAGGAAATACAGCTTCAATACCATAGACTAGCTCATAAGAACTGGTGCCAATAGATTTTTTGGTGGTGAGTCTGTCTGCCCATAGTGCATTTGTAAGTTTCTTGTGCCAATTTTTCTTGTTTTCCTCCAATAATTTCTTAATAATATTGATGAGACTTTTGTTGGAAGATTCAGCCAGTCCATTACCCTGAGGGTAATATACTGTGGAATGGCCTAAGGTGATATGATATTTATTACAGAAAATTATCAGCTTCTTGGATTTGAAGACATCAACATTATCAGTTATGACTTTCTCCGTGCAGCGAAATCTTGATAATATATTGGTTTCTAGGAATCCTATGATCACAGTATCATTGGCTTGTCTGGAAGGAATTGCTTCAATCCATTTAGTAAAATAATCTGTGGTAGTGAGGATCCATTTGTGTTAGCCAGAAGAAGGAGGATGGATTTCTCCAATGAAATTCAGGCCCCATTGTTGGAAAGGTTTCTCAGTGGAAATTGGTTTCAGTGGTAAAGGTAATAGTTTTGTCTTTCCTTCAAAAATTTGACATTTATGGAAATCAGTGACAAATTTCTTTACTTCAGAGAATAAGGTTGGCCAATAAAATCCAGCTCTTAGGATCTTGTCTGCAGTTGATTTCCAATAAAGGTGTCCACCACAGTCTCCTGCATGGAATTCATTGAGAGCCTTATCAGCTTCATATTTTAATAAACAATTTAATAGAATACCATCATGATTTTTCCAAAAGAGAACATTACCTAAAATACAAAACTTTAAATATGTCATCTTTAAAAACCTTTTCTTTGTTCTGGATAACTCTGGAGGAGCTTGCAGGTTTAACAATACATAAATTATATCAGCATACCAAGGTGAATCTAAGAAGTCCTGGCTGATTTGTGGAGTCACCATCTCCTGTTCGTTATCCAGTTCATTGATATCCAGGGCTTGACAATTTGTTTCAGTCATGAGTTGAGCCAATCCCTGTCCCTTTATAAGCTTTGTAGGTTTTATCTCAATATCATACTCTAATATGATAGAAATCCATTTACCTCTTTTGCCCTCAATTCCATCTTGAGTTAAGATGTCTTTTACAATAGAATTTGGTACATAGGCTATCACATGGGAATACAATATATAGATTCTAAAATCTTTAATGGCTTTTACGAGTGCAAAAGCTTGTTTTTCCATGATGTTGTATTTTAATGATGCATCCCTTAGTGCTTTACTAAAAAAGGCTATAGGTTTTTCACATCCTTGATCATCCTTTTGTAATAAAACAACTGCTATAGTATGTTCTGATGCAAATGAAAAGATAATGAAATCTCTATCAAATTGTGGACTGTTAAGAACTAGTGTTCTAGTCAAAGACATTTTAATTTCCTCAAATGCTTGTCTGGATTCTACTGTCCATTTAATACTTGAATCCTTTCTTAACATGTTTGTAACCAATCTAATTAATTCAGCTAAGCTAGATATGAATCTTCTCAAAAAATTTATTTTTCCTATGAAAGCTTGAAGTTCTTTAATATTTCTGGGATGAGGTATCTGCAGTATAGCTTCTATTCTAGCAAGATCAATTCTAATACCATCTTTGGAAATAATATGGCCCAGGATTTTACCTTCTTCAAGACCAAACAAGAAATTTTTTGGATTCAAAGAGATACCATACTTTCTGCATTTTATGAATACTTGTCTGAGATGGTCCAAATGTTGCTGATCTGATTTAGAAAAAATAGTTAAATCATCCAGATATATAACAAGAAAGTCATGAATTTCTTTTGAAAATGCAATGTCCATTTCCCTTTGGAAGGTTTCTCCAGCATTTTTAAGTCCAAATGGCATTTTAACGTATTTGAAAGTACCCCATGGTGTTGTAAAAGCTATTTTTTCCTGGTCATTAGGATGAACCAGAATCTGGTTATATCCTGAAAACCCATCTAGAAGAGAAATCCTTGAAGCACCTAGTACCCTTTGGAAAATGTGATCCATTTTGGGAAAAGGATAATTATCCTTCAAAGAAACCTTATTTAGATTTCTTAAATAAACATATAATCTTATCTCTCCAGTTTTCTTCCTAGTAGGGACTAAATTAGACACCCACTCTGAAAATCTAATAGGAGCAATTATCCCTGCTTCATACATTCATTTCATTTCTTTTTCAATTGAAGGCAACAGTACAGGGTTTATTCTTCTGAGTTTCTATTTAAATGGTTTCTGATCTGGTCTTAGAGGTATTTTATGCTGAATTATAGAGGCATCATATGATTTCAAGTCTTCATAACTCCAGGCAAATACATCCTGGAATTCTCTTATTAGTTCAACATATTTTAGTTTTTGATTGGGAGGCAAAGATTTTGATAACTTTATTATTTTAGGATTTTCTTCAGTTCCCAAATTATATTCCTCAATATTAGCTTTCAATGGTTCCATTTTGGGTTTTAGTGGAATTTCATTAGAGTCAAAAATATCTTCCAAAGGAGTTAATCCTTTAGGAAAATGATTATCTTTCAGATTAACGATCTTAGACTCTTCTTCTATAATTTCATCAACCTCCATTTGTTTAAGGTCCTGCATTTCTTTTTTGGTGAATTTTGTTGGATGAAGCATTTGAATTGCACTTTCTTCTGAAATATTTGTTTCTTATTCATTTATTTGATCAGATTCAATGATTGTATCTTCATCTATGCTACTGTTAGAAAATTCATTCTCTAGAGTCAGAAAATTTTTAATCTGATTGTCATTTACAAACACTTGCCAATTCTTAAAATTGTCTCGTATAGTAGGTCTGTGTCTAATCTCAGCTGTGAACTGATGATTAGGTTCAGATGGTAATTTACAAGTGCTAGCAAACATTGCAAGACTATGAGCATGTAGATTTTGTTTTCTTCGAATTTTAGCAAGCTGAGCCTGCATGAAAGTATTGAGAATCTCTACGACTGTTCCTCTATATTCTCTTAGTCTGGGATCTTTTGTTAGAAAATCTCCATTGATCTGTTGAATGATTAAATCAGAATATCCTATGACAGATACTCTAATTGCCCCTAATCTTTTGACAAGTTTAAGCCCTAGCAAAAGAGCTTCATATTCTGCCATATTATAAGTGCATTTAAAATTCAATCTGTAAGCATGGCCTTCAGCATGATCATTTTCAAGTTTGTGTATCCAAATTCCAACTCCTGCTCCTAATTTATTAACTGAACCATCAAATTCTAAATGCCAAATAATTTCATGTTCATAATTGGTATCAAGCGTTTCAGGAACTTTCTTCACAGTAAGATTTGGTTTTTTAGTTTCTTCTGGTTTTTCTTCAATATCTGATGTTTCATTTTCGTCAAAAATTTCCTGGATTTGAACACAAGATTTATTTGCAGTTTCTTTTGGTTCTATTACTAGAACTTCTAATTTAGTGGGGAGATCAAATTCAACATTATAAAGAATAAATGAGTCCATATCAGAGTGTACTGAGTAGATGGGGAAATTTTCAGGTTTCTCTTGACTACTGACCACATATTTCATTAAAGTTTCTCTGTATAGTCTCTTAGGTTGGCCGAATACTAAAATAGTAGCATATGACATGTCTAATTGAAGAGATCCTCCGCGTTTTGCACCCCAAGATATGGACAATAGCATACAATATTTTGGAGGAATATCTGCTACTACTATATCCATCAAAACTATTTTTGCAAGGTATTGAACCAATGTAACACACAAATCTTTGATTAACCCTGAAAATCTTACCTAACTTGAATCAAAAGAAAAGAAATCTTTATATGGTCTGGTGATGTCTAGGTTTAATTTCTCCATTACAGCCTTGGGCATTAAATTGTGAGATGCCCCAGAGTCAAGCATGGCATTATGAAGTATTTTATCATGTATATTCAAACTCACATAGAATGGAGGAGTTCCTCCACTTCCGGGTTTTCTATTTACTTCAGGGGAAAAAAGTAATTTGGGTTGCTCATCAAAAACATTTTCTGAATCATCACTTCCAGTAATATTAAGAGATCTATTGATTTGGCTTCGGTAGACATCATGTTTAGATAATTCAGATAGTGGAATAGCTCTTTTTAATTTTCCTACTTCAACTTCCAGATTAAAAGGTTTATCGGTTTGAGTTCTTGTATTTCGAACAGCTGGATTCTCTTTACCTTCTGTGTTTTCGGTATTTTTCTCCTTTTCAGGAGTGGGGTTGTGAGCTGAAGTTATTTCCGAATCAACTTCCGGAGGTTCCTCTACATTTACTTTACGAGGAAAAGTATTGGAAAGTTGTTTATTATTCAGTTGAGTATTAGATACATCTTCAATTATTGGGTGGGCAGGATTAGGATCTGATCTAGAAAGAATATGTACAGGAGTAGTATTGGTTTTACCTCTGAGGGGTTGTTTGGTAGTTTTCTATTTACTTGTTTCCAGGGCATCAATTCTTCTGCTCCTCAAATTATATTGCTTGTGAAATTCGTAAATGGCTGTGTCATATCCTTGTTTAAATTCAAATGATTCTCTTGACTGGGTTTGAAATTGCTTAAGAATGTGAGCTTCTTGATCATCTTGGGTCAAGAAATTTTCTGGTTCATTCTCACGTTCAGTAAAGTTGTTTATTTGAACATCTTCATTTGGTTCCTCAGAAGTTGAGCCTTCAACATAATTTTCCTGGAATGGGGGCCTAATATTTTGGTCAGGACCAGATTTTCTAGTATTTTTATTTTGGTTTCTTTTGAAATTTGGATTTCTTACAGTATTGCTCGGTTGACGATCCCAAGGAGATTTATTATTTTCAATAGTTTCTAATCTGTCTCCTAGTCTTTCCATCCCTTTAATGATAGAATCCAGTTTATTTTCAAAAGTTGTGGGTTGTTCATTTGAAGGCATTCTTCTTTCAGCTCTGGCTCTAGCTCGTTTCTCTATCAGGTTGGCTTCAACACTAACAAATATAATTTGCATTTCTTCTAAAGTTTGAGGATCTCTTTCCCTAAGTTGATACGCTATATCGAAATCAAATCCATCAGGGAATTTTATTAATACTGAATTTGGAGGTGATCTAAGATTTTGGGAAACAAAATTGTAAGCCTCAATGAACATGGTGACATAATCTTGCACAGTCTCATTTGGTCCTCTCTTTAGTTTTCCAAAGTCTGATAGGATTTGAAGAGGATCTTTCTTCTTTTCCCATCTGTTTAAAAATGATCTATAAAGAGCTTGTAAGTCAACAACACTATTTGTAGGAAGAGCCCTAAACCAGGTTCTGACTTCTCCCGTAACACTTTGGACAAATATTCTCATTCTCACATCATCAGCATCTATTTCATAGATTTCAAAATAATCGGTCATATTTTTAGTATGTTTTTGTGCAATGTATGTACTAGAACCATCGAAGGGAGTGATTTTAGATTGTTAATATTGGGGCATAGCCCCCAGATTGGCTGGTAGTACCAAAGGAGCATATCTGTTTTCCATTGGAAGAGGTAGTGATGAAATAACATGTGAGGTTGGTCTGTGAGTGATGGGTGGAGGAGTGGAAGGAGTAGTTTGAGGTTGAGATGTTTGACGAAATTTTGATGAACTTGGAGAAGCTGAAGTGATCACAGAAATATTTGAAGTTCCTTCAGAGGTAAGCTCAGATTGTATGGAATTTCGCAAATGTTTGTCAAGATGTGAAGTAACAAATTCAAATTGTAAATGTTCAAGAAAAACTGGGTCTGGAACCAAATTGGACAACTCAGATTTAGAAAAATTTACAAATAAAGATGTTTCAAACTGCTCGTCAAACTGCTCGTCAAAAGGACAACTTTACTGGATACGATATTGATCTATAGAGAGGTCGAGAACTTCTAGAGCTTTCTTGACTATCTTGTCTTCTAAGAATTCTGGGAATCAAATTCGGATTTTCAAACACAGGCGGTGCATTTGGATCAGGATTAGCCTTGGTGTAACGAGTCCTTTCTGAAGCTAGGTTTCTAAGTGATATTTTTTGGTTTTTAGTTTAAATGAAATGAACAATACAACTTCAACAATTTCTTTAAGAATTTTTAGATATTGGATTTAAATTTTCTTAAATATTTATTTGACTAGAGGAACTGATCAAATGTTTGAAACCAAATTTCAGCTCATAAACTAGACCGAAGATAGACTGAAGCAGCATTTATTTACTTATGCAATTGCAGAAAAAAAGCAGTTCAAAGGCTACCTAGCTAACTTCAGGCTCCGTCTGTAGTTTATAAAGTAAACAATAGTAACAATAAAATTATTCAGAGTCCCCAGTGGATTCGCCACTATGTTATCACTCAGATTTTCCTTGAAGTTGTTGGGAAGAGGAAAGGAGTCCGAGGTAACCACAAACCAACTTTTAGGTACAAAATCTAGCCAATTTGTACCCAGAGAGGGTTCTCTTTGTAAAATTTAGCTTTGTTTATGAAGATATTAGGCTAGTTATAAAGTCCAAGTGTTTTGATTGAGTTTGGGTGATGGAATTCAATAACTTAGGGTAAGATTGAGTAGTTTAGGCCATTGGGCTAATGGAGTCAAAAGAAAATGGCTTAACTGGATTAAGTTTCTTAACAAAAGATGGTTTCACAAGACAAGATAATCAAACAGGGAACAATTATGGATATGAAGTGAATGGAATGGAATTAAAATGGATGAAAGGCAATTAAGAATCTTTCAACACATTCAAAGAGGGAAATTGAGTGATTATTAATAAAGAGAAATTAAGTATTATTTACTAAATAATAAAAAATTCATAAACTAGAAAAACAGGAGCAATTAAGAATTCACTGTTTAAACCAGTTCAGAAGAAAACATTTAAAATAAAAATGATCAAAATCAGATTACACTTAAGCACTTTCTGATTTATTCCTTTTCATTAATCATTCAGATATGAAACACAGTGATATAATAAACAGATATAAAGAATTTAAAACACAAGAGATAGATGACTTATTGATCCGTTGTTTGACACAAGAAACTTGTAAAAAGTCTTTCGCCTCAATTCATCATCCAGCTAGCCACACAAAATTTCTCCTATAGCACTTTATTCCAAAATAGTCAATGTTACAGCAAAGTCTAAGAATCCACCATCAATACTCCAATTGAAGGAGTATTTATACAAAAAAATACAAAAAATATCTCATAACAACTCGAGATATAATCTAGGATGACTCACAAGTATTTTACAACAAACTAGAGACAGATGGTCTCATAGATAAGAAAAAATGATAACTGATGTTGTGTTGTTTCCTTCTTTTGAGAATGTGTTGGAGGCAAACCCTATGCTTTGGCTCATTGTTGTCCTCTTCAGTAACTCTGTGCTGGCTGCTCCATTTTACTGATACTCTTTAACTACTCTGATACACTTTGACCTCTATTCATTCATTTATCCTTCTTACCATGACTTACTATAGTAAATAATCAAAAATTTCTGTAAGGATAACTTTTTACAAAAGCTCTAACATATCTGCCCACCATTTATCTTCTGGTATTCTGGTCCTTTACAGTTTTCTCAGAGTTTCATCTTTCTTTGTATATCTAAAGAAGGTAGGTTGAACTGGGAACAAATGCTTTACCTCATGCTCGAGATAAAAAAAAAAAATCCAATCTGTCATGAAGATTTTTTCCTATAGATAATGCTACTTTTGATGAACTAGTTGAGGAACTAGCCTGATTGTCCGCATGCTTGTCCAATTGCTCAACATAACTTTCAAGGTCTATCAATTTATCCTCTGAAACTAAAGGACTAGGCAATCCTTTATTCAACAAAATATCAAATCTTTTTATGAAGGCAATAATTTCTTCTTGCATGTCAGAGCATCTTCGTTCTAAATTCTGCATCAGAGTTCTTTTGGTAAAAACTCTTTTTATTTCCAAAATTGTTCCTGTCCTATCCTGAATGCCAAGTTCTTCAAGTTGATGCTTGTTCTGAGTATTTTAAAAGTGGATAAGTTCATTGGCTTCTTCACGCATGTTTCCCAGTTCTACTCTTGCTCTTATGATTTCTTCCAAGGCCAATTTGACTAAATCATTCTGTTCATACATTATTTGAATTGAGTGCCAAACATCTCTTATTGATTGGATGATGTTGTCCCAAATAATTTCATTTATTTCTTGTAAAGGCTTCTCCAATGTGAGATCCTTTTCCAATCTGTTAACCAACTTTTCTAATCTGTTGACCTCTCTTGTTTTATCTGCAACATTCATCTTTGAGAGGTCATATTTTTGTTCGAAAGTGGTGAGTTGCACCTTTGTTCTCTGTAGCTCTGTCACTTGGAGTTTCAATTCCTACATTGACTTTATTAACTCATCTGTACTTAAATTGGAAGTATTTACCTGTGACAATTATATTGGATGACCTGTAGTAGATGTACCTGTAATTAATTCTGTTGTAGATGCTGGAACACTAGGCTGCTTATCTTTCAATGCATTTTCAAACTCTTTTTCAGTTTCATTAAGTTGCTCATTCAGTTTTAAGAGAAAGTCCATCAATTCTTCTTTGGAATTTTGCTTTATGATTTCAGCAGTCTGGGATGTCTTGAGGCTGGTAACTTCAGTTGTTTTCTCAAAGCTGAAATATCATCATCTTTCTTCTTGATCAGAGCTTCTATACCCTTGACATCCTTAGGATTATGTCCCAATCTAATAATTATTTCCTCCAAAGTCTTTATCCTATTTTCCTTAGCCTGAGAAGAGGCTTTTTCAAGACTTAATTGAGCATTAATGTTCTCCAAAGAATCCTACAATTTCCGAGTCATCATTGATTTATATGTTAGAGTAGAATATATCATCTCACCTGTCTGTTTATGCAGCTTAATTTGATCCAAAGGATGAATATCCTTTGATATGATTTAAAAATTAGTCCTGATATAATCTACAGCTGTTTGAGGTTGTTGCACTTTGGGTTTGAAGTGACTCATTAGCATCTTTCCCTGCTGGATGTTAGAAGTTGACATCAATATTTGTTGATTCTTAGGAGCCATTTTCAAACATTGATTGTAAACTTGAAGTCTAAGAGGATCATTTCTGGCCTTGATATTTATGAATGTCCTTTTAATATCCCATGCATCTTTCATTGGTGGTTTGAAAGATGATACTTCTACACTTTGCTGCCTTTGCAGCTCTTTTCTCTATAAAGTACTGGATGTCCCACTGATTTTACATGTTTGTTGACTACCTGTTTCTTCTCTCCTTTGACTATTAGGAATTTCATGAATAGATTCCACTTCTAGAAGAGGATTCAATTTCTGTCTTTTAACATCAGGTTGTTCAGAAGATTCACTGACAGGAGTAGCTACTTCAGCATCTCCCTTTTTGCCCTTTTCTATATTAAGAGGAGTTTGTAAAATTGACACTTCTGCTACATTGGTATGAGTAGGAGAAATCTGTACTTGACCCTGTTCTTTATAAGTTTGAGGCTTTTCTGTCATTGTGAATTTCTCTGTAACTTGTATATCAGCCTCTTTCTCCTTTCATTTAGATGCTACTGTAGCCAATGCACTGATTTTCTATAAATTTTGTTGAGAATTCCCAGCAGAAGAAGAACCAATACCTGGTATCTGTACCTGTCCAAAAGATTCTAGGTCAAGTATTTTTTCAAGGTCTTTCATTACATTTTCAACATTGACCTGCTCACTATCTTGTTCAATCAATATCCCTTCCATCCATTCATCCATATCGGCATACTGTTCAATTTCTGGGATTATTTGATGACTGTATGGTGATAGTTTATTTTTCATTCTTATATCGCAAATAAAGCTATTTGGGTCATAAGGTACCCAATAGAAACTCTTTTGTAATTTAAGATAATATTCTAAGATTCTTTCAGCTTCCTTTCCAGCATCTCTAGAGTTACAGACAAAGGGACCTAGCTGACTTTTAATCCCGAGTTTAGCCTTTTTATTTGCATTACAAAAATGAACTATATCTAAATTGATCATCTACCTGAAATACTCTAATGCAAAGAGTCTCATTGGGACATATTTTGGCAACTAAAATGGGCATAACTCACACCCATAAATTCTGATTTCTGTGTGATTTCGGTATAGGTACCAATCACCTACCCAGTATTTCTTTGAGAGTTGAAATTTTTTCTTTATTTCACTATTGACCCTAGGAGGGGAGACTCCTCTCAACAAGGTGGTTGCAGGGTGTACAAATAGGTCAATAAACTCATTATAGGAATAAGGAGAATCGGGGGAATTATGAGTGATGGCAGACCAAAAGATCACAGACCTAGGGTTTCTTTTGGCATCAAGCTTTTTGACATGGAAAGGGAAACTTTCTGATTGGTAATAGAGCATGAGATGGTAAATAACAGAAGAATACTTGGACACTCTGTCATTCGCTAATCTCATGAACTGATCATGGATTTTATCTACAATGTATGAAGCAAAATCATACTTGACAGCAGGGGGATGTCCAGGGGTGAAAATTGATAACAATACTAGGGTTAATTGGTCAACATATTCACTAGTATTGAAGCCCATTATAAAGGATATCATATTCAAAATAAGCGTTCCCACATCAGTGAAAAAGTTATAACCATAAGGGGGAGGGCCTTTGGGCTGATATTTTGGCAACATGAAGGTTTGGCAGAGGCGATTTAATTCTTCATGGGATAAATTGGCAGATTTCTCAAGTAATTCTCCCATGGACAGGGGAGTGAGGGCTTGACCAGGTTGAAATTGTAACATCTCGTTGATGGAATGAGAAGTTATGGGAAAAAGGATGGTCTGGCTCGGGGACAAAATTTCTCGTTGATTGGGATCATAATTTGCATGACAGTAATGGATTATTTCAGGAAAAATATGGACTGGGGGGAGAAAGTACATGGGAAGATTGGATTCCCATAATCCAAAAATGTTAGAACCTTTCAATTAATTTTCTCTACAGTAACAGAAAATTCAAAGGGGATTTTCATTGAGAACCAGGTCTTTAATTTGGAAATCTCTGTCTACTAGAGGTAGATAATCTAAATCTTTGTGAGGGGTGTTGAGGGGTGCAACATTCATAGCCACAGGAACCTCCATTTCTAGTTCTTGTGGATTCAGAAATGAATTGTGGGTTTTGATAAAAACGGGCATAGTCACAGGTTTAGGAATGCTATTGTAGTTTTGGGAATTGAGAAATGAACTAAAGAGCAATTCTGAACCCTGTTTCGGTTTTTTGTGTGAAATTCAAAACAAAAACCAGTTTTTTTTATAGAGCTCATCGGGAATTTGGGTAAATACCTATTTTTCGGGGAATAAATAGTGATGAAAATAGGTGCTGGTAATGGCAGATGAATTCTGGACACCTGAGTGCAATTTTATTCAGCAAAGTAGTGGTTGGTAAACTTCGACAGTTGATTTCGAAATTCGTTGCATGGGAGACTGATTGCTGCATGAGAAAGTGAAAATGACGTGAGTTCTTTTGTTTTACTCACAAAGTAAAAAGGTTGGAAGGTTTTTAATTTTTTAATGGATGACATCAGCAAGTACGCAGGTTTCGTCAGGGGAGGCTGGCGGTAAATAGTTTCCATGGCACCGCTTTTGAGGAAAAGTGGTTTTGAGCGGAGCACGAGCGATTCCATACGATGAAGGATGCGTGGAGCAGCACTGTTCAGAAAACCGCTTGGCCATCGCGTGTTATTGTTTGGACGAGGATGGCCTGCGATATTAATAATAACCGTAGATCTGAGATAAGTTGATCGAATGGTCCTCAGGAAAGGAAGATGGCGGAGAATTACAATGGCGGGCCCAATGCAATTTATTATGAATTAATCACATCGGGGGCGTTTCTATCGGCGGAATATGTTATTAATTAACTTGGAGGGTTAATTAATCCCTTTATATGGCGGAGTGTCAATTTTATTTATTAATTGGAAATTCACCCAATTCATTAAATTTATATGGTTATTTTTCAACCAAAGGGGCGGGATATTAAATTAATTTGGAATTTATATTATTAAAATAATATGAGAAAGGGGAAAATTGCATAGGGATTTAGATAATAAGTTAAAAATTAATATGGAAATCAATGAAGTGCTAAGTGTGAACATAGGGGGTTAATGTCTTTAACTTATGCTTTTATGAGAAGGGTTTTTATGAAATATTACATGATTTTTCTAAGTAAAATGGGATTTTACTTAGGAAAATATTTTTTAGAAGTGAATGAATGTCATGATGAATGATTTTAAGTACTTAGGCTTTTTCAATTATTAGGCCGAGGGTCCAGTCCCTCCAAAAGTAAAGGAAATGCCTTGAGCCCCTCTAATTTTCAAATACCTTAGTACTTAGGGGAAATAAGTGAAATTTTTAGCGAAAAATTAGAAAGGAAGTTAATAATTTGACTTTGTTTTGCTTCAAATTCTTCTAGTGTATTGTCTTCCTTTGAACTTGTGATGAAAGTAAATATTTAACACATCTAGAGTCATTATCCATCACATGTAATTCTGCAACATCATCTACCTACCCTACCTACTTTACCCTACCATTTTTTCTTCTTTATTAGGGTGCACTTAGACTGGCAAACCCTTATCACACTTTTTCTTTTACATATGGAAATCTATCTAATCCTAACCTTATTACATCCAAGTGCTCAGATTAAACTGTTGAGCTCCTTTTATTTACTCTACCTATCTACTTATCTGCCAAGATTAAATAGTTTGGTCTAATTTTATTCTTTATCTCTAAAACATAAAATTGAAATATGAACTAGCCAAGTTTAAACTGTTTGACTATTCATCAATTGTGGCATAAGATACAATTTGCACACAATTTGTTTATTACATAAGAGTAAAAAGTAGTGGCATTTATTCCGGATGAGGATGGTTAGGCGCGCGCAGAGGCCAACAGGCCTGGTTATGATCCCAAAGCATTCCACTTGGGGTGGCCACATGGCCCCCCATGGCGACTTAAATGCTGTGTTCATTACCCATCTGCGATGGGCATTCATATCTATTCGCCGCCATCTCCTATGCATTGGTCAGTGCACTAGCTATCAAATGGCGCATAATCGGTCGAATTCTCCAGATTGCTTCGTCGATGGCCACCGTCCTCTGTCGCCTTTGAGCTCGCTCTGCCCGGGAGGCTCTGCTACAGGTGGAGAGAGAACAACTACAGTTCGACGGTGCGCGTTGTATTGCTGCTTGGAAACCGTTCCAGGCTTCCATTACACTCACAGTAACTTCTGTCCGATTCATTTCAATTCTCAAGTTCTTCCTGTTTTTGTTGATAATTCTACTCCTATAATTGCTGCTCCCTCCAGAGGTTGGGTGGACTCTTCTGAGGTTTTCATCATGCCCAGACTTAGGCAGTGAATGGCTTGTAGGAGGGGAGCTTCTCGGGGCAGATCCATGGGCGAGCGCCCTCCCCACAGCCCCAATGTCGAACGCCCTTTGGAGCCTTCTGCAAGGCGTCCTGCTCAAAACTTTCCAGACCCTCCTGGTCCTCGCCTTGACTTCCATGCTATGGCGCCTCCTCGTTCTGCCCCTCCGCCCCTTGTTCCTCCTTTGTTCACGCCCCAGCCTCACGTTTCCGCCTCCACTCCTTCTCCGAGCAGCAGGTTCCTCAGACAATCCACGCAACATACTGAGTTGCGCTTCGACCTTGGGTTTGACCACCCTTTCACTGTTTTCTTAACTGTTACGTTGAGCGAAGAACTCCCCTTCCCTCCTGCCTCGCACCCTAGTCACTTGCAGACTCCTACTGCTCCCGCCTCTGTTCCTCCTCCTGGCCTTGAACCTGCTCCATTCATCCCTTTCTTTGGCGCTCCTACTGTTCCCATCCCTTCCTCCTCAGGACTTTTCAATTTGCAGATGGACGCAGGCCTGATAGAAGAAGAAGAGAACAAGACTGATGAAGGGGAACTGGACAACCAGTATGGCTGCAGAATTGTGGAGGAGCATACTGCTTCAGATTAAATGCTCACACACTTCCATGACAAGTTTCCTGTATGATCTCTGTTTTAAAATTTTTGCTAGATCTAGTGTTTCAATGACTGCTCATAGCAGATATAGCTGCAGGTATTTTTTGTATCTTTCTAGCTTTCTCATGCTCAGAACAATTAACTCTTCGCCGGTTTCCCAGTTACTGGGTGGTGTAATTACTTACAATTGAACTGGTTTCCCGTTTATGGGCAGTTCCATATCTAGACTGCTAGTAGCAATCAAGCCCGGTCTCAGGCTTCTTCAGCTGAGCCGTGGCAGTTTTGTAATTTTATGTTCATAATAGAAATAGAAATAGCGTAATTTAGCAAAAAAAAAAAAAAAGTAGTGGCATTTAGACTTGCACACTTTCCTTGGCCTTTCTTTTGGTGGGGTTCATTTTCTTTTACTTTTTTGGCCATTTTTATTCTTTTCACCCTTTGATTTTCTTTTAGGGTATACCCTCTTTACATTTTTTTATTTTTTTTATTTTTTGAGAATATGGAAGACCTTTGCAACAAGAAAAAGGTATGAACATATTACATAGCCCATCAAGTCAATCATGAAATATGACACCTATTGGTATAGGAGTCTAATAGTTGGAAATATTAGTAGAATTCTAAACCTATTGGAAGGACAATCAGGTCACACAGTGGACCCCTGAATTGATCCAACAGTTGGAAAATACTGATAACTAAATTAGTCGAATTGTATATCACTAGGTTGACAGCATCTTAGGCATGTTTGTGACATAGTTTGATGTCGATAAGTTTATGTAATACTCTGAGGATGAAAGGATATATTTCAAGGGATTGAGAGGTAAATTCTTACGAACCTTTCCCCTTCTGATTAAGATGTTATTGTGTGAAAAGGGTATTTTGTGTAGCCACACCAAGTGAATGATCCATGATCAGACCAAAAGCACTAAGTGCAGTGAAAAATATTATTGGGTCAATTTGGATCGCTACAAATTTAGAGCCAATTAGAAGTTATGCACTTAGAAATTCATAATTTACGAAGAGACAAGGGTAAAGAAGTTGGCGCAGATGTTGGGTGCATACACTGCAAGGGATCTGGCCATAGAAAAGATCAGTTCCCTCTACTTTCGGACTACCTGCAAGCTAGGGGATAAATTCCACTATGTCCTAGGGATACCGCTGGACCCAGTACCCCCACACTATGGTGCGTTGATTGCAGGGTGGTTGGACGACACGATACATGCCATTTCATATGGTTAGGAGCTTATGTACCAAAATTGAAGCAACAGTGGTGCAGATTCTACTCTTAGGTTGGTCATGATGAGCACCACTACCGAACTTTTTACCTAATGATAGATAATGCAACCCTTTACAGGGTGAAAACCGACCCTTCATCGCCATCATTTCCCTCTAGATGAGGAGGATCCTCAGCAAGAAGACGAGGAGGGGGGAGAGGTGGAGGCACAGGTCGAGGGAGAGGGTAATTAATTTGCTATAACTATGGAGATCTTAGACATTATGCATGTGACTGCCCGAACCCTACATAAAAAACTTATAGGTAATGTCGGCAATTTGTTCATGCAATTGAATATTGTCTTGTGCTAATCGCTAAAATGTAGGAAAAGTAGCACACATTGACGAAAAACATACAGATGGTTAAATCTAAATTGTTCGACGATAGTATAAGTGTAAATGTAATTACACGCAGCGGTGTTGCCACTGTGCGAAATGAGGAAAGGGCTGCTACAGAGCCACTAATCATAAAAGCGTCTAACAAGAAGGAAGGCCTCAACCTATAGAAAGAGAAAGATATTTTCATTAAGGCTAGGAAGGATTTGGTTGATGTAGTAGCACCCACGTCAAGGACTACCATGGAACCAAAGGTTGATGATGAAGTTAAACCATTCCTATAAGCATGCATTAAGCTACTGTATAATCAGAAGGAAATATATAATAGCTAGGCCTTGATAGATAGTTTTGTGGAGAAAGACGTGCCTTGAACGAAAACCAATATCGTGAACAAGATTTATAAGCATAAGAAGAGAACTGGCGAGGAGATGCACATGACTGTGAAGATTGGAGAATATGAGATGGATCAAGTAATATTGGATCTGGGGTCTGATGCAAATGTCTTACCGAAGTAGAGCTAACAGAAGATGGGAGAACCAAAGTTGGAATTGTCCACCATTCAGCTACAAATGGCTAATCAAAAAAACATCATTCCACTTGAAAGGCTTCCACAAGTTGTTGTAGACATTGTTGGAGTGAAGTTATGTGTGGATTTTGAAGTAATACAAATTGTGGATGATGCAAACCCCTACCATGCACTCTTAGGATTGGATTGGGCCATTGATATGGGAGGCATAATTGACTTGAAGCATAGAAGTATGATTTTTGAGAATGATTGTACATGGGTTATAGTCCCACTGGATGCAGTAGAAGGGGAATGTTACACAGAACCATTATGTGAAATGGATAATTTCAAGCGTATTTACCTGCTGACTGTGTAGGATGAATATTGGGTCAATCCTAAAACTAATGGAATTTTGAAATGGGAGAATGATAGCTCATGTTTTTCTGATTCTGATGGTGAGATAGAAAATTGGCAGACCCAGTTGCATGATATATATATGATGCATTGCCTCAAGATAACAAAGAACTTTTGGTTCATATCCCCAGAGGTAAGAGAACTATCCTACTTTGATGATTCTAGTAGTGTCAAATAATTTTTGGAAACATTGGAAAAAGTTGTCCAAGAGGAATGAAGGTTCTGGGTGCTTTATTTAGCTATGCGTGCAAATCCAACGTGTTGGTGGGAGACTCACAAGGGAACCTTCCAGAACTTCAAGGAATGTAGAAAAATGACGACGTTGCACTTTGAACCTCCATCCACCCCGCAAGCTGAGATTTTTTATGGTCTGGTAGATTCGGGCAAGCACCTGGCCATGTAGATAGAGGTACGAGATGAAAAGACCTGGAATGAGTGGGCTCATAGGTTTGTTCACTCGTTTGGGCTAGTACCCACCACCTGCTGTTTAGAAGTTGAGCTACACTGTAGCACTTGAAAATGGTTTACAATGATTGAGGATTTCTTGGAAACCTCTAGCTTGGTTGGGGGTCGGAGAAATTGGATGAAGCCCTACAGGACATAGATGCCCTGGTCTTTGACGAGTCTCGACTGCGAAAGAAATGTGTTGCATTGGCCTTCGATGCACAGATGAAAGACATTGTCAACTGCAGAAACTTGTCAATCGAGGATAATGAAGATGACCCAAGGAATGTTAACATCCCTCGATCTAGAGGAGAGAGCATAGTTTCAAGGCCTACATTAGGGATGATGGATGTCACTAAACCTCTGAAATTAAAGGAAGTCAACATTGGGACAAAAGAACAACCCAATTTGGCCAACATTGGGGATTAATAAAATGATGATATAGTAGGAAAGATTGCAGAGCTGCTGGTAGAGTATCAGGATCTGTTTCCTACAAAGTTCTCTGAGCTCAAGGGAGTTGTGGGGGACCTGGGTGTTATGAAGATCACACTGAAACCAAATGCGTGCCCTGTCAAGCAGTGCCCATATCAATTGAATGCCAAATATAAGCAGAAAGTAAAGGAGTAATTATAAAATATGGTGGATACAAGTATCATTGAACCAGTCGAACAGTCTGATTGGGTAAGCCCAATGGTGGTTTAAGAGAAGAAAACAAAATGAGAGATAAGGATTTGTGTAGATCCAAGAAAGTTGAATGATGCTTGTGTGCATGACCCCTTCCCTACTCCGTTTTCTGATGAAATTTTGGATAATGTAGGAGGACAAGAAGCTTATTCATTTACTGATGGATTTTTGGGGTACCATCAGGTCATAATTGAGCTGGAAGACCTCAAAAAGACCACCTTTGCTACTGGATGGGATTCTTTCCATATACTGTCATGCCATTTGGGTTGAAGAATGCACCTTCAATCGTCTCGCTTGTGGTAGTGGCTGTGTTCAAAGAATTCATACATAAATTCTTGGAGGTAGATTTTGATGACTAGAAAATGTTTGGATTGGTAAAGAAACATGTTTCAAACTTGCACATGATGCTTGACACCTGTAGGAAGCACCATATTTCTCTCAACCTGGAGAAATGTATATTATGTGTGCCTTTTGGAATTTTGTTAGGGAATATCGTATGTCAGCAAGGATTGATGGTGGACCCAGCCAAGATCACAGTTATCAACAACTTAAAAGTTTCTACTAATGAGAAACTGTTACGCTCCATCCTAGGACACACTGGTTATTACAGGAAGTTTATAAAAGGGTATGCTCTAATCATTATGCCAATGAAGAAGTTTCTAAAGAAGAATGTATCATTTTTATGTGATGAATAATGTCAGAAGAGCCTTGAGATGCTAAAAGAGAAAATGGTCAGAGCACCTATCTTGATATTCCCAGACTAGTCTATGTTTTTTCATGTGCATGTGGATGCATCTGCTATAGCACTTGGGGTTGTTTTAACATAGCTAGGAGAAGGAGACATTGATCACCCAATTTCCTTCTCTAGTAGGAATCTCTCTAGCACAGAGTGAAACTACTCAACTACAAAAGGGAAGGATTGGCCATGGTATACACTTTGAAAAAATACAGACACTATCTACTAGTAAGGAATTTTAAAATGTTCATTGACCATTCTGCTTCGAAATACCTGGTTAATAAGCCTATGTTGGGGGGGCGATCTGGAGATGGTTGCTGCTTTTCCAAGAGTATGAATTTGAAATTATTGTGAAGCCTGGAAGACTAAATGTTGGACGTGATCATCTGTCACGAATTTAAAATGGGGAAGAACCAATGAGTCTGGAGGAGGGGTTACCCGATGCGTGACTCTTCCCTATCAAGGTGATTTATGAACACTTTGATGATATTATTCATATCTTGACAATGGGAACAACACCTGCGAAATATTCAGTCCATCAAAGGAAGGAGTTGGTTGTGCACGCAACTGATTTTACCCTGATTTCAGGACAATTGTATAAATTGGGAGCAGATGAAGTACTAAGAAGATATATTTTTGAACATGAAAGACAAGATATCTTGGCTGAGGCAAATGGAGGATTGGCAGGAGGCCACTATGTTTGGAGAGCCACTATGTAGAAGGTGTTTCATGCTGGGTTATGGTGACCCACGCTACACAGTGACGCACAGGTGTAATTCCGAGCCTATGATGCATGTCAGAGGATAGGGAAGCCCTCGCCCAAAGTTGAAATTCCCCTGCAACCATAGATGGCCTTGCAGCCATTTGATAAATGGGCTATAGATTTTTTTGGACCAATCAACCCTCTGGGGAAGAAGACTAGAGCACGTTATATCATTACTGCAACTGATTTTGTAACAAAACGGGTATAGGTGAAGGAAATTAAGGATTGTATTGTAGATACTACTACGTACTTCATATTTGGACACATTTTGACAATGTTTAGATTCCTGGAGATTTTGATGAGTGATAGAGGTATGCACTTTGTTAATGAAACAATTGAATCTTTGACAGAGGAATTCCATATCCATCACAAGAAGAGTACCCCTTATCACCCACAAGAAAATGGTGCAATAGAAGCTTTTAACAAGATATTGTAGGATGTGCTCACAAATATTTGTAATGCCAATCAGGATGATTGGGACATGCACATACCTTCGATGTTATGGGCTTATCGGAAAACATGCAAGAAGTTGACAGGGAAAACACCTTTTAGGATGGCCTATAGGTAGGAGTCCATCATGCCAATGGAATATATTGTCCCCAGCCTACGCATCACAAATATAACTAATATGGCTAAGACATACATTATGGAGGAATGATTGGAACAACTCATTGAATTAGAAGAAAATTGGTTCATTACTAACTTCCACCAGCACATACAGAAGGCACGTGAAAAAGCCTGGCATGATAAACAGATCAGGTAGAAGGCATTCAAGGAGGAAGACTTGGTCTTATTATATGATATTCAGTTTGTGTGCCACCCAGGGAAGTTTAGAAATCATTGATGGGGGCCATATATTGTGAAAGAGATCACTCATGGCAGTGTGGTGCGCTTGGCCACACTACATGGTGAGAACCTTCCTAGGTACTTCAATGGAAGCCGCTTGATCCATATAGAGACAATTCGGTTCTGAAAAAATGACTATATGGCCAGAGCATCGAAATCAAAGGGTTTGCGTGCAATAAAGAGGAAGGGAAAAGACAGGTGCAACAGAAGCATAGGGGTGACGTGGGGAAAAGGAAGCTAGCCATTGGAATAGTGAAACTGAGTTAAAAAGTGATTTTACTATTGGATGGAGCGAATTTCTCACATTTAATGAGGTGATCTTGGAGGAGTTTTTACCGTTTCCTTGAAGGTAAGTGGAAATTAATGATAATCCAACCATTTTTACCATAGATGGCTTATAGAAGGGTAGGTGTAGGTATCAATTGGTTCCTTTGTTGTCTGAATATTTGGTGCTTTGTGATTATCTGTGATTTATTCTGCCTTGATGTTTGTATGTCCTGTATGTTTGGCCGAGAATCGCCATATGACATCAGTAATCCTTAATTTATATTTTGATAGAGAATGACGACCACCAACTCTGCGAAGGAGCACTTTGTGCCCCTCACTATCTCAACTGAGATGGGATCAAATAATGTTAGAGAAGTAATCCCTGAGGTAGAAGAAGTTGTGTCCATGCTGTTAGCAATATGATTTTTATGGTTGCATATGTTTTCCTTGATGGAAACTCTCTTTCACATAATAAAGTATATGAATTATAGAGAAGCATAGTGGTTTTGCAATAGGTCTAGCTTAATTCTAGTAGAAGATGGTTAATATTCATAATTTGAGGTTCTATACGCGATTTCGTGCAGGCGAAGTCACGTATACACGCAGACAAGAGCGATCCAAGTCACGTATTCTTTTTGCGCTCTAAACATTATGATACCAGGGGGCATTACCATGGTTTTAGCCAACAATATTGAATGCACTGTCTTCTATTTGATCATGTCCAAGAATACCATCGTCACAGGTGTGGTTTTGGTTCATGGTATTGATAAAGGATAAAAATATATAAAGAGAAAAATACCATAGTGGAAAGGGGGTGCATGAGTAAGGGTTTTAACTGAATACTTATCTCTGAAGTATATCTGCATGAAATAGGTTATGCTTACTTGTAAATATGAAATTATGTTACACCCATGGATACAATCATTAGGGGAATTTTGAGGTCTAAAATGGACCTCCTAAGAAAAATGTACGACGAAAATAAACTTTATAAAAACCAATAGGATTCAAGATGATGATGTCAACCATGGGGGGTGATTCACCATTTTTGGAGTAAAATAGTAAAAAGATTAAAAAATGATAAAATAATAAAGCCAATTTTTTGACTCGTATTTTCAACTTATCTCCCTAAGGGTTTACTCAAATTTCGAGCGGGAGTACTCGTTGGATGCAAAATTTAATTCCTCATCTAAGGAGTACCCATGCTACATACTTTTGATGGAGCTTGCTACATGAAAAAGGAAAAATACATGAAAAACGTGAATTACAATCACATTTTTCATGTATCTCTCATTTTTTGTGTAGAAAAGTCCATCAAAAGTATGCAACATGGGTACTACTTGGATGAGGAATTAAATTTTGCATCCAACGAGTATTCCAGCTCGAAATTTGAGTAGAAACATAGGGAGATAAGCTCAAAATACGAGTTGAAAAAGTAGTCTATCTTTTTTTCCCTCTAAAATTTGATGGTGTAATCAAATATTATTTTATTATTTCCACTATTATTTTATAATTTCCTTAGGAGGCCCATTTTATACCTCAAAATTCCCCTAATGGATGGATCAAGATCTCTATACCTGAGATCACTATGTATTTCCATGATATTTTGGTGAGATGCTTGGATTTGTGACCTGGCGCATGTGTGTTGAAGTGAAGCAAAGAAATTTGGGTCAGCCTATAGATCTGAAACTCTCTGCAGAATTAATATTTCTAGATCTATACGATGGTTTGTCACGGTGAAAGCGCATATACACGTAGGTCTATTTCAGCTAAAGTGCGTATTGAAGTCAGGGTTTTTTGAAGCTTGATGGATAGTTTATCTGTTTATTTTTGTTACATTACTGTTGTCTGTCGATGAAGTATTTATGTAGATCTGGGTTGTTTGAATAATGTATGTGATGCTAAGTTAAATATGCACAAATATGATCAATGAGTGATTAAATTTGATTAATGATGTTGAATGAATAAGGGTTCTGCAAATCTGAAAATATATATGACTTAAAGCCTCAGATCTATGAGACTGATCAATTTTTGGAAATTCAATATTCATAGATATATACACAGGTTGGTGTGCAGGAAAGTGCGTATATATGTAGGTTCAGTAAAGAGAAGTAGTGTATGAATTTAGGATAATGAATGATTAGGGTTGAAATTTATTCTGCATGTTGATTCTGAAATCTAGGTTTATTACTATGTTTTGGTTACATTGATATCACTATTTTGTTTGAAGTTTGGGTTAAGTCTATTGCTGTTGATATTTATGATGAGTTGTGTTGAATTTGTTGGATCTAGTACGAAAATTTATAAAACATGGTCTGCAGTGGGTCTGAGAGTTGAAGGCTTTAGTGTGGAAGAAGAAGCTTCCTGATAGTAGAATTTGGTGTTCTGATCAGGGGGTTGTATCTCCCTTCCAGTAGTGGCTGGTAAACGAGATCAGGGGGTTGGAGCTCCCTTCCAGTAGCAGCTGGAGAACAAGACAAGGCTGCAACCTTCTGTAGGTAGGTTCCTGCGTATTTATATGATTTTACATTAGTACAATATTGTAAAAAGTTTTGCATATAATAAATATTGAAGAAAGAGATGACACCAATGGTGGTTTTCTCCTGAATTGGGTTTCCACCTTAAATCTTGGTGTTCATATGTGATAATCTCGTGCGACGATTTATTCTGTTACTACTGTACGTAATTACTGCTTAACAATCTGATGCATAACTAATGATATAGGTTAAAGAATATTTCTGAAATTTTATCTAAACAATAAATTTATCTGAGTATATGCTAGTTTCTATTTGAATAGTCACGTACATATGCTAGTTGGGCTTATCAAAGTCACGTTTAAAAATTAGCAAAGAGAAAAGTAAATATTGTGATTATTGAAAATACTGATTCACCCCTCATGCTCTCAGTATTTTTCCAAACATACGTCGTCTAAAGGAAAGGGAAATACTTCAAAGTGGGCTACCTCTAAGCTACACACCTCTCCTTGGAATGTAACATCCCTGCGGCAGGCCACTAAGGATCGGAACCCCATCGGTGATCTTTCAAAGCACCCAATGAGTGCAAGAGAGGAGGCCATGTTTGTTGAACCCATCTTGTGGCGATCACCCTATGTGAAGCCACAGAAGCCCTCTACGTGCATGCCGAAGAAAGTTGATATAGTCCGGGAATACCTACATATGCCATTGGTCCCTCAGGATGCTTCACTGGTTGGTGATGTTAGACTCCTATACCAATAGGTATCATTTTTCATGATTGTCTTGATTGAACTATGCAATATGTTCAAACCTTTTTCTTGTGCAAAGGTGTTCCATATTCTTGAAAAATCAAAAAATCAAAAAATTTAAAAAATGTAAAGAGGGTATACCCTAAAAGAAAAATCAAAGGGTAAGAAAAATAAACTGGTCAAAAAAGTGAGAGAAATGAACCCCAAGCAAAAATAGACCAGGAAAGTGTGCAAATCCAAATGCCACTACTATTTTATTTTCTGTAATAAAGCAATTGTGTGCAGCTTGTCAAACTTTTGCCACAATTTATGAAGAGTCAAACTGTTTAAACTTGACTCATTCACTTTTCAATTTCATGTTGTAGAATAGAGAATAAATATCTGATGAAACTGTTTAATCTTGGCAGATAAGTAGATAGGTAGAGTTAATAAAAGGTGCTCAACAGTTTAATCTGAGCCCTTGGATGTAATAAGGGTAGAATTATATAGATCTACCATGTAAAAAAAAGAATATTGATAAGGGTTTGCAAGTCCAAATGCACCCTAATAAAGAAGAAAAAATGGTAGTGTAAAGTAGATAGGGTAGGTAGATGGTGTTGCCCAAGTTTTATGTGATGAATGATGGTGCTAAATGTATTTAATCTTTTACTTTCATCACAAATATTGAAGCAGAAAATGCACTGGAAAATTCACAGAAAGCAAAGTCAAAATCATTAACTTCCCACATCACTTTCTCCCTAAGATTTTTACTAATTTCCCCAAAGTGCTAAGGTATTTGGAGATTAAAGGGGCTCAAGGCATTTCCTTGAATTTTGGAGGGACCAGACCCTCGGCCTAATGATAAAAAAGACCTAAGTACATGAAGTTATTTATCATTATAATCATTCACTTTTAACCTTTTCCTAAGTAAAATCCAATTTTACTTAGGAAAATCATGTAAATTTCCATAATAAACCCTCAAAATCACTTACTATTCTATGTTTAAGTGTTGAAATTGAGATGATATAATTTACTTCAAAGATCTTCACTCTCTTAGTTGTGTAAATTATTTTGAGTTTTCCTTGTCCCTTTGTCATATTAACATCTGATTTATTTATTAATTCCTTATAGAAAGACCTTATCCTATAGTACATAATTCCTTTTACATAAATATCCCAAAAAACCCCTCTTATTATAAGTTTTGGCCAAAGTTTATTTAATCCCCTTTGTTAAATAAAAAACCCCTAATAAAAACCCTTTGGCTAAAAAATACCCATATAAGTTATTCCCTACCCCTATGGTTGATAAATGACATTTATTTATTACCATATAATAAAATATATAAAAAAAGGTTTTTAACATATAGTTTTATATGCTTAAAACGAAAATAAATAAAACCGAAGTTTTAATTTAAACTAAAACTTCAAAAAAAATGCCCCAAGCCCCCGTGACCTATTCCCTTGGCATTTTAAAATTTCGCCCGACACTTTAACCATAGTTAAAAAACCTCTAATCCTGCCGCAACCGTGAATAAACTATGGGATTAATTAAATCACCAGGATTAATTAATAACCCTCGATTCCGCCGATCAAATTCCTCCCGGGATATTTAATTAAAGTTAATCATTGTTTAATCCCCATCGGGCCCGCGCATTAAAACTCCGCCAATTCCTCATCCCGTCCACCGTCAGATCGCCCCCCCGAAAGATCAACGACCCAGGATCATTCCGCTGGCCGTCTCGCGTCTGAAAGATAACGAGCGGGGGCAAAGTGGTTTCGAAATAGTACTCCGACCACGTGTCAGCCGATTAATGGAATCGCTGCCTCCCCGCTGAATACCACCATCTCCCAAAGAGCGGTGCGGAAATTACTGCTTACCGCCCAGTCCCAGTGACGCGTCCTCCCGTACCGGATGACGTCATCCTCGAAAAAATAAAAATCCCCATTGAATTTGTAAATAAAACAAAAACCCATGTATTTCTGTCATTTTCACTACTGAAAGAGACTGCGCCCTCCACTGAAGAATTCAAAAATTCAGCTAATTGAGACACCGCCAACCAACATTGTTGAATGCCATTGTTAGACCAGTGCCCAAGCATCCATCCGCCATTGACCAGTACCTGTAAATTTCAAACTTCTCCATAAAACAGGTATTTATTCGATTTCTTGCTGGAACTCTTTGAAAAATCCACTTTCCTGTGTTAAAAATTCACGCCAAAATCTGAAAAAGGGTTAATATCAGTCTATTCTAGTTCCTGCAAGTAAAATCAAAGCTCCCAGAAACAAAATTGCGCCCGGTCTGTGAAGAAAATCCCAAAAATTCCATTTTTAATACACAAGAACCAAAATGGAAGCTCCGGCAGCTCTGAATGTAACACCATTAAATGCGCCTCACAGAGAGTTAGAATACTTACCATTAATGGATAAAGACTTTCAAATTAAAGACTTAGTTTTCGATGAAAGTCCCCTTCGAAGTTATTGTCACTGCAGAGACAATTATTCGAAGGGTCTGGATGTCATTGGATTGTGGGAATCCAATTTCCCGAGATATCTTATCCCCTCAGTCCATATTTTCCCAGAAATTATCCACTACTGTCACTCCAACTATGATTCAACTCAAAGGGCAGTGTTGTCGCTTGACCAGAGTATCCTTTTCCCCATCACTCCTCAAGCTATCAATACATTGCTCCATTTTGAACCTGATCAAGATCTTACTCCTTTGTCCATGGAAGAACTACTTGAAAAGTATACCCAACTGTCTCCAGAAAAATTGAAATGCATTTGCCAGAATTTTATGTTACCTGAACATCAACCTAAGGGACCTCCTCCCTATGGTTTTGCTTATTTTAATAATTTAGGCAAACTCATCCTGAATATGATATCCTTTGTCATGGGTTTCAATACAAGTGAATATGTTGATGAAATAACCCTGGTATTGTTGTCTATCTTTACTCCTAGGCAACCTCCTGCAGTAAAATATGACTTTGCATCTTTCATTGCCAATAAAATCCATGACCAGTTCATGAGGCTAGATAATGAGAAAGTGTTTAAATATTCCTCAGTCATTTACCATCTCATCATCTATTATCAATCAGAGAAGTTCTCTTTTCCTGTTAAAAAGCTTGATGCGAAGGGAAACCCTAGATCTGTTATATTTTGGTCTGCCATAACTCACTCTTCCTATAATTCTCCCTATTCTTATGCTGAGTTCATCGATCTTTTTGTATATCCTGCAACTACCTTGTTGACAAGAATTCCCCCTCCAAGGCTCAGTAATGATATTAAGAAGACTTTGCAGCTTTCAAGGAAATATAAAGTTGGGGACTGGTATTTATACCAAAATCATTCAGTCATAAGAATATATGGATGTGAATTGTATCCATTCAGGTTGCCAAAATATGTGCCTATGAGACTTTTTGCCTTAGAATATTTCAGGCAAATGAATAATTCTGATATGATTCATTTTTGTAGTGTAAAAAAGAAAGCCCAACTCAGGATCAAAAGTCAATTATGTCCCTTCATATGCAATTCTAGGGACGAGAGAGAAGCAGAAGATATACTACAAAACCGTTACAAGTTACAAAGGAGTTTCCGTTGGGTTCCTTATGATCCATTCAGTTTTATCTGTGATAAAAGAATGAAGAACAAATCATCTCCATACTTTCACCACAGGATTCCTGAAATAGAACAATATGCTAATCAAGATGAGTGGGTGGAAGGAACACTAGTTGAGCAAGATAATGAAGAAGACAATATAAACAAAATTATGAAAGATCTTGAGAAAAAGTTTGACCTAGA
This sequence comes from Pinus albicaulis, assembly GCA_034641835.2. NCBI lineage: Eukaryota > Viridiplantae > Streptophyta > Pinopsida > Pinales > Pinaceae > Pinus > Pinus albicaulis. Next base: position 1,167,831,399 of record CM076584.1, on the reverse strand, counting down.
ATATTTTGGTCAAGTGCAGGTACCTCACATTGGCACTTCTTCAGCAGGAAATCTCCAACAGGGATTACAGGAAGATAGTCCATCAATTGCAGTAGAGTCTAAAGGCAAAGGGAAAGAACCTGAAATACAGGTCATTGAAACTTTCATCATGGCGGAGAAACCTCAAACCTCCAGGGCACCAGATCAAACACAGGTTTCTCCTACTCAAGTAAATCATCCTGAAGTTTCAGAATTGCAAACTCCATCTAATATGGAAATAGGCAAGAAAAGACAGGTTCCAGATCCTACTCCTCCCAAAGAATCCTCGGAGCTACATCAAGCTAAAAAGCAGAAACTCAATCCACTCCCAGAAGTGGAAACTATAGATGAAATAATTGATGATGAAAGAGAAGATAGTCAACTAACTGGCACAGTTAGTGAAACACACACAGGCCACAAAGGAAAAGCATTGCAAAAACAGTTGAGTACTGAAGTCTCTTCCTTTAAACAGCCAAAAACAGATACAGGTGATATAAAGAGAACTTTTATTAATATAAAAGCAAAGAATGATCCATTGAGAATGCAGGTATATGATCAATATCTGAGAATGGCTCCACACAATCAGGAAAGATTAATGTCAGCATTTGACATTCAACAAGGCAAAATGATGATGAGCCATTTCAAATCCAAGGTGCCAAAACCCAAGACTGCATCTCATTATATTAGGACCAATTTTGAGGTCCTGGAAAAAGACATTCATCCCTTGGACCAAATAGAATTGCCTAGAAAAACTGGGGAAATGATATATTCAACCCTTACTGATAAGGCCATGGCAACCCTTAGGTTGCAGGATTCTTTAAATAATACAAACACCCAGTTTCAAATTGAGAAGGCTTCTTCTCAGGTAAAATTTAACAGAATAAAGTCTCCGGAAGAAATAATCATCAGTTTGGGTCACCATCCCAAAAATATCAAAAGCATTGAGGCACTAATTAAAAAGAAAGATGATGATATCACTGCACTGAGAAAGCAGCTGAAATTGCCAGCCTCAAGGCATCCCCAGACTCAAGAAGTTTTGAAGGAAAATTCACAGGAAGAAATGATGGAGTTGCTCTTGAAAATGACTGAGCAACTGAGTGAAACAGAGAAAGAATTGGAACAGGCATTAAGAGAAAAACAAGATATCATGCAAACACCCACAACAGAGATCACTACAGGTACCAAAACAGCAGATCAACAAACAGAGTCATCACAGGTAAACAATTCTGGTTTAAGTTCTGATGAATTGGTAAAACAAATGGAAAGTTTAAAACTCAGAGTCACAGAACTTCAAACCACAAAATTGCAGCTAGTAAATCTAGAGCAGAAATATGATATGTCTAAAAAGACTGTTGCTGATAATACTAGGGAAATCAAAAGACTGGAAAAATTTGTTAAGGCTTTAGAAAGAGATCTTTCATTAGAAAAGCCTTTGAGAGAAATAAACAAAATTCTTTGGGATAATATAGTTGAGACAATAAAGAGTGTTTGGTCCTTTATTCAAACAATCTTTGAACAAAATGACTTAGTCAAAGTAGCCATGGAAGAAATAGATAAAACAAGAGATGAATTAAGAGGTAGGCCAGAGCAAGCCAATCAACTTATATATTTTTTGAACACCCAGACCAGGCAAAAACTTGCAGAGCTTGGAATTGATGACAAGACAGGTACTATTCTAGAAATAAAAAGAGTTTTTACCAAAAGAACTCTTATGCAAAATTTGGAAAGGAAATGTTCAGATATTCTGGAAGAAATTAATGCTTTCAAAGGAAAGTTTCAGGTTTTATTAGACAATGGGTTACCCAGTCCTATGCTCTTAGAGGAAAAAATAATGGACCTAGAAACCTATGTTAATAAAATAGGTATACATGCTCATAACAAAACTGCTCATTCTATCAGTTCGTCAGAAGCAACATTACCAACAGGGAGGAATCTCTACGACAGGTTAAAGGATTTGTTTCATCTTGAGTATGAAATAAGGTATTTATTCCCAAATAGGCCTACTTTCTTCAGGTACATAGAGGCTGATGAAACATTCAGGAAACCTAAAAGAACCATAATAGCAGAAGATCAATGGTGGGAAGACTTATTGGAAATTTTTTGAAATTTATCTTCAGGTAGAGAATTTTGTTTTTTTACTATCATGTCAAGAATAAATAATGAGCACAGGTTAAAGAGTATCCGTTAGGCAGTTTAAAGAGTATCAGTAGAAACAAAGAGTATCAGAGAAGCTAGGCAGTAAAACAGAATTAATCAGAAGGACAGCATCGAACCCTATTGTAGGACCTGACTCCAGCACATCCACAAAGGGAGGAAACATCACACCAGCAGTTACTTTTTGTCCTATCTACGAGACCATCTGTCTCCTTTTTATTGTAACTTATTCATTAGTCACCCTAGATTATTTGCTAGGTTAGTGTGAGATATTTTTAATCATTTTTTGTATAAATAAACCCTCAAAGAAAGTATTGAGGGTGGATTCTACTACTTCGCTGTGACATTGATGTTTTTGGAATAAAAGCGTTTTGGAGAAATTTATTTGTGGCTTGTTGGATGACAATTTGAAGCTCAGGACTTTTTGCAGGATTCATGTGTCGGACTGCAGTTCAATAAGTCTTTCTATCCTATGTCTTAAGTTTTATATCTGTTTATAATATCATTGTGTCCATTTCTGAATAATTTACATAAAAGAATAAATCAGAATTTACTTAATTGTACTCTGATTTCAATTGTGATTATTCTAAATGTTTTCCTCTAAATTAGTTATAAGCAACGAATTCTTAATTGCTCTTGCTTCTCTAATTTAAGCATATTGATTACTATAGTAAAGAATTATTCACTACTCTTTATTTGTAATCATTTCATTTCTTTCTTTTGAACATGTTGAAAGATTTCTTGAGTGCCTTTCATCCCTTCAAAACCTATTCCATCCACTTTAAATTCTAGAAATTGTTCTATGTTTGGCTATCTTGCCCTGGAAAGCCATCTTGTGTGTAGAAGATTAATCCAGTAAAGCCATCCTTTGACTCCATAGCCCAATGGCCTGAAAATATTCAACCTTGCCCTTAGTTGGCGAATTCCACCATTTTCAAACAAACTCTTGGATTTATAACTAGCCTAAAACTTTCTAAGAACAAAGATAAATTATAAAGAGAGAGCCCTCTCTGGATGCAGATTGGCTAGATTCTGCATCCGAAGGTTGGTTTGTGGTTACCTTGGGTATACTTTCCTTTTCCACAACTTCAAGGAAAACCTGAGTGATAACATAGTGGCGACCATACTGGGGAATCTGAATCATTTTTATTGTTAATATTGTTCACTTATAAGCTATAGACAGAGTCTGAAGATTAGCCAGGTAGCCTTTGAAATTCTTTTACCCTGCAACTGAATAGTAAATAAATGTTGCTTCAGTCTATCTCTGATTTAGCTTATACACTGAACCTTAGTTTCAAATGTTTAATCAAACTCTCTAGTTTAATAAATCTTTGAGAAAATTTTAAATCACAAATTTTTATTTCTTGAAGAATTTGTAGAAGTTGTATTTTCATTTCAATTAAAACCAAAAATCCAAAAACATATATCTTCTAGGGAAACTGGCTTCAGAAAGGATTCGTCACACTAGGTCAAATCCTGACCCTAGTCCACAACCTATATTTGAAAATCCGAATCTGATTCCTAGGATTCTTAGAAGACAAGGAAGTCAAGAAAGTTCTGAAAGAGGAAGTCAAGAGAGTTCTGGTAGTTCCACACCTCTTTCTAGATCACAATCTTGTTCCGTGAAAATTATATATTTTGACGAAATTCCTTTTAATGAGCGATTTGAAACATCCTTATTTGTAAATTTTTCTGAAACTGAATTATCAAGATTGGTTGCAGATCCATTGTTTTTTGAAGATTTGCAATTCAGATTTGTTTCATATCACCTTGACAGACATTTACAAAACTCCATTTCATCTGAACAGGCCTTTGAAGAAAGTTCAAATGTTTCTGTAATTACTGAAGCTTCCCCAAGTTCAGTTACTTTTCCTCAAGCTTTTCAAACACCAGTCACCCCTTCTACTCCTCCACCCAGACCACCACCACCTATTATTCCATTACCCCTTCCAATGGCCAATAGATATGCTCCTTTACAGTTGCCATCCAACCTTGTTGCTTTGCCTCAAGATTATCAAAGTAAGATCACACCTTTTGATGGCGCAGGTACTTACAAAGCTCAACAACATACCAAAAGGATGACCGATTACTTTGAATTCTATGAAATTGACACTGATGATGTCCGAATGAGAATTTTTGTTCAGAGTCTTACTAGGGAAGTCAGGACATGGTTTAGGGCCTGTTGTACATAGTTCCCCCCTCCATTTAAATTTTGATCACTGGCCCCTTTTAAATTTGTTGCAAACATCTTTCGTGATCAAAAACCTCCACGTCGTGCTCATCGTCACCTTTTCCGCTCCGCAATGCACCGTCCAAATGATAAAAACCCGTAATTTAAATTTATCGACCCAAGCCCCAGGGCCCCAGCTCCTTTCCTGTTGTCACCATATAACCCGAGCCCAAGAATCACAGGCAAAAATAAAGGGGGCTTATCGTTCATATTCCGGGCGTGATCATGGCCGTCCGATCAAGATTAGATCAACGGAGCGGTGAACGTTTCATATGGAGGGCCCCGCATGCAGAAAACCGGCAGTAAACCCCCGCACCGCTTACCCCAGGTTGGCGGTATTATCCATCAGGCCAGCGATTCCACTGGGTAGGCGCCGCGTTTCCTAGGTATAGGCCACGAAACCACTTTTCTCCCCGCATTAAAGCCTGAACAATCGCCGGGCAGCGGAATTTGTTTGAACTATCGGATCTGGCGATGTCGATCCAACGACGGACATCCACCAAAGTTGCTCGCCCTTTAAACCCTGTCCGTCCTGTGCTATGGCCCACCGTCGTGCCTCTCTTACCATTCCCCAACCGTCGATCTGTGTTTGTAATCTGACAGCCCACGATACAGTCTCCCCGTCCATTGACTCTGCCGCCACGTCACCCTTCCACCTATTCTCTCCGTACGTCCACATGTCTTCCCCCCTCATGTCCCAAATAATTCTCCCCATCATATATATATATATGTATGCATATGTTTTCACTCACATCCTTTGTTCTTATTTCTCCTCGCATCTCAAACTGTTTCACGTAGAAAGTCGCGCTCCGCCCATCTAAACCATACCTCCATTGTTTTTCTTCCGCCACCTTGTGTATTTCTCCCTGTCAACCATGTATCCATCATCCTCGCCCCCATCTGTGTCGGATTTTTCTAATATTTTGTGGGTTTTGCAGGTTTCAATATAACAGGGGGGCATTTTAATTCGCCGCCACTGTTGCAAAGGTTTAGAGCCCATGAAAGACGATTTTTCTGTGGGTGAAATTTAATGAAAAAACTGAGGGTAGGTGCGAGAAATGATCGCCAATTAAAGAAGACAAAGAAATGTATTCACAGAACCCTCCAGAGAAATTCGCCCTGCATTAAAGATCCAGGATTCGAATCCAAAATCAGGGGCCGAGAGTACAGTACAGAATTGTAGAATTTTCCAGGTCTCTTACGGCAGCAGATTTTCCCTTAGCTGCAGGCAACACATTGTATATATTTTATTATTTGTGTCTTGTATATAAGGAGATTTTTATCTCCCAGCATTTATTTCCATAGACAGATTGCTAAGTACAGTCATTTATAGCTAGTCATTCTTAGAGTGGGCGTGAATGCTTTCCGCCATTTTATTCAAATTGAGTCATTAATTGTGCTTCATCTACCTCCTCCTCTAGAATTCTCTGTCTTTCCTATAAAGCCCTGAAAAGAAGACATTGTAAAGGTTCCAGATTTCTATCAGCAAATTGTGCAGCGAAAAGGCTTTTGTATACATTTTGTAATATTTCTGTATGAAGGTTCAGAGCCCGTAGGGTCTCAGTGAGGAGGGGTTATAACTATAATGAGGATTCTGGTCTTTGGTATCTCACAGTATGTAATTTCTCTTATGTGTTAATACAATATCTTCTTTCATGCTATTTATCTTCTTGTATCATGTTCTAGAATGTGAGTGGCTCACTAGTTTGGAGTAAGGATTCATCTTTTTTGGCGCCCTTTCTGGAATTAGTCAAGCGCTTTAAATAGGCCTAGTCATGATATACTGTTCCATGATCATCTCTTCCATATTTTCTGCTATATTAGTTGCATGAGGAGGGTGATTTTAAAACTCCATTGTCATATAAGGATTCATAGATTGGTATGCCCTTATGTGGTTCTGTTGTGTATCTGGGTATCAGTCTCATGTTAGCTAATATCTTCTTTATGTTTCCCCACTGCACTCATTCTTGATATTTGATTTCTGTGATGTATTATTTGAACTGGCCCTCTTTACAGTAAGCGGTCTCTCAACTGTCTGATGCCTTTGTATTGGAGTTTTACATGATGTCCCTACACTGTTCTTATCTTTGTACCAGCTTCTAAGAGAGATTGGTCCCATTCAAAACTAATTTCCTTGTTCAAACAAGAGATAGTAAGTGAGTTCTTGGACTGACAACCCAAACTATAAAGGGCTCCTTGCTATATTAAGATGTCCTAGGCACTGGTCTATGGAAACTCTAGACTGTCTCTAGGGGGGTGACAAAATCATCCACAACATATTTCTGGCGCCGTTGCCGGGGAGCGAATTCAAGAATATCAGTTTCCCCGGGTCTCGACAAATTGTTTTCACTCTCTAATCAGGTGAGCACAGAGAGTTGAAGAGTTGCATATCTCTCACCTTGGCGACTCCACTAGTATTTATTTGATAAATATTATTGGTAGTCCTGGCTCCTCGTAAGCCACATTTGAGTTCAGATACATCTCAGTCGAAAGCATCTTACGTGTCTGGCCCAGAGAAGATCATTCAAAAAATAATTTGGAAAGAGAGGAATTCGGTTTGTGCCAAAAACCCTGAATATTCCGTTGAAGATTACCCGCCATCTTCTTCTCAAGAAGTTAGAACAGAAAATCCTGAGTTTTACTCAGAATCTCCACGAAGAAGAAGTGCTCGGATTGAAGAAGATCCTCATCCTTCTTTCGAGGCTGAAGAAATTAAAGAGGTCACAGAAGTAGTTGCTGTTAACCGTGAGTTATTTCCATCCACACCTCAGGCTTCTGTGCAATATATTCCCATTGTTATTCATACTCCACTTCCTCCTACTCCTCTCCCTTCATTGGTTACTCAGACTGTTGTACAACCCCCACCTCCTCCAATGGCCAATGTTCCTACTTTTCTATTGAACAAATATGCTCCTCTGGCCTTACCCCAAGTGCTGAATGATATGCTAGAGATTCTGCCGAGATTTAATGGAGAAAATGAAATTGATGCTCAGAAACATCTTGAGACCTTTTGCTCTTTTGCAGAGAACTTAAATGTTGAACATCTGGATGTGGTCTTGAGACTATTTGTGCAATCTTTGGAAGGGGAAGCCAGAAAATGGTTTAAAACATTGGGAAATCGTTCTGTGACCACCTGGGACGTCATGGAGAATGTTTTCCTCAGGAAGTGGGGCGAAAAGAAAGATCATGGTCAATGTCTCACTGAATTTAATACAATGAAGAAGAAACAGAATGAAGGAGTGGCAGAATTTATCAAAAGATTCAACAAATTATATCTGAGCCTGCCTCCTGAAATGAAGCCCCATGAAGCTGCTGCCAAGATAATTTTCATAGTAGCCTTTGAGTTTGATTTTGGCTTCGCATTGAGAGAAAGAAAACCTGCCACTTTGGATGATGCACAATCAGATGCTCTGGAATTGGAAGCAAACTTTGCCTCCACTGGAAAGTTAAAAGGAAAAAATGAGCAGGATACTAGAAGGAGAGGCAAAGAAGAGGTCTCCACCTCTAATCAGGAAAAATATTCAGATAAAATGGATGAAATAAGTAAAATGATAAATAAAATGGTCAAGCTTGAACTGGAAGCTAAGAATGCAGCTCCCAAGAACTATTATAATGCTCCCAACAGAGGATACAATCCCCAGTATAGAAGACCACCATTGTAGATATTGCCAAGAGAAACAAAGGAACAACAAGACCAGGTACCTCATCCCTTGTACCTGGAAGGACCAGCAGATGACTCCACTGGAGATGCAGCTTATGGATTAGAAGATTCAAATCTGGCTTTTTCAAATAATGATGATATGGAATGCCCGTTGCAAGATGAAGATGAAGAAGCAGAGATTGATCACTATTGTAAACAATTTGCTGATTTCATGCAAGCGCAATTCAATGTAAAATATGATCTCAGATCTTCAAGGAAGAGGACCAGAACTCAAGAACAAGAAGAAGAACCACCTCAGAAAGAAGCATCTGTTCAGAAGGAATCAGCAACAAAGAAGAACGCATACAAAGGTAAGAATCCTTTAAATACTCCCTTGCATTCAAGTGATCAGATTCCTTCCTCTTCTAAAATATTCAGTCCTCCTAATGCTGAGCCAGTGTCAAAATAAGTCAAATCTTCAGTTGAAAATAGGGAGTCAAAAGAAGTAGTGATATAAAAGCCCACATCTGCTTTCAATTTGCAAAAATAACTTGAGAAGATTAAGATTCATGTCCCTTTGACTGAGTTGTTAAAACAACCTGTATATCAGTCTCAAGTTACCTCTTTTATACTTCCTCCCAAAACACCAAGTGCACCTGATAGCCTAAATCTTCAAGAAGAGAGACCCATGGTAGTCTTTGGCCCACATGTCGAGGAGATAGACCCTTATACTCCTCCTTTTTACGTATCCCTAGTTATACATGACCTGCTGTTACATAATTGTATGTTAGATTCTGGGGCTTCCCATAACCTTATGCCTATGTCTGTCATGGAACAACTAGGACTTCAAATTACAAGACCATACAAATATTTGTATTCATTTGATTCCAAGAGGGTTAAATGCTTGGGAATGATTAAAGATTTAGTGGTCAATTTGGCCCAAATTCCAGCTAAGAGTGTGGTCATGGACATTGTGGTTGCCGATATCCCATCCCACTTTGGCATGTTGCTGTCAAGGTCCTGGGGTACAAAGATTGGGGGATCAATTAAATTAGATTTAACATATGCTACTGTCCCAGTCTTTGGAGGACAGGAAAGGAGGTTGTACAGAGAGACTAGATTTGTTAAAATGGTAACCAAGGCTGACTGCTCATAAAACTCTCCAGTCTATAACAAAGAGGGAGACTTCTCATGCTTGATGTTAGAAGAAAATCAAAATTATGCTCATGAGCCCCTTTTTGGTTAAATCCAAGCTGAGCAGCCAAAAGAAGATCTGGAATCAGAAATTTGGACTTTGCATTTTGATGGAGCAAACTCAAGAGAAGGTAATGGAGCTGGGGTATTGTTGATTTCTCCTACAGGAAGATGGGTGCCACTGTCCTTCAAACTAGAATATGAGGCTACAAACAACGTGGCTGAATATGAAGCATTATTATTGGGACTGCAGACAGCTAAGAACATGGGCATCCAATGTTTAAAAGTCTTGGGAGATTCTGAGCTAGTAGTAAGGCAGATCAAAAATGAATGTCAAACTAAACATCCTCAGCTCAGAGCATATAGAAACTAAGTATGGGACATGATATAAAACTTCTTCTCAGCATTTAACATACAGTTCATGCCCCGGGAACAAAACAGAATAGCAGATTCTCTTGCTGTAGCTGCCAGTACATTTCGTCCTCCTCAGAATCCACTCTTAAGATATGAAGTGGAGGTACGTTACAGACCATCCATCCCAGATAATGTAATGCACTGGCAGGTGTTCGAAGATGATGAACATATGAAAAGATTCATGGAGACAGTGGGGGAATTCATAAATATAGATATTGATGATGAGAGGGAGGAAGAAGCTGAAAATGTCGCAGAAAACAAATGGGAAGAGAATATAGCAAGAAACAAAGTGCTGCAGCTGAAAGGAAATGTTATACCTAGAGGGCTGGTGCCTCTAGAAAGATTATTTAACAAAGATGATATTCCATTGCAGCCCAACAAAGTAACAGAAGAAGATCAAGTAGGAGATCTGAATCTGGGTACTTCCACTGATCCCAAAATTGTTAAATTATCTAAAAGAGTCCCAGAAGAATACAAAGAAAAATATTTGAAATTATTTCAATCTTATAAAGATGTTTTTTCTTGGTCCTATCAGGACCTAAAAAATTTTGATGTAAATATAATACAGCATAAAATTCCATTGAGGGAAGATGCAAAGCCATACAAGCAGAAGCTCAGACAGATAAACCCCTTGCTGCTTCCCTCAATTGAAAAAGAAATCAAAAAATTACTGAAAGCCAAGATAATTGTGCCATTAAGGTACTCAGAATGGATAGCAAATCTTGTTCCTGTGCAAAAGAAGAATGGAGAAATAAGGCTCTGTGTATATTTCAGGAATTTGAATAGAGCATCTCTCAAAGATAATTATCCACTTCCTAAGATGGACCACATCCTGCAGAAAGTGGTGGGAGCATCCAGAATGTCAATGATGGATGGATTTTCTGGTTATAATTAGGTGGCTGTATTTCCAGAAGACCAAAAGAAAACTGCATTTACCACACCATGGGGAACATTCATGTATGCTAGGATGCCATTTGGATTAATTAATGCAGGAGCTACTTTTCAGAGAGCAATGGACATAGCCTTTGTTGGAGAACAGGACAAGTTTTTAGTGGTGTATCTTGATGATATCACTATGTTTTCAAAGAATGATGATGAACATATTGAGCATTTAAGAAGAACTTTTGAAAAATGTAGAAGGTATGGCCTATCCCTCAATCCTCAAAAGTCTTTGTTTGCATTAGATGACGGAAAACTCTTAGGGCACATTGTAACTAAAAATGGTGTGAGAATAGACCCTAAGAGAGTTGAAGTAATAAACAACATTCCTCTGCCGAGGAATAAGAAGGAGGTACAGGTATTTTTGGGCCGAATTAATTTTCTAAGAAGGTTTATTCCTAACTATGCCGAGATAGTTAGGCATATAACTAATATGTTGAAAAAGGAGAATGAAGTAAAATGGTCCCAAAAGTCTAGAGATGCATTCACAAGGATAAAACAGGCATTTGCTGAATCTCCTGTGCTAGCGGGGCTAGATTACAAAAATCCATTTATGATTTTCTCATTTGCTTCCCCTCACACAATTGCTGGAGTGTTATTGCAGAAAAATGAAGAGTGATATGAACAACCCATAGCTTTCTTCAGTCAAGTACTTTATGATGCAGAATTGAAATACAATATATTAGAGAAGCAGGCATATGCCCTAGTCAAGTCACTTAAAGCTTTTAGAGTTTATATTTTTCAATCTCATATTACTGCATATGTCCCCACAACAGCTGTCAAAGACATTCTGGTTCAGGGAGACAGCGAGGGTAGAAGAGGAAGATGGATTGCAAAAATTCAGGAATATGATTTGGACATAAGGCCTACTAAGCTGATTAAAGGACAGGGACTTGCCAAGATGTTATCTGAATCAAATCATCAGACCTTGGGCATTAATTTATCCATGTTAGCAAATGAAGAATCTGAGAAAGAAGAAGAGCAGCAAGGACTGGAGATGGCCACCCAAAAGGTACATATGAAATATCTAACTAGTCCTTGGTACAAAGAAATTGTTGAATATCTTTTAACACTTAGCTGCCCTCCAAGTTGTGATAAGATAAAGTACAGAGCTGTAAGGATGAAATCTCAGAAATACGTGATTACTAATGGACAGCTCTACTGGAGAGATCCTCTAGGCATATTGCTGTTATGCCTCACCGAAAATGAAGTGCAGGATATAATGACAGAATTTCATGAGGGAATATGTGGAGGGCATTATAGCTAGAGGGATACAGCTCACAAAATCTTGAGGGCTGGTTTCTACTGGCCAAAATTGTACACAGATACTTTTGTTTGGGTAAGAGCATGTGACAAATGCCAAATATTTGCAGAAAGATAGAAATTAGCGGCTTTGACCTTGATTCCTATTCATGTAAATGAACCATTTCATAAATGGGGATTAGATTTTATAGGAGAAATACATCCCCCATCAAGTGGCCAATATAAATGGATACTAACAGCCATAGATTACTTCACGAAATGGGTGGAAGCCATACCTATAGGAAATGCTACAGATGCTGTGATAATGAAATTTATGGAGGAAAATATCATATATAGGTTTGGCTGTCCTGCTAGAATCGTAATTGATAATGCACAAGCTTTCAAATCTGCCAGATTTGTGAATTTCTGCCAAAGGTATAACATCATACTGACTCATTCCATAGCATACTATCTACAGGGAAACGGTTTAGCAAAATCATCTAATAAAACCCTGGTGAGAGCCCTGAAGAAAACAATCAGTGAAAATCAGAAAAACTGGGATTCTCAATTGAAGTTTTCTCTATGGGAAAATAGGATAACCAGCAAAAGAGCAACAGGGAAGTCACCCTATGAGCTGGTATATGGGAGAGCTGCTGTGTTTCCTGTGCAATTGGCTTTGCCAGTGGCACGTTTTATGCAGGAGAATCAAGAGGAACCAGATGATATGATCAGGAGGCTTAATCAATTGGTAGAATTGGAAGAAACACGGAACCAGGTAAATCAGAGATTGATAGAATATCAGGAGAAAATGAAGAATGTCTTTGATCAGCACGCAAAGGATAGAAATTTTCAAGTCGGAGACCTGGTTCTCAGATGGGATGTTCGCAGAGAAGAAAAGGGAAAGCATGCTAAATTTGATCCGTTGTGGTTTGGGCCATTCAAAATAGTGAAGCTGGGAAGAAACAACACTTTTTCTTTAGAAAATCTACAGGGTGATTTGTTGGATGCACCTGTGAATGGCCAATTCCTCAAGCCATATTTCCAATCCTGACTCAGGCTGGAAATGCCTGATTGTATATATTGTATATAAGTTGTTTTGGTTTTTCTTTCTACAAAGGAAAGAATGCTGATAATTACCTGAAGCGAAAGCGCAGAGGAAATTGAGTAGCAGAATGAAATTTTCAGCGGTCTGCGTGTTATCGACATGCCCGAGGACGACCATGCCGTCCCCAGATGGAGCCGATGTTGTACATAGTTTCCCCCTCCATTTAAATTTTGACCACTGGCCCCTTTTAAATTTGTTGCAAACATCTTTCGTGATCAAAAACCTCTACGTCGTGCTCATCGCCACCTTTTCTGCTCCGCAATGCACCGTCCAAATGATAAAAACCCGCAATTTAAATTTATCGACCCAAGCCCTAGGGCCCCAGCTCCTTTCCTGTTGTCACCATATAACCCGAGCCCAAGAACCACAGGCCAAAAGAAAGGGGGCTTATCGTTCATATTCCGGGCGTGATCATGGCCATCCGATCAAGATTAGATCAACGGAGCGGTGAACGTTTCATATGGAGGGCCCCGCATGCAGCAAACCGGTAGTAAACCCCCGCACCGCTTACCCCAGGCTGGCGGTATTATCCATCAGGCCAGCGATTCCACTGGGTAGGCGCCGCGTGTCCTAGGTACGGGCCACGAAACCACTTTTCCCCACACATTAAAGCCTGAACAATCGCCGGGCAGCAGAATTTGTTTGAACCGTCGGATTTGGCGATGTCGATCCAACGGCGGACATCCACCAAATTTGCTCGCCCTTTAAACCCTGTCCGTCCTGTGCTATGGCCCACCGTCGTGCCTCTCTTACCATTCCCCAACCATCGATCTGTGTTTGTAATCTGACGGCCCACGATACAGTCTCCCCGTCCATTGACTCTGCCGCCACGTCGCCCTTCCACCTATTCTCTCCGTACGTCCACATGTCTTCCCCCCTCACATCCCAAATAAATCTCCCCATCATATATATATATATATATGTATGCATATGTTTTCACTCATGTCCTTTGTTCTTATTTCTCCTCGAGTCTCAAACTGTTTTACGTAGAAAGTTGCGCTCCGCCCATCTAAACCATACCTCCATTGTTTTTCTTCCGCCACCCTGTGTATTTCTCCCTGTCAACCATCTATCCATCGTCCCCACCCCCATCTGTGTCGGATTTTTCTAATATTTTGTGGGTTTTGCAGGTTTCAATATAACAGGAGGGCATTTTAATTCACTGCCACTGTTGCAAAGGTTTAGAGCCCATGAAAGACGATTTTTCTGTGGGTGAAATTTAATGAAAAAGCTGAGGGTAGGTGCGAGAAATGATCGCCAATTAAAGAAGACAAATAAATGTATTCACAGAACCCTCCAGAGAAATTTGCCCTGCATTAAAGATCCAGGATTCGAATCCAAAATCAAGGGCCGAGAGTACAGTACAGAATTGCAGACTTTCCCAGGTCTCTTACGGCAGCAGATTTTCCCTTAGCTGCAGGCAACACATTGTATATATTTTATTATTTGTGTCTTGTATATAAGGAGATTTTTATCTCCCAGCATTTATTTCCATAGACAGATTGCTAAGTATAATCATTTATAGCTAGTCATTCTTAGAGTGGGCGCGAATGCTTTCCGCCATTTTATTCAAATTGAGTCATTAATTGTGCTTCATCTACCTCCTCCTCTAGAATTCTCTGTCTTTCCTATAAATCCCCGAAAAGAAGACATTGTAAAGGTTCCAGATTTCTATCAGCGAACTGTGCAGCGAAAAGGCTTTTGTATACATTTTGTAATATTTATGTATGAAGGTTCAGAGCCCGTAGGGTCTCAGTGAGGAGGGGTTATAACTGTAATGAGGATTCTAGTCTTTGGTATCTCACAGTATTTAATTTCTCTTATGTGTTAATACAATATCTTCTTTCATGCTATTTATCTTCTTGTATCATGTTCTAGAATGCGAGTGGCTCACTAGTTTACAGTAAGGATTAATCTTTTTTGGTGCCCTTTCTGGAATTAGTCAAGCGCTTTAAATAGGCCTAGTCATGATATACTGTTCCATGATCATCTCTTCCATATTTTCTGCTATATTAGTTGCATGAGGAGGGTGCTTTTAAAACGCCATTGTCATATAAGGATTCATAGATTGGTATGCCCTTATGTGGTTCTGTTGTGTATCTGGGTATCAGTCTCATGTTAGCTAATATCTTCTTTATGTCTCCTCACTGCACTCACTCTTGATATTTGATTTCTGTGATGTATTATTTGAACTGTCCCTCTTTACAGTAAGCGGTCTCTTAACTGTCTGATGCCTTTGTATTGGAGTTTTACATGATGTCCCTACACTGTTCTTATCTTTGTACCAGCTTCTGAGAGAGATTGGTCCCATTCAAAACTAATTTCCTTGTTCAAACAAGAGATAGTAAGTGAGTTCTTGGACTGACAACCCAAACTATAAAGGGTTCCTTGCTATATTAAGATGTCCTAGGCACTAGTCTATGGCAACTCTAGACTGTCTCTAGGGGGGTGACAAAATCATCCACAACAGGGCCCTTGCCCCAAACGGTATCGCTGATTTAGCAGCTTTGTATAGGGCATTTTTGAATAGATGGGAAAAGAAGAAAGACCCTCTTCAAATCCTATCAGAATTTGAAAAATTGAGAACAAGACCTAATGAAACCGTGCAAGATTACATCATAAGATTCAATGAAGCCTACAACGCTATTCCTAAGAACCTTACACCCCCTCCTGACTCAGTATTGGTTAAATTCCCTAATGGTTTTGACTCTGACATAGCCTATTCACTCAGGGAAAGAGCCCCCCAAACCCTAGAAGAAATGCAAAGCATAGTGGTTAGTGTAGAAGCAAATCTTATAGAAAAACAAGCCAGAGCTAGGGCCGAAAGAAGAATTCCTATGAATGAAGAACCTTCAGCTTTTGAAAGAAAGCTAGATGTAATCATTAAAGGTATGGAAAGATTAGGAGACAAAGTGGAGGCAATCAAAAGAAAGTCTTCTGGTGATAATCAAAATGTTGCAAGAAACCCAAACTTTAGAAGAAATCAGAACCAAAATATTGGAAAGAATGTCCCTGACCAAAACATCAGGCCACCTTTCCAAGAAAATTTTGTTGAAGGTTCAACTTCTGAAGAACCTACAGAGGATGTGGAAATAAACAATGTAACTGAAGACAAAAATGAACCAGAAGTTTTCCTATCTCAGGATGATCAAGAGAATCACATCCTTGAAACATTCCAAACTCATTCAGGAGAAACTTTTGATTTTAAGGAAGGCTATGACACAGCAATTTATGAGGTTCATAAACAGTACAATTTGAGAAGCAGACGGATTGATGTGCCAGAGAATAGAAAATAGAAAGCTGTAAAACAAAATGTCAAAGGTAAAATCCCTCCTGTACAAAACATTCCCCCTGTACAAATTCTGTCTAGGACAACTCCTAACCACTCAAATCCAATAATTGAAGATGTGTCTGATAACCAACCAAACAATAAACAACAATCTAATACTTTTCCTCCTGTAGGAAATGTAGAAGAAATAGTAGAAGTTAGTTCAAAAATACCTTCAAATCAAAATTCCACTCATGAAAAAGAGAAAAACGTTGAAGACCCAAAAAATAGAGAAAACCCAACTGTGCAAAACACTAAAGCTCAAACAGAAAAACCTTTCAATTTAGAGGCTGAAATAGGCAAACTAAAGATAGCTGTTCCTTTATCAGAACTAGCTAAACATGATGTCTATAGAAGTAAAATCAGCAAATCCCTTAACATTAACATTACTGGAATGGATGATTCAGTAAATATTCTTGATGATCAACCTAAACTTCTTTTTGTCCCCGAGGTAAATGGTAAACTAGAAAGAGGAGGAACTCCTCCATTTTATGTGAGCCTGAACGTTCATGACAAAATACTCCACAATGCTATGCTTGATTCTGGAGCATCCCACAATTTGATGCCGAAAGCTGTGATGGAAAGATTAAATTTAGACATTACCAGACCGTATAAAGATTTGTTTTCTTTTGATTCTAGTCAGGTAAGATGTTTAGGTTTGATTAAAGATTTGTGTGTTACTTTGGTGCAATACCCTGCGAAGTCTGTTTTGATGGATATAGTAGTGGCTGATATCCCTCATAAATATGGTATGTTGTTGTCCAGATCCTGGGGTGTTAAACTTGGAGGATCTATTCAACTAGACATGTCATATGCCACTATTTCAGTATTTGGTCAACCTAAAAGATTATATAGAGAAACCTTAATGAAGTACTTGGTGAGTAGCCATGAGAAACCTGAAAACTTCCCTGTCTATTCAGTACATTCTGATATGGATTATTTCATCCTTTATAATGCTGAAGAGGACCTTCCTACTGAGCTAGAAGCACTTGAAAAGGAAACTACAAATAAATCCACTGTTCAGATCGAAGAAATTTCCGAAGATAAAGAAACACCAGAAAAACAAGAAATTCCAAAACAAACCAAGAAACTAGCTCCTGTAAAGAAACATGTTAAAACAGTCAATGAAGATTATGAACATGAAATTCTGTGGCATTTAGAATTTGATGGTTCAGTAAACAAGTTAGGAGCATGGGCTGGAATTTGGTTACATAATGTTGAAAATGATCATGCTGAAGGTCATTCTTATAGATTGAATTTTAAATGCACTAACAACATGGCTGAATACGAAGCTCTTTTGCTAGGGCTTAAACATGTCAAAAAGTTAGGAGCAATTAGGGTATCAATCATAGGAGACTCTGAATTAATTATCCAACAGATTAATGGTGAATGCTCAACCAAAGATCCCAGATTGAAACAATAGAGAGAAACAGTTGTGGAAATTCTCAACACTTTTCTACAAGCTCAACTTGCCAAGATTCCCAGGAAACAAAATTTGCATGCTCACAGTCTTGCAATGTTTGCTAGCACATGTAAGTTGCCTTTTGGACCTAATCATCAGTTCACAGCTGAGATTAGAAGTAGACCTGCTATACCAGACAATCTAAAGAATTGGCAAGTATTTGTAAATAATAATCAAATCAATTGTTTTTTGACTCTTCAAAATGAGTTTTCTAACAGTAATATAGATGAAGACGTAACCATTGATGAATCTGATCAAGAAGAAGAACATAAAACAGATATTTCAAGAGAGACTACAATTCACATGCTTCACCCAACCACATTCACAGAAAAAGATATGCAGGATTTGATACAAATGGAATTCGATGAGATCATAGAAGATGAAACTGAAATCATTAATCTGAAAGATAATCATTTACCCAAAGGATTAACTCCTTTGGAAGATCTTTTTGATTCAAATGACATTCCATTTAAACTCAAAATGGAACCTGTTAAGGCTGATATTGAAGAATGTAACTTAGGAACCCCAGAAAATCCAAAAATGGTTAAACTATCTAAATCTTTGCCAGAAGATCAAAAGGTTAAATATGTTGAACTTTTAAAATAATTCCAGGATGTTTTTGCCTAGAGTTATGAAGATCTTAAATCATATGATACATCGATTATTCAGCATAAAATACCTTTGAAACCAGACCAGAAACCTTTCAGACAAAAACTTAGAAGGATCAATCCTGTTTTACTACCTTCAATTGAAAAAGAAATTAAAAGGATGTATGAAGCAGGAATTATAGCTCCTATTAGGTTCTCAGAATGGGTTTCTAATATAGTACCAACACGAAAAAAGATTGGAGAAAATAGACTGTGTGTTGATTTAAGAAATTTGAATAAAGTTTCTTTAAAAGATAACTATTCCTTGCCTAAAATGGACCATATCTTACAAAGGGTAGTAGGATCTTCTAGGATATCTCTACTGGATGGATTTTCAGGGTATAACCAGA
The DNA here is from genome assembly GCA_034641835.2 of Pinus albicaulis. Lineage (NCBI taxonomy): Eukaryota > Viridiplantae > Streptophyta > Pinopsida > Pinales > Pinaceae > Pinus > Pinus albicaulis. The sequence continues at coordinate 1,167,812,676 of CM076584.1, read as the reverse complement.
TTCTGGTTCATCCTGATGATCAAGATAAAACAGCATTTACAACGCCATGGGGTAATTTTAAATATGTCAAGATTCCATTTGGACTCAAGAATGCAGGAGCTACATTTCAGAGAGAAATGGACATTGCTTTTGCTAAAGAAATACATGATTTTCTGGTAATTTATCTATATGATTTAACAGTTTTTTCCAAAACAGATCAGCAACATTTAGATCATCTAAGGCAAGTGTTCATAAAGTGCAGAAAATATGGCATTTCCTTAAATCCTAAAAAGTCATTGTTTCGTTTGGAAGAAGGAAAGCTCCTAGGTCACATTATTTCTAAAGATGGCATTCGAATTGACCCTGAAAGAATACAAGAAATTTTGCAAATACCTCATCCCAGAAATATTAAAGAACTTCAAGCTTTCATAGGAAAGATTAATTTCTTGAGAAGGTTTATTTCAAGTTTAGCTGAATTACTTAGATTGCTTACTAACATGCTTTAAAAATATTCAAGCATTGACTGGACTGTAGAAGCCAAGCAATCATTTGAAGAAATCAAAATGACTTTAACTAGAACACCAGTTCTTACTAGTCCAAAGTTTGATAGAGATTTCATTATTTTTTCATTTGCTTCTGAACATACAATTGCAGCTGTTTTACTACAAAAGGATGATCAGGGATGTGAAAAACCAATTTCCTTTTTCAGTAAATCACTTAGGGATGCATCTTTGAAATACAATATCATGGAGAAACATGCTTTTGCACTGGTAAAAGCAATTAAAGATTTCAGAGTTTATATATTATATTCTCATCTGATAGCTTATGTGCCTAATGCTGTAGTTAAAGACATCTTGACTCAAGATGGTATTGAAGGAAAAAGAGGTAAGTGGATAGATACCATTTTAGAATATGATATCGAAATTAAACCAACTAAACTCATCAAAGGTCAAGGTTTAGCTCAACTCATGACTGAACCTAATTGCCAAGCCTTAGACATTAACGAACTGGATGATGAACAGGAGATGGCGGCTCCACAGATCAATCAAACTTTCTTAGATTCACCTTGGTACATTGATATCATTCATGTTTTATTAAACCTGCAAGCTTTTCCAGGGTTGTCTAGAACGAAAAGAAGATTTTTGAAAATGACATCTTTAAAATATTGTATTTTAGATGGCACTCTATTTTGGAAAAATCATGAAGGAATCTTATTACATTGTCTATTTAAAGATGAAGCTGACAAGGCACTTAATGAATTTCATGCAGGGGATTGTGGTGGACATCTATACTGGAAGTCAACTGCAGATAAAATCTTAAGGGCTAGTTTTTACTGGCCAACCTTGTTTTCAGATGTTAAGAAATTTGTAACAACTTGTCATAAGTGTCAGATCTTTGAGGGTAAAAGAAAGTTGTTACCTTTACCATTAAGACCAATTTCCACAGAAAGACCCTTTCAACAATGGGGATTAGATTTTATTGGAGAAATTCATCCCTCTTCTTCTGGGAAACACAGATGGATTCTTACTGCCACAAATTACTTTACTAAATGGATTGAAGCTATCCCATGCAGACAAGCCAATGATTCTGTAATTATAGGGTTTTTAGAAACCAATATACTATCCAGATTTGGCTGTCCAGAGAAAATTATAAAAGATAATGCTGCTACATTTAAGTCTAAGAAAATGATTAGTTTCTGCAATAAATATCACATAACTTTAGGCCATTCAATAGCCTATTACCCTCAGGGTAATGGACTGGCAGAATCTTCCAATAAAAGCCTTTTTAATATCATTAAAAAGTTACTGGAAGAAAATAAAAAGAATTGGCATAAGAAACTTACCAATGCATTGTGGGCAGACAGACTTACAACTAAGAAATCAGTTGGGACCAGTCCATATGAATTAGTTTATGGCATTGAGGCAAGATTCCCATCATCTTTATGAATTCCTGTTATGAAGTTACTTCAGGAGGCTCAAGTGGAACCAAATGATATTCAGAGAAGAATTAACCAAACAATTCACTTGCAGCAAACCAGAGAAGAAGTGTATCAACGATCCCAAGTCTTGCAGGAAAAGTTAAAGAAAATGTTTGACAAAAGAACTAAAGCAGAAGATTTTCAACTAGGAGACAAAGTCTTAAGATGGGATTCCAGGAGGGAAGATAAAGGGAAACATGGGAAATTTGATTTCTTATGGAAAGGGCCTTACATCATTCATGCCTTACAGGGGAACAACAAATACTTTTTAAAGAACTTGGACAATTCAGAAGCTGAGGAAGGACCAGTCAATGGTCGAATGCTGAACCACTATTTTGATCCTATTTATTAGGATATTTTGATTTTTTCTAACTTGTACATAATATATCCTTTTCTAATGCATCAGTTTTGATTGGATGGTGACTTCTTGGAGTTGAAGCCCGAAGAGAAGGCCCTAAGCTTTAAAATTTTCACTATCATATATACAATAAAGCTACCAGAAAAAGGAGATTAAATGTTTCAGTTTGAGAACATTTTGAGGCATCTGATCTGCTGTTCTTGACTTTTCACAAGGAAAAGCCATCCCCAAGTGGAGCGAGTGTTAGACTCCTATACCAATAGGTATCATTTTTCATGATTTTCTTGATTGAACTATGCAATATGTTCAAACCTTTTTCTTGTGCAAAGGTGTTCCATATTCTTGAAAAATCAAAAAATCAAAAAATTTAAAAAATGTAAAGAGGGTATACCCTAAAAGAAAAATCAAAGGGTAAGAAAAATAAAGTGGTAAAAAAAGTGAGAGAAATGAACCCCAAGCAAAAATAGACCAGGAAAGTGTGCAAATCCAAATGCCACTACTATTTTATTTTCTGTAATAAAGAAATTGTGTGCAGCTTGTCAAACTTTTGCCACAATTTATGAAGAGTCAAACTGTTTAAACTTGACTCATTCACTTTTCAATTTCATGTTGTAGAATAGAGAATAAATATTTGATCAAACAGTTTAATCTTGGCAGATAAGTAGATTGGTAGAGTTAATAAAAGGTGCTCAACAGTTTAATCTGAGCCCTTGGATGTAATAAGGGTAGAGTTAGATAGATCTACCATGTAAAAAAAAGAAGATTGATAAGGGTTTGCAAGTCCAAATGCACCCTAATAAAGAAGAAAAAATGGAAGTGTAAAGTAGATAGGGTAGGTAGATGGTGTTGCCCAAGTTTTATGTGATGAATGATGGTGCTAAATGTATTTAATAATTTACTTTCATCACAAATATTGAAGCGGAAAATGCACTGGAAAATTCACAGAAAGCAAAGTCAAAATCATTAACTTCCCACATCACTTTCTCCCTAAGATTTTTACTAATTTCCCGAAAGTGCTAAGGTATTTGGAGATTAAAGGGGCTCAAGGCATTTCCTTGACTTTTGGAGGGACCGGACCCTCAGCCTAATGATCAAAAAGACCTAAGTACATGAAGTTATTTATCATTATAATCATTCACTTTTAACCTTTTCCTAAGTAAAATCCAATTTTACTTAGGAAGATCATGTAAATTTCCATAATAAACCCTCAAAATCACTTACTATTCTATGTTTAAGTGTTGAAATTGAGATGATATAATTTACTTCAAAGATCTTCACTTTCTTACTTGTGTAAAGTATTTTGAGTTTTCCTTGTCCCTTTGTCATATTAACATCTGATTTATTTATTAATTCCTTATAGAAAGACCTTATCCTATAGTACATAATTCCTTTTACATAAATATCCCAAAAAACCCCTCTTATTATAAGTTTTGGCCAAAGTTTATTTAATCCCCTTTGTTAAATAAAAAACCCCTAATAAAAACACTTTGGCTAAAAAATACCCATATAAGTTATTCCCTACCCCTATGGTTGATAAATGACATTTATTTATTACCATATAATAAAATATATAAAAAAAGGTTTTTAACATATAGTTTTATATGTTTAAAACGAAAATAAATAAAACCGAAGTTTTAAATTAAACTAAAAATTCAAAAAAAATTCCCCAAGCCCCCGTGACCTATTCCCTTGGCATTTTAAAATTCCGCCCGACACTTTAACCATAGTTAAAAAACCTCTAACCTTGCCGCAACCGTGAATAAACTATGGGATTAATTAAATCACCAGCATTAATTAATAACCCTCGATTCTGCCAATCAAATACCTCCCGGGATATTTAATTAAAGTTAATCATTGTTTAATCCACCGTCAGATCGCCCCCCCCCCGAAAGATCAACGGCCCAGGATCATTCCGCTGGCCGTCTCGTGTCCGAAAGATAACGAGCGGGGGCACAGTGGTTTTTAAATAGTACTCCGACCACGTGTCAGTCGATTAATGTAATCGCTGCCTCCCCGCTGAATACCACCATCTCCCAAAGAGAAGTGCAGAAATTACCGCTTACCGCCCGGTCCCGGTGACGCGTCCTCCCATACCGGATGACATCATCCTCGAAAAAATAAAAATCCCCATTGAATTTGTAAATAAAACAAAAACCCGTGTATTTCTGTCATTTTCACTACTGAAAGAGACTACGCCCTCCACTGAAGAATTCGAAAATTCCGCTAATTGAGACACCGCTAACCAACATTGTTGAACGCCATTGTTAGACCAGTGCCCAAGCATCGATCCGCCATTGAACAATACCTGTAAATTTCAAACTTCTCCATCAAACAGGTATTTATTCGATTTGCTGGAACTCTTTGAAAAATCCACTTTCCTGTGTTAAAAATTCACGCCAAAATCTGAAAAAGGGTTAATATTAGTCTATTCTAGTTCCTGCAAGTAAAATCAAAGCTCCTAGAAACAAAATTGCGCCCGGTCTGTGAAGAAAATCCCGAAAATTCCATTTTGAATACACAAGAACCAAAATGGAAGCTCCGGCAGCTCTGAATGTAACACCATTAAATGCCCCTCACAGAGAGTTAGAATACTTACCATTAGTGGACAAAGACTTTCAAATTAAAGACTTAGTTTTCAATGAAAGTACCCTTCGAAGTTATTTTCACTGTAGAGATGATTATTCGAAGGGTCTGGATGTCATTGGATTGTGGGAATCCAATTTCCCGAGATATCTTATCCCCTGTGTCCATATTTTCCCAGAAATTATCCACTACTCTCACTCCAACTATGATTCAACTCAAAGGGCAGTGTTGTCTCCTGACCAGAGTATCATTTTCCCCATCACTCCTAAAGCTATCAATACAATGCTCCATTTTGAACCTGATCAATATCTTACTCCTTTTTCCATCGAAGAACTACTTGAAAAGTCTACCCAACTGTCTCCAGAAAAATTGAAATGCATTTGCCAGACTTTTATGTTACCTGAACATCAACCTAAGGGACCTCCTCCCTATGGTTTTTCTTATTTTAATAATTTAGGCAAACTCATCCTGAATATGATATCCTTTGTCATGGGTTTCAATACAAGTGAATATGTTGATGAAATAACCCTGGTATTGCTGTCTATCTTTACTCCTGGGCAACCTCCTGCAGTAAAATATGACTTTGCATCTTTCATTGCCAATAAAATCCATGACCAGTTCATGAGGCTAGATAATGAGAAAGTGTTTAAATATTCCTCAGTCATTTACCATCTCATCATCTATTATCAATCAGACAAGTTCCCTTTTCCTGTTAAAAAGCTTGATGCGAAGGGAAACCCTAGATCTGTTATATTTTGGTCTGCCATAACTCACTCTTCCTATAATTCTCCCTATTCTTATGTTGAGTTCAACGATATTTTTGTATATCCTGCAACTACCTTGTTGATAGGAATTCCCCCTCCAAGGCTCAGTAATGAGATTAAGAAGACTTTGCAGCTTTCAAGGACATATAAAATTGGGGACTGGTATTTATACCAAAATCATTCAGTCATCAGAATATATGGATGTGAATTGTATCCATTCAGGTTGCCAAAATATGTGCCTATGAGACTTTTTTCCTTAGAATATTTCAGGCAAATGAATAATTCTGATATGATTCATTTTTTTAGTGTAAAAAAGAAAGCCCAACTCAGGATCAAAATTCAATTAGGTCCCTTCATATGCAATTCTAGGGATGCTGAGCGAGAAGAAAAAGATATACTACAAAACTGTTACAAGTTACAAAGGATTTTCCGTTGGGTTCCTTATGATCCATTCAGTTTTATCTGTGATAAAAGAATGAAGAACAAATCATCCCCATACTTTCACCACAGGATTCCTGAAATAGAACAATATGCTAATCAAGATGAGTGGGTGGAAGGAACACTAGTTGAGCAAGATAATGAAGAAGACAATATAAACAAAATTATGAAAGATCTTGAGAAAAAGTTTGACCTAGAATCTTTTGGTCAAGTGCAGGTACCTCACATTGGCACTTCTTTAGCAGGAAATCTCCAACAGGTATTACAGGAAGATAGTCCATCAATTGCAGTAGAGTCTAAAGGCAAAGGGAAAGAACCTTAAATACAGGTCATTGAAACTTTCATCATGGCAGAGAAACCTCAAACCTCCAGGGCACCAGATCAAACACAAGTTTCTCCTACTCAAGTAAATCATCCTGAAGTTTCAGAATTGAAAACTCCATCTAATATGGAATAAGGCAAGAAAAGACAGGTTCCAGATCCTACTCCTCCCAAAGAAGCCTCAGAGCTACATCAAGCTAAAAAGCAGAAACTCAATCCACTCCCAGAAGTGGAAACTATAGATGAAATAATTGATGATGAAAGAGAAGATAGTCAACTAACTAGCACAGTTAGTGAAACACACACAGGCCACAAAGGAAAAGCATTGCAAAAACAGTTGAGTACTGAAGTCTCTTCCTTTAAACAGCCAAAAATAGATACAGGTGATATAAAGAGAACTTTCATTAATATAAAAGCAAAGAATGATCCATTGAGAATGCAGGTATATGATCAGTATTTGAGAATGGCTCCACACAATCAGGAAAGATTAATGTCAGCATTTGACATTCAACAAGGCAAAATGATGATGAGCCATTTCAAATCCAAGGTGCCAAAAACCAAGACAACATCTGATTATATTAGGACCAATTTTGAGGTCCTGGAAAAAGACATTCATCCCTTGGACCAAATAGAATTGCATAGACAAACTGGGGAAATGGTATATTCAACCCTTACTGATAAGGCCATGGCAGCCCTTAGGCTGCAGGATTCTTTAAATAATACAAACACCCAGTTGCAAATTGAGAAGGCTTCTTCTCAGGCAAAAGATAACAGAATAAAGTCTCTGGAAGAAATAATCATCAGTTTGGGTCACAATCCCAAAGATATCAAAAGCATTGAGGCACTAATTAAAAAGAAAGATGATGATATTGCTGCACCGAGAAAGCAACTAAAATTACCAGCCTCAAGGCATCCCCAGACTCAAGAATTTTTGAAGGAAAATTCACAGGAAGAAATGATGGAATTGCTCTTGAAAATGACTGAGCAACTGAGTGAAACAGAGAAAGAATTGGAACAGGCTTTAAAAGAAAAGGAAGCTATCATGAAGACATCCACCACAGAGGCTACTACAACTACAGGTACAACAGCAGCATATCAACAAACAGATCCATTACAGGTGCATACTTCTAATTTAAGTTCTGATGAATTAGTAAAACAAATGGAAAGTTTAAAACTCAGAGTCACAGAACTTCAGTCTACAAAATTACAGCTCACAAATTTGGAACAAAAATATGATATGTCAAAAAACACTGTTGCTTATAATACAAGAGAAATCAAAAGGTTGGAGAAATTGGTTAAGGCTTTAGAAAAAGATCTTTCATTAGAAAAGCCTTTGAGAGAAATAAATGAAATTCTTTGGAATAATATTATTGATTCAATAAAGAGTATTTGGTCCTTTGTTCAAATAATCTTTGAACAAAATGACTTGGTCAAAGTAGCTATGGAAGAAATTGCCAAAACAAGAGAAGAATTAAAGGACAGACGTGAGCAAGCAAATCAACTTATACAGTTTTTGAACACCCAGACCAAACAACAGCTTGCAGAGCTTGGAATTGAGGACAAGACAGGTACTATTTTAGAAATAAAAAGAGTTTTTACCAAGAGAACTCTTATGAAAAATATGGAAAGAAGATGCTCAGATATTCAGGAAGAAATTAATGCCTTCAACGAAAAGTTTCAGGTTTTATTGAAGAACGGGTTACCCAGTCCTATGCTCTCAGAAGACAAAATAATGGACTTGGGAACTTATGTTAACAAATTGGATATACATGCTCATAACACAACTGCTCACTCTATCAGTTCGTCAGAAGCAACATTGCCAACAGGGAAGAATCTCTATGACAGGTTAAAGAATTTGTTTCATCTTGAATATGAAATAAGGTATTTATTCCCAAACCAGCCCACTTTCTTCAGATACACAGAGGCCGATGAAACATTGAGAAAGCTCAAGAGAACCATAATAGCAGAAGACAAATGGTGGGAAGACCTATTGTCAATTTTGTGAAATTTATCTTTAGGTAGAGAATTTTTCCTTTTACTATCATGTAAAGGATAAATAGATGAGCAAAGGTTAAAGAGTATCAGTTTGGCAGTTGAAAGAGTATCAGTAGAAATGAAGAGTATCAGATAAGCAAGCCAGTAAAAAAGAATTACTCAAAAGGACAGCATCGAGCCCTATTATAGGACCTGCCTCCAGCACATCCACAAAGGGAGGAAACAACACACCAGCAGTTACTTTTTGTCCTATCTACGAGACCATTTGTCTCCTTTTTATTGTAACTTATTCATTAGTCACCCTAGATTATTTTCTAGGTTAGTGTGAGATATTTTAAATCATTTTTTGTATAAATAAACCCTCAAAGAAAGTATTGAGGGTGGATTCTACTACTTTGCTGTGACATTGATGTTTTTGGAATAAAAGTGTTTTGGAGAAATTTATTTGTGGCTTGCTGGATGACAATTTGAAGCTCAGGACTTTTTGCAGGATTCATGTGTCTAACTGCAGTTCAATAAGTCTTTCTATCCTATGTCTTAAGTTTTATATTTGTTTATAATATCATTGTGTCCATTTCTGAATACTTGACATAAAATAATAACTTAGAATTTACTTAATTGTACTCTGAGTTCAGTTGTGATTATTCTAAATGTTTTCCTCTAAATTAGTTATAAGCAACGAATTCTTAATTGCTCTTGCTTCGCTAATTTAAACATTTTGATTACTATAGTAAAGAATTCTTCACTGCTCTTTATTTGTAATCATTCCATTTCTTTCTTTTGAAAATGTTGAAAGATTCTTGAGTGCCTTTCATCCCTTCAAAACCCATTCCATCCACTTTAAATTCTAAAAATTGTTCTCTGTTTGGCTATCTTGCCCTACAAAGCCATCTTGTGTGTAGAAGATTAATCCAGTAAAGCCATCCTTTGACTCCATAGCCCAATGGCCTGAAAATACTCAACCTTACCCTTAGTTGGCGAATTCCACCATTTTCAAACAAACTCTTGGATTTATAACTAGCCTAAAACTTTCTAAGAACAAAGATAAATTATAAAGAGAGGGCCCTCTCTGGATGCAAATTGGCTAGATTCTGCATCCGAAGGTTGGTTTGTGGTTACCTCGGGTATACTTTCCTTTTCCACAACTTCAAAGAAAACACAAACTCTTGGAATTATAACTAGCCTAAAACTTTCTAAGAACAAAGATAAATTATAAAGAGAGAGCCCTCTCTGGATGCAGATTGGCTAGATTCTGCATCTGAAGGTTGGTTTGTGGTTACCTTGGGTATACTTTCCTTTTCCACAACTTCAAGGAAAACCTGAGTGATAACAGGTACTTGATCATATCCTCTATAACTAATAACATCACAAGCTCTAAAATCTCGAGATTTCTAAATTTTGTGCATGAAAACCAATGACCAAAGAACTTATTTTGATACCTAGTGGCATAATCATGTGGTCTTGATCTAGCATATCTTCTAATATTGTTCCTTGGTAGAGGTTCATCTCTTTTTTTATTTATGACTCTTGCTCCATTTTTTCTTGTGGATTCTCTATGAATATTTTCCACCATGGGGGGCTCCAAACATTTACCCAAGTTCCCTTTCTTATGTGGACTAGATATTTCTTATTGATTATTGGCACCATTCAGAGAATCATCATAAATGTTGAAATGAACATGTTTGGATTGATTCATCACTTTCTTGGGATCTTGTAATGAGTTTCTAGTAGATCTAATGAATGTAGGCTTTTGTTTTTCTTTATCTGAAGCAGATATCCCACACTCTTCTTGATAGCCAAGGTTTTTTTTTATGAGAGGAGACCTTTGGATGTTGAGGATGTGATATAGAGATTCAAACCCTTTGAGGAGTTTTAATTTTTGTTTGATTTGTTCTAATTCTTATCTCAAAATCATAACTTCTTCCTCTATTTTTTCACAAAGTTCTTCCTTTTTCTTTATTTATTAAAAAAAATAATAATAAATAAATAAATAAATAAATAAAAAAATCTTTCACCCTTAATGGAATGTCCATCTTGATCTTTTTCTTGGAGTTTTTGTTCTAGATGTTCGACCCTCTTTCTAATTTTTTTAATTCTTTCAATGATTTTTTGTGTTCTCCTTCATAATCTATTTCTACTTCAGCGAAGAATAATATTTCACCTCTTTCATCATCACTCACACCTTCAGTGCTCTCATAATCGCTTTCTTCTTTTGAGAATAATATCTTCTTTTGGCATTTTGTTTCTTCTTTTGATTCTTATACTTGAATATTATTTCGTCATCACTATAATTCATTTTTTCATAAGGACATTTATAAGCATAATTTCCTATTCTCCACATTCAAAGCATTTGAAAGGAAGCTTACCTTTGAAATTTCTAGCCCCCCTCTTTAATTTTCTGACAAACTTGGCTTCTTCTTCATCCAATTCATGGCTGGAATCTACTTGAATCTTATGTTTTCTTCCTTCTTTGGTTTCTTTGAATGTTGCTTCTTTGATTCCTAATTATTTTCCTTCTTTGTCCTTAGTTCATATGTTGTGAGTGTTCGATGAAGCATGTCCATGTTAAACTTATCCATGCCTAATAGTTCTTCAAGGGTTGAGACCTTGGGATTGAATCTTGGAGGAAAATATCTCAATATTTTTTGAACAGCACCATCATCCTTTACTTATTCACCAAGACCTGCAATAGAGTTGACAACTTTGTCTACTCGAAGGAAATATGAAGCAATGTCCTCATCTTGTTCCATTTTCAAACTTTCAAATTGAGCTCTGTAATATTGTATCTTGGCTTCCTTCACTTTCTTGTCCCTTTCATAACAATTTTTTAGCTTGTTCCATAGATTATGAGTTGACTTACAATGCATTACTTTGAAAAATTTTGTATCTGACAACCCACTCAAAATAGCATGCTTGGATATTGCATTGGATGAATAGAGTGCATTATCGATTGTATCTATTGGAGGAGTATCATGAACTTAATAATTGTTCTCTATAATTTTCCAAGCATCAACTCCCAAGTAAATGAGGTAGGTCTCCATTCTTATCTTCTAAAAAGAATAGTTGGATCCATCAAACTAAGGAGGCTTTCCTGAAGATAAGATAAGGTCCATTTTTCCCTAAGATCAATCGTCCAAAAACTAATTGTTCTTGAAGCAACCTGCTCTAATTTCACTTTTTAGACCAAATATCACATTGTGAAAGGGGGTGAATTAGTATAATGGTAATTTTATCATTTCAAACATTTCATAAATAATTTGTTATGTAACAGTGCATCGGAAAATAAAATGAATCATAATAAATGAAATAGTCCACCAAGAAACAATCACCACATAAACACATGATAACACCAACATTTACGTGGGAACACTTTCCAGAGAAAACCACAAATTATTTTATCTTCTTCTTTAATTTGTTTACATAGATTTTCACGCATTGACCCCAAAAATATGCAAGCACCCACTTGTAATAGGCTACAACCTAATTGAGGCACTAAAATAAAAAAATGTGAAAGCACCCATTTGCAATAGTCTACAACCTAATTGAGTCACAAACCTAGAGAATGTGAGCGCTTTGACTTGCAGTTGTAATCATCAACCTGGTTGAGGCACCCACCTCCTTCTTCAATCTAGTGTGGACCACTTTTCACAATATTTCAAACTAGATCCACATGCTCAAATAATAACCAAATCAACTTTCCTTCTATTCCTATATAAAAAAATGGGTCACCTACTTATATTCCCAATAACAACGACTTCCTTGATCTCGACAATTGTTTTTATATCCCTTTATCAAATTAAAAATAAATCCAACCAATAATCCCTTTCCAAAATTATTTTCACTCAATTTGACCCCCAAAACATTAGAAAACATTAAGCATTTATGTAGGATTATGGTGAGATAATGATGACTATGAAACCATTCCTAGATATTTTTATTTTTGAAGTACTTCTGTTGGAGCTTCACGAATTAACCTTCACCAAATATTATTGATGGGTTTTCTTAGTACCACAAGGACTTGTTTTCAATATCATCCTTCAAATCCCCACACTAGAACTGATCACCTACCAAAAATTCCATGTTCTTTTTTTATTTAGCTCATCATATTTCTATGCAATCCCTTACCTCATATCATCATGGTTCAACTAATGATATTTCTTTGACTCTACCTACCCCTTTGTGACTTGCTTGTATTGTCCCTCTTCATTTTCCAACCTAGTATTAATGTTTAATTGCCCATCATTTTTTTTCTTTCAAAAGAGGTGAGATTTTGGTTGATTAATATGCCAGGGTTGAGTGATGGAGCAATGAACATGTATGGCTTTCTCTCCAAGATCACTCTATTTCCATATGGAATTAGATTTTTAGGGAATTTCCCAGTGATTGGAATTAATTTAGGTTGTACAAATGGTAATTTTCTAATTCATTTATAATAACGATATAGGTTGTTATAGTATGGTTTTATAGTGGGAAAAGATGGATTATGGATTACGTGTGATAACAAAAATTCATCGTACAACAGTTCCATACAATGGTACAATGGGAGGTGATGGAAACATATGTTGAGAAAAGTATGGTGGTAGTGAGGAGCATATGACAAGGAAGGTGATGATTGCATATGTCAAGTAATTTATAGAGACAATGTCTTGTAAGTGAAAGAATAATGGTGACATATAAATGAAGTATGGTGGAAAACTTAGATCGCTAGCTTTAATACTATATGGAGCATAAAAACTAGAGTGTATTTGAATTTTCTCATGGTAATAAGAATTATATATATATATATATAGAGAGAGAGAGAGAGAGAGAGAGAGAGAGAGAGAGGAATGAATGGTCAATTACATTGAATAAGGCCTGAATATATATAATCTAAGGGGTGCATTATTCCCTTTAACGAAAGGTTGTGTCCTTTACTATATTAATTATTTAACGGTTTTTGTATTATATTTATTCATTTCCTATATTTTTTTTATGTATATACCACAATAACTAGTGTACAATGGTTTCAATATTGGGATTATCCTCATAAGATCTATTGGTACTATATTACCAAATTCTCCCATGAATTAGCATACTAACGATAAGAGAAATAAATTAATTCTCCAAACAAATCATTCTCTAATGAAAGCTAAATTTTTCATCAAGATATTAAACTCGTTGAAATTCTCTACAAAATTTTCTCATTCCTTCATCTTCAATGTAAAAACCTTTAATTTTAGCCACCTCTTATTAAGCAATGACTTGGAAGAATACAAAACATTTAACTTGTCTCACATATTCTCTACCAATGGGGATCTATATACATTAAGAATCACAACCTATAAGGAAAAAGGTTGATTGTGGATCATGCTTTCTTAATATCCTTCTCAATCTATTGTTTAAATTTGCAACAAGAAACAGTGAAATTGGTATCCAGAAACAACATGATAGCACACACACTAGTGTGGGACCACAGGTCATGTAGTGATGGGTCCTAGTGATACATTAGTGTGAAATTAAATTTATTTAATAAATTTTAAATGTGTCTAATTTAATTTTCCCTTAATTAAATTGGACAATAAATTGTAATATTATCTCATAAACACTTGTAATAGTTAACAGAGTGTGATAGACTTAGTTAGCTCATGAATTTCGAGTTGAGGGTGGTTGTTGAGGCATGCAGAGTGATTCTATTAGTTTTAGATTCCAACTTGCGGTTAGTGCATTAGTTTAATGCATGAGAAATCAATTAACTTCTAACTAGTTGTAACTGATTGTTGCACTAGTGTGAGGTCAAGTGAATTAAATCATATTTAATTCACATGCAGTGATCTGTCAAGTGACTGATGATTTACTATTAATAGCTGCATGCATGTCAGTTTTGATGAAGACCCAATTGAGACAAAGGTTAAAGGGATTTTATCTATCAGTTGTACTTCTAGAAAATTGCCCAGGCGCAATTATATACACCATAGTTTTCCCACGATAATTGCGCAGTTGAGAAAGGCTGAAATTCCTAAGGAATAGGATTTCATTCCTCATGAATTGTGCGAGCAAGGCAAGCTGAAGACAGGCTGAGAATTGGCTAAGTGTTGGCCTGATTTTGTCTGGATCAGTGTGAGACGATAGGCAGAGTGCAGGAGACTCTTGTGAGAAGAGTGCATTGTAATTGTTTCATGATTCCTTGGTGAATATAAAATAGAAGATAGAGGGGTTTTGAGAAGTAAGCTTTCCCTGAGAAAATATTTGTGTTGTGGTTTGATTTGCTTCTTTTTTTACTTGTTGTGATTGGCGATTGTGTTTATTTTCTGCAATTGATTTGTAGAAGGATTCAGTATCTAGCTTTAGTACACTTCTTGGTCATATTGAATCCATTGATATAAATATGTTTTTATAATTTCTACATGGTATCAGAGCATATGAAATCACTATAGTGAAGAATAAATTGAGTTTCTGACTGAATAGAATTCAAATTTCCAAAAGTATTCTTGGTGCAAGAGGCGGATCAGGATCAAAATGGATTTCAATGGCTTGAGATTGGAGTATGCACTCAAGGGAAGCTCTAATTATATTGCATGGAAAGACAGGATGGATTTAGTTCTGGAGGAAAATGGTTTGAAATAATTCTTTGATAATGACATTCCCAAACCCACTACAGCAGATGCCACAAATCTTGATGCTTGGAAAAAGAAGGTTGCAAGGGCGATGAGGATCTTAATGGAGGGAGTACGAGACCAAACTATCTCAAGTATCCATGGAAAAAAAACTCCATATGTAATGTGGAAGGCTTTGAAATATCTATTTCAGAGAAGAAATTATCATAGAAAATTGGCACTGAAGGATAAGCTCAGCAAAATCAAAATGGAGAAAGGCGACACTATTCCGAAATATTTAACCAAGTTTTCCCAATGTCGAGATGAGCTTGGGAGCGTCAAAATTACTATCGCGGATGATGACTTGGTGAGCCTAGCTCTTCTAGGCCTTCCCAAGATTTGGCATAGTCATTAGGACTCTGTCAATGGGAGGGAGAAGCTGCCAGATTGGGAACGACTTTGGTCGGATTTGGTGTAAGAAGAATTCAAGCAGAATACCAGGGATGGATCCTCATCCAAGATGGATGATGAGGAAAATTGTGCCTTGGATGGTAAGGCGAAGAAATGGAAACGAAAGAAATCCTATTCCAAATCTTAGACCGGTGAAGAAGGCAAAGAGCGCGACATGTCGAGAGTGAAGTGTTTTCATTGTCACTAGAATGGACATTATGCCACTAATTGTCCACAAAATAAGAAGAACAAGAAGGCTTCAGGATCTGGAGCTGGTGAGTCTTTGGCCTCGCAATTTGAGTTGGACTTCTCACTCATTTCATGCATGGTTTCAAGTGAAATGGGATCAGGGTGGTACTTGGATAGTGGTGCATCTTTCCACATGACGGGAGACAAAGAACTTTTCAGTAGCTTGGAGGATAAGGACCTCCAGATGCATATTGAAATGGGTGATGACGGAAGGTATAGCGCTACCAGGATTGGTACAGTTACTTTCCAGAGACAGTCAGGTAAACCATTTTTATTAAAAGATGCAATGCATGTACCATGCTTGAAAAAGAATTTAGTTTTAGTTGCAATGTTGGAGGATAGAGGTTATGATGTGGTTTTCAGTGAAGGGAAAGCTTTCCTTCAACACAAAGCCACACATTATGGGGATTTTTGAGGTCTAAAATGGGTCTCCTAAGGAAATTATAAAACAATGGAAATAATAAAATAGGATTTGATTACATCATCAAATTTTAAAGGGAAAAAAGAAAAAACTACTTTTTCAACTTATCTCCCAAAGTTTTTACTCAAATTTCGAGCGAGAGTACTTGTTGGATGCAAAATTTAATTCCTCATCCAAGGAGTACCCATGTTGCATACTTTCGATGGGTCTTTCTACACAAAAATTAAGAAATACATGAAACATGTGATTGCAATCACGTTTTTTATGTATTTCTCAATTTTCGTGTAGCAGGGTCCATCGAAAGTATGCAACATGGGTACTCCTTGGATGAGGAATTAAATTTTGCATCTAATGAGTACTATTGTTTGAAATTTGAGTAAAACATTTGGGAGATAAGTTGAAAATACGAGTTGAAAAAGTAGTTTTATTATTTTATTATTTTTTAAATCTTTTACCCTTTTCCTTAAAAAATGGTGAATCATCCCCCCATGGTTGACATCATCACCTTGAATCCTATTAGTTCTTATAAAGTTTTTTTTTTTATACATTTTTCTTAGGAGGCCCATTTTTGACCTCAAAATTCCCCTAATGGGACAAGCCAAGAAGATTGGGATTCGTGTGAATAATCTCTATAAACTTGATGTAGATGGTTGCGCAGCATTGATGGGTAAGGAAGACAAAGTGGTGAGCCGGGATGAGGGTGAGTTATGGCACAGGAGATTGGGCCATCTACACCACGGAGCTTTAACGTTCATGCATTAGATTTCTACGGGGCTTCCAAAGGGTAAAATTGCACAGATAGAAATATGCAAGGGATGTACCATGGGGAAGTGTGAGAAAGCCATACGATTGTCCCTTGAGAGGGAGCTTGATTTGTATGCAGATGAGGAAATCTTGGTTCATAATGATGAACCTCAAGATGTGGAGCAGCCATAAGATGAGGATCATGGAGTGGCAGAAACCACTCATGTAGAGACCTCCAGGAGGGGGAAATTTCAAGCCAGATGGGCAGAGGGAGTACATGCAGCTATACCTCCAGGTGTGAGGTGGGGCGATGTGCAGAATTAATCCCAAGAAGAAATTTTGCAGGATTCATTGAGATGGTGCGTATCATGGATCGATCCTGGCTACAAGGAGCCCATAGTACAATAGTAGAAGGATCAATTAGATTGATGCAATCATATGTTAGGAAGACAAAAATTAGAGTGACAGGTGTCGGATATTAGAGCACAGATCAAAGTTGGCAGTCGTGCAGAGTGCATGGATGCAGATGTCAATAGCACAGGGAGTCCAGTAGACATGTGCAGTAGCTAACAGCAGTCAGAAGACTAATGACAGATGCATTATACTGATTCAGTTTTTTGGAGGCTATTCAGTTTCAGAAGTGTTGCATGCAAGAGTTATGTGTGCGAACAACACTAGAGAAAGGTTGCATGCAAGAGTTTCATGTGCAAACAACACTAGAGAAGTGTTGGATGCAAGAGTTTCATGTTGCATGCAAGATTTGCATGTGCGCATGCAAGGACATTCCAAGGTACTGGATCGGGACAGATTGATTCATTTTATGTTGAGAGGGAGTGTTGAAATTTGCAACAAGAAACAATGAAATTGGCATCCAAAAACAAAATGACATCACACACACTAGTGTGGGACCACAGGTCATGTAGTGATGGGTCCTAGTGATACATTAGTGTGCATTTCAATTTATTTAATAAATTGGAAATGTGTCTAATTTAATTTTCCCTTAATTAAATTGGACAATAAATTGTAATCTTATTGTGTAAACACTTTTGATAGTTAACAGAGTGTGATAGACTAAGTTAGCTCATGAATTTCGAGTTGAGGGTGGTTGGTGAGGCATGCAGAGTGATTCTATTAGTTTTAGAGTCCAAGTTGCAGTTAGTGCATTAGTTTAATGCATGAGAAATTGGTTAACTTAATTAAGTGAGTTAAAGTCAGTCTAACTAGTTGTAACTGATTATTGCACTAGTGAGAGGTCAAGTGAATTCAATCAGATTTAATTCACATGCAGTGATTTGTCAAGTGACTGATGACTTTGTAACAACTCTAATTACCAATATATATATATATATATATATATATATATATATATATATATATATATTTAAAACACTACGCTGCTTTACTGCCCTTTAATTAGTTTATTCTATCAATGTATAACCTCTTACAGAATTTCATTAAAGGATTTTATTTCATTCTTTTGTATTTTTATTATGCCATAATTAGATTCATACCTAGGAATACCTTTGTAGACCCTCGTTCATTTCATTTATTAAGGAATTCTCCTTATCTACATAGAATACTTACATTTCGTTCAATATATATTAAGGTATACATTTTGCATAATTTCCCATACTATTATGACATTTATATTTAGAGCTCCCCACATCTCTCCATATATTAACATAAGCTTTGATATCCTTAACTTTAATTTATATTAAAGTCTCCCTCATATATATATATATATATATATATATATCCTAAGTTTAATTATGATTCTTAATATACATTGGATCATATCCTCTACCGCATGTATCCTCATCGTTTTATGTCTAAGTCTACGAGCCTATTTCGAACTTGTGTATATATGAAATAATTGTGTTGAGGGTAACATTCCTTATTACGTTTCCCTTTTTCCCCTTTTTCAAATAGTTTTATATATTAATATGCATTACTATGTTAGAATGATTTCGATTATCTATTTCAAACTAACACTTTGTATCTATGTTTAAATTAATAACATACATTTAAGGGTTATGACATATATCAATGAGTTTTCACATGCCAACTTTTCATTTAACTTACCTCTAGTCATATTATTACACTTATCCATTATACGAATTGAGATTGACACCTAACGTGACAATAATATATATGTCATTCATACCGTATGGTAAAATGAATACTCCATGATTCTGGTTTTATTGTTGATTGGGACATATCGTATATTTTATAGTTTTAACATAGATAATATCTTCCTGCACTTAAATGACAACCGACTTCACCGTAACACATTTAATAGCAGTACATCTGACCTTGTGGTTTCACATGGGCATATTAAATTGGTTAGCCAATAGTATGGTCAATTCGATTTGTGATTAGCGGTGAATATTTCATCTGTATTCCCTCCAACTTGGTGACTACAGCTAGGGTTTCATTTTACTTCCACCGTTTTCATTTGGGGAAAGCTCTGAGCAGAGGTTTTGGTTCTGGTTGCATTTTGTTCCTCTGATGCCGAGAATGCCTTATTGGTCGAATGCCTTTCCTCAATGGTATACTTCCCTCCTCTAGAATCCTCTTGGTAAGATCAGTTCCTCATTTATCTTACTTGTTGAACTATGTGAAATCGTTAAGATTCACATAACTCGTTTTGGAGTTTCCCTCTTTTAGATTATTTGTTATTTCTTCCTGTATATTATCAGATTTCCCACATTTAAATCCTCCGTTCTTGTACAGGTTTTGTCTCTATAAAACCCTCATTCATTCAACTTCGTCACAGTCACACCGAGGTATTTTTATTTTCTTCTATACACAGGTAAGCTCTACTTTACATACAAGTAATTTTCTCTTGTAATCACTATGTTTTCTTCGTAGATAGTCTCTCAATGATAGCATTTAATTTATACAAGATATCCTTTTGGTATTTTGGAGTTTTGCGTTTTTAATGGATGAAATTATTCCGCATTAGGTGGTGGAATTCTCTATTGAATTAATTATACGATTTTTCCCAACCTATTTACCTCTAAGTGAAGATTTTTTTGAGTTCTGAGTTTAAACGAATTGGGAAATTTGTATTGTTCTCGTAGCCACTTCAATCTTAATTGGAATACTCGGACTTCGTTTTATCATTCTTACGTAATTGTTTCCCTTTGTGGTTTGAGTACCTTGTTTTAATTTTCGTTCTCTATATATCAGTAAATAGAAATAGTAATGGTTAAATTCGGAATTCAGGTTCCACAATTAAATAGAATTACATTCAAACAAATTCTATCGTATTGTCTATACTTTCCTCTATGTTTCCAAAATTTGACCTTCAGGTTTTTAGATCTTGGATAATAAGTATATTGAAGGTTTTCGATATAATTTTGATTTTATATAGTTACCTCAATCTAAGATGAATTCATCATTTGCATATTTTATTTAATCTCATACAGAGATACCATAACATAATTCGATTTCCACTTAGGAAATATGATTCATTGTATATGCAAAGGTTTGATTTCACTATGTGACATTTGTCTGCACTCAAACTTGTTAAGATTAACATTACTCCTTATGTTTCATCCAGCTAAACAACGTTTTTGTTAATTGATTTTGAAATCGATTCCAGAGTTCCAATTTAATGGAATTTGTTGTATCATTTATTTCTATATTTTCTTTATACACTTCAATTTTCGATATAGTCAATTTGATGACTAAATGCTCTTGGAAATTGCGCAAATCTTGAGATATAAAATTGTATCTGTGTAATTACAATTTTAAGTTCAGTTTCTCTTCAATTAGTCACTTTGTCTCTTTTAGGTTTTAACATCAAATTATGTTCACCAGTTGTTCAGTGTACACTTAAAGATTGAATGTATTATAATAATTTCCCTTTTGAATTTAAAATTTATATCATAACTTCCCCTTGTATAATATAATCATCTCTTGTATAGGAAAACTCGCATTTTCCAGATTGATTTGGATTCATAAAATTCCATCAGATACACTATATCTGGTTTTACCCTCATCTCAGATAATTTATTATATTATTCAGTACAATAATTAATACTTTTGTTTCGTATTTAGAGTTCAGAATTCAATTACTTCCCTCTTGTTAATTTCCTGAACTGATTGTTTTTTATCTGTCCTATACAGGAGGAACTTCACTACCTTGTGCTTTGTTTAAACAGGTAAAACTTGCATTATTAATTACTATAGCAGGATTCATTTTTCATAATTATTATATTTGATCTATATATAACACATACATCTATGTGTATTTTGTACGGGTACTTAAATTTCACAACTTCTACAACAGTCACTTCAACTTTCCTTTTCGAAGACTTGACTACCTATTTCCTTTATCTATAGGTCAGTCGTCACCATGCACAGATCTCAGCCCTCTATATATGACGAGTGTTATCATTTTAACTATTCACTTTGTCCGTAATTAAAGTTAATAGAAGATGACTTACAGTCATATACATTGGACTATTGTAACTGTTATTTTAATTCACTCTTGATATATTATTTGATTCACCTTTATTAAAGGAGTTATACATATCTACTTATTCTTTGTTTACAGAATTAACTATGTAATTCTATTGTCAATTCATATGTTTGTCTTAACACCTTTACAATATTATTTAATCCTAATGATGTGTTTTATATATAAAATAAAATAGTTAACATAGACCTAACAACATATTTAAACCTTTCTAATTGGGTTTATAGATTATGTATGTTGGTCAACTAATTGTACTAGTCTATGTAACTATACAAAGAATTTAACTATACCTGCTATAGTTATTTTTTTGTTAAATACATATGACATTTTATTCCCAAAGAATAAAATAACTCATCACACAGATTTATAATTCAAGATACACATTTTTAAGCTAAGCACATAACTAAACCACTTTAATCTTACTCAATCATCATCATCATAACAAACTCATAAGATATAATTCCATAATTGTGCATACCAATTCTGGTAAATACTATTTTCCACCCAACCTTGAGCTTTCATCCACATCTCCCCCCGAGCAGAGACCAATTCCTCCAAAGTGTAGACAACCTCTTTTTTACCCAGGAATGGCTTATTTAAGCTTGGTTTCCCTCATCATGTTTCCATAACTGCGTCCAATTAAATTAGGATGGTTATTTCCTTTAGCCTAGGCTTTACTTTTGTTTTTTCCACAAAAGCTCTTTAAAACTAGATTTTTCCTCTTTCTAGTTTTATTTCACCTCTTCTCAGTAAATTTCCACTTTATTGAGGTATCTTTTATATTTTTATCTCCGATCTAATATGTTTATTTTATTTTGTTTTCCCCAAAAAAATTTGGAGATTTTGGGAAAGTCTTTGGATTTAATTCCATCCTCGTGGATTTGAAATCCTGGCCTCCAATTTACTCTAGTATTTGCACAATAATTAAATTCCATATTCATTTAATTTAAAATATATATATATATATATGTCCACCTATAGTTTTCCTTGAGGTCCGCTTAACCTTTAGGATTTTCAACTGTCTAAATAAAAGCAGTAAAATAGGGATATTACATATTCCCCCTTTAAAACAAAACATTGTCCTCGGTGTTGAAAATATATCAGTTCATTTTTCAAACAGTGATGGATATTTTTCTTTCATTTCCTCTTCTCGCTCCCAAGTAGCTTCCTCTGGTATAAAGTGCCTCCAATGCACTTTCACCCTAGCTACGGTTCTATTTCGAAGCTCGATTTCTTCTCGTGCTAGTATACAAAGGGGCATTGGAAGAAATTCCCCTTCGATTTCCACCTGTATCAAAGTCCAATCAATTACATGAGTAAGGTCATGTACATACGTTTTCAATAAGGAAACATGAAAAACATTGTGAACCTTAATATGACTAGGTAGAGCCAATCTGTAAGCTATTGGCCCCACTCTTTCTAAAACTTCAAATGGTTCACAGTAGCGTGGTGCTAGCTTAGCATAGCTACCAGTATCTAATGTACTTTTGTGAGGCTTAATCCTCAAATAAACATGATCTCCCACTTTGAATTCTCTATGAATTCTCTTCTTGTCTGCATAGCTCTTTTGTCAATCTTGAGTTGTTTCAATATTTTGTTGAATCTTCTTCACATTTCTTTCCATCTCCTGCAATGCATCAGGTCCAAGAATCAACTTATCCTTTGGTTGACTCCAACTGAGAAGAATGTTGCATTTTTTTCCATAAATGCTTCAAAAGAACTCATCTTAATAGAAACTTGATAACTATTATTATATGCAAATTTTTCCAGATGCAGAAAATCTTCCCATCTTGTAGTTTTTTCCATCACATACATGTGCAGCATGTCTTCTAAATGATTGGTTATTTCAGTATGCCCATCTGTTTGAGGATGGTAAGCGGTACTAAAGTTCAATTTGGTACCCATTCCTCCAACAGAGTTTCTCAAAAGGTTGAAGTAAATTTTGCATCTCTGTCAGATATAATCATTTTTGGAATTCCATGTAAATTCAAAATTTCTTTCATAAACACATTGGCTAATTGAGTTGTGCCAAAAGTAGATTGTACTGGTAAAAAGTGTGTTGCCTTAGTTAACGTATCTACAACCACCATTATAGATTCATGTTGATACTTGGTTCTAGGAAATCCAGTAATGAAATCTATGGAAACCACTTCCCATTTCCATTCTGAAATAGGTAGAGGGTTCAGTAGTCCTACAGGATGCTAATGTTCCACTGTTACTTGCTGACATTCTAAACACCTTTCTAGATAATCAGCTACATCTTTTTTCATACCTTGCCAAAACATGTTCTTCCTTAATGCTGAAATTAGTTTTTGATAACCAGGATGACCTGCATAAGGTTTTTATGATACTCATCTAAAATTTCTTGTTTTAAATATCTCACATTAGGAATATACAGTCTTTGTTTATAATAAATCAGTCCTTTCTAGTTTTTAGTATATCCCGCAACTTCAGTTTTCTGCAATTTCTCTTGAAATTTTACATATTATTGCCCTTGCATCAACACTTCATGGATTTGTTCTTCTATCTCAAATTTCACACTACTTCCTGCATTGGTCAAAATATGATGAGCATTCCTACTCAAAGCATCAGCAATCTTATTTTATTTTCCTTTAATGTTTTTTATTTCGATATCGAACTCACTAAGGAAAGATAACCATCTAGCTTGTCTAGCATTTAAATATGGTTGAGTAAATAAATACTTTAGGCTTATGTGATCTGTCATTAATATGAACTTCTTTCTCAGCAGATAATGTCTCCACATCTTTAATGCATGTATAACAGCAGCTAGTTCTAAATCATACACAGCATAATTTTGTTCATGCTTCTTCAGTTTTCTTGACTCTTAAGTTATTACTGAATTATCTTACAGTAACACTCCTCCTAACCCTTCCACACATGCATTTGTACACACTATAAATTCCTTGTTTGGATCAACAATTTTCAATATGGGGGCAGTAGTTAATTTCAGTTTTAATTGCTCAAAACTACTTTGACATTTTGTTGTCCATTCAAACTTTACTCCTTTTTCTGCAATGAGGTAATAGGATATGCTAATGCTAAGAATCCTTCAACAAACCTATGGTAGTATCCAGAAATACCCATAAAGGATCGTATGGCTAGTACATTTGTGGGTACAGGCCAATTCATTATTGCTTGTATTTTCTCTGGGTCTATTGCTAATCCATCCTTTGAAATCACATGACCCAAATACTGAATTTTATCTTAGCAAAATTCACATTTGATTAGTTTTACATATAATTGATGTTCTCTAAGTGTGTTTAGAACTATTTTGAGATGTTCTCTGTGTTCTTCTTCATTTTTTGAGTACACTAAAATGTCATCAAAGAACACTAGTACAAACATGTCTAGATACTTGTGCAATACACTATTCATTAAACACATGAACATAGCAGGTGCATTTGTAAGTCCAAAGGGTAGGACTACAAATTCATAGTTTTCATATCTAGTTTGGAATGTTGTTTTGTTGATGTCCTCATATTTAATTCTGAGTTGGTGATATCTTGTTCTTATCAATATTTGAGAAGATAGTAGCTCCTCTCACTTGGTTAAATAAGTCATCTATCCTTGGAAGAGGATATCTATTGTTAATAGTTAACTTATTCAGTTGCCTGTAATCTATACACATTTTGAATGTGCCATATTTATTTTTAACAAACAGTACTAGTGCTCCCCAAGGAGACACACTTGGTCTGATGTACCCTCTGTTTAAAAATTCTTGCAATTGCAGTTTCAGTTATATTAGTTCAGTAGTACTCATTCTATAGGGTGCTCTAGAAACAGGTGTAGCTCATGGTACTAGTTCAATTAAAAAATCAATTTCTCTTTTAGGGGGTAGATGGGGGATTTCCTATGGAAATACATCCTTAAACTCTCTAATCACTGGTAAGTTTTCTACAGCCCCTTTTTCTGTTTGTTGTCCCAATTCTTCCACTTATACAACATACACTTGACAGCATTTTCTTGTTGTCCTTTTTAGCTGCAATGAAGAAATTTTTCTGATAGATATTGGTTTTGGTTTTCCTTTGACTATCACAACTTTTCCTTCATCATTTATACAATTTACTGTTTTATATAAGAAATTTACTATTTCGTTCTGCTTCTCTAACCAATCCATTCCTACTAACAGATCATATGATCCTAGAGGAAAAATATTTAAATGAATTTCAGTTGCATATCCATTTAAATTTACAGCAGTTTTTGGAATTTTATGGGTCACTTTTCTTTTTGTTCCTGTAGCTAACTGCACTAACCACGCTTGCTAAAAAAAAATTGATTTTAACTTACACTTTTCCAGAATCTATGGACTGACATAACTTAAATTTTCTCCTGGGTCTATCAAAATGGAGAGAGATTGTTCAGCAATCATACCTTCAATTTCTATCATGGTTGATTGGTGTTCAGCCTGGTGATCTTCAAGTGCAGCACTGATCCTAAGAATTTTTCGAGCAATGTCGTTTACTATAGTTTCCTCTCGTACTACTTGAATATTCTAAATTGTTCTGTGCAGCCAGTCATGTAACAGGTGAGGTTCTCCACATCCCAACACTTTAGTGGTTCTTTCATTTTTACAGCACTTTCCTTTTTGTTGTTGGTATCCATTTGTTTAGACCCAGTATGTGATTGTGCTGGTTGGTTTTCTCCACTCTTATTAAATTTCTTCCTTTGGTGGTTCTTTCCAAAAAAAATTAGATATGCTGGTTTTACTCTTTTTACATTTGAGTCACCCTTCCCCTTCTCTTTATTTTTCCAATTTTTCAGCTGATCATTTCTGCCTTTAAACTGCTGATATCATAGTCTTCCTTTTCGAACAGTTTCATCCATTGTTTTTGGATTATCAAATTAGATTCTCTCTTTATAGATAGTAGGTAGGAATTTTAAAAATCGTTGTACTTTGGCCTTTTCTTCTCTGATATAAGGCACATAACGAAGCAAGTTAGTGAATTTGGTAACAAACTCATCAATTGTGAGTTGTCCCAATCTCAGCTCCTAAAATTATTTAGCTTTATCATCATAATACCTCTTATTCAAGTACCTAGACTTAAATTTGGCTTGAAAGTCTTCCTAGGTAACAGTTTTTCATCCAGCACATGTACCATTTTTGTTTCTTCCCACCAAAGGGTGGCTTTACCTTGCAGTTGGTAAATTGACAATTTGGCTTTCAGGTTACTTCCATATTCATATATCTGGAAGTATTTAACCATGTTCAGAAGCCAAGCTTCTACATCCTCCTCCTTTTCACCATCAAAAGTGGGAGGCTTGATTTTTCGGAATTCTCCTTGCAATTCCTTTTTCTTTTCAGAATGATGTCCAAATGCTTCCCCACCCTCAGACCCTTCTGAGTTGGTTTCATATTCTTTCCTCTTTCTTCCATGGTCTTCACTTTCATGACTAGATCGTGAGGTTAATTCCTTGATCAACCTCTCTTGCTCTTCATTGGCTTGCAACAATCGTTCATTACTAGTCCTTAGCTGAACCATTTCTCATTGCATATCTCTTATCGTATCCAGCAATTGAGAATTTTGATCTGGTGGGTTTCCCACACACCCTAGATCCACATATAGCTCTCCTTCATCATTCATAATAGAATTTTTATTGTTTCTTCACTTCAATCACTGTACACAGCAATTAATTAGTACATCATATTATGTAAAGAAAAAGAAAAAAAATCTTATTTTTCATAGCAGCATATTTTTGGGTTTTTTTCTATGTGGGGACACATAGGCCCAGTATTTTCAACATGGGCTTTGATACCATTTGTAAAAACTCTACTTATCCCAAAAAATATATATATATATATATATATATATATATATATATATATATATATATATAACACTACACTGTTTTACTACCCTTTAATTAGTTTATTATGTCATCGTATAACCTCTTAGATAATTTCATTAAAGGATTTTATTTCAGTTTTTTGTATTTTTGTTATGCCATAATTACATTCATACCTATGAATACCTTTGTAAACATTCGTACCTTTCATTTATTAAGTAATTCTCCCTATCTACATAGCATACTTACATTTCGTTCAATATATATTAATATATACATTTTGCATAATTTCCCACACTATTATGACATTTATATTTAACTTACCTATAGTCATATTATTACACTTATCCATTATACGAATTGAGATTGACACCTAACGTGACAAGAATATATATGCCAGTCTTACCGTATGGTAAAAAGAATACTCCACGATTCTGGTTTTATTGTTGATTGGGACATATTGTATATTTTATAGTTTTAACAGAGATAATATCTTCCTGCACTTAAATAACAACCAACTTCACCATAACACATTTAAAAGCAGTACGTCTAACCTTGTGGTTTCACATGGGAATATTAAATTGGTTAGCCAGCTGTATGGTCGATTTGATATGTGATTAACGGTGAAGATTTCATCTGTATTCCCTCCAACTTGGTGAATACAGCGAGGGTTTCATTTTCCTTCCACTGTTTTCATTTGGGGAAAGTTCTAAGCGGAGGTTTCGGTTATGGTTGCATGTCGTTCCTCTAATGTCAAGAATGGCTTATTGGCCAAATACCTTTCCTCAAAGGTATACTGCCCTCCTCCATAATCCTCTTGGTAAGATCAGTTCCTCGTTTATCTTACTTGTTGAACTATGTGAAATCGTTAAGACTCACATAACTCGTTTTGGAGTTTCCCTCTTTTAGATTATTTGTTATTTCTTCCTTTATATCATTATATATCCCACATTTAAATCCTATGTTCTTGTATAGGTTTTGTCTCTATACAATCCTCGTTCATGCAACTCCGTCACAATCACACCGAGGAATTGTGCTTTTCTTCTATACACGGGTAAGCTCTACCTTTACATACAAGTGGCATTCTCTTGTAATCATTGTGTTTTCTCCGTAGATAGTCTCTCAATGATAGCGTTTAATTTATACAAGATATCCTACTTGGTATTTTCGATTTCTACGTTCTTAATGGAAAAAATTATTCCGCATTAGGTAGTGGGATTCTCTAATGAATTCATTATACGATTTTTCCCAACCTATTTACCTCTAAGTGAAGATTTCATTGCGTTTTGAGTTTAAACTAATTGGGAAATTTTTATTGTTCTCATAGCCACTTCGATTTTAATTTGAATCCTCATACTTCGTTTTATCATTCTTACGTAAGTGTTTCCCTTTGTGATTTGAGTACCTCATTTTAATTTTCGTTCTCTGTATATTAGTAAAGAGAAATAGTAATTGTTAAATTCGGAATTCAGGTTCCATAATTAAATAGAATTACATTCAAACATATTCTTTTATATATGTTTTTACCCTCATCTCAAGTAATTTATTGTATTATTTAGTACAACAATTAATACTTATGTTTCATATTTAGAGTTCACAATTCAATTACTTCCCTCTTGTTAATTTCCTGAACTGATTTTTTTTTCTCTATCCTATACAGGAGGAACTTCACTGCCTCATGCTTTGTTTAAAAAGGTAAGACTTTCATTATTAATTACTATAACAGTAGTCATTTTTCATACTTATGATATTTTATCTGTATATAACACATACATATATGTGGATTTTGTACAGGTACTTAAATTTCACAACTTCTACAGCAGTCACTTCATCTTTCATTTCCAAAACTTGACTACCTGTTTCCTTTATCTACAGGTTGGTCATCACCATGCACAGATCTCAGCCCTTTAGATATGATGAGCGTTATCATTTTAAATATTCGCTTTGTTTGTAATTAAAGTTAATATAAGATGACTTACAGTCATATAGATTGGACTATTGTAACTGTTATTTTAATTCACTTTTGATATATTATTTGATTCACCTTTATCAGAGGAGTTATACATATTTTAGATAGTTATGTTTCCTTTCAATTGACATAGATCCTATATAGGTATAATTGTTTCATGGTTCTCTTTTCAAACACATGTTGTATCTAGATGTTTGCATACTTCCTAATTTAGGAATTTTTACAGTTTGAATCTAAAGTAAGCTATTTGTACAGAATATTACTTTCTTGATTTAATGAAATAAATCAGTTCAACTATATACATCTCTACTTCTTTTTTGTTTACATGATTAACTATGTAATTCTACTGGCAATTCATATGTTTTTATTAACACCTTTAGAATATTATTTAATCCTAATGATGTGTTTTATATCTATAATAAAATAGTTAACATAGACCTAACAGAAGATTTAAACCCTTCTAATTGGGTTTAGAGATTATGTATGTTGTTCAACTAATTGTACTAGTCTGTGTAACTATACAGATAATCTAACTATACCTGTTATAGTTATTTTTCTGTTAAATACATATGACACTTTATTCCCAAAGAATAAAATAACTCATCACACAAATTTATAATTCAAGATACACAGTTTTAAGCTAAACCCCTAACTAAACCACTTTAATCTTACTCAATCATCATCATCATAATAGAATCATAAGATATAATTTCATAATTGTGCATACCAATTATGGTAAAGACTATTTGCCACCCAAACTTGAGCTTTCATCCACAGCTCCCTCCGAGCAGAGACCAATTCCTCCAAAGTGTAGACAACCTCTTGTCTACCTAACAATGGCTTATTTAATCTTGCTTTCCCTCAGCATGTTTCCATAATTGCGTCTAATTAAATTAGGATATTGTTTTCCTTTAGCCTAAGCTTTACTTCTTCTTTTTCCACAAAAGCTCTTTAAAACTAGTGTTTTCCTCTTTCTAGTTTGATTTCACCTCTTCTCAGTAACTTTCCACTTTACTGAGGTATATTTTAGATTTTTATCTCCAATCTAATATATTTATTTTATTTTATTTTCTCCAAGGATTTTTGGAGATTTTGGGAAAGTCTTTGGATTTAATTCCATCCTCATGGATTAGAAATCCTGGTCTCCAATTTACTCTATTATTTGCACAAGAATTAAATTCCATATTTATTTAATTTAAAAAAAAAAAAATGTCCACATATAGGTCCACTTAACCTTTAGGATTTTCAACTGTCTAAATAAAAGCAGTAAAATAGGGATATTACAAATATACTATTAATAGTTTCATGCATGTCGGTTTTGATGAAGACCCAGTTGAGACAAAGGTTAAAAGGAAGTTAACTATCAGTTGTATTTGTAGCAAATTTCTCGAGCGCAATTATATACACCATAGGTTTCCCATGATACTTGCGCAATTGAGAAAGGCTGAAATTCCTAAGGAATAGGGATTTCATTCCTCATGAATTGCGTGAGCAAGGCAGGCTGAAGACAGGCTGAGAATTGGCTAATTGTTGGCCCGATTTTGTCTGGATCAGTGTGAGATGATAGGCAGAGTGCAAGAGACTCTTGTGAGAAGAGTGCAATATAATTGTTTCATGATTACTTCGTGAATAGACAATAGAAGATAGAGGGGTTTTGAGCAGAAAGCTTTCTCTGGGAAAATATTTGTGTTGTGGTTTGATTTGCTTCTTTCTTTACTTGTTGTGATTGGCAATCGTGTTTATTTTTCGCGATTGATTTGTAGAATGATTCAGTATCTAGCTTTAGTACATTGCTTGATCGGATTCAATCCATTGATATACATATGTTTGTATAATTTCTACATCTATTTCTCATCATGTATACTCTCCAACATTAACAATCCAAAAAAATTTCTCTATTAACACATTTTCCATCATTACCTTCACATAGTGAAGTTTTATTCATGAAAATTCTTAATATCTACCTTCATTTCCATTCTTAAAATCTCTTTAGTTGTTCTTCCTTAGCCTTAATTCTTCCATTGAATCCAAACACCTTATCACAAACTACCAATAGATGTAATGATAACTATAGAGTGCACTCTTAAAGTTGGAAAACTCGTATGCCATGAAAAACCTTGTTAGTCAGTATAAAAACAAAGAAAGTGCAAAGCAAAAGAAAGAAAACTATCTCAAGAAGACACAAAATAAGAGAACTTCATGAGACTAATACTTGTTTTCTTTATTCAACATTTTTCCTTTTATAATAAAGCATATATAATTTAGGAAATTTCTTCCTACTACTAAAATCAAGCAACAAAATTGGGAAATTCCATGTACATTGCATTTTATAGTTGGAATAAACTATCTCTACGTTGTGAAAAATGATTGTCATGCCTTTCAAATAATGTAAACTATAAAAAACTTTCCATAAGGGTGCAAAGGCTTGGAAAATAATCCCATGTGAAATTACCTAATATTATAACAAACAAACCCTTCCAAGTCACAAATATTACAAGAACCCAGAAAAATTTGTGAGTTGACACATATTTCTACCATGATCCAATGGCCCTAGGGCTTTACCCAAAGTTTGATTCAACCCTAATCATCAAAATTTTGATAAATTTTCTAAATGATTGAGAATTTTGACTTTCAAACACTAAATTCCAACTACTTGAGGGATATTTACAATGAAATTAGAAGACGCCATCCTATATCCATTGGAGGTTGGGGAGTCATCACTAATACACTCTACACTTTGAGGAACCATCATCAATACACACTATGCTTTTGGGGAATATTTATTTAGATCCACCTAAAGGTTTTTTATTTTCTCAGGAGCTCTAAGGGCTTGTAGATGTGCATGTTGATAGGTGTGCTTTTATCATTCATTGCATCAAAGGCCATGAGTCCCTAAGTTTTGAGATTATCCCTCCTCTAGTATTTCCTATGGTGGTCAATGTAGTTCAAAATAAAATACATGTGTTCCCTTGCTACAACCTTAGAAATAAGTTTCTATGATTTATGGGATGAGGGTATCATTGATAGTAACATGAGACGTGCAAAGGTTCATTATCCTCACAACCAATCTCAAGAAAAAAAGGGTCATCTACCACGATTGTTCATGAATACTACCCTACTTGAAAGAACAGGCAACTTAAGGATTAACTTCTATAGATTCATGAGAGTTGATGGGACACAAAGTATGGGAAAATAACAAAGGATCCCCATCTAAAATTCATCATGAATGGACTTGATATTTTGCAAAAAAAAAAATATCCACGTACCAATTTGAAGAAGAAAATTATAACTACACTAAAGCAATGGTAAAAGAATAGCACATGTAGTAAAAAAAACATCACTTTGCATTTTAATTAAATTCCATGAATAGCAGAATGGATCTTTCTTAATTGAATTTAGATGCCTCCAACAATACCCCCTCACTATTGTTATCATTCATTATATTGAACCTTGGTCATATTTTTAACCTTGTCAGACCTCTTAGGTTCTCAACTTTGGGCACTTTCTAAGTAACTTGATCAAGCCTCAAGTAAATTCCCTTGAATTTGTTGTATTTAGATGAGAATACCTCATTTCAAGTCTCTAATGAGACAAAATCCACATAGGCATTCCTTAGTATGGATGAGGAAAACATACCACATAATTTTTTATACTATAGCATGCTTGTGTCCACAACTCGTTCATTATAGAAACATGTTTTCCATGAATTTATTATGGTGAAATCAGGGTACCTATGGCTCTGATATGATTCATATGATAATAAAAAAACTCTATGCTAATGAGTTCTTACATCTTTATGATGTTTCATGTTATATTTAAGCCACCTCTTAAGTCATTTTTCAAGGTTCCAAACTATTTTCACGCATTGTTACTATGTCGTACTTGTGATGGAATCTTGACCTAAGCTCTATTGCTCACATTGACATCACTATCTCCCCAACCCTCTAGTGCCTCAGTGGATTCCTAAATAGTTATTTCTTCATCTTCACTTAGTTTCTCTCTTATTGTATTAATTGATCACTCTATAATGTTGTCAACTTTGTTCATCCTTGCATCTTAATCTTGTAATAGTCACCTTAATGGATTTTCTAACACAATTTCAGGTGAGGAAGGTTCCTCGTAACTAAGGACACAAGGGTTTCATACTTACACTTCATTAGATTGAATTTTTTTGTGTGGTTTGTTTAGTGTATGTTTTGTTTATTATAGATATATTAGAAAATAGTTGTCCAAGTTTTTTTTGCAAGGGATCATCAAGTATATTAATGTGTTTTTTGCACTTTGTCTTTAGTATAATAAATTTTCTTTCATTTGTTTTACCTTGCTCATTTTCTTTCAAAACTTAGTTGAGACATTTGGCTTGCCTAGGATAGTGATAAACCCTAGAATCCTCTCTTTTTTTGTGTTCACCATTGTGAAGAGGGTTGATTTGTTTAGTGCTTTCTCTCTATTATTTGTATTGAATCAAGGAAAATCTCTCTCTCTCTCTCTCTCTCTCTCTCCCTCTCTCTCTCTCTCTCTCCAATTAGATAAGTTCATCAAATGTTTAAATCTTAATCAACCCTAGTTAGCATACTTTCTTTCTTCTTTTTTTTACTTACCCTTTGATGAAAGAACTCTCTCTCTCTCTCTCCAAGTAGATAAGTTCATGAATGTTTAAATCTTAATCAACCCTAGTTAATATACTATCTTTTTTTTTTTTTTTGTACTTACCCTTTGTTGAAAGACTCTCTCTCTCTCTCTCTCTCTCTCTCTCTCTCCAATTAGATAAG
This sequence comes from Pinus albicaulis, assembly GCA_034641835.2. Taxonomy (NCBI): domain Eukaryota; kingdom Viridiplantae; phylum Streptophyta; class Pinopsida; order Pinales; family Pinaceae; genus Pinus; species Pinus albicaulis. The sequence goes on along the minus strand of CM076584.1, from coordinate 1,167,778,792 downwards.
TTCATCAAATTTGTAAATCTTAATTAACCCTAGTTAGTATACTATCTTTTTTTTTTGTGTGTGTACTTACCCTTTGTTGAAAGACCTCTCTCTCTCTCCAAGTAGATAAATTCATCAAATTTTTAAATATTAATTAACCCTAGTTATTATACTATCTTTTGTTTTTTTTTGTACTTACCCTTTGTTGAAAGACCTAAGAAAACTCACTACCTAAAAGCAATCTCCATCCATAAGCCTCACGTTAATCAACTTTTAAGCTTAACCAATCTAATGCCCATCTCCCTTTGCCACTAATTTTCCCATTTTTTTCAAAAAATAAGGGAGAATCAAAGGTACAAGCTCACTAAATTTTTAAGGTTAGCTAATCGTAATTAGTTGAACTCTTTTTTGTTAATTTTGTTTTGTTTACTTCTTGTTCAAAAACTTAGGAGAACCTACAATCTAAATGTAAACTCCATCCCTAAGATTCATATTAATCAACTATTAATCTCAAATCGACCTAATGGTCTTCTTCCTTTGCCATTATTTTCTCAATTTTTCCAAACACTAGGGGATAACTCTAAAACCTATATAAAATCTCTAACATGGCTATAATACCATGTAGAAATTATATCAATGGACTCAATCCGATCATGTAATGTACTAAAACAAGATATTGAATCCTTCTACAATATTTGCGGAATATAAAACACGATCGCCCAATCACATGCAAGTAAGAGAAAGAAGTAAATAAATACACAACACCAGATATTCTTGGGGAAAGCAACTGCTCAAAGCCCCTCCATATTTATTGTATAATTAACCAAGGAATCATGAAACAATACAATGCATTTGTGATCACCACAAGCTCATACACTCTACCAATTGCTTCACACCAATCTAGGAAAAACTGGACAAACACATAGCCAATTGCCAGCCTACCCTGCTCACGCAATCCCTAGAGAATTAAACCCCTATTAAATAGGAAATTCAAGTTTCCTTTATTGCGCAATTCATCATGGGCTTCCTATGGTTTTATAACTGCATCTGGGCAGTTTGCAAAAATTACAACTAATAGTTTACTTGCCTTGAACCTTTGTCTCAACTGGGTCTCCACCAGAATTAGCATGCATGCAGCTATAAATAGTGAATCATTAGTTACTTGGTAGATCACGACTGGTGAATTAAATATATTTTAATTCACTTGATCTTCCACTAGCTCATCAAACAGTTAGAACTAGTTAAATTGATTTTAACTCAATTAATGTGAGTTAATTGATCCCACTCACACTACACTAGTGCTACAACTGCAACTGGACCCTGTAAATAATAGAATCACTCTACATGCCTATCCTTTGACCCTCAACTCGAAAATATTGGGCTAACTAATTCTATCAAACTTAGTTAACTATTACAAGTTGCTATGAGATAAGATTACAATTAATTTTCCAATTTATTTAAAATTTGGTTGCACACTAATGTGTTGCTAGGATCCATCATTGTGTCACCTGTGATCCCACACCACTGCGTGTGTTTTCTCTGGATGCTAATTTCACTATTTCTTGTTTCAAATTTCAGCACTCCCTCTCAACAAGAAAGGAATCAATCTGTCCTGATCCGGTACCTTTGGAATGTTCTTGCATGCAACACTTCCTAGTGTTGTTCGCACATGCAATTATCACGAAACTAAATAGCCTCCAAACAACTAAATAAGTATAATTAATTTTTCATCAGAGTCTTTTGGCTGCGTCTAGCTACTGCACATGTCTATTGGACTCTCTGTGCTGCTGACATATGCATCCATGCACTTTGCACTGCTACCAACTCTGATCTGCGCTCCATTATCCAACACTTGTCACTCTGATTTTTGTCCTCCTAACATATGCCTACATCATTCTAACTAATCCTTCTTGCTACTGTTGTACTGTGGGCTCCTCGTAGCCATGTTTGATCCATGAGACACACCATCTCAATGGACCCTGCCAAAATTTCTTCTTGGGATTAATTCTGCATATCGCCCCACCTCACACCTAGAGGTATAGCGGTATGTATTCCCTCTGCCCATTTGGCTCGAAATTTCCCCCTCCTGGAAGTCTCTGTTTACTTAACCTTGTAGATCCACCTGGATACAACCACTGACTTCCCCATTGGTCTTGGGACCACTTCCCATTCATGCTTTCTCATAATGGAGTGGTACTCCTCAACCATGGCATCAACCCATGTTGGCTAATGCACTGCTTCCTCAAAAGCGGATGGTTCTGTCACAATACACTCACTCATAAGAGCCATGTATCCAATATACCTTTATGGGGACCTTTTATGCCTGCACTGTGATTTAGGTGCTCATACATGCTCTGTCGCATCTAGCATCAATCTGTCAGCCTCTCTAGTGCGCTTTCTACCATTTCTGGTGGATGGCTTTGCATGAGTGGTTTTTGCCACTTCATGATTCTCTGCTTGTGGTTGCTCCACATCCTAAGGTTCATCCTTTGGAACTAATATTTCCTCATCTGCATACAAGTCAAGCTCCCTCTCAAGGGAAAATCGCATGGCTTTCTCATACTTCTGCATGGTACATCCCTTACATGTGTCTGTCTGTGCAAGAGTACCCTTTGGGAGACCTGTACAAATTTTTTGCATGATCCTCAAAGCACTGTGGTGTAGATGGCCCAATCTCCTGTGCCATAACTCACCTGTAACCCGGCTCACCACCTTCCCTGCTTTAGTGCTTAATGTTGCACATCCATCTACATCAAGTTTTTAGATGTTCTTCACACGAACCTCAATCTTCTTTACATGTGTTGTGGCTTTGTGACGAAGGAAATCCTTTCCTTCATTGAAAACCACATCACATCCAAGATCCTCCAACATAGAAAATGAAACTAAATTCTTTTTCAAGCTTGTTACATGCATGACATCTTTTAATATGAAAGGTTTACCTGATTGTCTTTGGAAGGTAACTATACCAATCCCAGTAATGCTATACCGCCCATCATCACCCATCTCAATGTGCATCTGAATATCCTTCTCCTTCAAGCTAATAAAGAGTTATTTGTTTCCCGTCATGTGGAAATATGCTCCACTATCCAAGTACCACATAGATCCCATCACATTTGATGCCATGCATGCGATGAGAGAGAACTCCAACTCAAACTGTGAGACCAAAGCTTCACCCGCTGCAGCTCCTAGAGCCGTATTGTTGTTCTTCTTCTTTTGTGGACAATTTATTGCATAGTGTCCATGATCATGACAGTGAAAACATTTCATCTTTGACATGTCACGCTCCTTTAATTCTTTGTTTGTCTCAGATTTGGAATAGGACTTCTTCCCCTTCCCCTTCTGCCTTACCAGCCAAGGCACAATTTTCCTCATCATCAGTCTTGGATGAGGATCCATCCCTGGTATTCCGCCGAAACTCTTCTTGTACCAAATCCGACCATAGTCGCTCCCAATCGGGTAACTTCTCCCTCCCATTCACAGATTCCTGGTAACTATGATAGCTCTTGGGAAGGCCTAGAAGTGCTAGGCTCACCAAGTCATCATCATCTACAATAATCCCAACACTTCCAAGCTCATCTCAATGTTGAGTGAACTTGGTCAAGTATTTATGGATTGTGTCGCCCTTCTCCATTTTTATTATCATGAGCTTGTCCTTGAGTGCTAATTTTTTGTGGTCACTACTCCTTTGAAACAGATCGTTAAGGCCTTCCACATAGCATATGGAGTTTCCTTTCCATGGAAACTCGAGACAATATGCTCTCGAACTCCCTCTAACAAGATCCTCCTCGCCTTTTCTACCTTCTTCTGCCATGCATCAAGAAGTTGGGCATCTGCTGCTGCGGGCTTGGGAATATCATTATCTATGAATTCCTTCAACCCATTGTCCTCCAACACTGCCTCCATTATATCCTTCCATGCAATATAATTCGAACTGCCCTCGAGTGCATATTCGAGTCTCAAGCCATTCAAAGACATCTTGATTAGGTTATAGCTCCAAAGAAAGTACCTGCAAATTTAAATATTGTTCAACACAAACTCAAATTATTCTCCACTATTGTGATTCCTGGCGCTCTGATACCATGTGCATACCATTGCAGCGCTTCCCATGCATGCAATGAGAGTAAAATCAAGCTCGAACTGTGAAGCCAATGCTTCACCCGCTGCAACTGCAGGCTCCTTCTTGCTTTCCTTCTTATATGGACAATTCGAAGCATATTGCCCATGCTCGTGACAATGAAAACATCTGATCTTGGAAGAGTATTCTCTTTCCCTCTTTCCCTCGGGACTTCTTTCCCTTGGCTTTCTTTCCTTTTTTGACTCGCGCACATTGTAATCGTCCCACCGTTGTAAAATTTTCTAAAAAAAAAGAGATGATTTTAAATCGACGATATCTCCCTCATCCGAGCTCTGGTTTGACTGATTTTTTTTTTCCAATTTGGGTATTTTTCGCAAGGAATCCAAATATGCTATTTGTTTTTGAAAATTTTGCATCAAAATTTTCACATATTCTCTACAAACTCACCGCCCAAAAATTTCCTGCTCTAATACAATGTACAAAATCTCTAACACGGCTATAATACCATGTATAAATTATATCAATGGACTCAATCTGATCATGTAATGTACTAAAACAAGATATTGAATCCTTATACAATATTTGTGGAATATAAAACATGATCGCTTAGTCATATGCAATTAAGAGAAAGAAGTAAATCAATACACAACACTAGATATTCCTGGAGAAAGAAACTTCTCAAAACCCCTCCATATTTATTGTATAATCAACCAAGGAATCATAAAACAATACAATGTATTTGTGATCACCACAACGTCATACACTCTACCAATTGCTTCACATTGATCTAGGCAAAATTGGACAAACACATAGACAATTATCAGCCTACCCTGCTTACGCAATCCCTAGAGAATTAAACCCCTATTAAATAGGAAATTCAACCTTCCTTTATTGCATAATTCATCAAGGGATTCCTATGGTTTTATAACTGCATCTGGGCAGTTTGCTAAAAATACAACTGATAGTTTACTTTCCTTGAACCTTTGTCTCAACTGGGTCTCCACCAGATTTAGCATGCATGCAACTATAAATAGTGAATCATTAGTTGCTTGGTAGATCACTACTGGTGAATTAAACCTATTTTAATTCACTTGATCTTCCACTAACTCACCAAATAGTTATAACTAGTTAAATCGATTTTAACTCAATTATGTGAGTTAATTGATCCCATTCACACTACACTAGTGCTACAACTGCAATTGGACCCTGTAAATAATAGAATCACTCTACATGCCTATCCTTTGACCCTCAACTTTAAATTCTTGAGCTAACTAAGTCTATCACACTTAGTTAACTATTACAAGTTGTTATGAGATAAGATTACAATTAATTTTCCAATTTATTAAAAATTGGTTGCACACTAATGTGTCGCTAGGATCCATTATTGTGTGACCTGTGATCCCACACCAATGTGTGTTGTTTATGGATGCCAATTTCATTGTTTCTTGTTGCAAATTTCAACTAAACCTACCTTTCAAACCCTAGAGGTTGGGCCTTCTCCTTGTGGAAGTGTGGTGCCTCATGCTAACCATCATGCTACGATGCACTCTTTTCATCATAGAAATAATCAATGGCAGTGTAGATGTTCTATATTTTAGCATTTTCTACCAAAATCTGAAATACAATTCTTGGTAAGATCACAATTATTTATTTCTTAAATTATTTTTTAAATACATAAATAAATTCAATACCATGAAAAACCCTTAAGACACTTGACTTATACATATTTAAATACTCAAATCTACTATCCCAACACACTCTAACCAGATTTTAAATAAAATAAATCATAAATTAATTAATTAAATTAAATCCAGATTACTTTCCCAACTTCACCCTTTTCCAATTGTAATTGAAAACACAAAAATCCAATCAAATTGAGATTAAAACATATAAAGCAAAAGATGCTTCAATCTTCCCCTTATTTGAGCCCTTCCAAGCATGTATTCAATGATGCAGTCACTTAATTTTATTAATAATTATGAAGTAAACAATGATAAAGAAAATTCATTTAAAATTTATATGCAATAAGTAAAATGTATTATTTTATATAGTAATTGTTTTATTTAAATTAATAAGTGATGAAATATGATATTTAAAGGAATTGGATTTAATATAATGAAAAAATGTTTTTCACACAAGGAAATAAGTCAATACTTTTCAAAGAAGTAAGTATATAAGTTAGTATTTTATTAGATAATAAATATGAATTTTTTTTTATTATGAAAAATTAAGTTTTTTTTTAAATTAAAAAAAATTATAAATATTTGATTTTTAATATGAAAATTAAATAATAATAATAATAGAATTTTATATTAAGTTTATAATTTTTAAATAAGATATTTTTATATTTATTATTTTTAAAATTATTTTAATGGTTAAATAGATTGAAAGTTAATATAAAAGTATAATATATTAATTAATATTTTTTTTTTGTAAGTTTGGTAAGATTTTTCTTTTTCATTCATATTAAAATTGGGCAAGTTACATCTATATCCTTATGGTTAGGTGGCCTCAACCTGCCCAGAGGGGAACCAAATCGGTTGGTCGCTTAATAAAAATGATAAGTCATCCAGTGACAAAAAATAATAAGTCTAAGCATTCATGCCAAACAAGTCTGACTGTCTTTGTACTTCCTAAAATATAAATAGTTGAAAACATAACTACAACCATAAACAAGTTGGACATTGTAAAATTGTTGCATACAAAATAAAGATAAACAAAGGGACCGACATCAAGCTAATCCTCTTCCTCAGACTCAACAGGAGCAGGGTCCTTCACGCTGGAGCCAAGAAGATATGTATGATGAATGCATGCTATGTGTTGCTCAATTCGTCCTAGGCGCCCATTCTGCTTTTGTAACTGAAATTCCTTGCTATAATCTGGAAATCCATGAGTGGTCACGGCCACACCAGTCGGAACTTGTTCTAATGCTTTGGCTAGAAGGCTCTTTATCAGCCAATACAATTGAAGCGTCTGCTTGAACTGAGTTTTCATGCCTCAGGTATGCCCATGATTGGGCACTAGAGTTTGCGAGTCATCCAAGTCTATGTCCATAACCCCTGTTTTTTTATTCAGCTCTTCTTTCCATTCCTCTACCAACTATCGCACCTGAGTTGAGGTGCATTCATGATATGTTGTCGATGCATCATTGATGATGCTTGAAACTGATTTTTGGCCCTGAGCTTTGCCCCCAAGGAGCTGGGTTGGTTAGTCCCCGGTGAGTCCTTGGATTTGTTACCACAGCCGCGCAAGCTTTGGGATGCCTTGCCCTTCCCAGAAGCAGAGCAGGCCATAAGGATATAATACCTGCAATTAACTTAACTAACGGACAGAAACCCTAAAAACCACTCAGATGGGGACTTAATCCTAGAAACACATAGCTTCCAGGGGTTGTCGCAGAGTCAAGAACCTACCAAAGGAAACAAGTGAAAGGTCAACAATTGAACCATACCCCACTTCACTTTCCTAACATATATAGATGACCGGATAGAAAAGGACCCTGAGAACCCAGCATGCAACCATTTCCTTCCGATAAACCAGAAGACAAGGTTATACTTTGAACGCTCCACATGCCACTACCCTAGAGGTTCTAACTCAAAACCATTAACAATTAAACAAGAAAAGAGGCCCTTGGGGTGGAGATAGAGACAAACCAGTACCCAGAAGCATCGCCCGAGCCAAAACCAACATAATCCCATACAAGACAGAATGATACTAAAAAATATTGACACAGAAAGACCAAACACAAGATAAACCGCTTCCAATTCAATATCCTTCACAAATTAATCGGCAGAAGCCACCTTCCTCGGTGACCAAATTACTTCAGATCCTTGTGACCCAAAGGCCAACAGACATACACATCGAACCATAGGGGCAGAGAGAGAACAACTAATAACATACCCGTGAACCAGAGCTGAAGACTGTCGCAACTGAACCTTCGCCAGGGGGAACACATCGGTGTAGCCTTCTCCAGACCACCGCACCGCGTGAACCAAACCCAAAGGAGCCGAGGATCAAAATCAGGAAACTTACCCAAACTACCGCAAAAAATAATGGATATGACATCCACTCTAATGCTTCTGCCACCTTCACGTATGGCATTTACTTCACGCATGTAAAGAGCTACCACTCCATGTTCTTCGTGCATGTGGAGGGTGGCAAGAAGGAGCCTAGGGATTGTCACACTCATTGGCATGTAGGTCTTAATATCGCAGGCTCTCACCCTGATCGGGGATATATTGAACTTTATGTTATAATTTGTTAATCTTTCATATTAATTTATCACTTCTAAATTTTTTAAATTTTATAATTATAGTGTATAATTTAAAATTATATATAAGGTTTAAATTTGAGAGAGAATACCATGAATACATTTTGGTACATTTTAGTAACGTTAGTAATCAAATTGTTGCAATGAGGAAGATTCCTTGACCTATAAACAAAGAAATCTCATATATCAATTTGATAACTTTAAAAATAAATTATTATCATTATAATCTCAATTTAAATAATTATACTAAAATAACATTTTTCAGATATTAATTTAATGTAATTTTGTGAAAATAATAACTATATCACTATTAAGAAATAATATTTTTTTACCTTTTATAAAATGAAAATCACAAAAGTTTATTAATTATTTTTCTTAAATAATAGTGATAAATGCACTTACATTTAAAAATAATAAGATACACATCCCACCATAAATTAATAGTTATAATAAATTATATCATCTTTCACACAGGAAAAAAAAAAATACCAAACTATAATTTATAGATATTTTACAATCTCATAATACCAAACCATAATTTATTCATATCTCAATCTCTTCATATATTTGTTGCCTAGAGACGGGCTCTCATCTCCTTATGATAGAGATGTTATAATGTCCTATCATGTATTGTTTTTTATGGCGTATTTAACATTTTAATTTGGTCAAATTACATAAACATTTAAAAAATAATAATTAAATTAACAATTAAAGTAAAATAGTTATTTTACAGTTTTGGACTCTAGATTTTGAATATAAATTTTTGTGTAAGTTAGCACTCACTCTGGATTTAAACCTATGAGCAAGGAGTACCTTATCAGTGCACCGGAGACCTATTGCAAGGAGTGCCTTAACAGTGCACCCGTGACCTATGGCACCCATTCACCGTCAATCCAAAACCCCGCGAGCTTTGAATACAATACTTTTATTTTTATTTTTTGTAACCTTCGTAGGACTACATTTTCAACATGTTCAATATATCACTCCAATCATGGCAGGGAATTGAACCGATGACTTCATATCAAAGAGTGTCTTAACAAAGCACCTGATCACGTCTATCCAAGACCCTGTGAACTATAATATTTTTATTTTCAAATATAATATATTATTTTTTATCTTTTTAATAAAATTACTCATTCATTTTTTTATTGTGCCCAAAGACATTTTCTAGCCCAATATGATAGAGATGTTGTACCATAATATCAGCATTTTAACTTGGTCAAAATAAAATAAAATGAATATGAAAATAAACCTATAAAAATAAAATAAACCATAGTATTCATGTGAAATATAGTCTATTTAAAAGAAGAATTAAACCTTCCTAGATTTATATGACCTTTGCATATATTTTCTCCTTAAAACATTAAGCATGATATTCAAGTGCATCCAAACCTATTGTAGTAGAAGGTACTCATCTTTTTGTTTTATTCTAAATGACCATAAAATACTTACTGAAAACAAGTTTATAATCTTGATTTTTACCTTATAACTTAGAAAAATCCAAAAAATAGAGCTTTTCAAAAACTAAAACATTCAGAATAAATGATAGAGGACAGATATCTTAGTGTAACATTACTGAAAATTAGAGCTTTTCAAAAAGTACAACATTCAGAATAAATGATGGAGGACAGATATCTTAGTGTAGCATTACTGAAAATTATACATTTTTTCAGAGTATTTACAACATTCAAAGAACATATTTGTATAATTGAACCATTGCACTTTTTCGGAATTAAAATGAGATTTCACTATTTTATCCCTTTTTTTTTAATATCTAACATCAAACATAGATAATCATCAAAAAGCATATTAGTATGGAATTTTCTCAAATATATCCTAATGAAGAAATAAAATATCATCAATTTGTTGCATTTTTAATGATTATCAAGATTATTCCACAATATAGCTGGAAAATACCTTCCCAGGTAGAGTAGAGCTATGACTGGAGCTTTAAATATGTCAACGAGAGTCTAAGCATTTGTTGGAGGTTTTTACATAGTATTTGTCTTCAATTATCTATAACAATTGTACCATTTATCTTGTATTTGTCTTCAATTATCTATAGCAATTGTACCATTTATCTTCAATTATGTATAACTATTTATCTTAAATTATGTATAACTGTATTTTTTTTTGATATTTTTCATTTGGAATTTATGATGTCCACAGGGATGAATATAAATATTACTCGATTTAGAGGACTTTAAAAAGTTGAATATATTAGTTTGTGGAAGGTGGTCACACGATATTTTTATATTTATTTTTGTTTATCAATATTTTTATATTTATATTTGTCTATCTAACTTTTTCTTTGATTCAGAATTTTAGATAAAAATAAATGACTTTTTTATGTAAATATTTTTATTTAAAAAGTTATTGATTTTTAAGGATTTTTTAATAGAGTTCAAACAAATAAATATATATATATATAACTTATCAATAATTACTAATTGTTTTTAAAAATATTATACGAAAAAAATTAACAAAATATTGTAAAATTTTCAAATTTGTAAACTAAAATTTAATTTCTAAATGGATTTGGTAACTACCAGTCTAGATTCATCTGAACTCGGATCTATCAAGCGCCGAGAGGGATCAAATCTCTTGAGGTGAAAACTTATTTTTTGAGTGAAAAACTTGAGGAAAGGTTTTGCACCTCTATCCGGAGTTAAGATGGATCTAGGCTTGTTTCAGTCATGTGCTGCCAAGGAAAATCTATCGAACATATGATTAATTTTATCAATAATATGTAAATACATCTAATATTAATATAACCATTTTAAATATGCTAAATATGTTTGAGATTTATCTGGTCATTTAATTTTAAATTTTCTTAGTTTTTTTTTTTTTTTTTTTTTTGTTAATTTAATGGGTCCTCTCTATTTTCTATTTATAGGTAAAAAACAAGTTTTGAAAATACAAAAATTAGGTCTCAACCTGCCCGTAGGAAACTAGGTCTGTTGACCGTCTAAGTGCATTGCCATCCAGAACATATACTACCTGAGTCTACTTCGAATTGTCCTTAAGTAACTAATATCAGTGTTTGTATTTACTATCATTTTCATAACATAAACAAAAAACTATCCGCTACCATTAACAGAATAAACTTAGACTGCCTAATCATCATCTGACTCTATAGGAGCCGGATATTTGACACTCGAACCAGGCATGTCTACCTGGTGCATGGATTGAATTTCCTTCTCAATTATGCCTAGGTGCACATACTAGTGGTGTTGATGCAGGTTCATTTCCTGAATGCTTTTGTTGATCTATGCCAGAGTGGTAGTTGCCCTCGGATCTCACCCAACTTCCTGTACTGACATAATTGCCTTAACAAGAAGGAATTTTATCAACTAGTATGTTCTGATAGAATTATGAAACAGAGAATTCTACCTCTGGTTTGACCCGGGTCTGTGATGATCTGATTAAGTTCTTCCTCCGCAGTGTCTTCTTCTTCTTCTATTTTGGTTCTTGCATCAGCTTCCCATCCATGAATGAGAGATTTTACGAAGCAGGGTGTCTCCTCTGAGTAAACCTGAAACAAGGTTTCCATTACCTCTTTGTTGGACCTCCTGCCTCGCTTAGCTGGCGGATTTGAGACTTTGGCCTTGCCTTTGTCTTTGGTGTCCTTTTTCCCTCTATTCATTTTCACCATAATTGGATATCGCTCTGACAGTGAAATGAGGCTAAGGTGAATGGCTACGATCCCTGGAATAGAGACATGATTACAACATCCTAGCAAGTTAAAAAACAATCTATGAGACATGGACAGGGTGGTATCTTCAGCAGTGGGGTAATGTTGTCCTTGAGACCTATGGTTGCATGTGCCATACCTACCAAAGATGATACCCTTTACATACCTACTAAACATGGCAAAGCGAAATAGACCCAGTGGCAGAAGCATAAGACCCCCCTTATAATTGATTACCCCGATACCCTTCTGAGGATGACTAACAGACAACGGCAAAGCAAGGAATGACAAATAATTATTCGGGTGCCCGTAAAATCTCAGCCTCCCTCCCCTTCCAGCATTGACATCATTAATGTTCATTCGGGTGTTTTCCCATTCCTAGCCAGACATATTCATGAGATACAGAGAATCACAATCATGCAATTTCGACCGTGACTGGGGATAAACAACGGCGGCTTCATAATACCCTACACCAGCAACTTTTACTAAAAAAGACATATAATACAGAAAATCAACTGACTAGGATTTACAACGACCTTTCAGGGTTTCGACAAGGCCTCAACTCCACTTGCAATGATTAAATTCCTCATAACACAAGCTAAATCAAAATTTATCAATGTAGTAACAGACGGTATGACAGAGAGAAGATATAATCCAAAAAGAAGTATATTTTCTGTTGCATGCGGTGACACGCAGATACCCTTTTCATCATAGTGGTGAAGGGTGAATTGGGTACATACCAACATACAATTGCAGGCCTCCGGCATTGTCTGCAAGTCCTGCAAGGTTGCACGCACCAGGAACCAGCGATCAGAACCTCCAACTTGCAGAGAATGAATGTCGCAATAATAACCCAGTGCATGTTGTTAACCTACTTCAATAAAGCCCCACGGCTCTTTCTCCAACCTCGATCTGACGGCAAAGCTGGCTCGCCAAGTTGTTTAGCATGTGAATTAAAGGATATCATAATGATGCGTTATGGTAGGTGTCCTCTCCTATTCCTCGGCAGTCGTGCTGCTCCTATCAGTGCATGCGAGAGCCACGTTCCCGTCCTCCTTCACCACGTGCCCATCCTCCCTCGTCACGACATGGTTCTTCCCCTGCTAGATGGTACCCCGATCGAGGGGGTTGGTTGTAATATCGACCAACGTGCATGCCATCCTATTGAACAATGCGTCAAAGACCCTCCATCTTTGGTTCCATATCCTGTCCCCACAGTTGATCTAAGAATCTATCCTCATTATTGCAACCCCAGTTTGCTAAGAAGTCAGCTGCTTCGTTGCCCGATCTCCTTACATGGCAAGGGATGATGTAGCTAATTGTTTCCATTCTCTCCTTAATTTCTTGCGTGAGTCTTGATGTACGCCAGCGATTACTGATATGCTCCCACCAAGCTCCCTGTTGTAGCTTTCGAAGAATTCTTGTGACCATGGCGGAGTCCCCCCTCGATTTCTGGTCTATTATACTTCTCACGGCTTGCGATTTCCAGACCTGTTCTCGTAGCAGTGTTACCCCAGTGTGTTGAGATGATAAATATTGTAAAATAACTTTAATGATGAAAAGTGATGAAATAAAAGTTTTGAATGCAAGGTGGCAATGTAATAGTGTTGAATGATAGAAAATGTGATAATAAGAATGCAGTCAATTACAAATAGTTGTCATTGTGATCAATAACAAACTATTTTCTTCTACTATTATAATTGTCACATTTGTTAGTTTTTTCATCTTTTCATATCCATTATATCAAAAGGACACTTGAAATCGTAAACCATTTAAAAATTTAGCTTGAATTGTTGTAATAAAGAACACACCTTGTCTCTCTTGCTCTCCAATATTAATAGGTTTAATTACTATAACACAAAAATCAATGTACATTGTCAATAATTTTTTGTACTTGCACTAAAATCAATGCACACTATTAATCCAATGACTTTAAAATTAATATATCATCATACATTCAATTACATCAAATCAGAAATCAACATATACATTGAAATCAATGCATCTAATGCAAGAAATCAAATAAGATTATAAAACAACATCTACACTAAAATCAATGCATCTAATACAAAATCAAATAGGATTAAATATCAACATCTGCACTCAAATTAATGCATAAGCAAATAGGATTAGAAACCAACATCTATATTGAAATCAATGCATCTCAATCAAATAGGATTAGAAATCACTTTGAAATTACCATCTACATGGAAATCAATGCATTTAGTGCAAATAATCAAATATGATTAAAAATCATCTACATTGAAATCAACGCATCTAGTGCAAGCAATCAAATATAATTAAAAATCAACATCTACATTGAAATTAATGCATCTAGTGTAAGCAATCAAATAGGATTATCAATCACCATCTACATTGAAATCAATGCATTTAGTGCAAGCAATCAAATAGGATTAGAAATAATCTACATTGAAATCAATGCATCTAGTGCAAGTAATCAAATATCATTAGAAATCAACATCTACACTAAAATCAATGCATCTAATGCAAGCAATCAAATAGGAATAGAAATCACCATCTGCACTGAAATCATTGCATCTAGTGCAAAAAATCTTCTCCCCTCTCTCCCCCCTCCATCTATATCTATATCTCCCTCCAACTCTCCTTCTTTGTCTCTTTATCTCACCCCCGCAAACACACATGCTCTCTCACCCCATATTTATCAATCTCTCTGTCTCTCCCTCCCTGTCTCCATCTCTCTCTTCTTTCTCTTTACCTTCCACCTATATTTTTATCTCCATCTACCTCTCTATATCAACCAAAAAACATACATTCTCTTTCTCCAATCGATCACTACCTCCTCCTCTCCCTCTCTCTCTCTGTTCTCCTTCCCTTCCACTCCCTGCTCCAATCTCTCTTCCCTCCTCATGTCCTATCTCCCTCTTCCTTATCATTCCCTCTCTCTCTCTCTTTGTCTTTCTTCTTACCTCCCTCTCCCCTCCCTCTCCTTCCCCCTCCCCCTCCATCTCCATCTCTCTTTCCCTACCTCTCTCTCTCTCTCTCTCTTCACCTTCCAACTTTGTTACTATACGCCTCTCTCTCCTTCTCTCCCCTCTTATCTCCATCTCTCCTTTTTTGTCTCTTAATTTCACCCAAAAACATACACACTCTCTCTCTATCTCTCCCTTGTCACTCCCTCTCTCTCTCCACTTCTCACTCTTTATGTATTTTTTCTTCCCTCCCTCTCTCCTCCTATATCCCTTCCTCTCTCATCCTCTCTCTCAAGTCCTCTCTCTTGCCCTTCCTCTCTCTCTCCTACCTCCCTCTCTCTTCCCCCATCTCTCTCTCTTTCTCTCTCTCCCCCCTAAAATCCTCTCTCTTCCCCATCGCTCTCTTCCTCTCTTTCAAGTCCTCTCTCTCCCTTTCTCTCCTGCCTCCCTATATCTCCCCCTCACTCTCTCTCTCTAATCCTCTCTCTTCCCCATCACTCTATCTCTCCCCAACTATGTTACTATATCCCTCATTTTCTCCCTATCTCTCCTTCTCTCCCCCCTTGTCTCCATCTCTCCTTCTATGTATATTTATCTCACCCCTAAACATACACACACTCTCTCCATCTCTCCTTTATCACTCCCTCTCTCCCCCTCCTCCTCCAACTCCATCTCTCTATCTCTCCTCCTCTCATCCTTCCTCTCTCTCCCTTTCTCTCCTATCTCCCTCTCTCATCCCCCTTCTCTATCTCTGCCTCTCCCTACCCTCCAATGCTCTCTCCTTAGCCCTCTCTCTCTCTCTCCCCCCCCTCCATCTTGATGTCTTCCTCTCCCTCTCTTACCCTTCACTAGCTCTCTCACTCCTCTCCCTCTCTCTCTCTCTCTCTCTCTCTTCATTCCTCCTCTCCCCTCTCTTACCCTTCACTAGCTCTCTCACCCCTCTCCCTCTCTCTCTCTCTCTTCATTCCTCCTCTCCCCTCTCTTTTAGTTTATCTCCATTTCTCCCTTGTCACTCTCCACATCTATCATATATCTTTGTTCTTCCCTCCCATATATACCTAGAGTTAATATACATATCATGACATTAATATATATTATAATATAGCAAATTAAATATAGTATTAATCCAAAGTTATTAAATTTAATAATATTAATATGAATAGTAGATTTAATACTAATAATATTAACCCATATTAGGGTTAATGATGATTTTTTGCATTGTATTAATAGTAATTTGGTTTATGGTATTTGGATATAGACTTGCTATATAATTAGATATTGATTTATAATCATATTTGAATTTTTTATTTATTTACCTTATCTCTATATACCTCTTTTATATTTATTTATTTACTATACTCTTTTATAAATATGGTATTTGGCCCATAGGTTTCACTTAAATAAAACCTGTTTTTTGAGTTTTTGTAAATATAAAAATATTTATGGAGTAAATATAAAAGAGGTTTTATTTATTTACCATACCTCTAATTTAATTGTATTTTTATTTATTTACCATATTTCTACATTAAGTATAAAAAGAGGTTTTATTTAGTTTTTGTAAATATAAAAATGTTTATGAAGTAAATATAAAAGCAGTTTTATTTATTTACCATTTCTCTAATTTATTTGTATTTTTATTTATTTACTATTACTACTAGAGTAAGTATAAAAAAAAGTTTTATTTATTTACCATATCTCTCGTTTATTTATAATTTAGATTTTAATTTTTAATTTTTATTTAGCTTTTTATTTTGACAAAAAATATTTTTAACAAATAAAAAATAATAATAATAAATAAATAAATCAAAATTCATTATTCTAGTGGTTTTAATTACGTGATAAATTAGTAATTTTTTAAACTATTATACTTGAAGAAGAAAAGATTTGTAGAAATTTCAAATTTTGTTAACTAAAATTTGATATCTAGATTTTTAAAATTGGATTTCTAAAGAGATTTGGTAACTAAAATCTTTTTTTTTTTAAATTATCTTTATGGTTTTAGTTGCCTTTTAAAAAAATTGATAAAATTTATTATTAAAATCGATATAAACTAGCGTAGATCCATCTTAACCCCTGATCTATCAAGTACGGAGAGGGATCAAATCTCTCTATATACGAACATTTACTCAAATTTTGCACTCAAAAAGTTTAAGTTTTGCACTTGAAACAATTGATCCTTCTCAACACTTGATAAATCTAAATTTAAAATGTAGGCTAACTAATTAATAAAATCAAATTTTACAACTTATTTATAATTTATTTTTCACAGAGAACAGAAAAATAAAAAATAAAAAACAACTAAGTTAATAACCATTTATAAATATATTACATTCACACAGATCAACCATGTCAATAGAACCACGATTAACTGCAACTGGCATTTTCCTGGACAACCAAGTTGTGGATATTTCACATTCTCACACGGATAAACCATGTTAATAGAATAATCAAACCACAAATTACTGTAACTGGCATTTTCCTGGTCAAGCCATGAGCACATATCTGCACATATTTCTAATGCCACGTGCCATGCCCCAAATCAACCTCTGGTTAGAAATTATTGTGCCCTTTTGACTCAAATTTGTGCGAAAGCATTCCCTACTACTGTTATTCTTCAATAACTGTGAAGGTGGTTGAATTTTTAATTGTTCCAACCAAGACAGAAAAATGATAAAAAAAACCAACAAAAGAAAGCATAGTCTTAATAGCAAACATTGGCATAGTCTTAATAGTGGAACAAGATGCATTTGAAAAAACAGGTGTATCAGATATGGAGGCTTAGTTCTCAAGGGCAACGAATCACGATACATTAATGGCAACTCAACAAAATTAATATGAAAAATCCCCCTACATAGATTTGCATGTAAGAATGAACGTTCTAAATCTAAATGAGATCATGTAACAAATGGCATGGATTTTAGAAGCAAAACAGACATTATATTCTAATGCACAGATTAATTAGGTTATCCACACTGGAAAACAGATATAGGTTATTCAAATGGTATGTAACAAACACTCAAACAATCAGCTTTGGGATGCAAAATAGTTTAACAAAGAATGATAATTTTAATATGATGGTTAAGAGGGAAAAACCAAAACAAGAAAAGAAAAGTTGCACACTTACATGCATGAAATATAAACCCACAAACCTAAATTTTTCAAACCAACAATTTGGCGGAGCTAGTACCTATAGCCCACTAGCCAATACTAACAATAACTTATGACTTGGCAAGGGTTGAGCCATCTAAAGAAACTAGGTCCCATTCCATTGAGACGTCTGGAGACACTAGATCGCACTCTAGGGGGAGACCTACCCCTCAACCCACATCACAATGGACCAATATTAATTTATAAATATGTACAAACTCTACCCACTCTGGTTTTTAACCTGTGGCCTCTTACAAAGAATCCCATGTTCTTAACTATACAATGCTGCAACATTTCTTGTGGCCCAGCAGGGTTCTAATCCCATGAAGCCATATACATGGCATCTAAGATATAGACATAAACAGGTTCTTGCAACCACAATATTACTATACAATGCACATAAAATCTCTTCATTTCAAAGTTGCAATTACACTTCATAGGACATTAAGGTAAGCTTGACAAACTTGAAACTTTTGTAACAGTATGGATAATACACAGCTTGACAAACCTGAAGTTTTGAAGAGATGGTGCGAATACTGAAAAATTTTCAAAAAATGGCTGAGTAGTGGGGAAAGCATTAAAGAAATCAAGCTTCTATATATTTGCAATATCATTTCTAAACTCTTAATGCAATATACACTAAAACTAGAAATTAAAATGCTGTAGAAATACAAAATTACTATATACTAGATTGACAATATTATTGTAACTTGAAATAGTAAGTGTGAGTCAAACCTTCTTAATAAAAATAACTAAAATTATCCATGTAGAATTCACTTCAAAAGCTTATTGAAGTGACATGGCAAAAGGACTCATTAAAGAGCCATTACTTAACAGTAACTTCAATTTAAAATCATGTCAGTTAAAGATTTGGGGACCCTAAAATGGTGCCCAATGCGTGTGCATAGAGCATTCATTGGTCGTCCTCCACCTTTCAGCATCACCTGTAATCAAGCCATTGTCCTGTATTAAAATAATGGTCAACAATAAGAGCTCTAATATTTAGCATTGTGCCACTTAATCACAATAAGAGCTCCTGCAACAATATCCATACCCTGAAGGAAATGCCAAAGAATATTGCCAATTTGACCTCCTACTCCACTGCACTTGTAAAAGAAATATGTACAAGGACTCGACCCCCACAACCACTGGACATGAAGAATTGAAAGCACAGTTGCTTACAGATTCACCGAAATAGTACAATGGCCATTGCCACAAAATTGGACAAGAAATGGCTACAGAGTAATTACGATTGGTGGCATGTCTTTACGAGGCCCAGCTACAGAACGATATACATAAAGTTTTTCCACAAGACGGTCATCGTAGCCATTTTCTCTGATTATTTCCACATTCAGCCAGGGCATTTTTCTTGCTAGCTCCATGCAACCCTGAATACTGACCTTGCAATCAGACATCCATAAAAAACGCATTTGATCATAACGATATAAACCAGACAAAAGGGCAGTGTCTCCAAAAGGGCTGTCCCTTATCTCAAGCTTCCGTAGACGTCTGCATCCATCAAGAACATACTTCATGCCTAAGTCATTCTCCCCAGCAAATGCCACTGATAAGGTCTCTATTGATTCTCCATATGTCCCAATGTATTCAAATGCTTTATTGGTCAGAAGGCCAGACACTGCCAACCTCGTCAGTTTTTTGCAGTTCATTACAATGGCACCAAATCCTTCATCCATTGGTTTACCAGTAATATGATCAGGTTTGTGCCGACCCATGATACAGAGTCGAAAGCTGGTAAGGTTTTGACAGTTTTTTGACATGGTCACAACTGCTGCATTTGTCATACGCTGACAAAAGTAAAGTATCGACTGAAGATTTGGACATCCTTCTGAAATGGCAACCAGACCCTCATCAGATACACAACCATCCCCATCCTCTCTTGCATCCATGGGAAACACTCGGAGATCCCTCAAGTCCTTACAGGTTGCAGCAGCAGCCCATAGACCTGCATCTTCCACTGAGTCTAAAACCTGCACGGGGATTTTGTTCTTTTATAAGGAAGCGCTTCATCATAAAAGTAATACAACAAACAAAATAGCAGAGTATAATGCTAAAATGTCCCCTAACCAAGATTAATCATTCCTATAAAGGCCATATATGACCATGATTCAAAATAACTGAGACAACTCAAAAACTGTAAAGCCTAGACTAGGTTTGTTGAAATTTTTCAATTCTAAATAGATAGTCATTGAGTCAGAAGATGTCACCATCTGGAAGAGTAGCCTCAAACCAATAATAGCTTTGAATGGCTTCTAATAAACAAGAACGTGGAAGCTTAAAAAGTTTGTGACAATTCTCTAAAGTTGATAATTACTTTAGCATTTGTATCAAATTACATTTCAAACCTCCAAACCCCCGCAGCAGGCTTAATTACCAGTTTCAAAAAGTTTGGAGGTTCAGAAGGGGGGAGGTTTGGAATAGTTTGAAATTTCAAAAACAGTTTGAAATGGACATGATAAAAGTTTGAAAATATGAAGCATATAAAATTATGCTTGAAATTATACATATTACTCGGAAATTCAAAAGAACAGGAAAAGATGTCACCATCTGGAAGAGTAGCCTCAAACAAATAATAGCTTTGAATGGCTTCTAATAAACAAGAACGTGGAAGTTTAAAATGTTTGTGACAATTCTCTAATGTTGATAATTACTTTAGCATCTGTATCAAATTACATTTCAAACCTCCAAACCTCTGCTGCAGGCTTAATTACCAGTTTCAGAAAGATTGGTACGTTCAGAAGGGGGAAGGTTTGGAACAGTTTGAAATTTCGAAAAAAACTTGAAATGGACATGATAAAAGTTTGGACATATGGAGCATATAAGGTTATGCTTGAAGTTATACATATCACTCAGAAATTCAAAAAATAACAGGAAAATACATGAACACCAAAAAATAAGAGATTTCAATTTTCCTCATATAAAGTGTTTTGAGTTTATAAAGTGACAGAATAAATTGTGGGCAGGCAGCTGGGGCTATTTTAAAAAAAAAAAATCCTTTTTTTTCTTTTTGTTTATTATTTCAGTTTTTTTTTTTTCTTCTTGTGCTTTTCTTAAAGAAACTTTAAAAAGTTTGGTCACGACCAGTTCGTCCAATCTGAATGGTTCGGGGTTCAGTTGTCCCTAAGTCAGGTCCTGCCAAACCTGGTAACTTTGGCTGCAAGCCACATCCCAAAGCCAATTTGGTCTGGCCTTGTTTAGTCTTACAAGTTTAACGAAATTAGAACTAAAGCAAGATTAACCCCTCCTACGGCAACATTTCTATCGATACTTAGATGCAGTCAAAGAAGTCAATAGATGGCAAAGGAGATTGATAGCAACTGAAGAAAGGTCGCTTTTGTTTATAATTTAGCTCCTAATTGTAGTAACATCCATGAATTCACCAATTAGAAGACAGAATGAAATATGTTGACTGGACTTAATTTAACTACCTATGGAAGCAACCATAAGCCTAATTCCATATTTATCACTTGTTTAGATGTGTTTTGAAAGATCGAATATTTGCTTCTGTCTGGATATTCTAAAGTAATGGACCAGGAAGTAACAAACCCAAAGATTCTACAATTTGGAAAATTGCAGACAATCTGCTCCAATTCCCTGCAACCAACAACAGCATAACTGAAGTGCAGCTCCATTAAACATAATAGATTATCAGTAGATACTTGGGAAATTCCTGAAATCATAATAGAGACGGAAATGACTTGGAATTGTGGAAGATGATATAAGATTCAAAAATTTCTGACAATTCTCACTTAAAATTCATAATTGTTTTAGCATTGATATCACGATAACATATCAACCCTTCAACATTTTCTGCAGGCATAGTTACCAGGTTCGAAAAGTTTGGCAGGTTCACGAGCGGATTGGAAATGTTTGAGATTTCAAAAATAGTTTGAAAGGTTAGGAGAAAACCCAAGAAATATAAAACATATAAAATTATACATATTACTCAGAAGTTCAAACAGTCACAGGAATATAAGGAAGCAAACAAAAGCAAAATTCA
Source organism: Pinus albicaulis (assembly GCA_034641835.2). NCBI lineage: Eukaryota > Viridiplantae > Streptophyta > Pinopsida > Pinales > Pinaceae > Pinus > Pinus albicaulis. The sequence goes on along the minus strand of CM076584.1, from coordinate 1,167,756,661 downwards.
AAAAGGAGATATTTCGTCATATAAAGTGCTTTTGGCTTATAAAAGTGAAGGAATATGACATAGGGGTGCAGCAGGGCTCTAATGTAGTTTTTCCTTTTGCTTATTAATTGAAATCTTTTTGTTTTTTTTCCTGTGTTTTACTTAAGGTTCAGAGGTTTGGTCTGGACTGGTTCGGCCACTCTGAAAAGTTAGGGATCCAGCCAAACTTGAACTTAAGCCAGGGCTGAGCGCATCTGGTAAATATGGCTGTAGACCACTTACCAAAGCCAGTTTGGTCTGGTTTTGTTTAGTCTTAAAAAATTAACTGAAGTTAAAACTTAGAACTAAGGCAAGATTAGCTTCCTACAGTAACAGCTCCATGCATATGTAGATGCAATCAAAGGAGTCGAAATGGTAAAGGAACTTAAGAGCAACTTGAAGAACGGTGTATTTTATTTACAATTTAGCTATTAATTGTAGGTAAAATCCATACATTCATCAGTTAGAGGACAGGCAGAATGAGATATGTTGACTAGACTTAACTACCTGTAGAAGTAGAAGCAACCCTAAGTCTAATTACATATTTTAATTGTGTTTTGAAAGATGAGAATTTGCTTTTGCCTGGATACTCCATAGTAATGGGCAGGGAAGATAACAAACCCAAAGACGCTGCAATTTTGGACAATTGCACACAATCTGCTCCAACTCCCTGCTACCCATAACAGCATAGCTGAGGTTCAGCTCCAGTAAGTTGTTGCAGACGGAATAGATTGTTGGCAGATACTCAGGAACAACTTCCCGAAATCCTGACAAACACTGAAGTGACTTGCAATTGTTGAAGGCAACCTGAAGAACTGTTGCTTGCTCTGGTCTAAAATCATAGGAGAAACAGCCTGTTCCTAAATGTGTAAGTTGTGGGGCTCTCAACATAAGTCGATGCAGCTGTACTATAGAGATAGTCCTATTCAGCCTTAGTTCTTTTAGAGACGAGCAACGTGCCACCAATTTTTCAAGTGCATCAATGTTTATCGGGCCCTCCAAACATTCAAAACTAAGGCATTCTAAACTGGTAGTTGTTTCTGGAAAGCAGCTCAACCAATCAACTCCACTATCGATGATATCATCTTCATTCAGATCAAGTCGTCTTAATTGTCTGCAAAAACAAACCTCATCAATTAGAACTTTTGTGATTGAAAGGATGTCAATGATGTATCATTTGAAACAAAAGTTAGTTCATTAAAATCAAAAGGTTAAGCATATTTACCTATAAAGTTGCATCACTAAATAAATCTTTAAATAAATATAAAGCAAAAGAAAAGTCAAAAACATCCAAAGCAGATGTCAAAAAAAAACATTCATAAATAAGCTTCATTTTTAACTCATTTTTTGAGTAAAAGGGAAAGCCTAAAGGCAACTATCCAGGTTTAGAAATAATTATAGTCTGATTATACACTTATCATTTTGACAGAAAATAGAAATCTCTACCACAATTCCAGAACATCATCAACAGAAACCTAGGTAGGACAAATGTGAGATTAGTGTAAGTTTAGATCCGCAAATAAAGGAAAAGAGTAGAAACTAATGCACCTCTTAGACAGAAGAAAAGACTCACTTCAGACTAGAGGTTGGGATTGTATTGCATCAGGTCTGTGTTGCAACTGAGAGTACTGCCGTTAAATAACTGGAAGGTAATACTACTTTCTCTATTGACTAGATGGAAGGTGAAACTTCTTCCTCCATATATTCTTCATTATTTGAAATTGACCCTGAGCATGTTTTGAGATGGTATTCTGAGTCATTCTTGCCTGCCCCCTATTAGTTACAGCTAATACTATTTATCACGGGAAAGTGATTCTGCAAGGTTATACTAACCATGGAGTGTTACCTTACAAAAGCACTTAGGAGATTAATCAAGTAATCATGACGGTTGACATCCTCTTGTTTGGTAAGAACTTTTTCAGTTATGCAAAACATGACTAGTATTCTTATACAAAGGTCACTTACACAGAAAATTGCCATTTTCCCTGCACTTTGGCCAACAAATGCAGAATTTGTGTGTTGACCAGTATTCTTATAAAAAGAAGGTCACTTGTACAGAGAATCACCATTTTCCCTGCACTTTGGCCAACAAATTCAGAATTTGTGTGTCGGCCTTTCCTTACCTTCTACAGAGCTCAGTTTGGTAAGACCATTCAAGAGTGAGTCAAGACTTCACCTGAAAGCAGAGCAGACCTTTCAAGAGCTTATGCAAATCTCTGCTAGGTAACCCTTTTGAACCTAACCTGACCAGATATCACTCAGAAAAGCCCTTTCAGAACCTTACCTGAACATAGCTCAGACAAATAAGACTCTCCAGAACTTACCTAAACAGAACTCAGTCAGATAAGACTTTTCAGGAGCTTGCATATTCAGAGCTCAGCTAATTATACATTTTAGGACCCTACTTACCAGAGCTTAGATAAGACCAGACGAGTCTTAACTGACTAAACAGAGCTCAGGTAAGAGTCAAGACCTTTCAAGACCTTACTTGAGCAGAGCTCTATTAAGTAAGACCTTTCAGGACCATAAAGATCGTCCCATCAAACATACGTCTTTAAGAGTGCTCCTTAAAGAGGTTTGCACATCAAGAGATTTGATCCCTCTTGGCGCTTGGTAGATCAGAGTTAAAATGGATCTAGGCTAGTTTAATTCGGCGCTTGATAGATCAGAGTTAAGATGCATCTAGGCTAGTTTAATTATTAATAATTGATAATTATAATTATTTTATTTTATTTTATTTTTATGTAATTTGACCTCGTCAAAATGTTTTAATTAATATTTATAATTATTAATTTTATCTTTATATTTTATTTATTTTTTAATTGTATTTTATTTTTATTGTTATTGTAATTTGACTGAGTCAAAATGTTTACATAAAATAACCTTACCACATCTCTTCCATACTGGGATGGAGAGCCCCTCTTGGCACAATTAAATCCCATGGTTGAACCACAGTCCAGGCCAGCTATTCAATGACTACACATCACTCACACTCCCAGCGTACATTGTTACTTCTATGTTCAGATAGCATATCCGCTGACCAGAAGGGAGGAACATGTTAACATAAATGCAATCAGCAAGAAGAGGTGTTACATGCCAATGGCCATGATAATACCATCCTCCAAATCCCTTCCACTATTACGCATATATGTACACTTTTAAAAATAGCACAGCCACAAGAAGCCCAGTTTGCTTGCATATTTCAATTTTCTCTGTGCTGAAACTCTTTTATTGAAGTATTGTAATTAAGAAAGTCTATTAAGCATGTCTATATTGGGTATTACGGAGCCTGCCCTTTACTTCTGAAGATCTCATGTAAATGTATTTATTCATTTTTAAAGGCTAACGAGTAGAGATCAGATTGTAAACTCTTACAAGAATGGAGTTTCTAAAACATGAAATGCATCCATCAGACCATAGTTACCCGACTCAGCTCTGTGAAAAACTCAGTGCGGAAAAGATGCAAGAGTTCAACTTGGCTCAGAAAAATCTTGGCTAGTGCAAAAAATATTATTAAATACTGTCAAACTTGGGAAAATTTGGAAAAACTCATTCACCTGATGGGTTAAACCCAAGTTGGCAGATTTGACTAGCTGGCAATTAAATTGGCTCATTTGGCCCTTTGGGCACTGAGTCAGATTTTACCGATGAGTCCAGAAACTATGCTTCAGACCCTGCCTTCTGTTCAAAACTGCAATGATCTTGTCAAATCCATCATGCTTTATGGCTTAGCAGCTTGACAACTTCATCACTCTCATGAGCACTGAAACCAATATATCAGTAAAAACCAACACTGAATAATGAGGAGCAAAAGTTTTATAATCCCCCAGGCTACTCTTTCTAGCGGATACTGTGTATCACTAGAAGCTAAAGGCAATGGATAGTACTATATAGTATAGACTAAAAACATTTGGGTGCATCATTCTCTAGAAACAAGCTTGACATGTGCCTTCAAGACTGACACTACCAGAGAAGGGTTACACTTGCTTTTCTTTTCTCTCCCTTCGTTGGACCCCTGTTTCCTGTTTCAGCACACCTCTTCATACTTATCATCGTTTTTGCTTCTGCATTTAATTTGTACACTGGCTGGATAGTTACTTGGTCCTTATTCTGTTTCACGTTTTCTGCTTTTGATAGAAGAGTACAAAGAGATTCTTTCGCATTCCCACTCTCTTGTATTTACTCTGGAAGTACTTTTGAGTACCAATGACCTTATTTTGTGTTCATTCATTGGATATTAATAACATTATCATATATATCTTATTATCTACTAGAGAGACTATTTGCAGATGAAAATCCATGGCATTCATACCAAGCTCATTAAATTTAAAGCTGTTCTCAGATTCATATCATTGCATGGCTGAGGACTGGGCACACAACCGCTCTTTTAAACTAAGTTACCTCGTTTGTGTTCATGTATTCAACAACGATGGGAACCAGAAAAAACATCACCAGTGCAGAAAAATATGATAAAATTTGTCATTAAGGTTCACCCTGCTTGAATCTTGTGAAATGTCTACTTGTCATCTCTGTCCAGAAGGTTATGCAATTTTTGTGAGTACTGACATAATCTGGACCTTGGATTATAACATTCTGTGGTCAAATCTGGCATATAACAAGTTCAGATTACATTCCTTAGGTCAGGTCCTGGCAAGTTTGCAAAACGGGGTCCAATCCTCAAACAGCAGATATAATCACGAGACCTTAAAATTCACCAATATTCGATCCTTTTCAATAAAAATCGATTAACCTTGTGACTATGCTTTAAGAGCCATGAATATTATCATTGATTAAAAACTCATGCTGTCCAAACAGGCAAGCAAGTGCACAATAAACCATGCTGTTTTATTCGTGTATATTAGAGCTCACCTGTTACAACTGACGGCCATGTGCAAAGTCCAGACAAACATTCTACCTGGATAAGCCTTAAGGTCATATGCATGAAGACAGACATTTTGTCAAATTTATGTTATCAAACTCCTTACAAGATATTGCCCCGGAGGGCAGAGATATAATTCTGCAGCAGATACAACTCTTCTCCAATGTTACCATATAAATGAGTTTGGTAGCAGGTGGAAATGCAGATCAAGTCCAGGTGAGGCAAATCATCAGAAGATTCATGGATCCTCCTGGGTTCTGCCTTTATGGTCCCCATCCAGCTACGGAGGAGGGAAACAGGGCTTATGGTAACTACATTCAGATCACATGCGCACACCCCTGGAGTTCTATCTCACATCATCTAAATCATTATCTACACAGCACAATGGAACCAGTTATGCATAAACCAATTCAGAGTTCAAAATTTGCTCTCATTACCTTATGGATAATGCACAGCCCGCATTGTCGAACATGTTTCTATGACTTACACATTGGCCAACACATTAGAATATCTAGACACCACAGGAGAGATCCAGAGAGCAGGCAGCTACCAGAGATCTTAAAAGATATTATTTTATATTTACCACCTTGAGATATGGCAACTACTTGTCATGCAGTAACTTCTGTACTTGCCACTCAGATTTCCCGAATGGAGAGTGCCACCTTCAGGAACTCTTGCGCTAATCCTCTATCTATGATACAATCTGGCGATGTTGTAGCACACGTTACTGATATACCTCTTCATTATGGCTTCCACTAGTTCCATTGACTTTCTGTTTGTAACCATATTTTCTCCCTTGGTGACACACCAGGTGATGTCCAGAGAGTAAAAATCAATGGAGAGGAGGTTTGACTTTAAAGTTACCAAAGAAATTTGAGACGGCCATTATAGCCATTTTGGTATAAAACAATGCACACATTTTGACAGGTAGGGGGTTAGTAGCTAATATTCTCTACACGTGACCTCCAATTGCAAGCAATGCAGGTATTGCCTGCATATTCATCTTTATGGAGAATGGTACATGTCCTGATAAGGCAACTGCAGGGTACTTTCACTCCTGCACTTGGAGGCCACCAGACGGGCTAGACCTTAAACAAGAACATTCTGGGCATAAACCAGCAATTTTTATAGAAATGACTCAAGTATGAAATCTTTACTTCTCTATATACACATCAGCTTGCTTCTTCAAATGATACATTGAATGTTAACGTGTACAAAACTCATGAAATAGCGGCTCAGGTGAACTTTTCAGGCGAAAACTTCTTCAGGTTAGAGTCCTGTAGCTAGATACAATGTAGCGGCCATAAGCTTGACAGCCCAGAAAGGTAGAGAAGTTGGGTGTATTCTTTAACATGTTTTAATCAAAATAAGAACTAGTACTCCAGTAAAAGAGTCTAAGCAACACAGAACAAAACACGGTAAATGGTGGGCAAGTTAATGCATTTCAAGCTAATCAAACAATCAAATATCCCAAATGTTCCAACAGGGTCTTGGTTCGGTTCACTGGTGAGGTCGACAGAGTGTTCAGCCGTTGAGGAGATTCCTGTGTCTGTGCGGTCTGCCCCACAAGGGATAGCATGAGTTAAGAAAGGATGAGACTCGGTACAAATCCCGGGTGATATTCGCAAAAGATATGCAGTAGTGATTGAAATTTGAAACGATGCATACTGGTTCTATAACTCCTCTACTGATTATTTCTAGTATCATCCACTCGTACCACTAGTCAAAGGCAATGAGAATAAGACTCTGTACCTGCACTTGCTTGCAATTATACCAAGGCCCTTGGTGCTGAATCCATCACAGTAAAGCAGTACTAAGTCCTTAAAGTTTGGGAAAGAGTCAGCAAGCAGAGCCAGATCTTCGTCTGTAACAGTCATCCTCTTCAATAACAGCTTCTCCAGCCATGGATAGACCGGAGCCATGGCCAAAACCCATGGATGCAGATGGGCTCCCCAGTTCGGAGGCACCAGATTGAAATCCGCAAATCTAGGTTTACCCTTCAATGTCACGGACTTTATCTTGGGGAACCTGTTAATCATAGTCCCAGGCGAAAGAGCATAACAGTTCCCTATAAAGACGTGGTGGCGAGTCCAAGCCTCTACTCTGTACCACGATTTGCAGACCAGAGAAACTGCATTTCTGTCCTTGTGGGCTGTCAGAAACACAAGCACATGCTCGAGAACTTCATCGGGGAAGGAGGTTTCAATGGGTTCTGTGTCACTCTGGGATGAAAACTTGCACATGGAGTTCAGATCAAGGCTCACACGCTCCTCCTCCTCCTCCTCAGGGTTTTCTGAATGTTCCTGTATCATTTGGGCCATCTGGGCACCCTTCTCATCGTCTGTAGTCATCGAATGACTGAAAAGCTAAACCCAGCAACCATTTGCAAGAACTACCAGCATTGTTTTCCCTGGTGGGTCTCCTTAGTATTGACTTTTAGCACCATGGATGGCTTCTATCACCATAACCGTGTCAGTTTCCAGCTCAGTGATGGTATGAATACGAGATTTCACCAGACCCACATCAGTCCCAAGCTCTGTTACAGGTCTTTTAAAAGCAGGGAAATGAGATTTCGCCACACCCACATCAGTCCCCAAGCTCTGTGAACGGCTTTTAATAGTATGGGGATGAGATTTCACCACACCCACATCAGTTATAGCTTTCTGAAGCCTTGGAAAGCGTGGAGATGAGATTCTGGTGCCGAATCTGATAGCATACTCAATAAGCAGTACCTACTGGATGGGTGGGGACAAGACCGGGCATGGTGGAGTCCATTATGAAGTTCTCAAGTACATTTCAACAAAGCTGAGTAGGAGTATGGTCAAGAAGAACCTAGATCTCCTCAATCCTCCCAAGGATAACAACAGTACATGCAGTTGAGAGAGGGGAGCAAAGACATGAAGCCATTCATATGTAGAAGTGTAGTAGGTCTTCAATGAAGTTCAGAAGATAAGGAGAAATGCAGCAGAGGAGATTGCAGAAATCAAGGTGGGTGTTGCAGGTGGTGAGAAAGAGCAGAGCGAGAGTTGTATATTCCAAAAGATTGTGGTTCTGATATGAGGCGGTAATGATGCAGGGGATGAGACAAAAAACATGCAGTGCTCGGAAGGGGACAGGCAGGTCTTATGGGCGAGCTAGCAGACAAGTAAACAATAAAGAAAACATGGTCATGGTCTGGGATATTGGCTTTACAGCAGGCTCGGCAAGGCAAGATAAGGTAGATGGTCTGCTGGATACATTAGCAAACATGGGGTGTCCTTATGGGTGAACACTGAGGACTGGACCGTGCATGTGGAAAAGACTAGTGGATTCTGGAGGGCATCCCAATGGGCATTTCGGTACATTCTATTATTGTATATCATAAAATATGATGAGATAAAGAATCTTAACAAGTAGGGGTCAAACGCTCTGTTGGGCTCATCCGGTCAATTAATCCTTCTCAAGGACTTATTATTAATTACAGTTTAGTCAGCTATAATTTCACCGTCAGCACTGGAAACTGCCTTTTCCTACAGAGTTGAACAAATTCAAATGTCTGTTATTCTGGTTCTCCTCAAATGCCTTATGTTGTTTTGTCCAAATGTTTGTTTCTCTGGTTGTTTGATTCTCTTCAGAGAACCGAGTTCAGTATTTTGGTGATTATAATTTTAAGTTTAGTATTTTGGTAATACAATTTAAATGAAATTGGGATTAATTTTGATTATTTAAAATATTTTTTTGAAAAAAAATTATAAAATATTTAAATTTTGTAAATTATATAATTGAAAGAAAAATTGAAAATTTTGGTAAGATAATAAAAAATTTGGGCAAACATTTTTGAAAATCTGGGTTACAGTCATTAAATTTCAGTATTTTGGGTGCCTTAATGGTTTTTGATGGCCCTGAATCCATTTCCATTATAAAAAATGCAATTCAAACACTCCAACTACCTGATTTTTTGAAAAAAATTACTGAATTCCAACAAAAAACTATGGTCCGGACTATTCTGTTGTGTTGATAGACAACTCAGAAATTTATAACCCTAAAAAAACTCAATTTTTTCTTTTATAAAACTAATAAAAATTAAAAAGCATACTCTCAGTTAAAGAGTTTTGTTTTTTTTTTTTAATCTGAGCAACTTTTCTGGTCAATCTTGACTGGATTGACCAGAAATCTTGTAGGGAATCTTAAAGTTTCAATAATTCAAGATGCAGAAATCCAATGTCACAGTCGTTTGTCAGGGTGCTGAATCCGTTTATTGGAAATCCTGACTGAATTTTGACTTAAATACTGTAGAGATTTATTGGAATCTTAAAGTTTCTGTGATCTAATATGCAGAAATCCAATGTTTCCAGATTTACCAAAACCCTAAATCTAGTTATACTCACAAAAACTTATTTTAAATAACTTAAATTCATAATTTTATCAAAAATTATATCATCTCATTTCCACCAAAAACAAAAATGTCTAATAATTAAACTACTCCCCAAAACAAAATATTTTTTCTTTATACTCAACTCAAAATAAACAAATAAAATTTATTAATTTAATATTAAAAAAAAAAAAACTACTGTAAACGACTTGATGAAACGAATCTATAACAAAACACAAACACTGTTACATAGAAGCAGGTAAGCAACTCTGTTAGGGTAAAAATATTGTAGTTATGGTAAGTTTAATAAGTTATAAAATAACTTTAAACACCTTTAAATAAAAGTGGTTAAATAATAAATTAACAGTTTTTACCTCGGAGGAAATATGTGTCCAACTGAAAAACAACACATGTATGTCCAACTAAACCAGAAAACACCGTAAACCCCAGGGAAACAAGAAGGTGTTACACTGTTAGCTCATAATACAGATGACTCAAAACCATATACAGACAGCCCCAATATCCTTAACCGAAGTTAAAAACAAATATTAAATTGAAGAACAAAATATGTGAATAGTAAAAGCACACAAGAAGGTGTTACACTGTTAGCTCATAATACAGATGACTCAAAACCATATACAGACAGCCCCAATATCCTTAACCGAAGTTAAAAACAAATATTAAATTGAAGAACAAAATGTGTGAATAGTAAAAGCACATTAAACTGCACTCATATGTGAGAGGACCTTAAACAGAAAAGATAATAAATAATAATAAAAGCCTAAAAAGCAGCAACTTCCACCAACTAAAATGTGAGTTTACAGGGGCAGGTTAAAAGTGTGGAAGGAAGGAATAAGAGGAGAAATATAAATGTTCAAAAGTACAAAGTGAAGTGATAATGAAAAGACAAGTGACCAAGGAGAGATGAGAGGAAAGGAAAGGAACACCAAAGCAAAAAGTAAGCAGGTTTTGACCACAACTTTTAAACAAACACAATGAGAGGAGTAGGGTATGGAGTATAGAAGGGATGATTGGACTAGATTAAAAAAAATGGAGTATCTATTAGGTTTTTTTGGTGGTGTAGCTTTGAGAGATTTTATGAAAGTTTTGTGGGAATAGGTTTTATGAAAATTTTATGAAAAAAAAATAATAGGTTTTATGAAAATTTCATGAGAAGAGAAAAGAATAATTGAAACCATGATCACTATAGGCATCAATTTTTCAATACAAGAAAAATGATGATCAAAGAGTGTAAATGGTCACATAGCCCACTTTAGAACCTAACACATCTATTGGTGATGGTGCTTAGAACCTAACACATCCATTGGCGAGAGTGCGTTCTTCAAAGGTGAATGTGAGACCCACCATTTGCTTCATATGTTTGTTGCATGAAATTTGATTTGTTGTTTTTGTAGAGATTTTGTTTTCTTCTAAGTGTGTGTGTGTGCTTTTTTAATTTGAATAAAGATTGAAAGTGTTTCTCAATTATGAATAATATGCACAAAGCTTTTTATAATCACCTTACAACATTAAATCATTGTTTTTGGTTTGTAGTATTCTAATGAATTGAGTCACCTCACATAATGGCGAGATATGGAGGACATGGAAATACAAGTGTCCAACGTGGGACACAATGACTCCAAAAACAAGAGACAAAGGACTATATATATAACAAATTAGTGAATTATTACACTTACAAAAATGAAATATAGACAAAAATTCAATTTCTTTAGAATTTGGAAACTAAAGAATTTACAATTTTAAATTATGATGATTCAAATTCAATATATAACTAGTGCATATAACCAAAATAGCATCGAGTGCAATCAATCTCTAAACCAATAATACATCAACAAATAGGCTCTAAATGGCCTCTAGACTCCAAAAAAATCATGCTACAACAAATCATTACATATCATCAAAATCATTGCCTATGTTGGGATCCTAATCATCAATATCGCCCTCTAAGCATTAAAATAAGATAGAGACAGATTAACATTTCAAATCGAGATTTTGTTTGAGAGATGATACCTTTTTACTAGCATCGTGACAAAGGAGTTCACCAATTGATGTTACTAACATTGAGGTATATAGAGGGCTCCGTGCTCTTGATTAAATGCCAGTTCCATACCCTCATACATGATATAATTGAATGGAAACATTGCAATCCCACAAATCCTGAAAACTACTAAGTTCGGTGGATTTTGAGTGAGATCAAAAAGTCTACTTTCTCTATATGAAATCTAATGAGGTTGGAACCGCTCTCAAGCATCCAAAAACAATTAATGGTAATATTAAAATTTAAGTAAAAGGATGAAAGTGAAAGATAAAGGAGGGTGACACTTTTACTTAATTACCATTAACATTACCATTAATTACATAGTGTTAGTAGGGCCTAGACAAATCCACTTCCCAACACTTGGAATCTCTTCTAACACTGCTTAATTGCCCTTGGCTAGACTCCAAAACCTGTGAGAGCTCCAAACTTGTGACTGAAATGCATGAGAATGAGGCAAAAAGTCGATTTTAAGAAGTTGTGAGTTGTTTTTTCATTGGACATGTGTCCTAGATGTGTCATGCCCATGTCAAGTCTGACACCTTAAATATGTAGCATGAGGGGGAGGAGGAGGATATGTCTGGAAACTTAGCTAATGAGGTGATTTTTTCCCATTTCCTAAGTAGATTTTTCAACAATTTTGCTCAAAATTTGATGCAAAAATTGGGAAAATCATAGCTTGATATTGTTGAGTCTACACAATCCTAGTGTTTTAGGGTTTTTTTAGCATGCTAAATTCATTTTGATATTCAAAAATACAATTTAAATGACGAAAAATTATGATATCATCAAGAATCATGTCACCAAATTACGACCAAAAAACGAAAAAGTTATCTCATTTGACTATACCTTTTTGGTTCAACTTACAAGAACCACAAATTTGATAGTATCATCAAAGATGTTACAAAACAAAAAGGTGATAAAAAACATAAATTAATCTATGGTCATAAATGTTTGTTCAATGAGTTAGATCTGAACACTAAATTGAAAAAAAGAAGGAAAGATAATTTTAAGCAAAAGACATGGTTGTATAGATTCTTAGGAGGTTATTTAAGAAGTTCAAAAAAATAAAATGTTGTTGGACTTTTGTGTAACATCGAAATGTTTGGGAGTAGGAGACTTGATATATGAGGACTTTTGTGTAACATCGAAATGTTTGGGAGTAGTCATAACTAATGTGACCATTAAACATATTATTTAAAATTTGTAATTTTTCACATTTATAAGGTGTTAGGCCTTCAAGTTTTGTAGTGAATTCATCTTCTCTCCAATTTCTTAGAGCCATTTATCTAAGCACACATACTTTAATGGTGCCTAAATTTTATAGAGTATGTTGAATGATTGGAGAGAATATCTTATATTATATTTGGAAAAATGGAAATAAATGTATTTGTGCAAATATGTAATGGTATCTTTATTAATGTATCTGGAATTTTTTCCAATCCAAATATCATTAAATATGGAAGTGGTTGAAATTTGTAATTTTGTCAAAATTATAGGGTGTCAGGCCTTCAAGTCTTATGGTCAGATGCTCTTCTCTCCAAATTCTCAAAATCCACCCCTCTTGATTCACATACTTTAATGGATACCTAAATTTTACATGGTGTGTTAAATTACGAAAAGGGTATCATGTATCATATTTGGAAAAAATGGAAATAATGTATTTGTGCAAATGTATTGTGATTTTTTAATTAATGTATTTGGATTTTTCCAATCCAAATATCATCAAATATGGAGGCGGTACATCTATACCAACTATTAAATTTTTGGGTCAAGGTGGCATGCACCATAAGTGACATTCCCCCTTATAAGAACTGATTAGCTCAATCTACACATTCTTGAGCTTCTATTCACTATTGTACTTATCGTAAAGTTAAGAAATCAATTTATGAATGTCAAGAGTAACTTAAACATTAGTTGTCACCACAAACTCTTAATGTTTCATAATTTGATCAAATTCCAAATATTCATCTGACCGTCTCTAAACTAGAGCGACATGCGAGCCTTCCACAGGGTAACAATGTGTGGGAACCAATTCTTATTATTCTAGAGTATGTGGGAACTAATAGGTACCCACCCTCTAGGATAAATACCCTTCTTCAAGTGTAGGCATTAACCTAACCACAACATGATATGACATTTTGTTATGTTAAATGTTCGATGTGATACCTTATGCAACCTTAATAGCAACCCAACTTCTTGATCTTGCATGGTAAAAATTTTGATATGATGAGTAGTTATTGATTTTAATAGCAACTTAGCTTATTGACCTTGCATGGTAATCTATTTTATATGATGAGTAGTTATTAGGTTCTTTGCTTATGGAAACTGTTTATATAACCTTTTTTTTTTAATATAAGATGTATGTAATCTTTATTGTACACTAATAGGAATGAATAATTTTACTTAAAAATTCATAATTATTATTATTATGTAAGCATGCAGAGGAAGGATGCAAGGTTCAAATCCCTCTCCCATTTTTAACTAGTGTTCTATATGGAGCGCTCAAATCACTTCATATCCACTCCATATACTAATATTTGTTGAATTGTATTCTACATTTTTCAAATTGTTATTTCAACAACTTAGATCAATTTGAAGATTCCATATTACTCCAATATTGTAGTTTTCAAATGTTGAGATTATAGATTCTCATCGATCATATTTTTGCAACCAAAATCAAGTTAGGTTTGTGTCACAAAAACTTGAGTGATATGAGTGCCCCATGCTTATTAAAGTGAATATTTGTACTATCCCAATAAAGTATCAAAAAGACGAAAACTTACACATACAAAAAAAATGTAATGAACTTTCATGAGATCGTGACAGTTCTTAGCAAAGTATATATGTTGATGCACACCCTACTACATTGTAATGATTTGCATGCACAATGATGTTAGGTTGACATTTAATGATGTTATACAACATACAACATTTTACAAGGATGGATCAATTGGGTCCAATTCGAGTGGTAGAGAGGAGAAGTTGTTATCCTCCCCACGCACGTTCAAATCCCCCCTCTCAAATGTTATTTTTTGTAAGCTGATTTTTTATTGGGGCTATCAAGGTAGCAATAATCTCATTCTTTCCTACAAACTAGAGGGCAGTCTTACTCCTCATTTTGCACAAGGCCTACACTAGTGAATGTATTCATAACACTTGTGATTTTTATCACAAAGGAATTTTTATAAGTTGGTGACCTAGGGTTTGTGCTTTCACTTGATGGGATTATTGGTGATTTGGTCATGGCTAGGTTGATGATGTCAATGCTTTGGTTGTCTAGGTGATTGCTTTCCTTTCATGCTAGTAGACTTGGTTGTGGAGACTCTTGTGATCATGTGGATGTTTGATGATACATGTTGATGTATGAGTCTTTTGATGGAATGCCCTAGCACTTTTGGGTTAAGCTATCATTGTATTGGCATCTTCATTTGACTGGTTTCGTGATGATGTAAAGTGTTTATAATTTTCCCCTTGCTATCAATTGATTTGAAATTTTTATTAGGGTGACTTAATATGTTATGGCATGGTTTGATGTCCATGAGGTGTATGTCCTTATTTGATATTGATGGTTTATAAACATATTATGGTTTTTTTATGATATAGACTATGCCCTCATGCAGTGGAGTGCTCACCTCTTCCACTTACTTTTATTCATTATTACCTGGTGAAGGAACATAACATGGAGTGCCCTAGCCTTGTGGGATAATTTCACACTTGTTATACTCTTCTTTAAGATGTATCCCTTCCTCATGATTTGGTGTTTGATGTGGTGTACTTGGAATATTAGTTAATGGTGATATGTGGCCTATTTAGTTCATTCTTCCTTGGATATAGCACTTGCACACATGTTGAGGGGTGGCTTTATTTTATTGGTTAACAGGGGGCCACCCCTTTCTTCGTGGAGTTAGTTGAGCATTGACGGTGACGTGTTTTTCATATACCTTATTTCACAAGTCCATTTACTTGGCACTTGACCTAAGGAGGGAATCCACCATTTAAGGCCACTTTGCTCTCTTACATACATTATTAGTTGGATGTTTTTATTGGAGATCAGCATATTGCCATATATGGGTTTTGACTTGTTTCAATGACTCCTAGAAGATTACGTCCACCTTGGAAGACTTGTCATTGCACATTCTTCTATACAATTGATGAGGAAATCCACCTTCAAGATGCCATGCATCCACTTGAGGAGGTTGCTTACACTCATATCATTATCATGGAGCACTCCAGCCACTAAGGCATATTTCCAAACCTTTACACAAATCTATTGTAGGACATCTCATCTTAGAGCCACATGCACCACCTCATGAGGATTGTTACTTGGTCTTTGCATTATTTGAGGAGGATGTTTCATCTTGGAGAGTTGCACGAGCCACATTGGAAGAGATTTGGTGTTCTATTGCATATTTTGAGGATTATAGTTATGAGCACCACAGTTGGAGGCTAGATGGTGGAGCTTTTACTTGTTCTCATTCCCTTTTAATGAAGACATCCTAACTTGATGGAGCATCTTTATCAGAGAATTGTACATGTGGATTGACCACCATTTTATTTGATGTGTTGTTGCTTAGTTGTTAGAGGATATTGTTTCTTTACTCTTGGTCTAGATCTAGAGTTTTGGCCTTCGATATTATTTTTCTATTTTGCATGAAGAAGGAGCTCAAACCTATATAAGGGTTTACTCTCTTCATTGTTTCTCATGGTTGGATTAGTAGGGTGTCTCTCCTCTTGGAGCTTTATTGAATATCTTTTTTTGGAGTCTTAATGGAATGCTCAAGGGTTCTTGTTTATCAGATGTGAAGCTATGTTTTATATATAATTGTTTGTGGTGGATGGTAGGAGTTGCTTGTAAAGACCTTGTTATGAGAAGACATAAAAAGGGGCTCATGGGGTTTTATGTAAGAGACCTTATGCTCTTAATCCTCTTTGATGTTATATTTACAAATATATTGCCGTGCATATAAAATGTATTTAAAGAGTTTTCGTTACATCAATACTTCATTGTACTACACACTCCTATAACATCGTAGAGTGTGCCACCTTTAAGTGCCCCTCCAATTACATTTCTTCATCATTTAACAAAAAATTAAGGAGTATTGCGACATGGATAACAACTCTATATGTCTTAAATATTCAGGAATTGCTCTATTGGCTTGGCCTCTTGACTTTGTTGGCCCAAAATTGGATAGGCAGTAGTCCCTTATTTTCCATCACCTTTTTATTCTCATTATATTACAAAAAGACACAAAAACATATATTTCCTCACATCACCTCTAAGCCTCATTGTTTTTAACAACAAATTGCATGTAACTAGTATAGCAATCCACATGCCAATACTAGTAGGAACTTGTGACTTAGTAAGGGTTGAGACATCAAGAGACGCTCCCATATGGGGTCCCACTCTAGGCCTCATTACAACAAACCAATATGAATCATTCAACATGTACAAACTCAGTGATGAACTTGTAACCTTAAAGAGAAAACACTTGTTTTTAACCATTAAACTCACTCTAGTTATATACCTCTAAACTCATTGTTATAGCTTTTATAATCATTATATCTAAAAATACCCCTTAGAAGAGCCAACCAAAAATAAGAAGACAGATTACTTAGATGACAATGATGACCATCCTATTATACAACAACAATGAATTCCACACATTAAAAAAAACATTAGATTTCACACATAAACAATAATATCCATCAATCATACCTCTATATTAGATAAAAAGAAAAATAGTATATATAAATTCAACTTTCCAATTTGACAATTTTTATCATGGCCCATTATTTATGAGCATTGTTCATATAAGTTAGTGTGTGTGATTGGACTATAAAGGATCTTGTTGGGTCAATTATTGATGGTCTACGTGAACCCTTAGTCTCCTAGGGTTTAGGGTATTCTGTGCGCCGAAATGCCTGCCTTGTTACCAGCTTTATTATGTCAAGTCACTTCCATGTAAGGAGGGTGAAAATGATGGGTAAAGATTTTAGCAAATAAATTCATTTATCAAGAATCTTTGGGACGGTAGTGCCGTGGTAATCTTGTTACTTAAAGTTTTATATTTCAATTTGAGTCCAATGGATTTTACAATACAGACATTTATATTCCATTAAGGATGTCTTGTTACGGACTTCAAACTTTGGACTATCCCCTCATATGGGAAGTACATCATTGTATTTTTCCACACAGGTAAACCAATTCAAAATAATTACATATTCAATAATTTGACTTTTATAATTTAATGCAAGGACCTTGGGTAAGATATTTAACTTCATTTATTTAGGTATTTTTAATATCTTATTCAATAATTATTTATCTAATCAATTCCAAAAAGTTATATGTCAATATTGGATCACATGTAATGATAGATTAATTTATTGTACAATATTTATATTTTTTTAAATAAGATTATATATTTATTTAATTTTTAATTTCAAAATAAGCATATTAATTGGGAATTGGATTTTTTAAATATTAATGATATTTTAATTAATAATTAGTTTTTTTTCTATTTAAATAAATTAATTCTTTTTAAGAACATAAAACATTAACATATCGTTAATTTCTTAGTTATTAATTATTATTTTTCTAAGTCTATGCAGCACACTCTTGAGGACTAAAGCCATTTTCAAAAATTATAAGATTAAGGTTATGTAATTTTTTTATTAATTTTATTTATTAAAATGTATCATAATGTTTTGTATTCACGAGTTTATTATTTTTATGTTTTCTAATTTAAAATTTATAATTTTTAAATAAAGTAATATGTTTATATGTATTTAATATATACATTTGGATGCATTTAGATGGTTTTCTATATAATAAGTGAGTACAATGAAAATCTTTCTACTCCAATTATATATAACTCCAAGACAATATTATTTTCAATACCTATTAATCATCTTACTATCCTAAAAAAGTATCTAACAACAATTTTTATAATACAATAATTTTTTTTCACACCATCCCCACACTAAAACACAATCCTCACACTAAAACACAATTTTATATAACACAAAAAAAAACCCTTTAATCCAATAAGGTTTTCACACCATTATAATTCTATACTCTGCATAAAAAATTTCAAGATGTTTGATATCATCCATATCCTCTACTTCACGCAGCATGACAAGTTTCAAATAGTTTAGGAGGATATTTTTTGTATTTTAGAGTGACACATTTTGATTGATATAAAAGTAAAGTAAATATTTGGTATGGTTTTATTTTTAATTATTTTTTTTGGTGAAATTCAATAATACAATTTTTTTTGAGAGATTCTGATTTTTTATTATTTGAAATGTATTTTTGAATGCATAAACCAATTTAGAGTCTTAAAAACTCTCTCTAGCATTTGAATTGTGTAGATTACATATCTCAAACTTATGATTTCAACAAATTCTTCCATGATTTTAAGCATTAACTAGAAAATATACATGGAAAAGAACCAAAACATTACACTAAATGTTTTATATGTTATTTGAATATGATTATATTTTGAAAATAACAATCAAGATATTATGAGCTTTTATATATATCTAAGTTTATATATTATAGTGGGTTACATCTCTTATTCAATATGAAATTAAATTTTCATATAAATGTGAATTTGTGTTGTAAAAATACTTTAAAAACATATAGATTTTAGAGGTATCCAATTTAGTAGTAGACATTTTTTTATAAAGGCACGTGGAAGGGGTGAGGTTTTTTCTTTTATTTTTCTTTGAAATAAGGAAAGGAGGGAAGGTCTAGCAATAAGCACATTCACATCGCAATCAATCAACTATTATGTTACTAGAATGCATCACTCGCTAGTGTAAATCGCTATTGGCATAAACATCATGATATATTGGAGCTTACGTATTATTGTGGGCCACATCTCTCAACCAATTTGAGATTGATTTTTTTGTATGAAGAGGTATTTATATCATAGAAACAAATCCTAGATAAATAGATTTTAGCCGTATTCGACTTACTAATGGGCATTTTTTTGGAAGGCATGTGTACTATGAAATATTGCCAATGAGAGAATTTGTTTACTTAATTTTGCATAAAGGGAGGGGGAAGGTCAAGCCACAAATTTTAGGTATTATCTAATTTAGTAATGAACAATTTTTAAGATGGCATATGAAAGTGGTATTGTGCAGTATGATGGACAAAGTTTTATGATGGCATGTGAAAGAGGTACTGTGGAGTATTCTCAATGAGAGAGTCTTTTTAATTTTTGCAAAGAGGGTGAGGTGATGGTAGAGCAACTAGCATTGCACACAACAACCAATCATTATGTTAATAAGAGGTACCACTCCCTTGTGGATGCCCCCATTGGCATAAGAATCATGATATATTGGAGCTTGTATGTTGTGGGTTCCATCTCTCAACCATTGTAGAATTATCTTTTTGTATTGAGAGGTATTTATGTCATAGAAGCAATTCCAAGATAAATCACAATATAGTAATGGTTTTTTTTAGGAAGACATGTGAAAGATTCTCTTTTTTTTGGTGGAGTGAGAAGGTCGAACAACATGAATATTTATGCTTAACTAATAAACCATTATGTTAGTAGGAGACACCACTCCCTTGAGGTTGCCCCCTTTAGCACAAGGATCATGATATGTTCATTGTGAGTCACATCTCTCAACTAATATGAGGTTATTTTTTTGTATAAAGAGATATTTATGTCATAGAAATAGTTATAAGGTGCACAAATTTTAGGTTTATCTAACTTAGTAATGTGCATTTTCTAGGAAGGCATGTGAAAGGGTTATCATGGAGTACTACTAAGTGAGATATTTTTTAACTTTTGCATAGAGGGAGTTGAGAAGGTTGAGTAACTAGCATACTCATGCCACAACCAATTAACAATTATATTAGTATGAGGTAAAACTACCTTGTAACTACCCACATTGGTACGAGAAACATGGTCTATTGGAACCCTTATGTTGTTGTGAGCCACACCTCTCCATTATGAGATTCGTTTCATAAAAATGATTCCAAGACACATAAATATTAGGTTACAATGGATGATATCAATAAGAGTTGTTGTTTTTTTTTTTTTTTTCCTTCCGCAAAAGAAGAGGGGGAAGGTAAAATAACAAGCATATTCACATTGAAACCAATAAACTATTATGTTAATAGGAGGCACCATTCCCTCGTGGCTACCTCTACTAGTATATTAGAACTTACATGTTGTTTGGGACACATCTCTCAAACAATATGAGATTATTTTTTGTATAAAAAGATATTTATATCATAAAAACAATTCCAAGATGAATAGATTTAAATGTTTTAGCTTAGTAATAAGTCTTTTTTTAAAAGACATGTGAAATAAGTATAATTATCAATGTTTATTTTTTATTTATTTTTTGCACAAAGAGAGTTGGGAAAAATAAAAGTCAAGAACAACAAAATTATGTAACATCCTAAATAATTTACATATAATTTGTGTAATAACTCATAATTCAAAGCTAAAATATTATCAAATATTTAATTTTAAATGTGTATGTAGATGCGAGATAATTATTTATCTAAATATTTAATAATTCAAAACTTTGATATTAAGGTATAAATATTTATTTTTAAATCTTATATACATCAATCCAATAATTGTTTATCTAAATATTTAATATTTCAAAAATTATAACTTATAATACTAAAAAATGTTTTTTTTTTCAAAACAAAGATGCTAAAATTACATATTTACTTTGTTTATTTAAATTAAATTTAATAAATATATTATTTAACATCATAAAATTTTAATTAGAAGATCGATTCTTTCTCCCTATCTAATTAAATCAACTTATATATTTGAGAAAGCAAACAAACAAACAAAAAAACTCTTCTTCTTTTTTATTTATTTTGCTTTGAAATATGGAAAGGAGGGAATGTATAACAATAAGCACATTCACATCGCAACCAATCAACTAATATGTTACTAGAATGCATCACTCTCTAGTGGAAATCCCCATTGGCATAAACATCATGATATATTGGAGCTTATGTATTATTGTGGGCCACATCTCTCATCCAATGTGATATTGACTTTTTTGTATAGAGAGGTATTTGTATCATAGAAACAATTCCTAGATACATAGATTTTAGTTGTATTCAACTTACTCATGGGAATTTTTTAGGAAGGCATGTGTACTATGAAATATTGCCAATGAGAGAATTTATTTATTTAATTTTGCATTATTGGAGGGGGAAGTTCAAGCCACAAATTTTAGGTATTATCTAATTTAGTAATGGGCAATTTTTAAGATGGCATATGAAATAGGTATTGTGGAGTATGATGGACAAAGTTTTATGATGGCATGTGAAAGAGGTATTGTGGAGTACCGTCAATGAGAGAGTCTTTTTAATTTTTGCAGAGAGGGTGAGGTGATGGTAGAGCAACTAGCAAATGCACACAACAACCAATCGTTATGATAATAAGAGGTACCACTCCCTTGTGGATGCCCCCATTAGCATAAGAATCATGATATATTGGAGCTTGTATGTTGTGGGTTCCATCTCTCAACCATTATAGAATTGATTTTTTGTATAGAGAGGTATTTATGTCATAGAAGCAATTCCAAGATAAATCACAATATAGTAATTGTTTTTTTTAGGAAGGCATGTGAAAGATTCTCTTTTTTTTTTTGGTGGAGTGAGAAGGTCAAACAACATGAATACTCATGCTTAACTAATAAAACATAATGTTAGTAGGAGACACCACTCCCTTGAGGTTGCCCCCTTTAGCACAAGGATCATGATATGTTCATTGTGGGTCACATCTCTCAACTAATATGAGGTTGTTTTTTTTGTATAAAGAAATATTTATGTCATAGAAATAGTTATAAGGTGCACAAATTTTAAGTTTATCTAACTTAGTAATGTGCATTTTCTAGTCAAGAACAACAAAATTTTAGGTTAAAGAAAAGGCAAGAACAATAAAATTATGTAACATCCTAAATAATTTACATATAATTTGTGCAATAACTCATAATTCAAAGCTAAAATCTTATCAAATATTTAATTTTAAATGTGTATGTATATGTGAGATAATTATTTATCTAAATATTTAATAATGCAAAACTTTGATATTAAGGTAAATATTTATTTTTAAATCTTATATATATCAGTCTAGTAATTGTTTATCTAAATATTTAACTTCAAATTTAATATCTCAAAAATTCTAATTTATAATACTAAAAAACTTTTTTTTTTCAAAACATAAATGCTAAAATTACATATTTTTATTATTATTATTATTTAAATTTAATTTAATAAATATATTATTTAACATCATACAATTTTAATTAAAAGATAAATTCTTTTTCTCAATCTTATTAAATCAACTTATTTATTTACTTTGAGAAAACAAACCAACAAAAATTATAATTTAAAATTGATTTCTTAATAATCACCAAAATTTTCTTTTAAGTAAATGTATTTTTTATTTATTTATATTTTTACATTTATTTTAAAATGCATATTTACCAAAGTAAATATTAAAA
Organism: Pinus albicaulis; assembly: GCA_034641835.2. Lineage (NCBI taxonomy): Eukaryota > Viridiplantae > Streptophyta > Pinopsida > Pinales > Pinaceae > Pinus > Pinus albicaulis. The sequence goes on along the minus strand of CM076584.1, from coordinate 1,167,733,855 downwards.
AAACCATATTTTCATAATCTGATAAAATATATTTCTACTCTAAAACATAATTTTGTATAAAATCCCTTACTCCAATCACGTTATCACACTATTTTGATTATTTTGATTCACACTATTTTGATTGTAATTTTCATGCATAAAAATTTAAGGATGTTTAATTTCATAGTATAAAAAAGGATATTTGATTTCATCAATTTTTGTGTATTGTAATTTAAGAATGTCTGATTTCATGAAAGGATGACAATAAGCTTTAAATAGTGTAAGAGGACTATTATTGTCCTATACTCTGACACATTTTGCTTGATATTCAAGTAAAGCAAATATTTTTGTAATGTTATTTGAATGTGGCCATATCAAGTCAAAAAGATGATAAGGATATTTGCAGGTCCCTTGAGTTGAACTCGGTATTTTATTTGCTTACCATGTAAGCAATTCTATGTAGTACTTTTAATGCTTTTAATGGTACACACAAGATTACAGCATATGCTTTTATTTATATAAATAATTTGTATTACCTTTATATAGCTAGTAAAAATTAACTAGCATTCGGTGATTATGCTAAAACGCAAGCAAAGTAGGACTATGTTATTTTAATTTATGTAGTAGTAAAAAGGCAAAGAAGAATTTATGCCATTTTTCCGTTGATGAAGCATTATTGTTATTAACCTTCTCTCTCCTATGTTTTTTTTAGTTTTTTAAATCTTCAAATGTCACCCAAGGTGAATTAAGAAAGTAGATTGGGGTTTAATTGTAAAAAGCTTAAAATGTAAAAGCTAAGAAAGTAAAAAGTTATTTTTTTGGAAATAGTAGTCATTTAAATGATTTTCTATATTTAATTGTGCCTTGAATATTTCTGTATTTGTAAAATGATTTTCAAGCAGAAGGCCATACTCCATTGTTGTATTCTTTAGCATTCTTCATATTAATAAGATAAGGCATTTTCCATGGGTGTCACTCATAGTTTTCCGTTGATGTATCTTTACTTGTTAATGTTATTGTTCTTTGCATTTTTATGGATAAGAAAGTCTTTATGAATATTACCTAAGAATTAAAGTATTGTTTGGATTCTTTAAGGCTACAGTTGGATGTGTGCCTATTGTTACAGAATTTGGTTTATGTTGAACTTAATTAGTTGTATATCTAACAAGTTGTAGCTATAAGCAAGACCTTAAGTGAAGAGGCATGGTCCGGTTATAAGAAGCATAGGTTGGTCAAGCCCCTATGTCCAAGGCTAGGAAGTGCCACACAATCCAAGGTGTTAAAAGTAAAAAAAATCAAGTAGGACCTACAGGTCTATGATAGATGGTATGAAAGTGAAAATTTTCAAGGAAGTTGATTTCAAAACTGCTTTGGGATTTTCACTATGTTTTGGTAGGTTTAAGATGAACAAGAGGTTTTATTGATGAGTTTTATAAGAGTTCGCAAGGGTGACTTAAAGATAATTTGCTGGAGAAAAATGATGCTTTGGTGTAGTAGGAAATTTGGATGAATCATCCCACACAAAAATGGTGAGTTCTTCTTTGTGTTTTTAGAATTATGTAGATTGAGTAGATCTCGGGAAGACTTTCCTTGGGCCATCTTAACAGATACCTGCATCAAAGTGCAACAATGGAAAAGTTAGAATATAACATTGGGTGAATGAAAAATTCTTCGAACAAGTTCTTGGTGTCATGGATTTGGAAGTGCAGAGCGAAAAACCAAGTCTTTAAGACTTGGGTGGATTATTTAAAAGTTCCCATGTTGCAACATGGATGGCGAAGAAGAAAAGGATTGGAAGAAAAGGATGAAATCCACAATGGTAAGGTTAGGACAATTGATTCAAGAGTAGACAAAAGTGTACTAGTAATTAAATGTGCAGATTAAAGCCTTGGCTTAGACATTGTGAGCTATAATAAGGAAAGAAAAGGTGTAGTTGTAACCTAAGCTGGGATCGTTTAGGATGAAGGATGCCTAAGATGATGGAAACATTCAAGCAAGGAAGTAATGAAATTCCCCTATGAGAAGAGGTAACAATGTCGCTTATTTCCTTTGCTACGAAAACTGTTTTATGTTATATTGTCCTTTGAAGTAAATTTTGGAAGCATTGGAAGAAGTGCACGTGCAAAATTTTTTGAAGGGAGAGTTGGAGTTTTTGGTTCCATAGTAGCAATTCTAGACATGTATGTCAAAAGACATCAAGGACATGATTTACAAGGTGAAGACAAGCTCAACCATTATTTTTTGAATGTCATAGTGAGTAGGTTGAAGGTGGAAACCTAAGTGGACATTAATGTGACCACAAATTTTTAAGTGAATGGACTACTAAAATACTTCATTGTAAGCCAAGGGGAAGCATGGCCTTGTTCAAGGTGGTGAAATCAATAGTGAATACATCAATATGAGTAGTCCATTCTACATATTTAAAAGTTAGGGAGTGGCTTGGTGTTGTAAACTTGACGGAGGTTCCATTGGATGGCCACAACGTCATCTTGGGATAAGAAACTTTAGAGCTTGGAAAATTAGTTCTTATGCTCTAGGAGAATTGTTTGGTGTTCATAAGATGGAACAAAGACTTGTAGGCTAGATATGATGACTAAAATGAACTTGGGGAAGGTGTCATCAATGTCAACCATGGAGTTGATTGAGATAGCTAATAGGAAAGGAACTTAAGTATTGAATCTAGGTAGTGCATAGGGGCGCTCATTCCATAGAAATCTCAATTACAAAATTATGGATTAATTAAAAAAATTGTGAATCTGAGCCTTTAATGGGAGCATTTAGACATTTTGAAGGCTAGAAAGTTAAGGGTATTATTGAAATTGTTCCAAATGGATCATAGGACATAGTATATTAAAGGTTGTTAAAGTGAATCAATTTCCCATTCAAACTAAAGGGTTAATAAAGTTTACTGAGAGGTGAGTCAAGAAGAAACAAAATGAGGCAGAGGTGGTAGAGGAATCTTTGGTGACTATAGAGGAAATATATGATTTCATAGATTTCAGTGAAGGTAAAGGGTTACCATATGTGGCTTCGGAGTTAGAAAAGTGTTGTAAGGAAGTTTGGGTGAAGGTTTCTAATTGCCACTAGATTTGTGACTAGGTCAAAACACTGAAAGGAACCCACTCTTTCGAGTGACTGGGCCAGAACACTGAAAGGAACCCACTCTTTTGAGTGAAATGGGCTTGAGGTAGTCCATTATTAATAATACAGGTCAACACACTTGACCTAAGAAGAACAAACGTCCTATGTTATATCGTCATCACTCCCTCTCACTAAGAGAGGTATCAACAAGTCCCAGCTTGTCCCTCAAGTACACAAAATTCACCCTGGATATAGGCTTTGAAAAAATATCAACTATCTACTCATCATTAGGAATATATTGGAGCTTTAATGTTCCCTTTTTCACTACGTCGTGAATGCAGTGGTACTTGATCTCAATGTGCTTCGGATTGTTATGAAGCACAAGGTTATAAAAAATCTTCACACAAATTTTATTGTCACAATATATTTTGGCTGACTCCAACACATGAACAAACATTCTCTCGAGTAGTTTTTGAAACCACATTGTTTCACTACTCACCAACCAGGCTATAATATACTTAGCCTCTACTTCTTGCATATTCAAAAAATCATAGTAGAACAAAAGAAAGTTCTAGATGAAATATTCTTGTCTTTCACCATTCTCTGCTCAATCAGAATAAATATGATCCTACAATTGTATCTCACCATTTGGGATACATCTCAAAACATAGTATCATGCAGATATCTCAACACACACTGCAAAGCAAATGTCTAGCCTATCAGGGAGCTAATCAACTAATCATACTTAGAATCTCTCAGATTGTTCACCACGGGAGTAAACATGGAATTATAGTTCATCATTGCAAGCTAATAGTCTCAAGTAGTAGTGCATCAAACACAAAAAAATACTTCATATCAAATTAAACATCCAACTCCCTCCTAATCTATAATAGAATCAAATATTTCTACCACGATTGCTCCCTTTGACACATGAGTCCTTTAGACAATATGATAGAGACATATCATATAGGATCATCTTTGATCAAAGGTACCTATCCCAATGTCTAATACAAAGTATTTTTCAATCATAAATCTTATTCTCATGTACCTCTAGGTCCTTAGGTAGCCCTTATGTACACTTATTCTTTCATCAAGAAAGACGATCTCCACATCCATCTGGTATGTTATTCAACAAAAATCATAAAAATACATTTTAACAGAAGTGCACTGATAAGATGTCCCTTCATATTTTTCTCCCTCTTACTAATATAATTCTTTTCTTTGTATTTTTCTTAAGTTGCTTCATCTTGGAAGTCATCATTGACTTATGTTTGGTATAGATCGAGACATACTTCAATCTTGATGATCAACCTCCTCCCTTTGAATCCAAATTTCTTCTAGTATGATATCTCTTGATACAAGTCCTCTTGTCACATGATTTGCAGTGTTCTTTCAATCTTATCATTTTCTTCCAAAACCTAGGAAACCTTCACCAAGTACCTACAATCCTCACTAGAAGGTCACGAAGGACACTTACAAACAAGCAAGGAATACAAAGACATGAGACTAACTACTAGTGAAATAAAAAATAGTAATGATTAAAGATATATAAAATACTTATTTTTAAGAAGGGTATCAACTCCCTCTTGATCTTAGTCTTCTTGCATCCATATTGAAAATTCTTGTCCATATGATTTGATTTCTTCCTGAAACATAAGCAAGGGTTTCTTCTTTCAGCGAAAACATCTCATCCTAGGGTTTTTTCCATCACCCAAGGGTTTCTCTTATTCAAGCCTTTATAGTTTTCTAGGGTTTACAAACTCTAGATATTAAAAAATCCAAACCCCTAGACTTGATTTATTAAACACTCAATAATCATCCTATAAAATCAAACCCTTTTTGTTAGGGCTTGTAAATGTCTAGCTAGTGTTTTTAACTTCAAACCTTATAATTTTAGAAATCCATTTTACTTTCCATTGCCCAAGAATAATTGAGCTTTACTATTAATTTAGCCAAACAAACTTTTAACCCAAGTAGCCTATTTGAATTGACGACTTTTAAATCACTCATATTACTTGAGTGAACTTTCAACCTTGAGAGAGGACTCAACCTCTCTTTCATCAAGGTGAGTCTTTATTAGTAATGCATTTTACAAGGTTTCAAACACGCAAGGTGTTAATATGTCACTTAAGCTTTTCAAATATTCTTGTAAGGTTTTTCCTTATATTGGTGACATGCTTGAGAAGCTCTCGACCTACAAAACCAAGATAATCTTGTCAAGCTAAGCTAATATAGAATTTTTGACCTTGCATCTTCATTTCATTTTGTACTCACACGGGTTCCTCATACCAAGATGGTTTATATGATTTTATTTCATATGATTTCTTAGGTCTCCAACACTTTGACCCAACCACTTGTGGCACCAGTCCTTCATTTGTTGAGATAAGCCTTGGACTGAGATTCAGTCCATCACATAAATTCATCCATGACAGAGAGGAAAACATTCGATCTTATTCTAAATGATCACACAGTGGTGACTGAGGCTCTCAGACCTCTAAATTTTTTTGAGATGACTTTGTTATGAGGTTTTGAGGTTCAAACTTATGAAATATGCTCTGAGGCCTTTACAGAAATAAACTAAAATTAAGTCGTTTAATCTTCTTTTAGGTATACTTTTGCTTCTCTTAGGCTTTTCACTCTTAAACCATGTAGTGAGGAAGTCAATATATCTCAGGATTACTTATATTCTGGAAAATGTTCAATCTTTCGACAATACTTTTCTTTCACACATATTCTTTAAAATTTCTAGAGTTAGCTTTCATGAAGAATTCATACAACCATGAGGGATCAAAGAATATTGTCCCTTTTTTCTAACATGTATTATGTTACTAAAAAATTACATGGTTTTTAACCTCTCTCCATTTATTCTCTTGAATCATATTTACTTATGTTGTCTTTGAATTGCGAGTAGAAGAGTAGGAACACACTTATCTTTCTTTAGATCGAGGGAGATATATATTTTGTATCTATAAGCTTAATAGAACTTTGATCTCAAACAAAAATACATACATAGCAAACACCTTCGTTGGCTTTAACATTTACTAAGGCAGTTTGGATTGACTGAGGTAGTTCAAATTTCTTTGATGAGGTAGTTCGAATTGCTTTGTTGAGGTAGTTCAGATTGCTTTAAATTTCCTTTCCTTTAGTCCTGAAGCCTTTTTCGACCTTGTTGAGATTGGAGCAGAGGCCTTATGAGTATTTTTTACTAGGGATTCTTTATAGATGTAAAATTATTATGTTATTTCCTTCTTCATTTTCAAGTGTATTCTCAGTGCTCCTTTCACCAAAAGCTCTAACCCCATGTTGACTTTTTGAGTGCAAAATTTACTAGCACTTATTTATGAAACTCGATAATCACTTGGAATGATGTATATGATTATTTATCACTTCAATGTATCATTCATAAATTACACATTCATAAATTCAACCATAATAACAATGAAGTGTCGAGATTCAACAATATGATGAGCTTGGTGAAAAGAGTTGCCTTCACTAAGTGGGCCCGCAGGCTATTTTTGGTGCAAGTCTATTTTTAGACATGTCGATCATATTCTATGAGTTGCAGGATGCTATTCGTGGATGGTTGGTCAAGTTGGAAAAATAGACGGACTTCTATTTTTAGACATTTTGGGCAAAGTCTATTTTTAGACTACCAATCTAAAAATAGATATGTCGGATATTATTAGCTCTTAATAATATTTGGACTCTAAACATTATCTTATTCTCTTGGAGCACTGAAATTCAGTTAACAGATTGTTCAGATCAGCTAGCTGAAGGAATTACGCAATTCCTAGAGCTACTAGTGGTTCATGCATGGAGGACTTCAGTTAGAACTCAAATGGCAGAGTTTGGTGGAGTTGGTTTTTAGTTTAATTACACTTGTGGAGTTAAACTCAGTTGAACTGATTGTGTCTATTTCTAACTGATTGATACTTTCAGTGGAGTTGAGTGAATTAATTAGTTAAATTAATTCACTAAATAATAACTCATTATTTAACTGGACAAAGACAATAGTTAACTATAGTGCAGAACAAATCAGTGGAGACTCAGTGGAGAGATTGGTGAAAGAGCAAGTGTGACTATCAGTTGTGACTATAGTGTTGCATTGTATGCACCACACATTCATTGGAGATGCCAATGAGGATCGCGTGAGCAAGGCTGGAGCAATTCGAACTCATCTAGAGCCATTCTTTAGCAGGGATTGCGCAGTAGAGGCAGGCTATCAGGAGGGCAAAAATCAGTGCAAATTTTTGCTGATTGTTCTTGATTAGTGTGTAGCGATTGTATTGTACTGAGAGCTTGATATGATCAGCTTTGTATGAGGATTGTTACATGATATCTATGACATATATTATATATAGATAGTTGGGGTTTTCAACTTCAGGCTTTCCCGTTAAACAACTGTGTTAATGTGTGTGAATTTTTATTGTTTCATGCATGCATTACGAGCTTGATTTAATTTCCGCAAATGATCAATGGTGGAATAGATTCTGTATTTTGCATGAAGTTAAAATAGTGTGATATTAGGAGAATATTGGACATATAACACATAAGTTATATAATTTCTACATGGCATCAGAGGAGTGTTGATCATTGGAGAAGATTGCAATTATTGAAGCAGTTGAGTTTTGTGCTGGTGGAATTCAAATTTGTTGCAGTGTTTTCTTGGTGTCGAAGTTGAGCATTCATTGAAATGTCTTTCAACGGATTGCAATTGGAGTATGACCTTGAGGGCAGCTCGAATTACATAGCATGGAAGGACAGGATGGAGGCGGTGCTGAATGATAATGGGTAGAAGGAGTTCATAGATGTTGATATTCCGAAGCCTGCTTCTAGCGATGTAGCCGCACTTGACACATGACAAAAGAAGGTAGCAAAGTGTCGAAGGATCCTATTGGAAGGTGTGAAGGACCACATTGTGTCCAGCCTTCACGGGAAAGCCACTCCATTATTAATGTGGAAGGCTTTGACAGACTTGTGTCCAAAGCAGAAGTGACCAGAGGAAGTTGGCGCTTAAAGACAAGCTCAGAAAAATAAAAATGGACAAAGGCAACAGTATTCCAAAATACCTCACGAAGTTTGTCCACTACAAGGATGAGCTAGGAAGTGTGGGGGTTACTGTTGATGAAGAAGACTTGGTGAGCTTGGCTCTCTTAGGGCTTCCGAAGAGTTGGCATAGCTACGAAGACTCTGTCAATGGACGGGAGAAACTGCCAGGATGGGAGCGACTTTGGTCGGATCTTGTGCAGGAGGAGATAAGGCGGGGTACCAGGGATGGATCTTCATCGAAGAATGAAGATGAAGAAAATTTCACTTTGGCTTCCAAGCTCGGAAAGGAAAAGGGAAGAAATCTTCCAAATCCGAAGCTAAAGGCAAGAAGCATGATTTGTCCAAGGTGAAGTGTTTTCACTATCACCAGCATGGGCATTTCGCCACTAACTGCCCACAGAAGAAGAAGAATAAGAGCGCTATTGGTTCTGCAGCAGGAGAGGCCTTAGCCTCGCAGTTTGAGCTCGAATTTTCTTTGATCGCATGCTTGGTTTCAAGTGTGATGGGATCGGTGTGGTTTCTTGACAGTGGTGCGTATTTCCATATGACCGGAGACAAATATTTGTTTAGTGATTTGGAGGAAAAGGATCTTGGAGTGCACATCGAGATGGGTGATGATGGTAGATACAATGCGACTGGTATCGGGACCATTTCCTTTGAGAGGGAGTCCGGTAAAAATTTCATCTTGAAGGATGTCATGCATGTTCCAGGATTGAAGAAGAATCTGATCTCCGTGGCGATGCTAGAAGACAAGGGTTATGATGTTGTTTTTAGCAAGGGAAAAGCTTTCCTGCGCCATAAAACAACTGGTCAAACCAGGAGGATAGGGATTCGAGTTAAGAATATTTATCAATTGCAGGTAGATGGCTGCGCTACAATGGCAGGCAAAGCAGAAGGAGTGGTGAGCCGAAATGAGGGTGAATTGTGGCACAAGAGATTGGGCCATCTTCACCATGGTTCTTTGAAAATTTTGCAGCAGATTTCTACCGGGCTTCCCAAAGGTACACTTGCGTAATCAGATCAGTGCAAGGGATGTACTTTTGGAAAATTTGTGAAGACCACTTTTCATGAGAAGGATAGTCATGATTCGACGATCCTTGAGAGAATTCACATAGACGTGTGTGGACCTTTCTCGGTTGCTTCAACAGCAAAGCACAGGTATTATGTGATATTTGTTGATGAATTTTCTCATAAGTGCTGGACTTTAACTTCTTTGAGAAGAAAAGCTAGGGAACCGTTCAGTGAGTTCAATGCTTAGAAATTTATTTGAATAATGATTAATTATCCACCGAGACTATCCTGATCACATACAATTTGAATTTATATGCAACACATAATCTCTTCCACTCAGATCATCACACATGCGGAAATAAAACAAGTGATATCACATCAAATCATCATACACATTAACACAGTATGTATGGGGAAAGCTTATAGCTGAAAACCCCGCAGCTATTGTGTATATTATAATGGAGAAAACATGTAACAAACTCAGTACAATACTCCTCACAAGTACTCGGTACTATCTCATGAAGTTACACACAAACTAGCTTGGTTTTGAACAAGTCACAGGTTCAAAACACATCCACTAATTTCCTGCCTCTATTGCGCAATCATGGCCTGTCTAAATAGAGATCCAAGGTTCGAATCTCCTTGGCTTGATAGCGCAATCATCATGGGCAATTCCTCCAAGTGTGGTGCAAATCTCATGCACAACTGATGTCGCCACTGATAGCTAACTCCACCCTTTCATCCACCTCTTTCACTGGTCTCCACTGAACTGATCATGCACTGTAGTGAACTGATGTGTTCTTGAGTTGAATAATGAGTTACTAATTAATGAATTAAATAATATTTAATTCACTCCACTCATAACTAGTTGATTAGCTAGTTAAACTAATCTCAACCAGTTCAACTAAATTAAACCGAACACAACTCCACTAGCTGTCTCATTAACTCCACCAAACTTCTACCACTGAAGTCCTAACTGAAGTCAACCATGCATGAGCTCACCAAACCCTTGGGAATAGCGTAATTCCTCTGTCAGATGCATGAGCCACTTCCAAGGCTCGAACTGAAGTGCTCCAAGAGAGTAAACTGAAGTTTAGAGTCCAAATATTATTAAGGGTAAATAATATTTGACTTCCTTATTTTTAGGATAGGCAGTCTAAAAATAGACTTCGACCTAAATGTCTAAAAATAGAGGTCCATCTATTTTTACCAACATGACCAATACTCCAAGAATAACATACTGAAACCCCTGGACCATGCTCCATATGTCTAAAAATAGACATAGTCTAAAAATAGACTTTGCGCCAGAATTTGCCTGCGGGCCCACTTAGTGAAGGCGACTTCATTTCACTAAGCTCCATCATCTTGCTGCATTTTCAACACTCCCTCTCGGCAAGATATGGATTATCTGCAACCCCTATCCTGCCTCTGTGGAATTCGAACTTGCTCCTGGTGAGCGCCTTCGTCAGGATGTCGGCATCCTGATCCTCCGTGGGAACATATGAAAGCATCATGATTCTCCGCTGAACACAATCTCTGATATGATGGTACTTGATGTTGATGTGTTTGGATCTATCATGAAATACTGGATTAGCCGAGAGTTTAATGCAACTCTGGTTATCACAGTAGATCACTGTAGGCTCCAAATGCAACCTGAACAATCCAACGAGGATCTTCCTCATCCAAATAGCCTCGCATGCAGCCAAGCTAGCTGCCATGTACTCGGCCTCTGCTGAACTGAGTGCCACGGATCTCTGCTTCTTGCTGTACCAGGAAACTGCTGTCGACCCAATGCTGAAAATCCCTCCTGAAGTGCTCTTTCGGTCCGTTGGGCTCCCTGCCCAATCTGCATCAGTGAAGCGAGAAAGCTTCGCTCCATCCTCTTGTCTATACCATAGACCATATCCCGATGTGCCTATAATATAGCGCAATACATGCTTGCCTGCCTTCCAAAAGAGCTTGGTAGGCTTAACCATAGCTTGCGAAAGCTGGTTAACTGCATAGCATATATCGGGTCGTGAATTGACCAGATACATAAGCGACCCCAGCAACTGTCGATAGACAGTGGCATCCACTACCTCCGCTGAAGTAGCATCCTCCTTCCTCCAACCACCAGGAAGAGGAGTGTCAACAAGCTTGCAGCCTTGCATGTTGAACCTCTCCAGAATCTCCCGGGCATACTTGCCCTGAGAAACAAACAGTCCTCCACTGCGCTGCCAAATCTCCAATCCCGGGAAATAATGAAGGATGCCCAAGTCCTTCATCTCAAACTCTCGTGCAAGATCCTCCTTGCATGAAAGTATCAACTGCTCATCGCCAGTCAAAATCAGATCATCTACATACGGTACGATGATCAACAGCTTCCCCTCCACCACAATCTGGTACAGGTTTGGATCCGCCTCACTCTTGGAGAATCCAAGCCCGGTGAAGTAGCTGTCTATCAGAGTGTACCAAGCACGAGGTGCTTGCTTCAGCCCGTACAGTGCTCTCTTGAGTCGGCACACATGCGACTCACTGCTGAAGATCTCGAAACCTTCAGGCTGCTCTATGTACACCTCCTCCTCAATAACTCCATTGAGGAATGCAGTCTTCACATCCATCTGATGAATGTGCCACCCCATCTGCGCTGAGAGAGCAAGGATCGTTCGTATGGAAGAGTACCTTGCGACAGGTGCAAAAGTCTCCTCATAGTCAATCCCCTCGATCTGTGAGAAGCCGTCAACAGGCTTGCAGCCTTACATGTTGAACCTCTCCAGAATCTCCCGGGCATACTTGCCCTGAGAAACAAACAGTCCTCCACTGCGCTGCCAAATCTCCAATCCCAGGAAATAATGAAGGATGCCCAGGTCCTTCATCTCAAACTCTCGTGCAAGATCCTCCTTGCATGAAAGTATCAACCGCTCATCGCCAGTCAAAATCAGATCATCTACATACAGTACGATGATCAACAGCTTCCCCTCCACCACAATCTGGTACAGGTTTGGATCCGCCTCACTCTTGGAGAATCCAAGCCCGGTGAAGTAGCCGTCTATCCGAGTGTACCAAGCACGAGGTGCTTGCTTCAGCCCATACAGTGCTCTCTTGAGTCGGCACACATGCGACTCACTGCTGAAGATCTCAAAACCTTCAGGCTGTTCTATGTACACCTCCTCCTCAATAACTCCATTGAGGAACGCAGTCTTCACATCCATCTGATGAATGTGCCACCCCATCTGCGCTGAGAGAGCAAGGATCATCCGTATGGAAGAGTACCTTGCGACAGGTGCAAAAGTCTCCTCATAGTCAATCCCCTCGATCTGTGAGAAGCCACGGGCGAAAAATCTCGCCTTGTACTTCTCCACACTCCCGTCAGCCGCCCGTCACTTTGTGTTGGAAATATGATGCAGAGTGTTGTCCTTGATGGCAACCCACGAATGAAGATAAAGACATGCGACTGTTGACATGTGTTGTCCTTGATGGCAAACCACCTGATGAAGTTATGCTTGACTTGATGGACTTAGTAAATGATGTAAATGTGATATGATGTTTATATGATGCTGAGTGTTGTCCTTGAAAGGCAACCCACTTGATGAAGATGATGACAACTTACTTGATGAAGTTGTGCTTGATAGCATATATCCTTGATGAAGGAAATCTGATGTATCTATAGTGTTAACAAAAGGCAATGAAGAAAGGAATTCAGAATGTACTCAAAGTATGATGAAAAAGAGTATGTCTCTTGGTATACGCGGATTGGCCTAGGGGAAATCGCGTATGCACGCGGAAAAGAACGTGCCAAGTCGCGTATGGGCTAAAGCGCTCAAAAAGTGAAAATCTAGGGGCCCGTGGTATTCAAGGCTCATGGTATTGAAGAAGGCGCCCGTGGTATTGAAGGCTCATGGTATTGGTGCCCGTGGTATTGAAAAAGGGGCTCATGGTATTGACAAAGGGTAATCATATATAAGGAGAAGAAATTCATTGTGCAAATGATGAGTGTGGGTGCAAGATGTCTGAGCTTGAATGAATACTTCTCTCTGAAGTAGATCTGAATGAAAGGGTTACACTTGAAGATAAATCTGATTGGATGATGCACCAATGATGAAGAAAGGGATATAGATCTGAAATGTATCTACTAGATCTGCTTATGGAAGGCTTAGATCTATGATGAGGCGAACATCTAGGCGAACATCTGTTTGAAGTGAAAGGGTAAATCCGAACTGAATATCTGATCTGAAGAAGTATCCTGCTCTATAATAATTGAAGATCTATACGCTACTTCAACGCGGAGGAAGCGCGTATATACGCAGCTTCAGCGAAGAGAAAGCGCGTATGCGCAATAAAATATACACTGAGTTATACGCTGGTTTGTATGGACGGAAGCGCGTATACACGCGACATCAGGGAAGGGAAAGCGCGTATGCAAACTAGGGCTTGTTGAAGCAAGGGGTATGAAAGATCTGATCTGTTCCTCAACAAACTTCGCTATCCCATCCGTGTTGATATGAATCCGTTAATGATGTATGGTTGTGCTTAAAAGTATGGAAAGGGTTCCGGTCTGGAAATATGATGAATTGTGGCCTCGTGTTGTGTTCTATTAAAGTGGTTGGATCCACAAAGGAAATTGATAAAACGTCCAAGGTGGGAACAGGCCAGCTTTCAGCCGGGGGTTGCAGCCCCTTCCAGGTGAGGTCAAACGGCACCCTTGGGAGTCGTAGCTCCTTGCGGTGAGAGGTCAGAATTATGTCGTAAGGAGTTTCCTCTCAGAAAGGTCGAAATCCAGGCCAGGGTGTCTGCGTGCTGGTCAAGTCTGCGCCAGCGCATATGTTGTAATATGTTTTCTCTATAATGAAATATTGAAGGCTGAGCAACTGCAGCGGTGGTTTTCTCCCGACTTGGGTTTCCACCTAAAAATCCTGGTGTTCATGTGTGATGCTTTGTGTGATGGTTTATTCTGTTCTTACTGCACATGTTTACTTCTTATTTAATATCTGAAGAATAAATGATGGAATGGTTTAAGTGAATAATTAATGACATATCTAGATCTCTGTGTATACGCAAGTTTCATAAAGGGGATCCGCGTATATACGCTAGTTTACTGAAGTAAAGTAGCGTATGGGTTTTTAAGGAATGAAAAGTAAAAGGATTTGATTATGCAGTAAATACTGATTCACCCCCCCCCTCTCAGTATTTTTCCCAACAATTGGTATCAGAGCGTGGTCCTTCTGCAGAAGCTTGATCGCTTGAAGGAGATCCGTCGCAATGGGAAAGAAGCAAAAGAAGAAGCCTATTCGAAGAAAGGAGATATTTCAGAGAACATGGATACCAGAAATCAAAGGAGATGAATCTGATAGTGATTGGGATCATCCTTTGAAAGATCTTAGTGGTACAAACAATAGTGAAGAATATGTTGTCAACCTAGAAGAAGCCGAAAAAGATTCTGACCAAGCTCTACAAGTACTCATGGCAAAGAAGCAAAATACTCAAGGTAAGGAGATGTCTCAGAAAACCAGTACAGCAGAAGTTGACAAAGATGAATCTGATTGTGATCCTTGTAATCTTATCTGTGCAAGCAATGATGTTGAGGATTTAAAAGAAGTTATCAAAGATCAACAAAGAATATTTAATGAGAAGGACGCTGCCTCCAAAGCTTTGTGCTTTAAACTGAAAAGGATGTTCGATGATGTATACAATCGAAGTAAAGGATATCAAGCTGGAATCATCTCTCTGCAAGCAGAACTTGAAGAATCAAATGAGAAGAATGAAGGACTTGAAGCAGAAATCGTTTCCCTCAAAGAAGACTTGGATAAATCAAATAAGAAGAATGCAAGACTTGAAGCAGAAATTGTCTCCCTCAAAGAAGATCTCATAGCATCAAACAAGAAGAATGAAGAGCTGCAGCAAACATGTGAAGACAACGAAAATTGGTTGAAAGAAGAAATCCTAAATCTGAAGGATCAAGTAGAAGATGGAATAAGGAAAGAAGAAAGCATGACCAAGCAATGCCAAGGCTTGGAGGTTGAGGTAAACATTCTCAAAAGTAAATTAGAAGAAAAGATTAAACTTTTGAGGTTTCATGATAGTACTAAAATCTTGGACAATATTCTGAGTAATCAAAGGTCTCCTGCTATCAAACATGGTCTTGGTTTCCATGAAACCATTAAAGGTGAATCTAGTTCACAAGGGAATGCTAATGATTCAAAGGAAGACAATGAAAAACCTGAAGTGTTGAAAGAAACAAAAGGTCAACCAACAGTCATGAATACTCAAAGGAAATCATTCAATAATGTTGAATGCTTTAGATGTCATAACTATGGGCATGTTGCAACAAATTGCAGAAGTAGATTGTTTCAGCCACAAACAAACAGATCTTACTCAGAAAGGTACTCTAGTCTCTTCAGAGGATATTGTTTCTCATGTAACATGTATGGACATAAAGCAGCTGATTGCAAAAGGAGGAAGATTAGAAATACTCTTTATGATTCTTATGCTTATGTTTCTGACCACATGAGATGTTATGCTTGTAATAAGTATGGACATGTAGAAAAGGAATGCAGGATGAACAGATCTGGGAAAGTGGATAACTTCCAGCACTCAAATAGAAAGTTCAAGCAAATTTTGAAAAAGAAGGAGGACCGATCAGAAACGTAGGGAATTCTGACCCTACTGCAGTCATCCGCTTCTGAAGCTTACTTCTCTGATTGACTGCAGGAATGATGTGGGATACATTAGGAGATTTAGTAATGTATCGTCACAGGGGGAGAAATGCATGATGACTCTCATGGTTGATTTGATTATTCTGGTTAGATGTATTTCTGACAGTGTATCTCGTGTGAAGAAAAGACAGGAACAGAAGGTAAATTTGCAGAAGAAGATGAAGGTGTAAAATTTTCTATATTACACTTTCCATACGCGAGTTATATTCACAAAAGTCGCGTATACACGCGAGTTTCAGCAGACCCAGTCGCGTATGCATTGATGATAAAAGAATTTATCTGATAACTGAAGATCTGGAGCAGAGGTCCAGGGGGAGCATCAGTCTGACTGCTGATGATTGCACTGTTAGCATTATTCTGGTTATACTCATAATAATGAAATGATGCATGGGTTCTTGTGTTGAACATTATGGATGAAGCCTGGTTGCCTTATGATGAAGAGCACTCATTGTTGAGATGAAAGTCTTATAATTCAGAGATGAGGACAGATCATGCAGAGATTGTTGCTGATGACGTGCTATTGAAAGGTGCTTCAGATTGCAAGCTAAGGAAGAGCATTGGTGTAGGGGGAGCAGCAGGTTGAATACTAATGATTGTATTGTTGGCAATATGACTGCTTGTTCTTTGGTTTTTGTGATACTCATGCTCAAATGATGATGTCTTGGTACATGATTTATTATGATGAGTTTTTGAGCCCTGGTTGCTGATAAGTATCCTTTGTACTCACACATGGATGAGTTGGATGTCATTTGGATTCAGAACAAATCACAGTGTGGAGCCCGATTATCTCGTTTACTTTGTATCACAGCCTTGGACCCCTCGTACTGGGGTGCTAAGAGGCAACGCCGCCCGAAATTTACCCTCACGTCGTGGGGGTCCAGGGGGGGCGGCGGAGCCCCCCTGGCGGGGCCGGCGCGCCCGTTTTCAAAAAAATAGATGTAAAATTGCCTTGTAAAAGTATAGTAATTTCTAGTCAATCTGGGCCGTTCATTAGGCGAATGATCTGACGGTAGAAGTTATGTTTAGATTAGGGTTTTTTGCCCTAGAAGGCAACCCCCTTGTATATATGGGGGCATTGTATTACGGCCGTGTATTATGTGTGTATTCTCGGAGCGAGAAACAGAGAGGGAGACTGTGAGAGAGAACGGAGGATATTACAGCGGATCTGCTGTAGGTTTTGTCTCTTCATTTTTGCTGGATAATAGAAAGGAAGGACTGGCTGTTCGGGGTGGACGTAGCCCAAACTGGGTGAACCACGTATATCCGTGTCTCTCTGGTTTTATGTGTTTTGTGTGCTTGTATTTTCTCGCATATTTTATGCTTCTTTGCTCGTAATATTTAATTTTCTAACAACTCGGTATCGGAGCCGAAGGCTCATTTGGTCGATAAACTCGCGTAAAAAGAAGGGTTCCCCGGGTTCGAGTGGGAGCAATGGCTAATGATGGAGGATAAAAAGTTTAGGTCGAGAAATTTAACGCCAAAAACTTTATGCCTCGTGGAAGATGCGTATGGAAGATTATCTGTATCGAAAAATCTATACCTACCATTGAGCGGAAAAACAAAGAAGCCCATGACTATGACAGCATCGCCGGAATGGAACATTCTCGATAGAAAGGCACTCGGAACAGTACGGTTGTGTCTTGCGGCGTCAGTCGCTTTCAATATTTCGAAGGAAACAACAACAGAGGGGTTGATGCAGACGTTGGCGAAACTGTATGAAAAGCCCTCGGCCTCAAACAAGGTATTTCTTATGAAACGACTATTTAATATGAAGATGTCGGAAGGTGGATCTGTTGCAGACCATTTAAATGAATTTAATACAATTA